>OX465278.1:93163736-94577520 GCA_949987645.1 Tachina grossa
GCTTAACCGATTTTTGTTCAAACATATCGTCGGGAGGTTATTGGTTTGCTTTCAACTGAAAACAAACCAAATTAAAATAGGTTTAGCTGTTTCGGAGCTACGGCGTCAAAGCACACATATTCAACAGAATGTATCTAGCTGAGAACACTTTCGATCAAGTCACCTTTCAAACAGAAAAAAACAATCAAAATCTGTCCAGCCATTTGCTCTGTACGTGGACTCGTACACACACATAGACAGACACTAGAAACTTATAACACCCCTTTCTTTGGTCGGGGGTTAATAAGAATCATCTGGAAACCAGACTGGGTCAATTCTTCAATACTAATACGCATACCCACATTATTTTATTTTCAGTTAATAAACAAATTTCATTTAATTATTTTTAATATTCACTTGTTCAAATATATTTTCATTTTGCACTTTATACACTGTTTTTAAATAAAAATCATTTGCAAACAATTCTTTATCACTTTCTTTATACTCGTACTAATAATCTTGTTCACTTTACTTGACCACCAGCCACTCGTTGTCAGTAATCTCCGACGATTCTTATATAGGATGTGCGAACTAAAACTTGAAATAAACAAAGGTTTTGTTTCAAATAATGCCTGACCATTAATGCTTCAATTTTACTTACCAACTCGCCAATATTATTCATGTCATCTCCGAATAAGACTGCTCTAGTCGTTGTTACGCCACGTACTTTCTCTTCGGCCTGGGACAATTACGATTCTGAAAATCTAACAAATCAGATTCCTACTATTATTAGTCATGTTTCTTTGTTTATACATAAGTATGTAAGTATGTATTTACATACATACATTTATGCATGCACATCACTTACATGGAAATCACTTATCAGAAATATTAAACGACTTTAGATTACTTATCTTTATACAAAAACTTTTATAAACAAAATTCAAAAAAATTGCATGCACAATTTGTTTACTTTTATTGTTTATTTTATTTATGTGCATGTCAGTTGTGTTTCAAGAACAGGGTTGACAATTTGTTTTAGCTGAAACACAATTTTGTATGAAAAAATTTAAACTTGTAATAGGGTATCTTTATTTGCAATTTCTATATATAAAATATTCTACAATTTACAATGAATTGTGTGGAAAAATGAACGTGTTCTCTTTCTTGTCTTTTCTAGAATGCCGGAACTGCGTGAAGTTGGCTGCTGCCAGTTGCTTTTTATATTCGGTTGTATTTTCTGGTAGTTAATTCGGTAAACAAGAGTTGCCACCGTTCGAATCACTACAATCTCGGCCGACCTGACAATTCAATCGACCTCGATTGTAGGCCCGTGCCCTCTTCATGCAGTTCCCTCATCATCTAAAAATTCATAATCAGTACATTCATCATCTAGGTATTCGTAATTAATGCAATGGTCAGTGCTGCCTTCCTCTTCTGGCGGTGGTACATTGGTACTGGTTACGGGTTCCAGCCATTTTTTTATTCTAGTGGAATCAATAATCCCCGTGTAGGGCATCTGCGTTACCTGACAATTATCTATGTCACTAACCTCGTACCGATCGTTGCCAACACACCTTCGAATGACGTAGGGCCCGCGATACTTAGGTATAAATTTCTTATTCCTACCAGCCGTGGTGTCAACAATCTTCACGACCACCAGATCCCCCACTTCAAATTTCCTAGGGGCAACGTGGTGCCGAGCGTAATTCTCTGCATTATATTCCTGTGACCGCTGAATGGCCCTCGAGGCAGAGTCCCTCACCAGTCCTAGATTGGCCCTTTCCCCGTCAAAACTCTCCTGAACATATTCCGTCAATTCGTCCAAAATCTCACCCCGTTGTTCCACCCCGAATAACATAGCACTTTTTTTTTTTTTTTTATTCCTTTTATTTATTTATTGTATCTTCATATATGAACTAAAAATAAGTATTCAAATCTTAAATCTATAAAAAAAATTATTAGGCCCGACCAGTGTCGGACATAAACTTAGTGGTAATTATAAATAATACATTAGTAGTGATAATCAAAAAAAAAGGGGGGGAAGTATTTTCAAGTAGTCCCATCTGGAGTGTTAGGTATAAGAGCCCATGTGTCCCTCTTTTTTAAGCGGACGTGTCCAGTAAAGTTCAAAATATTACGAGCAAGCGGATTGGGATGTGATTCGAGTTTTGTTAAATATTTGCCTGCGTATTTTGCAATTTCTTCAGTCACTAGTGGCATATTTAAATCACGATGTATAATAGAATTTTGGATGTACCATGGAGCCGATGTTATTAACCGTAAAATTTTGTTTTGCCTTAGTTGGATTCTCTCGACATTGGAAGCTGAAGCAGTGCCCCATAACTGAATTCCGTAGCGCCATATTGGCTTCAAAAGCGACTTGTATAATAAAAGTTTGCAGTCTAGGCTGAGTGTTGAGTTTCTGCCAATCAACCAATATATTTGAGTTAACTTAAGTTTCATCTGAGTTAACTTAGAGTCAATATGATGTTTCCATGTAAGTCTTCGATCAAGGTGTATACCAAGGTATTTCACTTGGGAATGTTGAGGAATATTTTGATTGTTGATTCGAATGGGGGAGCAAGTATCTCTTCTTAGGGTGAACGTTATATGGACACACTTTTGTTCATTGACTTTAATTCTCCATAAGTTCAACCATATTTCCAGCTGAGTGATATGTTCCTGGAGATTGCGGGATGCCTCATAAGGGTTTTCGTGCACACTCATACAGGCTGTATCATCGGCAAAAGTAGAAATATGGATATTATTGCTCACAGGCATATCACAAGTATATATTAAATACAAGACAGGACCCAGAATACTACCCTGGGGCACACCAGAAGATATAGTTTCGGGCACACTCGTGAACTCTCCTTCCACAACAGTGAACTTCCTATCAATAATATAACTTTCCAAAAGCTTTTGAATGTTTATTGGCAGATATGTCTTCAATTTTAAAACTAGGCCTTCGTGCCATACTTTATCAAACGCCTGAGAAACATCAATAAAGAGAGCAGAACAATACTTCTTTTCTTCAAATGTTCTTCTTACAACTTGGACCAGTCTATGCGTTTGTTCAATCGTGCTGTGCTGACTTCTAAAGCCAAATTGATGGTCAGGGATGCACCCATTATCAGTTAAAATTTTGGACAATTTAGTCATGAGCAGCTTTTCGAAAAGCTTTGAGATTATAGATAGTAAGCTTATAGGCCTATATGACTCAGTCTTGGTAAGATCTTTGCCCGCCTTTGGAATCATTTTGATCTTGGCCAGTTTCCAGTTATGTGGAAAATACCGCATTCTTAAAATAGCATTAAAAGTAAATAGCAGGATTCTTATTGCAATATGAGGCAAGTTCATGAGCATTTTGTTACTAATGCCATCAATACCTGGAGCTTTCTTCGGGTTGAGTTCAGCAATTACTTTTTGTACTTCACGCATCTTAAACCTTAAGGGACGAGGGGGTAGAGAAACTACATACGGTAAATCAGCAGCACCCGTACATGAATTGGGAGTGAATACAGATTTTAAATGCTCAGAAAATAAGTTACCTTTCTCACTATCACTTCTTGCCCAGCCTCCGTTCGCAGTACGCAATGGTGATTTAAGATCAACGGGTCGTTTAAGATTTCTAGTAGCGCGCCATAAAGAGTAATTAGATGCGGACGTTACATCAAGACCTTCTAAATACTTTTCCAGTAGTGCAGTTTTTTCCGACGATAGCAGCTCTTTGAGTCGTTTAGTACATTCTTTGAGTCTGATTTTATTTAGGGGTGATCTGTGTTGTTGCCATTCTCTTCTAGCTCTCCTTTTTCATATACAAGACGTTCAATTTCCGTAGAATAAATTCTGTTAAAGCCGGTCTGCGGATAGGAGGTAGTGGCGTGTTCAGCAGCCTGTTTAATATTTTCGTTAAGATTGGCAATGTTAAATTCAATATCATCGCATGATCTAAGCTGAATGTTTTCTACGCAGTGACTAATAAGATATTTTTTGAATGCCAGCCAGTTGATTCATCTTCACATATGAGTTAGTTAAATCACTCCTTAGTGGGTTGAAAATTGTAACTATTGTTGGAGAGTGATCGGAGGTCAGATCTAGAGAGGCCTCTACATGAATTAAGTCCCTATGAATATTTTTCGTGACGGCAAAATCTATAACATCTGGAATTTTTCTTACGTCAGTAGGCCAGTCGAAATGACATCTAAGCCCATTTTTGAAATTGTATTGAACAAGGCTCGACCTCTAGGTGTAACAAGACGCGATCCCCAGTACGTATGTTTTGCATTGTAGTCACCAGCTGCCACGAAACAAGATCCAAGCGATTTGTAGAACTTCTCATACTGATCTTCGGTAACTGAAAATCTGGGAGGTGAGTAAATTGATGATATCACGAAATTCGCAAAAAAAATTCTACGAAAATATTTGTTGCTTGCAAATATTCTTCACTAACGTTGTCAAGGACATAGTGGTTGAGTCTTGACTTAATCAGAATTGCTGATCCACCACATGCTCTCTCTCGGGTCCTTTGTATCATATAAAGTGTAACCATTTATTTTAACTAAGCTTCTTGAGGTCAAATGAGTCTCAGAAACCAACATTATACCAATATTTTTTTCCATGAGGAAGTGCTCAAGTTCATTTTTATGTTGGCGAATGCCGTTTGCGTTCCAGAAACATATTTTTAACGTGTTCATGGTTTATTAACTAATGCTTGAAGCAGTGTATTCTGCATTCGCAGCATTTCTTGCATCATACTTGTCATATTTGTAGTAAAGTTGTTTATAGTTAGCACCAGATTCTCAATAGTAGCTTTAAGGCGACTAAAGTTAAAGCTTGAGTTTGAATTCGTTGAATTATTTGGCGGTGGAACATTTTGCGTGGGAATTGAAGTAGTCTTAGCAGCATCAGCATACGATACACGTGAAGTAACTGGTTGGCTGATTTGAGCAAAAGTGTCGGAGTTCGCGTTTACTTGTAGAGCTGGAGTTAACTTGGGGTTTTGACCCATAGCCTTTTTAACGAAAGAAAATACAGGGCACCCTCTATAGTTAGCTGTGTGGTTACCTCCACAATTACTACATTTTTTTTCTGCTTGATCTTTTGGCTTAGTGCAGCTAGCAGTACCATGCAATTCACCGCAGATAACACACACTGTAGGTAACTTTCAGTAAGTTTTCGTATGGCCATATTCTTGGCAATTATGGCACTGTACGGGACCTGAACGCTTACGTGGCTCTTCAACTGTGATTTTTCGATGTAAGAGATACTTTACGTTATAAACTGGATAGGCTTCATTTTTTTTTCAATTGTATGTCATTCGGCTCCAGTTCAACCCGAAATAGGGGTTGGGGGACCTTTTCTCTATTAAATATGTTTGTAACATTTTTTACCTTGAATCCTTGGTCGACAAGTGCACATTTTACTTCTTCGGGTTCAACATATGAATCTATGCCCTTTAATACTATCTGTAGGCCTTTAGCACTCTTAAGTTGGTATGTGTAAAAATTTGTTTTATTTTTTTCGAATTCACTAACAATTTTTCGGAAATCTTTTTCATTATATATTTGGATTTTAGTTTCATCAATATTACCTTGTTTAATTGGAATGATGTGAAAAGTATTTTCACCAATGGTCGACAGTAGTTTTTTTATAAGCGCGTTAGAATTTTTTTCTCTCAGATAAATAGGTGGTGGCTTAACATAACACGAGTCGTCAATTCCGTTAGCTTGGCCAGCATTGCCCTCAATTCGCGATTCACACGCTCTACCTGACCGTTCGATTGGGGCGAGGCAACCGACACTTTTACATGCGCAATATTCCGATCCGATGAAAATTTAGCAAACTCAACGGAGGTAAAGCACGATCCTCGGTCGCTAATGATACGCCTAGGCCTGCTGTAATATTCAAAATACTTTATCAAGGAGCAACAAACCTCCTTAGTACCCGGCGAGTTTACAGCATATAACTTAACGAATTTCGTAAAAGAGTCTACCACCACCAAAACATGTCGACGTTTAGAATTAATAGCCGGCAAAGGGCCAAAGTGATCGACATGCAACGTGTCGAATGGCACCGGCTTCTTCTCCAGACTATACAAATATCTCCCATTGCTGCGAGCGGGCACAGAATAGAGAATACATTTCAAGCAGTTCCGGGTGAAACGATTCAACTTTTCCCTCATACCAGGAAACCAGCAATGCTTCTGTATCTGATTAATGCATTTTTCTATCCCAACATGCCCGTACTTCTCGTGCGTCAACCTCATAATATTCTGCTCCATTTCCTCAGGCACGTACAACTGGTTTTGTCCCTGCGCCCCTTCACGAAACACCAACCCATTGTCCAAGAAAAATCCCTTTACTTCCCCCTCTTCTAACCTCTCCCTTATTCCCCGCAACACTGGATCCCTACTCTGAACTATCTGGATGTTTAAATCAACATCGGACCCGTCCGCATCGACGTGCGTCATTCGCTCTCCCTTTCGGTGGCGGATCTCGTAATCGTAATTTTCAAACTCCAAGGCCCAACGAGCAATACGATTATTGATCAATTTTTCCCCCAAAGTGAGTGCCAGGGAATTGCAGTCCGTGACAATTGTAAATTTCAGGCCCTCTAAAAACATCCTAAATCTCCTCAACGCATACACGATAGCCAAGGTCTCTAGCTCGAAGCTGTGATACCTTGACTCAGGTTCTGAAGCGGACTTAGAATAGTAAGCCGCCGGATGAAATTTTCCATCGTCCTGTTTCTGCAAGAGCACTGCACCAAATCCCCGAGAACTGGCATCAGTATGTAGCTCAGTGACACGGAACGGACTATACACCGATAAGATAGGCGCCTCAACTAACTTGTCCCTCAAAGTGCAGAACGCTTCCATACAAGAGACAGTCCACTCAAAAACACTTGTTTTCTTAGTAAGATCATTAAGCGGTCGGGCAATCCTAGCAAAGTTTGGTACAAAACGTCGGAAATAAGAAAATAAGCCTAGACACTGATGGACCTCCTTAGCATTCGAAGGAACCAGGTAGTTGGGTACTGTCATCACATGATCACCATTGGGCCGAACGCCCATTTCATTCACACAATACCCCAGGTAATCAATCTCCCTATACCCAAATTTACACTTTCCTAAATTCAAACCCAAACCGTATCTCCTCAGCAACAGCAAAACACACCGCAGTACCTCTAGATGCTCCCCAATTGTCCTCGTTGCTATAATAATATCGTCAATATACACAACAATCCTCCCCGTATCGATAAAGTCCCTCAATACCAAACTAATAAACCGCTGAAATACAGCCGGCGCGTTCCACAACCCGAAAGGCATAAAGCAGTACTCATACTGGCCAAAGGGCGTGACAAACGCAGTATATCTAATCGAGTCGGGATGCATCCGAACCTGATGGAACCCATCCTTCAGGTCCAAGGTGCTAAAGTACCTCTTACCACCTAAGTACTCAAGGCAGTCTTCAATGACAGGTAGAGGGAAGTTGTCCCGAAGGGTTATTCTATTGAGCGCGCGGTAATCTACACACATACGTAAACCCCCACTCCTTTTCCTCACCAGTACCAATGGGGAAGCATAGGGCGAATCACTAGGCCTCACTATTCCCCGCCGTAGTAAGTCATCAAGCGTTTCCCGAACCTCCCCCCTCTCCCTATACGATAACCACCGCGGGGTAGTAAACACCGGCGTATCATTTGTCAGTCTTATCTCCATGGAGTAATCTAGCGTCTCCCGTCCGCTATCCATATCCCCAAGATAGCTCCCTTCTATCGCCCTATATAAGTCACCCGCATCCACCTGATCCAAACCAGGAACCACCCGAGCAAGACCCCACGTCACCCACATCGGCCGCGCCAACAGCGCCAGAGAACTCCCCGTACATGTCCTCCCCATAACGGAAGGGCAAGCTCAAAATACCATACCTATCGCGAATGGCTGGGGACCCAGTCACCACCCGCCGGTTTCGATAGATACCACAAGACATAAGTGCACTCAAAACAGGTTTATTTAATTCATTATAATTCATATTCAAATTCAAAAGTTCCTGCTTATTATATCTCTTTTTTATACGGCACAACTGAACCCCGAGCTTGGATAGTAAATCCCGACCGATCAGCAGTGGGGCAACCATCTCCTCATCCGGTAAAACAAAAAAATTACTAATTACTACTCGACCACAAAACATCAGTTTGCACTTCACTTGGCCGAATATACTTATCCTATTCGGACCTACACCCCGAAATGACGAGACGACCCTCCCACTACCGATGCAGAAGGGCACCACAGATTTCCGGATACAGCTAATCGGACTGCCGGAGTCAAAAAGAGAAACAAAAGTTTTTAATACCGTGCACTTATCTCTCAGATAAAAGGCAACACTTACCATTTGTACAGCGTCAATGGGACACACTCCGTCACCCTCGTCAGCAATAGCCGCCACGGTACGGTTTCGCTTCGGGCAGCTCTGGCGGTAATGGCCTACCTCTCCACAATAAAAGCACGAGTTCGGTGGGCGGATGGGCTTGGGGCATTTACTTTGGTAATGCCCAAACTGTGAACAGTTATAACACCTAATCGACTCTTCGACTGCCTTGACATTACTGACCTGGCCCACTGGCCCAGACTTTGGTTTTATGTTCGCCTTCAACACTACATCAACTTTCTTCAAAGTCGTGGTTGCTTGCTGTCGTCTGCGTTCAAAGCGGTCGAACCGGCGGATTAGTTCGTCAGTGGTACTGGCTCCATATAAGATGGACATGTGGCTGCCTGCGTCCGGAATACCCTCAATAATCAATTCTACTAGCTCGGCTTCTTCAATGCTAGACTGATTGGCGATCGTCTGCATATCCGTTAGGTAGCATAGGCAAGTCTCATTGGGCCGCAATTTGCGAGCCTGTAGTTGGCGATAAACTTCCTGCCGGGTAACAGTCCTTTTAAAGACTCTAAGAAGGCTAGCCTTCATAACAGCATAGTCCATGGAGCCTAAGTTTGATATATGGTTCCGAGCTGTACCGGTGAGGCGACGCCGCAGGCCCAGGCAACGCTCTTGGTTGCCATAGCCGCACATGTTAGCGTAGTCCTCAAAATTAGAAAACCATTTTTCAACGTCATAAAAATCATCTCCACTGAATGATGGGACGACCGCATCTATCTCGCTCAAATCAATGGTGCGCCGCCGACTAAAAGAGCAATTAACTGCGCTTGATTCTAATGCCCTGATTTCTTCCTGTGCCCGCAGTATTTGCATACGTAACTGCAACGCTCTCAACTCTTCGGCCAATGATTCATTGGTGGCAGCAGGGTTCAAATCATCATTATTTTCGGCCCCTATATACCCAGTTGACCCTGGAATATGAACTATTGGCCTGGTAAAGGACATTGTGGTCATCGTGCACCCCTTGGTTAACCCGGGCGCAACAATTCCTGTGGAGGCCATTGATGAATTATAGCCCATCTGCCTATTGCCAAAGTGTTCAGCAGTATGGGCGGCCACTTAACGCCGCTAGACACTGATGGCGCCGACATTATGTTTGGAATGGTGGCGGAAAATCTCAATAGATTTGGCAGCAGGGCGGCAGTGAATGTGGACGAATCTGAGGGCACGACAGTGGTATTATGGGTAGAAGTGAGCGGCAGGGCATCACTAGATTCAGTTGGTATGGGCAGCAGGACAGCAGGTGTCAGTGCAGAAGGTGGCAGAAGTTCAGCAGTAAAGGTTGGGCGACTTGACGGAATGGCATCAGTGGACACTGGGCGCTGTAACTGGACACTGCTTGTTTTTTCTATTGCCTCAGTTTTACGGCCAGCCGAAGTTGTCGACAGCGTCGTTTTATTATCAGACTCATCATCGGTGCCAGTTTTTACCAGCGAGTTGGAGCAACCAGCGGCTACCACAGCAGAACCGGTATTAGATATAAAGGGTGTTTTTTATTGAGGTATAGAACTTTAAGTTGGCATCACTTTTTTAACTGGCGGCCATTTTGTCAGCTGTCAAGTGATTAATATTTAGTTTGGTTTGCCATTTCATCATGAGCAGGTTGACAAAAGAAGGACGCTTGCAAATCGTGCAAATTTATTTCGAAAATAATGGTTCAGTTCGCGAAATTCATCGCAAAATTTTGTTCAGTGATGAGGCTCATTTTTGGTTGAATGGCTACGTCAACAAGCGAAATTGCCGCATTTGGAGTGAAGAGAATCCACATGAGACCCTTGAGACGCCATTACATCCACAAAAACTGACTGTTTGGTGTGCTCTATGGGCTGGTGGAGTCATTGGGCCATACTTCTTCCGAAATAATGCTGGAGAGTCAGTTACCGTTAATGGAGACCGGACTAGAGCCATGATAACCGACTATTTTGTTCCCGAATTGGATGGCATGAATGTGGATGAGTTGTGATTCCAACAAGACGGCGCTACATGCCACACAGCGCACGTCACAATCGATTTATTGAAGGAAACATTCGATGAGCGCATAATTTCGCGGAATGGATCTGTCAATTGGCCACCAAGATCGTGTGATTTGACACCATTGGATTATTTTCTTTGGGGATATGTGAAGTCGCTCGTCTACGCCAACAAACCAGAAACGTTAGGGCACTTGGAAGCCAACATTCGTGGCGTTATTGCCAACATACGGCCCCATATGCTCGAAAAAGTGGTTGAAAGTTGGAGCTGTAGAATTGGCTTTATTCGAGCCAGCCGCGGCGGCCACATGCCCGAAATCATATTTAAACATTAATGGCATAAAATTATCCTTCCAATAAAGCCAAATTTAAGGACATTAAAACGATTTTCTTGTGTTTTATTTCAATTCGAAGCTCTATACCTCTAAAAAAAACACCCCTTACCTATTGTCAGTGGCACGCCACCTTCAGGTAAACCCATGGCTTCTGATTGCGGATACAGGGTTCTAAGTTGTGCAATGGTGGCCGATGCTGGAAACTCCACACCATTTTCCTTTAACATCTCCACAATCTGTTGTCTGGTTAGCCTTGAATCCATTTGCAACGTGTATCGTACCCCCCACCTGAATTTGTAATAGGGTATCTTTATTTGCAATCTCTATATATAAAATATTCTACAATTTACAATGAATTGTGTGGAAAAATGAACGTGTTCTCTTTCTTGTCTTTTCTAGAATGCCGGAACTGCGTGAAGTTGGCTGCTGTCAGTTGCTTTTTATATTCGGTTGTATTTTCTGGTAGTTAATTCGGTAAACAAGAGTTGCCACCGTTGCCACCAAATCACTACAAACTAAAACAATTTTTTAACACGTGGGCAACAGTACGATTTAGTACATATTTGACATATGGGTGAGTTAACGTAAGCTGCACGACAAAGTCGAGTCACGTTACACAAACGTTTTTCATTACGTAGTCGAATAATAATTAAAAAAATTAACTAAAAATTAATAGCCTTGGGCCTGTGGCAAAAATTAAATAAAAATATACTTAATGGTAACAAACCAAAAAAGTTTGTCTTAAGTAGAACAAAAAAAAATAAGCAAATAAAGTAACATGTGTATAATTAGTAAAAAGAACAAAACGACAATGGTAAGACTGTTGTAGATATAGTGATGGTAAAATTGAGCTTACAATACAAAAAAAAAGCTTTCAGCAAATTGAAATACGATGAATCAAAACAATTCACATATTCCATTTGCAATATAATGCTAAGTATATAAAGCAGAAATCTACATCAACTGACACCACACACAGTGGACCAAACACAAAAGAACGCTGATGATGAAGGTTTAGTGGCCTTCGAAAACGGCTGGCTGTTCCGTTAAACTATGTGTTGTTAGTCAGAATATTTACAACAGACTTTGGTGTTATTTGTTCATTAATAATTATCACATGTAATTTGGCTTAAAAAGCGATACGAACTTTAGCCCGTTCAAATCACAAACATTATTTTTATTTGTGAAATTTCAAAATATTTTTCATTACAGTAATAAAATGCGTTCTTTATTCTAACCACAGTCAAGCGAATTTTGTTTGCGACAGCTGAATCATTAACTAATTTAAAAAATTTTATCAGAGTTTTTGATATTAGAAAACTGTTAGATTTATACAAGAAAAGTTAAAAAATATGGAATTGAAATGGTATTATTGACTTTATTCAAAACGCGCTAATTTAGCGCTTTTTTTATTAAACGCGCTAACACGAAAAAAATCCTACTTGGCATAGTTAAAACACGCTAAATTGGAATCGCTGGTGGGAAAGAGTTCACCTGGTGCCTAATTCCCGCATTCGATTGCGAGCGTGTTATTACTCGAATGTGCAAGTTTTTTAACTTTTGGGATTTTCGCATTCGGTTTCGAATAACACATATCGAAATTTCTAATGACAGCATTCGATAACGTGCAAACATTCGAATGCAACCGTTCGTGTTTTTACTCGCAAGCAAAAAAGACCCAACTATAATATGAATAAGCTAGCTTAAGCAACTGTGCGGTTACATATAAAACGCATGTGGCAAACTATAATGTACTTAACAAACTTTTCGTCAAGTTTCGTCAAATGTCATTTGCTTAAGTAAAATGCCAAACTGAACGCACATTCCGTAAGGAAACAACTGTTTGTGCATCTTTTAAACTCAGACAAGCAGCAGCGGAAAATATTCATTGATTTTAAATATTTTTTTATTGTTTCTTATTTTAAACTCGGAAAATAAAGCAAAACTTTTATTTTCATTGTTTGTTTTACAATACACATATACACACATACACATGTATTTACTTATGTATATTCACTTTTGTACTTTTTAGTAGGCAAAACAAATAATAAGGTGATGGATATATTTATATGTGAATTTTTAATAGATTAGGACATTCTTTCAAGTTAGTTTGATTGAATTGCATTCATTTAGGAGTTATGAGAAGAAACAAAATTACTACAAAATTATTGACAATACCTAGATGTGCAGCTGTGGCTAAAGAATACTTAAGTGCATATAAGTACATTACGGCCACCTAAAAGTCACATCTGAATTGTTTAAGCATTTGACAGACTTATCGTTCAATTCTGACATTAGCTTAAGCCAGCTTATTCATATTATTGTTGGGCCTAAAGGCATTCGAAATCATGTTTAACATAGAAAAAGCGAAGAAAAAGAAAATGTATGTTCAAATTTGACTTAATTTTTTATAAGTGAATGAATGCGCAAACGAACGTATAAAAATATACAAATTAAAGAATTTCTAATTGACTTTAAATATAACAAAACACACTGACTTGGCAAATTATATTTTGCCCAAGAGTTGTCGGGGAAAATAAAAAAATCAACCAACTCTGGGAGCATCTAAATAACAAATCAACTGCCCCTGGTCAACCAATAAAAGAATCGAAAATGTGAATAGTTCTCTATTCTCTAACCTTATACTAATTTATTATTATTAAAGTATTAATTAAATTAAAATGAAAATAACATTTATGTATATTCGTTTCTTTTTTCTGCATATACGTGTTGTCAGAGCCCTGCGCCGATTGGCTGAGAATCGGCTTAGCCGAGCCGCCGAATGCTTTTGACCAGCCGCCGCCGCCGATTTTTTCCGGCTAATTAGCGGCTGGAAATTAGCCGCCGATTGATATTATTTTTTAATATTTATTTATTAAATTTTTTTCGGCTGAAAAACTGTTTCTTGGATATTATTATAGATTTGAATTTACTCAATTTGTAAATTTTTCACTAAGTAGATATCGTTGCCTTAATATAGAAAAACCTTAGCTAATATTATTGAAATTGAGTTTTTAATTGAATAAAATTGAAAGAACATTTTTAAAACATAAGCTCTGTTCATTAATTTTCCCATTATACAATTGTACTTTTTCTGATTTATTTTGTTTGATAATATTTTAAATTGCAATGTTTTTTAGAAATTGACATTTTATATGAAAATCTTTACACAGTTTCATGTATTCTTACTGTTTTTGCGCATTTTTCATAATTCTTTAAATTTATTTATTTACAAATACAAAAGTTCCACTTTCAATCTCTGATCATGTAATAGAAACAAACAAAATTATTTGCCATTAAAATTAAATTACTGAAAGAAAAATAATAAATTAAGGAAACATGCATTCTTTTTTAGCAAAGAAATGCACATTTTTCAGTTTTCCTTTTTCAGATATTTTTGAAATAATTAACTTGACAACAAAACCCACAACAGGTGGTTGGATAATTCTTGCAATGAAAAATTTTATTGGTAGTAATTTATATTTGGAATTTTTTTTGTCCCTTTTGACGCTCTCTCTCCATGTAAACTTTTTGAGTTAATGAACACTTTCCAGTAACAATTGTTAAAAATTCGTAAAAATTTTTAGTAAATGATCAAACCTATATTTAGTTCACTCATTTTAGTATTTGAAGCTATGAAATTTTCACTTCTTTCCTATTTATTATCTTATTTTTATTATATTGTTGCCTATTTAATTTGAATTTCTCTACCTCCATATAATTGTATCATGGTTATACCTGAAGGTGTTTCAGCCGGCTGACAGCCGATTTTCAGCCGCCGCCGATGATTTTTTATGAGCCAGCCGCCGCCGACAAAATCGCTCGGCGCATGTCTCTGGTGTATGTACGTACTACATATATTTGTGCATACATACATCAGAGAGCTGCGTCGTGACGGCTCGGAGCCGGCTGAGCCGAGCCGCCGATATTTTTAGGCAGCCGCGCCGCCGCCGAACATTTTTTGGCTTACTTCGCCTGAAAATTAGCCGCCGATTATCGATGCCAGCATTTTTTTTTAATTTATTTTTCATGTGCTGCCAGAATAATAATTTTATCAAATTTTTGGATGATTTTTTGGTCCACATATGATTCTTTTCTCGAATGATGGTTTTCAATTATTAATATTATGAGTTTTACTTTAAGTATACATACATACATAAATACAACTTGCATTATGTTTCTAAAATTTGTATGCATGTACATATAGTTATATATAAACAAACTAAGTTTCGTGCCGTCTTTTTATTTATTGGTTTTATTCACTTTACTTGTGTTATTGTACAAAGTTGTCAACACATTACCAATATAATATATAATATAATATAATACGATACAATACAATACAATACAATACAATACAATACAATACAATACAATACAATATAATATAATATAATATTACACACCAGCAATTTTATTGTACAATATTAATTATTACGTAAAGATATTGAAAATGGGTGGGTCAAAACTTAAGGGGTAGTATGAATATAAAAAGAATTTGTTTCTACTTAAAAAGTTTCGACCTGGTCCACTTAGCGGATAGTATGAATATAAGAAGAATTTGTTTTTACTTAAAAAGGTTCGACCTGGTCCACTTAATGGATAGTATGAATATAAAAAGAATTTGTTTTTACTTAAAAGTTTCGGCCTTGCCTACGATGTTTACAAGAAAGTTTCTATCGCTTACTTACATATATTGAAAAAAAATAAGAAAATTTTTGTTTCTTTTCAATATAAGTAAGCCATAAAAACATTCTTGTCGACATCGTGGGCCAGGCTCTTTGTTCTAAAACCTAAAATTTTAAGTTTTATATTCAATTGTTTCCAGAATTTTGCGTTTTAAAACAAATTTTTAAGTAAACCGCAAATATTTTTTGATCCATAATTTAAGGTATTTGCTTATAGAACCTTCAGATTTTTTGTAACTGGTGGTTATCCCAGTTCATTAGTAGACCTTCAATTATTACAATTTGTTCACTTTGTTTTTCGCAGGGGTTTTCTATTTATTGTTTATATTAGCGTAATTCTAATTTGAGAGTTTTTAGATATTTTTTATTTATATAAAGGGTGTCCCAACAAGAACGCAAGATTTAAATTTTAAATAAAACACAGATATTTAAGAAAAAAATCGTGGAACTTTATTATATCGTAAAGTAGACAAAATGACGTTATGTGTGGAACAACAAATCGGACAGATGGCCGCCGCGGCTTTGCTGGCACACACGCGATCTTTTAATGAAATTTTCAATGGCCGTTTTGCATAAATGCTGCGGTATTTCATTAATGCAGCGTCCAATTTCCTCTTTTAAGGTTTGAGTCGTCGTCGGCTTATTCGCGTAAACCATCAACTTCAAAAAACCACAAAGAAAAAAGTCTAATAGTGATAAATCGCACAATCTAGGCTGCCAATTTTGGTCTCCAAAACGCGAAATAACATGACCGGGAAATGACTGATGTAGCAATTGAATTGTTTCTCTGGCTGTATGACATGTGGCGCCGTCTTGTTGAAACCACATGCCCTCCACATACATTTCTTCAATTCTAGGCACGAAAAAACTGGTTATCATTTCACGATACCGAACACCATTGACTGCTTGCGCTTGACCTGCGTTTGAGCAACATCATCACGTACAGCTGCGACATTTTCGGTCGATCGATCTGGTCGAAGGCGCGTTGTTGTCTTTACATGACTAACAGACCCAGTTTCGGCAAATTTATCCATTAATCTCTTTACAGTTGATTCTTTTGGAGCATTATTGTGACCCCAAATCGATCGCAAATTTGCGAACTGTAACCGCAAAGCTTTCACCATTTTGGTAAAACAATTTCACAATGAGAATGCGTTGTTCATTCGTGTAGCGCTCCATTTTTACTAACCTCGTACCTTCTACTAGCATAACAATTGTTCAAATGTCAAACAATGACCCTTCGAATGGCGCCAAATTTAAATCTTTCGTTCTTGTTGGGACACCCTTTATATATAACTTTTCAAAAATATAATTGAATATTTACTGATGAGCTGGCAGAAGTATGTCAAAGAAATTGTATAAAATTAAAAAATAAAACTCATGTATTATGTATATGAAAAAGTTAAAATTTTCTTATTTTTTTATATGTGAATAGGACCATAGACAATGGATGGTTTCAAAATTAAACTTTGCTTAATTTTTAATGATATTTGAATAAGATTATAGAAGCTGACATTTTTAACATTTAACATTTTTAACTTATGCCATTATTTTGTCACTACATACTATATACATACGTTGTATATAAGTTGTACAATATTGAAGAAAAAAATTGGTTTCAGTGAATTTTCTGCCGGCTAAAGCCGAATTTGAGCCGCCGCTGACGATTTTCTCACGAGCCGCCGCCGCCGACAAAATCGCTCGGCGCAGGTCTCTGACATACATATGCTTTTGCTTACAGTTTATTCAGTGTTGTGAAATAAATTTATATATAAGTATATTTGCCTTTTTCTAACACTGAAATAAAAACTCGATTCGCTTGGTAACGAGTGACATTTTCAGAAAATTTCTTGCCAGCCAAATTAATTTCTATTCGAATGCAATTCCGATCACGAGTGCAGGAATTAGGCCCCTGAAATTGAAATCATCATGCGTTTGTTTGATATATATCATGTTCCCAAGCCGCCATATGAGCCGCCGCTGAGTCATTATTGTAAGCTCCTCCGCCGCCGATCGAAATGCCTCGGCCTGTGACTTCGAGCTGTAAAACTATCGATAGTGGCTCCATTCGATAGTTTTGATAGTAGTTTTTGATGCCATCGATACTATCGATAGTTTTTGATTCTTAGAAACATCCCTTTTACACACGGAAGGTTTACTTTGCAAAGTCTTAATTCAGGTGTGTGAAAGACAGAGTGTTAATTACTATCTCTTTCTGTCTTTCTCCTTGCTGATTTAAGGCTTTGCAAATTAAAGTTTCCGTGTCTATAAGGGCTAAAACTTATCAATTGTGTATTTTTTAATATAAAATCTTGAATTTTTTAATCATTCCATAAAGTTGATTTTTTTAAAACTTTTAGTTCCAATGTTTTTAATACACATATTCAACAAACATATATACACAGTTCTATCAAAAATAAACGAAAAAGCAAACATATAGATAGATGGATCAATAAAAAATAAATTAAAAAATAATAAAATAAAAAAGCTTTCATCATTACTTAAACTATTTCAGTTAGCTAAAAAGTATTCGTTTAGCAGAAGGAGAAGCAAACTATTTAGCGTCACCTTTTATTTAGCCGCCGTCAAGTTTCTTCATGTATCAAAGCCGTTGTTACATAATAATTGTATTTTTATGCAATTTGCATCTAGTAGATAAAAACTGACATCTTATGTTGAAACATATCAAAACTAATTAATTTGTTTTCACATTTATATATGTAATGATAACCATTACCAAGCCAGGTGGCGAAATTTGAATGTTGCATTTTTTATTACACAGTCGCCATCATTCCGTTTTTATTGAATTTGATTTTTTCTCTTTTAGTAGAGTGTTTTTGTCGATAGTATAGCTATCGAAAAAAAAAATATCGATAGTCCACTTAAAATAAAACTATCGATACTATCGATAGTACCATCGATAGTTTTGCAGCTCTACTGTGACTAAATATATGCAAATAATTTCGGGTTCATCATAAATTAATAGGAAGAAATATTTTCTCCGTACAGTGGTGAAACGATTCAGGTGATTAAAAGTACAATCAATTAAGGGAACAAATGCAGTTTAGTGAAGCTGCTCAAAAATGCGGCTTAAATGCAGTTAATGGTCACCTCTCAAAAATTAAAAAAAAGTATCCTATCCTATAGAAAATTTAAAAATAAGAAAAAAAAATTGGCGACGAGGCTTACTGCCAATTCCACTTTGTCGAAAGAAAACCTCTGCGAAAGAAAACTAGTCGCTCGAACTTTAATAAATTTTCATTCCACCATGTCGTCAGTTCTCTTTCGCTTGTGATTCGTTTGTAAATTTGTTTGTTTTACGTGTTTGTAAATCATGGTGTGCCAATTAGTAAATTTCAAGTAGTTCTAGCGATTTTTGTAAATTTACTCACATTTACATGAAAATAAAAACAACCATATTGAACAATGAAAAATAATTGGCTTAAATATACTTACTCGCAGAAATAAATAAAAACTAGCCTATCCGATAGGAAATTGAAAAATAAGAAAAAATTTGCGGCGAGCGTTAGTTTCCGAGTTATGGGCCTTTAAAGTTTTCATATAAAAGTGTGATTTAGCCAGTATTGCCATAAGATGTAAGCGGAAAAGTGCTAGATTGCAGAAATAAAAGTGCAAAAATAATCTGTAGCACACACAAGAAAGTGCTAAAATCAGTTGAAAATTTTAATTTCACTTATTTTTTAAGCGGCCCTACACTTGCAATAAAATTATAAATTTGTTTGTATTTATATTATCGCTAACGTGTATATCATATTCATAGGTGGCACAATACATTTTTTCATAACAAAGAAAATAGAATTATATTGTGTAATGTGTTCCAAGATTATCAGGCATGCTCTGCAAATCACTTTTTGTGAAAGTGATTTGAAATCACAAGAAAGGTGTTCTGCACACAAAACTTTTTGAATTTTTGTGATTTTAAACCGGTCAGCTAAATGCTTGCCGATTTAAAATCACTTGGTTATTTTTTCGATCACTTTATTTTGAAATTCACAATAAATTAATTAAATGAATAGCTTATATTTTTTATTGATTTTTATAATAAAATGAGCAATTTTCTACTAAAGAGTTTATAAAGTTATGAAAAAATTGAAGACACTTTCTTTTGCAAGAAATGTTGTTATTTACGAAAAGCTGTTTTCTTGTGTTTTTGATGTATGTATAGGCCGCTTGAAATATTTAATTTATAAATTTTGAATCCAGCTGCGAATGGAATACCAAGAAAGAAAAAATCTTTAAGGGTGTTAAATATAGTTTATCTTCCACATGGTGATGTTGGAACTTTTGAAAACAAGGTAGCTGATTTGTTGGTGAGGTATTCTAATATTGTGATTATGGGTGATTTCAATAACAATATTTTTGATATTGGCAAGAGCTTAGTTATGAGGAACATGTGTAACAGACAATCTATCACTAATTCATAATACTATGCCAACACATATTGCTGGTGACTCTACATCATTACTGGACTATTTCTAGGTATCTTCTTCTGAATCGATAGGGGCTTCTGGTCAGTTCCAGTGTCCGGGTATAACACGCCATGCTTTCATATTTTTATCCTTAGATATAAAACATACGGTACAAAGAGGATACTATGAGTTTTTTGACTACGATTCCATTGATTCTACATCAATGTGCATGGCATCTGTTGATTGTAATTTTAATGATATGTTTTTAACGAATAATGTTGATGAGCAATTAACTATATTTATTGATAACCTGGTTTCTTTGCACTCTATAGTTCCTGTGAGGAAACGCTATTTTCGAAATCATGATGAATCATGGATCAGAGATCCTCTTATTCAGTTTCATACTTCGGTTAGAGATCTGGCGTATAGGACGTATTTAGGTGATAGGACTGATAATAATTGGAGAGCATTCTGCCGTTGTAGGAATTATGTAAAGAAAAGTATTAGAAAAATAAAAAAGGAGGCTCACAGTATAATTTTTGAAAACAAGGATAGTAAGGGGATTTGGTCAGTTCTTAATAGAAATGGAGTGGTGGATGGCATTGACCACGTTGAGAGTGTGGACCCTGATTTCTTGAATGGTGTGTTTGCAACTAACCAGGTAATTAGTGGCGAGGTTGTTGATTTTTCACGATATCATAATAGAGGTTTTTCATTTCGTACTGTTGAATTATCGGAGTTGCTTACTGCTTTTGGTCTGATTAAGTCTAATGCTGTAGGATTTGATGGATTTACACTCAAGTATATCAGGCTTTTAATGCCGTTTGTTGGGAACTATTTTCTGCACTTGGTTAACACTATATTAACTACTTGTAAATATCCTTTGATGTGGAAGATTGCCAAGATTATTCCAATAGAAAAAAAGGTACAATTGCTGGTTGTAAAGAGTTTAGGCCAATATCGATATTGCCTATTCTCTCAAAAATAGTGGAACATATAATAAAAATTCAACTTATGAGCCATATTGAAAACAATCGTTTTCTGCATGATTGCCAATCTGGGTTTAGAAGTTGCAGAAATACTACTTCATTGCTTCTTGGTATGACTGACAACATTAGGAATAATATTTCTAATAGAGGCGTGTGTGTTTTGATGTCCTTGGACATATCAAAAGCTTTTGATAGGGTGAGTCATTCTCTTTTAATTGATAAATTACATAGGTTTTATTTATAGTTCCGCTTGCAAGTTAATATATTCTTACCTGTCTGAAAGGAGTCAATATGTTTTGAGTTGTGGTCGTGTTTCTGGAGTCCTTCCTGTTCATAGTGGTGTACCACAAGGATCTGTGCTCGGACCTTTGCTTTTTTTGTTATTCATTAATGATCTTTTTGATATTGTTTCTAGCAACATATGTCTTCCATTTGCTTTTGCTGATGATGTGCAATTGCTTTTTAAAGGTTCAGTAGATTTTCCTGATGTGTTACAAAATATGATTAACTATACCGTTGGGGTTCTACAAAACTGGATTTCTGATAATGGCCTTTCTCTTAATACAAAAAAGACAAAAGCAATGCTGTTTGGCGGAGGTAGTTATAGCCAATTTTCTGTAACTATCAGTAATGAGTCTGTTGAATTTGTTGATAAGCTCACTTGCCTAGGCTTAGTACTGGATTCGAAATTAATCTTTGAGGGGCATATTAACATATAGTATCTAGAATAAACTATATTTTACGCAAATTATATAGTCTGGATATGATACTACCCTTTTATGTTAAGAAAAGAGTTGTTTATGGGATAATTATGCCTATTCTATTATATGGCCTGGAAGTTTATTCTGGTACTTTTGGTTATGTCTTGAGGAAGTTGAAGTTAATTTTTAATAGAGTAATTAGGTACATGTACTCTCTCCGAATATGGGAGCATGTGTCACCTTACATTGTAAGATTTTTGGGAGTTTCTTTTGGAGATTATATAAAGTTCCGTAATTTATATCACTTTTATAAGTCATATAGATTGCAAGCACCAAGCTATTTGATTGAGTTATTTGAGTTTAGTAGATCCACTAGAAATAAACAGTTGATTATACCAAGACTGAGTGGAGGATTGCAACGTTCTTTTTGTGTAAGGGTTGCACGAGCATACAATATTTTGCCTAATTATTTGAAAACTTTTAATGTCTCACCGTTCACGTATAAGAAAAAACTATTTTTAGAACTCTCTAGTAATGATTTGTAGTACTGATTGATAATGTATAAATAAGATAGCCATTGTTGGCAATTTCTCACTTCTCTTTTATAATTTTTTTATTTTTTTCTCACTAATATTACATTTTGACCAATTGGGATGGTCCTATTGTTCTTACATATTTTCCTAATTGTTAAACTTTGTTTTTATTGCATATATTTTATTGTTTTTATATTGTATAAGTTATATTTTTACATACTAATTTAAAATAATATTATTATAGTAGAAATTTGTAACCGTTTATGGCCTGCATTGGCTAGGTTATTGGTAATAAATAAATAAATAAATAAAAATAAATATGTTATGCATAGATAAATCCGATTAACCGATTTAATATATACCAATTGCACACGTTGTATAGTTTCACTGAAACATAATCGTATAACGGCCAACTAAAGTCTTGGGCTGATTTCAGCTTTGACTGTGCTTTTTGTTAAGATGATGAATAAACTTATTAACACTATACTTTTTCAAAACAGAATAAAATTTAAAACAAGTTTTGTTAATTTACTTAGTATTTCAAATGGTGTACTAATATATTTGTACCCATATGTGTATCTATCTCAAAGCGGTTCAGTTATATGACTCCTGTCATACTAAACACTTAATGAAGATAAATAAATTTGATAAAAATATGATATTGATTGGCTCACAATTTTATAAATTTAATGAAATAAAAAGTGCAAAAAATGCTAAATATTTTTAAGAAAGTGCTAAACTAGCACTTAGCATTATTTTCAAAATCTTTAGTGCTAAACGAAGAAAAAAAGTGCTAAATCTAGCACTAAAAGTGCTAAAATGGCAAGCCTGGATTTAGCATTGTATTTCTGAATGTAACGGTCCAATATTGGTATCAACAGATATGCAAAGAATATTTAGTAAGTACCGCCGTGTTGGGTAACACCATGGTGGAGAAAATCTTTAAGTCCGTTCGAAAGGCCGGCTATACAGAAAAACTTAAGTACGCAGCGCCGTGTTGGAAAAAACCATGGTGGAGGAAATCCTTAAGCCCGGCCCGGCCGAAGGCCGGCTATGCAAAAAAACTTTAGTACGCAACGTCGTGTTGGGAAAACTCGTGGTGGAGAAAATTTTTAAGCCCGGCCGAAAGGCCCGCTATACAGAAAAACTTTAATGGGTTAACGTTTTGTTTTTAATTTCAATAAATTATTAAAGATCGTCGTAAAAGCTTTTAAATGATACCAATATTGACTGTATTGGATGAAAAATACAATAAAGAATCACAATTGTATACTGGAACTTTGAATGCCCATAACTCTGGAACGAAGGCTTGCCGCAAATTTTTTAATTGAACTTTTTCTTCTTATTTTTTAATTTCCTATCGGATAGGCTAGTTTTTATTTATTTCTGCGAGGGGGACCTAAAGTATATTTGTTCCAAAGAATTCAACCAAATAGTCGCACATCAACAGCCTATTATTACTGTTTTGCTTTGAAACTACATTCGTTATGTTACTTGGAGGCTACACGTTCAATGTTTGCTTCAATTTTTGTTTCAAAGTTCAATACATTCACACTATAGCATTGCACAGATACATACATCTGTTTGCACCAGTTTTGCGTGTTTTTTGGTTCTTGTATGAAATTTGTAACCGTTTATGGCCTGCATTGGCTAGGTTATTGGTAATAAATAAATAAATAAATAAATAAAATAAAATAAATATGTTATTTAGCGTTTCTTTTACTAGTTGTAAATGTTGATTTTTTTAAGCAGTTATTGTGTGGTTGGGCAATGGCCAAATGAGAAGAACACGTTTGTATGTATTTGTTTTTCTATAGCAAATAAGATACATAAAACTGGTTTTAATAAGTACCACATGGTGTGTTGAAAAAAAATCCATGGTTGATGAATGAATGAATGAAAGCAAAATTTCACATACACATCTAAGTAAATGATACATGTACATGAAACACATGCATGTGCAGTGTTGGTATCTCTTCGAAGAGCAAAAGCACATTAAGCTGTTGCAAAATGGGTAAAAAGCGCAATAAAATTCGAAAAAGAGGGTAAAAAGCACGAAAATATTTTTTTTAAATTGTAATACATTAAGGGCCATTTTCACAACTTCCCTTTAGCTAAAGGTAGGATTTTGTCTGCGCGATAAATGGCTTTGCATTACAATACCTTCACTTAGTATTCTTTTTATCCATTAAATATCATTATTATTGATAATAGTACCATTTAAAAATTTAAGTTGTAACAATGCAAAAATATTTATTGGGCAGACAAAATCCTACCTTTAGTGAAAATGGCTCTAAGGGCCATTATTACAACTTAAAGTTAGTTAAAAGTAGGATTTTATCGGACGTATAAAAACTTTATCATTTGCAAAATTTTACTTTAACGTAAAGTGAGCGATAAATTATAAGCAAGTTTATCATATCTGATAAGTTAAATCCAATTTTTAATAATGGAAAGCTTTTTATACGTCCAATAAAATCCTACTTTTAACTAACTTTAAGTTGTAATAATGGCCCTAAGCCATTTAAAAAGGAAAGTTTAGAGCATAAAAGCTCAAAATATAATCTCAAATTTTTGCTTCAAAATAAACAAATTATTTGAGATGTAATAACAGAATTTATTAACATATGAATTAAAACAAAATCTTGATTAATTTAATAAAAATAAGTATGTAAAAATAAAAATAAAAAAACCAGGAGTCAAATAATATAGTAACATATACACACATACATGTGTGCATACATACAATAGTAGGTGAAGCTTAGGTTTAGACTAAGATATGTATGTTACTGAAAAATTATTTACACATAAAGAATGCATTAAAGGCGTCACTCTTTTCTTAAGTACTCTTAACTTAAAAGTTTTTGTTTTGGCGATATTCACCTTTTTTCCAGTTGTCAACATTGACAGCACGTCAATATGATATGAATAAATTGGGGGTTGGCTACTCGTTGTCTAAAACTACTGACTGCTATTGATAACCTCATGCTTTCAATCGAAATCGGTCCTTAAAATTTAACCACTCTTGTGCGTTGAATACAAATTTACCTACATTTTGTTGTAGACGTGAACATTTTGATTTACTTTGCACTTACAAATTAACAGCCTTATGAAAATTCCGAAATCGGCCCTTAAAATTTAACCACCCTATAGTATGATTAAATATTTGTGTAAGCTTTAACAAATGCTTATTGCATACTACTTTCAATCAAATATTATGTAGAGAATTATCTGGTTTTTTATTTTGCAAAAAAAATTAAATTTTTTAATCCTAATTATGAAAAGTTTTCTACATTGTTTTAACATAGTTTCCGTTGTTGTCATTAAAACAATTTAAGAAGCCTCAGTTAAAAGATGCTGCTATTGGTGCTTAAAAGTATTTTAGTTTTGTAAATTAAAAATATTTTTTTTCCATTTATTTTTTATTTATTTATTTATTTATTTATAACAATAACCAACCGAGCCCATAGGGCCATATATAGTTGGTGGACTACAAGCATAGCATAATAATTAAACATGTAGGCAACAAATAAACTAGACACAAAATTCATGAAAAAAAAATAATATGTAGTTATAAAATTATTAGATGAGAATATTACTTATAAACTGGAAGATATATTGCGCATGAAGTTAACTATATGCATTCAGAATCTAGATCAGTTCAATTGTGAGAAATGTTCAACAAGCTTACCTTTGAATGAATTACGAGTAAGATGGAATGCTCTTAAGGATCGTGGCAGTGAATTCCAACATTTGGCGACTCGTACAGTAAATGATATTTCAAAAATAAGACGATTTCGAATGGGGAATAGAAGCTGTTGGTTTCTATAACTTTGCAAAAACGTAAAATGTCTACGGAGATATTCTGGACAGTCTGTGAGCATGACATTATAAAAGAAAAGTAGTGATCTAATCTGTGTGAAGTTTTTAAAACTACAGCCCAAAAAATCATTAACATGCATAGAAACATGATCGTTAATTCGTAGTTGGTATATAAATCGTATTATTCTATTAAAGAGTAAGGCACACCTATTTAAATTTTCAGCGCTACAGCCATAGTATACCTCAATACAATATAATAAATTAGACATCAATAAGGAGTGAGCTATGCTCTTTCTAATATGTAAGGGCAGGTATAAATTCATTGCATTAAGTCTTCTTAAGGTGAAGTTTATTTTAGAAAATAGTCCATTAATATGGTGTCCGAAACTAAGAGTGTTGTCTAGTAAAACACCAAGACATTTCATACGATCGACAAAATCAATGGGTTGGCCATTGATCATGATAGACAGGTATCAGTAGCACTAGATGGTTTTAAAATCATCGCTTTGGTCTTAGAAGAATTAATACTAAGTTTGCTGTTACTCATCCAGCGTGAAACATTGGACATTAAAGTGTTAATATCATATTCGAAAACATCTATAAGCTGCGTATGACCCTTAAATAATAGTTGTATATCATCGGCAAAAACGAAGGCTTTACATTCGAAGCCGTCAAGTAAAGCAAAGAAATCATTCATATATATCATAAATAGTAAGGGGCCAATAACAGAGCCCTGCGGTACACCACTAGTGACTGGTAGACACCTCGAGTTAAGGTTACTGCATTGAACATATTGTGAACGACCTGATAAATAAGAATATAATAATCTACAAGCGGATAAAGAGAAATCAAAATAAGTGCAAAGTTTGTTTATTAAAATAGCATGACCAACCTTGTCAAAAGCCTTTGAAAGGTCTAAGGAAAGTAAAACAGCTACGTCGTCCTTATAAATAATTCTTCTAATAGAATCGGAGAGACCAATTAAAAGAGAAGTTGTGATATATCCTTCACGAAAGCCTGACTGATACGGGTTTAGCAAAAAATTTTGGTTTAAGAATTGTAAGATTTGATCTTTTATAACGTGTTCAAAGATCTTGGACAAAACTGGAACAAGTGATATTGGTCTAAATTCACCTTCTGAATTTTTTTTCCTAATAGGTATAACTTTTGAAATTTTCCAATCCATGGGGAATCGAGAACTATTGATTATATTATTTGACAAAAAAGCACCAAAAGCACTGTGAGAAATTGTTAAAAGCTCTGTAAATATCCGCTTTTTAAAAAGGGGTATAAGCCAAAATTTCGCGTTTATGAAGAGGCAAAAAGCACAAAAAAATACCCGAAACGCACCAAAATACCATCACTGTGCATGTGTAATTACTCTCAGAGCAAAATTGTCTCTCTCTCTCTCTCTGTATACTTGGCTGCGCCACAAAATAACATAACGAACGTCCGCACATACATCTGTCCATCATTTATTTGTTTCAACAATGGTTTTTTTCATATGTTTGTATTACAATATGTATTTTTGGGCAAAAACAGATCAAACAGTTGCTCAGCAGCAATACAATACGCAATTGTTATTTGTTTTAATTGTATTTTAATTTGGAAAAGTACGCACACACAATAATTGCGTTCGCGTATTCAAAAGTTTTTAAAAATTTTTACTGAACTTTACTGCATTTTAATAAATTGCGTTCGTTTATCCAAAATACAGTAAATGAGAACACAAATTGGGAGAGTAAAGTGACAGTTCTTGACTGAGTGTTTTGCAAATTTTTACTGCAGAAATTTGTCGTAGTAAAGTTTAGTAAGATAAGAACATATGATTCAAAATGTAAACAAATGAAAAGTAAGCAATTGACAAGTGTAAAAATTTGAGAAAAGGTTAAACAAAAATTGTGAAAGTCATTAAGTAATAATTCATTTATAAATCATAGTAATAATAGCTGTTAATATTCATATTTTGTAATATATTTTATTACACCTTTAGTTTTGCAATTCATTTTAATTACTCAGAGTTGTAAAACTGTAAAGTATCTTTGTACTTAGTATCGCACTTGCTTTTAAAGTAATCAGTAACATTAACAAATAGTCATGTATTTTTTATTAATTTAGCCAACAACAAAACAAGGAAATCAAAAAGAAATTAATTACAAATTATACATGAAACAAATTACAGAATTTATTCTTAGATTGTCCGTGTTATAAAAATATTGTATCGAGTACCAATAATTAAAAGAGTTGAATAGTCAAAAGGTTATATATTTTTCAACACTATGTGGAGTTAGAGTCAGCTGTTTCTTTAATCTTACTAATTTTTACTATTTTTCCGTTCGCGTACTTTTTTGGCTACCGATCTTTTTGAGAGTAAATTTTAAAATTTTTGCAGTAACTACTCATTTCCTGCATTTTACTGCTAAAGTAAACGAACACACTTAATAACTCTTATACTAGTTCTGTCGCTCACACTACAATTATATGGTACATACCAGTGATGGGAAATGAGATTTGCATTTCGGTATCAAACAAATTTTTTTCGAGTACTCCCGAGAGTACCAAAAATTATTATTATTTTTTTTTTATTTTATGATTTGAACAGGCTAAAGTTCGTATCGCTTGGAAAACCAAATTACATGTGATAATTATTAATGAACAAATAACATCAAAAAATAAATATTCTGACAACACATAGTTGAACGGAAAAGCTAGCTGTTTTCGAAGGCCACTAAATCTTCATCATCAGCGTTCTTCTGTGTTTGGTCCACTGTGTGTGGTGTCAGTTGATGTAGATTTGTGCCTTATATACGCAACTATTTTGCATTTTTTTTTTTATTTTGCATATTTTTTTTGTTCTACTTAAGATAAACTTTTTTGGTTTGTTACTATTAAGTATATTTTATTTAATTTTTGCCACAAGCCAATGACTATTAATTTTAGTTAATTTAATTATTATTATTTGAACTTCATTTGTTTCTTCATTTTATGATTTTAACAGGCTTAAGTTCGTGACGCTTTGTGAGCGATTTAAATGTTATTAACAAAGAATTATATAAAATTTATTTACAAAGAAATAAAAAAGGAACACAAAGCGAATACATTAAGAGGTGGTAAATTTTTTTTTCAAAAGTTTCATAGCAAAAACGTAATCTGCACGAAATTTTGAGAAAATTTTTCAATGAAACCATCGGTCTAAAATCAAACCCTATACCGCACCTCTCGACATGAAAATTTATTTCCTCTTCAAAAAAATTGTTTTTAATTAAAACTCTTCCAATCCATTTTCGAATCATTATTATTTCTTCCACGCAAGTATTCCCTGCTTTTAATTTTTTCATGAGCTAGCTTATATTTATCCATAACGATTAGTTTCCTATTTTACTCCTTAAAGCCAATGTAAAGATGTCGTACTTATTAGTACGAGTAAATGGTATTTTTTGTCTCATATGTGATCTTGCAAATATAAATTCCGATTCATTGTTGATCAACGATGATCAGCTCGCATTCCGGAATCGTATGTTTCCTGGTGGTATGTTGGCCAATCACGAACTCTTTTAGGTTATAACGAATCAACCCGCAAATATAAATATGTATGTGTGTACATAGGTAAAAATTTTGAAGTTACAACAAGAAGAGTTTTGAGACTTTAATAAATCTTTGGTCTGGATAAGACTTCATACTGTTGGAACATAAAGCATGTTCCTTTGCTTTATTTTCATCAGATTTTGGTAAGAGAAAATCCTTTCCACGGTTACAGATGTGCTATCGCTTTACGTGAGTACCTGCCATTACGGCCTAATCTCACGTGTGCCAAAGCACCGGGTGTGGGTTAGACGCCAGACCAACGCCCCCATGCACCTTTTTAGAATGAACCTATGGCCCATTCCATAGGGCACATAGGTTGCAATTCTTGAATATAGTTATCCCTGTATTATATTCAATTACCTTGCTGAGGTAATTTGAGCTATCTAAACTCTGCTGCTATGTCCGTGCCCATAGCAGCTTCTGTTGAATGGCAACAGCACCTAGAACAGTGTCTGGCTGACCGCGTCACACCAACCACTAGCATTGATTTAACACTGGGAAGCCAAGACCATTCTCCCAGCGATGTTTGGTAGCAAACCACAACCACCACGATAATTCTCCGGCTTCCACGCTTAGGTGGTGTGTATACACCTAAGCGAGGTCCCCAAGAAAATTCCTCAACCATTGCCGGCACAGCTAACCACTCATCCATAAAGAACGCATGCCTGGGTCGCCAAATAACCAGTGCCTACTCCCCACTTACCAAAATCATCCCTTTAACCCCTTAGGGGTCTACCCCTTTGGGGTAGGACGAACTCGGCATTTTAGCAAAGGAAACTGACGACCGCTACATGCACTCAAAACTTCAGAGCAGCGAGGACCACTTACGCGAGAAGAATGCAAGCTCGCCACCAAGATCCTGTGCCTACTACAATCGATCATGCTTGATAAACGCCCCTTAACCCAGAGGGTGTGACGCACAACTATTTTAGCACAGAATCTTGACAACCGCAATGCATTTATCTCTAAGCAGCCCAGCTGTCGGGCAACCGGCACCCGTGGTACCAGAAGTAGCCTCTGGTTAGACCTCGAAGTTCCACCACAAGGGCTTCACCTCTATCGTCTTTTGAACTCAGGGGCAATTCTAGGTGACGCTGCACCTAGCTGGCAACAACGGGCGTACAATATTTGTTTTCCTTTTATAAATATGTGCACATCCGTTACTCTGTTTATATTCAGAGATTGGGTAGTAACACATAAGTTTTACGGGTAATGAGCCAAAGGTCCGCCAGCGGAAAAAGCTACATTACCCTAGCTGGGGCCCCGGGATTGCCACACCCGTAGTTCCACGGTTACAGAGGAGTGAGGTATGGACCAAATTCCGTAAGCTACTCTCAATTTATCAGGAAACAAGTATTCATCTGACGAGTTTTTAGTTTTAGCCACTGTAGACCAGAAGCTGCATATATTTTCTGTTATTAATGGCTTCAGTTCGTCCATATCAGCCAATGCTCTATATTGGTTGTTATTTTCAAAATTTTGCTTTTTGCTGGAAAACATTGTAATTAAAAGTGGTATAATGCTGTTGGTTTTACCAGATAAAACATTTTCAGGGGGAAACATACTAAACCAATTTAACATTTCATTGTTAAAATCCACTTTTGCCCTCAGAACTTGACAGAATTTAATACAACATTTTTACAATATACAATACTTTTAAACTAATTTAAAACAGTTGTTTTAACATGGGTCGTGATTACATATGTATAGATCAACTTCTGTGCCACAAAAAATATTGATCCAAATATATATATTTATATTTAATAGTGAAGGATTACACTTTCCTAAAATGTCTTAAATATGTAATAAAGTTTCGTGCAATTTGTCGAAAAAGAATTTTAATTCTTGGCAAAATATATGCATACGAGCGTTTTTTTGACTGCATTTCTAAATTGGTCTTGAGAGTATCTAATGTGTTGCGTGAGTACTACGGTACTTTTTCATGTCAAATAGTATCAAAAAAAGTACGATCGTACCAACTTTCCCATCACTGGTACATACCATGGTATATTTGTTTTGGCTATACAAACGCGAGTATACAAATGCAACCCTTTAATTCGCACTTTTTTTACTACCACACTCAAACATTTGGGAATTGAATACCAGGTGGCCTTCAATTTTTCTTTCAACGCTTCATTCAATTTGTCTCAATTGCTCGACGACGGCTCTTTGAACATAAAATTGGTAATCAAATTGCTTGCAGCCTACGTCACAACTTCAATTTCAGCAAATTTTGACTAACCATACGTGTGAAAAAATTGAAATTTATTGAACGTGTAGCCGCAAGGTTAGAAATGTGCGAGCAGAGTAGCAAGCCGACCAAAAAAAATTCGGCGGCGGCTGAAAGACAAATATTTTCGGCGGCGGCGGCTTAACGGCTTAACGCCGATTTGTTTCAGCATATAAAAAATGTTTTTAACCCAGTCTGTTTCTAGAAAAGAATGTTAATTATGGAATCACGTTGTAACATTATTTATTTTGCAATAGTTTGAATATTGCAGTAATTGATGTCCTAAATGCCAATAAAAATAACTTCGTAAATAATTTGTTAAACCATAGAAACTAGACTATACATAAATTTCATTTAAACTACGATTCAATTAAAAATTACTTACTTTATTGCAACGCTGCTACGGATGAACGAATAAGAAGCTTTGATCAAATAATTTACAAAAAAGTCGCCTGACTGCTGCAACAAAAAAGTACGAAAACGTGCATGGATTTTAGGTGCAATCAGACGTGACATAACCATAGCCATAGAAAACAGCCGTTCGAATCAAACTAATGGGCAACACTGTATTCGTTTATAGGTGACTTAACGCCATAGCCATTACCATAGAAACCAATTGAATTTTGGTTTAGTTATGGCTATGGTATTATGTCCATGTCACGTCTAATTGCACCTTTAAGAAGGACTCAAATAGAGAACGTAAGTGTTGTCGCAGCTACGTTAGTCCCGGTTCACACACTTCAACTTTTTTTGATCAACTCGTAATTCAGCTGTAAGAAAAAAAGAGATATTTGTACTTCTTCCTCCGTCTCTCTTGCAACTGAATTACGAGTTGATCAACAAAAGTTGAAGTGTGTGAACCGGGACTTACCGTTCATATACACATTATCTCTCTATGTGGAAGCAAAATCAACTATTTTCCAGGGACGCTCATATAAAAATTATAAGATAGTTGAGTAGACACAATGTTAAACATAATTCAGGAAGTATAAAAAAATTAAAGACAAAATATCGGCTGAGTACTAAGCCGCCGATAAGCCGAGTGGCGGTGGCTCGCCTTGGTGAAAAAAATCGACTGAGCGGCTAGCCGCCAGCCACGCCGTTGCGGCCTGCTACTCGTCTGTGCGAGTACTTTGCACAATGAATATAAAACAATGATCAAAACAAAAATGTCCAATAACATTTCGATGAATATTTTATGCGTTTTTCCTACAAATAAAAAATAAATTCAAGTAATTTGAATAAAAAAATACAATAAAGTGATAACATATTAATTTCATAAATTTTATCTGATTGTTAGCAAATAAATGTTGCTAGTCGAAAGCAAAATAGCAAGTGCTTGGTTTCGACATGGTGTTAAGGGGCCCATACACTACAGCAGCATGCATGCGCAATCAAGTACTTGTACCAGCGGTTTGGTCATGTATGGGCGTTTTGTGTGATTGTACGGTTTGCTGTAGCGATGTCAAGTAGAGTTTGATATTTTGCTGACGGTACCAGCCTGCTGGTGTAGTATATGGTGAAACTAGCTCAGTTGAAGAAAGTTGTCATGGAGTAAACATGCATTTAAAAAATATAATTTGTTGAAACATAATAATGTTTCAATGAAAAATAAAATTTTAGCTTTTTAGTTATACATACATGCTAATTTTAAAAACATACCAATAATAATTGTAAGGATTTTTTGTCATTAGACTGAAGGAAATAAATAAATTGTAGCAAAAACTGTGTCACTATTCATAACCAATCTTATCGCAATTTTATAAGAAATGAATATTGTATCAGCTTGCTGGTATGATGTGTGGTTCGAGCATGAATTCTTGGGTCGGTTGATTGTGCGTGCATGCTGTTGTAGTGTATGGGCCGCTTTAGGGTTGCCAGTTTTGAAATCGTAGAAATCAGTACATTTGCGTACTGATTTACTAGTTATGCATAAACAGAGACCTGCGCCGAGACGGCTTAGCCGGCTCAAAGCCAGTCGCCAACGATTTTTGGCAGCCGCCGCCGCCGCTAATTTTTCGGCTAAAAATCGGCTTAAAAGTAGCCGCCGATTTTTTTTATTTTGACACTTTTTTATGCTAAATGTTCTTAAAATAAGCTTTTTTTTTGGAAGATGAATCAAAATCAAATGTCGTTAAAAATGTTGGCACTACAGTTCGGCTATAACGAACATCGACTAGAATTTACCGTAAATTTTTAATTACTTTTGTTTAGCAGATTTACTTTATCAAATTTTTATATGAAAGTGAAAGAAAATAAAATGTCTTAGAAAATTATATATAATTAAGTTCGGTTTTAACAAACAGCGGTATTATGAATGATCGTCTACAACGAACAATTCGGTTATAACGAGCAAGTTATAAAATTCAAGTTTATTTCCAGTTGTTTTTCAAGTACATATAACTTATTTATTCAAATGGCGTCGCAACTAAAAAAAACAGTTATGCAGAAAACGCGTTTTAAGTTTTCAATTTGCATATAACTCAATGAAGATATGAAAAAATGTTCTTCTCTCAGGAAGTGATTGTACAAGCTATTTGTATGAAATTTTTACACAAGATAAAACACGAAATGCCGCGTTATTCTGCATTATTAACTCAGAAAACTAATTTTTTGAGTTATGATGTAAATAAGCGATATGTAATTGAATTCTAATTTTATTGGGTCACTGGACCAAATAAATTATTTTTTTAGTTTTATGTATTTGTGAGGACCTCCCTTTTGAAAAATTGTTTTTATAAACTTTTTAGACTAAAAATTTCTAGTCTTTTATATTTCTATTCATGATGATAATGTTCCAGTTGAGAGAGAGCCAGAGTTACATAAAGTAATGAAATCGACAGTATGCATGCTCGCTCTTGAAAACGCAAAATCATTCCTTTGCGTGAATGCAATGTGCACCCAAATTTTTTGAATTGGTAAATTACCTAAGACTATTTCAGCTCTACCTTGCAATACTACGTTAAATTTATATGGGTGTAATCCATCTAACTTTTTTACACTTAAGATATTTTTAGCCAGTGTTTTTCATTCGTGTCAAATTTTGTTGGAAACATAATAATAAATAATTAAATGGTATACTTAAATATTCTGACCCTAGGTGATTACTTAATTGGGTCTAATTGTGTACCAAATTTCAGCTCTTTACCTATAGCAGAAGTGCTTCGTTAATTTACTGAATGAGTCAGTGAGTATGTCATAAAATATGCAATTTTTGCATCTCAATATCATGGTAAAACTTTCAAACTTTGCATATGAGTATTAATTCTAATTATGGTTTAAATTTTATAATTTTACGATTGAGTAGAAAAAAGTATTGATGGGGTAAAACAAATCGAGTGGCTTTATGTAAATGTACATACACACTGCGTGCAGAGGCCATAATTCGGCCTGCCCCAATACCGTGTGCGTGGATAAAAATTTTTAATCAAAGAAATATTATTTAGTCCCCGCTTGCACTAAGCAAGTCTTGTTTCAAAATTGATCAGTTTAACTGAGGCCGTGACGAGGGAAAAAGAAACGTGTACTCATGTACTGTCAATTCGTTTTGCTTTCTCATTCGTAATGTTAAAAAAGTATTATTTTTATTTGAGGCAGAATGGAACAATCGCTTAAATCGAATGAACTTAACTAATGTTTTGTACCCTTGTCTCGATATAAGCATATTTCCAAATTTTTAAAGACAACAATCCAAACATACGTAAATTACACAGAGAAAAATTATTTTTAAATACAATTAGTTTTTTGTTATATCAATTAAATAGTTGATTGATTTTGAACCTACAACGATTTTTGTAAAAACAATTAACGAAATTGTAAGTTAAAGGACAATCTGAAAAATATTTTCAATTAAATATATATATAAAATAGTTTGTTGAGATTTATTTTTTTAAACATTTATTTTTGTTAGATTTCAAAGTTATTGTTATATTAACAATGCGAATAAATTTTGATTATCATAATTGTTATATTTAAAAATCTGTCATAATTAACTGCCAAATTATAAACAATAATAGAAAGGGGTTATTTCATTCACTTCAACATTTCATTTCGTTACTTCTTTCTCCATTTATGTTATGTATGTACTATATGCAAGGTGTTGCATACTATTTATCAACATACCTATGTATGTACTAGCGTATTCAATCGGTTAACCGTTAATCGGTTAATTACTACCTGATTAACTGATCGGTTAATTAAAAATTGCCTTCTTTCGATTAACGGTTAAATCGGATAATTTCAGTCGATTAACCGAAGTAACAAATGTTTAAATATTTTGTACTACATAACGTACTTTTTGAGTAATTAATTATTTGTTTTGTCTCTTATACAAAAGGTAAAAATACAAAAAAAAAAAAAAAAAATTTAAAAGGTAGAAATTGTTTTTCATACAAACAAAGAAGTATATTCAGTGATTCAAACTTAAGTAAAACTTAAAAATCTTTCGGCGTGGCTATAAAATGGCTTAGTATTGATTCTGTTACTGTAATTTATTATGATTATACGTACCTATTTTTATTTTTATTGGTATTATTTTTAAATAAAAATAGTTTTTTGTACTCTTGAATGTATGTTTGCACGCACATATGTATGTATATTTTACAAATTCATACATATGTACATATACATATGTGTATGTATGTATGTATATTAACAAAAAATAAACACATACGATTGGCAAACTCTATTTAGATTTTATAAAAAAACTTTTTTAGAAAACTAAATTTATTAAATATGCCATCTACGTATACAAATTAACCACTCAAAAGCTTAAATTATTAAAAGAAACAAAACTACCAAATCAGGGCTATTGTGCCACACTCTCATTCAATATACATACATCCCATCACTGTCTACAAATATCACGTAACGTCGTCATGAAATTCTATTTACTACAGGTTCAGACGTTACATTTACGTGCCATTTCAGTCAGGTAAGCGTTTGCATAGCTTTTCATGCAACAGATTCGATCAGCTGACACATTTACATTTACAGTTCTACATTTACAGTCGGGTAATTCTGCCTTTACAGCCATCCCTAAACAAGGGCGGCAAGCGTTTTTTGGCTGCCAAAGGTTCTCATTTTATAACAAAATATACGGAGTATGCTCCTAGTGGTACCAGGTCACGTTTTTTTGGGGCTAAAATATTTTGTAACTCGGTTTGACTTAATATAATAACAATTTGATTTGAAGAACAACATAAGCTTTCCTTAGAGATATTAAGCGTGTTTCTATTATTTACCGTTCTGGACTTATGGCTCCATATGTCAGCTTCTTTGCCAAAAATTTGGATTTGTTCAAACTTTTAGCGACGAACGGCATGGGTTAACGTCGTTTAATTGAGCTAAAATTTTGGCTATCTCAATATCTGGAAAGGGGAATCGTTTTGTGGGGTCCAGACGAAAAAAATTCGGACATAAATTTTTTGTGGTCACTCTAATTACATACATACACATAAGCATACATACTTACATACATTCGGCTCATTCAAAATCTAGTTTTTGAAGACATCCCTATATTTTCTTCTTATTTTTAATTTTTTACTATTCATAACTTAATTAAATTTATTTATATTAAACTCACATCTATGTTTTTTGATTTGTTTTTATTTGTTCACAAACACACACATACGAAGGCTCAGTTAGCCGACTGTAATGTAGTGTAACTGCAACAGTAAGAAACAGCTGATCGATTTTGTTATGTGAAAAGTAATGAAAATGGTTAAAGCTCAGTTAGTCGACTGTAATGTAATGTAACTGCAACAGTAAGAAACAGCTGATCGATTTTGTTATGTGAAAAGTAATGAAAACGGTTATAGAGATGTAATGTAACGTAACCTACTTTTCATATAAAAATATCGATCAGCTGTTTTTTACGTTACAGTTACTTTACATTACAGTCGGCTAACTGAGCCTTTATAGAGATGTAATGTAACGTAACCTACTTTTCATATAAAAATATCAATCAGCTGTTTTCTACGTTACAGTTACATTACATTACAGTCGGCTAACTGAGCCTTGAAGTTTTGTGTTAACATTCTTATGTACGTAGGTATGATTGCATTTAAAAAAAATAGCAAAGAGCAAGCAAACTGATCATTTAATTTGTGTTGTTTTATAACGGGATCTTCATTTAGCTATGTACATAATGAAGCCCTTAGTGACGAATAAAGAATTTGTGGTACAAAAAACAACCATCAAGCACTACTAAAGGTTAGAGAATTCGTCATCGATTAGACGGTAGTAATTGTTTTAGCTAGATGTAGATACAGTTATTATTATACAAGTATTAATACTTTCATCACATTTTAAGATACAGAAATCTAAATACATTCGTTGCGACTGTCAACAAATCTAATGTAAAATCACATATTGTGTTCAGACTAAAGGGTTGCATTTGTATACTCCTTTGTATAGCCTAAACAAATATACCATGGTATGTACCATATAATTGTAGTGTGAGCGACAGAACTAGTAGAAGAGTTATTGTGTGTGCGTGCTTTTCCAAATTACAATACAATTAAGAACAAATAACAATTGGTTATTGTATTGCTGCTGAGCAACTGTTTGATCTGTTTTTGCTCAAAAATACATATTGTAATACAATTATATGAAAAAAACCATTGTTGAAACAAATACATGAGTCCCAAAACACACTGTGCAAGTCTTATTGCTAAGCTGATTAGTTTCATGGAGAGAGAGAGACGAGGGGAACAGCAACGTTTCTTTTCCCCCCGTCTCTCTCTCCTAATAAACTAATCAGCTTAGCAATAAGACTTGCATAGTGTAAATAGGGACTGATGGGCAGATGTATGTGCGGACGTTCGTTATGTTACTTTGTGGCGCAGCCAAGTATAGAGAGAGAGAGAGAGACAATTTTGCTCTGAGAGTAATTACACTTGCATATCTTGTGTCCAGGGCTGCCAGATAAAATTATCAAAAATCGTCGAAATCCCGATAAACTATAAAATAATCGTCATTTTGTACTCGAAAAATCGTCAGAAAAATCGGACAAATCAAAATGAGTTTTTTTCGACGTGTATACATACGTTTTATTTTAACCCCTTATAACTTCGTTCCCCTCAGTGGTAAAACTATGAAAAATATTGTTGCCAAGTTATGTCCAAGTTTTAGTCTCAGTAATTTTGATGCCCAAAATTTTTTCACATTTATGTTTTTTGGGAATGCCAATTTACACAGATACCAAGAGTGGACAAAATTACATCAAAATCTTTTATTAAGTAAGTAATACATGAATTTGTAATAGTCGATTTTTCATTAAAAAACTGCCATATTTGGACTTTTAAAAAATCGTCAATTTTGAGGAAAAAATCGTCAAATCGTCATTTTGCTATTTTCGGCACCGAAAATCGTCAAAATGACGATAAATCGTCAAATCTGACAGCCGTGCGTGTGTCATTTTTTTGTATTTGCAGCTCATGTGTTTCATGTACATGTCAAGAATGATAAACTACAAGATTACGCTAATCAGAGAGTTTACCGTTAGACGTGACGTCACACGTATATTGTAAGAGTTGCCATAAAGGCTGGGAAAAATCAAATGAAAGACTTAAAGCATAAGTATGGGAAGCTAAGAAATTTAAACAAAGAAATCGCAACAATCAAATTATATTCTATTAATTTATTTTCTCTACAAAAATTTTTCTTATTTGTTGTTGGGAGTTTCTTTTAATTTTTGAAATTAAACTTGTTTTATTAATCTTAACAAAGCGCCTAATTTTGAATTTTATTACTTATTTAATATTTTATGTGTTAATACATATGCAGCATCAAATCGAAACATACCAAAACTATAGCTATTTTCTAATATAGTTCACACTGAATTTCTGGGAGGGATAACAATAATTTTTTATGTGAGCGGCTCTAATGTACAAACTTATGTACATTTGTATATGTATACATACATACATACACATATGTATGTATATTTTAATATATAATACTTAAACTAGTTTTTTGTGGTTATAAATACCCAATGTACCAGCTTTGCATTGCATACATACTATATAGTTACCTATGAATATGCGTATGTAGTGTGTATATACATACAAACATAACATCTACATACATACACAGCGGTAAGTTAATTATTAAAAAAATATTTTAGCATTTTTCATAAAAAAGTTGTTACAAATACTTTTGGTTACCTGCTAACAACACACACAAACTGAACTGCTTTAAAGTTCACGGGTCTTAATTTGTATATCGGTTAAAAATCAATTATCTAGTTACGGATAATATTAAAAAAAGGGTAAATACCTACAACAAAAACAATATTGTTTTGTCTTCTTGTTCGTAAGTAACTGCAAAAGTAAAAAAGTGGGATTATTATATGTCCACTTTTCTTCACCGAACTTAGCAAAACCAGTACTTGTATAGTGCTTGGCAATCCTGCAGTCAAAATAGCTTTAAAGAGTTTTATAAAAAAAAATAAACCAAATTATCAGCCAGTAGAAACACAGTGTGTGTGACGTCACACGTCTACTATTTTTTTTCACTGGCGTAATCTTGTAGTTTATCATTGTTGGTACATGTATCATCTACTTACATACACTCCGTTAACATAGGATAGCCTCACTTGAAATTTTAGAGAATAGTAGAAATTTTCGCGATTCCTTAATTAAATAGAAAATATGTTTTTAAGTCATTCTTAAGAGGAAACTCTGTTGCTTTATTGACAAAAATTCCAAATGGGTCAGTAAACATTAAATGGAGTTTCATAATAGTTTTCGTAAACAGAATGAGCAATTTTAATGTTTCTGTGTTAACATAGATTAGCCTCAGTGATGAATTTTCAATTGATCTTTGATGTTTATGCCAAAATACCTTTAAGTGCAATAGAAAAACGTTTTATTTGCACAAAAAAAAAGTATTAGGAAAAAGCCGTCGCTTAGTTCCACGGAAATCGAAAACTTGAGACGTATCACAATCTAGGGCCTTCTAATCGCGCTATTGGCGGGAAACTTCGTCGCAGCCCAAAAGTTATAAGCAATTACTTGAAAAATCCATCAGAGTACTCCAAATGGTACAAAGGAAAGACTTATAAGAAGTTTTCACCTCAATATAGACGCAAAATTCTCTAAATGGTCTCGAATTTATCTGTGAGTTTAAGTAGAATTAGAGCTGCAGTCGGAGTTAGCGTCAGTAAAAGAACTATTCATAATGTTATACAAACCACGGAGCACTTGAAGCATCTAAATCATCAAAAAAAAAAAGCCACCATTGTAAGACGTACATAAGCAACACAGATTAAAGTTTGGGAAAGACCACATGACGTAGGTGGTGCATCAAGGTCATCAAACGAACGATTGAAAAAATAAATTTCTTCAGACGAAAGGCCTTCCTTCTTCCTGATATTATGAAAATAGTAACTATACCCATCTGGAATAGCGATATTAAAACACTTTTCTTCACAAAAAATACTTTTTTCCAATAGTTCGTTTGATGACCTTGATGCACCATCTACGTCATGTGGTCTTTCCCAAACTTTAGTCTGTGTTGCTTATGTACGTCTTACAATGGTGGCTTTTTTTGATGATTTAGATGCTTCAAGTACTCCGTGGTTTGTATAACATTATGAATAGCTATTTTACTGACGCTAACTCCGACTGCAGCTCTAATTCTACTTAAACTCACAGATGAATTCGAAACCATTTAGAGAATTTTGCGTCTATATCGAGGTGAAAACTTCTTGTAAGTCTTTCCTTTGTACCATTTGGAATACTCTGATGTATTCTTCATGTAATTGCTTATAACTTTTGGGCTGCGACGAAGTTTTCCGCCAATAGCGCGGTTAGAAAGCCCTAGATAGTGATACGTCTCAAGTTTTGTGATTTCCGTGGAACTAAGCGACGGCTTTTTCTAATACTTTTTTTTGTGCAAATAAAACGTTTTTCTATTGCACTTAAAGGTCTTTTGTCATAAACATCAAAGATCAATTGAAAATTCATCACTGAGGCTAATCTATGTTAACACTGAAATATTAAAATTTCTCATGCTGTTTACGAAAACTATTACGAAAGTCGATTTAATGTTTACTGACCCATTTGGAATTTTTGTCAATAAAGCAACAGAGTTCCCTCTTAAGAATGACTTAAAAACATATTTTTTATTTAATTAAGGAATCGAGTTAAGATGTCGTATCTTATATACAACAACAAAATTATATTATATTTACAAACGTAATTACAAGACATAGACAGACGTACAAAGTCCAGCATTGAATCATAACTGATAACAATATATACTTTAAGGAAAATATCTAATTTTGTAGACAGTAAGTAAACAATTAGGAATAATAATACCCAAACACATTTGCTAACTGATAACAATATATACTTTAAGAAAAATATCTAATTTTGTAAACAGTAAGTAAGCAATTAGGAATAATAATACCCAAACACATGTGCTAACTGATAACAATATCTACTTTAAGAAAAATACCTAATTATAAATAAACACATTTTTGTAACAAAGAATCATTACTAACCGAAGGGTTACTAATACATAAATAAACACTCTTAAAGATAAGAATATGATAAGTACAAGTAGTATAAATAGTCCTTAAGAAACATTTAGTAGTTCAGTAGTTTTTAAGAAAATATACCGAATAAAGACGAACGCTTGTCGTTCAAAAAAGATATTTTTATTTTCTTTTTTTTTACTCAAGAAAGGTGTAAGAACCTTAACTGGCGATCCTGCCAGGAGACTAACATATTGTTATTCTCCGAAGAGCAAATCTGGGAAAGCTATCCCTAATAAGGACCACAAAATAACAAACACTGACTCTTGGAAAGTAACCCAAAGACTCTAGTGAAGCACAACTTAGGCAAAGGAAGGTCTAACTTGTGAACTCTGACCACGATAAAGAAAATTCGTGCTCCAGAAAAAATAGAGAAGACTAAAATACTTATGTCGAAGAGAAGGCAAGCTAATTTCGATAACAACAGAATAAAATTGGAAAAGGAACCAACGACTAATCAACTAAACAGTATGGAAGCACTAACACAACAAATTGCACTAATGCAATTGACCATAGAAAACTTGGTCTCAAAGAACCAGCAACTCGAAAATAAAGTGAGTCAACTGCCAACAAATCCTCTGGCTCCAGTCGCAATACAACCTCTGCATCCCATTGGTATGACGTATAACGCACCGGGTGAAATAAACTTGGATATATTCAAAGCACTGCCTGAATTCACGGGTAACCAGTTTGAATACAGATCATGGAGGGGAGATGTGTGTAGACTGATGGATAGTATTAAGCAGCACGAGGCATCAAACAGATATTGTGAGGCACTATCTATTGTAAAGACAAAAATTAGAGGTCCAGCCTCAGATGTCTTAATTAACCACAATACTATATTTAACTGAAAGGCCATAAAAAATCGTCTGGATTATACGTATGCAGACCAACGACCACTCTATGTTTTACAAGACGAACTAAGAAGAATAACACAAGGGAACAAAACCCTTTCGCAATATCATGATGATATAAACAAATCATTAACATTAATAACATCAAAGTTGTCAATGTCTGGTTATCCAGACACTACAGTTGAAATAATGATGAACGAAGCTGTTCAGGAAGCAGTTAGAGTATTTAAGGATGGAATAAAAAACTATTATATAAGATCCACTCTATATGGTAATCAAATTAAAGATTTAGAACATGCATATGCAATCGCAAGGACAATTGAGCATGATAACGAACACAGGCGACTAAATCTAAGTTATGAAGAACCTAGGCAGGAAGGATATTCTCGTCCAAAGGATCAACCTAGACAAGAATTTCAAAGGCGTCCGAATATGACAATATTCAAACAACATGAACATCATCATCAACAGAATTATACTCGTCCAGAACCAATGGATATATCATCAGGAAATACTCGACAGTTTGTATCAAAACCTTGGATCAACAACAGATCAACACAACAACAACGATATAACCATCAACAATCGAGCTTCAACCAACAAGGTACTTACAACTCCAATATAGCTAAAAGGCAACGAGAACCCAGTGGCAACTATCAGCAACGAAAAACTATGAGAACGAACAACCTATGCATGGAAGATGACAAAGATGACATGTATGTAGAAATCGGAAACTCATCAAATATTGTAAGTAATAAAGGAAAAAATCCTTTTAAGCATTTAAACTAAGATACGGGTTGCCTTGTCTCACCTTGTCAGATGGTAGTAGAGACTATCTTGTACTAGTTGACACAGGCGCAACCCATAATTATGTAAATTCAAATATTAAGTTAGGCGAATCAGAAAATTTAAAAGAAAATCTTAAGGTTTATTCAATTCACGGTACATCCATTTTGAAAAAGAAACAAGCTGCTAAAATATTTAACAAAGTATTAGATTTTTATGAAACAAATGAATTAAAAGATTTTGATATATTATTGGGTTACAAAGGATTAAGGAAATTAAAAGGAAAAATAGATTTAGATACAATGATACTTAAATTAGGGGCAGAAGAAACAGTTAAACTTAATTATTTAGTTAATGAAAAATATGAAAATTATAGAAGTAGAATACTTAGGACATGTAATTAAGCATGGAAAGATCTCAACAAATCCGTAAAAAATCGTAGCAATAGATAAGCTGCCCATTCCACAAAACTTTAAGGAACTTAGAGGTTTTCTAGGAATGACAGGTTACTACCGTAAGTTTGTAAGGAACTATGCAACAATAGCTAAGCCACTTACTGTTCATTTAAGAGGAGAAAATGGTAATGTTACAAAAAATCAAAGCAAAAATACTATAATAAAATTAGACCAACCAGCCATAGATGCGTTCAATAAACTAAAAAATTGTTTGAAGGAACAAGTGGAACTTCAACAACCCAGAGCTGATAAACCATTTGAACTCACTACAGATGCATCAAACGTAGCTTTGGGTGCAGTATTAACGCAACTAGGTAAACCAATTGCTTTTATCAGCAGAACCTTGACAAGTACTGAGGAAAATTACAGTACTAACGAAAAGGAATTATTGGCCATAATATGGGCATTACAAAAATTCAGAAACTACGTTTACTGAAGTCCAGACTTAACAATATATACTGACCATCAGTCACTTACATTTTCCGTTTCGGACAGAAATCCGAACACAAAGCTAAAACGGTGGAAAAACATAATAGAAGAGTATGGTGCTAAACTTCAATATAAACCAGGTAAAGAAAATGTTGTAGCTGATGCATTGTCAAGACAGGTTATTAATGTACTAAGCACTACATCAGAAGATACAATACATTCAGCAGAATCATCAGCAGAAAATATTTTTAAAACCGTTAATACTCCACTTAACGCATACGGTGCACAAATTGAATTAGTACCAAATAAACATATTAACGAAGTTAGAACTCGTACAGTCTTCCCAAAAAGAGTCAAACACACAGTAAATTACACCAATGAACAGGAATTAGTTAAACAATTAAAAAAAATAATCGTACCCAGTCGAGCTACAGCCATACATACAACAGCCGAAACTTTATATTTAGTCGGCCCCATACTAAAAAATAGTTTCATAAATATACAATTTGTTTACACACCGATTAAATTAAAAGACATATGTAATTGATAAACAACAGCAAAATAATATCGTCGAATTCACTCACAACCGCGCACACAGAGGTTATAAAAATAATATCAGGGAAATTTTGGAAACTTGTTACTGGCCTGATATGGCAAGACATTGCAAAGCATTTAACAAGAAATGTTCACCATGCTTGTTCGGTAAATATGAGAGACGTCCAACAAAAGAACCTTTGAGAGATGCCACAATACCAACGGAACCTAACCAACTCATACACATGGATATATACTATAATGAAAATAAAACATATATTTGTGCTATAGATAAATTTTCTAAATATGTCGTAGTAAGACAAGTCTCCGATAAGACTCGTATGGATGAAAAGATAGAGGAAATAATAGTAAACAATTATCCAAGCTGTACACGACTCATGACAGACAATGAGCCATGTTTGAACACACTAGCAGTAAAGACAATGTGTGCGAAACACAACATTGAAAAGATAAACACACCCATATATAGATCATCAGCAAACGGCCAAATAGAGAGAGAACATGGGACGATAACAGAATTATCAAGAATACTAAAAATACAAAATGAGACAAGCTCAACTGAGGAATTATTTAAAGCAGTTAAAGAGCTGAACAATACTATACATTCAGTCACTCAACACAAACCAAGCGAGGTACACTTTGGTAGTATCCAATACGATAAAGGAAAAATTTATAAACGCATCAAAGAAGCATCAAACAAAGTCTTAGAAAGATTAAACCAAGGAACTAAACATAGGACATTTACAAAAGGGGAACTAATACTCGTAAGTATTAAGAACTTAAGAAAGAAAGGTGACACTAAATATAAAAAACATATTGTTGAAGAAGATCGCGTGGACACGGTCCTCACAAAGAGGGGAGTTATTGTACACAAGAACGACATTAAGAATTATACGATTAAAAAAGAAAATGAATTACCAGACGTTACTCGTGGTGGTAATATTCGCCGTCCAAGAAGCAATATCAAAAGTGCAAGTAAGAGATGTGAAGGATCAGAAGTTAGTTCTGACACAAACTGACGACGTATATCTATTCGAAGAAACAACGTTTTTATTCCATATTACGAATCTCACAAAAATACTTACCCCATACGAATCAATTTTTAAAAAACAAGATACATTTACAACGGAAGAACTAATCTGGTTGAGGAAGATTGAAACATTAGCAGACCAGTTGAATGAACATGGAATAACTGAAGAGTTTAATAAAATCGAAAAACAAGAATAAGTGACGTTCTATAGAATATTCAAGCGCTCAATAAACTTTTTGGGATCAGCACTCAAGTTCATCACAGCTGTCCCAGACCATTATGACTTAATTGCGATTAAAGAGAAAATAAATCAACTTATTAACATCAATGAAATACAACACCAAATGAACTCACGCTTCGAAAAACTTATTGAATCACTTGGTGCAAGGAAAGTTGAGAACCATATTATTATACAACAAATTCATGATCAGTTACTACTCTTGGTAAGAACTATAAACGCCGCAAAAAATAATCAGTATCTTTCAGAAGCAATCGACTTGAACGATGTCAAGGAAATTATAAATAAAGAACGGGCATCAATACCAATAATAAATATACTAGAGTATTCTACAATTCACATAGCAAGATCTAATGAGTTAATTATTGCCATTTATAAATACCCAATTGTAACAAAGCATTGCAAATTTTTTAAGGTAACGCCACTCAGCTTTAAACACAGGAAGGTAATCACAGATAAAAGTATAGCACAGTTCGGCATTAACTACGTCAGAACAAAATATTGCAAAAATTATTTAGGAAAAAATATATGTCAGATCAACAAAACTCAAAACAATTGTACAATACCACTACTCGAGAATAGGAGCACCAAATGTTCAGTAATTCAGGAATATAATTAAAACTTGTTAGAAATAGATGAAGGACACATATTAATTGATGGAAATCATACGGTTAAAAATAGATCAATGACAGGTACATTTCTAGTTTCTTTCACAGACCTAGTTAACATTGATGGAACAACATATAGAAATCTTCATGATAGATTAATCGAGGCTATACATACCAAACACAACGAAAACTTTGAAATAGAGAAAATAATACAATCAGACAAGGAAAATGCATTCACTAACATAGACTCATTACAGAAATTTCTTATACCATATGAAGAACATCCCTTCAGAACAGTTTCTTACTCTTTGCTTATAATAGCAACCACAATAGGTATAATTATATTAGGACTGAAAACATTTAAATACATTATTGCTTATAGACAAACCAAACAAACAGAAGCTTACAACGTCTATTATAAATCAGTTTTAGAAAAAGCTAGGAAAGAGCGGGACGCTCTTGTTTAAGAAGGAGGAGAGTTAAGATGTCGTATCTTATATACAACAACAAAATTATATTATATTTACAAACGTAATTACAAGACATAGACAGACGTACAAAGTCCAGCATTGAATCATAACTGTTAACAATATATACTTTAAGGAAAATATCTAATTTTGTAGACAGTAAGTAAACAATTAGGAATAATAATACCCAAACACATGTGCTAACTGATAACAATATATACTTTAAGAAAAATATTTAATTTTGTAAACAGTAAGTAAGCAATTAGGAATAATAATACCCAAACACATGTGCTAACTGATACTAATATCTACTTTAAGAAAAATACCTAATTATAAATAAACACATTTTTGTAACAAAGAATCATTACTAACCGAAGGGTTACTAATACATAAATAAACACTCTTAAGGATAAGAATATGATAAGTACAAGTAGTATAAATAGTACTTAAGAAACATTTAGTAGTTCAGTAGTTTTTAAGAAAATATACCGAATAAAGACGAACGCTTGTCGTTCAAAAAAGATATTTTTATTTTCTTTTTTTTTACTCAAGAAAGGTGTAAGAACCTTAGCTATCGCGAAAATTTCTACTATTCTCTAAAATTTCAAGTGAGGCTATCCTATGTTAACGGAGTGTATGTATGTGAAATTTTGCTTTTATTCATTCATCATCAGCCATGTATATTTTTTCTCAACACAACATAAGGCACTTACGGTAAAAGCAGTTTTATGTATCTTATTTGTTTTAGAAAAGCAATAATTGTTTTAAAAAATCAACATTTACAACTAGTAACAGAAAACGCTAAATAACATATTTGTTCATACCAGCACCAAAAACACGCAAAACTGGTGCAAACAGATGTATCTGTGCAATGCAATAGTTCAGACCATCACACTTCAAGTAAAATGTGTAATACAAGCAGAAAACAAAAGAGCTGTTCAATGAAAATGTGCTATTCATTGACTAGCGGCGGCAAATCGGTTTCATGTAGGCGGGGACGTGCCGGCACTTGAAAAAATTTAGCGGTTAAAAATATTCTATGTAAATAACAGAAAAAAATTTAAGAAAATATATTACAAAAACACAGTCGTTAAGCAGCGCTGGGTTGAGGAACATCTCTCGCGTCATCGTAATTATTTCTTAAGTGCGGTCAGGCTTGTGCGTGTTGTTTGGCCTTCGAGAGTTTTTAGTCTCGCTCGCACTGGTTGACTGATCTGCGGTTTTTTTGTGGAATTTCTTTAACAACCACGTTGCTACTTCCTATGTGAAGGCATAGGTCGTGTACAGTCAGTCACAAAAACTTTTAAAATACTGTTAATACCATCTTGGGCATATGGTCTAGTTATTCCGCCCATACTTGTGCAACACCATATTATACAAATTTACTTTGTATAATATGTACTAAATAAATAAATATTACAAAAACGTTAAAAAAAATTACGTCAACGAAATATACTTCCATACGATTTACTTATTCAAAATTTTGAGCCGATATATGACAAAATATTACATCAATGATGACACGCTATTGGCGGCGAAACAGACGACTTGGAAATTTGGTTTGTGTGAAAATGCAACCCTGATCTAATGAAAACTATTATCGTTTAGAAAATTTTCTAAAAACGAAAAAGTCATGGGATGTCAAAATTTTTATCGTATTTGCCACTTTGATGACATTTGCGTTCAGACTATCGCACTTGCACGTATTAATTGAATTTTTGTCAACTATAAATACAAAGTATAATAGTCTGAACTCGGCTTAACATGCACTTAAGCATTCTTTAGCCATAGCTGCACATCTAGGTATTGTTCATATCGATGGCTTAATATAAAAAGGGCCTAACTCAATTTTTTTCGAAATCGTGTTTTTAATGTGTTCTGGGCGACAGCGTATAATTGCATCCTCCTTGAGGATCTTAGTACGTTACAGTTCAAAATCAAGGACTTATGGCAACTTTAAAAACTATTTTTGCATGTAAATGCTATATTTTTTCTTTTTTTTTTGCTTCTCCTGTAAAATATCGAAAATTCGAGTTAGGCCTTTTTATATTAAGCCATCGATATGCAATTTTGTAGTCATTTGGTTTCTTCTTGTAACTTCTAAATGAATGCAATTCAATGAAAATAACTTAATGGCATGTCCTAATCTATTAAAAATTCATATATAAATATATACATCACCTTATTACTTGTTTTATTTGTTTTGCCTACTAAAAAGTACAACAATGAATATACATACATAAGTAAATGTAATGTATGTGTGTGTATGTGGATTGTAAAACAAACAATGAAAATAAAATTTTTTAAAAGTTTTGTTTTATTTTCGGAGTTTAAAAAAATTTAAAATCAATGAATATTTTCTGCTGATGTTTGCTTGAGTTTAAAAAATGTACAAACAGTTGTTTCCGTACGGAATGTGCGTTCAGTTTTGTAGCGTCTGACATGTTTGTTTTTGTTTATATTGTATTGCTTCGTAAACTTGACAATCAAAATTGAACAGCTGCTTTACAGCGAGTGAAAATAAGAAATGATAATAGGTGATAACGAAAGGATGAAGTAGGAAGGAAATTTAAATAATCTATATGTATAAAACAGGATGTGTGTATGTATGTATGTATGTAACGTATAGACTCCAAAACGGCTGGGCCGATTTTGATGAAATTTTCAGGGGATCTTCAGAATATTCAGGCGGGTGACACTGTGAAGTCTGATTTTTGATTTTCGGTCTGCGGGCGGAGGTACGTGGCAAAATCCATTTTTCATATTGCACCACCAATGCTAACCAATGAAATGTTGCATTAAAAAATCCGAGTTTTCGGTTTATTTACAAAATATTTACATCATTCGATAACACGATGGGGGTAGCGAAGCACACCGGGTGTAGCTAGTTATAGATATAATGAGAAAGTAAACAATAGCATATTTAGTAGTAGCGATCACCTTCTATTTTTATGCTGGTCTAGTACAATGATGTCAGTTTCATGGCACAATTGTGCAAACTAAAATCACACACATTCTAATTCTCTTCCATTTAGTCGTCAATGAAACAGCGACGATAACACATGCGCAGCGGGTGTATTAAATTCTTTATAGATACAGTGAAAGAAAAAAAGTGGTATTCTATGATCAGTAATGTTTTTTGTGACATTCAATGTATTTTATGTTACAAAACTTTTAAGGAAAGAAATGAATATATATTAAAAAGACATTTTGTTTTTTTTTTGAGCAGCTTCACTAAATTGCATATAATATCAAAACTTAAAAGACCAATAACTCGGAAAATATTGGTCGCAGATAATTTTTTTGTTTAATTTTTTCTTATTTTTCAAGTTTCTATCAGATAAGCTATTTAAAAATTTATTTTTGAATTTCTTCACAGTTTCCTATGAAAAGTTTACAGCGCCGTAACTCGGAAAATATGGGTCGCCCGCAACTTTTTTATTTAATTTTTATTCCTTATTTTTTAATTTTCTACCATATAGACTCCTTTTTATATATTTTGAGCTGCTTCACTAACCTGCATTTGTTTCAAATGTTTATTTTTTTCGATGTACTTCAGAGACGAATGAGACAGCTTTTCTCACACATACAACTATAGTTTTATTTTTGTCACCACTGGTCTAGTATTTCATCTAGATACATATCGCTTAATGTCCGGCAGAAGGGCCATGACCTCATGATGAATATAAAAATGTGTATGTGTCCATATTCAGAGGCACATATGTTTATATGTATATTTATTAAATAAAATAAAGTGAACAAAACCAAGGGAAAAGTGAAAAAATTCACGAGAAAAATATTCTGCCTTATCATGGTTGGCGTATTTCAAATACGACTGCGACTGTTTGGTAATAGATTAAAGAAGACTTCAACAGTTTTTCTTTAATCTATAATCATACAGTCGTAGTGGTATTTGAAATACGCCAACCACGATAAGGCAGATTGTTCATGTTAAGGGGAAACAAAAAAAAAGAAAATATTTCTGGGAAAAATTTTTCGAGGGAAAAATAGTTACTATAGGAGTGATAGAGTTTCTCTAGTTTGTATTCAATTCAGGTACTTATATTAGAAAAGGAACATTTAGTCGTTAGTATGTGTATAAAAAGCTTAAGAATAAAAGATTTATGTATATTTAATTATGCAAGTAATAAAATTTCAGAAAACGTTAAAGCGTTCAATGTAGAGTCGTTTAAACGAAATCTTATTTTTGTGCAGAAGCTACCAGCGACAGAAAACACTCTTTCGCTTTCAGTTGAAGAGGGCTTTATTGCGTTATTGCCTTGTGAAGCAATAATATGTTGGTTGTTTTGTTGTTCGTTTTTTATAAAGTACAAATTCTTGCCGAAGAACGTTAAAATTATCGTGTCTTTGCTTTAATTTGCTAGAGATTTTTTGATAACAGATTACAATTCTTCCTGCAAAGAATTGTTATAATTTTCTTAAAATTCTACATTTTTTTACCTTTGATTGTTACAGAATGCTTATTCATGTTTTACGCTCGGCAGTTTTTCTTGAAGCAAGTCTGAGTTTATGGGAGAGGGAGGAAAGACGAAAGAAGAGGGGTACTGACTTGCTTGTACATTAAAGTTACTTCAATTCTCTTTTGTTATTTCATTCGCAGCATTAAAACAATAGGAAAATTGGACAAGAAACCGTCTGAGTGTAAACAAACGAGCAGTTTTTAAATTGCTTCAAGAAAAAGTGCCAAGTCTAAAACATGACTTAGTAATGTATAAAAGTCTTCAATGTAAAGTACATTTGCTGTATTTTTAATCAAGATAATAATGTTAAACTTAAAAACAGACGCTTTGTATGTCGGTTTCAGTTTTTATGGGTTAAAAACCGCGGTTTCGGTTAAAACCGAACAGCAATCCCTAATATTTATATATACATTAGGGTGATCGACTCGGTTTTTCAACCGGTTTTAAAACCCGGTTTTTTTCAAAATACGGTTGTCGGTTTTTTCAAAGTGTTGATTTTTCGAATGTCGAATAGTCCGGTTTTTTTTACAATTTAAAAACCGGCTGAGTCGAATACTTTTCGGTTTGTCATTTTGCATGTTTTGTTGATTTTCGTAAGTATTTTTTTAGTGTAAAAACTCTAAGCTTTTTTTGACATGGCAACATTTACTGAACTATGAAATTTAAGAGAAATTATTTGATGAGGTAATAGCAGAGGCGAATTTAATTGGCCTTATGGTGTACAATAGATGTCAAAATACAGTTGCAAAAAGTGTTTTTTAGCTTTGGTGCAATTTTGCTTCATATTTTATATAGAGGTAGATATCCACCTTGTCCATACATTCATATGTATAATCCATTAAGGAATAAATTCTACATACACCCATAATTTTTGGGATTTGAGGAAACTTGGGAAGAAATTATAAAAATTAATTATGGCAATATTTAGGGTGCTAATAAATATGTTTATACAAAAAATAAAAAATTAAAAAATAATTATAATAACAACATAATAGACCATATTTGAATGTCATTTGTTGACGGCTTCGTACCGGAAATCACAGAATTTTCAAACAAGTTGACGACATCAAACATTTTGCACGTATTTTTTCATATATTTTATGCATGTATGTAGACTTTTCTCCTATGTATTTTTAATATTTTTGCTACTGTAGGTGTTATAATTGTTTTTTTATTTTTTGTATAAACATATTTATTAGCAACCTAAATATTGGCATATTTTTTGAATTTCTTCCCAAGTATATTATATATAAATATTTATGTACTATACATAAGTATATATATGTTTTACCTTTAATTTTTTAATTGTTTTATAGTATTTACATGAACTCTTAACTCTTTTTTTTTTATAAAGCACTTTAAAATCAAAACTTTTGTATAATAATTTTCTTACTTAAAAAAACCGGTTGACCGGTTTTTCCTGAATTGCAAAAACCGAAACCGGCTTTTTCATAATTTCAAATATTCAAACTATTCGAAAACCGGTTTCTGGAAAAAGTCGAATAATCGATCACCCTAATATATATGTATATATTTGTAACTAATATAAAGGGTGTTTTTTATTGAGGTATAGAACTTTAAGTTGGCATCACTTTTTTAACTGGCGGCCATTTTGTCAGCTGTCAAGTGATTAATATTTAGTTTGGTTTGCCATTTCATCATGAACAGGTTGACAAAAGAACAAAGCTTGCAAATCGTGCAAATTTATTTCGAAAATAATGGTTCAGTTCGCGAAGTTTACCGCAAGCTCCGTCCATTTTATGGTCGACATAATCGTCCATCAGAGCAATTAATTCGGTTAACCATGGATCGTTTTCGCACTACGTTTACCCTATGTGATAATACGCATCCGCAGAGACGTCGAACAGTGCGCACCGAAGAAACAATTGTCTACGCCAACAAACCAGAAACGTTAGGGGACTTGGAAGCCAACATTCGTGGCGTTATTGCCAACATACGGCCCCATATGCTCGAAAAAGTGGTTGAAGATTGGACCTGTAGAATTGGCTTTATTCGAGCCAGCCGCGGCGGCCACATGCCCGAAATCATATTTAAACATTAATGGCATAAAATTATCCTTCCAATAAAGCCAAATTGATGGACATTAAAACGATTTTCTTGTGTTTTATTTCAATTCGAAGTTCTATACCTCTAAAAAAAACACCGTATATTAAATAAAATATAATTATATATAAATGCTTTTCTTATACAAAGTGTTGTGTTTAATTTCACTTATTTGTTTTCAGACAAGCATAATGTCAATAACACTTACTCTTAGCTCAAACTCACCTGAGTTATCTGCTAATTACTTTCCTCCTATTTGTTTGGATGGTGAATATGAATGTGCTCTAACTGATTTTCATTCATATAATAGCATTCCCAATGTAGATGATTATAACAATATATTTCATATTGGTGAACACGTAATTAAAATACCAATAGGAGTAGATTAGTAATGGGGACGATAGTCCTGTTTTGGAAAAAATAAAAATGATGGCAACCCTGTTATAAATGGGGGGATTTTGGGGATTTTCATGCTGATATTGTGTGCGTGTGTGTTTGTGTGTGAGTCTGATTCCTTGGTTATCTCTATGCATGTGTATGGGGGTGTTTGCATGTGTGTATGGGAGTGTGTGTGTGTGTGTTTGTGTATGTGTTTTTGTATTTACTTGTATGTTTGATGGTGTCCGATACTTTGGTTGTAGTGGCAGACAATCATTATACCCAGTAGGAAATGTCGATGGTGAAAATGTACTGAGTCGCTTTTGACTTGTCGCTTGTGCGACGTACATACAAATGTATGTATATTGACAAGTTATTGACAAGTCCACCACAAATACACCATATCTGTTTCCTCTTCTTCTTTTATACTGACGGATAGAAGAAAACTTATTATACCAAAATTGTTACCAGAATTTTAGTGTTGACACAAAGACACACAGGGTAGTTACAAGGGATCTGTGTATTTGTGTGCATATAGTGATTGTTATTTGATAGACTTTCTGCAGCTGTTTTGAGCTATCGTTGGTATGCTTATGTAGGGTTATTGTGTATATATGCATTAATGTTTGCGATCTGTGGGGAAATAATCTAATAGCTGCATAGTTTGGAAACCCTATTGTGAATGGAAGTGAATGCGGAATGTATTTGGTAATGTATGTATATGTTGTTGTATTAATGTATGCGATCGTTTCTATTTTTGCTTTGAAAAATATCATTGCTTGTGTGAGTTACATCAACACTTTTTCATACATATTTATAAATGAATGTGTATAGGTTTTCTAGGCTATTGACGTTGATATTCTTATGGATAGAAAATGTTGTGTTGGCATAGGTTTTATGTGTACAAGTGCAGTCCAGATAAAAAATGTTTTGAATCCAATCAGGTTGATAAGTAGAGTTTTTGATAGGGGTAGTGATATTTTTATTTCAATATATTTTACTTTAATGTAACAATTATAGGAAATAGCTTTCGGAGAAATACATCAAAAACTTATAGAAGCACCTATATTCACGTGTCCCCGATTTTTATCGTACCTTTGTATTGCAAACTGATGTTAGCGATTTTGGTATGGGTGTTGCTAGACTGTGGGAATTTCATCATATCTCGTAATACCAACAGAGAAATTAGATTTGACGACTACTACACGATTCTCATATGAATTGAGGGAATGTGTACATATATATATATATGTGTGTGTGTGTGTGTATGTATGTATGTAGTGTGTGTGTGTGTATGTATGCAGTGTGTGTGTGTGTGTGTATATGAATTTCATCATATGTCGTAATACCATCAGATAAATTAGATTTGATGACTACTACGCGATTCTCATATAAAGTATATAAGAAGAAGAAATAATGTAGATTGTCATCAGTCTGCTCTGATATCTCAACAAGTGGCAATCTATTTTCCCAACCAAAATTTCTAAGGTGTTTGAAATCCAAAAACTATAAAAGTGCTATAACTAATTATTGTTTACTAAACAAGTTTATAGTGCATAAAAAATAATTAAATAAATTGTTTATAACTAAAATAAATTGTTTATAAATAAAATAATTAAATTAATTAATAAACAAATAAATAACTAAATAAAATGAATACAACAAGTTGTACCATCTGCAATAAAGTGTTTATAACGCAAACAAAACTAAATCAGCATATTGGAACGCACTCATATGCTAGCCAATCGAAGGCTGTCCTTGGAACTAGTAAGCTAAATCTTCAAAACAAATATTGTGAGGATTGTGATGAGATGATCCCATCAAATGGTTATATGGCTCATGTCAGAACCACAAAACACAAAAACAGTTGTCAGCAAGAACGGATTGGAGATTCTCTCACTAAGAGAGCAAGCAACTTCAATGGGAGGATCGAGACATATATCCTCCTCAACAAAAATGTGGGTGTCTTGTTTCCGGAGGAGTTTTTAAAATCTGGCAAGAGCTCCATAGTACAACAACTCTACGAACGTAGTAGGGTACATACTACATTTAAATTTAATATGGAGCTCACGTGTGATTATATGAAGATGGTGAATGATGAGATGAATGTTTCCCAACTTGTTCATATTTCGAAAATGATGTTGGTGACTTTGTCTGATGACATAGAGGATATGTACAAGAAACAACCCGAGGAGCTGAAAGCCAAAATGGAAGAATTTCAAGAGAGGGATAGCGGATGGACCTTGATTTAAATAAATTCCCTTGAAGTTAATATAAACAAGGCGTCCATAATAAGAGGATCGAGCTTTATCCCTCTCCCAAAAAATATTGCAATGAAACGTGCATGCATAAATGTCGAGAACTGTGATGTTTATTGCTTTAAATGGTGTCTTATTGCTGCTTTGAATGTAAACAGTGGTCTGAGTCCTAAACAACGGAAAAACTGTAGAAATTTCAATATTGCAAACATTTCTGATGAGAATATTAATATAGGGGAAGTTGTATTAAATTTTAAAGACCTAGAGTTTCCACTCCCATTGAAGCAGATACAAAAATTTTAAAGTCAAAATTATGTGAGCATCAATGTATTTGGTCACAATGGAACATCGCTTATATGACCATACTACATAACAAAAGGAGAAAAACATGTTCATATTAATCTCTTATTGATGCAGTCCAATGAAAACTTCCACTATGTACTCATCAATGATATATCAAAGTAAGTTTCATTTGTGCATTTAAGCTAAATATGTTTTCATATCTATTTAAACAGTTACTTATTATTGTTATATTAATTTATATACTATTTTATTTTCTATATTTTCTTCAGACTTCTTCGTTCCAACATGACGTCACACAGAAGTAAGATTCTGATATGCAACACCTGCCTATATTATACACATGATGATTATGTGTATAATCATCACAAAAACGTTTGCGGCAAAAAAGTCATCAGAATGCCAGAAGATGGATCTATTATCAAGTTTACGAAGCACTACAAACAGTTAAATGTACCATTTGTAATATACGCAGACTTGGAGTCCATTTTAGAAAAAGTCAATGATTATGTAAGTAAAAGCATTACAAATGTGCAGAAACACCATGCGTGTGCATTCGGGTATTTTATTAATTGTAATTTTAAGAGAGAAAATAATTTATATAGGAATTATTTTGGTGAAGATTCGGCAAATGTATTTATCAAAAAAAAATAGTTGAAGATTGTACAGATATTTATCTAAATTATTTACTTAAAGTTAAGAAAATGTTCATAACCCCAATAGAAATAGTTCAATATAATAATGCAAAAAATTATCATATATGTAAGAAAATATTAAATAACGATAAAGTTAGAGATCATTGTCATCTTACGGGCAATTATCGTGGGGCAGCACATAGCGAATGCAATTTGAATTATAAAACACCTCAGTTTATACCGGTTATCCTGCATAATCTTTCTGCATATGATATACACCTATTTTTCAAAGAACTTTCTACTATAAAATATTCCACAATAAAAGTGATTCCCCAGAACACAGAGCGTTATATTTTTCTTTCAATTTTCATCAGATTAGATGAAAAACGCGGATTCGAAATAAGATTTATAGACTCGTTTAGATTTATGGCTTCGAGCTTAGATATGTTAGTGAAAAATCTTGATAGCAATGATTTTAATACTTTCGATCATGTTTCGTTGATGAAGCTCATTTCAACCTGATAAGAAGAAAGAGTGTATTTCCGTACTCTTACATGGATTCCATGACTAAGTTTAAGGAAACTAAGCTCCCTAGTAGAGACGAGTTCTTCAATATTCTAACGAATGAAGAATGTGATGTAGTCGAGTATGAACATGCTCAAAAAATATGGAGAGATTTTAACTGTAAAACCCTCCTTGACTACACTGAACTCTACTTAAAGACAGATGTTCTACTTCTAACTGACGTGTTTGAAAATTTTAGGAAAATTTGTAGAGATATACACGATTTAGACCCCTGCCACTATTATACAGCACCAGGCTTATCCTGGGATGCAATGTTGAAAACCACAGAAGTTTCACTGGAACAGTTCACTGATTCCGAAATGTATATGTTTATGCAAAACGGAATTAGAGGTGGACTAGTTCAATGCTCGCAAAGATATTCCAAAGCAAGTAACAAATATTTGGAAGATTTTGATGCATCAAACCCATCAGAATTTCTTGTATATTTAGACGCTAACAATTTGTATGGTTGGGCGATGTCGGAATATCTTCCTTGCGGTGAATTTGAGTGGGTATGTGATACTGATTTTGATGTTAAAAAAATTTCTGATACTGCAGACTATGGGTACATTTTGGAAGTGGATATAGAGTATCCCGATTCACTGCATGATCTTCATAATGATTTGCCATTTTGTTCCCAAAATAAGACCTTGGGGGCATCCAAAATCAAAAAATTAGTTGCAGACTTACACTCAAAAACAAATTACACCATACCCTATAGAGTTTTAAAACAAGCCATTTCAAATGGCCCCATCTTAAAACAAATCTATAGAATACTCAGATTTAAGCAATCCCCTTGGCTTAAAAAATATATTGACTTAAACACATTTCATAGGACAAATGCTAAAAATAATTTTGAAAAAGATTTCTTCAAACTTTTAAACAATGCTGTTTACGGGAAGACAATGGAAAACATTTAAAAACGTAGGGACATTAGAATTACTTCATTGTGGGAAACAACAAATAGGAATCATTTAGGTCTCAGAGCATTAATTGCGAAACCAAATTTTAAGCAGTTGAAAAAATTTTTTGATGATATGTATGCGGTAGAGTTAGAAAAAATGGAACCACTATATGATAAACCCATATATGTTGGTTTCACAGTACTGGAGTTATCCAAGTGGAGAATGTATGACTTTCATTATGGCTTCATGAAGCCTAAATTTGGAGGCAACATTTCTCTCAACTATATGGATACTGACTCATTTATTTATTCAATAAAAACTAATGATTTTTACGACGACATCCGTAATGACATTAGTTTGAATTTTGATACGTCAGAATATCCTATAGATAATCAATTTCGTTTGCCGCTACTAAATAAGAAGGTTTTGGGAATGATGAAAGATGAAAACAATGGGGATATAATGATGGAGTTTGTTGGTTTAAGAGCAAAAATGTATTCTCTGTCGACTCTTCGCTCGGAAGCTGTTAAAAAATCAAAAGGGGTCAAAAAGTCTGTAATTAAAAAGTTGTCCATTAATGATTACAAAAGTTGCTTATTCGAATCCAAAATTATCTCGGATGAAATGTTTTTGTTTAGATCTAAAACACATCAACTTTGTACCCAAAAACTACATAAAATAGCACTTAGCTTTTCTGATGATAAAAGAAATATAATGAAAGATAAAATAAAAACGCGCGCTTGGTGACATTACATAGACCGAAATAATGAAACAATGGATGTAGAATAGAATGATTCCTACTAAATTGCATGTAAGATGTCAACGAAAATTAAATTTTGTACTAATTGTATTTATTTATTAATGTATTTCTTTAATTATTTATTAATTTATTTATTATTTACTTATTTGTTTATTAATTAATTTATGTATTTATTATTTATTTGTTTATTAATTTATTAATTAGTTTATTCCTTTATTTCTTTATTAATTTATTTCTTTATTAATTTATTTATATATTTGTTTATGAATTTATCTATTAATTCTAGTATTTCATTCACACAAAAGTATGTAAAAATTTAATGTTAAAGCATGCCCAGTTCCCTACTACTATCTCAAGTTTAAAAACATAAATTTATACTAAAATATAAATTAAAGAATGGGTTATTATACATTTATTTTTTTTCTCGTAATGAAGCTTAAAACATTTCAATTATGATATTTGCTGATGTTGCATGTGGAAAGCAGAATAATATACATACATACATATGTACGTGTATATTTTTGTATGGGGCGACAGAAGAATGATGACTCATTCTACTTGTGCCAAGCTTATAGCATAATTCCTAATACATACATACATACATACATACGGGCAAAGTTAAAAATATAAATAAACATGAAGCAAAACTACAACGACGTCAACTCAAAATTATTTTAAATATTTTTTTTTTTTTTTAAATGCATGTATTTATTTATTGTATCTTCATATATGAACTAACAATAAGTATTCAAATCTTAAATCTATAAAAAAAATTATTAGGCCCAACCAGTGTCGGACATAAACTTAGTGGTAGTTATAAATAATACATTAGTAGTGATAATCAAAAAAAAAAAAGGGGGGGGGGGAAGTATTTTCAAGTAGTCCCATCTGGAGTGTTAGGTATAAGAGCCCGTGTGTCCCTCTTTTTTAAGCGGACGTGTCCAGTAAAGTTCAAAATATTACGAGCAAGCGGATTAGGATGTGATTCGAGTTTTGTTAAATATTTGCCTGCGTATTTTGCAATTTCTGCAGTCACTAGTGGCATATTTAAATCACGATGTATAATAGAATTTTGGATGTACCATGGAGCCGATATTATTAACCGTAAAATTTTGTTTTGCCTTCGTTGGATTCTCTCGACATTGGAAGCCGTAGCGCCATATTGGCTTCAAAAGCGACTTGTATAATAAAAGTTTGCAGTCTAGGCTGAGTGTTGAGTTTCTGCAAATCAACCAATATATTTGAGTTAACTTAAGTTTCATCTGAGTTAACTTAGAGTCAATATGATGTTTCCATGTAAGTCTTCGATCAAGGTGTATACCAAGGTATTTCACTTGGGAATGTTGAGGAATATTTTGATTGTTGATTCGAATGGGGGAGCAAGTATCTCTTCTTAGGGTGAACGTTATATGGACACACTTTTGTTCATTGACTTTAATTCTCCATAAGTTCAACCATATTTCCAGCTGAGTGATATGTTCCTGGAGATTGCGGGATGCCTCATAAGGGTTTTCGTGCACACTCATACAGGCTGTATCATCGGCAAAAGTAGAAATATGGATATTATTGCTCACAGGCATATCACAAGTATATATTAAATACAAGACAGGACCCAGAATACTACCCTGGGGCACACCAGAAGATATAGTTTCGGGCACACTCGTGAACTCTCCTTCCACAACAGTGAACTTCCTATCAATAATATAACTTTCCAAAAGCTTTTGAATGTTTATTGGCAGATATGTCTTCAATTTTAAAACTAGGCCTTCGTGCCATACTTTATCAAACGCCTGAGAAACATCAATAAAGAGAGCAGAACAATACTTCTTTTCTTCAAATGTTCTTCTTACAACTTGGACCAGTCTATGCGTTTGTTCAATCGTGCTGTGCTGACTTCTAAAGCCAAATTGATGGTCCGGGATGCACCCATTATCAGTTAAAATTTTGGACAATTTAGTCATGAGCAGCTTTTCGAAAAGCTTTGAGATTGTAGATAGTAAGCTTATAGGCCTATGACTCAGTCTTGGTAAGATCTTTGCCCGACTTTGGAATCATTTTGATCTTGGCCAGTTTCCAGTTATGTGGAAAATACTGCATTCTTAAAATAGCATTAAAAGTAAATAGCAGGATTCTTATTGCAATATAAGGCAAGTTCATGAGCATTTTGTTACTAATGCCATCAATACCTGGAGCTTTCTTCGGGTTGAGTTCAGCAATTACTTTTTGTACTTCACGCATCTTAAACCTTAAGGGACGAGGGGGTAGAGAAACTACACACGGTAAATCAGCAGCACCCGTACATGAATTGGGAGTGAATACAGATTTTAAATGCTCAGAAAATAAGTTACCTTTCTCACTATCACTTCTTGCCCAGCCTCCGGTCGCAGTACGCAATGGTGATTTAAGATCAACGGGTCGTTTAAGATTTCTAGTAGCGCGCCATAAAGAGTAATTAGATGCGGACGTTACATCAAGACCTTCTAAATACTTTTCCAGTAGTGCAGTTTTTTCCGACGATAGCAGCTCTTTGAGTCGTTTAGTACATTCTTTAAGTCTGATTTTATTTAGGGGTGATCTGTGTTGTTGCCATTCTCTTCTAGCTCTCCTTTTTTCACATACAAGACGTTTTAAATATGGGTGCATTTAATTTTTAAGATTTGGTGATTTACGCAAGTTAAAAAACGTTTTTAAGCTAATATTCTATTATGAATACAATTTTAGCGAATTTTGCTCAAACAACATTTGAAATTCTGTTTAAAATTTTTATGAATACGGCTGTAAGCATTTAACAAGAGACAATGCAAATGTTATTATAATGTTTAAGTAAGATGAGAAAAATATGAAGCATCTTTATAAGGTTTATATTGGCAGTAATATGAATTTTGAAAAGTTTTAAGAAATTTGTAGAGTATTGGAAGGATAAATATAGATTTTGGTTATAAGCAAAGATATTGAATTAAACGATTTTCGTTATAGAAACAAATTTACTGCTCATAAAAGATTGACTTTAGTTATTTCATCTGACCTGAAACTTTATTAATATAAATTATATAAATGGCCAGATACTTGTATACTGATAACATGATCTGAAAACCAGACCAGCTACCTGAAAACCAGACCAGTTCCTGATAAGCTGATCTGAAAACCAGACCAGGTCCTGATAAGCTGATCTGTAAACCAGACCAGGTCCTGAAAAGCTGATCTGAAAACCAGACCAGGTCCTGATAAGCTGATCTGAAAACCAGACCAGGTCCTGATAAGCTGATCTGAAAACTAGACCAGGTCCTGATAACCTGATCTGAAAAGCAAACCAGGTACCTGATAACCTCATCTGATACCTGAAAAGCTAATCTGAAAACCAGACCAGGTCCTGATAAGCTGATCTGAAAACCAGACCAGCTCCTGATAAGCTGATCTGATAGGTAATAAGCTGATCTAATAGCTGATAACTGTTGTACTATTTGCTGTTAGCAAACGTGGATGAGATGGTGTTAAATGTGATATTTTAGCGATATCAAAAGAAAAAACAAGAATTTGTAAATAAGCAAAAAGAAAAATTTTTTGATCTAGCGAAGTAAAACCAATAGTGAAACAAAATAAAAAAATTTTGACATTTGTAGTTAAAATTTCTATTAAGTAAATTTAAGTTGAAATAAAAACCATTTATATATATTATTATTTCTTCAATATTTTATTATTTTTTTTCCAATATTGTATTTAACATTTTTTCTTAAAAATCTTAGTACCAATACAAATTTAACTCTATATATAAATGAAAATATACAAATATAAAAAGAAAAAAGATCATTAATCTAATATTTGATTTTTTATCTACAGAGAATTTAGGTATAGGTAAAAAGAACAAAGATTTAAAGCATTAAATTTTTACATACTTTTGTGTGAATGAAATACTAGAATTAATAGATAAATTCATAAACAAATATATAAATAAATTAATAAAGAAATAAATTAATAAAGAAATAAAGGAATAAACTAATTAATAAACAAATAAATAATAAATACATAAATTAATTAATAAACAAATAAGAAATAATAAATAAATTAATAAATAATTAAAGAAATACATTAATAAATAAATACAATTAGTACAAAATTTAATTTTCGTTGACATCTTACATGCAATTTAGTAGGAATCATTCTATTCTACATCCATTGTTTCATTATTTCGGTCTATGTAATGTCCCCAAGCGCGCGTTTTTATTTTATCTTTCATTATATTTCTTTTATCATCAGAAAAGCTAAGTGCTATTTTATGTAGTTTTTGGGTATAAAGTTGATGTGTTTTACATCTAAACAAAAACATTTCATCCGAGATAGTTTTGGATTCGAATAAGCAACTTTTGTAATCATTAATGGACAACTTTTTAATTACAGACTTTTTGACCCCTTTTGATTTTTTAACAGCTTCCGAGCGAAGAGTCGACAGAGAATACATTTTTGCTCTTAAACCAACAAACTCCATCATTATATCCCCATTGTTTTCATCTTTCATCATTCCCAAAACCTTCTTATTGAGTAGCGGCAAACGAAATTGATTATCTATAGGATATTCTGACGTATCAAAATTCAAACTAATGTCATTACGGATGTCGTCGTAAAAATCATTAGTTTTTATTGAATAAATAAATGAGTCAGTATCCATATAGTTGAGAGAAATGTTGCCTCCAAATTTAGGCTTCATGAAGCCATAATGAAAGTCATACATTCTCCACTTGGATAACTCCAGTACTGTGAAACCAACATATATGGGTTTATCATATAGTGGTTCCATTTTTTCTAACTCTACCGCATACATATCATCAAAAAATTTTTTCAACTGCTTAAAATTTGGTTTCGCAATTAATGCTCTGAGACCTAAATGATTCCTATTTGTTGTTTCCCACAATGAAGTAATTCTAATGTCCCTACGTTTTTCAATGTTTTCCATTGTCTTCCCGTAAACAGCATTGTTTAAAAGTTTGAAGAAATCTTTTTCAAAATTATTTTTAGCATTTGTCCTATGAAATGTGTTTAAGTCCATATATTTTTTAAGCCAAGGGGATTGCTTAAATCTGAGTATTCTATGGATTTGTTTTAAGATGAGGCCATTTGAAATGGCTTGTTTTAAAACTCTATAGTGTATGGTGTAATTTGTTTTTGAGTGTAAGTCTGCAACTAATTTTTTGATTTTGGATCCCCCCAAGGTCTTATTTTGGGAACAAAATGGCAAATCATTATGAAGATCATGCAGTGAATCGGGATACTCTATATCCACTTCCAAAATGTACCCATAGTCTGCAGTATCAGAAATTTTTTTAACATCAAAATCAGTATCACATACCCACTCAAATTCACCGCAAGGAAGATATTCCGACATCGCCCAACCATACAAATTGTTAGCGTCTAAATATACAAGAAATTCTGATGGGTTTGATGCATCAAAATCTTCCAAATATTTGTTATTTGCTTTGGAATATCTTTGCGAGCATTGAACTAGTCCACCTCTAATTCCGTTTTGTATAAACATATACATTTCGGAATCAGTGAACTGTTCCAGTGAAACTTCTGTGGTTTTCAACATTGCATCCCAGGATAAGCCTGGTGCTGTATAATAGTGGCAGGGGTCTAAATCGTATATACCTCTACAAATTTTCCTAAAATTTTCAAACACGTCAGTTAGAAGTAGAACATCTGTCTTTAAGTAGAGTTCAGTGTAGTCAAGGAGGGTTTTACAGTTAAAATCTCTCCATATTTTTTGGGCATGTTCATACTCGACTACATCACATTCTTCATTCGTTAGAATATTGAAGAACTCGTCTCTACTAGGGAGCTTAGTTTCCTTAAACTTAGTCATGGAATCCATGTAAGAGTACGGAAATACACCCTTTCTTCTTATCAGGTTGAAATGAGCTTCATCAACGAAACATGATCGAATAGTATTAAAATCATTGCTATCAAGATTTTTCACTAACATATCTAAGCTCGAAGCCATAAATCTAAACGAGTCTATAAATCTTATTTCGAATCCGCGTTTTTCATCTAATCTGATGAAAATTGAAAGAAAAATATAACGCTCTGTGTTCTGGGGAATCACTTTTATTGTGGAATATTTTATAGTAGAAAGTTCTTTGAAAAATAGGTGTATATCATATGCAGAAAGATTATGCAGGATAACCGGTATAAACTGAGGTGTTTTATAATTCAAATTGCATTCGCTATGTGCTGCCCCACGATAATTGCCCGTAAGATGACAATGATCTCTACCTTTATCGTTATTTAATATTTTCTTACATATATGACAATTTTTTGCATTATTATATTGAGCTATTTCTATTGGGGTTATGAACATTTTCTTAACTTTAAGTAAATAATTTAGATAAATATCTGTACAATCTTCAACTATTTTTTTGATAAATACATTTGCCGAATCTTCACCAAAATAATTCCTATATAAATTATTTTCTCTCTTAAAACTACAATTAATAAAATACCCGAATGCACACGCATGGTGTTTCTGTACATTTGTAATGCTTTTACTTACATAATCATTGACTTTTTCTAAAATGGACTCAAAGTCTGCGTATGTTACAAATGGTACATTTAACTGTTTGTAGTGCTTCGTAAACTTGATAATAGATCCATTTTCTGGCATTCTGATGACTTTTTTGCCGCAAACGTTTTTGTGATGATTATACACATAATCATCATGTGTATAATATAGGCAGGTGTTGCATATCAGAATCTTATTTCTGTGTGACGTCATGTTGGAACGAAGAAGTCTGAAGAAAATAAAGAAAATAAAATAGTATGTAAATTAATATAACAATAATAAGTAACTGTTTAAATAGATATGAAAAGATATTTCGCTTAAATGCACAAATGAAACTTACTTTGATATATCATTGATGAGTACATAGTGGAATTTTTCATTGGACTGGGGCAATAAGAGATTAATATGAACATGTTTTTCTCCTTTTGTTATGTAGTATGGTCCTATAAGCGATGTTCCATTGTGACCAAATACATTGATGCTCACATAATTTTGACTTTAAAATTTTTGTATCTGCTTCAATGGGAGTGGAAACTCTAGGTCTTTAAAATTTAATACAACTTCCCCTATATTAATATTCTCATCAGAAATGTTTGCAATATTGAAATTTCTACAGTTTTTCCGTTGTTTAGGACTCAGACCACTGTTTACATTCAAAGCCGCAATAAGACACCATTTAAAGCAATAAACATCACAGTTCTCGACATTTATGCATGCACGTTTCATTGCAATATTTTTTGGGAGAGGGATAAAGCTCGATCCTCTTATTATGGACGCCTTGTTTATATTAACTTCAAGGGAATTTATTGAAATCAAGGTCCATCCGCTATCCCTCTCTTGAAATTCTTCCATTTTGGCTTTCAGCTCCTCGGCTTGTTTCTTGTACATATCCTCTATGTCATCAGACAAAGTCACCAACATCATTTTCGAAATATGAACAAGTTGGGAAACATTCATCTCATCATTCACCATCTTCATATAATCACACGTGAGCTCCATATTAAATTTAAATGTAGTATGTACCCTACTACGTTCGTAGAGTTGTTGTACTATGGAGCTCTTGCCAGATTTTAAAAACTCCTCCGGAAACAAGACACCCACATTTTTGTTGAGGAGGATATATGTCTCGATCCTCCCATTGAAGTTGCTTGCTCTCTTAGTGAGAGAATCTCCAATCCGTTCTTGTTGACAACTGTTTTTGTGTTTTGTGGTTCTGACATGAGCCATATAACCATTTGATGGGATCATCTCATCACAATCCTCACAATATTTGTTTTGAAGATTTAGCTTACTAGTTCCAAGGACAGCCTTCGATTGGCTAGCATATGAGTGCGTTCCAATATGCTGATTTAGTTTTGTTTGCGTTATAAACACTTTATTGCAGATGGTACAACTTGTTGTATTCATTTTATTTAGTTATTTATTTGTTTATTAATTAATTTAATTATTTTATTTATAAACAATTTATTTAATTATATTATTTATAAACAATTTATTTTAGTTATAAACAATTTATTTAATTATTTTTTATGCACTATAAACTTGTTTAGCAAACAATAATTAGTTCTAGCACTTTTATAGCTTTTGGATTTCAAACACCTTAGAAAGTTTGGTTGGGAAAATAGGTTGTCACTTGTTGAGATATCAGAGCAGACTGATGACAATCTACATTATTTCTTCTTCTTATATACTTTATATGAGAATCGCGTAGTAGTTATCAAATCTAATTTATCTGATGGTATTACGACATATGATGAAATTCATATACACACACACTGCATACACACACACACACACGCACACACACACACACACACACACACACTATACACACACACACACACACACACACACACACACACATACACACACATACACATTCCCCCCAATTCATATGAGAATCGTGTAGTAGTCGTCAAATCTAATTTCTCTGTTGGTATTACGAGATATGATGAAATTCCCACAGTCTAGCAACACCCATACAAAAATCGCTAACATCAGTTTGCAATACAAAGGTACGATAAAAATCGGGGACACGTGAATATAGGTGCTTCTATAAGTTTTTGCTGTATTTCTCCGAAAGCTATTTCCTATAATTGTTACATTAAAGTAAAATATATTGAAATAAAAATATCACTACCCCTATCAAAAACTCTACTTATCAACCTGATTGGATTCTAAACATTTAATATCTGAACTGCACTTGTACACATAAAACCTATGCCAACACAACATTTTCTATCCATAAGAATATCAACGTCAATAGCCTAGAAAACCTATACACATTCATTTATAAATATGTATGAAAAAGTATTGATGTAACTCACACAAGCAATGATATTTTTCAAAGCAAAAATAGAAACGATCGCATACGTTAATACAACAACATATACATCCATTACCAAATACATTCCGCATTCATTTCCATTCACAATAGGGTTGCCAATCTCTGCAGCTATTAGATTATTTCCCCACAGATCGCAAACATAAATGCATATATACACAATAACCCTACATAAGCATACCAACGATAGCTCAAAACAGCTGCAGAAAGTCTATCAAATAACAATCACTGTATGCACACAAATACACAGATCCCTTGTAACTACCCTGTGTGTCTTTGTGTCAACACTAAAATTCTAGTAACAATTTTGGTATAATAAGTTTTCTTCTATCCGTCAGTATAAAAGAAGAAGAGGAAACAGATATGGTGTATTTGTGGTGGACTTGTCAATAAGTTGTCAATATACATACATTTGTATGTACGTCGCACAAGCGACAAGTCAAAAGCGACACCTTACATTTTCACCATCGACATTTCCTACTGGGTATAATAATTGTCTGCCACTACAACAAAAGTATCGGACACCATCAAACATATAAGTAAATACAAAAACACATACACAAACACACACACACACTCCCATACACACATACAAACACCCCCATACACATGCATAGACATAACCAAGGAATCAGACTCACACACAAACACACACACGCACACACACACAATATCAGCATGAAAATCCCCAAAATCCCCCCATTTATAACAGGGTTGCCATCATTTTTATTTTTTCCCGGTTTTGAATTCCCAAAACAGGACTATCGTCCCCATTACTAATCTACTAATAGGATCTTATGAATTGAATGATATAGTTGATTATATAAAAGATCACTATAAGCAGTATTGTCCGGAAAGTAAAATTGATATAGAAGCTAATAACAATACAATGCAAGTTAGAGTTAATAGCTCTAAGGATCCCATATACTTTAACAAGGATAACACAATTGGAAAACTTTTTGGATTCAATAAGAAAATTCTGGCTCCTAACCAAGAAGAATTATATGAAGCAAACATTATAGAATAATATTTATCTGCATAAATCATGTCCATCGATAAGTTTGAGCACTATCTTAATGATACAAGTGGTACAGTTTTTGTGAAAAATGTTCCTAAGCTGCTGGGCTTCGTTATGGATACAACTAATAACATTGATGTTCAAAACAAAAGAATCAAAAATGTGGCAGAAGCTTTGGAGGAAAACGACGTTGTTAATAAATTGTTTCTGCAAAGTCAAATTGAAGAGGTATGAGATGAAATCAACATAAGTTTAAGTCAGAAACTCAATGAAATTCATGAAACAATTTCAAGTATGAAATTATTCCTTGAAAAAGAAATTAGAAAGATAAATTAGTTAATTTATGGGTATGTAAGAAATATGATGGTCGACAGTACTTAAATGAACTCACACTGAACTCAACTTATCCCGTAAAATTCTAAATACGTTAAATGACTTCAAAAAGAAATTTAATAAATGAACTACATAAGAAAGCACGAAAACATTTTCCACGTCGAAGAGTTGTTATGAAAGGAATAGATGATCTTTGGCAAGCTGATTTAGTTGAAATGGGGAACTATTCTACAGACAATAGAGATTATCGATTTTTGCTGGCTGTGATTGATACATTTTCAAAATTTACTTGGGCAGTACCCTTGAAAAGAAAGACTGCATTGGAAACAACCCAGGCTATGGAGAATATTTTTCAATTGGGACTATTACCAAAAAACTTGCAAATAGACGACGGTAAAGAGTTTTTCAATAATCAGTTTGGAAAATTAATGAATATATACAACATTAATCACTACTCAACATATAGCAGAATGAAAGCATCAATAGTAGAACGATTTAACAGAACATTAAAAGGAATGATGTGGAAAGAGTTTAGCTTTAATGGGTCTTATAACTGGGTCGACATTTACAAAGACTTGATTAATACATATAAAGTGCGTTCGAGAACTCAAAAATTTGTACAAATTTTTACTATTTTTTACTGGATTGCGTTCGAGTACACAAAGAATGAGAGGACGAATTGAGAGAGAAGAATGACAGTTCATTTACTGAGTAAATTCAAGTTTTTACTGGACAAATTTTTGTCAGTAAAATCCAGTAAAACGAACCATATGTTTTTAAATATAAACAAACAAAAGTAAAGGGAAACAAAAATGTTTAGTTTTTGATGAAATTTTTCAAATAACAAAAAACATTTTAACATTTATTTAAGTTTGATGCTAGAAAAATATTCGGGTATGTTATGTATTCCACGTGAAATTAAAACGTGCGGAATTTTCACAGAATTTTTGGAAATATGTATGTGTGCACATATGTATGTATGTATGTATTTATAATAACAATGCTATTGCATTTCCGAACGATTTATATTTCACATGGAATTCAGAACATAACCGATTGTTTTTAAACGTGAATAAGGTTAATAGATTATTATATTGAAATTTTTGTTTATACATATCGTCGGGTCGACGGTTCCTGGTTTGACGTATGGAACATTTAAAAAAATTTACTTTGTGTACTTTTTTTAAATTTTTTCCCAGTTTTTCGTTGTCTTGAATATATCATTTTAATAACTTCTCACGTTCAGGGTAAAAAGCTTAGAAACTTTAACGGCCTGACCCGCGATGTCGACAAGAAAGTTTCTATCGCTATAAGAAAGTTTATTTTTATTTTCAATATAAGTAAGCTATACAAAGTTTCTTGTCGACATCGTGGACCAGCCAAATAAGTTTAAATAAAAACATGCATATGTCCATATCTATTGCTTTTATTATTAAACAAAATATTCTATCTTGTATTTCATATGTATAATTTTTTTAGCGCCAAAATTGATAATCAGCTGTTGTATATATTTGATTGGATTTTACAATTTTTCCGTTCGCGTACTTTTAGATGCAAGCTTTTTTATTGAGAGTAATTTCTTTAAATTACTCATTAAATTACTCAGTATTTACTCAGTTACTGTATTTTACTGGAAAAGTACTCAAACGCACCTATAATAAAAAAAAATCATCGCACCATCAAAATGCCACTGACTCAAGTTAACTATACAAACGATAAAAAATTATTAAACACGGTATATAACCGCTTAAAACTGTTCAAATTATCAAAGTTCAATGTGGGAGATCATGTGCGCATAAGTAAATATAAACATGTTTTTTGAAAAAGGATATACACCAAATTGGACCACAGAAATTTTCACGATTAAAAGAGTTCAAAATACATATCCAGCCAATGTGTATTAGAAGACTATTGTGGTAACCCTATTTAAGGTGGATTCTAGGGTGAAGAACTTTCAACTTTTCAAATACATATCTAGTTGAACAAGTTTTTAAAACTAAAGGCGCGAAGGCATATGTTAAATGGTTAGGATTTACTAATCAACATAATTCTTGGATTAATAAAAATTAAATATTGTAGTTAAGTGCATATATAAGCCTATATGTGTATCTAATATATTAAATAATATATAATTATATATAAACTCCTTTTTTATATAAAGTGCTGTGTTTAATTTCACTTATTTTTAATCACTCTTCGTTGCATACTGCCCTTGCAAGTCCTGCAGATATTGCAAATGTAGCATACGTGCTATATTCTGCAAGACCACAACAACAAAGCACATGCAACTGAGACTTGCATCACTTGAATAAATATGCATAACCAAAAACCATTGCATATTGAAAATTCCAAATGTTCTCAATGTTAAAACAGCTGTGTTTTTCGTTTTTTTTTTTGCAATAAAACAAGTAAACCCCTGCGATTAAAAAATTTTACGATTGCTAAAGCTGGTCAAAAATTATTTCTAAATTAGTAAAAATTCAATTCACATAAAGATTTTATGAAGTTTTATAAACTGGAAAACGACACTCACGCTTTGTAGAAAAAATCATGCTATGTTTGCTAAAATTGCAGATGTACAACAAAGGGTGATTTCCGCTATTGTATTCCCAATGTAGATGATTATCACAATATATTTCATATTTGTGAACATGTAATCAAAATACTAATAGGATCTTATGAACTGAATGTTATAGTTGATTATATTAAAAATAAATATAAGCAGTACGGCCCGGAAAATAAAATTGATATAGAAGCTAATAACAATACAATGCAAGTTAGAGTTAATAGCTCCCATATACTTTAACAAGGATAACACAATTGGAAAACTATTGGGATTTAATTAGAAAATTCTAGTTCCTAACCAAGACCATTACTCAGATCTTCCAGTCAATATTTTCATCGTGAATATCTTGCGTGTTGAATGTAATATAGTCGTTAGCACATATACGAATAATTCACAAGCACACACATTACATGAATTTGCGATCAATGTTCCCCCATGGTATAAAATTGTTGAGATTCCTCGAAATCTTGTTATCTATTTGCCAGTTAACTGCCGAGAGATAAGTTCTCTTACTCTACACATAGTTGATCAGAACGGTGATTTAATTAATTTCGGAGGAGAGGAAATTACAATACGAATACATTTGAGATCTAGCAAATAATGATAATATATAACGTCAAGCAACCTAAGAATAAAATTGGATACACTTATAAAACACGATTGCAAACCAAACCTCGATTAAAGAGATCATTACGCAAAAAACATTTGACACAAGGAAATAAAAAGTTTTTGAAGTCTCTTAATTTAAAATTGACAAAGAAATGAGTTACATACTAGATGTTCTAGAAAAACCTCAATCAGACGAGAATAATTAAAAAAGACTATCACACATATACACCGTACCTACAATCCTTCAACAATAATAATGAGATTCGAATTTCAATACAAAATCAAGACTTATATGTGCTACCAAGCGAAAGCTACATATATGTCGAGGGAAGTGTTGTAGATGATGATAACAGCAAAATATCTTCTTTTTTAAATCTGAAATTAAAAAATAACTTTGTTGCACATCTCTTTGACGAAATTCGATATGAACTTAATGGCATAGAAATTGATCATACAAGACATTTAGCGATTACAAGCAGCCTAAAAAACTTTGTTTCTTTATCACCTACGGAAAGTGTTGGCTTGTACAATGCTGGATGGAACAAACTCGATGATTTGGATATTTCAAATGTATACTTTAATTTCTATGTACCACTGAAACAATTTTTTGGCTTTGCTGAAGACTATAATAAAATTATACTCAGCGGTAAACATGAATTGGTTCTCTTACGTAGTAAGAACGATGAAAAACTCGTATACTCAACTGTTGCTACTGACAAACAAAAATTAGTATCTCAAACATCTCATGGAGAATTCCGCATGTACAATTATCCGATCTGAGCAAATTGAATATGATTAAAATTATTAACACTGGTGCTTCTATACCAATGGCATTTCGCAGTTGGATTGCCACATTAATCCTCAACTAGCTATATATGGAATGTTAAATTGGCTGCAAATAGAGAACGACCCCGTTTTGTGTTGATTGCTTTTCAACAAGAAAATAAGTTTGTTCACTGTAATCTAAACAATTTAAAAGTGCATTTAAATTCCGAATCGTACCCATATGATGATCTAAATATAAAATTTAAAAATGATCGGTATGCCATCCTATATGCTATGTATCTACGGTTTCAACAAAGCTACTTCACGAGAGAATCACAACCACTTCTAACTGCTCAAGAATTTAAAACCAGTGCGCCGATAGTGGTAGTAGATGTCAGTCATCAAAACGAAGCTCTCTAATGGTCCTGTTGATATAAAAATTGAAATTGAAACGGACTCCAACATTCCTACTGATACATCAGCTTTTTGCATTCTCATCCATGACCCTTAAAAGGTCAAGTTCGTAAAATAATTTAAATAAAAAATAAGATGATTGGGGATAAAGTTTTCATCGATATGCAAGGATTTAAATCCAATTCAAACATCTTCATTGCAAAAGAAATATCAATTGTTTTTAACAATAAGGAGCACATAAATTTTATTATTAAACCACCGTTTAACTTGAAAAGATTATCAATAGCAAAACAAAGAGAAGCGAATTGTCTAACAAGAAACTTTCATCATCTGAATTGGAATGACGGATCAATATCATTTAAGAGTGTTGTAAAATTTTTAAAATGCAATTTAAAACATTCTTCATATCTATGTTAAGGGTATGGAAAAGAAGAAATAGTTTGAGAAACTACTTCAATTTAGAGTTTTTAATATCGACGATATTGGCTGCATGAACTTTAAGCAAATACAACTTAAATATCCGGAATAATTTTACTGCAGCTATCACAATTATGAGGTTTGTCCCTTAAGAAATGCATATTTACTTTGTCAGGAAAATAACTAAAAACTTTATTTTTTATATAAATATGTAGATTTAAAATATACAAAATTTTGTTCATTCATTTATTTATATGTACATGGTATGTATAAGAGACAGAGACAAATGTCAGCAAGCAGTGAAAATAACAACCAATCTTAGACAATCCTCAATATCACAAACTTCAATTTCTTTACAAAATAAGTGAAAAGAATGTATAAATACAACACGCATAAATTGTATATTTTATTAATTTCTTCAAACTCTTTACACATAAAAAAATTAAAATCAAACAACAACAAAAACAAAACATTGATATCTCACCAGCATACATAATTACTTTCTAAAATACCCTTCCATCTCCATCAGCTAAAAAGAATATTACAAAAAAACTAATGCCAAGTACACACTATGATATTTTGTAACATCACAACAGTGCGTACTATTGCCAACGTTTCTCATTTTTTATATTTTTTCTTGTGTGGTATTGTTATCCACATAGAAACATAACGTGAAAGACGTTGCACACATTTTAAAAAATGATTATAACACAAGAAATGCTTTTTTTATAGACTTACCCATCGCCAACGCTCAAGTTATTGTAAAAACATACGCATGAATATAACATTGTCTGCCATGATCACACATCTCTAATTCCCTTTGACAATCGTAAATATCTTACGCTTCAATTTCTCCAACCTTCAAATATTTTCATTGCTCACAAATTAAATATTTTACTCATCTCTTCAAACTTTTTAAACATAAAAAAATCAAACTAAAACAAAACCAACAACAAAAACATTCATAGATATCCCACAAGCATACATAATTTCTCTCTTTCCATGTCCATCAGCTAAAAAGAATATTACAAAAAAAAAACTAAGGCAACATTTTCTCTATGCACACTCTCACTTAAAAATATATTACACTCTAAAACCATAAACCTGCTGCAACCACTTTACAAACCAAAAAAAAAAAAAATCACACTTCAATTCAAAATAAAAACAAAAACATATGTACGTACAAAGCATGCGTGCCAACATAATAAACTACGAGTATGTACATCGACGGGCCGAAATCTAACAATTCTTATCTCACACAACAAAACAAAAAAATTACACTTCAATTCAAAATTAAAACAAAAAACTAAAACTACGAGTATGTGCATCGACGAACCGACATTTAACCATTCTTATCTCACACTTATGCTCACACAACAAAACAAAACATCATCACACGCATATACATGTAGAAACCATCGGTAACCCTCGTCACTTCACACCATTGACTTTAATTACCCAAATTTTCTCATAAATTACAAAATTTCAATTTTAATTACCCAAATTTGACAATTTTAGTTGTTGGGGATCATACATTCTACTACTACTAATATCACAAATTGTCATTTCTTCTGAGTCCGTGGTCGGAAGTGTTTCAAACTTTTTACGTTAATCAACTTTAATGATCTTAATTTATTGAAACATTAAATTGGACCATATCATACACTGTTGTATTTTTATAGTACTTTAAACTTCGCCATGTCCGTCACCTGATATAAATTATCGTAAGTGAAGAATTTTGAATTGTGGTTATTTTTTTTAATTATATATTTTACGTAGATGGATTTATTAGGGGAAAAAAGGAGAAAGCTCGGCGGTAGAGAGAAAAATTAAAAAAAAACCCACTTAGATTGGAATCAACCCTTCGAAAAGCTAAAGAACGGTCGCAAAATTCCAGCAATAAATTTTTGCAAATAGCAAAAGACAATAACAAATTATTACAGGAAAGAAAAAAACCAAACAAAATACAAAAATATGCAAAAAAAACTTATAATACACATTTTTTACACAAGGTCCAGTTCACGAGGGGGCATCGCTAGACCCCTATAATATGATTTTAGTTGTCATTAAAAAAATCCGATATTTGATTTAATTCATACGGGCCCCTGTTTTGCAAAACACGACATGTCAAATTTTAGTGATTTAAAAAAATGAATGATAGCTGAATCAATGCTTTTGTAAATTGCACGATTTTACTATAGCGTCGTAAGTTGGAAGAAAATACGTATTATAAATAACAAAAACCTAAAATACAATAAAAACCCGCTATCAAGTCAGCTCAAGTAGTTTACTTTTGCAATCAAGTGATTTTAAATCACCATGATTTTCAGAACAGGCCCGATAAATTTGAAAATATATATTTATACAAGCTCGCTGCTGAGCACAAACAGTCATGTAAACACGGCAAGCATAAGTTAAGGGATCTTTTGTCCGCAAGATGCATTTAAAATGCAGTTTAGAGCTGCGTATTGAAGTTTATTTGGTAATCGATACGAAAGTTGTTAAATAAAATTACGCATGTCTATGTATGTACATTAGAGCGACTCAACTTGTATGGAAGAGAAAAATAAGTGATCTTGTTACCCCTCTAAAAATAAAGCTTGATATGTTTTATGATGGTTCCCAAAATATTTTGGCTCTAGGGTTGATCATTCGTGAGCTGGACCATTTTTAAAAAAGGTATTTTTTTCAGTTTTTCGAATTTTTTTTTTACCTTGCTCCAAGGCGACATAAATAAAATTTGATATCATCGAAAAGAGTTTTTAAAGATATTTAACTAAACACATATTTTCGTTTCGGGTTTTCAGTAGATTAGTAATGGGGACCTGAGACATGTTTTGGGAATTCAAAACCGGGAAAAAACAAAAACGATGGCAACCCTGTTACAAATGGGGGGATTTTGGGGATTTTCATGCTTAGAGTTTCTTGGCTATGTGTGTGTGTGTGTGTGTGTGAGTTTGATTCTTTGTTTATGTGTATGTATACTTGTGTGCCCAGCTTTTGTTGTTATTGTAGAGAAACGTGCTTACAGTGCATGGATGTATGTATATGTGGGTGCTGTAATTATGTGTGTATGTGTGTGAGTTTGATTCTTTCTGTGTATGGGAATGTATGTACACTTGTGTGTACAGGTTTTGTTGTTATTGTAGAGAAACGTTGTGCTTACAGTGGATGTATACATACAGTGTATGTATGTGTGGGATGTTTGTGTGTGTATGTATGTGTGTGTGTATATGTGTGCGTTTTTGTATTTAATTGTATGTTTGTCGGTCTCAGATACTTTTGTCGTAGTGGTAGACAATCATTATACCCAGTAGGAAATGTCGATGGTGAAAATGTACTGAGCCGCTTTTGACTTTGTCACCAGTACTACTAAATAATTATATCCCATTCAATAATTTTCACTATAGACATTTACCATATGCTTGTCATTTAAAATCTACTAGTAACACTAAAACAATTGAATAGGTATGACTACGTGGTTCTTATTGGAACGTAGAGACATACCAACCAGACAGTTAGTTACTGTTATATTTCTATAATTTATGTACATCTAAAAAGGTATGTATATTGACAAGTTGTTGCAAAATCTTTCCTTTTTACTGACAGAATAAAACGTATTATACTATAATGGTCACTAGAATTTTAGTGTTGACACAAAGATACTTGATCCCTGTCTGACTGCAGGGTAGTGACAACGAATTCGTGTGTATGTACAATCATTATTTTTGTTGTTGTGAGTTGTCGTTGCTATGCATATGTATGGTTATTGTGCTCGTATGTATGCATGAATTTTTTTATTTCTGGGGAAATATTCTAGTAACTGCAGATAGTGGCAACCCTGATATCTGCTGAAAATGGAAGTGGAGAGGGAATGTATTTGATAATGTATGTACATATATGTTTTTGGAGTAATGTACGTGATCGTATGTATGGTGGGAGACGAAGGTGATGTTATGAAATCTTCGTTTATTTATTTAAGAAATATTGTTTCGTATTTCATGACAGAGGAGTTTGAATTGCATAATATTATAAAATTTCATTATGTATGTATGTTTGTGTATTACGTGATCACTTCTTTGTGTATGTGTGTGTGTGCCAGTATATAAATGATTTTCTCGCGCTGATATTTATATGTAGGTAGAAATAAATTGTTTTCAATATCGACATTTGGTACTATAAAATACTATCATACATATATCTGAACTTCCCTAATCCTAGTATGTTTTTATACATTAAGGTTTATTCATATTGAAATTTCTTATTTCAATACGGAAAAATATTAATTTACAGTATTCATTTATAAAACTCATTAGTTTTTAGGTATTTCAATATACATTTTCTATTATATTGAAAATTATTGAATTAATGTGAAGCATTCTTATTTTTAAGCTGTACATTTTCCCTGAGTGTATTGATTGCTTATCTATACATTGTGTTTTGACTAAACGAGGCTTCATATATTTTCATGATGTAGATATGTAAGTGTGATTGTTAAGATCTAATAAATACTTGAGCATTCCATGCAAATAATATTGGAGTATGTGGTCCAATCTAGATGAAACAGTCTAGTTACATCATAGTCTCATGTAACCATTCAATGCTGCACGATAAATATTCGTGTTTAAACGAATATGATCGTTCTTCTTAGGTACTCACAAATTGTATGCGAGTAGTCTATAACTATTCCATATGGGGTAGTTTTTGGGGTTAGTCCGATGGAATGCAACGTTGTACCATGTGGTCCAACCCTAAGACATCGCAATGTTAAATCGAACACCTTTTTTTTCATATATTTGGAGTAGTTTTGGAGTACTCCAACTCCTCTTTGGACTAGTCCTTACATGCATGTATGGACTAGTCGCATTATCTGCAGGGTTGATAAGAAATTTGATATGTATACATACAAATTGATTTTATGTGTGTATGTATGTGTGTATGTATGTATGTATGTACGTACATACAAATAAGAGTACAACTCAATCTTTGAATTAATTTTTTTTTTGTCATGTGATATCTTTTTGTTGTGTATTATCTGAAATTAAAAACGTTGTTTTATCTGCATTTACTGAAAAGTTTGTGAAGATTTTCTGTTTTAAGTAAAACTGAATTCCTGAAGATACATACTCTATAGTAATAGTAACTATAATAGAAATATTTCTTATACTTAATTTACATTTTTTTTTAAGTTGACGCAACGTTAGTTAGTCAACGTTTGACATATTTGGGGGTATGCAATTTTTTTTCTAACTATAGCCTTTTTTCTTCACTTTCTACATTTATTTTTGGAAATCTTGCATTGCTTTTATATAAAATTTATAAACACTTTTAAATGAAACTGATCCGGCACTCCAGCTTAGATACTGATAGTGTTTTTTTCTTTTGTTTTTTGTTACTCAACTTACTGTTTATTTTTTATTGATAAACATTTAAAATCAAAAGGGAGTTTTATATTGAAATTATTATTTTCATAATTGTTGAAAACAATCGCTACTTCTTTTGCGATGAAATCATTTGAATTACTTTTGAAACCTTACATGTTTATAAAAATTATGTTATTTTCTATATTGCTTAATTTATAAGACTTTTAGAATTTGTACTTTGGTGGTTATATTTTCTATTATACGATTATGAATAAGAATGCAGTAAGCTGATGTCTTTGCTTACTGTTTCAAATTAAAATTTTATTCAACTGAATAAAAGGAGATTTTTTCTTAAACTCTAATGCAGTTAGAAGCGCTGGAGATTCTTTCATATAACAGCTTTTTTGGAATTTTTGATACATAGTATAATATAGAATTGGATAACATTTATTTTTAATTTTTATGTTAAGAAGTACGGATATGAGACTGAATTTAAATGTACTTTTAAATTAGTTAAATCATAATGAACAAACATATTTTCTTCTTTAATAGCGATCAACAGAAAACGAACTCGTTTTCATATAATTTAGGTATACCCTATCGACGGCTCCTCTAGGATACAAGATGACTTTGTATGACGAAATTTCTGTTGCTTTATACTGATAATATGTATATATACATATGTTTATTTTATGAAGGGTGAGCACCTATGGCTTTTATTTAATGTTCTATATGATTTTTTTTTTCATTTTATTAAAGTTCAGCGTATTGTATATATATTTCTGAAATGTTTAAGTGTGTTATGTGTGCCCATCGGACAGAGTGTACGTAATGGGTGTTTTTTATTGAGGTATAGAACTTTAAGTTGGCATCACTTTTTTAACTGGCGGCCATTTTGTCAGCTGTCAAGTGATTAATATTTAGTTTGGTTTGCCATTTCATCATGAACAGGTTGACAAAAGAACAACGCTTGCAAATCGTGCAAATTTATTTCGAAAATAATGGTTCAGTTCGCGAAGTTTACCGCAAGCTCCGTCCATTTGATGGTCGACATAATCGTCCATCAGAGCAATTAATTCGGTTAACCATGGATCGTTTTCGCACTACGTTTACTCTATGTGATAATACGCATCCGCAGAGACGTCGAACAGTGCGCACCGAAGAAACAATTGCCGCTGTAGAGCAAAGTGTTGAAGAGGACCCGAATGAATCGATTCGTCACCGTGCACAGCAATTGGAGCTTTGTCCATCAACTTTATGGAAGATTTTGCGCAAAGATCTTGGCTTGCGACCTTACAAGATCCAGCTTGTGCAAGAATTAAAGCCGCGAGACCATGCAATGCGTCGTGATTTTGGTGTATGCGCCGAAAATGAGATTGATCTCGATGCTGATTTTCATCGCAAAATTTTGTTCAGTGATGAGGCTCATTTTTGGTTGAATGGCTACGTCAACAAGCAAAATTGCCGCATTTGGAGTGAAGAGAATCCACATGAGACCCTTGAGACGCCATTACATCCACAAAAACTGACTGTTTGGTGTGCTCTATGGGCTGGTGGAGTCATTGGGCCATACTTCTTCCGAAATAATGCTGGAGAGTCAGTTACCGTTAATGGAGACCGGTATAGAGCCATGATAACCGACTATTTTGTTCCCGAATTGGATGGCATGAATGTGGATGAGTTGTGGTTCCAACAAGACGGCGCTACATGCCACACAGCGCACGTCACAATCGATTTATTGAAGGAAACATTCGATGAGCGCATAATTTCGCGGAATGGACCTGTCAATTGGCCACCAAGATCGTGTGATTTGACACCATTGGATTATTTTCTTTGGGGATATGTGAAGTCGCTCGTCTACGCCAACAAACCAGAAACGTTAGGGGACTTGGAAGCCAACATTCGTGGCGTTATTGCCAACATACGGCCCCATATGCTCGAAAAAGTGGTTGAAAATTGGACCTGTAGAATTGGCTTTATTCGAGCCAGCCGCGGTGGCCACATGCCCGAAATCATATTTAAACATTAATGGCATAAAATTATCTTTCCAATAAAGCCAAATTGATGGACATTAAAACGCTTTTCTTGTGTTTTATTTCAATTCGAAGTTCTATACCTCTAAAAAAACACCCGTTATTAGTTGGTCAGTCAGTCTCTGTTTTTATTTATTTTATTTTTTTTCTTCTAATGTGCCACTCCTTTTTTCAGATTTTACTACTTGGAATAGAGAATTTTTGTATAATTTTTTGCTGGGTATATACATTAGGTATGTAGAAATTAGTTTAGATACAAAGAAATGCATGTTAAATAAACAAGTATTGTATCAAATCGATCTCAAATAACTCAGTTACCTCTACCAGCAATTCACTGTTGGTGTTTTCATAAAGTGTTAGAAACAATGAAATATATATGTTTTGAGAGAATTGTTCCCCTCAAGTATTTCTACATGAGGTTTGAGGGGTCAATCACTGTCGCATTCATATGTAATGATTATTCACTTAAAAAAGGTCATCACCACCATCAATCATCTCCGTATACAATAAATTCATGAGTTGGGTTGATCCAGATACAATTGCTGTCTCATCACCTTCTAGCAGCTTTATATATTTTGCTAGTATGCATGCCTTAGCATGCTTCTATGGATAGTGACGTAAGAGTCCGAGATGTAGAGTGATACAATTAAAAATCTTTACTATTAGAATTTACCAGTTCGCTCTTTTGAATTTTTACAAAGTAGATACATATGTATGTGTTTCATTGACCACAAAATCATAAAATTTCTTTGCTTACAAAATTGTATGACGTGAGGATTTTTTTTAAATTATACATGCTTCGGCATGCTTTCATTTTTTTTTCTATAAATTTATGTAATACTCATACAGATACCGATATAAAGTAAGATCTGTTTACTGTATATTTTAAAATTTATGCATGCTTCAGCATGATTCTAGTTGAAGCGTATATTCATTCACTAAGTTTGTTTGATACTTATTCATACACATGTATATACATTCTTAAAGATTGGATATCAAAGTCCAATTTCCGTAGTTTATCTATATTTTCTAAAGATCTGAAAGCTAAAGAAATAAATAGAGTGAAGATCTTCTATAATAATCCCATTTTCATATTGTAAAATTTTGCGTGCTAGCGCTTTCGATGGGAAAATATACATACAACTTTATAAAAAGTGATAATATGATTTGCTGCTGAATATTGCACTGAAGTTTTAGCAATATTTCATTCAGACCAACAAGTTTAGAGAATTCCACTACATTTAGTTAATTATCTTTCTTAAGACCCATCATTCCTAATCAATCCTACAAAAAACAACACAAACTAGATTTTTCGTTTTAATTTTATTTTTATTAAATTCAACATTCATTCTTCAAATTATTTTATACTATATTAAGTAGCTTTTTCTCATTTGTGGAATGTTTAATCGTAAACATTTTAATGGTGAGATGAATTTTTCTATTTTATGCACTAAGTAAATCTTTATATATACCAATCCACTTATATGAACCATTAAAGCTAATTCTTTTCACATCATTCCTTTCAATGATCTATTAAATCATTCTAATATTGATGCTTTCATATTAAGTAATGTTTAATCTTCTATTTATGTATGAGTTTTCCCAAGTATTTTGTATTAAAAAATTCTTTAGAATCATCTGTTTGTAAGTTTTTTGGTACCCGTACCACTTCAAAAATATTTTCCATTGCCTTGGTTTTTAGAGTGCAGCTTTTATTTTCAGCTGTACTTTGAGAATGTGTCAATTACAGTCTTCAAAAATCAACAATTTCTATTTTCTGTAGAATAGTTCTACATTTCACCTAACTTAGCTCCATAAAACATCATATATTCCTGTCATTACATCTCTACAAGCACAAACAGTTGTTGAGATTTAATATGGAGTTCGTTTACTAAATTCCTTTTTAAAGACATTGAGTTGTTTCACAGATTTTTTCGAAAGTGTTGTGATCTACATCTTGCACTTTCAGCTATTTATACTAACATGTAGTTAATTTTCTAATCTGTATATTTAATCGTAAACTCTTCAATTTGTTTTTAATTATTTAATTTTTAGAATTGCTTTTTCAATTTTATAACTGTCTTCTTTCTCTAATTTTATTTCACGTTGTAGTTCCTCAATTTGCATTTAAATATATTCTTGAATATTAATGCTTTAAGCTATATTATTAATTTGTCTTGTATTTTATCTTCATTCAGTTTGAGGTAACTATCAACAATAGTTTGTATCTAATTCATTTATGCCTTCCAATACTGATAAGTCAGTATAAATTTCTTCAGAAATGGAAGTCTATGAGTAAAATCATCGTCATCATCATTCTCAGTATTAGCATCATTAAATATGATGGTATTATCAAATATTGTTCCCTCTACTAGTTTCTTTGGGGTACTTGTCTATATCTTGAGTGAAGGTTTCTCAGGCTTTAAACTTGTATATTTTCAACTTTTGTCTTGATTTTACTTTCTTCTTGCATAAGAATTCTATTAATATTTTTAGAACTATTTATGAATTCTTCTGTTATAGGTTTAAATGTATCTTTTAGTTGTTCACTTGTATCTATTTCACCAGTTTTTATACCACGAAGCTTTTTCTTCAACACATTTCTTGTCAACACCAACTGTTTTAAAATTTTCTCATCCATGTTTGCTAAGGGCAAATAACAGGTATCAGCAATCAGATCAGCTTTTCAGGACCTGGTTTGGTTTTCAGATCAGCTTATCAGGAGCTGGTCTGGTTTTCAGATCAGCTTATCAGGAGCTGGTCTGGTTTTCAGATCAGCTTATCAGGAGCTGGTCTGGTTTTCAGATCAGCTTATCAGGAGCTGGTCTGGTTTTCAGATCAACTTATCAGGAGCTGGTCTGGTTTTCAGATCAGCTTATCAGGAGCTGGTCTGGTTTTTAGATCACCTTATCAGGAGCTGGTCTGGTTTTCAGATCACCTTATCAGGAGCTGATCTGATTTTCAGATCAGCTTATCAGGTAACAGATCAGGGCAGCTGTTCAGATTTTCATATCAAGATATCTGATTCAGATTTAGTTATTAGTATACAAGTAGCTAGCCATTTATAACATTTATATAAATGGAGTTTAAGGTCAGATGAAATACGAAAAAGTAAACTTTTATATATTAAAATTATTTTCTATAACGATCATCGTTTAATTCACTATCTTTGTTTATAATCAAAAATCCATATTTATCCCTACAACATGCTTTATATTTTTCTCACCTTACTTAAACATTAAAATTACATTATGATGATCTCTTACTAAATGTTTGGTGATTCTAGTATAAGTTTTACAGAAGTAGAATGAATCAACATTCTTATCTCTCCCCATACAAAAATATGCTTCCCATACGCATCATCGTTAAATATCATATTGGAATTACTTTGGACTGAAATAACAGATTCACTATCTGTAAATTTTGTAATATCTTATTGTTTTAATTGATGAAATTAATTTATTCAGGTATTCATATTTGGATGGATAAAAAGATTTTGATTATAAATAAATGTTCTCAAATTTAAGTCCATTAGGACTTTCTAGCAAGCCAATCATAACTTTTTTTTTCGCAATTTGACAGGAGAACTATGATTTAGTTTTGAACTATCGTTCGATGAATCATCAAAATTTCGTACCAAAGAATTATATATGTTGTTTTGACTAAGGGTATGAGTCAATATTTATAAAATTCATTTCATAAATATCAGCTCAAGCTCATAGTCAAAACAAAGTATGCTTTAAGTGTTTAAAACCAGTATTACCATAAAAATGGTGGTTTTAAATTCTTAAAATATACTTTGTTTTACTAACCGCATTTTATAACTAAATGCATTTCATAAATATTGATGCATACTCATAATCAAAACAGCATAAAAATATCCTTTGTTTTGACTATGAGTATTAGTCATTATCTCTTATTATAGAAAAATAAAATAGTATAATTATATGATATCAGAAATCATGTTTTCTAATATCATATAACCATACTATTTGATTCTTTCTATAATAATAGATAATATTTATGAAATGCATTTATTTACAAAATGCGATTAGTAAAACAACATAAATATAGCATGGTATGAAATTTTGATGATTCATCAATATTTCGTACCAAGGTATTTTTAGGTTGTTTTTACTATGAGTATGTGCCAATATTTATGAAATGTATTTCATAAATATTATCTCTTATTATAGAAAAATTAAATAATGTAGCTATACGATATCAGAAAATATTTTCTGAAATCATATAGCTATATTATTTTATTTGTTCTATAATAAGAGATAATGGCCCCTACTCATAGTCAAAACAAAGAATATTTTAAGAGTTTCAAATCAGTATTATCATACAAAATACTGATTTTAAACTCTTACAGCCTTATTTATAAAACATATTAAGTCTTTGTAAAGGCTTTTTAAATCAAATTTTGATACAAAATTTTTTCTTAAAAAGTCTTTATAAAGCCCTAATGAGTGTTATAAATAAGGCTGTTAAAATATACTTTGTTTTACTAACCACATTTTTTGTAACTAAACGCATTTCATAAATATTGATGCATACTCATATACCTAATTTACATTAAGCATTTTTTTTTATAAAATTAGTTGCATGAAAATTTTTTATTTGTCCATAGGAGGCCTCGAGGAGCAACTTATATCAAAAAATTTGTCAAAAATGCATCAGAGATTCAATATACGCCCTTTTTTATATAAAATTCTCTTTCATAGCGCTGGAATTAGCAAATAGAAAAAGTTGCGTGCAACAAAATTCATGAAATTTCATAAAAAAACGCTTAATGTAAATCAGGTCATAGTCAAAACAAAGGATATTTTTATGCTGTTTTGATTATGAGTATGCATCATTACCTCTTATTATAGAAAAAATAAAATATTTTCTGATATCGTATAGCTGCATTAGTTTATTTTTTTATAATAAGACATAATATTTATAAAATGTATTTAGCTACATAAATGCGGTTAGTAAAATAACCTAAAATTCCTTGGTACGAAATATTGATGAATCATCGAACGATAGTTCAAAAATAAATCATAGTTCCCTTGTATCAAATTCTATTCGTGCAACAATAGTTGACCTGTCAAATTGCGAAAAAAAACGCTGATTGGCTTGCTAGAAAGTCCAAATGGACTTAAATTTGAGAACATTTATTTATACTCAAAATCTTTTTACCCATACAAATATAAATACCTGAGTAAATTAATTTCATCAATTAAAACAATAAGATATTACAAAATTTACAGATAGTGAATCTGTTATTTCAGTCCAAAGTAATTCCAATATGATATTTAACGATGATGCGTATGGGAAGCATATTTTTGTATGGGGAGAGATAAGAATGTTGATTCATTCTACTTCTGTAAAAATTATACTAGAATCACCAAACATTTAATAAGAGATCATCATAATGTAATTTTAATGTTTAAGTAAGGTGAGAAAAATATAACGCATGTTTAAGGGATAAATATGGATTTTTGATTATAAGCAAAGATAGTGAATTAAACGATGATCGTTATAGAAAATAATTTTAATATATAAAAGTTTACTTTTTCGTATTTCATCTGACCTTAAACTCCATTTATATAAATGTTATAAATGGCTAGCTACTTGTATACTAATAACTAAATCTGAATCAGATATCTTGATATGAAAATCTGAACAGCTGCTGATAGCCTGATCTGTTACCTGATAAGCTGATCTGAAAATCAGATCAGCTCCTGATAAGGTGATCTGAAAACCAGACCAGCTCCTGACAAGGTGATCTAAAAACCAGACCAGCTCCTGATAAGCTGATCTGAAAACCAGACCAGCTCCTGATAAGTTGATCTGAAAACCAGACCAGCTCCTGATAAGCTGATCTGAAAACCAGACCAGCTCCTGATAAGCTGATCTGAAAACCAGACCAGCTCCTGATAAGCTGATCTGAAAACCAGACCAGATCCTGATAAGCTGATCTGAAAACCAAACCAGGTCCTGAAAAGCTGATCTGATTGCTGATACCTGTTATTTGCCCTTAGCAAACATGGATGAGAAAATTTTAAAACAGTTGGTGTTGACAAGAAATGTGTTGAAGAAAAAGCTTCGTGGTATAAAAACTGGTGAAATAGATACAAGTGAACAACTAAAAGATACATTTAAACCTATAACAGAAGAATTCATAAATAGTTCTAAAAATATTAATAGAATTCTTATGCAAGAAGAAAGTAAAATCAAGACAAAAGTTGAAAATATACAAGTTTAAAGCCTGAGAAACCTTCACTCAAGATATAGACAAGTACCCCAAAGAAACTAGTAGAAGGAACAATATTTGATAATACCATCATATTTAATGATGCTAATACTGAGAATGATGATGACGATGATTTTACTCATAGACTTCCATTTCTGAAGAAATTTATACTGACTTATCAGTATTGGAAGGCATAAATGAATTAGATACAAACTATTGTTGATAGTTACCTCAAACTGAATGAAGATAAAATACAAGACAAATTAATAATATAGCTTAAAGCATTAATATTCAAGAATATATTTAAATGCAAATTGAGGAACTACAACGTGAAATAAAATTAGAGAAAGAAGACAGTTATAAAATTGAAAAAGCAATTCTAAAAATTAAATAATTAAAAACAAATTGAAGAGTTTACGATTAAATATACAGATTAGAAAATTAACTACATGTTAGTATAAATAGCTGAAAGTGCAAGATGTAGATCACAACACTTTCGAAAAAATCTGTGAAACAACTCAATGTCTTTAAAAAGGAATTTAGTAAACGAACTCCATATTAAATCTCAACAACTGTTTGTGCTTGTAGAGATGTAATGACAGGAATATATGATGTTTTATGGAGCTAAGTTAGGTGAAATGTAGAACTATTCTACAGAAAATAGAAATTGTTGATTTTTGAAGACTGTAATTGACACATTCTCAAAGTACAGCTGAAAATAAAAGCTGCACTCTAAAAACCAAGGCAATGGAAAATATTTTTGAAGTGGTACGGGTACCAAAAAACTTACAAACAGATGATTCTAAAGAATTTTTTAATACAAAATACTTGGGAAAACTCATACATAAATAGAAGATTAAACATTACTTAATATGAAAGCATCAATATTAGAATGATTTAATAGATCATTGAAAGGAATGATGTGAAAAGAATTAGCTTTAATGGTTCATATAAGTGGATTGGTATATATAAAGATTTACTTAGTGCATAAAATAGAAAAATTCATCTCACCATTAAAATGTTTACGATTAAACATTCCACAAATGAGAAGAAGCTACTTAATATAGTATAAAGTAATTTGAAGAATGAATGTTGAATTTAATAAAAATAAAAATAAAATTAAAACGAAAAATCTAGTTTGTGTTGTTTTTTGTAGGATTGATTAGGAATGATGGGTCTTAAGAAAGATAATTAACTAAATGTAGTGGAATTCTCTAAACTTGTTGGTCTGAATGAAATATTGCTAAAACTTCAGTGCAATATTCAGCAGCACATCATATTATCACTTTTTATAAAGTTGTATGTATATTTTCCCATCGAAAGCGCTAGCACGCAAAATTTTACAATATGAAAATGGGATTATTATAGAAGATCTTCACTCTATTTATTTCTTTAGCTATCAGATCTTTAGAAAATATAGATAAACTACGGAAATTGGACTTTGATATCCAATCTTTAAGAATGTACATGTGTATGAATAAGTATCAAACAAACTTAGTGAATGAATACACGCTTCAACTAGAATCATGCTGAAGCATGCATAAATTTTAAAGTATACAGTAAACAGATCTTACTTTATATCGGTATCTGTATGAGTATTACATAAATTTATAGAAAAAAAAAAATGAAAGCATGCCGAAGCATGTATAATTTAAAAAAAAAAATCCTCACGTCATACAATTTTGTAAGCAAAGAAATTTTATGATTTTGTGGTCAATGAAATACATACATATGTATCTACTTTGTAAAAATTCAAAAGAGCGAACTGGTAAATTCTAATAGTAAAGATTTTTAATTGTAACACTCTACATCTCGGACTCTTACGTCACTATCGATAGAAGCATGCTAAGGCATGCATACTAGCAAAATATATAAAGCTGCTAGAAGGTGATGAGACAGCAATTGTATCTGGATCAACCCAACTCATGAATTTATTGTATACGGAGATGATTGATTGTGATGATGACCTTTTTTAAGTGAATAATCATTACATATGAATGCGACAGTGATTGACCCCTCAAACCTCATGTAGAAATACTTGAGGGGAACAATTCTCTCAAAACATAGACATTTCATTGTTTCTAACACTTTATGAAAACACCAACGGTGAATTGCTGGTAGAGGTAACTGAGTTATTTGAGATCGATTTGATACAATAGTTGTTTATTAAACATGCATTTCTTTGTATCTAAACTAATTTCTACATACCTAATGTATACACCCAGCAAAAAATTATACAAAAATTCTCTATTCCAAGTAGTAAAATCTGAAAAAAGGAGTGGCACATTAGAAGAAAAAAAAAATTAAATAAATAAAAACAGAGACTGACTGACCAACTAATACGTACACTCTGTCCGATGGGCACACATAACACACTTAAACATTTCAGAAATATATATACAATACGCTGAACTTTAATAAAATGAAAAAAAAAAATCATATAGAACATTAAATAAAAGCCATAGGTGCTCACCCTTCATAACATAAACATACGTATATGTACCTTATTAATGTAAACATATTATCAGTATAAAGCAACAGAAATTTCGTCATACAAAGTCATCTTGTATCCTAGAGGAGCCGTCGAAAGGGTATACCTAAATTATATGCAAACGAGTTCGTTTTCTGTTGATCGCTATTAAAGAAGAAAATATGTTTGTTCATTATGATTTAACTAATTTAAAAGTACATTTAAATTCAGTCTCATATCCGTACTTCTTAACATAAAAATTAAAAATAAATGTTATCCAATTCTATATTACACTATGTATCAAAAATTCCAAAAAAGCTGTTATATGAAAGAATCTCCAGCGCTTCTAACTGCATTAGAGTTTAAGAAAAAATCTCCTTTTATTCAATTGAATAAAATTTTAATTTGAAACAGTAAGCAAAGACATCAGCTTACTGCATTCTTATTCATAATCGTATAATAGAAAATATAACCACCAAAGTACAAATTCTAAAAGTCTTATAAATTAAGCAATATAGAAAATAACATAATTTTTATAAACATGTAAGGTTTCAAAAGTAATTCAAATGATTTCATCGCAAAAGAAGTAGCGATTGTTTTCAACAATTATGAAAATAATAATTTCAATATAAAACTCCCTTTTGATTTTAAATGTTTATCAATAAAAAATGAACAGTAAGTTGAGTAACAAAAAAACAAAAGAAAAAAACACTATCAGTATCTAAGCTGGAGTGCCGGATCAGTTTCATTTAAAAATGTTTATAAATTTTATATAAAAGCAATGCAAGATTTCCAAAAATAAATGTAGAAAGTGAAGAAAAAAGGCTATAGTTAGAAAAAAAATTGCATACCCCCAAATATGTCAAACGTTGACTAACTAACGTTGCGTCAACTTTAAAAAAAATGTAAATTAAGTATAAGAAATATTTCTATTATAGTTACTATTACTATAGAGTATGTATCTTCAGGAATTCAGTTTTACTTAAAACAGAAAATCTTCACAAACTTTTCAGTAAATGCAGATAAAACAACGTTTTTAATTTCAGATAATACACAACAAAAAGATATCACATGACAAAAAAAAAATTAATTCAAAGATTGAGTTGTACTCTTATTTGTATGTACGTACATACATACATACATACACACATACATACACACATAAAATCAATTTGTATGTATACATATCAAATTTCTTATCAACCCTGCAGATAATGCGACTAGTCCATACATGCATGTAAGGACTAGTCCAAAGAGGAGTTGGAGTACTCCAAAACTACTCCAAATATATGAAAAAAAAAGTGTTCGATTTAACATTGCGATGTCTTAGGGTTGGACCACATGGTACAACGTTGCATTCCATCGGACTAACCCCAAAAACTACCCCATATGGAATAGTTATAGACTACTCGCATACAATTTGTGAGTACCTAAGAAGAACGATCATATTCGTTTAAACACGAATATTTATCGTGCAGCATTGAATGGTTGTATGAAAACGATATGATCCATGACTGCATTACATGAGACTATGATGTAACTAGACTGTTTCATCTAGATTGGACCACATACTCCAATATTATTTGCATGGAATGCTCAAGTATTTATTAGATCTTAACAATCACACTTACATATCTACATCATGATAATATATGAAGCCTCGTTTAGTCAAAACACAATGTATAGATAAGCAATCAATACACTCAGGGAAAATGTGCAGCTTAAAAATAAGAATGCTTCACATTAATTCAATAATTTTCAATATAATAGAAAATGTATATTGAAATACCTAAAAACTAATGAGTTTAATAAATGAATACTGCAAATTAATATTTTTCCGTATTGAAATAAGAAATTTCATTATGAATAAACCTTAAGTATAAAAACATACTAGGATTAGGGAAGTTCAGATATATGTATGATAGTATTTTATAGTACCAAATGTCGATATTGAAAACAATTTATTTCTACCTACATATAAATATCAGCGCGAGAAAATCATTTATATACTGGCACACACACACATACACAAAGAAGTGATCACGTAATACACAAATATACATACATAATGAAATTTTATAATATTGTGCAATTCAAACTCCTCTGTCATGAAATACGAAACAATATTTCTTAAATAAATAAACGAAGATTTCATAACATCACCTTCGTCTCCCACCATACATACGATCACGTACATTACTCCAAAAACATATATGTACATACATTATCAAATACATTCCCTCTCCACTTCCATTTTCAGCAGATATCAGGGTTGCCACTATCTGCAGTTACTAGAATATTTCCCCAGAAATAAAAAAATTCATGCATACATACGAGCACAATAACCATACATATGCATAGCAACGACAACTCACAACAACAAAAATAATGATTGTACATACACACGAATTCGTTGTCACTACCCTGCAGTCAGACAGGGATCAAGTATCTTTGTGTCAACACTAAAATTCTAGTGACCATTATAGTATAATACGTTTTATTCTGTCAGTAAAAAGGAAAGATTTTGCAACAACTTGTCAATATACATACCTTTTTGGATGTACATAAATTATAGAAATATAACAGTAACTAACTGTCTGGTTGGTATGTCTCTACGTTCCAATAAGAACCACGTAGTCATACCTATTCAATTGTTTTAGTGTTACTAGTAGATTTTAAATGACAAGCATATGCTAAATGTCTATAGTGAAAATTATTGAATGGGATATAATTATATAGTAGTACTGGTGACAAAGTCAAAAGCGACTCAGTACATTTTCACCATCGACATTTCCTACTGGGTATAATGATTGTCTACCACTACGACAAAAGTATCTGAGACCGACAAACATACAATTAAATACAAAAACGCACACATATACACACACACATACATACACACACAAACATCCCACACATACATACACTGTATGTATACATCCACTGTAAGCACAACGTTTCTCTACAATAACAACAAAACCTGTACACACAAGTGTACATACATTCCCATACACAGAAAGAATCAAACTCACACACATACACACATACAACACCCACATATACATACATCCATGCACTGTAAGCACAACGTTTCTCTACAATAACAACAAAAGCTGGGCACACAAGTATACATACACATAAACAAAGAATCAAACTCACACACACACACACACACACACATAGCCAAGAAACTCTCAGCATGAAAATCCCCAAAATCCCCCCATTTGTAACAGAGTTGCCATCGTTTTTGTTTTTCCCGGTTTTGAATTCCCAAAACATGTCTCAGGTCCCCATTACTAATCTACTGTTTTCATACAAATTCTAAGTATTTGGAAACAATGTTTTGCTTTTCAATTTGAATCTGTTTTAAAATAATGTTATTTTATTATATTTTTGTAATTATTCGATATATTTTATCTTTTTTTAATATAGGCAATATGGGTATCAAATTTTTTCATTTTTCAATTATAATATTCTGGTGATAAGCAAAATACCTGTATTCAAATTTAGGATGCTGTGAGATATATTTAAGTTTTCAAATATTTTTTTTAATTTAAAACATATTAATATATTAATTAATGGCAGGTGTACCATAAATATGTATATAAAACAACATACAAGGAAAAAGAAGTTCGCTCGTAGACACTAACAATTATTCTCGAAGCACGCGATAGTAATATTGATGATATTAAAAAATTCAATATTGCAAAAATATTGTTCGAGTGCGAATCCTTAAAAGATATGAAAGATATGAAAAATTGCAATAAAATTGGTCGCATTGCTGAACCACCTTGTATACAATTTTATTCCCATCAGTATTTAAAATATCTGTGATTCTGAAGAAATTATTAAAATACTAGGTAAAGTCACAATTTTTTTAATTTTTAGTTCAGTTAACTAGTTTAATTTGTTCTGTTAGTAACTATTTTGCTTGTTTCATAAATCTATTCAACTAAAAAATTAATATTTGAAAACTTAAATACATATATCTCACAGCATCTTAAATTTGAAAACAGGTCTTTTTTCTTATCACCAGATTATTATAATTGAAAAATGAAAAAATGTTATACCCATATTGCCTATATTAAAAAAACATAAAATATATCGCGATTTCAGTCGTTAAGCAGCTCTGCTTTGAGGAACATCTCTCGCGTCATCGTAATTATTTCTTAAGTGCGGTCAGGCTTGTGTATGTTGTTTGGCCTTCGAGAGTTTTTCGTCTCGCTCGCACTGGTTGACTGATCTGCCACGGATAGCCGTATAATCTTGGGGTTTTTTGTGGAATTTCCTTAACAACCACGTTGCTACTTCCTATGTGAAGGCAAGGCATAGGTTGTGTACAGTCAGTCACAAAACCTTTTAAAATACTGTTAATACCATCTTGGGCATATGGTCTAGTTACCCCGCCCATATTTGTGCAACACCATGTTATGCAAATTTACTTTATATAATATGTATAATAAATAAATATCGCGATTTTCGCGTTTTATGCGATTAATTACAAAAATATAATAAAATAACATTATTTTAAAACAGATTCAATTTGAAAAGCAAAACATTGTTTCCAAATACTTAGAATTGGTATGAAAACCCGAAACGACGTTGACGTTGATATTCTTATGGAGATAGAAAATATTGTGTTGGCATAGGTTTTATGTGTACAAGTGCATTTCAGATTTTAAATGTTTTGAATCTAATCAGGTTGATAAGCAGAGTTTTTGATAGGGGTAGTGATATTTTTATTTCAGTATATTTTACTTTAATGTAACAATTATAGGAAATAGCTTTTAAAGAAATGCAGCAAAAACTTGTAGAAGCACCTACTTTCACGTGTTCCGATTTTTCTCATACCTTTGTATTACGAACTAGTGCTAGCGATTTTGTTCTGGGTGTTGCTCTGTCTATGAATTTCATCATATATCGTAATACATACTTTTTTTGCTTACATACTTAAAAAACAAACAAAAAAATTATAAAAAAAAAAAATATTCGTAGTACATATTATTCGTTATAGGTACATACTGTCTTTAATAAATAAGCTTTATGCTTTGCTAATATAACAGAAACAAAAAAAAAACCGCAAACAAAAAAAAAACATAAACAAAGTGACAAAGTGAGGAATACTCGTATGAGTACCTCAAAACAAACAAACTATCATAAATAACGAAAACAAAAAAAGACCGCAAACAAAAAAAAAAATTAAACGAATAACCCTTGAGGAATTCTTTGTATGAGTGCCTCAAATACAAAAAAATTTTAAGTGAGTTCAAACGGCAGAAATGCTTATTTTACTGTGAGTTCTGAAACTCTTAATGAAAAAAATATAAATAATAAACGTGATGAAAGTCTTTTTTTACCGGCAGAGCCAATTTTTCGTCAGCGATCAATTTCACTCTGTCCAATGTCAAATAGTAGTGATTCATTAACATTACAGTTGCCTAGTTATTCTTCATATAAGCCAGTAATATCATCCGCCTTCAGGCTTGTGTTCATCACTTAACAAAGTTATCACTACAGCTAACAGCTGCTCGAAACTCAAGGTACAAGTCGGAATGGACAGATATATAACCGTGGTAAAGCGTGGGCGAAGCCCGAATTCTTCAAAAATTTCATCTGCTCCAAAAATGTCTAGGGATAACAGCGCAGCCTCAACTAATCGCCAAAACCGCTTTAAAATTTTGCAAGATGACAACGACAAACCCGAGGTATCCTCGAATAAAACATCCAAGCCGCCACCAATCTATTTGAGACAAAAAAAAAAAATTCAAATGCCTCTATTAAAAAACTAATTTCGGTCATTAGTGAGAATAAATTTCACATTGTTCCAATAAAACGTGGCAACATCGATGAAACTAAAATCCAAATTTATGACGAAAAAGATTTCCGCAAAATGGTTGCTGAATTTGAAAAAAATAAAACAAGCTTCTACATATACAAGCTTAAGAGCGCTAAAGGCATGCAGATCGTATTGAAGGGCATAGAGTATTATGTTGTTCCCGAAGAAATAAAAGATGCACTCGTCATCCAGGGGTTTAAGGTAAAACAAGTGTCCAATATAATAAATAGAGAGATGATTCCCCAACCCCTATTTCGTGTTGAACTTGAGCCTAATGATATAAAATTGAAAAAAATGAGACACATCCAATGTATAATTTAAAATACCTCTTTTACCGAAAAATCACAGTTGAAGAGCCACATAAGCTTTCAGGTGCTGTACAGTGCCATAATTGCCAAGAATATGGCCATACAAAAACATACTGCAATTTACCCTCTGTTTGTGTTGTGTGCGGCGAATTACACGGCACTGCTAGTTGCAATAAGCCAAAAAATCAAAGTGATAAAAAATGTAGTAATTGTGGAGGTAATCACACCGCTAACTACAGAGGATGTCCTGTATATTCTTTCGTTAAACAAACTATGGGACAAAAACCAAAATTAGCTCGAGTCCAATCAGTAAACGCTTACTCCGCCAATCTTCCTCAAATGAGCCAACCAGTTACTTCACGTGTATCGTATGCCGATGCTGCTAAGGCTAGTTCTATTCCGACACAAAATGTTTCACCGCAAAATTATTCAACAAATACAAACTCAAACTTTAATTTTGATCGCCTTGAAGCCACTATTCAAAATCTTGTGCAAACTATCAACAATCTTACAACAAATATGACTAGCATGATGTAAGAAATGCTGCGAATGCAGAATACTCTGCTTCAAGCATTAATTAACAAGCCATGAACACGTTAACAATATGTTTCTGGAAAGCAAACGGCATTCGCCATCATAAAAATGAACTTGAGCACTTCCTCACGGAAAAAAATATTGATATAATGTTAGTATCTGAGACTCCTTTGACTTCGAGAAGTCTTTTTAAAATTTATGGCTACACTATATATGATACAAAGGACCCTAGAGGAAGAGCATGCGGTGGATCAGCTATTCTAATAAAGTCAAGACTCAAGCACTATATTCTTAACAACATTTGTGAACAACACCTACAAGCAACATATATTGGCATTAAACATTTTTGTACAAATTTCGTGATATCATCAATTTACTCCCCTCCCAGATTTTCAGTTACCGAAGATCAGTATGAAAAGTTCTACAAATCGCTTGGATCTTATTTCGTGGCAGCTGGAGACTAAAATGCAAAACATACGTACTGGGGTTCGCGCCTTGTAACACCTAGAGGTCGAGCTTTGTTTAATACAATTTCAAAAATGGGATTGAATGTTATTTCTAGTGGGGAGCCCACTTACTGGCCTACTAACGTACGAAAAATTCCGGATGTTATAGATTTTGGCGTCATGAAAAACATTTCAAGGGATGTAATTCATGTTGAAACTTCTCTCCTCCGATCACTCTCCGACTATCGTTTCAATCTGTAACCCACTAAGAAATGACTTACCTCAACCATATATGAAGATGATCAATCGTGTTAATTGGCTGGGATTAAAAAAATATCTTAGTAGTCATTGCACGGAAAATATTACGCTAAGAACACCCAATGATATCGAATCTACCATTGCCTATATTAATGAAAATATTAAACAGGCTACTGAGCATGCCACTACCTCCCATCCGCAAACTGGGTTTAATAAAATTTATTCTAGGGATATTGAACGTCTCGTGTATGAAAAAAGAAGAGCTAGAAGGGAATGGCAACAGCACAGATCACCCCAAAATAAAATCAAATTTAAAGAGTGTACTAAACGACTCCAAGAGTTGCTTGCATCTGAAAAAACTGCATCTCTTAAAAATTATCTGGAAGGTCTTGATGTTACACAAGCATCAAATTACTCTTTGTGGCGCGCTGCTAGAAAGCTTAAAACACCCGTTGAGTTTAAGCCTACGGAAAAATGTAAAATATTTGCTGAGCACTTAAAATCCGTATTTACGCCAAACACATGTACTGGCGTTTCTGATTCGCCGAGTGTAGTTGCTCTATCCCCTCGACCCTTAAAGTTTAAGATGCGTGATGTACAAAAAGTAATTGCTGAACTCAAACCAAAGAAAGCTCCAGGTATTGATGGAATTAGTAACAAGATGCTGATGAACTTGCCGCATATTGCAATAAGAATCCTGCTGTTTATTTTTAATGCCATATTACGACTGGAGTATTTTCCACAACACTGGAAGCATGCCAAGGTCAAAATGATTCCAAAGCCGGGCAAAGATCTTACCAAAGCAGAGTCATATAGGCCAATAAGTTTGCTGTCAACTATGTCAAAACTCTTCGAAAGCTGCTCATGACAAAATTGTCCCCTTGTCTAACAGATAATATGTGCATACCGGACCATCAATTTGGTTTTAGAAGTCAGCATAGCACCATTGAACAAACGCATAGATTGGTTCAATTTATAAGGAAAACATTCGAAGAAAAGAATTATTGTTCTGCCCTATTTATTGATGTTTCTCAGGCATTTGATAAAGTTTGGCATGATGGCCTAATTTTAAAATTGAAGACATATCTACCAAATAACATTCTAAAACTTTTGGAAAGTTATATTTTAGGCCGGAAGTTCCCTGTTATGGAAGGAGAATTTATGAGTGCGCCCGAAACTATCTCATCCGGTGTACCTCAAGGGAGTATATTGGGGCCAGTTTTGTATTTGATTTATACTTGTGATATGCCTGTGAACAGTAATATCCATACTTCTACATTTGCCTATGATACAGCCTGTCTTAGTATGCACGAAACCCCTCATGAGGTATCCCGATATCTTCAGGAACATATAACACAGCTTGAGCTATGGTTAAACTTATGGAGAATAAAAGTAAACGAACATAAGTGCGTACATATAACCTTTATCCTACGAAAAGATACTTGTCCCCCCATTAGAATCAACAGCCAAGTTGTTCCTCAACATTCACATGTGAAATACCTTGGTATACACCTTGATCGTCGGCTTACATGGAAACACCATATTGACTCAAAGCTAATACAAATGAAACTTAAAATAACTCAGATACATTGGCTGATTGGTAGAAATTCATCACTCAATCTAGATTGCAAACTTTTAATATACAAGTCGATTTTGAAACCAATATGGTGTTACGGAATTCAACTATGGGGCATTCCAATATCGAGAAAATCCAACGAAAGCAAAACAAAATTTTACGGTTAATAACATCGGCTCCATGGTACATAAAAAATTCAAATATACATCGTGATTTAAATATGCCACTAGTGACTGAAGAAATTGCAAAATACGCAGGCAAATATTTAATAAAACTCTAATTACATCCTAATCCGCTGGCTCGTAATATTTTGAACTTTACTGGACACATCCGCCTTAAAAAGAGGGACACAAGGGCTCTTATACTTAACACTCCAGATGGGACTGCTTGATAATATATTTATTTTTCCTTTTTGATTATCACTACTTATGTATTATTTATAACTATAACTAAGTTTATGTCCGACTCTGGTCGGGCCTAATAATTTTTTTTATAGATTAACGGTCTAATTCATAAAAAATATTTTAGATTTATTACAGGTTTATTTGACAAATTTCCCATAGAAATATGTCAAATAAGCGCTTAATAAACCTGAATTATTTTTTATGAATAGGGTAGTTAAGATTTGAATACTTATTGTTAGTTCACATATGAAGATACAATAAATAAATACATGTACTGAAAAAAAATATCGTAATACCAACAAAGAAATTAGATTTGATGACTACTACAAGATTCTCTTATGAATTGTGTAAATGTGTGTGTGTGTGTGTGTGTATGTATGTATGTATATAGTGTGTGTGTGTATATATTTATATATAATATTGATGAATCATCAAAATTTCATACCATCCTATATTTATGTTGTTTTGACTAAGGGTATGAGTCAATATTTATAAAATCCATTTCATAAATATCAGCTCATGCTCAAAGTCAAAACAAAGTATGCTTTATGTGTTTAAAACCAGTATTACCATAAAACTGTTGGTTTTAAACTCTTAAAATATACTTTGTTCTACTAACCGCATTTTATAACTAAATGCATTTCATAAATATTGACGCATACTCATAATCAAAACAGCATAAAAATATCCTTTGTTTTGACTATGAGTATGAGTCATTATCTCTTATTATAGAAAAATAAAATAGTATGATTATATGATATCAGAAATCATGTTTTTTAATATCATATAACCATACTATTTTATTCTTTCTCTAATAATAGATAATATTTATGAAATGCATTTATTTACAAAATGCGATTAGTAAAACAACAAGGTATTTTTAGGTTGTTTTTACTATGAGTATGCGCCAATATTTATGAAATGTATTTCATAAATATTATCTCTTATTATAGAAAAATTAAAAATGTAGCTATACGATATCAGAAAATATTTTCTGAAATCGTATAGCTATATTATTTTATTTGTCCTATAATAAGAGATAATGGCCCCTACTCATAGTCAAAACAAAGATTATTTTAAGAGTTTCAAATCAGTATTATCATACAAAATACTGATTTTAAACTCTTACAGCCTTATTTATAAAACTTATTAAGGCTTTGTAAAGGCTTTTTAAAACAAATTTTTTATAAAAATTTTTTCTTAAAAAGTCTTTATAAAGCCCTAATAAGTGTTATAAATAAGGCTGTTAAAATATACTTTGTTTTACTAACCACATTTTTGTAACTAAACGCATTTCATAAATATTGATGCATACTCATAGTAAAAACAAAGGATATTTTTATGCTGTTTTGATTATGAGTGTGGATCATTATCTCTTATTATAGAAAAAATAAACTAATGCAGCTATACGATTTCAGAAAATATTTTCTGATATGGTATAGCTGTATTAGTTTATTTTTTTATAATAAGAGATAATATTTATAAAATGTATTTAGCTACATAAATGCGGTTAGTAAAACAACTTAAAAATCCTTGGTACAAAATATTGATGAATCATCGAACGATAGTTCAAAAATAAATCATAGTTCCCTTATATCAAATACTATTCATGCAACAATAGTTGACCTGTCAAATTGCAAAAAAAAACGCTATGATTGGCTTGCTAGAAAGTCCTAATGGACTTAAATTTGAGAACATTTATTTATACTCAAAATCTTTATATCAACCCAGATATAAAGAAATTAACTACATCAATTAAAATAATAATATATTACAAAATTTACCGATAGTGAATCTGTTATTTCAGTCCAAAGTAATTCCAATATGATATTTAACGATGATGCGTATGGGAAGAATACTTTTGTATGGGGAGAGATAAGAATGTTGATTCATTCTACTTGAGTAAAACTTACACTAGAATCACCAAACATTTAATAAGAGATCATCATAATGTAATTTTAATGTTTAAGTAAGGTGAGAAAAATATAAAGCATGTTGAAAGGCTAAATATGAATTTTTGATTATAAGCAAAGATATTGAATTAAACGATGATCGTTATAGAAAATAATTTTACTACATAAAACTTTACTTTTTCGTGTTTCATATGACTTTAAACTTCATGTATATAAATGTTATAAATGGCTAGCTACTTGTACACTGATAACTAAATCTGACTCAGATATCTTGAAATGCAAATCTGAACAGCTCCTAATAGCCTGATCTGTTACCTGATAAGCTGATCTGATAACCAGACCAGCTCCTGATAAGCTGATCTGAAAACCAGACCACCTCCTGATAAGCTGATCTTATAACCAGACCAGATCCTGATAAGCTGATCTGAAAATCAGACCAGCTCCTGATAAGCTGATCTAAAAACCAGACCAGCTCCTGATAAGTTGATCTGAAAACGAGATCAGGTCCTGATAAGCTGATCTGATAACCAGACCAGCTCCTGATAAGCTGATCTGATAACCAGACCAGCTCCTGATAAGCTGATCTGATAACCAGACCAGCTCCTGATAAGCTGATCTGATAACCAGACCAGCTCCTGATAAGCTGATCTGATAACTAGACCAGCTCCTGATAAGCTGATCTGAAAACCAGATCAGCTCCTGATAAGCTGATCTAGTAGCCGATACCTGAATTTGCTGTTATCAAACATGGATAAGAAAGTTTTAAAGCATTTGGTGTTGACAACAAATGTGATTAAGAAAAAGCTTCGTAGTATAAAAACTAGTGAAATAGATACAAATGAACAACTAAGAGATGCATTTAAACCTATAACAGAAGAATTTATAAATAGTTCTAAAAATATTAAAAGAATTCTTATGAAAGAAAAAAGTAAAATCAAGACAGAAGTTGAAAATATACAAGTTTAAAGCATGAGAAACCATCAGTCAAGATAGAGACAAGTACACCAAAGAAACTAGCAGAAGGAACAATATTTGATAATACCATCTCATTTAATGATGCTAATACTGAGAATGATGATGACGATGATTTGTACTCAAAGACTTCCAATTCCGAAGACTTATCAGTATTGGAAGGAAGAAATTAATTAGATACAAACTAATGGTGATAGTAACCTCAAACTGAATGAAGATAAAATACAAGTTGGTGGTCAAATATGAGCTCCAACACTAGGACTATTTTCTGTAATGTTTGATAAAATACCAAAAAATTATTATAAATTTGAACTCGAAATCTATAAAAAGATTTTAATTACTACTAATGTATGCATACAGAATCATCATCGTTCTCCGTCAGAGAACGATGATATAAGTTAATTTTTCTGGAAACTGAAATCGACAAACTAAAGAACAAATTAATAATATAGCTTAAGGCATTGATATAATTCAAGAATATATTCAAATGCATATTGGTGGACTACAACGTGAAATAAAATTAGAGAAGGAAGAGAGTTATAAAATTGAAAAGCAATTCTAAAAATTAAATAATTAAAAATAAATTGAAGAGTTGTACGATTAAATATATAGATTAGAAAATTAACTACATGTTAGTATAAATAGCTGAAAGTGCAACATGTAGATCACCACACTATCGAAAAAGTCTGTAAAACAACTCAATGTCTTTAAAAAGAAATTTAGTAAACGAACTCCATATTAAAACTCGAAAATTGTTTGTGCTTGTAGAGATGCAAAGACAGGAATATATGAAGTTTTATGGAGCTAAGTTAGGTGAAATGGAGAACTATTCTACAGAAAATAGAAATTGTTGATTTTTGAAGACAGTAATTGTCACAGTCTCAAATTGTAGTACAGCTGAAAATAAAAGCTACACTCCAAAAACCAAGGAATGGAAAATATTTTTGAAGTGGTACGGGTACCAAAAAAACTTACAAACAGATGATTCTAAGGAATTTTTTAATAAATACTTTGGAAAACTCATACATAAATAGAAGATTAAACATTACTTAATATGAAAGCATCAATAGTATAACGATTGAATTGAGCATTAAAGGAATGATGTGAAAAGAATTAGCTTTAATGGTTCATATAAAAGGATTGGTATACATATATAAAGAATTACTTAGTGCATAAAATAGAAAAATTTATCTCACCATTAAAATGTTTACGATTAAAGTTAACTCAACAAATGAGAAAAAGCTGCTTAATACAGTATAAAGTAATTTGAAGAATGAATGTTGAATTTAATAAAAATAAAAATTAAATTAAAACGAAAAATCTAGTTTTTTGTAGGATTGATTAGGAATGATGGGTCTTAAGAAAGGTAATTAACTAAATGTAGTGGAATTAGATAATTAGCTAAATGTAGTGGAATTCTCTAAACTTGTTGGTCTGAATGAAATTTGCTAAAACTTCAGTGTTTAAAATAAACTATAACATAGTGCAATATTCAGCAGCACATCATATTATCACTTTTTATAAAGTTGTATGTACATTTTCCCATCGAAAGCGATAGAACGCAAAATTTTACAATATGAAAATGGGATTATTATAGAAGATATTCGCTCTAATTATTTCGTTAGCTATCAGATCTTTAGAAAATATAGATAAACTACGGAATTTGGACTTTGATATCCAATCTTTAAGAATGTACATGTGTATGAATAAGTATCAAACAAACTTAGTGAATGAATATACGCTTCAACTAGAATCATGCTGAAGCATGCATACTGCAAACAGATCTTACTTTATATCTGTATCTGTATGAGTATTAAATAAATTTACAGAAAAAGATGAAAGCATGCCGAAGCATGAATAATTTCAAAAAAAAAAAATCCTTACGTCATACAATATTGTAAGCAAAGAAATTTTATGATTTTGTGGTCACTTAAATACATACATATGTATCTACTTTGTAAAAATTCAAAAGAGCGAACTGGTAAATTCTAATAATAAATATTTTTAATTGTAACACTACTACATCTCGGACTCTAACGTCACTATCGATAGAAGCATGCTAAGGCATGCATACTAGCAAAATATATAAAGCTATTAGAAGGTGATGAGACAGCAATTGTATCTGGATCAACCCAACTCATGAATTTATTGTATACGGGAGTGATTGATGGTGATGATGACCTTTTTTAAGTGAATAATCATTACATATGAATGCGATAGGAGTCAACCAGCAAACCTCATGTAGAAATACTTGAGGCAAAAAAATTCTCCCAAAGATAGATATTTCATTGTTTCTAACACTTTATGAAAACACCAACGGTGAATTGCTGGTAGAGGTAACTGAGTTATTTGAGATCGATTTGCTACAATAGTTGTTTATTAAACATATATTTCTTTGTAAGTAAACTAATTTCTACCTAATGTATACACCCAGCAAAAAATTATACAAAAATTCTCTATTCCAAGTAGTAAAATCTGAAAAAAGGAGTGGCACTTAGAAGAAAAAAATAAATAAAAATATAGACTGACTGACCAACTAATACGTACACTCTGTCCGATGGGAACACAAAACACACTTAAACATTTCAGAAATATATACACAATACGCTGAACTTTAATAAAATTAAAAAAAAAAATCATATAGGACAACAAATAAAAGTGATAGGTGCTCACCCTTCATAAAACAAACATATATGTACCTTATTAATGTAAAAATATTATCAGTATAAAGCAACAGAAATTTCGCCACACAAAGTCATCTTGTATCCTAGAGTAAAATATGTTTGTTCATTATGATTTAACTAATTTAAAAGTACATTTACATTTATGTAGTCTCATATCTGTACTTCTTAACATAAAAATTAAAAGTAAATGTTATCCAATTCTATATATGAAAGAATCTCCAGCGCGTCTAACTGCATCAGAGTTTAAGAAAAAATCTCCTTTTATTCAATTGAATAAAATTTTAATTTGAAGCAGTAAGCAAATACATCAGCTTACTGCATTCTTATTCATAATCGTATAATAGAATACATAACCACTAAAGCACAAAGTCTAAAAGTTTTATAAATTAAGAAATATAGAAGATAACATAATTTTTATAAACACGTAAAGTTTCAAAAGTAATTCAAATGATTTCATCGCAAAAAACAAACAAAAAGCAGCGATTGCTTTCAACAATTATGAAATTAATAATTACAATATAAAACTCCCTTTTGATTTCCAATGTTTATCAATAAAAAATAAAAAAATAAGTAAGTTAACTAACAACAAAAAAACTATCAGTACCTAAGCTGGAGTGCCGGATCAGTTTCATTTAGAAATGTTTATACATTTTTAAAAAGCAAAGCAAGTTTTCCAAAATAAATGTAGAAGGCTATAGCTAGAAAAAATTGTATACCCTAAAAATGTCAAGCGTTGACTAACTAACATTGCATCAACTTTAAAAAAATGTAAATTGAGTATAAGGAATATTTCTATTATAGTTACTATTACTATAGAGTATGTATCTTCAGGAATTCAGTTTTACTTAAAACAGAAAATCCTCACAAACTTTTAAGAAAACGCAGATAAAAATTAAAATGTTTTTAATTTCAACAACAACAGACATCACATGACAAAAAATAAAATAAAAAATGTATTCAAAGATTGAGTTAAATACTTATTTGTATGTACATATAATTATATGTACATACATACATACATACATACATACATAAAATCAATTTCTAGATATGTATGTATACATATCAAATTTCTTATCAATGCTTAAGCATTTATTAGATCTACATCATGAAAATATATGAAGTGTCGTTTAGTTAAGCACAATGCAAATATAAACAATCCATACACTCAGGGAAAATCTGCAGCTTAAAAATAAGAATTCGTCACATTAATTCAATAATTTTTAATATAATAGAAAATGTATATTGAGATATCTACAAACTAATGAGTTTAATAAATGAATACTGTAAATTAATATTTTGTCCATATTGAAATAAGAAATTTCAATATGACTAAACCTTTGTTAATGGTTCTTATTAATTCAGCATGGTTTTTACTGATTTCAAGTTGGTTTTTCTCTGTGTGCAGAAAACTCTTTCAGTCAAAGAAGAGGGATGTAGTTAAATAAACAAAATCTGTAATATAAACAAATTTCACAGAGACAGACTTTAACGCGAGACAAATTTAAGCATGAGAAAATATAAAGCAATCGTAAGTATAGAAGCATACTAGGATTAGGGAAGTCCAGATATATGATAGTATTTTATAGTACCAAATGTCGATATTGAAAACAATTTATTTCTACCTACATATAAATACCAGCTCAAATACACACACATAGCAGAATTCATATAAGAAATATCCAAGAAAATTTCAACAACACCCCACCTTTTGCAAATCATGACGAGCCTTAAATTCTCCCTCAGATATACATACACAAATTCCCATGATAATACATACATACATACATATACAATATATAAGATTAATCTCAACAACACAACACTCTCACCTACCTGAAGTTACAGATAGTCTTCAACTTCTACAGACGTCTATACACATAGATTCTCACGGCTACATATTACAAGAACACCTCGCCCCTAATAAATCACAATCATCTTAAATTCTTACAAAAATACATACATACATACATACACATAACCAATTTACCTCAACAACATCCTCACCTACCTCAAATCACGATCAGCCTTAAACTACTATAGACAGACACATCCACAAATCCCCATGGATACATATTACGTCAACAACCCTGCCCACCCAAATCATGGTCAGCCTTAAACTCCTACAGACATACAAACACACAGATTCCCCCGGTTGCATATTACTAGAACACCTCACCCCTCATAAATCACAATCAGCCTTAAGCTCCTACAGAAATATATACATTGAAATTCCTACAAACATACACACACACACACATACACACACACACACACACATATATATAACACGCAATCGATCTACCTCAACTACACCCCGCCCCCTGGCAATCAAACCTTCACCTTCTCACAGACAGACAGACACATCCACAAATTCCTATGGTTACATATTACGCCAACAACGCCACCCACTCAAATCACGGTCAGCCTAAAATTCCCACAGTCTAGCAACACCTAGGGAGCATTAGAAAATAATATTCATGTTTTGCCGTCGGCATTTGAAAAAAATTATAATCATGTTTTGCCGTCGGCATTAGGAAAAATAATAATCATGTTTTGCCGTCGGCGTTTAAAAAAAATAATAATCATATTTTGCCCGGCATTAGGAAAAATTAATAATCACTATTTCACCATTGGTATTAGGAAAAATCATTTTCATGATTTTCCTCGTCTGTATATACACACATAAAAACCGCCATACTATGAACCGCCTTAATACATTCACACAAAATATTCCACACACAAACATCCACGGTCAGGCAGACAGACAGACATACACTTAATGTAAACAAAAACTCCTAATGTAAACAAAAAACATCAAAGCGCCGCCGAAAACACAAATTTCCAAGAATTTAACAATTTTCAAATTTTAATTACCCAAATTTAACAATTTCAGCAACAATTCAACAATTTCAGCCCACAATTCAACAATTTCAGCAACAATTTAACATAAAATAGAAAAAGATAAAATAAAGATACGAAATATTTAAAAAATTCCCCTCAACAAAATTTTCATCGAAATATAATACAATTTCCTAACGCACACAATAACCAATAGAAATGTATTACTTGTAAGTGAATAAAATAGAAAAAGATAAAATAACGATACGAAATATTTAAAAAATTCCCCTCAACAAAATTTTCATTTCAAATTATCTTCCCTTAAAAATAATAGTGATGAAGGAAAATAACACAACGGCAATACCTAGCATGATGTGCATTTTTACATTGCACTTTGATACATACATAAAATAGTAAGAAGAAAAATACCACTTTGGCAACACCTTGCATGATGTGCACTTTTACATTGATCCTTATGGCACATTTTGGCCCCCGAACCCCATAAACACACTACTATTTTGGCATAAAATTTAGGAGTTATTTGCTTAAATTTACATGAAAACACTGTTTCGCGTTTAAATTCGTATAAAAAGAAACGAATTGTTAAAATATGTAACTTTTTAAAGTTTTTCTTAGATGAAAATATTACCGTAGAACACAAAAAAGGAAATTTTTCTTAAAATCGCTTCTAATTCGGTGACTAGGCATCGAAAAATAGAACTTCTTGCAATGACAACCCTATGTAAAAATCATTAGATCGGATCGAAATTTGAACTAATTACTTCCAGACTGCAAACTCTACATTTTCATGACTTCTTTGGAGTGTCTTTTTTACTGGGTTCATTTACTTATGCCATCAAAGTATAAAGTTGTTTTCTTTGCGAATATTCTTCCTTCTTAAATGCATTTTTTATCTTTCCAGTTTAGATTTTTAGGGATCGAATAAAGTTTTGGAATAGCTATTTCTTTCAGATTCTTCTTGGTTTTGTTGACGTTCATATATGTAAATAAAAAAAAAATTTGTATTATTAAAATTGTATATTAAGTTAAAACAAAAATTACATCTCTTTTAAATAATATTCTTTAGCTGTAGGACTTTTCATTTATTGAAAAGTTATTTCTTTTTCGTATCAAGTACTTGTACAATAGGACACATAACGAACACATTTCTTTTTTCTATAACCATCATCGTTCTTTCCAATGTACAAGAATCCACCCTTTTCAATTCACTTTATATGTATGTACACATTTGTCTTATTCGTGCAAAGTACTTGTAAAAAAGGAACACAAACCGAACACACTACTTTTTTTAAGCGATTTGTTAACTAAAGTATTTGTACATTGGACAAGAACATCAGTGTTCCTTCCAATGTAGAAAATACCACACAAACCATTCACTTTACGTGGACACATATCACTTATTTTTGCTAATAACTTGTAAAAAACACAAAAGGAACAGAACACTTGGAATCTAATAGATCCGAAAAGTAAATTTTTATACCATTTGATAACCTTTGCCATTGTAAATTGGACAAGAACATTCGCCTTCCAGTGCACAGGATTCCACATATACACTTCACTTTATCTGTACACATTAGCCATATGTGCGTAAGGCACTTGCAAAAATAAGCAAAATTGGATTAAAATTGATCCAAATACTTCATTTCACTGCGAGATGTTAACCAAAGAATTTGTACATTGGACAAGAACATCATTGTCCCTTCCAATGTACAAAATTCTATTCATAAAATTCACTTTACATGTGCACATACACGCAAATTTAGTACTACTGGTTTGTGCAGAACACAAACCAGACATATTTGGAATGAACTTGATATCAAACCTTCTCTTCTTCGCGACACGTCAACCAAAGAATTTGTACATTGGGCATGAAGATCATTGTCCCTTCCAATGTGCATTGTACAAATTCCGACACACAATTCAATTTGAAAAATTCACTTTTCACATATGTATGTAAGTAGTCATATAAATTACATACCTCGTGAGCTCTTTCGGGGGTAATATGCAGCTTCTCTGCTGCACGACAATCCAAGGTACATCTGTGGCACCTAGAAAAACAATAATATATTATTTAAACTATTTTAAATAACTAAAAAAGTAATAAATAAATACTAACATTTTCACATTTGCTGTGTGATGCCCGCAGTAAATTGATGTTTTTCATTATTTTTGTTGATTTTTTTTTTCACTTTTCGCACTGTTGCTAATATGTGGACAAAATAGTCTATCGAATTTTCTCCACAAATTACCAACATTGGCTGGGATTTTGGCGCAATATCACTTTTTCTCCACTTTGCGACAAATCCTGGCAAGAAATTTTATTTTTGATATTTACAAAATTTTACAAATGCCAAAACTGCATTAATTTTGCGATAGAGAGAAATATAGAAAAAATCCCCAATGTTGCTATCTCTATCAGATTATTTATACGGTTGAATTCGCCCGTGTCGTGTCTAATTGTTAGTCTATGATTAATGTTCTGAGACCTAAATAATTCCTGTTTGTTGTTTCCCAGGATGAAGTAATTCTAATGTCCCTATGTTTTTCAATGTTTTCCATTGTCTTCCCGTAAACAGCATTGTTTAAAAGTTTGAAGAAATCTTTTTCAAAATTGTTTTTAGCATTTGTGCTATGAAATGTGTTTAAGTCAATATATTTTTTAAGCCAAGGGGATTGCTTAAATCTGCATATTCTATGGATTTGTTTTAAGATGAGGCCATTTGAAATGGCTTGTTTTAAAACTCTATAGTGCATGGTATAATTTGTTTTTGAGTGTAAGTCTGCAACAAATTTTTTGATTTTGGATCCCCTCACATACTTATTTTATGTACAAAATGGTAAATCATTATGTAGATCATGCACTGAATCCGGATAATCTATATCCATTTCCAAAATATACCCATACTCTGAAGTATCAGACATTTTTTTAACATCAAAATCAGTATCACATACCCAATCAAATTCACCGCAAGGAAGATATTCCGACATCGCCCAACCATACAAATTGTTAGCGTCTAAATAGACAAGAAATTCTGAGGGCTTCTCTCTATCGAAATCTTCCAAATATTTGTTATTTGCTTTCGAATATCTTGGCGAGCATTGAACTAGTCCACCTCTAATTCAGTTTTGCATAAACATATACATTTCGGAATCAGTGAACTGTTCCAGTGAAACTTCTGCGGTTTTCAACATTGCATCCCAAGATAAGCTTGGTGCTGTGTAATAGTGACAGGGGTCCAAATCGTATATATCTCTACAACTTTTCCTAAAATTTTCAAACACGTCGCTTAGAAGAAGAACATATGTCTTTAAGTATAGCTCAGTATAGTCAAGGAGGGGTTTACAGTTAAACTCCCTCCATATTTTTTTAGCATGTTCATACTCGACTACATCACATTCTTCATTCGTTAGAATATTGAAGAATTCTCTACTAGGGAGTTTAGTTTCCTTAAACTTAGTCATGGAATCCATATATATATATATATATATATATATATATATATATATATATATATATATATATATATATATATATATATATATATATATATATATATATATATATATAATTCAGTGTTGAAGTACAATTATACAATTAAATTTATAGATATATGTATGTGCGAACGATGTATTCTTAGTTTTCAAAACCTCGAATTTTGCTGTTAAAAAATTTTCATATTGACACGACTATTAGATTTAAAATCGGCAAAATGCAGAAAAATCTTCACTTCTGGCAACACTGTATTTAATGTGGGTAAAAACAAAAATGGATGCTGGTGAGTGAGTATGAGTGTGCTAATTTTTGTTTGCACATGAACAACCGCACATGAGTTTCTACAGTTGCTGCACACTCATGTGCGTGTGCATTAAAATAATAAAAAATGTGCACATGTGCATGTGCGTGTGCACATGCACATGAGCTGCACACTCATGTGCAAATACGAACTCTGCTTTAAAGTGAACAATTTTCTAACACGAGTATGAAATAAAAATCAAAAGAATTTTTCTCATCTATTTTTAAGTTGATTAATCACATTTGATGTTAGAGAATTTATAGTGAAAACAATAACTAAATATGAAAACTTGTTTTTCTATTATCTAAACCAAAACGAATATACATATCGGTGGACTTTTAGCACTATCGCTTAAGTCGACTTACGAAAATTTTTAGATTCACTTTCATACAAATAAGTTGCAAAAACAATATTGTTTTGTTAAAAATATATCTACTAACGCTTTTTAATTGCGATTGATCAACAACATGTATAACGGTTGTTACATATGTATGTATACCAAGCATTATCTAATTTTTAATCGATTTCGTTACGACTATGACAACGGTAATAAAACTGAACATGTCGAAAAATTAAAAGAAATGTATACACTATTCTAATCAAATTCGATTAATAAACTGGTAGTTAGCCCTTATAAAGCCTTAATAACATAAATCTTCATGAACATTTCTCTATTTTGCCAAGTAAACAATAAGAAAATTCATTAATTACGTCTTAAGATCACATTTTTATAGGCACATACATTAAAAGTTTTTCTGAGCACTTGAACAGTATTTTTGCTCTACTGAAAAATTTTAAATTCATACATAAGTTTTTTTCTACAAGTTCAACAGATACATATGTATGTATGTATTCATACGTTCGCGAAGAGGAGTATGGTTTATTAGTGTCCCGGCCTTCTACTCTGCAACTCGAATACAACTATAATTCAGTCGAACTCATTCAGTCGGTCGTTTTTGACTAAAACTCTTTATCAAATCAATGTAATTTAAATGGGTTTGATCTTAGGTTTGTATCAAAAACTACCTAAACGGTCTAAATAAAAAACAAAATAATTTTGAAGTGCAATGTAAAAAACATACATACACTCGAGCAGTTTGTTAGACAAAATACTCCGCATTATTCTGTAAATATTTCTCGCTTTTACGTCAACCCGACAGCAAAAAATTTTCACTTGTCTTGTATTGTATTCTACTCCAATTGTATGGAGGTGTCAATAGTACTCAATTGTTACCGACAAGTAGATAAGGGCTAATTTTTTTTAGCGTTGAGGAGTCGACATAAGAACACTGCAATTATGAATAAATTTCCGCAAGAAATTTCTCCCTTTTCCAATTAGATTTTTTTGTTTTCCCTATTATTTGCTACTGTTTGAAATTATTCCCCGGGAAAAATTTCTCGTGGAATTTGAATTGTAATTGCCCTCATAATATAGAATAAGACGGAATAAATTTGTCAAACTTATGAATTTTTCAAATGTTATTTCCCTTCCAAAGGTAATATGTTTCATTTGTTTTCAAAATAATTCTAAAATGTACATATATTGTAGCACCTTTAATGAAAACAACCGTAGGAAAGTAGTTAATTTATTTTGCTCTTGTTGTTAATTTATAAGAAATATGTCACGAATAGTCATTAAATTGTTAAAACTGTACGTATAAAATTTTATGGGACTTTTAAATATTATAAAAAATACCTTAAAATCAACGCAAATTTGAATTTATAAAGTTTTTATATAAAAATTGCTAAGAAATCCCGAAAATGAAATCCCGGGATTGAATTTTACAAATCCCGGGATTCGGGATTTGCTAAATCCCGAAAAACCCGGGATTTCCGGGTTCGGGATTTCCCGTTTGGCATCCCTATTCTGTACATTTGTAGTGCTTTTACTTACAAGATCATCGACTTTTTCCAAAATCGACTCAAAGTCTGCGTAGATTACAAATGGCACATCTAACTGTTTGTAGTACTTCTTAAACTTGATAATAGATTCATCTTCGGGCATTCTGATGACTTTTTCCCGCAAACGTTTTTATGATGATTATACACATAATCATCATGTGTATAATATAAGCAGGTGTTGCTTATCAGAATCTTGCTTCTGTGTGACGTCATTTTGGAACGAAGAAAATATAGAAAAGAAAATAGTATGTAAATAAATATAACAATAAGAAGTAACTTTTTAAATAGAGATGAAAACACATATCGCTTAAATGCACAAATGAAACTTACTTTGATATATCCTTGATGAGTACATAGTGGAAGTTTTCATTAGACTGGAGCAATAAGAGATTAATATGAACATGTTTTTCTCCTTTTGTAATGTAGTATGGTCCTATAAGCGATGTTCCATTGCGACCAAATACATACATTGATGCTCACATAATTTTGACTTTCAAATTTTTTTATCTGCTTTAAAGGGAGTGGAAACTCTAGGGGTCTTATGCAAAAAACTTAATAAAGCTTTGCTAAGTAATGTTAAGTAAAGTTGTATTCTAAAAAAAATTATTGCATAAAAATTCTAAAGTAGGCACCCACGTTTGTTAAGACTACTTGAAGTTAATATTTCCAAAATGTGTGTTTTATACCTCAAATATTTTTATTAATATAGCACATACTGATTCATGTCACATCTGAAAATGAAGCTAGAAGTGCCTGCTCTTATATTAAATTTATTATTTCTGTCATGTAATGGGAAACATCACCAAATTATCCAACTGATTCGAAATACATAGCAAAATCCATAAAAAAAATAATTAAATAAATACAATTATACAAAAATGTTTTAGTGATATATATACAATCAAAACAAATCGAAAAAAGTTGGATATTCAAATACTCGTTTCATTCGAATAAAACAAATTGTGATAATTTTTAAATTTTTTTTACTTTTACTTCATAGTTGTGTTTTTCTGTTTTATTACCATGTCAGAAGCTCATATTTTTTAAATTAGGTTGCTTTACTTCAAGATAATGAAAATTTATTTAATAAAATAAAAAATTATTTGAATACCCGAATGAAATTGTATTCGATTTTGTACATCATAAGCTGTGAAGTGGTTGTTGAACACGGTGGTGTTACCAGTATTCATTATAAGATAACAAAATTAAAGTTTTCTTTTGCATATGATTTCTTAACAAAGCTATGTTAGCCTTAAAGTGCTTGGCAACTAATATGAACTTTAAAGCTAAAGTAAAATATTTTTTTGCATAAGGGGGTAGGTCTTTAAAATTTAGTACAATTTCCCCTATGTTAATATTCTCATCAGAAATGTTTGCAATATTGTAATTTCTATGGTTTTTCTGTTGTGTTCGATCTAAAGTACTATTTGTGTACAAAGCCGCAATGAGACACCATTTAAAGCAATAAATATCATTATTCTCGACATTTATGCATGCATGTTTTGCTGCAATATTTTTTGGGAGAGCGATAAAGCTCGATCCTCTTAAAATGGACGCCTTGTTTATATTAACTTCAAGGGAATTTATTGAAATCAAGGTCCATCCCCAATCCCTCTCTTGAAATTCTTCCATTTTGGCTCTTAGCTCCTCGGCTTGTTTCTTGTACATATCCTCTGTGTCATCAGACAAAGTCACCGACATCATTTTCGAAATATGTACAAGTTGGGAAACATTCATCTCATCATTCACCATCTTCATATAATCACATGTGAGCTCCATATTAAATTTAAATGTAGTATGTACTCCTCCGGAAACAAGACACCCACATTTTTGTTGAGGAGGATATATTTCTTGATCCTCCCATTGAAATTGCTTGCTCTTTTTGTGAGAAAATCTCCAATCCGTTCTTGTTGACAACTGTTTTTATGTTTTGTAGTTGTGACATGAGCCATATAACCATTTGATGGGATCATCTCATCACAATCCTCACAATATTTGTTTTGAAGATTTAGCTTACTAGTTTCAAGGACAGCCTTTGATTGGTTAGCATGTGAGTGCGTTTCAATATGCTGATTTAGTTTTGTTTGAGTCATAAAGACTTTATTGCAGATGGTACAACTTGTAGTATTCATTTTATTTAATTATTTATTTATTAATGTAATTATTTATTTATTAATTTAATTATTTTATTTATAAACAATTGATTTAATTATTTTATTTATAAACAATTTATTTCAGTTATAAACAATTTATTTAATTATTTTTTATCTTCTATATATATAAAATTGTAGTGTGTGTTCGTTCCTAACGCATGATCTTTGGAACTAGAGTTGTGGACCTGAAATTTTCAACACAGGTTTTGTTGAATACCCGGTTTCGTTTTGTTTTTAACCCAACAAGTGACCACAGTGCGGAGTAATTTTTAGTTTAAAAAAAATAATTCATGGTAAGACAACGTTTGCCGGGCTAAGCTACTACACTATAAACTTGTTTAACAGACAGTAGTTAGTTCTAGCACTTTTATAGTTTTTGGATTTCAAACACTTTAGAAATTTTGGTGGGGAAAATAGGTTGTCACTTGTTGAGATATCAGAGCAGACTGCTGACAATCTACATTATTTCTTCAACTTGTATACTTTATATGAGAATCGCGCAGTAGTCATCAAATCTAATTTATTACGACATATGATGAAATTCATATACACACACACGCACATATATATACATACTCAAACACACATACACATTTCCAGAATTCTCTGTTGGTATTACAATATATGATGAAATTCATATACACAGCAACACCCAGAACAAAATCGCTAACATCAGTTTGCAATATAAAGGTACGAGAAAAATCGGGACACGTGAAAGTAGGTGCTTCTATAAGTTTTTGCTGTATTTCTCCAAAAGCTATTTCTTATAATATAATATAAGTAAAATATACTGAAATAAAAAAATCACTACCCCTATCAAAAACTCTGCTTATCAACCTGATTAGATTCAAAACATTTACATCTGAAATGCACTTCTAAACATAAAACCTATGCCAACACAATATTTTCTATCTCCATAAGAATATCAACGTCAATAGCCTAGAAAACATATCCACATTCATTTGTAAATATGTATGAAAAAGTGTTGATATAACTCACATAAGCAATGATATTTTTCAGAGCAAGAATAGAAACGATCACATACATTAATACAACAACATACACATACATTACCAAATACACAGTTCCATTCACAATAGGGTTGAAACTCTCTGCAGCTATTAGATTATTTCCCCAGAGATTGCAAACATAAATGCATACATACAATAGCCCTACATAAGCATACTAACGATAACTCAAAACAGCAACCCAAAATCTATCAAATAACAATCACTTCATGCTCACAAATACACAGATCCTCTGTAACTACCCTGCAGTCAGACTGGGAGCAAGTGTCTTTGTGTCAACACTAAAATTCTAGTAACAATTTTGGTATAATAAGTTTTCTTCTATTCTTCAGTATAATAGGAGAGAAAACAGATATGGTGTATTTGTGGTGGAATTGTCAATAACTTGTCAATATACTTACATTCGTATGTACGTCGCACAAGCGACAAGTCAAAAGCGACTCAGTACATTTTCACCATCGACATTTCCTACTGGGTATAATGATTGTCTGCTACTACAACAAAAGTATCGGACACCATCAAACATACAAGTAAATACAAAAACACTCACTCATACCCACACACACACTCCCTTACACACATACAAACACCCACATACACATACATACACATAACCAAAGAATCACACTCACACACACATATCCTAACGAAATCTCAGCATGAAAAATCCCCGAAATCCCCCATTTATAACAGGGTTGCCATCGTTTTTATTTTTTTCTCGGTTTTGAATTCCCAAAACATGTCTCAGGCCACCATTACCCATCTACTTATATACATACGTACATATGCATGCAAATTAAAATTTAACTATTCAGTTTTATTAAAAAAATTTATTTAATGTTGACTCTCAGTCAACATCTCAAACCCAACTTAAACTTATTTTACAAAAATTAATTCTTATATGTATCTAAATAGATTATTATTCCTCTTTACAGCAAAAAGTACGATTCTCATTTTATTTTCATTTAATTTTGCTTGATTGGCGAATATTTGCAAATGTTGCAAACATTCATTCAACAGGTAGAAACATTTCACCGTTCATATTTAGCAGACATAACGTCAGCATAATTTTGTGGGAAAGAATTTATGTTTTATTTAAAAACAAGAAATTCATATCTTAACTGGTCCCCTTTAAAATCAATCGTCCCGATTGTTAATAAACTGGAAGGTCATTTACACTTCGAAATTCTCGTCTTGGACAAACAGGAAGTGGTTACTCAAGGACTGTAGCTTTTGGTTCAGATCCTTCATTTTTTATTGCTTTCATATTAAGATCAGTATTAAATTTTTTTGCTGAAAACTGAAAATTAAAATCGCGGCTTGTTTCGGAGAATTGCCATTAGCAAGCTGTAATACAACTGGAAGTAGTTTTAATGTTGTCATTTCTTTTGATATGAATGTCTTATTTTCTACTGTGGTTGTGTCCAAAAATCCTTCAAACTGATTTAAAAATATCATGCCTTGATAGTTCTTGTACTGAAGGTACGTGCTGATTATTAATTGTTATGCATCATGCTTTTTGCTGTTTGGAAGTGGTGGTATACAATTTGTTTCACTTATATCTAGTAAATTATTTTTATTACGTTAATTTGGTTACAATTATTTTTAACTTCATAAAATTTATTCTGACATTTTACAATTTTTTCCGAATTGATTTTTACAATAGTTTGGTATTTTTTAACAGGTTTAACAAGTATATTTTCGCAAATAACCCTATCTATTGCCGGTTAATTTATAATATATAGTATTGTTGATTCGCCTGTTGCTATTCTAATCGTGAAAAAACCCTAAAGCTTCCTCCAAATCATTATATGGAAAATTTTCAGAATCCAAAAATGTTCTTGTCTCATGAATCTCCTTTTCAGAAAGTATAAATGAGTTTATCACTCCTACCTTTGCCCATTGCAAAGCATATTCAATGTTCATCAATTCGCCTCTACTGATCTTCACCTTGTTTATAATAGTATCTTCTCTTGTTTTTTGAATTTTTTCAAATGATGGTACCGTTTTCAGAATTTGATTAGTGGTATTAGTCAGTGTATTAATTCTGTCGATAGAGTCTTTATTAATAATCCTCTGTCGTTCATTGTTTTTAAGAAGGCCGTTCATTTTGTTTACTACTATTTCATGATCTTCGTGGTCCGGTGTTCCGGCTATCCATTTCTATATTGTTCCTATGGCATCTATTGAACGCTTATTTCTTGGTTTCATTCTTTTTAATTGATTTTTAATCTGAGTGATATCATGAAGAAGGTATGGTAAATGTGTGCTGTTTTTTAACAATTTGTTTTGTATATCAAAGTTCAAGTCGTTAACTGTTAGTTCATAATCGGTTTAGTTTAATACGTGAATTAGTTCAAACTTTCCGTTTTGTAGTATAATTTGTCCCAAATGGATCGAAATTAATTGTGAATTAGTATAGTCCAATATTTGTATCTCAGTCTGACAAGCAGTACAAAATGCAAGTAGTAATATAATAGTAAAAATCATTTTCTGCAAAAGAAAAAGAAAAAAAATTGTAGTAAGTATTCAGGTCTTTATATTATCCTTATGGATGATTCTGTTACGAGACTGGACTCTAACCTTGTTCCCTAAATCTTCCTGGACTATTTGTTTTTAAATCGGGGTGAAAGCTTGTTACGCTGCCCAATTATTTTTTCATAGATAATATCTCCCGTTTGGTATGTCTTCACACCATTAGAGTTGCTTCTTTCAAGCATTTCTCCTGTGATTTTTTTAATAGATCGTGCAAGTTATGTGGAAGCTTTTAAAGAAAATGTCCGCTGGTTTATTTCCTATAACGGAATGTATTATATGGTTGTAGTGTTGAGCTACCCTATAGAAGGCCTCTATATCATCGATTAAATGAAATTATTCTTTCAAACATCTGGCTATTTCAATAATAGTAGAATGGACTCTTTCAGTCTGTCCATTTGTTGTACTATGGCGAGGTGTGCAATAATAAGTTCTATTTTCAATCGCTGCATTAGCGCCTTAAACTGAGGTGACGTAAATCCAGGTTCGTTATCTGAAGTGAGTTTTTTTGCTTCTGGGAAATTCTGTAAAACGTCCAAGACCTTTTCTACTAAATTAGTTTTATCTTCTATAGACTTTATAATAAGAAATTTTGAATACGTATCAAAATTTAAGATTTTGAGCATAAAAAATATCAATGTTGAGGCATTCTCCTTCTTTGCTTGGAATTGGAGCCTCTTCGATTCTTACTCTTTGCGTTTCGTATTTCGTTTTGTTGTAGATTTCACAGTGTCTTATAAATTCCTTAAAGTGCTTTAACATTTTGGGCCAGTAATATTGTTTGTAAATTTGTTTATAGTTTTCCTTAAAATTTCTATGGGCACGAATGTGTGTTTGCTGGATTATAGCTTCTTGATCATGGAGATTAAGTACGTCAATAGGAAATATCCTTGTGAAAATAAATTTGTTTGTAAAAACACCTTTAATAGTTTCTTTAAAGTCGAAAAGATCCTCCAACGTGCAACGTATTGCAGTTACCAATTTAGGTCGGAGAAATTCTAAAAGAATTGTTTTTAAATTCTCCCTAGTATCATATTCTATTATATGCCTAGTTCTTCCGAAATTTACTACAGCTTTGGTAAAGTAAGAAAATAAAAAATATGTTGATTATTGAGTTCTTGTTTCAACTTTGTTATTTGTTATTGAGCTTCTCATTTGTTTAAATGAAAGTTTATATTATAATAACTCTAGTTGTACTAAGAAGCTTTGGGTAAAGGTTCCCTGATGATCTGCATTAGCAACAGTGAAATGCGCATAGGATCCAGCTAAACCCCTCAATAATCCATTTCAATGTATTTTTAGTAAACAAATATTTTACTTAATAATAAAATTATTAATTTGGGATTATTAGTGCGTTTAAAAATTTTAAACTTAAATTGTAACAATTCCCATAAAAAAACACTAACCCCCATATTTATAAAAAAAATAAAATGAATTTTAAAATCATTTTAGGAAAATTTTGTATGGAAAATTTGAAATAAAATACATTTCAAATTCGTTTCAAATTTTATGAATATGGGGGTAATTATTTACCAATATAATTCCTAAGAATATCATCCATTGCAGCCTGGAAAATACCTTGAGCATTCTTCAGCCCAAATGGCATTCTTAAAAATTCATATTTCCCGTCACGGAAAAAGCTGTCTTGATAAAGTCCGACTCCTTCATTAAAATTTGATGGAAGCCAGATTATAAATCAATTGTGGAGAAGTACTTAGCCTTCCGCAGATTCGATAAAATAACGTTGCAGTCCGGAATGGGGTAATTCACTGCAATTGTTTGTTCATTTAATTTTTTGTAATCAATGATCATCCGCAATTTTGATGATCCATCTTCATTTTTTGGTACAATCCAAATTGGTAAATTGTACGACTTCTACTTGGACGAATAATGCCGTCGTCCAATAAATTCTGTATTTCTTTACTTACAAACGTATTAAGAGACAGTCGGTATGGATATTGCTTACTCCGTATAGGAGTTTCAGCAATTGTATTAATCTCTGCTCTTACGTCTGTTCTAAATGGCAATCTCATATTTATTCTAGAATAGAGCTTTCTAATTTATCCATTAATTTTACTCTTTAAATGTTCAATTTCTTCATTCTGCTTTATATAATTAATATTTTCAATTTGTTCCCCGTCTTCGGAGATGATTTCCTTATAGTCTTTTTTCGTTTCTCCTTTCTTAAAGTTCAGAAACTCGCAGTGATCTCCACTTTTCAAGGTTCCGTTTTCGAAATCTAGCACAATGTTTACTTTTCTCATAAAATTGTACCCTATCAAAATATCAGCTTCGAGATTTGAGGATGCTCCTCTTTTTGTGATGTAGGGCAATCCGGTGTGATTTCTAAAAAAGATTTCTCATTTAAATTATTTATTCGTTGTGCCTTATGTTGCGGCTGATAACTAATTTGGGCGCTTGGACGCTGGCGTTTAATGCCTTGCTGAAATTTATTCTGGTCATAACTATTGGCATTATTTAAATTTTGTCTCTGTGGAAAATTAATGTTATTAAAGGGTGGTCTATAGTTAAAACTATTGTTAAGAGGTTGCGGTGTCCTCTGCGGTATGTTGGCGGAGTTGTCTAATTCCATAGGTACTGGTTTCGTATTATTTTGTCCATTAAAAAAAAAATTTGATCTTGGAATATTCCTTTCATTGCGTTGAGGGAAACGCAGTACATTGTATGGTCTTTGGTTAGAGTGCATACTAGATGATCTATTAAATTGAAGTGCAAAATTTGCACGTATGTTATTCGACTCTAATTTCTGGGCCTTTGCTAGGGCATTAGGAAGGTCAGTTGGAGATAAAGAAAATAAAATATTAGCTAATGGCGGATTCAATCCAGTTATAAAAACTTTCAAGGCATATTGTCTATTTTTCTTATTTAACTCGTTTGTCAGTTCAGAACTCGAACCATATGTCATAATGGTTTTGTTAATTAATGCACTTAACTTTTTGTTAACTTCATTGTAATAATCGAGAATTGTTAAGGAGCCCTGTCGCATGATTCTAAGATCTTATTCAATGATATGAAGTGGTCTTTTATATGAATAAGCAAAATCGAAACGACTAAGGATTGCTTCAAGGTTCAAAACTGTACCGTGGTTTGTAAATATGTCATTCGCTTCGTCAGTGATCTTGTTTCTCAAAATTGTTAATGCTGCGTAATATCTACGACTTCCTCTTGTGTATAGACTCATAGAATTGTTTGCGGTTTCTCGCCAACTAACATATGATGTTTTGCCATTAAATATTGGCAATGATTTGACTACGTCTAAGGTTTCTTCACAACGAATTCGTTCGTCAATCTGTTCGACTCTATATTCCTTAACTGTACCTATACTGGTTAATTGTTGGAGGTTCCTAGTTAAGTCATCTACTCTTCTAAGTAAAGGTCCTGTCTCTATTGCTTCTATTAGTCGGTCGGTTAAATTGTCAATTGTGTCTTCCGACATTACAAAAAAAAAAAATTTTAAATCTCTTAAAAAATTTCTGAAGCACAAATTTGATTTTATCTTATCTAACAAATATTTAATAATAATAATAATTATAACAATCATATTAAATACTCTTACATAAATTTTATGGACCACGCTGCTAATGTTGTCATCGAATATTGTTGAATTTCTGGTAACACGTTGCTGTTATCCTTATTGTTATTAACTTCTTTTTTTCTGGAATTTTTGGATGTTTCTTCAATTTGTATTTTTAACCCCCGACTAAAAAAAGGGGTGTTATAAGTTTGTAGTGTGTGTCTGTGTGTCTGCGTATCTGTGTGTCTGTCCGTGTCCACGTACAGGCCAAACGGCTGGACCGATTTTCATTTAGTTTTTTCTGTTTGAAAGATGATCGAGAGGGTTCTTAGCTATGTTTGAAGAAAATCAGTCCAGCCGTTTAGAAGATGTAACATCTTTTCTGAAGAAAGTCGGGGGTTTTTTAAAATTTTTAATTTTTGTTATGTCTGTTGTGTTCACAATTTTTAAAACAATGTTGCAAGTTGTATATTTTGTATGTGTTTATGTTCACAATTTTCAAAAAATTTTTGCAAGTTCCATGTATTTTTCAAGTTATAGTTCACAATTTTTCATTTTTCGTATTTGTGATTCCTTTAAGTTTATTTTTTCGAACGTTTATTAGTTGTTTTTTTAACTGTACGTTTTGCATTAACCACAAATGTTTGAGTACAATTTTATTCATCAATTGGTAGTTCAATTATTGTTTGATAGCACGAAACATTTGTTTACATCTACTGACACCACACACAGTGGACCAAACACAAAAGAACGCTGATGATGAAGGTTTAGTGGCTTTCGAAAACGGCTGGCTGTTCCGTTCAACAATGTGTTGTTAGTCAGAATATTTACAAACAGACTTTGTTGTTATTTGTTCATTAATAATTATCACATGTAATTTGGCTTAAAAAAAACAATACGAACCTTAGCCCGTTCAAATCACAAATATAGAAACAAATGGAGTTCGAATAATAATTAAAATTAACTAAAATTTGTTAGAATCCTTTGTTTCTTTTATTTGTAAGTTCACCTTCTTTAATTCACAATTCTGCAATTACACTTATACTTCTTTATCTCATTTGATTTTTTCATAACACCCCCTTTTTAATAACTATTTTATTTGTTTTTTAAACAAGTTAATTATTTTCCTTTCTTTGAAGGTACTTATTTTTTAGTTTGTGGACCGAAACCGTTCCTTACTTTGTTTTTCAGGATATAATTGCTATTTGCGGTGCCCTATGTAGGGCGCCAATTAAAATTTAATTATTCAGTTTTATTAAAAAAATTTATTTAATGCTGACTTTCTCAGTCAACATCTCAAACCCAACTTAAACTTATTTTAAAAAAATTAATTCTTATATCTAAATGGATTATTCCTCTTTACAGCAAAAAGTACGAGTCTCATTTCATTTTCATTTAATTTTGCTTGTTTGGCGAATCTTTGCAAATGTTGCAAACATTCATTCAACAGGTAGAAACATTACACCGTTCATATTTAGCAGACATAACGTGAGCATAATTTTGTGGGAAAGAATTTATGTTTTATTTAAAAACAAGAAACTCATGTCTTAACTTGCATGTATTTTCTCTAAATTTTATGATTTGTGAAGGGTATATAAGATTCGTCACAGCCGAATATACCACTCTTACTTGTTCATTATTTGCGGGACAATGACGACAAGCCCACTGCATCATCGCAAAAGTATTTTAAGCCACCACCTATCTATATGAGACAAAAATTCTAACGCACTTCTTAAAAAAACTATTGTCGGCCATTGGTGATAATACTTTTCACACCATTCCAATTAAACGAGGTAATATTGACGACACAGAAATTCAAATATATGCAGAAAATGATTTCCGAAAAATTGTGACAGAATTTGAAAAAAAAAATAAAACAAGGTTTTATACATACCAACTTAAGAGTGGTGTCATCGAACAAGGGTTTAAGGTAAAAATGTTAATAATATAATAAACAGAGAAAAGGTACCCCAACCCCTATTTTGGGTTGAACTGGAGCCGAGTGACAATTGAAAAAAAATGAAACCCATCCGATTTATAGCGTGAAGTTTCTCTTAGACCGAAAAATCACATTTGAAGAGCCACATAAGCGTTCAGGTCTCGTACAGTACCATAATTGCCAAGAACATGGCCATACAAAAACTTACTGCAATTTACCTACAGTTTGTGTTATCTGCGGTAAATTGCACGGTACTGCTAGTTGTAATAAATAAAAAGATGAAAACGAAATAAAGTTCAGTAATTTGGAGGTAATAGTAGATTAGTAATGGGGACGATAGTCCTGTTTTGGGAATTCAAAACCGGGAAAAAATAAAAACGATGGCAACCCTGTTACAAATGGGGGATTTTGGGGATTTTCATGCTGAGAGTTTCTTGGCTATGTGTGTGTGTGTGTGTGAGTTTGATTCTTTGGCCATGTGTATGTATGTATACTTGTGTGCACAGCTTTTGTTGTTATTGTAGAAATTCTTGGTACGAAATTTTGATGATTCATCAATATTTCGTACCAAGGTATTTTTAGGTTGTTTTTACTATGAGTATGCGCCAATATTTATGAAATGTATTTCATAAATATTATCTTTTATTATAGAAAAATTAAAAATGTAGCTATACGATATCAGAAAATATTTTCTCAAATCGTATAGCTATATTATTTTATTTGTCCTATAATAAGAGATAATGGGCCCTACTCATAGTCAAAACAAAGAATATTTTAAGAGTTTCAAATCAGTATTATCATATAAAATACTGATTTTAAACTCTTACAGCCTTATTTATAAAACTTATTAAGGCTTTGTAAAGGCTTTTTAAAACAAATTTTTTATAAAAATTTTTTCTTAAAAAGTCTTTATAAAGCCCTAATAAGTGTTATAAATAAGGCTGTTTAAATATACTTTGTTTTACTAACCACATTTTTTGTAACTAAACGCATTTCATAAATATTGATGCATACTGATATACCTAATTTACATTAAGCATTTTTTTTATAAAATTAGTTGCATGAAAATTTTTTATTTGTCCATAGGAGGCCTCAAGGAGCAACTTATATCAAAAAATTTGTCAAAAATGTATCAGAGATTCAATATACGCCCTTTTTTATATAAAATTCTCTTTCATAGCGCTGGAATTAGCAAATAGAAAAAGTTGCGTGCAACAAAATTCATGAAATTTCATGAAAAAACGCTTAATGTAAATCAGGTCATAGTCAAAACAAAGGATATTTTTATGCTGTTTTGATTATGAGTATGCATCATTACCTCTTATTATAGAAAAAATAAAATAATATAGCTATACGATTTCAGAAAATATTTTCTGATATCGTATAGCTGCAATAGTTTATTTTTTTATAATAAGACATAATATTTATAAAATGTATTTAGCTACATAAATGCGGTTAGTAAAACAACCTAAAATACCTTGGTACGAAATATTGATGAATCATCGAACGATAGTTCAAAAATAAATCATAGTTCCTTTATATCAAATTCTATTCGTGCAACAATAGTTGGCCTGTCAAATTGCGAAAAAAAACGCTATGATTGGCTTGCTAGAAAGTCCTAATGGACTTAAATTTGAGAACATTTATTTATACTCAAAATCTTTATATCAACCTAAATATAAAGAAATTAATTTCATCAATTAAAACAATAATATATTACAAAATTTACCGATAGTGAATCTGTTATTTCAGACCAAAGTAATTCCAATATGATATTTAACGATGATGCGTATGGGAAGAATACTTTTTTATGGGGAGAGATAAGAATGTTGATTCATTCTACTTATGTAAAACTTACACCAGAATCACCAAACATTTAATAAGAGATCATCATAATGTAATTTTAATGTTTAAGTAAGGTGAGAAAAATATAAAGCATGTTGAAAGGCTAAATATGAATTTTTGATTATAAGCAAAGATATTGAATTAAACGATGATCGTTATAGAAAATAATTTTACTACATAAAACTTTACTTTTTCGTATTTCATTTGACTTTAAACTTCATGTATATAAATGTTCTAAATGGCTAGCTACTTGTACACTGATAACTAAATCTGACTCAGATATCTTGAAATGAAAATCTGAACAGCTCCTGATAGCCTGATCCGTTACCTGATAAGCTGATCTGAAAACCAGACCACCTCCTGATAAGCTGATCTGATAACCAGAACAGGTCCTGATAAGCTGATCTGATAACCAGACCAGCTCCTGATAAGCTGATCTGATAACCAGATCAGGTCCTGATAAGCTGATCTGAAAATCAGATCAGGTCCTGATAAGCTGATCTGAAAACCAGACCAGCTCCTGATAAGCTGATCTGATAACCAGACCAGCTCCTGATAAGCTGATCTGATAACCAGACCAGCTCCTGATAAGCTGATCTGATAACCAGATCAGCTCCTGATAAGCTGATCTAGTAGCCGATACCTGAATTTGCTGTTAGCAAACATGGATGAGAAAGTTTTAAAGCATTTGGTGTTGAGAACAAATGTGATTAAGAAAAAGCTTCGTAGTATAAAAACTAGTGAAATAGATACAAATGAACAACTAAGAGATGCATTTAAACCTATAACAGAAGAATTCATAAATAGTTCTAAAAATATTAAAAGAATTCTTATGAAAGAAAAAAGTAAAATCAAGACAGAAGTTGAAAATATACAAGTTTAAAGCATGAGAAACCATGAGTCAAGATAGAGACAAGTACACTAAAGAAACTAGCAGAAGGAACAATATTTGATAATACCATCTTATTTAATGATTCTAATACTGAGAATGATGATGACGATGATTTGTACTCAAAGACTTCCAATTCCGAAGACTTATCAGTATTGGAAGGAGGAAATGAATTAGATACAAATTAATGGTGATAGTAACCTCAAACTGAATGAAGATAAAATACAAGTTGGTGGTCAAATATGGGCTCTAACACTAGGACTATTTTCTCTAAAGTTTGATAAAATACCAAAAAATTATGATAAATTTGAACTCGAAATCTATAAAAAGATTTTAATTACTACTAATGTATGCATACAGAATCATCATCGTTCTCCGTCAGAGAACGATGATATAAGTTAATTTTTCTGGAAACTGAAATCGACAAACTAAAGAACAAATTAATAATATAGCTTAAGGCATTGATATAATTCAAGAATATATTCAAACGCATATTAGTGGACTACAACGTGAAATAAAATTAGAGAAGGAAGAGAGTTATAAAATTGAAAAGGAATTCTAAAAATTAAATAATTAAAAATAAATTGAAGAGTTGTACGATTAAATATATACAGGGTGGGCCAAAAGAAACCAAGGGGTGTAAAAGTTTAATAACTTTTTTGTTTATTAACTTTTTTTATTTTTTCTTTCAGATCATATAATATACAAAATGGAAACTTTTTTACACTAAGTATGAAAAATGATGTCTCTTAAATGACCACCGTTTTTAGCTTCGCACTGATGGGCTCTTTTTAGAGCATTTTCCATAACATCTTTCAAAACTTGTGGCTGTAGCGTTCGAATTTCTGCAACAATGTTTGCCTTGAGTTCAAGGATTGTCTCTGGCTTGTTCACATACACTCGCTCCTTCAAAAAACCCCAAAGAAAATAGTCGGGTGCTGTCAAATCTGGCGATCGCGCTTGCCAAATAATTGCCGAATTTCGAGAAATTATTCGCTTTCCAAAAATTTGACTTAAAAGTGCCATTGTGTCTCGGGCAGTATGGGCAGTGGCTCCGTCCTGCTGAAACCACATACCAGGTCTGTTTTCAAGAGCAGGACGTAAAATATTTTCTATCATAAACCGATACCGCTCTCCATTTGCGGTTACAGCACTTCCATCTTCATTCTCGAAGAAGTAGGGCCCAATGACATTTTCAGATGTGATCCCACACCATACTGTACACCTGATGGGGTGCAATTGGCGTTGATGAATGGCTCTTGGATTTTGAGAACCCCAGAACCTACAGTTCTGCTTATTAACAAAGCCATTCAAATGAAAATGAGCTTCATCACTCATAATCAAATTTTCAATAAAGTTGATTTCATTTATTCATTTCTTATTTTCTGATTTTCATTTATTATTTTCATTCATTATAAATTCTCCAAGTGTTGTCTATATAATCTGAAAGAAAAAATAAAAAAAAATTAATAAACAAAAAAGTTATTAAACTTTTACACCCCTTGGTTTCTTTTGGCCCACCCTGTAGATTAGAAAATTAGCTACATGTTAGTATAAATAGCTGAAAGTGCAACATGTAAATCACCACACTATCGAAAAAATCTGTAAAACAACTCAATGTCTTTAAAAAGAAATTTAGTAAACGAACTCCATTTTAAAACTCGAAAATTGTTTGTGCTTGTAGAGATGCAATGACAGGAATATATGAAGTTTTATGGAGCTAAGTTAGGTGAAATGGAGAACTATTCTACCGAAAATAGAAATTGTTGATTTTTGAAGACTGTAATTGACACATTCTCAAATTGCAGTACAGCTGAAAATAAAAGCTACACTCAAAAAACCAAGGAATGTAAAATATTTTTGAAGTGGTACGGGTACCAAAAAAATCAAAAAACTTACAAACAGATGATTCTAAGGAATTTTTTAATAAATACTTTGGAAAACTCATACATAAATAGAAGATTAAACATTACTTAATATGAAAGCATCAATAGTACAATGATTTAATTGAGCATTAAAAGGAATGATGTGAAAAGAATTAGCTTTAATGGTTCATATAAAAGGATTGGTATACATATATAAAGAATTACTTAGTGCATAAAATAGAAAAAGTTATCTCAACATTGAAATGTTTACGATTAAAGTTAACTCAAAAAATGAGAAAAAGCTGCTTAATACAGTATAAAGTAATTTGAAGAATGAATGTTGAATTTAATAAAAATGAAAATTAAATTAAAACGAAAAATCTAGTTTTTTGTAGGGTTGATTAGGAATGATGGGTTTTAAGAAAGGTAATTAACTAAATGTAGTGGAATTAGATAATTAGCTAAATGTAGTGGAATTCTCTAAACTTGTTGGTCTGAATGAAATTTGCTAAAACTTCAGTGTTTAAAATAAACTATAACATAGTGCAATATTCAGCAGCACATCATATTATCACTTTTTATAAAGTTGTATGTACATTTTCCCATCGAAAGCGTTAGAACGCAAAATTTTACAATATGAAAATGGGATTATTATAGAAGATCTTCGCTGTATTTATTTCTTTAGCTATCAGATCTTTAGAAAATATAGATAAACTACGGAATTTGGACTTTGATATCCAATCTTTAAGAATGTACATGTGTATGAATAAGTATCAAGCAAACTTAGTGAATGAATATACGCTTCAACTAGAATCATGCTGAAGCATGCATACTGCAAACAGATCTTACTTTATATCTGTATCTGTATGAGTATTAAATAAATTGACAGAAAAAAAATGAAAGCATGCCGAAGCATGAATAATTTCAAAAAAAAATAAAAAAAAATCCTCACGTCATACAATTTTGTAAGCAAAGAAATTTTATGATTTTGTGGTCACTTAAATACAAACATACATATGTATCTACTTTGCAAAAATTCAAAAGAGCGAACTGGTAAATTCTAATAGTAAAGATTTTTAATTGTAACACTACTACATCTCGGACTCTTACGTCACTATCGATAAAGCATGCTAAGGCATGCATACTAGCAAAATATATAAAGCTGTTAGAAGGTGATGAGACAGCAATTGTATCTGGATAAACCCAACTCATGAATGTATTGTATACGGGAGTGATTGATGGTGATGATGACCTTTTTTAAGTGGATAATCATTACATCTGAATGCGATAGGAGTCAACCAGCAAACCTCATGTAGAAATACCTACTTGAGGCGAAAAAATTCTGCCAAACATAGATATTTCATTGTTTCTAACACTTTATGAAAACACCGACGGTGAATTGCTGGTAGAGGTAACTGAGTTATTTGAGATCGATTTGCTACAATAGTTGTTTATTAAACATACATTTCCTTGTAAGTAAACTAATTTCTACATACCTAATGTATATACCCAGCAAAAAATTAGACAAAAATACAATATTCCAAGTAGTAAAATCTGAAAAAAGGAGTGGCACATTAGAAGAAAAAAATAAATAAAAATATAGACTGACTGACCAACTAATACGTACACTCTGTCCGATGGGAACACAAAACACACTTAAACATTTCAGAAATATATACACAATACGCTGAACTTTAATAAAATTAAAAAAAAATCATATATGACAACAAATAAAAGTGAAAGGTGCTCACCCTTCATAAAACAAACATATATGTACCTTATTAATGTAAAAATATTATCAGTATAAAGCAACAGAAATTTCGTCAAACAAAGTCATCTTGTATCCTAGAGGAACCGTCGAAAGGGTATACCTAAAGTCTCTGAAAACCACTTCGTTTTCTGATGATCGCTTTTCAACAAGAAAATAAGTTTGTTCATTATGACTAATTTAAAAGTACATTTAAATTCAGTCTCATATCCGATTTTAACTGCATCAGAATTTAAGAAAAAAGCTCCTTTTATTGCATTGAATAAAATTTTAATTTAAAACAGTAAGCAAAGATATCAGCTTCAACTTCAAATGATTTCATCACAAAAAAAAAACTAGTGATTGTTTTCAACAATTATGAAAATAATAATTTCAATATAAAGCTCCCTTTTGATTTTAAATGTTTATCAATAAAAATAAAAAAAAGTAAGTTGACTACCAAAGAAAAAAAAAACTATCAGTATATAAGCTGGAGTGCCGGATCAGTTTCATTTAAAAATGTTTATACATTTTCATAAAGCAAAGCAAGATTTCGAAAACAAATGTAGAATGTGAAGAAAAAAGTCTATAGTTAGAAAAAATTATGTACCCCAAAAATTTCTAACGTTTACTTACTAACGTTGCATCAACTTTACAAAATGTAAATTGAGTATAAGGAATATTTCTATTATAGTTGCTATTACTATAGAGTATGTATCTTCAGGAATTCAGTTTTACTTAAAAACAGAAAATCCTCACAAACTTTTAAGTAAACGCAGATAAAAATTAAAACGTTTTTATTTTCAAATAAAAAAAAACTGAATATATCGCATCTATACACAGACGAATATTTACAACAACAACACCAACAACAAGAAGAACAAAAGACATCAATGACAATAAAAATGTATTCAAAGATTTAAATAAACAAAATCTGTAATATAAACAAATTTCATATAGGCAGAATTTAACGCGAGACAAATTTAAGTATGAGAAAATATAAAACAAGCGTAAGTATAAAAACATAATAAGATTAGGGAAGTCCAGACATATGATAGTATTTTATAGTACCAAATGTCGATACTGAAAACAATTTATTTCTATCTACATATAAATATTAGCGCAAATACACACACACACATAGCAGAATTCATATAAGAAATATCCAAGAAAATTTCAACAACACCCCACCTTTTGCAAATCATGACGAGCCTTAAATTCTCCCTCAGATATACATACACAAATTCCCATGATCATACATACATACATATACAATATATAGGATTAATCTCAACAACACAACACTCTCACCTACCTGAAATTACAGATAGTCTTAAACTTCTACAGACGTCTATACACATAGATTCTCACGGCTACATATTACAAGAACACCTCGCCCCTAATAAATCACAATCATCTTAAATTCTTACAAAAATACATACATACATACATACAAATAACCAATTTACCTCAACAACATCCTCACCTACCTCAAATCACGATCAGCCTTAAACTACTATAGTCAGACACATCCACAAATCCCCATGGATACATATTACGTCAACAACCCTGCCCACCCAAATCATGGTCAGCCTTAAACTCCTACAGACATACAAACACACAGATTCCCCCGGTTACATATTACTAGAACACCTCACCCCTCATAAATCACAATCAGCCCTAAGCTCCTACAGAAATACACACATTTAAATTCCTACAAACATACACACACACACACACACATACACACACACACACACACACACACACACACATACACACGCAATCGATCTACCTCAACTACACCCCGACCCTTCCAATCAAACCCTCACCTAAATTCTCACAGACAGACAGACACATCCGCGAATGCCTATGGTTACATATTACGGCACCAATGCCACCCACTCAAATCACGGTCAGCCTTAAATTCCCACAGTCTAGCAACACCTACATTAGCATTAGAAAAAATAACTTTCACGTTTTCCCGTCGTCATTAGGAAAAATCATTTTCCCGTCTGCATTTGAAAAAATTATATTAATTTTTTGCCGTCGGCATTTGAAAAAAATAATAATCATGTATTGCGGTAGGCATTAGGAAAAATTATCATGTATTGCAGTAGGCATTAGGAAAAATTATCATGTTTTGCCTTCGGTATTACGAAAAATTATCATGTTTTGCCTTCGGAATTACGAAAAATCATTTTCCCGTCGGCATTTGAAAAAATTATATTCATGTTTTGCCGTCGGCATTAGGAAAAATTAATAAACATGTTTTGCCGTCGGCATTTGAAAAAAATAATCATGTTTTTCCGTAGGCATTAGGAAAAATTATCATGTTTTGCCTTCGGCATTAGGAAAAATCATTAGATGATTTTCCGTCAGCATTAGGAAAAACCATTTTCATGATTTTCCCCGTCGTCATATACACACATAAAAACCGCCAAACTATGAACCGCCTTAATACATGCACACACAATATTCCACACACAAATTTCCACGGTCAGGCAGGCAGACAGACAGACAGACAGACCGACAGACAGACATACACTTAATGTAAACAAAAACTCCTAATGTAAACAAAAAACATCAAAGCGCCGCCGAAAACACAAATTTCCAAGAATTTAACAATTTTCAAATTTTAATTACCCAAATTTAACAATTTCAGCACCAATTTAACAATTTCAGCCCACAATTTAACAATTTCAGCAACAATTTAACAATTTTAATTGTCCCAGAACCGCCAGTTCCCTACTACTGTAAATGATACACCACTTAAACCAAAAAATGTAAATATGTTCCTTTTCATAAACAACAATAGCTGAATGACGGAAAGTTTCTTCCGCTGATCTCCCTTATTTTTCATACAATTATTTTAGTTTTGTTATTTATTGAACTGACAAATAAAATTCTGTTTTATTTTGTTTTGTTTTGATTAAAAATATTTTCTTTTGAATATTAAGTATAAATAAATATGTACATTATACGAGAACCATACAGCTTCGATACTATCGCGATAGTATTGTCGATATATCGATAGTTTTTCTAACTTTCGATAGTCTTGAATCGATATATCGATTAAGTTTTTGAAGCTATCGAAAACTTTCGATAGTGACACTATCGATAGTTTTCCACCTCTACTGCTAAATGTAGGCTACATGTCCAAAATACAAAATAATTGGTTCCCAGCATATTCTGAATAGATTGTCTTTAGTGCTATGTGGTTTGAAAGTACATGTGCTAAACAAAGTTATTCACAAATTTAAAATATTTAAGATACTTTTTCTTAAATAAATATCCCTTTTTCAGAAAAATGTTAAAATTTTGAATTCTTAGCCTTTTTGCCGATTTCACGAATGCAGATATTGAAAAGTTTTTTTTACATATTTTTATTTAAAATTTTGTCTAAGATTGAATGATGTCTTTTAATTTAAAATCCAAACTAAAAAGTTGTAGGTGAAATACTAAAAAAGCCAAGGCAAAAAAATTTTATTGTTTTTTTATGGGAATTGTTACAATTTAAGTTTAAAATTTTTAAAGGCACTAATAATCCCAAATAAATATTTTACTTATTAAGTAAAATATTTTTTTAATTAAAAATACATTGAAATTGATTATTGAGGGGTTTAGCTGGATCCTATGCGCATTTCACTGTTGCTAACGCAGATCATCAGGGAACCTTTACCCAAAGTTTCTTAGAACAACTAGAGTTATTCAGGTCTATTCGGGAAGTCACTTTCACCACAAATACGTGCATCTTTCACTTTTTGCAATTCTAAAATACTACGTTGGAGATGAGTGATAGAAAACATATGTTTTCTTTCACATTGGAGGTATTCTAAAATACTTCAATAATTCAATGTCATATTCGTTCGACGCCAATTTTAGCGCGTTAAGTTCAAATAAATAAAGAAAAAAGAGATCCGAAGTGTTTATATTGTGTCTACTACTGTTAATTAAGCTTTAATGGCGTTCGACCAGGTTCTACAGGACAAATAAGATTTCTTTAAGTTCTTCAAAAATGTAAACACGTTTTTAAAACAAATAAAACAAGTAACTAATTTCACTTTCACTGTTTATTGTTTCGTTTTTTTAATTAGCACTTGTACTGTTAAGTTTCTTATTAATTATTTCTTTTAATCCCTTTTTGCTTTCAACTTTTTCTGCATACAAGTCAGCTGTTTTCAATGTTGTTGATGTTTTTATAAGAGATAACAAAATATCGATTACTGAAAACGATATTTCTTCGCATGTATTTTAGAATCTGTCGACGTCGAACTGTCGAAAGTGAACGTTCGACGACGAAGAAGTGAAGCGCGTATTCTCGAATAGACCTGATTATGTTATAAACTTTCATTTAAACAAATGAGAAGTTCAACAACAAATAATAAAGTTGGAACAAGAACTCAATAATCAACATATATTTTATTTTCTTTACCATTGCTACATTGGCTGACTTTTTTCAGCTTCAAATTGTAGTCGTAAGAGTATGTAAAAAGATGGGGTGCAATTGGCGTTGATGAATGGCTCTTGGATTTTGAGAACCCCAGAACCTACAGTTCTGCTTATTAACAAAGCCATTCAAATGAAAATGAACTTCATCACTCATAATCAAATTTTCAATAAAGTTGATTTCATTTATTCATTTCTTATTTTCTGATTTTCATTTATTATTTTCATTCATTATAAATTCTCCAAGTGTTGTCTATATAATCTGAAAGAAAAAATAAAAAAAAATTAATAAACAAAAAAGTTATTAAACTTTTACACCCCTTGGTTTCTTTTGGCCCACCCTGTAGATTAGAAAATTAGCTACATGTTAGTATAAATAGCTGAAAGTGCAACATGTAAATCACCACACTATCGAAAAAATCTGTAAAACAACTCAATGTCTTTAAAAAGAAATTTAGTAAACGAACTCCATTTTAAAACTCGAAAATTGTTTGTGCTTGTAGAGATGCAATGACAGGAATATATGAAGTTTTATGGAGCTAAGTTAGGTGAAATGGAGAACTATTCTACAGAAAATAGAAATTGTTGATTTTTGAAGACTGTAATTGACACATTCTCAAATTGCAGTACAGCTGAAAATAAAAGCTACACTCAAAAAACCAAGGAATGTAAAATATTTTTGAAGTGGTACGGGTACCAAAAAAATCAAAAAACTTACAAACAGATGATTCTAAGGAATTTTTTAATAAATACTTTGGAAAACTCATACATAAATAGAAGATTAAACATTACTTAATATGAAAGCATCAATAGTACAATGATTTAATTGAGCATTAAAAGGAATGATGTGAAAAGAATTAGCTTTAATGGTTCATATAAAAGGATTGGTATACATATATAAAGAATTACTTAGTGCATAAAATAGAAAAAGTTATCTCAACATTGAAATGTTTACGATTAAAGTTAACTCAAAAAATGAGAAAAAGCTGCTTAATACAGTATAAAGTAATTTGAAGAATGAATGTTGAATTTAATAAAAATGAAAATTAAATTAAAACGAAAAATCTAGTTTTTTGTAGGGTTGATTAGGAATGATGGGTTTTAAGAAAGGTAATTAACTAAATGTAGTGGAATTAGATAATTAGCTAAATGTAGTGGAATTCTCTAAACTTGTTGGTCTGAATGAAATTTGCTAAAACTTCAGTGTTTAAAATAAACTATAACATAGTGCAATATTCAGCAGCACATCATATTATCACTTTTTATAAAGTTTTATGTACATTTTCCCATCGAAAGCGTTAGAACGCAAAATTTTACAATATGAAAATGGGATTATTATAGAAGATCTTCGCTGTATTTATTTCTTTAGCTATCAGATCTTTAGAAAATATAGATAAACTACGGAATTTGGACTTTGATATCCAATCTTTAAGAATGTACATGTGTATGAATAAGTATCAAGCAAACTTAGTGAATGAATATACGCTTTAACTAGAATCATGCTGAAGCATGCATACTGCAAACAGATCTTACTTTATATCTGTATCTGTATGAGTATTAAATAAATTGACAGAAAAAAATGAAAGCATGCCGAGGCATGAATAATTTCAAAAAAAAATAAAAAAAAATCCTCACGTCATACAATTTTGTAAGCAAAGAAATTTTATGATTTTGTGGTCACTTAAATACAAACATACATATGTATCTACTTTGCAAAAATTCAAAAGAGCGAACTGGTAAATTCTAATAGTAAAGATTTTTAATTGTAACACTACTACATCTCGGACTCTTACGTCACTATCGATAAAGCATGCTAAGGCATGCATACTAGCAAAATATATAAAGCTGTTAGAAGGTGATGAGACAGCAATTGTATCTGGATAAACCCAACTCATGAATGTATTGTATACGGGAGTGATTGATGGTGATGATGACCTTTTTTAAGTGGATAATCATTACATATGAATGCGATAGGAGTCAACCAGCAAACCTCATGTAGAAATACCTACTTGAGGCGAAAAAATTCTGCCAAACATAGATATTTCATTGTTTCTAACACTTTATGAAAACACCGACGGTGAATTGCTGGTAGAGGTAACTGAGTTATTTGAGATCGATTTGCTACAATAGTTGTTTATTAAACATACATTTCCTTGTAAGTAAACTAATTTCTACATACCTAATGTATATACCCAGCAAAAAATTAGACAAAAATACAATATTCCAAGTAGTAAAATCTGAAAAAAGGAGTGGCACATTAGAAGAAAAAAATAAATAAAAATATAGACTGACTGACCAACTAATACGTACACTCTGTCCGATGGGAACACAAAACACACTTAAACATTTCAGAAATATATACACAATACGCTGAACTTTAATAAAATTAAAAAAAATCATATATGACAACAAATAAAAGTGAAAGGTGCTCACCCTTCATAAAACAAACATATATGTACCTTATTAATGTAAAAATATTATCAGTATAAAGCAACAGAAATTTCGTCAAACAAAGTCATCTTGTATCCTAGAGGAACCGTCGAAAGGGTATACCTAAAGTCTCTGAAAACCACTTCGTTTTCTGATGATCGCTTTTCAACAAGAAAATAAGTTTGTTCATTATGACTAATTTAAAAGTACATTTAAATTCAGTCTCATATCCGATTTTAACTGCATCAGAATTTAAGAAAAAAGCTCCTTTTATTGCATTGAATAAAATTTTAATTTAAAACAGTAAGCAAAGATATCAGCTTCAACTTCAAATGATTTCATCACAAAAAAAAACTAGTGATTGTTTTCAACAATTATGAAAATAATAATTTCAATATAAAGCTCCCTTTTGATTTTAAATGTTTATCAATAAAAATAAAAAAAAGTAAGTTGACTACCAAAGAAAAAAAAAACTATCAGTATATAAGCTGGAGTGCCGGATCAGTTTCATTTAAAAATGTTTATACATTTTCATAAAGCAAAGCAAGATTTCGAAAACAAATGTAGAATGTGAAGAAAAAAGTCTATAGTTAGAAAAAATTATGTACCCCAAAAATTTCTAACGTTTACTTACTAACGTTGCATCAACTTTACAAAATGTAAATTGAGTATAAGGAATATTTCTATTATAGTTGCTATTACTATAGAGTATGTATCTTCAGGAATTCAGTTTTACTTAAAAACAGAAAATCCTCACAAACTTTTAAGTAAACGCAGATAAAAATTAAAACGTTTTTATTTTCAAATAAAAAAAAACTGAATATATCGCATCTATACACAGACGAATATTTACAACAACAACACCAACAACAAGAAGAACAAAAGACATCAATGACAAAAAAAATGTATTCAAAGATTTAAATAAACAAAATCTGTAATATAAACAAATTTCATACAGGCAGAATTTAACGCGAGACAAATTTAAGTATGAGAAAATATAAAACAAGCGTAAGTATAAAAACATAATAAGATTAGGGAAGTCCAGACATATGATAGTATTTTATAGTACCAAATGTCGATACTGAAAACAATTTATTTCTATCTACATATAAATATTAGCGCAAATACACACACACACATAGCAGAATTCATATAAGAAATATCCAAGAAAATTTCAACAACACCCCACCTTTTGCAAATCATGACGAGCCTTAAATTCTCCCTCAGATATACATACACAAATTCCCATGATCATACATACATACATATACAATATATAGGATTAATCTCAACAACACAACACTCTCACCTACCTGAAATTACAGATAGTCTTAAACTTCTACAGACGTCTATACACAGATTCTCACGGCTACATATTACAAGAACACCTCGCCCCTAATAAATCACAATCATCTTAAATTCTTACAAAAATACATACATACATACATACAAATAACCAATTTACCTCAACAACATCCTCACCTACCTCAAATCACGATCAGCCTTAAACTACTATAGTCAGACACATCCACAAATCCCCATGGATACATATTACGTCAACAACCCTGCCCACCCAAATCATGGTCAGCCTTAAACTCCTACAGACATACAAACACACAGATTCCCCCGGTTACATATTACTAGAACACCTCACCCCTCATAAATCACAATCAGCCCTAAGCTCCTACAGAAATACACACATTTAAATTCCTACAAACATACACACACACACACACACATACACACACACATACACACACACACACACACACACACACACACATACACACGCAATCGATCTACCTCAACTACACCCCGACCCTTCCAATCAAACCCTCACCTAAATTCTCACAGACAGACAGACACATCCGCGAATGCCTATGGTTACATATTACGGCACCAATGCCACCCACTCAAATCACGGTCAGCCTTAAATTCCCACAGTCTAGCAACACCTACATTAGCATTAGAAAAAATAACTTTCACGTTTTCCCGTCGTCATTAGGAAAAATCATTTTCCCGTCTGCATTTGAAAAAATTATATTAATTTTTTGCCGTCGGCATTTGAAAAAAATAATAATCATGTATTGCGGTAGGCATTAGGAAAAATTATCATGTATTGCAGTAGGCATTAGGAAAAATTATCATGTTTTGCCTTCGGTATTACGAAAAATTATCATGTTTTGCCTTCGGAATTACGAAAAATCATTTTCCCGTCGGCATTTGAAAAAATTATATTCATGTTTTGCCGTCGGCATTAGGAAAAATTAATAAACATGTTTTGCCGTCGGCATTTGAAAAAAATAATAATCATGTTTTTCCGTAGGCATTAGGAAAAATTATCATGCATTGCCGTCGGTATTAGGAAAAATTATCATGTTTTGCCTTCGGCATTAGGAAAAATCATTAGATGATTTTCCGTCAGCATTAGGAAAAACCATTTTCATGATTTTCCCCGTCGTCATATACACACATAAAAACCGCCAAACTATGAACCGCCTTAATACATGCACACACAATATTCCACACACAAATTTCCACGGTCAGGCAGGCAGACAGACAGACAGACAGACCGACAGACAGACATACACTTAATGTAAACAAAAACTCCTAATGTAAACAAAAAACATCAAAGCGCCGCCGAAAACACAAATTTCCAAGAATTTAACAATTTTCAAATTTTAATTACCCAAATTTAACAATTTCAGCACCAATTTAACAATTTCAGCCCACAATTTAACAATTTCAGCAACAATTTAACAATTTTAATTGTCCCAGAACCGCCAGTTCCCTACTACTGTAAATGATACACCACTTAAACCAAAAAATGTAAATATGTTCCTTTTCATAAACAACAATAGCTGAATGACGGAAAGTTTCTTCCGCTGATCTCCCTTATTTTTCATACAATTATTTTAGTTTTGTTATTTATTGAACTGACAAATAAAATTCTGTTTTATTTTGTTTTGTTTTGATTAAAAATATTTTCTTTTGAATATTAAGTATAAATAAATATGTACATTATACGAGAACCATACAGCTTCGATACTATCGCGATAGTATTGTCGATATATCGATAGTTTTTCTAACTTTCGATAGTCTTGAATCGATATATCGATTAAGTTTTTGAAGCTATCGAAAACTTTCGATAGTGACACTATCGATAGTTTTCCACCTCTACTGCTAAATGTAGGCTACATGTCCAAAATACAAAATAATTGGTTCCCAGCATATTCTGAATAGATTGTCTTTAGTGCTATGTGGTTTGAAAGTACATGTGCTAAACAAAGTTATTCACAAATTTAAAATATTTAAGATACTTTTTCTTAAATAAATATCCCTTTTTCAGAAAAATGTTAAAATTTTGAATTCTTAGCCTTTTTGCCGATTTCACGAATGCAGATATTGAAAAGTTTTTTTTACATATTTTTATTTAAAATTTTGTCTAAGATTGAATGATGTCTTTTAATTTAAAATCCAAACTAAAAAGTTGTAGGTGAAATACTAAAAAAGCCAAGGCAAAAAAATTTTATTGTTTTTTTATGGGAATTGTTACAATTTAAGTTTAAAATTTTTAAAGGCACTAATAATCCCAAATAAATATTTTACTTATTAAGTAAAATATTTTTTTAATTAAAAATACATTGAAATTGATTATTGAGGGGTTTAGCTGGATCCTATGCGCATTTCACTGTTGCTAACGCAGATCATCAGGGAACCTTTACCCAAAGTTTCTTAGAACAACTAGAGTTATTCAGGTCTATTCGGGAAGTCACTTTCACCACAAATACGTGCATCTTTCACTTTTTGCAATTCTAAAATACTACGTTGGAGATGAGTGATAGAAAACATATGTTTTCTTTCACATTGGAGGTATTCTAAAATACTTCAATAATTCAATGTCATATTCGTTCGACGCCAATTTTAGCGCGTTAAGTTCAAATAAATAAAGAAAAAAGAGATCCGAAGTGTTTATATTGTGTCTACTACTGTTAATTAAGCTTTAATGGCGTTCGACCAGGTTCTACAGGACAAATAAGATTTCTTTAAGTTCTTCAAAAATGTAAACACGTTTTTAAAACAAATAAAACAAGTAACTAATTTCACTTTCACTGTTTATTGTTTCGTTTTTTTAATTAGCACTTGTACTGTTAAGTTTCTTATTAATTATTTCTTTTAATCCCTTTTTGCTTTCAACTTTTTCTGCATACAAGTCAGCTGTTTTCAATGTTGATGTTTTTATAAGAGATAACAAAATATCGATTACTGAAAACGATATTTCTTCGCATGCATTTTAGAATCTGTCGACGTCGAACTGTCGAAAGTGAACGTTCGACGACGAAGAAGTGAAGCGCGTATTCTCGAATAGACCTGATTATGTTATAAACTTTCATTTAAACAAATGAGAAGTTCAACAACAAATAATAAAGTTGGAACAAGAACTCAATAATCAACATATATTTTATTTTCTTTACCATTGCTACATTGGCTGACTTTTTTCAGCTTCAAATTGTAGTCGTAAGAGTATGTAAAAAGAAAATAAATGGAAATAACAAAAACAGCTATTTAAGAATAGAGTGTTGCCGCACAAGTATTTTCCTGAGCGAATGCAGTCAAGTTAATAATTAGTGTTTTTTTATGGGAATTGTTACAACTTAAGTTTAAAATTTTAAAAGGATCTAATAATCCCAAATTAATATTTTACTTATTAAGTAAAATATTTTTTTTTATTAAAAATACATTGAAATTGATTATTGAGGGGTCCTGGATCCTATGTGCATTTCACTGTTGCTAATGCAGATCATCAGGGAACCTTTACCCAAAGTTTCTTCTAACAACTAGATTTATTATGTTATAAACTTTCATTTAAACAGATGAGAAGCTCAACAACAAATAACAAAGTTGAAATAAGAACTCAATAATCAACATGTGTTTTCACACTGACATGGTTTTAATAAAAGTTGGTTTTAGCGTTAAAACCAACTGTTAAAACCTGGTTTTACCAGACAAATTGTTGTTGTTAAAACCCAATTAAAACCATTATTGAATTTTTTTAAGTAGGTTTTATGATAGCAACCTTGTTTTCGCTGTGATAAATTCAGTGCTGCCAAGTTGAAATGACCAACAGCAGCTGATAATGTTTATGCCAGTGAATAACAATAGATGGCGCTTCAAAGATTTTCAACTTAAAAATGGATGCAGCAGCAACAATAATCAAAAAGTATGGAAAAAACGAGTTTTTTTTTGGAAGGAAAACAAAGAAAATATTTTCATTGAACTCTGGAAAGTGAAAAAGAAAACAATGTGACTGCCATTCATCTGCCGATAAAAAAGGTTTATCTTATAATGTATTTGTGCATTTTTTATATAATAACTTTATTTCCAAGCACTTCTTCATTCTGTATAAGAAGTTCCATACTTTAAAAAAAATTTATTTGCATAATATAAAATAATTTCCATTTTAGAGCGCATTGTGAAATCTCAGTTTGTCCAACAAGTGTTATTAAAAACCAGAAAAAATGCAACAACAAATACACGAATTTCTGCAGGATATTTATTTTATTTTGCGCAAAGTTATTAGACAGCCTGTGAGTTAAAACCTGAATTTAACAAACTTGCAGTGTGAAATCAAAATCAGCTGTTTATGGTTTTAACGTTAAAACCAGGTTTTAACTTTCAGTGTGAAAACACTATTACCATTGCTACATTGGCTGACTTTTTTTCAGCTTCAAATTGTAGTCGTAAGAATATGTAAAAAGAAAATAAATGTAACAATAAATGAAAACAACTATTTAAGAATAGAGTGTTGCCACATAAGTATTTTTCTGACCGAGTGCAGTCAATTCAATAATTAGTGTTTTTTAAGGGAACTGTTACAATTTAAGTTTAAAGGCACTAATTATCCCAAATTCATATTTTACTTATTAAGTTAAGTTGAGAAAATCCAACGAAGGCAAAACAAAATTTTACGCTTGATAACGTCGGCTCCATGGTACATTAAAAATTCAAATATACATCGTGATTTAAATATGACACTAGTGGCTGAAGAAATTGCAAAATGCGCAGGCAAATACCTAACAATACTCGAGTCACATCCTAACGCGCTTGCTCGTAATATATTGAACTTTACTGGACACATCCGCTTAAAAAAGAGAGATACAAGGGCTCTAATAAACAACATTCCAGATGCAGCTGCTTAAAAATATATTTTTTTGTGCTTATCACTACTTATGATTATTAATAACTATCACTTAGTTTATGTCCGACATTGGTTGGGCCTAATAATTATACTTTATATTAAGATTTGAATACTTATTGTTACTTCATATTTGAAGATACAATAAATAAAAAACGTCTTAAAAAAAACTTATTGAGTAAAATATTTTTTATTATTAAAACTACCTGCAGTAAACTTGGTTCAATTGATCTGATTTCTCCACCAATATTTTCCTTTAAAGCCACAAGAGATTGGAAATTATCAGTATAAACCCTCTTTTTGAGGTAGCCCTATAGAAAATCCGTGGGAGTCAGATCGGGCGACCTCGGTGGTCATGTCCCCAAAGCGACTGATCAGTTTTTGGGGAAATTTTCCTGAAGCAAATTCATCAAAGCGCTGGCTGTGTGTGCAGTCACCCTATCCTGTTGAAACCACGTCATCGTTAATTTTCACCGTTAACATTCGTCGACTGGCCGCTAGAATTTTCGAAAAAAAAATGGTCCAATTATCTCATGCGTGGAAAAGACACACCAAACAGTTACCCTGGGGCAATGCAGTGCTGTTTGATGTTTCAATCGAGAGTTGCGGGTTCTTGGAAACCAGTAACGACAGTTTTGCTTCTTGACGTGGCCGTGTAAGTGAAATGAGCCTCGTCGCTCCAAAAAAATGGGATTTACAGTGCGAAAACGCTTTAACATCGTTTCACAAATTTTTTTCCATAAATCAGTTACTTTCTTCCAGTTCTTGAACGATTTGAATTTCAAAAGAATGAAACTTAAGAATCCTTTTTTAAAATTTCATGAATTATCGCTCTTGGAAGTCCCAGTGAGGCTGCTCTTTTCCGTATGGAAAGTCACGGATTTTCACGTAAACTGTTTTCAACTAGTTCAATGTTTTCGGAAGTCCTTGAAGATCGACTGGGCCCTGGCAGTGACACATTCATAGCCGAAGCATTTGCGCGGAATCTCTGCACCCACGAACGAATTAAATTTACGCTAGGTACATCAAGTATAACTTTTAACAAAATTGTCGACGAATAATTACGTAGGAATCATTACTCCCAAAAAATTTCTCCACAGCGAACGCGCGATGCTCACTCGACCACTGCGACATCGTGACTAACAAATCCAAACAATCGATAATTCCAACGGTGTCACCCTCCCTCCACATCGTTTATTGCTTTTTGAATTAATCGTGTTTAAAAATTTAAATTTATCACCAGACACTCTGTACATACATCAAATATTTCACGTTTTATCACACCAGGCTCAGACTTTAATAATAACTATATTCCTCTCGAATTAGTTTTTGGTAGGAACACAAATATGCCTAAAGTGATAACGAATAGTATAATGTGGACAATTATAGCAAAGAAATAAAATACACGTTACAGGGGTTACAAGGGGTCTAATCACCAAAAAATGGCCCTATGAAAAATATTTAAGCATATATGATGGAACATACATCGTTAGAAATGTCAGCGGGGAAAACGTTACAATTTATTATAATTTAACAAAGAAAACCCAAATTGATCATAAAAATTGGCTTATCAAAACTTGATATTCAAAATTATAAGATATATGTTGCTGGCGACCCTTAAATTAAGTTCATCATAATTATTCAACTCATTAAAATTAAATTCATAATCATCCAAACACATGTGTATGTATGTAAATGCATTTGCAAGTGTTTGTTTATAAAAAAAACACAAACAATAAGTGCAATGCATTAATGGTTAGTGACCGAAGAATCATATTGCAGTCACAGCATAACATACACACATGCATACACATGTGTAGTCATATTAACAATAAGTTTTTTGTTTTGTTTTATTTAACGCCAGTCAATGACCACAATAAGGAACATAAGTTCAATGTCTTCAATGGTCAGCGACTTTACAAATTCAGCATTTCTAGTTTTCTTACACCTTGCATTAATAATTGACCTAATTAATTAGCGTATAGGTTTAATTAGCTATAATATTTTTGTATAAATATAGAAGAAAAATAAAGACATATGGTAGTAGACAAATTGACTTGTTTTACTGCACTTTTGTTACATGGTCCAAAGTACCTTACGATACCAAACAAATTCTTGGTTTATGTACCTAGAATTTAACATCAAACTTAACATTGGTGACCCCAAACAGTTCTGAACTTCAAGTTTCCCCACCAGCGGTAAGGATCTTGTAAGCACTTATTGCTGAATTCAACACGCTACCTCAGCGATCAAGCACCATAACATTGGTGATACAAAACGTTTTTATCACAAATAATCTGGGTAAATGGTAAAAATGGAGACAATTCAAAAATTATTGGACCTTCAAATCTCAACGGGCGAAGATATCCAGAAGATTTCAAAAAGCACCCAGCTGAAAGAAAAACAGCGGCTTACTTCTATTAACGTTCCAGACGTCTTCAGGAGTGTTGGGATGAATTTCAAAACACGGATTCGGATATTCGGGAAGATTGCGATGACCTAATGGAGGGCTACTATGACAAAATCAAAAAAATAACCGAGGAATACTTGGACATGTTTAATCAGGAAACTAAACGTCTTAGGGCTGAACCTAAAGATCAACCTGAAGCTGCCACCGGGTCCAGCGGAATTTCGAAGGCTACAACTAAAGCACAAGGAGTTACACCCATGCCTGAAGATCCTAATAGTACTCCTGGCATCATCCGCAAATTAAATATGCGTTTAGCAGCTCTGAAACGGCTATTAAATGCATTGACATTCATAGATGATAAGCCAAAACAGTTTTTTGACCTGAACATAAGTAATATAAAGAAATTATGGGAGAAAATAGAAACTCTATATGATGAAGTTCATGAGCAGTTTACAATTCCAGCTGCGTATGGACTTGGTCAGAATGAATATGAAGCATTTTATGATTTGATGCAGCAAACTCTAGTCAATCTTTCCGTGCAGGCAGACAACCTTCAACCGAATGATATGCACACTCAAACAGCAGCACCAGAATTAATGACAAACAGTTGTAAAATCCAGTCGTTACAACTGCCAAATTTAACTATACCTCAATTTAGTGGGGATTACCTGAAATAGCGTCATTTCCATGACTTATTTTCTGAAATGGTAGACAAGCAACCAATACCAGCTATTCAGAAAATGTGGTTTTTAAAAAGTAACTTATCCGGCGAAGCTGAACGTCTAATAAGTCAGTTGTCATTATCAGAAACAAATTATGCCACTGCCTGGCAAACACTCAAGGACCGCTACAACAATAAAAGAGTTCTTGTGGCAAACCTGGTAGAGAAATTAAATGATCAGCCTGCAGCTACGTCATCTGCTTCAGCGGTTAAGACTCTTCATGACACCACCAAGGAGTGTATGTTGGCTTTAAACAATTTAGGAATTGCAACAGCCTCTTGGGATGCAATTCTTATTCAGCTTCTGATGAGGAAACTTGATAGAAGCACACATGTAAGGTACATGCAATCGTTTACCAATCCAATGAACGTGCCAGTTCTAGCTGAGTTTTTATCATTCCTGGAATTTGAGTTTCAATCAATGGAATCAATCCGCCAAAGGAATAAGTCATCACCTAAAGTTGTGTCATCATCTGCAACCACTGCCAATGAACAATATATTTCCTGTAAATTATGCACGACCGGTGACCACGGACTCTTCCATTGCCAGAAATTTCTACAACTATCAGAAGCAAAGCGGCTAAGCTGGGTTCAACAACAAAGACTGTGTGTAAACTGTTTCAGAGCTGATCACAGTTCGAAAACCTGCACATCAAGACTTTGCAAAAAATGTAACAAAAAACATAATACATTATTGCATTTAGGTTCAAATTCCAAACCACACAAATCATCAAAACATGGCAATCAAGTCAAAACCGCAGATCAGCACTTAAATGATATACGGAAAACAGATGTTGCACCTAACACTACTAATGTGACTGTTACATCAGCTGCCAAAAACAACATGCCGTCGCGCCAGGGTTATGTACTACTTGCAACAGCAAGAGTAAGGTTAACAGCGGCCAATGGAAATTCATTAGAATTTAGAGCAATATTGGATTCCGGGTCTCAGGTGAATCTAGTATCCGAGCATGTCCTAAAAAGATTATCTTTATCTTCATCTGAAGCCCTTTTATGCATTGATGGTATTGGAAACGCACGAAGATGGGCCACAAAGCGCATAAATGTTAAATTGCAAGCCAGAAATAATTTTGCAACTAACTTAGACGCTTTTGTTCTCCCTACAATCATCCCTCCACAACCAAATCAACATATTTACATTTCAAATTGGCAAATCCCAAATGTAGACTTAGCTGACCCATATTTCGACCAACCAGGAAAGGTGGATATTCTGCTAGGCGCCGAATACTACTTCAGTCTTATGCAAAAAGGGAAAATAGAGGGCCGACAATCTTCCATTATTGTTGAACACAAAACTTGGATGGATCGCCAGTGGCAGAGTATCGGAAGACAGCACAACTGAAGCGATATGCGCAGTTTTAAGTGAAGATGATGAGTCAACTGACGAACTAATTGAAAAATTCTGGAAGGTTGAAGATGTTCCTACAGAAAGCAATTACAACCGCTGAACAAGCATGTGAAACTCACTTTATTCAAACCACAACCAGAAATCTCAATGGAAGATTTGTTGTTCGTTTATCTTTATCTGAAGACGCGGCAGCACTTGGCGAATCAGAACCAACAGCATATTCCAGATTCCGTGCATTGGAACGACGATTCAGACGAGATGAAAAGCTCGAAACAATACAAGGACTTCATGAAGTCATATGAAGATCTTGGTCACATGACTCAAATCGACCCAAAAACTCTACGGCCCACCTTACTACATTCCACATCATTGCATTCTGCGTCCAGAAAGTAGCACAACTAAGCTCATAGTCGTTTTTGATGCATCGGCAAAAACATCAACAGATCGTTCATTAAACGACATTTTACTTACAGGTCCAACCGTGCGGGGGACCTCGTCGGAATGCTTCTACGTTTCCGTTTACCCAGATATGTCTTTACCACAGACATTGAAAAAATGTACCGTCAGATCCTCATAGACGAACGAGACAGGAACCTTCAACTAATTCTGTGGAGAGAGAATCCTGGCCAGCCTCTACGCCATTTTCAACTAAACACCGTTACATATGGCACATCATCAGCTCCGTATCTGGCGACGAAATGATTACAAAGGCTAGCGGCCACTCGTATGGACAAATATCCGCTGGGTGCAACGATCTTGGGCCAGGACTTTTACGTTGATGACGGAATAAGTGGTTCTAATAGTTTAGCAACAGCTAAGGAAATGCAATCCTACTAACAAACTTGCTCAAGGAAGCTGGTTTCAAGTTACGTAAATGGTGTGCAAACCATCGCCATCTACTCTAAGATATAACACAAGAAGTCAACATTGATTTCGAAAATGCATCAATCAAGGCACTGGGACTAATATGGATCCCATCTTCGGATCAATTTTGCCTAAAGGCAAATCTACAGCCAACCTCAAGCATAACAAAACCATCTGTCATCTCAGATGTGGCACGAATCTACGATCCTTTGGGTATTGCAGGCGCAGTCGTGGTTTTAGCCAAAATATTCATTCAACAACTGTGGGAAGGAAAAAGATCTTGGGATGAGGAACTCCCTAAAGATCTCACAACGAAATGGCATGATTTCCGTAAGTCACTAAGCACGTTAGACAACACTCCTATACCACGACATGTTTTCAATGGTCAAATAGCATCGCACGTCCAATTGCACGTATTTATAGATGCATCAGAAAGGGCTTATGGGGCAGCAGTCTACATCCGATCCAAGCTCAAAAATGGAGGAATAATAGTCCGACTGTTGTGCTCCAAGAATTGCGCCTCTCCAAAGGTTATCCCTACCAAGGCTAGAACTTTGCGCAGCACTTCTAGGAGCAGAACTAGCCAAAAAGGTGAAAAGGGAGTTACGGTACGAACGACAAACAGCTTTTCTTTTGGTGTGACTCAGAAATTGTCTTGTATTGGATAAATTCAGCGTCTTCATCACTCAAGACTTTCGTGGCTAACCGAATCAGCAAGATACAAGACCTAACCATCAATAGTCAATGGCGACACGTCAAATCAAAGGAAAACCCAGCTGACTTCATTTCGAGAGGCGTAACTCCAGAGAAACTACCAAGCTGGAGCTTGTGGTTTTATGGCCCTCCATTTTTGCATGGCCAAGAATGTATCTGGCCTGGACCATTTAAAAAGAACGCTCAGAACGCTAGCAATTTGGAGTTTAAGATGAAGACTCCAATCGTAACTGCTGCACTGGGCTTACAGCATCAACTACAGAAATTCATTTATCTTCCTCCAACGCACTGTAGCCTATGTACTAAGATTCGCTCAAAGGATCAGAAAAAACTCAACCCAAACAGGAAGTCGCGTCACTGCCATTGAACTGGATAATGCTTTTCACATCATAGTGCGAGCAATGCAACAATCTGATCTCCCTGGCGAATTGAAAACACTTCAACGGTCTTAGATAGTCGAAGGAGCAAGTCCGCTTAAAAGTTTGTGCCCTTTCTTGGACTCAGCAGGATTAATAAGAGTAGGTGAGCGCTTAGAAGCATCAGAGCTGTCATACGACGCACAGTGGCACATTTTGTGAGTTGGCGGTCAAAATTCTATAAGTTTTGACTGGGTTGAAAATGTTTAAGGTTTTTTTTTTTTGTTGAATAGAAGACACCTTAAGCTTCAATTTAATGTATTAACTTTAAAATCGAGCCGTATTAATGTACACTTATATATGATTGAAAAATGACTTAAAAATGTAGGTATTATAGGCCTTAAAAAAAATAAATTTCTGAATGTAGTGGTTTAACATTGCATTTTATAAATAGTAACGATAACTGAAAAAAAAATTACATACCTAATTAAGCCATCCATCCGGGTCCATTTTATTTTGACCTTTAGCCCTTTTCTCCAATGGACCACTTAGAATACGGGTTTGAAGCTCATAATTGTTTTAAATATATTAATATTGATATAATATTTAGCAAAACTAATTTTATTTTAGTCGTTGATATCCCTGTGAAATTTTAGGGCAATTGGTCCACATTTACTCATAGGGCCCTTGTAAGTCAAATTTCGTAAAATAGCCTTGGTGATCATAATTCACTAACAAATGTAAGTTCGACAGCTTTAAATGTTATTACTATATGAACAATTTAAATATATTTTAAACGTGAATTCATAACAAATATGTAGGAGATCCATATCCGAAAAAAGGTTTTACCATGAATTCTAAGAAAATCTTTTTATTCCAAATAAAATAAAATTTCTTCTATAAATTTTCAATATTTATTGTGCTTTTTTGCTCTAAGTTTTATGTTAATTTGCAAAGAATACATTTTTCATTTAACTGTCTTAGTGAAAATTTCATCTAAGTATGTCTCCTGTTCATCTTCAAGGAGCTGCTTGGCGTCTTTGTCCAATTCCATGGGTTTGGAATTCCATTTTTGTCGAATGCTGGAGATATATGGATCAGAAGTGCACAGTAAAATATTAAAGAGGTCTTACCATCTATACCAATACCAATATCTAGATATCTTTGTTGTATTGTGCTCGCGAAAATATCTATAATCTTTGTTCCTTTTTTCTTGCGCTTCTTCAGAAAGATCTCCAATCGGAAGCATATTGTGTTGAATAATGTTTTCCCCATGATATAGTATTTTATGGACTTTCGATGGCATATTCCTCCAATCATATTTTTCGTCGTATACTTTCGCTGTTTCATTAGCATACTGACCAAATTTTCTTGCATTTACCTTTTTATTGCATGATATTACTTGCAGTATGATTTTGTAGCGTTTTATTAATTCAAAATCTACTCCTGTAATAGCTGCAGCAGTTTCATGATCAGAAAAAAATTTTCTTTCCGTGTTGCCACCATTTGTGTTTCCTTCTCCTTGCTTTGGCTGATCGATCAGTAAACCCAATTCTAAATATTTATCTTGTACGTGTTTCTTTTTTGCCTCTCTTTTGGCTTTATTTTCGTCACTATTTCGAACTGTTCCTTTAAAATCTAAATCATAGCTTAGCTTTAATATGTGTTTCATAAATCGAATTTTAGCATGGAGTAGGGACAAGCCAAACTCATAGGCTTCTTGGAAAGTGGTGTCTTCTGTTGGAAGTTGACTTAATTAGCTTGCAGTTTTTTTTTGCAAATAACAAAACTTTTCCATCAATCATTGTAAGTAACATTTGATAATTTATTTGAATATCTTGATCGTTAAGTAACAAAGTTATCGGTTGAAGTTTATGTATTTGTTGTTTAAGTTCAGGTACTTCTTCTAATATTACATCCTTCGTTTCCTTCTTAAAAGCAAATTTAATTGGTCTACAATATTTTGTTGAGGAAGGTATTTCGTTTTTCCATATGTCAATATCGGTTTCTTTGCTAGTAGGTGGCTCAAAATTAATGTTATTTGTTTTTAGTCATAACGAAACAAAAGATATCATAAATAAGTCAGAATCTGATATTTTTCTGCATTATACTGCTTATATCGCTTTTGTCCAGAAGATCCATCGCATCCCCATTTAGAAATTAATGTTAGGCTACAGTCACCAAGCTTTTTAATATTATCTGCGTCCAATGTGTTCAACAATCTTTCCGCAGTATGATTTAATATGTCTTGCAATACCACCTCTGCTGAACTTTCTGTAATGTTTATAGAATTTTGTGGTGGTAAACAATCTTTTTTAATCAAAACCAAATCCCTATATTCTGGATAAATGGAGCAATGTTTTCCAACTGCCCGCTTTCGCGATTCCATATACTGATATTTTGTTAGCTTTAAGTCCAGAAATATTGAAAATGCTTCTTCAGATGTAAATTTTTTATCATCGGTTGGTGTTGGAATGTTCTTTAAAATCCTTTTTACCCGCTTGGGGCTCGCTTTAATTACATTTTCTATTATATCAATCTTTTTATTTTTATTTTTTGTTGGTCCCAGTTGATGGAAAAACGTATCTTTAATTATTTCTTGAGAAAATTCTTCATTCATGCTTTGCAGCTTTCGTCTTCGGGACTTTTCACTACACTCCTCAACTGGTCTGGCAGGTCGGCCCACATTTGCTGGTTTTGGTTGGCTTTCAAATACAAGTTCGCTTGTAAGCCATTGTTTGTTGCAGTTAAACATGTATCCTTATTTCTATTATATTCATTATACCGTTTATTTAATCGCGTTAAAAAATTATTAATTTTTTTAAATGGTTCCACAGCTCAAAATAAGGGTCTTTTAAAATGTGTAATATAACATCGTTTTTGTTTTTTTATTCAAAATAAGTTTTAGCAAGATCGTTATAACTGAACTTAGCCATCGTTTTGACGATACTGATCGTCTTTATTAATTTTGTCTGTTCTTATATACATCAAGTTGTCTTGAAGCAGGTATGTGCTTCAACGAGAGAGAGGAAAGAAGAAAGAAGAGGAGTACAGACATGCTTGTACCGACAAGTTACTTCAATTTTCTTTTGTTATTTCATTCTCATATTCAAAACTCATTAAAAACTTGAACACAAACTGTGTGTCTAAACAACCGGACAGGTTTAAAAGAGAATTAAAGAGACCTGCTTCAAGAAAACCTGATGTGTCTATCGTATTTTAACCTTTATATGAGCTGCAGCTACCTGGGTACACAATAAAGTTATAACAAAAGGTCAAATATATCAGTCCAAACACAACAACTCATGTACCTACCCCCGCTTATATGTAACTATACATTTTTTAATGGCCTAAATTACAAAAATGGATTTAATGCATTATAATAACAGTCTTTTATTATACCCTTTTCATTAATAAAACTTCTTCAAAAAGAAAAAAGAAAAACACACACAATACACACACAAACACATGTAGATATACCGCACTCCCATACCTAAAATATCCGACATGCAAGCAGTAAAATTATTGTAGTTCCTAGATATGCAAATATAAATTTAAAAAATTAGCATATAATAACAGCTCGAAGTACGTACTATAATACGTTATAAGTCATTTTACGAAGTTTTTCGCAGAAAAAAAGTTGCGTTCCACTGAACATCGAGATTTGGGTATATTTTAGACCTTTATTACAATCCCCAAATCTGGGACTCGAGCAAAGTAAGGCACGATATTTTAAATTTATTTTATAAGTTAAGAAATGATATTACGTGAAGAAAAATTTTTTTCCAAAAATATATAAAATCAAAAAAGTTATGCTCACTTGAAGTTCAAAAATTTTCTAAAATATTTTGAATTTCAGCTTCTCTTAAAAAAAGCGCGTTTTTGATCACCCTATTCGAAGAGAACTAATCGAAATAAAAACTTAAATTTCTGGATTTCGAAGTTCCTATGTGCTTATGTGCCGCCATCTCTTCAAATGTGCCACTGTGCGACGCCAAACATCCGCTCGTGTTACCATATAACGATCCTATTGCAAGGCTGATCCTGGTAAAACTACATAATAAAAATCATCATTGTGGACCACAGCAATTACTAGCTACAGCACGACAAAGGTTTTGGATTCTGAAGGGGATAACAATGACAAGATCTGTGGTCCATCAGTGTATACGTTGCACAAGGGCTAAGCCACGAATGTTCAATCAAATAATGGGCAATTTACCAAGTTGCAGAATAAGCCCTTTCTGGGTACATTATAAGCTCAGAGGAAAGCGCCCTCATAAGATGTATATTGCAGTATTCTGTTGCTTTGCCACCAAGGCGATACACTTGGAGGTAGTTACAGATTTGACCACTGATGCATTCATAGGGGCATTGAAAAGGTTCATCTCTCGCCGTGGACGCTGCCAAACGATGTACTCCGACAATGCAACAAACTTTGTTGGAACTAAATACAAACTTAAAGAGCTTAATACAGCTATATTCAGTTCCAGTTCCCAAGAAAAAATAGAAAATGCCTGCGCCAAGGAAGGAATATAATTTAAGTTCATCCCGCCCAGAGCTCCCCATTTCGGCGGTCTATGGGAGGCTGCCGTGAAATCAGCCAAACACCTACTTCTTCGAACGACCGCCGAGGCTTCTCTGACCCATGAGGAGTTGGAAACGGTTGTAGTAGAAGTGGAAGCAATTCTAAACTCAAGACCGCTAACACCAATATCATCAGATACGAATGATCTAACGGCCTTAACACCAGGCAATTTTTTAATAGGAGAACCGTTAACTGCTCAATTCGACAGACAGGCAAAACAGCCAACATCATCACTCGCGAAAAGATGAGAACTAGTGTCAGTAGTTGTGAACTGGCGGTTCTGTGGCAATTAAAATTGTTAAATTGTTGCTGAAATTGTTAAATTTGGGTAATTAAAATTTGAAAATTGTTAAATTCTTGGAAATTTGTGTTTTTTGTTTACATAAGGAGTCTTTTGTTTACATTAGGAGTTTTTTGTTTACATTAGGAGTTTTTGTTTACATTAAGTGTATGTCTGTCTGTCGGTCTGTCTGTCTGCCTGCCTGACCGTGGGAAGTTTGTGTGTGGAATATTTTGTGTGAATGTATTAAGCCGGTTCATAGTTTGGCGGTTTTTATGTGTGTATGTGACGACGGGGAAAATCATGAAAATGGTTTTTCCTAATGCTGACGGAAAATCATCTAATGATTTTTCCTAATGCCGAAGGCAAAACATGATAATTTTTCGTAATACCGAAGGCAAAACATGATAATTTTTCCTAATGCCTACTGCAATACATGATTATTATTTTTTCAAATGCCGACGGCAAAAAATTAATATAATTTTTTCAAATGCCGACGGGAAAATGATTTTTCCTAATGACGGCGGGAAAACGTGAAAGTTATTTTTTCTAATGCTAATGTTCGTGTTGATAGACTGTGAGAATTTGGACGTGATTTGAGTAGGTGGCGTTGTTGCCGTATTATGTAATCATAGGAATTTGTGGATGTGTCTGTCTGTCTGTGAGAATTTAGGTGATGGTTTGATTGGCACGGGGCGGGGTGTAGTTGAGGTAGATCGATTGTGTGTATGTGTGTGCGCATGTGTGTGTGAGTCTGTGTATGTTTGTATTAATTTCAATGTACATATGTATTTCTGTAGGAGCTTAAGGCTGATTGTGATTTTTGAGGGGCGAAGCATTCTATTAATATGTAACCGGGGGAATCTGTGTGTTTGTATTTCTGTAGGAGTTTAAGGCTGACCATGATTTGGGTGGGCAGGGTTGTTGACGTAATATGTAGCCATGGGAATTTGCGAATGCGTCTGTCTATAGTAGTTTAAGGCTGATCGTGATTTGAGGATCTTGTTGAGGTAAATTGGTTATGTGTATGTATGTATCTGTTTCTGTAAGAATTTAAGATGATTGGGATTTATTAGGGACGAGGTGTTCTTGTATTATGTAGCCGGGAGAATCTATGTATATATGTCTGTAGCAGTTTAAGACTATTCATAATTTAGGGTAGGTGAGTGTTGTGTTCTTGAGATTAATTCTGTAATTGTATATGTATGTATGTATGACAATGGGAATTTTTATGTGTATATCTGGGGGAGAATTTTAGGCTGGTCGTGATTTGTGAAAGGTGGGGTGTTGTTGAAATTTTCTTGGATATTTCTAATATGAATTCTGCTATGTGTGTGTGTATTTGCGCTAATATTTATATGTAGATAGAAATAAATTGTTTTCAGTATCGACATTTGGTACTATAAAATACTATCATATGTCTGGACTTCCCTAACCTTATTATGTTTTTATACTTACGCTTGTTTTATATTTTCTCATACTTAAATTTGTCTCGCGTTAAAGTCTGCCTATATAAAATTTGTTTATATTACAGATTTTGTTTATTTCAATCTTTGAATGCATTTTTTTTTGTCATTGATGTCTTTTGTTCTTCTTGTTGTTGGTGTTGTTATTGTAAATATTCGTCTGTGTATAGATGCGATATATTCAGTTTTTTTTTTATTTGAAAATAAAAACGTTTTAATTTTTATCTGCGTTTACTTAAAAGTTTGTGAGGATTTTCTGTTTTTAAGTAAAACTGAATTCCTGAAGATACATACTCTATAGTAATAACAACTAAAATAGAAATATTTCTTATACTTAATTTAAATTTTTTTAAAGTTGATGCAACGTTAGTAAGTTAAGGTTAGAAATTTTTGGGGTACATAATTTTTTCTAACTATAGACTTTTTTCTTCACTTTCTACATTTATTTTGGAAAGCTTGCTTTGCTTTTTAAAAATGTATAAATATTTTTAAATGAAACTGATCCGGCACTCCAGCTTATATACTGATAGTTTTTTTTTTCTTTCGTAGTCAACTTACTTCTTTTTTTATTTTTATTGATAAACATTTAAAATCAAAAGGGAGCTTTATATTGAAATTATTATTTTCATAATTGTTAAAAACAACCACTAGTTTTTTTTTTTTGTGATGAAATCATTTGAAGTTGAAGCTGATATCTTTGCTTACTGTTTTAAATTAAAATTTTATTCAATAGAATAAAAGGAGCTTTTTTCTTAAATTCTGATGCAGTTAAGATCGGATATGAGACTGAATTTAAATGTACTTTTAAATTAGTCACAATGAACAAACTTATTTTCTTGTTGAAAAGCGATCATCAGAAAACGAAGTGGTTTTCAGAGACTTTAGGCATACCCTTTCGACGGTTCCTCTAGGATACAAGATGACTTTGTTTGACGAAATTTCTGTTGCTTTATACTGATAATATTTTTACATTAATAAGGTACATATATGTTTGTTTTATGAAGGGTGAGCACCTTTCACTTTTATTTGTTGTCCTATATGTTTTTTTTTTTAATTTTATTAAAGTTCAGCGTATTGTGTATATATTTCTGAAATGTTTAAGTGTGTTTTGTGTTTCCATCGGACAGAGTGTACGTATTAGTTGATCAGTCACTCTATATTTTTATTTATTTTTTTCTTCTAATGTGCCACTCCTTTTTTCAGATTTTACTACTTGGAATAGAGTATTTTTGTCTAATTTTTTGGTGGGTATATACATTAGGTATGTAGAAATTAGTTTACTTACAAAGAAATGTATGTTTACTAAACAACTATTGTAGCAAATCGATCTCAGCAATTCACCGTCGGTGTTTTCATAAAGTGTTAGAAACAATGAAATATCTATGTTTGGGAGAATTTTTTGCCTCAAGTAGGTATTTCTACATGAGGTTTGCTGGTTGACTCCTATCGCATTCATATGTAATGATTATCCACTTAAAAAAGGTCATCATCACCATCAATCACTCCAGTATACAATACATTCATGAGTTGGGTTGATCCAGATACAATTGCTGTCTCATCACTTTCTAACAGCTTTATATATTTTGCTAGTATGCAAATTATGAAATTATGCATGCTTCGGCATGCTTTAATTTTTTTTCTGTAAATTTTTTAATACTCATACAGATATAAAGTAAGATCTGTTTGCAGTATGCATGCTTCAGCATGATTCTAGTTGAAGCGTATATTCACTCACTAAGTTTGCTTGATACTTATTCATACACATGTACATTCTTAAAGATTGGATATCAAAGTCCAAATTCCGTAGTTTATCTATATTTTCTAAAGATCTGATAGCTAAAGAAATAAATAGAGCGAAGATCTTCTATAATAATCCCATTTTCGTATTGTAAAATTTTGCGTTCTAACGCTTTCGATGGGAAATTGTACATACAACTTTATAAAAAGTGATAATATGATGTGCTGCTGAATATTGCACTGTGTTATAGTTTATTTTAAACACTGAAGTTTTAGCAAATTTCATTCAGACCAACAAGTTTAGAGAATTCCACTACATTTAGCTAATTATCTAATTCCACTACATTTAGTTAATTACCTTTCTTAAGACCCATCATTCCTAATCAATCCTACAAAAAAAATAGATTTTTCGTTTTAATTTAATTTTTATTTTTATTAAATTCAACATTCATTCTTCAAATTACTTTATACTGTATTAAGCAGCTTTTTCTTATTTGTTGAGTTAACTTTAATCGTAAACATTTTAATGGTGAGATAAATTTTTCTATTTTATGCACTAAGTAATTCCTTATATATGTATACCAATCCTTTTATATGAACCATTAAAGCTAATTCTTTTCACATCATTCCTTTTAATGCTCAATTAAATCATTGTACTATTGATGCTTTCATATTAAGTAATGTTTAATCTTCTATTTATGTACGAGTTTTCCAAAGTATTTATTAAAAAATTCCTTAGAATCATCTGTTTGTAAGTTTTTTTTTTTTTTTTTTTTTGGTACCCGTACCACTTCAAAAATATTTTCCATTCCTTGGTTTTTGGAGTGCAGCTTTTATTTTCAGCTGTACTACAATTTGATAATATGTAAATTACACTCTTCAAAAGTATCCAATTTCTATTTTCTGTAGAATAGTTCTCCATTTCACCTAACTTAGCTCCATAAAACTTCATATATTCCTGTCATTGCATCTCTACAAGCACAAACAATTTTCGAGTTTTAATATGGAGTTCGTTTACTAAATTTCTTTTTAAAGACATTGAGTTGTTTTACAGACTTTTTCGATAGTGTGGTGATCTACATGTTGCACTTTCAGCTATTTATACTAACATGTAGTTAATTTTCTAATCTATATATTTAATCGTACAGCTCTTCAATTTATTTTTAATTATTTAATTTTTAGAATTGCTTTTCAATTTTATAACTCTCTTCCTTCTCTAATTTTATTTCACGTTGTAGTCCACCAATATGCATTTGAATATATTCTTGAATTATATCAATGCCTTAAGCTATATTATTAATTTGTTCTTTAGTTTGTCGATTTCAGTTTCCAGAAAAATTAACTTATATCATCGTTCTCTGACGGAGAACGATGATGATTCTGTATGCATACATTAGTAGTAATTAAAATCTTTTTATAGATTTCGAGTTCAAATTTATCATAATTTTTTGGTATTTTATCAAACATTAGAGAAAATAGTCCTAGTGTTAGAGCCTATATTTACCACCAACTTGTATTTTATCTTCATTCAGTTTGAAGTTACTATCACCATTAGTTTGTATCTAATTCATTTCTTCCTTCCAATACTGATAAGTCTTCGGAATTGGAAGTCTTTGAATACAAATCATCGTCATCATCATTCTCAGTATTAGCATCATTAAATAAGATGGTATTATCTTTGGTGTACTTGTTTCTAACTTGACTAATGGATTCTCATGCTTTCAACTTGTATATTTTCAACTTCTGTCTTGATTTTACTTTCTTCTTTCATAAGAATTCTTTTAATATTTTTAGAACTATTTTTGAATTCTTCTGTTATAGGTTTAAATGTATCTTTTAGTTGCTCACTTGTATCTATTTCACCAGTTTTTATACTACGAAGCTTTTTCTTCATCACATTTCTTGTCAATACCAAATGCTTTAAATCTTTCTCATCCACGTTTGCTAACAGCAAATTCAGGTATCGGCTACTAGATCAGCTTATCAGGAGCTTATCTGGTTTTCAGATCAGCTTATCAGGAGCTGATCTAGTTATCAGATCAGCTTATCAGGAGCTGGTCTGGTTTTCAGATCAGCTTATCAGGAGCTGGTCTGGTTTTTAGATCAGCTTATCAAGAGCTGGTCTGGTTTTCAGATCAGCTTATCAGGAGCTGATCTGATTTTCAGATCAGCTTATCAGGAGCTGGACTGGTTTTCAGATCAGCTTATCAGGAGCTGGTCTGGTTATCAGATCAGCTTATCAGGAGCTGGTCTGGTTTTCAGATCAGCTTATCAGGAGCTGGTCTGGTTATCAGATCAGCTTATCAGGACCTGATCTGATTTTCAGATTAGCTTATCAGGAGCTAGTCTGGTTATCAGATCAGCTTATCAGGTAACAGATCAGGCTATCAGGAGCTGTTCAGATTTTCATTTCAAGATATCTGAGTCAGATTTAGTTATCAGTGTACAAGTAGCTAGCCATTTATAACATTTATATACATGAAGTTTAAAGTCAGATGAAATACGAAAAAATAAAGTTTTATGTAGTAAAATTATTTTCTATAACCATCATCGTTTAATTCAATATCTTTGCGTATAATCAAAAATTCATATTTAGCCTTTCCACATGCTTTATATTTTTCTCACCTTACTTAAACATTAAAATTACATTATGATGATCTCTTATCAAGTGTTTGGTGATTCTGGTGTAAGTTTTACATAAGTAAAATGAATCAACATTCTTATCTCTCCCCATAAAAAAGTATTCTTCCCATACACATCATCGTTAAATATCATATTGGAATTACTTTGGACTGAAATAACAGATTCACTATCGGTAAATTTTGTAATATATTATTGTTTTAATTGCTGAAATTAATTTCTTTATATCTAGGTTGATATAAAGATTTTGAGTATAAATAAATGTTCTCAAATTCAAGTCCATTAGGACTTTCTAGCAAGCTGATCATAGCGTTTTTTTTTCACAGGTCAACTATTGTTGCACGAATAGAATTTGATATAAAGGAACTATGATTTATTTTTGAACTATCGTTCGATGATTCATCAATATTTCGTACCAAGAATTATTTATGTTGTTTTGACTAAGGGTATGATTCAATATTTATAAAATCCATTTTATAAATATCAGCTCATACTCATAGTCAAAACAAAGTATGGTTTAAGTGTTTAAAATCGGTATTACCATAAAAATGGTGGTTTTAAACACTTAAAATATACTTTGTTTTACTAACCGCATTTTATAACTAAATGCATTTCATAAATATTGACGCATACTCATAATCAAAACAGCATATAAATATCCTTTGTTTTGACTATGAGTATGAGTCATTATCTCTTATTATAAAAAAATAAAATAGTATAATTATATGATATCAGAAATCATGTTTTCTAATATCAATTAACCATACTATTTGATTATTTCTATAATAATAGATAATATTTATGAAATGCATTTATTTACAAAATGCGATTAGTAAAACAACATAAATATAGCATGGTATGAAATTTTGATGATTCATCAATATTTCGTACCAAGGTATTTTTAGGTTGTTTTTACTATGAGTATGCGCCAATATTTATGAAATGTATTTCATAAATATTATCTCTTATTATAGAAAAATTAAAAATGTAGCTATACGATATCAGAAAATATTTTCTGAAATCGTATAGCTATATTATTTTATTTGTCCTATAATAAGAGATAATGGGCCCTACTCATAGTCAAAACAAAGAATATTTTAAGAGTTTCAAATCAGTATTATCATACAAAATACTGATTTTAAACTCTTACAGCCTTATTTATAAAACTTACTAAGGCTTTGTAAAGGCTTTTTAAAACAAATTTTTTATAAAAATTTGTTTTAAAAATTCTTTATAAAGCCCTAATAAGTGTTATAAATAAGGCTGTTAAAATATACTTTGTTTTACTAACCACATTTTTGTAACTAAACGCATTTCATAAATATTGATGCATACTCATAGTCAAAACAAAGGATATTTTTATGCTGTTTTGATTATGAGTGTGGATCATTATCTCTTATTATAGAAAAAATAAACTAATGCAGCTATACGATTTCAGAAAATATTTTCTGATATGGTATAGCTGTATTACTTTATTTTTTTATAATAAGAGATAATATTTATAAAATGTATTTAGCTACATAAATGCGGTTAGGTCCTGATAAGCTGATCTGATAACCAGACCAGCTCCTGATAAGCTGATCTGAAAACCAGATCAGGTCCTGATAAGCTGATCTGATAACCAGACCAGCTCCTGATAAGCTGATCTGATAACCAGACCAGCTCCTGATAAGCTATTCTGATAACCAGACCAGCTCCTGATAAGCTGATCTGAAAACCAGACCAGCTCCTGATAAGCTGATCTGAAAATCAGATCAGCTCCTGATAAGCTGATCTGAAAACCAGACCAGCTCTTGATAAGCTGATCTAAAAACCAGACCAGCTCCTGATAAGCTGATCTGAAAACCAGACCAGCTCCTGATAAGCTGATCTGATAACTAGATCAGCTCCTGATAAGCTGATCTGAAAACCAGATAAGCTCCTGATAAGCTGATCTAGTAGCCGATACCTGAATTTGCTGTTAGCAAACGTGGATGAGAAAGATTTAAAGCATTTGGTGTTGACAAGAAATGTGATGAAGAAAAAGCTTCGTAGTATAAAAACTGGTGAAATAGATACAAGTGAGCAACTAAAAGATACATTTAAACCTATAACAGAAGAATTCAAAAATAGTTCTAAAAATATTAAAAGAATTCTTATGAAAGAAGAAAGTAAAATCAAGACAGAAGTTGAAAATATAAGTAGTAGGGAACTGTTCATCCGGCCCCAATTAAAATTGTTAAATTGTTGCTGAAATTGTTAAATTTGGGTAATTAAAATTTGAAAATTGTTAAATTCTTGGAAATTTGTGTTTTTTTGTTTACATAAGGAGTTTTTTGTTTATATAAGGAGTTTTTTGTTTACATTATGAGTTTTTTGTTTACATTAGGAGGTTTTGTTTACATTAAGTGTATGTCTATCTGTCTGTCTGTCTGTCCGTCTGTCGGTCTGCCTGACCGTGGATGTTTGTGTGTGGAATATTTTGTGTGAATGTATTAAGGCCGTTCATAGTTTGGCGGTTTTTATGTGCGTATATACATACGAGGAAAATCATGAAAATGATTTTTCCTAATACCAATGGTGAAATAGTGATTATTAATATTTCCAAAAACCTACGGCAATGCATGATTATTCTTTTTTTCAAATGCCGACGGCAAAACATGATTATTATTTTTTTCAAATGCCGACGGCAATGCATGATAATTTTTCCTAATGCCTACGGCATTGCATGATAATTTTTCCTAATGTTTACGGCAATGCATGATAATTTTTCCTAATGCCTACGGCAAAACATGATTATTATTTTGTTCAAATGCCGACGGCAAAACATGATTATTATTTTTTTCAAATGCCGACGGCAATGCATGATAATTTTTCCTAATGCCTACGGCATTGCATGATAATTTTTCCTAATGCCTACGGCAATGCATGATAATTTTTCCTAATGCCTACGGCAAAACATGATTATTATTTTGTTCAAATGCCGACGGCAAAACATGATTATTATTTTTTTCAAATGCCGACGGCAAAACATGATTATTATTTTCTAATGCTCCCAGTGTTGCCAGACTGTAGAAATTTGATATCGTAATACTACATCAGTAATATCAGAGAAAGAAGGTTTGATGACTATTAGGCGATTCTCATATGAATCGTGGGAATGTGCTTGTGTGATTTCCTCACGCTAATAAATTGTTATACAATAAAATAATTAAATAACTGAATAAAATAATTAAATAAATGAATAAAATAATTAAATAAATGAATAAAATAATTAAATAAATGAATAAAATAATTAAATAAATTATTTTATTTATTTATAAAACGTTCTCATGTATGTGAACTCCCCTAATGCTTGTGTGTGGGGGGTCCAGCTTGTTTGTCGCTGGTAAGCTTATATTCTGTTTATTTGTTTAAGAAATATATTTGTATGTAGGTATGTATGTGTGTATGATGCATGCATGCATGTATGTATGTATGTATGTATGTATGTGCGATCGAAAGAACTTGTGCGTGGAATATTTTGTGGCTGTGTAGAATACATTTATATTTTGCAACATAATCATTTTCTTTGTCTACGATTATTTTAAAGCAGCAAAGTTTCAACTAACTACAGTCATAAGCAGAGAAACAAAAAGTAAAAATTTGCAAGTTAGCAAAAATGCTAACTTCTCCTCCTCCTTCCCACTTCCTTCTCTTTCCTTTATGTAGTTTGTTTTTGAAATAAGAAAACACTTGTAGATTTTTTATTTTTCTATACATTTATTGCTTAAAATTTTTTAAAATTTTATAATAATACATACATTAATATTTTAAAGAGTGTAAAAATTCATTTAAAGCAAGATATTTCTTTTGTTAGTAAAATAGCATTTTTTAATGCGCAAACACCAAGTTTATGATAATTACAATAAAAATATTCTGGATACTTAATCTACATTTGTTTAAAGTTGATACAGCCTATATCCTCAACGTTAAAAATTTTTCGGCATAAGATTTTTTCCAACCATCGTCTTTTCTCTTCACCTTTTACATAAATTTTAGAACATCTTGCGTTGGCTTTTAAAAAATTGCAAACGCTTTCAAAAGAAACTGATCCAGCAGTCCAGCTGAGGTGATGATAGTTTTTCGTTAGCCACTTTGCTTCTCTTTGCTTTTTTATTGATAAGCATTTAAAATCAAAAGGTGGTTTTATAATGAAATTGTTATATTCATAATTGTTGAAAACAATCGCTACTTCTTTTGCGATGAAATCATTTGAATTACTTTTGAAACCTTGTACGTCTATAAAAATTGTGTTATTTTCCATATTACTCAATTTATAAGACTTTTCGAACTTGTCCTTTGATGGGTATATATTCTATTATGCGATCATGAATAAGAATGCAGTAAGCTGATGTCTTTGCTGCAATATTAGTTGCTGTTTCAAATGCTATTTTTATATCATTTGGTCCATTATTGAGTGATTCATTCTGATGACTAACATCTACTACAATAATAGGAGCTTTTGTCTTAAACTCTGATGCAGATAGAAGCGGTTGAGATTCCCTCATATAGTAACTTTGTTGGAATCTTAGATACATATCATATAGAATTGCATATCGTTCATTTTTGAACTTTATGTTAAGATCATCATATGGATATGAGACTGAATTTAAATGTACTTTTAAATTAGTCAAATCACAATGAACAAACTTATTTTCTTGTTGAAAAGCAATCAATACAAAACGGGGGCGTTCTCTATTTGCAGCCAGTTTAACATTCCAAATATGGCTAGTATCTGTGTTTAATTGTGGATTAACATGACAATCCCAACTGCGAAATGCCATAGGTATAGAAGCACCATTGTTAATAATTTTTATCATATTCAATTTGCTAAAGTCGGATAATTGTACATGTGGGATTCTCCATGAGATGAGTGAAATTGTAAGTTTAGCTTTTTCAGTAGAAACACTCGAGCGTACAAGATCTTCATCATTCTTATTGCGCAAGAGTATCAATTCATGTTTTCCATTTAGTATAACTTTGTTGTAGTCTTCGGCGAATCCTAGAAGCATTTTTAGAGGTACATAAAAATTGAAAAATCCATTTTCAAGAGTGACATCGTCAATTTTGTTCCATCCAGCATTTTGCATCACATTGCTTTCTGTTGGTGACAGAGAAACCAAATTTTTTATAGTGCTTGTGGCTCCTAAATATCTTGTATGGTCAATTTCAATTCCATTTAGCTCATAGCGAATTTCATCAAATAGATATGCCACAAAGTTGTTTTTTAATAAAAAGTTCTCCGAAGAAGAAGAAGAAGATTTGGCCTTATTATCATCGACAACAAATCCCTCTACATAAATGTAGCTCTCACTGGGTATCACATACAAATCTTGATTTTGTATTGAAATTCTAATTTCATCGTTATTGTTGTAAGATTGTAAGTATGGTACATATGTATGATAGTCCTTTTTGATTATATTCTCATCAGACAAGGGTTTATCTAAGACATCTATTATTGAACTCATTTTGTCTTCAATTTAAAATTCAAGGACTTTAGAAAATTTTTATTTGATGTTGTTAGAGCTTTTTGTTGAGCTGGTCACTTTAATGTTGTTGTTGTTGTTCTTGGTGCTACATTTTTCAATGTATTTGTGTTGTATATTAGCATTATTTAGTTGGCCTTAAATGTATTCGTATTGTAATTTCCTCTCCTCGGAAATTAATTAAATCACCGTGTTGATCCAGTACGCGCAGCGCTAGTGAACTTATCTCTCTGGTGTTTACAGGTAAATAGATAAGATTTCTTGGAACCTCATCTATTTTATAGCCTGGAGGCACATTAATCGGAAATTCATGAAGTGTATGCGATTTCGAGTTATTCATATATGTGTTCATAGCGATACTACTTTCAATTCGCAAGAGATTCACTTTAAAAATATTAACTGGAAGATCTGAATAATAATATTTGTTTGGTGTTAGGATTTTGCTATTGAATCCTAAAAGTTTTCCAACTGTATTGTCTTTATTAAAATATACAAGATCCTTGGAACTATTAACTTTAACTTGCATTGTATTGTTATTGGCTGGGCAGAGTCGTTTGTATTCCTCTTCTATAAAATCAACTATATTATTTAATTCGTAATATCCAATTGGTATTTCAATTATATGTTCCCCTATATGAAACATATTGTTGTAGGTGTCTACATTTGGAATACTGTTGTATGAATGAAAATCAGTTAGAGCACACTCATATGCACCATGTAATTCAATAGGAGGAAAGTAACTAGCAGATAGTTCTGATGAGTTAGAGCTCAGAGTAAGTGTTATTGACATTATAACAGTCTGATTACAATTAAATAATGTTTAGTACACAGTATGGTTTATAAGTATGATTTACATATTTTATTTAAAACTTTTTCTCATTTTAAAATTAACATTAGTTTCTTAATATTAATGCTATTGTTGTTGTTGCAATTGATGTTGTTGTTGTTTCTAATTTAGTTTTTCTTCCAACTATAATATTTCATCTTTACTTATCCAAGAATTGTGTTGATTAGAAAATCCCAGCCATTTAACATATACCTCCTTCCCTTTAATTTTAAGAACCTTTTCAACTAGATATGTATTTGGAAATCTAGTTTTTGAAAGTTCCTCAGTATAGAAGCCACCTTTAATAGGATTGCCAAGATAGTCTTCTAATATGTATGTTGCAGGATTTGTATTTTGAACTCTTGTAATTGTGAAAATTTCTGTAGTCCAATTTGGAGTATAACCTTTTTCAAATGTGTGCTTATATTTGCTTATGCGAACATGATCTCCCACATTAAATTTTGACATTTTATACATTTTCAAATGACTGTATACTGTATTTAGCAGCTTTTCCTCATTTGTTGAGTTGACTTTAATAGGAGCCATTTTAATGGTACGATGAACTTTTCTATTGTATGCATTGAGTAAATCTTTGTATATATCAATCCATTTATGTATATGAACCATTATAACTAAATTCTTTCCACATCATTCCTTTCAATGTTCTATTAAATCGTTCTACTATTGATGCTTTCATAATGCTATATGTTGAGTAGTGATTAATGTTGTATTTATGCATTAATTTTCCAAAGTGTTTGTTGAAAAATTCTTTTCCATCATCTGTTTGTAAGTTTTTTGGTACTCGTCCCAATTCAAAAATATCTTCCATTGCCTTGGTTGTTTCGAGTGCTGTTTTTGTTTTTAGCGGTACTGCCCATGCAAATTTTTAGAATGTGTCAATTACAGTCAACAAAAATCGATAATTTCTATTTTCTTTAGAATAGTTCCCCATTTCAACTAAATCAGCTTGCCAAAGATCATCTATTCCTTTCATTACAACTCTGCGACGCACAAATTGTTTTCGTGCTTGCTTATGGAGTTCATTTACTAAATTTCTTTTTGAAGACATTAAGTTGTTTTTAAAGATTTTTTACAGAGTGTTGTGATCTGCTTGACGCACTTTCAGCTATTGATACAAACATATAATTTTCTAATCTATAAATTTTTTCATTAAGCTGTTCAATTTGTTCTTCAAAGGATGTTTTAATATGTAGAATATCTTTTTCAATTTTATAATTTTCTTCTATATATAATTTTATTTCGCGTTGTAGTTCCTCAATTTGCATTTGAATATCTTCTCGTATTATAGTATTATCCCCCTTAAAGTATGTTAATAATTTCTCTTCTAATTTTTCGATTTGAGTTTGCAAAAACAATTTATTGATAACATCGTTTCCCTCCAGAGCTTTTGCAACATTTTTGATCCTTTTGTTTTGGACATCAATGTTGTTGTTCGTATCCACAAAGAACCCCAGCAGTTTAGGTGCATTTTTCAAAGAAATTGTGCTGCTAGTATCGTTTAAATAGTGTCCAAATTTATCAACAGACATACTCTATTTAGTTTATTAAAGTTAGTGTATTATATTCGCTTCACGTAGTTCTTCAATAATTTATACAATTTCGTTATTGTGATTAGTATGACCTGCACCTTGTGATGCGAGCAGTAGTCGAAGTCTATCTACTAACTCATTTGGATCGTCCCAGTATATATAGTTGGGATTATTGATGTTAACTTGCATCATTCCCTCACCTAAATAGCTACCTTTGGGCTTAGACCCTGTTGATTCAGGTAAATTCTTCTGGTTTTTCTCATCAATAAATTTCTTAATAATATATTTATATTTATATCCTCTAGTACCCTTAATTTGACCATCAGGTTTAAAGTCTCTTCTATATGCATTAGTAGTAATTAAAATCTTTTTATAGATTTCAAGTTCAAATTTATCGTAATTTTTTGGTATTTTATGAAACAGAGAAAATAGTCCTGGTGCTAGAGCCCATATTTGACCACCAACTTGTATTTTATCTTCATTCAGTTTTAGGCTACTATCACCAAATTTCCATTCATTATTGTAATCTTTATGTGGGCCATAGTTTGTATCTAACTCATTTCTTCCTTCCAAAACTGATAAATCAGTATAAGTATATTCTGTATTGGAAGTCTGTGAGTAAAAATCATCTTCATCATCATCATCATCATTTTCAGTATTAACATCATTAAATAAGATGGTATTATCAAAAATTGTCCCTTCTACTAGTTTTTTTGGTGTACTTGTCTCTATCTTGACTGAAGGGTTTTCAGGCTTTAAACTTATATTATTTTCAACTTCTGTCTTGATGTTACTTTCTTCTTTCATACGAATTCTTTTAAAATTTTTAGAACTATTTATGAATTCTTTAAGAGGTTCTGTTATATGTTTGAATGTATCTCTTAATTGTTCACGTGTATCTATTTCACCAGTTTTTATACTACGAAGCTTTTTCTTCAACACATTCCTTGTCAACACCAACTGTTTTAAAATTTTCTCATCCATGTTTGCTAAGGGCAAATAACAGGTATCAGCAATGAGATCAGCTTATCAGGACCTGGTCTGGTTTTCAGATCAGCTTTTCAGGACCTGGTCTGGTTTTCAGATCAGCTTATCAGGACCTGGTCTGGTTTTCAGATCAGCTTATCAGGACCTGGTCTGGTTTTTAGATCAGCTTATCAGGAGCTGGTCTGGTTTTCAGGTAGCTGGTATAGTTTGGAGATCAGCTTATCAGGTATCGGATGAGGTTATAGCAAATAGATGTATCAAGTTTAAAGTTAGATTAATAACTAAAGTCAATCTTTTATGAGAAGTAGTTTATATAGTTATGAAAAAGTCAAATTGCTTTCTGTAGCGACCATCATTTAATTCATTATCTTTGCTTATCACTAAAAAGCCATATTTATCCTTCAAAAATTCTCTACTAATTTCTTGGAACTTTTCGTAACTCATATCGCTGCCAACATGATCCCTATAAACATGCTTCATATTTGTATCATCTTGCTTAAACATTATAATAACATTTGCATTGTCTCTTATTAAATGCTTGGGAATTCTAGTATAAGTTTGACACAAGTAGAATGAATCAATATCCCTATGTCGCCCCATACAAAAATATGTACGTATATTATTCTGCTTTTCACTTGCAACATCATCAAATATCATAATTGAATTAGTTTTAGCTTCGTCAGGTGGAATAACTGATTCATTATCGGTGAATGTATAATATCCCATTCCTTTAATTGGTGAAATTAGTTTCTTCAAGTACTCATATTTGGGTTGATAAAGAGATTTTGAGTATAAATAGATGTTTTCAAACTTGAGTCCATTAGGACTTTCTAGTAAGCCGATCATAACATTAGTCTTTCCACAATTTGATGGTCCCACTATTAGAGCACGAATAGAATTTGGTAAGAGGGGGCTATGCTTTATTTTTGAAGTGATGTTCGATGATTCATCAATATTACGAACTAAAATATTTTTATGTTGTTTCACTAACTGCATTTTTGTAACTAAATACATTTCATAAATGTTACCTCTTATTATAGAAGAAATCAGATAATATGGTTATACGATATCAGAAAACGTTTAGTCATAAAAACACCTTCGTTGGAGGAGGTATAGTAGATAAAATAATAAACTCTCTACCTGTTGAACTTCATCTTCCTGGATATCAGTACTGTGGACCTGGAACAAAACTACAAAAACGTTTAAATCGAGGTGATAAAGGAATTAATTTATTGGACTCTGCTTGTAAAGATCACGATATAGCTTATTCGAAAAATAAGGATTTAAGCACTAGACACAAGGCTGATAAAATACTTGAAAATTCAGCTTGGGATCGAGTTTTATCAAAAGATAGTAGTATTGCTGAAAAATCATTTGCCTATATGGTTACTAACGCAATGAAAGCCAAAACAAAATTTGGTATGGGTGTGGAGAAAAAGAAAAATGTTAAAAAGAACAAGCTAAATGATAAAAAACTGTTTAGAACATCAATTAGAGCTGCAACAAAAAATACTAAAGAAGGAAAAACCATTAGATATTAACTCAGCAATTAAAATTGCCCGAAAAACTATCAACAAATCATTAAAAGGAAGAAAATCTCAAATTATAGTACCACGTGTAATACGTGTCCCAAAAATTGGTGGGTTTTTGCCTCTAATACCGATTTTAACTGCTCTGGGTGCAATTGGTAGTCTAACAACTGGAGGTGCTGCTATAGCTAAAGCTGTAAATGCAACAAAGAATGCAAAAAATCAACTTGATGAAGCAACTAGACATAATAAAGCGATGGAATCTATTGCAGTTGGAAAGGGACTTTACTTAAAACCATATAAAAAGGGTTATGGTTTAGTTTTCAAAGAGGAATCAAAAAACTATTAGAGATGCTACCCAACAGACCACTATCTGATGAGGACCTTAACCGTTTCTATATAAATATTCCATATTTTAGAGGAGTTTTCATGTTGAATACTCTACCAAAACGAACAAAGAAAATAGAATGTGGAATAATCAATTTAGACGTATCAACAGGACCTGGTACACATTGGGTAGCATATTATAAAAACAACAATGAAAAAGAATATTTCGACAGCTTTGGAAACTTACAACCTCCTTCGGAAGTAGTCAAATATCTTGGTACAAATATAAAATACAACTATAATCAACATCAGAATTTCAATACATTTACCTGTGGTCATTTATGTCTTAAATTTCTTTATGAAATAACTGAAAATATTAAATAAAAAAGCACAAACATTTATTTTTTACAAAACTGTTTCATGTATTTTTATTTATAATTTAAAATACAAAATTATTATATATTATTGCCAAATTGGAAATTGGGAATTTTGAATTAGAAATTCACTCAGCTCGCTTTCAACAATTAAGCTTTGTTCACCTTCTCTACTTAAGCAATATGATCCGCTCGAGAGCTCTTTAATTTCATCATCGGTTAAAGCATTATATCGCTTTGGGAGGAACATTATGTGGTTTTCCATTTCAACTTTTAGTGTTGGCCCATATTTTGTTGTTACTCTTGTCACTTTTCGAATTGTGTATTTAATTGATGTCTCAAGCTCCTTTATGTGGATTAAGGTTTTATTTTTTAGTGAATTAAATTTTGATGTTAGATTTGTTGTAGACTCCATTTTTTATTTACTTCTACTCACTTTAAATGTTTAACTGAAAATGATCTTAAAAGTAGCGATGATGACTTCTAGAAGGCTAATCGAAAATATTTATGGTGAAATAGTGAATAAGTGGGGGATAGTGATAGACAGAAAGAGATGGTTATAGAGAGAAAAGGGATAGAGAGAGATAGAGTGCTAAAAAAGAAGTATGGAATATAGATGATGGTATAGATATTTTAAATATCAAAAGATAGTACTTTTAAAATTTAAAGAGCAAATTAGTCTTAAAGAAACCTTCAAACAATCATCATTCATTAATTTATCGGCAAATACAATGAGCCAAATTAGACGTACTCTAAACCAATTTTTAAGAGATTTCGAAAGCTTCAGGCTTTTTGATCATTGGGAGATGATCAAATTTTTCGAAAATATGCTAGATGAGAACGAAGAATATGGTATCATGGAAGATGAAGACAATACAGAAGGACACTTCAAAAGCTGTCCTTGGTATGATCCTGAGTGTGAGGAAGGACCTGATACTTGCAGATGTACAATATATTTTTTGCGCAAAAGTATATTAGAAAATTTAATAATTATATACTATGAAATGTTTCCATCATTATAATAAAAATAAATAAAATTAAATTAAATTATTCCTTGTTTTGTATTATTTTTTAAAGGATATTTAGGAAACATTTATTCGAATAGAAAATTACAGAAACTTGTATGTAGTGAAAAATATAAGGACTTATCCGATTATCTAAATTGTTTCTCTTTATGAAAATATGAAATTTAATGGAATTTCATAATATTGTGAAATTCAATTTGTTTTGTGCAGAACCTCTCAGGGAAAACAAGACTGTGCATGTTTAAGCGATATAAAAACAAGAATTTGCAAATAAGCAAAAACGAAAGTTTTTTTGATTCAACGAAGTAAAGCCAATAAAGAAATAAACACTTTGGAAAATTAATGCATAAATACAACATTAATCACTACTCAACATATAGCATTATGAAAGCATCAATAGTAGAACGATTTAATAGAACATTGAAAGGAATGATGTGGAAAGAATTTAGTTATAATGGTTCATATACATAAATGGATTGATATATACAAAGATTTACTCAATGCATACAATAGAAAAGTTCATCGTACCATTAAAATGGCTCCTATTAAAGTCAACTCAACAAATGAGGAAAAGCTGCTAAATACAGTATACAGTCATTTGAAAATGTATAAAATGTCAAAATTTAATGTGGGAGATCATGTTCGCATAAGCAAATATAAGCACACATTTGAAAAAGGTTATACTCCAAATTGGACTACAGAAATTTTCACAATTACAAGAGTTCAAAATACAAATCCTGCAACATACATATTAGAAGACTATCTTGGCAATCCTATTAAAGGTGGCTTCTATACTGAGGAACTTTCAAAAACTAGATTTCCAAATACATGTCTAGTTGAAAAGGTTCTTAAAATTAAAGGGAAGGAGGTATATGTTAAATGGCTGGGATTTTCTAATCAACACAATTCTTGGATAAGTAAAGATGAAATATTATAGTTGGAAGAAAAACTAAATTAGAAACAACAACAACATCAATTGCAACAACAACAATAGCATTAATATTAAGAAACTAATGTTAATTTTGAAATGAGAAAAAGTTTTAAATAAAATATGTAAATCATACTTATAAACCATACTGTGTACTAAACATTATTTAATTGTAATCAGACTGTTATAATGTCAATAACACTTACTCTGAGCTCTACCTCATCAGAACTATCTGCTAGTTACTTTCCTCCTATTGAATTACATGGTGCATATGAGTGTGCTCTAACTGATTTTCATTCATACAACAGTATTCCAAATGTAGACACCTACAACAATATGTTTCATATAGGGGAACATATAATTGAAATACCAATTGGATATTACGAATTAAATAATATAGTTGATTTTATAGAAGAGGAATACAAACGACTCTGCCCAGCCAATAACAATACAATGCAAGTTAAAGTTAATAGTTCCAAGGATCTTGTATATTTTAATAAAGACAATACAGTTGGAAAACTTTTAGGATTCAATAGCAAAATCCTAACACCAAACAAATATTATTATTCAGATCTTCCAGTTAATATTTTTAAAGTGAATCTCTTGCGAATTGAAAGTAGTATCGCTATGAACACATATATGAATAACTCGAAATCGCATACACTTCATGAATTTCCGATTAATGTGCCTCCAGGCTATAAAATAGATGAGGTTCCAAGAAATCTTATCTATTTACCTGTAAACACCAGAGAGATAAGTTCACTAGCGCTGCGCGTACTGGATCAACACGGTGATTTAATTAATTTCCGAGGAGAGGAAATTACAATACGAATACATTTAAGGCCAACTAAATAATGCTAATATACAACACAAATACATTGAAAAATATAGCACCAAGAACAACAACAACAACATTAAAGTGACCAGCTCAACAAAAAGCTCTAACAACATCAAATAAAAATTTTCTAAAGTCCTTGAATTTTAAATTGAAGACAAAATGAGTTCAATAATAGATGTCTTAGATAAACCCTTGTCTGATGAGAATATAATCAAAAAGGACTATCATACATATGTACCATACTTACAATCTTACAACAATAATGATGAAATTAGAATTTCAATACAAAATCAAGATTTGTATGTGATACCCAGTGAGAGCTACATTTATGTAGAGGGATTTGTTGTCGATGATAATAAGGCCAAATCTTCTTCTTCTTCTTCGGAGAACTTTTTATTAAAAAACAACTTTGTGGCATATCTATTTGATGAAATTCGCTATGAGCTAAATGGAATTGAAATTGACCATACAAGATATTTAGGGGCCACAAGCACTATAAAAAATTTGGTTTCTCTGTCACCAACAGAAAGCAATGTGATGCAAAATGCTGGATGGAACAAAATTGACGATGTCACTCTTGAAAATGGATTTTTCAATTTTTATGTACCTCTAAAAATGCTTCTAGGATTCGCCGAAGACTACAACAAAGTTATACTAAATGGAAAACATGAATTGATACTCTTGCGCAATAAGAATGATGAAGATCTTGTACGCTCGAGTGTTTCTACTGAAAAAGCTAAACTTACAATTTCACTCATCTCATGGAGAATCCCACATGTACAATTATCCGACTTTAGCAAATTGAATATGATAAAAATTATTAACAATGGTGCTTCTATACCTATGGCATTTCGCAGTTGGGATTGTCATGTTAATCCACAATTAAACACAGATACTAGCCATATTTGGAATGTTAAACTGGCTGCAAATAGAGAACGCCCCCGTTTTGTATTGATTGCTTTTCAACAAGAAAATAAGTTTGTTCATTGTGATTTGACTAATTTAAAAGTACATTTAAATTCAGTCTCATATCCATATGATGATCTTAACATAAAGTTCAAAAATGAACGATATGCAATTCTATATGATATGTATCTAAGATTCCAACAAAGTTACTATATGAGGGAATCTCAACCGCTTCTATCTGCATCAGAGTTTAAGACAAAAGCTCCTATTATTGTAGTAGATGTCAGTCATCAGAATGAATCACTCAATAATGGACCGATTGATATAAAAATAGCATTTGAAACAGCAACTAATATTGCAGCAAAGACATCAGCTTACTGCATTCTTATTCATGATCGCATAATAGAATATATACCCATCAAAGGACAAGTTCGAAAAGTCTTATAAATTGAGTAATATGGAAAATAACACAATTTTTATAGACGTACAAGGTTTCAAAAGTAATTCAAATGATTTCATCGCAAAAGAAGTAGCGATTGTTTTCAACAATTATGAATATAACAATTTCATTATAAAACCACCTTTTGATTTTAAATGCTTATCAATAAAAAAGCAAAGAGAAGCAAAGTGGCTAACGAAAAACTATCATCACCTCAGCTGGACTGCTGGATCAGTTTCTTTTGAAAGCGTTTGCAATTTTTTAAAAGCCAACGCAAGATGTTCTAAAATTTATGTAAAAGCTGAAGAGAAAAGACGATGGTTGGAAAAAATCTTATGCCGAAAAATTTTTAACGTTGAGGATATAGGCTGTATCAACTTTAAACAAATGGAGATTAAGTATCCAGAATATTTTTATTGTAATTATCATAAACTTGGTGTTTGCGCATTAAAAAATGCTATTTTACTAACAAAAGAAATATCTTGCTTTAAATGAATTTTTACACTCTTTAAAATATTAATGTATGTATTATTATAAAATTTTAAAAAATTTTAAGCAATAAATGTATAGAAAAATAAAAAATCTACAAGTGTTTTCTTATTTCAAAAACAAACTACATAAAGGAAAGAGAAGGAAGTGGGAAGGAGGAGGAGAAGTTAGCATTTTTGCTAACTTGCAAATTTTTACTTTTTGTTTCTCTGCTTATGACTGTAGTTAGTTGAAACTTTGCTGCTTTAAAATAATCGTAGACAAAGAAAATGATTATGTTGCAAAATATAAATGTATTCTACACAGCCACAAAATATTCCACGCACAAGTTCTTTCGATCGCACATACATACATACATACATACGTACATGCATGCATGCATCATACACACATACATACCTACATACAAATATATTTCTTAAACAAATAAACAGAATATAAGCTTACCAGCGACAAACAAGCTGGACCCCCCACACACAAGCATTAGGGGAGTTCACATACATGAGAACGTTTTATAAATAAATAAAATAATTTATTTAATTATTTTATTCATTTATTTAATTATTTTATTCATTTATTTAATTATTTTACTCATTTATTTAATTATTTTATTCAGTTATTTAATTATTTTATTGTATAACAATTTATTAGCGTGAGGAAATCACACAAGCACATTCCCACGATTCATATGAGAATCGCCTAATAGTCATCAAACCTTCTTTCTCTGATATTACTGATGTAGTATTACGATATCAAATTTCTACAGTCTGGCAACACTGGGAGCATTAGAAAATAATAATCATGTTTTGCCGTCGGCATTTGAAAAAAATAATAATCATGTTTTGCCGTCGGCATTTGAACAAAATAATAATCATGTTTTGCCGTAGGCATTAGGAAAAATTATCATGCATTGCCGTCGGCATTTGAAAAAAATAATAATCATGTTTTGCCGTCGGCATTTGAAAAAAAGAATAATCATGCATTGCCGTAGGCATTAGGAAATATTAATAATCACTATTTCACCATTGGTATTAGGAAAAATCATTTTCATGATTTTCCTCGTCTGTATATACGCACATAAAAACCGCCAAACTATGAACCGCCTTAATACATTCACACAAAATATTCCACACACAAACATCCACGGTCAGGCAGACCGACAGACGGACAGACAGACAGACAGATAGACATACACTTAATGTAAACAAAACCTCCTAATGTAAACAAAAAACTCATAATGTAAACAAAAAACTCCTTATATAAACAAAAAACTCCTTATGTAAACAAAAAAACACAAATTTCCAAGAATTTAACAATTTTCAAATTTTAATTACCCAAATTTAACAATTTCAGCAACAATTTAACAATTTTAATTGGGGCCGGATGAACAGTTCCCTACTACTAATATACAAGTTGAAAGCATGAGAATCCATTAGTCAAGTTAGAAACAAGTACACCAAAGATAATACCATCTTATTTAATGATGCTAATACTGAGAATGATGATGACGATGATTTGTATTCAAAGACTTCCAATTCCGAAGACTTATCAGTATTGGAAGGAAGAAATGAATTAGATACAAACTAATGGTGATAGTAACCTCAAACTGAATGAAGATAAAATACAAGTTGGTGGTAAATATAGGCTCTAACACTAGGACTATTTTCTCTAATGTTTGATAAAATACCAAAAAATTATGATAAATTTGAACTCGAAATCTATAAAAAGATTTTAATTACTACTAATGTATGCATACAGAATCATCATCGTTCTCCGTCAGAGAACGATGATATAAGTTAATTTTTCTGGAAACTGAAATCGACAAACTAAAGAACAAATTAATAATATAGCTTAAGGCATTGATATAATTCAAGAATATATTCAAATGTATATTGGTGGACTACAACGTGAAATAAAATTAGAGAAGGAAGAGAGTTATAAAATTGAAAAGCAATTCTAAAAATTAAATAATTAAAAATAAATTGAAGAGCTGTACGATTAAATATATAGATTAGAAAATTAACTACATGTTAGTATAAATAGCTGAAAGTGCAACATGTAGATCACCACACTATCGAAAAAGTCTGTAAAACAACTCAATGTCTTTAAAAAGAAATTTAGTAAACGAACTCCATATTAAAACTCGAAAATTGTTTGTGCTTGTAGAGATGCAATGACAGGAATATATGAAGTTTTATGGAGCTAAGTTAGGTGAAATGGAGAACTATTCTACAGAAAATAGAAATTGGATACTTTTGAAGAGTGTAATTTACATATTATCAAATTGTAGTACAGCTGAAAATAAAAGCTGCACTCCAAAAACCAAGGAATGGAAAATATTTTTGAAGTGGTACGGGTACCAAAAAAAAAAAAAAAAACTTACAAACAGATGATTCTAAGGAATTTTTTAATAAATACTTTGGAAAACTCGTACATAAATAGAAGATTAAACATTACTTAATATGAAAGCATCAATAGTACAATGATTTAATTGAGCATTAAAAGGAATGATGTGAAAAGAATTAGCTTTAATGGTTCATATAAAAGGATTGGTATACATATATAAGGAATTACTTAGTGCATAAAATAGAAAAATTTATCTCACCATTAAAATGTTTACGATTAAAGTTAACTCAACAAATGAGAAAAAGCTGCTTAATACAGTATAAAGTAATTTGAAGAATGAATGTTGAATTTAATAAAAATAAAAATTAAATTAAAACGAAAAATCTAGTTTTTTTGTAGGATTGATTAGGAATGATGGGTCTTAAGAAAGGTAATTAACTAAATGTAGTGGAATTAGATAATTAGCTAAATGTAGTGGAATTCTCTAAACTTGTTGGTCTGAATGAAATTTGCTAAAACTTCAGTGTTTAAAATAAACTATAACACAGTGCAATATTCAGCAGCACATCATATTATCACTTTTTATAAAGTTGTATGTACATTTTCCCATCGAAAGCGTTAGAACGCAAAATTTTACAATATGAAAATGGGATTATTATAGAAGATCTTCGCTCTATTTATTTCTTTAGCTATCAGATCTTTAGAAAATATAGATAAACTACGGAATTTGGACTTTGATATCCAATCTTTAAGAATGTACATGTGTATGAATAAGTATCAAGCAAACTTAGTGAGTGAATATACGCTCCAACTAGAATCATGCTGAAGCATGCATACTGCAAACAGATCTTACTTTATATCTGTATGAGTATTAAATAAATTTACAGAAAAAAAAATGAAAGCATGCCGAAGCATGCATAATTTCAAAAAAAAAAAAAAAATCCTCACGTCATACAATTTTGTAAGCAAAGAAATTTTATGATTTTGTGGTCACTTAAATACATACATACATATGTATCTACTTTGCAAAAATTCAAAAGAGCGATCTGGTAAATTCTAATAGTAAAGATTTTTAATTGTAACACTACTACATCTTGGACTCTTACGTCACTATCGATAGAAGCATGCTAAGGCATGCATACTAGCAAAATATATAAAGCTGTTAGAAGGTGATGAGACAGCAATTGTATCTGGATCAACCCAACTCATGAATGTATTGTATACTGGAGTGATTGATGGTGATGATGACCTTTTTTAAGTGGATAATCATTACATATGAATGCGATAGGAGTCAACCAGCAAACCTCATGTAGAAATACCTACTTGAGGCAAAAAGTTCTCCCAAACATAGATATTTCATTGTTTCTAACACTTTATGAAAACACCGACGGTGAATTGCTGAGATCGATTTGCTACAATAGTTGTTTATTAAACATACATTTCTTTGTAAGTAAACTAATTTCTACATACCTAATGTATATACCCACCAAAAAATTAGACAAAAATACTCTATTCCAAGTAGTAAAATCTGAAAAAAGGAGTGGCACATTAGAAGAAAAAAATAAATAAAAATATAGAGTGACTGACCAACTAATACGTACACTCTGTCCGATGGAAACACAAAACACACTTAAACATTTCAGAAATATATACACAATACGCTGAACTTTAATAAAATTAAAAAAAATCATATAGGACAACAAATAAAAGTGAAAGGTGCTCACCCTTCATAAAACAAACATATATGTACCTTATTAATGTAAAAATATTATCAGTATAAAGCAACAGAAATTTCGTCAAACAAAGTCATCTTGTATCCTAGAGGAACCGTCGAAAGGGTATACCTAAAGTCTCTGAAAACCACTTCGTTTTCTGATGATCGCTTTTCAACAAGAAAATAAGTTTGTTCATTGTGACTAATTTAAAAGTACATTTAAATTCAGTCTCATATCCGATCTTAACTGCATCAGAATTTAAGAAAAAAGCTCCTTTTATTCTATTGAATAAAATTTTAATTTAAAACAGTAAGCAAAGATATCAGCTTCAACTTCAAATGATTTCATCACAAAAAAAAAAAAAAAAAAACTAGTGGTTGTTTTCAACAATTATGAAAATAATAATTTCAATATAAAGCTCCCTTTTGATTTTAAATGTTTATCAATAAAAATAAAAAAAGAAGTAAGTTGACTACGAAAGAAAAAGAAAACTATCAGTATATAAGCTGGAGTGCCGGATCAGTTTCATTTAAAAATATTTATACATTTTTAAAAAGCAAAGCAAGCTTTCCAAAATAAATGTAGAAAGTGAAGAAAAAAGTCTATAGTTAGAAAAAATTATGTACCCCAAAAATTTCTAACGTAAACTTACTAACGTTGCATCAACTTTAAAAAAATTTAAGTTAAGTATAAGAAATATTTCTATTTTAGTTGCTATTACTATAGAGTATGTATCTTCAGGAATTCAGTTTTACTTAAAAACAGAAAATCCTCACAAACTTTTAAGTAAACGCAGATAAAAATTAAAACGTTTTTATTTTCAAATAAAAAAAAAACTGAATATATCGCATCTATACACAGACGAATATTTACAATAACAACACCAACAACAAGAAGAACAAAAGACATCAATGACAAAAAAAAATGTATTCAAAGATTGAAATAAACAAAATCTGTAATATAAACAAATTTCATATAGGCAGACTTTAACGCGAGACAAATTTAAGTATGAGAAAATATAAAACAAGCGTAAGTATAAAAACATAATAAGGTTAGGGAAGTCCAGACATATGATAGTATTTTATAGTACCAAATGTCGATACTGAAAACAATTTATTTCTATCTACATATAAATATTAGCGCAAATACACACACACATAGCAGAATTCATATTAGAAATATCCAAGAAAATTTCAACAACACCCCACCTTTCACAAATCACGACCAGCCTAAAATTCTCCCCCAGATATACACATAAAAATTCCCATTGTCATACATACATACATATACAATTACAGAATTAATCTCAAGAACACAACACTCACCTACCCTAAATTATGAATAGTCTTAAACTGCTACAGACATATATACATAGATTCTCCCGGCTACATAATACAAGAACACCTCGTCCCTAATAAATCCCAATCATCTTAAATTCTTACAGAAACAGATACATACATACACATAACCAATTTACCTCAACAAGATCCTCAAATCACGATCAGCCTTAAACTACTATAGACAGACGCATTCGCAAATTCCCATGGCTACATATTACGTCAACAACCCTGCCCACCCAAATCATGGTCAGCCTTAAACTCCTACAGAAATACAAACACACAGATTCCCCCGGTTACATATTAATAGAATGCTTCGCCCCTCAAAAATCACAATCAGCCTTAAGCTCCTACAGAAATACATATGTACATTGAAATTAATACAAACATACACAGACACACACACACATGCGCACACACATACACACAATCGATTTACCTCAACTACACCCCGCCCCCTGCCAATCAAACCATCACCTAAATTCTCACAGACAGACAGACACATCCACAAATTCCTATGGTTACATAATACGGCAACAACGCCACCTACTGAAATCACGTCCAAATTCTCACAGTCTATCAACACGAACATTAGCATTAGAAAAAATAACTTTCACGTTTTCCCGCCGTCATTAGGAAAAATCATTTTCCCGTCGGCATTTGAAAAAATTATATTAATTTTTTGCCGTCGGCATTTGAAAAAAATAATAATCATGTATTGCAGTAGGCATTAGGAAAAATTATCATGTATTGCAGTAGGCATTAGGAAAAATTATCATGTTTTGCCTTCGGTATTACGAAAAATTATCATGTTTTGCCTTCGGAATTACGAAAAATCATTAGATGATTTTCCGTCAGCATTAGGAAAAACCATTTTCATGATTTTCCCCGTCGTCACATACACACATAAAAACCGCCAAAATATGAACCGCCTTAATACATTCACACAAAATATTCCACACACAAACTTCCCACGGTCAGGCAGGCAGACAGACAGACCGACAGACAGACATACACTTAATGTAAACAAAAACTCCTAATGTAAACAAAAAACTCCTAATGTAAACAAAAGACTCCTTATGTAAACAAAAAAACACAAATTTCCAAGAATTTAACAATTTTCAAATTTTAATTACCCAAATTTAACAATTTCAGCAACAATTTAACAATTTTAATTGCCACAGAACCGCCAGTTCACAACTACTAGTGTCTCACTTGAAACATGCTTTTTGGAATCTATGGTAAAAAGAATACCTTCCAGAATTACAACAACGACATAAGTGGAGAATAGCTTCATCAAACGTTCAAGGAGGTCAGCTTGTAATCATCAAAGAAGACAATGTGCCAGTCATGAAATGACCCCTTGGTTGAATAGTAAATATGTGCAAAGGTCATGATGGCTTCGTAGGAGTGGTCAAGGTCAAAACGTCATCAGGTATTAAGTCACTTGCTATTCACCGCTTGGCCCCTTTAATGAATGAGAAAACAAATGAGAAACCTGCAAACAAAACCTTAAAGAGGTCACCCGAACCAGACTTGTTTCCCACCAAGCGACCTAAATCTGTTGGCTGCAGCTTACTATACACAACCTTGCTCACCCTTCTCTTACTCCCTGCTGTTCTCGGCAAACCAATAAATTCTGAGGTAATCATCAAGGATCCCGGCCTGTATTTTGAAGGGATAGGCACAGCAAGAACAATCACAGCAGAATGGAAAATAATGGTTAATTACGATCTCGTTCCATTCCGAGCAGAAGTTAAGGCATTTTCAACCACATTGGAGACTTTTTCCAATCTCTGCAAAATATCTCCACAAGCAAGCATGTGTCACGATTTCATAAGCAACCTAAAACAGCTTCAGGCCGATCTGATACAAGATGATAACGTGATCATGTCTGGTCGAATGCGTAGAGGCCCTCAACATCATCGGTAACGTAGCAAGAAGCCTCTTTGGTGTTCTCAACTCTGATTATGCCACAGAAATGGAACACACGATACGCCAGGCAGAAACGGGCAGAGAGCATCTTTACTCATTACTACGAAATCAAACATCCATAATTGATTCTACTCTTAACATTATCAAAGAAACAGAACTTTCGTTGCAGTTAAGGTTAAACGAAACACAAAATGAAATAGCAAGGCTACAAAATCAAGTAACGGAGGACCAGCGTCAATTGAAGATCGCATATTTAACAACATTTCTTTCTAGTGAGCTGATTTTAACAGCAACGCGACTCCGCCGAATTGAAGCTGAAATAATAAACGTCTTAACGGACTCCCATCATGGTAGAATTAGTCCTTCTCTTATATCACAAAATCAGCTTCAGAGAGAACTAAACGTGATCAAGGCACAAGTGTCGCGAGTCCTACCCGTCAAAGAAGGCGACTTGATTCAACTTTACAAACTTATGCGAACTAAGGCAGGAGTCACAGAAAACAAGGTCATCTTTGAAGTCAAATTACCATTGATCGACCAACAACCCTTTGAACTCTTTAAGATATTTGGAGTCCCCTCAAACAAGAACGGCACACTTTTCGTCATAGTACCCGAGAAACCATATCTGGCAATTAATTCACTCAGAGATGAATACATTCGACTGTCGAATGACGATATAATAAATTCATTCCGGCTCAACGATGTCTTTATCTTCGACAACAAACAATCAACAATTAACTTCTTTAATCAAAACTCTGCTAGAAATTGCAGGCTAGTTACATCAAGAGAACAAGTCGTTTGGATACAACTACACAACAAAAACAAATTGATTTATTCCACAATAAATATCACTGAAGTTTATGCTGTTTGTGGAACTGAAATAATGCAATTCACATTGCTCGGTTCTGGTATACTTCAGATTGAACCAACCTGTATCCTAAAGACAGCCGATATCACCATTCGGGGGCAGTATGACGTATCCAGTAACATCCAAACATCGTACTTCCGTTTCAAAAATATTAATGCCCTGACCAACATAAGTGAGCCTATAACAATATTCAACAGCACGCGGCAGGTTCTACAAACTCATACTGATCAACTAAATGAGCTACAAGCCCAACCTTCAGGAAGCCGACATGTCACACCTGCATAAACTCATTAACAACAAAAATCTGCAATATCAAGCAATAAGCTATTTTACGCTCAGCTTAGTTTTAGCCTTAGTTGTCCTTTATCTGGTGTGGAAAAACCGATCATCTTGTAGAAGGAAGGACCAACCCGAAGCGATACCTACTCCAACTTCTCGACAAAGCTCACCATCCAAATACGTCATCGAACTACAAGATACCTGAAGTGCATCGGCAGTACTTGAACATTACATGGTTCAACGGGGGGAGAATGTTGGCGACCCTTAAATTAAGATCATCATAACTATTCAACTCATTAAAATTAAATTCATAATCATCCAAACACATGTGTATGTATGTAAATGCATTCGCAATTGTTTGTTTATAAAAAAAAATACAAACAATAAGTGCAATGCAATAATGGTTAGTGACCGAAGAATCATATTGCAGTCACAGCATAACATACACACATTAACACTAAGTTTTTTTTGTTTTATTTAACGCCAGTCAATTACTACGTTATACGCAGGTCTTATTTGCAAATAAAACTGTAAATTGCTGCCATATTATTGTTTTTATTGCGAATTACTAATTCACGATTAACGCACTATTTGCAAATAAAATGCTTGAGGTTGCCACGCTTACAAATGTTTAATAACAAAAAACAATAAATTTATTAATATTGCACAAAATAACATTAATAGAAGCAAATAATGACAATTAAAACAAATAATTATTTGATATTTTGTACATTTACAGTATTTTCTTGTCAACATAAGTAAGTTTTCTATAGAAGTGCTAAAAAGTTTGTGTACTTTTTCTATGCTGTACAAACAGTGAGTTAATTTATTTGCGAATATTTTTATTTGCAAATAGTGCGTGTATAAACGTAGTAAATGACCACAATAAAGAACATAAGTTCAACGTCTTCAATGGTCAGCGACTTTACAAATTCAGTATTTCTAGTTTTCTTACACCTTGCATTAATAATTGAACTAATTAATTAGCGTATAGGTTTAATTTAGGGTTTGCCAAAAACCGTGGAAATTCAAAAACCGCGGTTTCCGGTTTTAAGCTATTAAAACCGGTCGGTTTCGGTTCGGTTTCGGCTTTAAAAATATGCATGTATATAAATAGGTATGTATGCTGGAAAGATAAATGACGATTTAAAAACACTTATCCCTATCGTGGAAAACAAATGGAATTTGTCTTCAAGTGAAATTTTCATTCCCCGCATCAGTCCAGGTGAATGTAAAAAGGGAAGAATTTTTGTAAAACTTAAAAATTAATTGAAAATCGGAAAAATTTAAGTTTAATAAAAAAGTCACAAAAATTTTAAGTTATATTTTTTTTTTTTTTTTTTTGTAATGCATGTATTTATTTATTGTATCTTCATATATGAACTAACAATAAGTATTCAAATCTTAAATCTATAAAAAAAATTATTAGGCCCGACCAGTGTCGGACATAAACTTAGTGGTAGTTATAAATAATACATTAGTAGTGATAATCAAAAAAAAAGGGGGGGGGGAAGTATTTTCAAGTAGTCCCATCTGGAGTGTTAGGTATAAGAGCCCGTGTGTCTCTCTTTTTTAGACGGACGTGTCCAGTAAAGTTCAAAATATTACGAGCAAGCGGATTAGGATGTGATTCGAGTTTTGTTAAATATTTGCCAGCGTATTTTGCAATTTCTTCAGTCACTAGTGGCATATTTAAATCACGATGTATAATAGAATTTTGCATGTACCATGGAGCCGATGTTATTAACCGTAAAGTTTTGATTTGCCTTCGTTTGATTCTCTTGACATTGGAAGCTGAAGCAGTGCCCCATAACTGAATTCCGTAGCACCATATTGGCTTCAAAAGCGACTTGTATAGTAAAAGTTTGCAGTCTAGTCTGAGTGTTGAGTTCCTGCCAATTAACCAATATATTTGAGTTAACTTAATTTTTATCTGAGTTAACTTAGAGTCAATATGATGTTTCCATGTAAGTCTTCGATCAAGGTGTATACCAAGGTATTTCACTTGGGAATGTTGAGGAATGTTTTGATTGTTGATTCGAATGGGGGAGCAAGTATCTATTCTTAGGGTGAACGTTATATGGACACACTTTTGTTCATTGACTTTAATTCTCCATAAGTTCAACCATATTTCCAGCACCCGTACATGAATTGGGAGTGAATACAGATTTTAAATGCTCAGAAAATAAGTTACCTCTCTCACTACCACTTCTTGCCCAGCCTTCGGTCGCAGTACGCAATGGTGATTTAAGATCAACGGGTCGTTTAAGATTTCTAGTAGCTCGCCATAAAGAGTAATTAGATGCGGACGTTACATCAAGACCTTCTAAATACTTTTCCAGTAGTGCAGTTTTTTCCGACGATAGCAGCTCTTTGAGTCGTTTAGTACATTCTTGAAGTCTGATTTTATTTAGGGGTGATCTGTGTTGTTGCCATTCTCTTCTAGCTCTCCTTTTTTCACATACAAGACGTTCAATTTCCGTAGAATAAATTCTGTTAAATCCGGTCTGCGGATAGGAGGTAGTGGCGTGTTCAGCAGCCTGTTTAATATTTTCGTTAAGATTGGCAATGTTAAATTCAATATCATCGCATGATCTAAGCTGAATGTTTTCTACGCAGTGACTACTAAGATATTTTTTGAATGCCAGCCAGTTGATTCCATTAATCATCTTCAGATATGAGTTAGTTAAATCACTCCTTAGTGGGTTGCAAATTGTAACTATTGTTGGAGAGTGATCAGGGGACAGATCTAGAGAGGCCTCTACATGAATTAAGTCCCTATGAATATATTTCGTGATGGCAAAATCTATAACATCTGGAATTTTTCTTACGTCAGTAGGCCAGTAAGTAGGCTCCCCACTCGAAATGACATCTAAGCCCATTTTTGAAATTGTTATAAATGAAGTTTATTTAATTTTAAGTTGTACTCATGGAGGCGCTTCTGTTGACTTAGATATTTTTTCATTAAGTATACCACCGTGGTGCACCACCATGAAATTTACTGCCTGTGAACCAAAGAGATTCATACTCTATGAAAAAATGTATTGTAGGTAATTATTGTTAACATTCGTAAGCTTCACTTACTAATCTTGCCCTAAAAATAAATAATTTTAACTTTTAATATATAATTCGAAGAAAAACACCGAAATTATTCGATATAATAATTCAGGTCAGCTGCAAAAATAAAGTGAACAAAACCAAGGGAAGAATGAAAAATATTCTGGCTTATCGTGGTTGGCGTATTTCAAATACGACTACGACTGTTAGGCAATAGATTAAAGAAGACTTCAACAGTGTTTCTTTAATTTATTACCAAATTAAGTCAGATTATTCATGATAAGTGGAATCAAAAAATTTAAAATATTTCTGGGAAAAAATTTTCGAAGGAAAAAATTATTACTATAGGGGTGATAATGTTTCTCTGGTTTGTATTCAATTCAGGTACTTATATTAGAAAAAAAAAAACATTTAGAGTGAGTATGTGTGTAAAAAGCTTAAAAATAAAAGATTTATATTTAATTATCCAAGTAATAAAATTTCAGAAACGTTAAAGCGTTCAATGTAGAGTCGTTTAAACCAAATCTTATTTTTGTGCAGAAGTAACCAGCGACAAAAAACACTATTTCGCTTTCAGTTGAAGAGGGCTTTATTGTATTATTGCCTTGTGAAGCAAAAATATTTTTTTTTTTTTTTTAAATGCTTGTTTATTATTTATTGTATCTTCAAATATGAACTAACAATAAGTATTCAAATCTTAAATCTATAAAAAAAAATTATTAGGCCCGACCAATGTCGGACATAAGCTTAGTGATAGTTATTAATAATACATAAGTAGTGATAAGCAACAAAAAGAAAAAGGTGTTTTCAAGCAGCTTCATCATCTAGAGTGTTGAATATTAGAGCCCGTGTATCTCTCTTTTTTAAGCGGATGTGTCCAGTAAAGTTCAAAATATTACGAGCAAGCGGATTAGGATGTGACTCGAGTTTTGTTAGGTATTTGCCTGCGTATTTTGCAATTTCTTCAGTCACTAGTGGCATATTCAAATCGCGATGTATATTTGAATTTTTGATGTACCATGGAGCCGATGTTATCATGCGTAAAATTTTATTTTGCCTTCGTTGAATTTTCTCTACATTTGAAGGTAAGGCAGTGCCCCATAGTTGAATTCCGTAACACCATATTGGCTTTAAAAGCGACTTGTATATTAAAAGTTTGCAGTCTAGGCTAAGTGTTGAATTTCTACCAATCAGCCAATGTACCTGAGTTAATTTAAGTTTCATTTGAGTTAACTTAGAGTCAATGTGATGTTTCCATGTAAGTCGTCAATCAAGATGTATACCAAGATATTTCACATGTGAATGTTGAGGAACAACTTGATTGTTAATCCGAATGGGGGAGCAAGTATCTCTTCTTAGGGTGAACGTTATATGGACACACTTTTGTTCATTGACTTTAATTCTCCATAAGTTTAACCAAAGCTCCATCTGGCTAATGTGTTCCTGGAGTTTGCGGGATGCCTCATCAGGGTTTTCGTGCATACTAAGGCAGGCTGTATCGTCGGCAAATGTGGAAGTATGGATACTACTGCTCACAGGCATATCACAAGTATAAATCAAATATAAAACTGGTCCCAGTATGCTCCCCTGTGCAACACCGGATGAAATAGTTTCAGGCCTACTCGTAAAGTCTCCTTCCACAACAGTGAACTTACGGGAAATAATGTAACTTTCCAAAAGATTTAAAATGTTTATTGGTAAGTAAGTCTTCAATTTTAAAATTAGGCCTTCATGCCACACTTTATCAAATGCCTGGGAAACGTCAATAAAGAGCGCAGAGCAATACTTTTTTTCCTCAAAAGTTCTTCTTATAAATTGAACCAGTCTGTGAGTTTGTTCAATGGTGCTATGCTGACTTCTAAAACCAAATTGATGGTCTGGTATGCACCCACTACTAATTAGAATTTGGGACAATTTTGTTTTGAGCAGTTTTTCGAAAAGCTTTGACATAGTTGATAGTAGACTTATTGGCCTATATGACTCAGCCTTGGTTAGATCTTTGCCCGGCTTTGGAATCATTTTAACCTTGGCAAGCTTCCAGCTGTGTGGATAATATATAATAATAATAATAATAATAATAATAATAATAATAATAATATAATAAGCAAAAATATGTTGGTTGTTTTGTTGTTCGTTTTTTTATAAAAGACAAATTCTTGCCGAAGAACGTTAAAATTATCGTCTTTTTGCTTTACATCTGCTAGGACTTTTTTGATAACAGATTACAATTCTTCCTGCAAAAAATTGTTATAATCTTCTTAACATTTTACAATTTTCGTAACTTTTATTATTACAGAATGCTTAGTAATGTATAAAAGTCTTCAATGTAAAGTACATTTGCTATATTTTTAAACAAGATAATGTTAAAGTAAAACTTGAAAACCGACGCTTTTTTAGTCGGTTTCGGTTTTTATGGGTTAAAAACCGCGGTTTCGGTTTCAGTTAAAACCGAACGGCAATCCCTAGATTAATTAGCTATAATATTTTTGTATAAATATATAAGAAAAATAAAGACACATGATAGTAGACAAATTGACTTGTTTTACTGCACTTTTGTTACATGGTCCAAAGTACCTTGTGATACCAAACAAATTCTTGGTTTATGTAACTAGAATTTAACATCAAACTTAACATATGTATTCAAATAATAAATTTCAAATAAATAGTAGTATGTAGTTCTATTTTATTTATAATTAGAAAGTAATGTTAATGCTCAAATATTTTTGTGTGTATTTACAGCTAAAGAGAAATCAAATGATACCAAGCTCCAATAATGGCTGATGGAGTTTTTAAATCAAGAGACATTGGCTTACGAGTTCAAAAAAAAATACTTTCTCGCATGGCTACAAAACACATTGCAAAGACATTTATTGATGGTACAACAGCATCACTATTGGATAATTTATATCGCCTATGTAAACTTCATGTAAGTGCTATTAAAAATTGAATATGCCATTAAAAAGGAAAATGTTAAGAACTAATTTTATGTTAAATTAAGCCTTTACGGTGAAAGTACAAAACACGCGTTAGAGCGCGTGCGCGACTTACATATTTTTTTTAATGCATGTATTTATTTATTGTATCTTCATATATGAACTAACAATAAGTATTCAAATCTTAAATCTATAAAAAAAATTATTAGGCCCGACCAGTGTCGGACATAAACTTAGTGATAGTTATAAATAGTACATTAGTAGTGCTTATATGTGTATAATTGAATATACATACATATGTTACATAGAATTTCTACTTATATATATAAATATTTGAATACATACATATATAAAACATATAAACTTATTTTGTACTACACTGCAATCTGATAGTTTTGTTTTTGTGTACAACCACAATCCCATAACTGCCAGACTGCTGACTCTTAATTTTAAGCTTAGCTTTAAGTTACACTGAATTGAAGAATAGCGACAATTCATATCTTTAAGTTTGAAAATATTTGAAATAAAAGTTCAGTTTTTAAATAAGCATAAACAACTAAAGTTGTTTAATTTTGTAAATGGCGCAGTCGCGGTGATTTTATCTAAAGATAAAATTAAATCGAACTATAAATATAAAAAGTGTTCCAAAGAACATAAAAACTTATAAGCAAATCGGAATAAACTCTTTTACTTAAAAGAAAAATTAATAATTAAGTGAAAATATATTTCCCAGTTAACAAATAATAATTAAAACAATAAAAAAAATTAAAATGAATCCTGAAGTGATGCAGCAAAGGATCGAACAATTAGAATGTCTCATCTAAAACAGGATACCACAGTAAAAGAGCAGCAACAACAAAATACTGTCCTCCAAAACCATATAGAAACTCACTTGCAAATTATGCAACAACAGAAAACGGAGTATGACATGAAAATCCAACAAGTCGAAGCCATTTTACAAGAGCATCAACAACACAGCCACAGTCTCAGTCACAACATAACACAACATTTGGCTTGGACGCCAATCAAATAATAAATCAATTTAACTAAATAAAACCATTTGGTCCAAAAAACAACCTATTCTCTTTTATTAAAACCGTCGAAAATCTGATTGCATTATGTGGCAATAACAATGTACTTCAAAATTTTCGAATAAAAATTATAAAAAACCAAAAATTCTTTGGAAAGGTGGCATATTCAATGAACATTCTAGCAGACGACGCCAGCTGGGAAGACATCAAAACACAACTAATAAAGGATTTGGGACCAAACACATCTTACTCTTCGGTAATTAATTATTGTAGAAGTATAAAGGTAAGTAATGTAAATGAATTATTTAAAATATTTATAGAATCTAAGTATAAACTTAATGACACTTATGTGTACGACAATTCAAAACCTGATTAGTACTTTCCACAGAACGTTGACAGAGACTTAACGGAAATATTGATAGATAAAATATACGGACAATTTAGATCTTGCATTATAGACGAAAAACCAACACTATATTTCACTTTGTAAATGATTTTCTCAATTAAAATTACTATATGATAAAAGGGCTATAGACTTTAAATAAAAAAAAATAACTAATGCACAAAACAACACAAACAGCCATAGTGGAAAGAAAGAAACTGGTAGGAACTTTAGTAATAAACATTTTAATAAGAAATCTTCAAATAATTATCAAACCAACAACGTTCAAAACAAATATGAGTAGTAGGGAACTACCGCTCCCACCGCAATTAAAATTGTTAAATTGTGGCTGAAATTGTTAAATTGTGGGCTGAAATTGTTAAATTGTGGTTGAAATTGTTAAATTGTTGCTGAAATTTTAAAATTCTTGGAAATTTGTGTTTTCGGCGGCGCTTTGATGTTTTTTGTTTAGGAGTTTTTTTTTTGTTTACAATAGAGTTTTTTTTTACATTAACTTTGTGCGAACGTGTGATTTTTTTTGAGTTACATTAATTGTGATAACGGGTGATTTTTTGAAGGTTTTTGAGGTTTCATATGAGTGTATATGCCGACGGCAATACATGATTATTATTTTTTTTCAAATGCCGACGGCAAAACATGTTTATTAATTTTTCCTAATGCCGACGGCAAAACATGAATATAATTTTTTCAAATGCCGACGGGAAAATGATTTTTCCTAATGACGACGGGAAAACGTGAAAGTTATTTTTTCTAATGCTAATGTTCGTGTTGATAGACTGTGAGAATTTGGACGTGATTTGAGTAGGTGGCGTTGTTGCCGTATTATGAAACCATAGGAATTTGTGGATGTGTCTGTCTGTCTGTGAGAATTTAGGTGATGGTTTGATTGGCAGGGGGCGGGGTGTAGTTGAGGTAGATCGATTGTGTGTATGTGTGTGCGCGTGTGTGTGTGTGTCTGTGTGTCTGTGTATGTTTGTATTAATTTCAATGTACATATGTATTTCTGTAGGAGCTTAGGGCTGATTGTGATTTTTGAGGGGCGAAGCATTCTATTAATATGTAACCGGGGGAATCTGTGTGTTTGTATTTCTGTAGGAGTTTAAGGCTGACCATGATTTGGGTGGGCAGGGTTGTTGACGTAATATGTAGCCATGGGGATTTGCGAATGCGTCTGTCTATAGTAGTTTAAGGCTGATCGTGATTTGAGGATCTTGTTGAGGTAAATTGGTTATGTGTATGTATGCATGTATGTATTTTTGTAAGAATTTAAGATGATTGTGATTTATTAGGGGCGAGGTGTTCTTGTAATATGTAGCCGTGAGAATCTATGTGTATAGACGTCTGTAGAAGTTTAAGACTATCTGTAATTTTAGGTAGGTGAGAGTGTTGTGTTGTTGAGATTAATCTTATATATTGTATATGTATGTATGTATGATAATGGGAATTTGTGTATGTATATCTGAGGGAGAATTTAAGGCTCGTCATGATTTGCAAAAGGTGAGGTGTTAATGAAATTTTCTTGGATATTTCTTATATGAGTTCTGCTATGTGTGTGTATTTGAGGTGGTATTTATATGTAGGTAGAAATAAATTGTTTTCAATATCGACATTTGGTACTATAAAATACTATCATATATCTGGACTTCCCTATTCCTAGTATGTTTTTATACTTACGATTGCTTTATATTTTCTCATGCTTAAATTTGTGTCGCGTTAAAGTCTGTCTGTGTGAAATTTGTTTATATTACAGATTTTTTTTATTTAACTACATCCGTCTTCTTTGACTGAAAGAGTTTTCTGCACACAGAGAAAAGCCAACTTGAAATCAGTAAAAACCATGCTGAATTAATAAGAACCATTAACAAAGGTTTAGTCATATTAAAATTTCTTATTTCAATATGGACAAAATATTAATTTACGGTATTCATTTATTAAACTCATTAGTTTGTAGATATCTCAATATACATTTTCTATTATATTAAAAATTATTGAATTAATGTGACGAATTCTTATTTTTAAGCTGCAGATTTTCCCTGAGTGTATGGATTGTTTATATTTGCATTGTGCTTTAACTAAACGACGCTTCATATGTTTTCATGATGTAGATCTAATAAATACTTAAGCATTGATAAGAAATTTGATATGTATACATACATATCTACAAATTGATTTTATGTATGTATGTATGTATGTATGTACATACAATAAGTGTTTAACTCAATCTTGAATACATTTTTTATTTTATTTTTTGTCATGTGATGTCTGTTGTTGGTGAAATTAAAAACATTTTATTTTTTATCTGCGTTTACTTAAAAGTTTGTGAGGATTTTCTGTTTTAAGTAAAACTGAATTCCTGAAGATATGTACTTACATACTCTATAGTAATAGTAACTATAATAGAAATATTTCTTATACTTAACTTACATTTTTTTAAAGTTGATGTAATGTTAGTTAGTCAACGTTTGACATTTTTAGGGTATACAATTTTTTTCTAGCTATAACCTTCTACATTTATTTTGGAAAGCTTGCTTTGCTTTTTAAAAATGTATAAACATTTTTAAATGAAACTGATCCGGCACTCCAGCTTAGGTACTGATAGTTTTTTTGTTGTTAGTTAACTTACTTATTTTTTATTTTTTATTGATAAACATTGGAAATCAAAAGGGAGTATTATATTGTAATTATTATTTTCATAATTGTTGAAAACAATCGCTGCTTTTTGTTTGTTTTTTGCGATGAAATCATTTGAATTACTTTTGAAACTTTACGCGTTTATAAAAATTATGTTATTTTCTATATTTCTTAATTTATAAGACTTTTAGACTTTGTGCTTTAGTGGTTATATATTCTATTATCCGATTATGAATAAGAATGCAGTAAGCTGATGTATTTGCTTACTGCTTCAAATTAAAATTTTATTCAATTGAATAAAAGGAGCTTTTTTCTTAAACTCTGATGCAGTTAGAAGCGCTAGAGATTCTTTCATATAACAGCTTTTTAGGAATTTTTGATAGATAGTATAATATAGAATTGGATAACATTTATTTTTAATTTTTATGTTAAGAAGTACGGATATGAGATTGAATTTAAATGTACTTTTAAATTAGTTAAATCATAATGAACAAACATATTTTCTTCTTGAATAGCGATCAACAGAAAACGAACTCGTTTTCATATAATTTAGGTATACCCTATCGACGGCTCCTCTAGGATACAAGATGACTTTGTATGACGAAATTTCTGTTGCTTTATACTGATAATATATTTACATTAATAAGGTACATATGTATATGTTTATTTTATGAAGAGCTATTACCTATGGCTTTCATTTGACGTTCTATATGATTTTTTTTTCTCATTTTATTAAAGTTCAGCGTGTTGTATATATATTTCTAAAATGTTTAAGTGTGTTTTGTGTGCCCATCAGAGAGAGTGTACGTATTAGTTGGTCAGTCAGTCTCTATTTTTATTTTTTTTCTTCTAATGTGCCACTCCTTTTTTCAGATTTTACTACTTGGAATAGAGAATTTTTGTATAATTTTTTGGTGGGTATATACATTACGTATGTAGAAATTAGTTTACATACAAAGAAATGCATGTTTAATAAACAACTATTGTATCAAATCGATCTCAAATAACTCAGTTACCTCTACCAGCAATTCACCATTGGTGTTTGCATAAAATGTTAGAAACAATGAAATATCTATGTTTTGAGAGAATTTTTCCCCTCAAGTATTTCTACATGAGGTTTGAGGGGTCAACCACTGTCGCATTCATATGTAATGATTATTCACTTAAAAAAGGTAATCATCACCATCAATCATCTCCGTATACAATACATTCATGAGTTGAGTTGACCCCGATACAATTGCTGTCTCATCACCTTCTAATAGCTTTATATATTTTGCTAGTATGCATGCCTTAGCATGCTTCTATGGATAGTGACGTAAGAGTCCGAGATGTAGAGTGATACAATTAAAAATCTTTACTATTAGAATTTACCAGTTCGCTCTTTTGAATTTTTACAAAGTAGATACATATGTATGTATTTGATTGACCACAAAATCATAAAATTTCTTTGCTTACAAAATTGTATGACGTGAGGATTTTTTTTTTTTTTTTTGAAATTATATATACATGCTTCGTTCGGCATGCTTTCATTTTTTATTTTTTTTTTCTATAAATTTATTTAATACTCATACAGATATAAAGTAAGATATGTTTACTGTACATTTTAAAATTTATGAATGCTTCAGCATGATTCTAGTTGAAGCCTAAATTCATTCACTAAGTTTGTTTGATGCTTATATGGATATGGATATCAAAGCCCAATTTCCGTAGTTTATCTATATTTTCTAAAGATCTGATAGCTAAAGAAATAAATAGAGTGAAGATCTTCTATAATAATAATCCCATTTTCATATTGTAAAATTTTGCGTGCTAGCGCTTTCGATGGGAAAATGTATATACAACTTTATAAAAAGTGATAATATGATGTGCTGCTGAATATTACACTATGTTATAGTTCATTTTAAACACTGAAGTTTTCGCAATATTTCATTCAGACCAACAAGTTTAGAGAATTCCACTACATTTAGCTAATTATCTTTCTTAAGACCCATCATTCCTAATCAATCCTGTGAAAAACAAGACAATCTAAATTTTTCGTTTTTAATTTTATTTTTATTATTATTCAATTCAACATTTTGTACATCTTTAAATTACTTTATACTATATTAAGCAGCTTTTTCTCATTTGTTGAGTAAACTTTAATCGGAAGCATTTTAATGGTGAGATGAATTTTTCTATTTTATGCACTAAGTAAATCTTTTTATATACCAATCCACTTATATGAACCATTAAAGCTAATTCTTTTCACATTATTCCTTTTAATGCTCAATTAAATCATTGTACTATTGATGCTTTCATAATGCTATATGTTGAGTTGTGATTAATGTTGTATTTATGCATTAATTTTCCAAAGTGTTTGTTGAAAAATTCTTTGCCATCATCTGTTTGTAAGTTTTTTGGTACTCGTTCCACTTCAAAAATATTTTCCATTCCCTTGGTTTTTAGAGTGCAGCTTTTATTTTTAGCTGTACTAAACTTTGAGAATGTGTCAATTACAGTCTTCAAAAATCAACAATTTCTATTTTCTGTAGAATAGTTCTCCATTTCACCTAACTTAGCTCCATAAAACTTCATATATTCCTTTCATTGCATCTCTACAAGCACAAACAATTGTTGAGATTTAATATGGAGTTCGTTTACTAAATTTCTTTTTAAAGACATTGAGTTGTTTCACAGATTTTTTCAAAAATGTTGTGATCTACATGTTGCACTTTCAGCTATTTATACTAATATGCTAACATGTAGTTAATTTTCTAATCTGTATATTTAATAGTAAACTCGTCAATTTGTTTTTAATTGTTTAATTTTTAGAATTGCTTTTGCAATTTTATAACTGTCTTCTTTCTCTAAATTTATTTTACGTTGTAGTTCCTCAATTGGCATTTAAATATATTCTTAAATATTAATGCTTTAATCTATATTATTAATTTGTCTTGTATTTTATCTTCATTCAGTTTGAGGTAACTATCAACAATAGTTTGTATCTAATTCATTTCTGCCTTCCAATACTGATAAGTCAGTATAAATGTCTTCAGAATTGGAAGTCTATGAGTAAAAATCATCGTCATCATCATTTTCAGTATTAGCATCATTAAATAAGATGGTATTATCAAATATTGTTTCTTCTGCTAGTTTCTTTGGGGTACTTGTATCTTGAGTGAAGGTTTTTCAGGCTTTAAACTTGTATATTTTCAACTTCTGTCTTGATTTTACTTTCCTCTTTCATAAGAATTCTTTTAATATTTTTAGAACTATTTTTGAATTCTTCTGTTATAGGTTTAAACATATCTTTTAGTTGTTCACTTGTATCTATTTCACCAGTTTTTATACTACGAAGCTTTTTCTTCATCACATTTCTTGTCAACACCAAATGCTTTAAATCTTTCTCATCCATGTTCGCTAACAGCAAATAACAGGTATCAGCTACTAGATCAAGTTATCAGGAGCTGGTCTGGTTTTCAGATCAGCTTATCAGGAGCTGGTCTGGTTTTCAGATCAGCTTAGGAGCTGGTCTGGATTTCTGATCAGCTTATCAGGAGCTGGTCTGGTTATCAGTTCAGCTTATCAGGAGCTGGTCTGGTTATCAGATCAACTTATCAGGAGCTGGTCTGGTTATCAAATCAGCTTATCAGGACCTGATCTGGTTTTCAGATCAGCTTATCAGAAGCTGGTCTGGTTTTCAGATCAGCTTATCAGGAGCTGGTCTGGTTTTCAGATCAGCTTATCAGGAGCTGGTCTGGTTATCAGATCAGCTTATCAGGATCTGATCTGATTTTCAGATCAGCTTATCAGGAGCTGGTCTGGTTTTCAGATCAGCTTATCAGGAGCTGATCTGATTTTCAGATCAGCTTATCAGGTAACAGATCAGGCTTTCAGGAGCTGTTCATATTTTCATTTCAAGATATCTGAGTAAGATTTAGTTATCAGTGTACAAGTAGCTAGCCATTTATAACATTTATATACATGAAGTTTAAAGTCAAATGAAATACGAAAAAGTAAAGTTTTATGTAGTAAAATTATTTTCTATAACGATCATCGTTTAATTCACTATCTTTGCTTATAATCAAAAATCCACATTTATCCTTTCTACATGCTTTATATTATTCTCACCTTACTTAAACATTAAAATTACATTATGATGATCTCTTATTAAATGTTTGGTGATTCTGATGTAAGTTTTGTATAAGTGAATTAATCAACATTCTTATCTCTCCCCATACAAAAATATGCTTCCCATACGCATCATCGTTAAATATCATATTGGAATTACTTTGGACTGAAATAACAGATTCACTATCTGTAAATTTTGTATATATCTTATTGTTTTAATTGATGAAATTAATTTACTCAGGTATTCATATTTGTATGGTTAAAAAGATTTTGAGTATAAATAAATGTTCTCAACTTTAAGTCCATTAGGATTTTCTAGCAAGCCAATCATAGCGTCTTTTTTTTTTGCAATTTGACAGGTCAACTATTGTTGCACGAATAGAATTTCGTATAAGGGAACTATGATTTATTTTTGAACTATCGTTCGATGAATCATCAAAATTTCGTACCAAGGTATTTTAGGTTGTTTTACTAACCGCATTTATGTAGCTAAATACATTTTATAAATATTATCTCTTATTATAGAAAAAATAAACAAATGCAGCTATACCATCTCAGAAAATATTTTCTGAAATCGTATAGCTGCATTTGTTTATTTTTTTCTATAATAAGAGATAATGATCCACACTCATAATCAAAACAGCATAAAAATATCCTTTGTTTTGACTATGAGTATGCATCAATATTTATGAAATGCGTTTAGTTACAAAAATGTGGTTAGTAAAACAAAGTATATTTTAACAGCCTTATTTATAACACTTATTAGGGCTTTATAAAGACTTTTTAAGAAAAATTTTGTATCAAAATTTGATTTAAAAAGCCTTTACAAAGACTTAATATGTTTTATAAATAAGGCTGTAAGAGTTTAAAATCAGTATTTTGTATGATAATACTGATTTGAAACTCTTAAAATATTCTTTGTTTTGACTATGAGTAGGGGCCATTATATCTTATTATAGGACAAATAAAATAATATAGCTATACGATTTCAGAAAATATTTTCTCATATCGTATAGCTACATTATTTAATTTTTCTATAATAAGAGATAATATTTATGAAATACATTTCATAAATATTGGCGCATACTCATAGTAAAAACAACCTAAAAATACCTTGGTACGAAATATTGATGAATCATCAAAATTTCATACCATCCTATATTTATGTTGTTTTACTAGTCGCATTTTATAACTAAATGCATTTCATAAATATTATCTATTATTATAGAAAGAATCAAATAGTATGGTTATATGATATTAGAAAACATGATTTCTGATATCATATAATCATACTATTTTATTTTTCTATAATAAGAGATAATGATTCATACTCATAGTCAAAACAAAGGATATTTTTATGCTGTTTTGATTATGAGTATGCGTCAATATTTATGAAATGCATTTAGTTATAAAATGCGGTTAGTAAAACAAAGTATATTTTAAGAGTTTAAAACCAACAGTTTTATAGTAATACTGGTTTTAAACACTTAAAGCATACTTTGTTTTGACTATGAGCATGAGCTGATATTTATGAAATGGATTTTATAAATATTGACTCATACCCTTAGTCAAAACAACAAAAATAAAGCATGGTACGAAATATTGATGAATCATCGAACGATAGTTCAAAAATAAATCATAGTTCCCTTATACGAAATTCTATTCGTGCAACAATAGTTGACCTGTCAAATTGCGAAAAAAAAGCAATGATTGGCTTGCTAGAAAGTCCTAATGGACTTAAAGTTGAGAACATTTATTTATACTCAAAATCTTTTTACCCATACAAATATAAATACCTGAGTAAATTAATTTCATCAATTAAAACAATAAGATATTACAAAATTTACAGATAGTGAATCTGTTATTTCAGTCCAAAGTAATTCCAATATGATATTTAACGATGATGCGTATGGGAAGCATATTTTTGTATGGGGAGAGATAAGAATGTTGATTAATTCACTTATGTAAAACTTACATCAGAATCACCAAACATTTAATAAGAGATCATCATAATGTAATTTTAATGTTTAAGTAAGGTGAGAATAATATAAAGCATGTTGAAAGGATAAATGTGGATTTTTGATTATAAGCAAAGATAGTGAATTAAACGATGATCGTTATAGAAAATAATTTTACTACATAAAACTTTACTTTTTCGTATTTCATTTGACTTTAAACTTCATGTATATAAATGTTATAAATGGCTAGCTACTTGTACACTGATAACTAAATCTTACTCAGATATCTTGAAATGAAAATATGAACAGCTCCTGATAGCCTGATCTGTTACCTGATAAGCTGATCTGATAATCAGATCAGCTCCTGATAAGCTGATCTGAAAACCAGACCAGCTCCTGATAAGCTGATCTAAAAATCAGATCAGATCCTGATAAGCTGATCTGATAACCAGACCAGCTCCTGATAAGCTGATCTGATAACCAGACCAGCTCTTGATAAGCTGATCTGAAAACCAGACCAGCTCCTGATAAGCTGATCTGATAACCAGACCAGCTCCTGATAAGCTGATCTGAAAACCAGACCAGCTCCTGATAACTTGATCTAGTAGCTGATACCTGTTATTTGCTGTTAGCGAACATGGATGAGAAAGATTTAAAGCATTTGGTGTTGACAAGAAATGTGATGAAGAAAAAGCTTCGTAGTATAAAAACTGGTGAAATAGATACAAGTGAACAACTAAAAGATATATTTAAACCTATAACAGAAGAATTCAAAAATAGTTCTAAAAATATTAAAAGAATTCTTATGAAAGAGGAAAGTAAAATCAAGACAGAAGTTGAAAATATACAAGTTTAAAGCCTGAGAAACCTTCACTCAAGATATAGACAAGTACCCCAAAGAAACTAGCAGAAGAAACAATATTTGATAATACCATCTTATTTAATGATGCTAATACTGAAAATGATGATGACGATGATTTTTACTCATAGACTTCCAATTCTGAAGACATTTATACTGACTTATCAGTATTGGAAGGCAGAAATGAATTAGATACAAACTATTGTTGATAGTTACCTCAAACTGAATGAAGATAAAATACAAGACAAATTAATAATATAGATTAAAGCATTAATATTTAAGAATATATTTAAATGCCAATTGAGGAACTACAACGTAAAATAAATTTAGAGAAAGAAGACAGTTATAAAATTGCAAAAGCAATTCTAAAAATTAAACAATTAAAAACAAATTGACGAGTTTACTATTAAATATACAGATTAGAAAATTAACTACATGTTAGCATATTAGTATAAATAGCTGAAAGTGCAACATGTAGATCACAACATTTTTGAAAAAATCTGTGAAACAACTCAATGTCTTTAAAAAGAAATTTAGTAAACGAACTCCATATTAAATCTCAACAATTGTTTGTGCTTGTAGAGATGCAATGAAAGGAATATATGAAGTTTTATGGAGCTAAGTTAGGTGAAATGGAGAACTATTCTACAGAAAATAGAAATTGTTGATTTTTGAAGACTGTAATTGACACATTCTCAAAGTTTAGTACAGCTGAAAATAAAAGCTGCACTCTAAAAGCCAAGGGAATGGAAAATATTTTTGAAGTGGTACGGGTACCAAAAACTTACAAACAGATGATTCTAGAGAATTTTTTAATAAATACTTTGGAAAACTCATACATAAATAGAAGATTAAACATTACTTAATATGAAAGCATCAGTACTAGAATGATTTAATAGATCATTGAAAGGAATGATGTGAAAAGAATTAGCTTTAATGGTTCATATAAGTGGATTGCTATATATAAAGACTTACTTAGTGTATAAAATAGAAAAATTCATCTCACCATTAACATGTTTACGATTAAACATTCCACAAATGAGAAAAAGCTGCTTAATATAGTATAAAGTAATTTGAAGATTGAATGTTGAATTTAATAAATATAAAATTAAAACGAAAAATCTAGTTTTTTGTAGGATTGATTAGGAATGATGAGTCTTAAGAAAGGTAATTAACTAAATGTAGTGGAACTCTCTAAACTTGATGGTCTGAATGGAATATTGGTAAAACTTTAGTGTTTAAAATGAACTATAACATAGTGTAATATTCAGCAGCACATCATATTATCACTTTTTATAAAGTTGTATGTACATTTTCCCATCGAAAGCGCTAGCACGCAAAATTTTACAATATGAAAATGGGATTATTATTATAGAAGATCTGCACTCTATTTATTTCTTTAGCTATCAGATCTTTAGAAAATATAGATAAACTACGGAAATTGGGCTTTGATATCCAATCTTTAAGAATGTACATGTGTATGAATAAGTATCAAACAAACTTAGTGAACGAATATAGGCTTCAACTAGAATCATGCTGAAGCATGCATAAGTTTTAAAATGTACAGTAAACATATCTTACTTTATATCTGTATGAGCATTAAATAAATTTATAGAAAAAAAAAAATAAAAAATGAAAGCATGCCGAAGGATGTATAATTTCAAAAAAAAAAAAAAAAAAAAAAAAAAAAAAATCCTCACGTCATACAATTTTGTAAGCAAAGAAATTTTATGATTTTGTGGTCAATGAAACACATACATATGTATCTACTTTGTAAAAATTCAAAAGAGCGAACTGGTAAATTCTAATAGTAAAGATTTTTAATTGTATCACTCTACATCTCGGACTCTTACGTCACTATCCATAGAAGCATGCTAAGGCATGCATACTAGCAAAATATATAAAGCTATAAAAAGGTGATGAGACAGCAATTGTATCGGGGTCAACTCAACTCATGAATGTATTGTATACGGAGATGATTGATGGTGATGATGACATTTTTTAAGTGAATAATCATTACATATGAATGCGACAGTGGTTGACCCCTCAAACCTCATGTAGAAATACTTGAGGGGAAAAATTCTCTCAAAACATAGATATTTCATTATTTCTAACACTTTATGAAAACACCAATGGTGAATTGCTGGTAGAGGTAACTGTGTTATTTGAGATGGATTTGATACAATAGTTGTTTATTAAACATGCATTTCTTTGTATGTAAACTAATTTCTACATACGTAATGTATATACCCACCAAAAAATTATACAAAAATTCTCTATTCCAAGTAGTAAAATCTGAAAAAAGGAGTGGCACATTAGAAGAAAAAAAAAATAAATAAAAATACAGACTGACTGACCATCTAATACGTACACTCTCTCCGATGGGCACACAAAACACACTTAAACATTTCAGAAATATATATACAATACGGTGAACTTTAATAAAATGAAAAAAAAAATCATATAGAACATTAAATAAAAGCCATAGGTGCTCACCCTTCATAAAATAAACATATGTATATGTACCTTATTAATGTAAACATATTATCAGTATAAAGCAACAGAAATTTCGTCATACAAAGTCATCTTGTATCCTAGAGGAACCGTCGATAGGGTATACCTAAATTATATGAAAACGACTTTGTTTTCTGTTGATCGCTATTCAAGAAGGAAATATGTTTGTTCATTATGATTTAACTAATTTAAAAGTACATTTAAATTCAATCTCATATCCGTACTTCTTAACATAAAAATTAAAAATAAATGTTATCCAATTATATATTATACTATGTATCAAAAATTCCTAAAAAGCTGTTATATGAAAGAATCTCCAGCGCTTCTAACTGCATCAGAGTTTAAGAAAAAAGCTCCTTTTATTCAATTGAATAAAATTTTAATTTGAAGCAGTAAGCAAATACATCAGCTTACTGCATTCTTATTCATAATCGTATAATAGAATATATAACTACTAAAGGACAAAGTCTAAAAGTCTTATAAATTAAGAAATATAGAAAATAACATAATTTTTATAAACGCGTAAAGTTTCAAAAGTAATTCAAACGATTTCATCGCAAAAAACAAAAAAAAAGCAGCGATTGTTTTCAACAATTGGGAAAATAATAATTACAATATAAAACTCCCTTTTGATTTCCAATGTTTATCAATAAAAAATAAAAAAGAAGTAAGTTAACTAACAACAAAAAAAAGCTATCAGTATCTAAGCTGGAGTGCCGGATCAGTTTCATTTAAAAATGTTTATACATTTTTAAAAAGCAAAGCAAGCTTTCCAAAATAAATGTAGAAGGCTATAGCTAGAAAAAATTTTATACCCTAAAAATGTCAAACGTAGACTAACTAACATTACGTCAACTTTAAAAAATGTAAATTAAGTATAAGAAATATTTCTATTATAGTTACTATTACTATAGAGTATGTAAGTACATATCTTCAGGAATTCAGTTTTACTTAAAACAGAAAATCCTCACAAACTTTTAAGTAAACGCAGATAAAAAATAAAATGTTTTTAATTTCACCAAGAACAGACATCACATGACAAAAAATAAAATAAATAATGTATTCAAAGATTGAGTTAAACACTTATTTGTATGAACATATATATGTACATACATACATACATACATACATAAAATCAATTTGTAGATATGTATGTATACATATCAAATTTCTTATCAATGCTTAAGTATTTATTAGATCTACATCATGAAAATATATGAAGCGTCGTTTAGTTAAAGCACAATGCAAATATAAACAATCCATACACTCAGGGAAAATCTGCAGCTTAAAAATAAGAATTCGTCACATTAATTCAATAATTTTTAATATAATAGAAAATGTATTTTGAGATATCTACAAACTAATGAGTTTAATAAATGAATACTGTAAATTAATATTTTGTCCATATTGAAATAAGAAATTTTAATATGACTAAACCTTTGTTAATGGTTGTTATTAATTCAGCATGGTTTTTACTGATTTCAAGTTGGTTTTTCTCTGTGTGCAGAAAACTCTTTCAGTCAAAGAAGACGGATGTAGTTAAATAAAAAAAATCTGTAATATAAACAAATTTCACACAGACAGACTTTAACGCGAGACAAATTTAAGCATGAGAAAATATAAAGCAATCGTAAGTATAAAAACATACTAGGAATAGGGAAGTCCAGATATATGATAGGATTTTATAGTACCAAATGTCGATATTGAAAACAATTTATTTCTACCTACATATAAATACCACCTCAAATACACACACATAGCAGAATTCATATAAGAAATATCCAAGAAAATTTCAACAACACCCCACCTTTTGCAAATCATCACTCTCACCTACCTAAAATTACAGATAGTCTTAAACTTCTACAGACGTCTATACACATAGATTCTCACGGCTTCATATTACAAGAACACCTCGCCCCTAATAAATCACAATCATCTTAAATTCTTACAAAAATACATACATACATACATACACATAACCAATTTACCTCAAGAACATCCTCACCTACCTCAAATCACGATCAGCCTTAAACTACTATAGACAGACACATCCACAAATCCCCATGGATACATATTACGTCAACAACCCTGCCCACCCAAATCATGGTCAGCCTTTAACTCCTACAGACACACAAACACACAGATTCCCCCGGTTGCATATTACTAGAACACTTCACCCCTCATAAATCACAATCAGCCTTAAGCTCCTACAGAAATACACACATTGAAATTCCTACAAACATACACACACACACATACACACGCAATCCATCTACCTCTACTACACCCCGCCCCTTCCAATCAAACCCTCACCTAAATTCTCACAGACAGACAGACACATCCGCAAATTCCTATGGTTACATATTACGGCAACAACGCCGCCCACTCAAATCACGGTCACCCTTAACTTCCCATGGTCATACACATAACCCATTTACTTCAACAACATCCTCACCCACCTCAAATCACGATCAGTCTTCAACTACTATAGACAGACACACCCACAAATCTCCATGGCTACATATAACGTCAACAACCCTGCCCACGCAAATCACGGTCAGCCTTAAATTCCCACAGTCTAGCAACACCTAGGGAGCAATAGAAAAAATAACTTTCACGTTTTCCCGTCGTCATTAGGAAAAATCATTTTCCCGTCGGCATTTGAAAAAACAATATTCATGTATTGCCCGGCATTAGGAAAAATTAATAATCACGTTTTGCCGTCGGCATTTGAAAAAAATAATAATCATGTTTTGCCGTCGGCATTTGAAAAGAATAATAATCATGTTTTGCCCGGCATTAGGAAAAAATATCATGCATTGCCGTAGGCATTAGGAAAAATTAATAATCACTATTTCACCATTGGTATTAGGAAAATTCATTTTCATGATTTTCCTCGTCTGTATATACACACATAAAAACCGCCAAACTATGAACCGCCTTAATACATTCACACAAAATATTCCACACACAAACATCCACGGTCAGGCAGACCGACAGACGGACAGACAGACAGACAGATAGACATACACTTAATGTAAACAAAAACGTCTAATGTAAACAAAAAACACAAATTTCCAAGAATTTAACAATTTTCAAATTTTAATTACCCAAATTTAACAATTTCAGCAACAATTTAACAATTTCAGCCCACAATTTAACAATTTCAGCCACAATTTAACAATTTTAATTGATCCAGGATGAACATTCCCCTACTACTTATATATGTATGTACATATTGGTTTTTACAACAAGAAATAAGTATTGAATATAAATTAGGTTTTCTTTAAATGATTTGGTGTTTACTCTTCCATATGGAACTTTTGGACACCCTTGTGATAATCTATAGAATATCTAAAAAATAAGAAAACAAAAGTACAAAGTAATCAAAACAAAAAAAATGAAGCAATCGTTCTCATGGTTTCTGTTTCTCTCACTTCAAAGAATTAAACAAAACAAAATCAAACAAATTTGTTTCGTTTATTGTCGTGCTCTGGTTTAAGTACAAAGAAATCAAAACAAAAATAAATTTATAACTGTAAAAGTGTCGATTATTTATGTTACGAAAATTATTTTCTAACCCCTGTATCGTCCCATAACTAGCATAGCTACAACAAGCATTGCTTTGTATGTAGTATGTGTACCAAATAAACTTATTACAAATATATAAAGGGTGTTTTTTTCAGAGGTATAGAACTTCGAATTGAAATAAAACACAAGAAAATCGTTCTAATGTCCATCAATTTGGCTTTATTGGAAGGATAATTTTATGCCATTAATGTTTAAATATGATATCGGGCATGTGGCCGCCGCGGCTGGCTCGAATAAAGCCAATTCTACAGTCCAATTCTCAACCACTTTTTTGAGCATATGGGGCCGTATGTTGGCAATAACGCCACGAATGTTGGCTTCCAAGTCCCCTAACGTTTCTGGTTTGTTGGCGTAGACGAGCGACTTCACATATCCCCAAAGAAAATAATCCAATGGTGTCAAATCACACGATCTTGGTGGCCAATTGACAGGTCCATTCCGCGAAATTATGCGCTCATCGAATGTTTCCTTCAATAAATCGATAGTGACGTGCGCTGTGTGGCATGTAGCGCCGTCTTGTTGGAACCACAACTCATCCACATTCATGCCATCCAATTCGGGAACAAAATAGTCGGTTAGTCGGCTCCAATTGCTGTGCACGGTGGATAATCGATTCATTCGGGTCCTCTTCAACACTTTGCTCTACAGCGGCAATTGTTTCTTCGGTGCGCACTGTTCGACGTCTCTGCGGATGCGTATTATCACATAGAGTAAACGTAGTGCGAAAACGATCCATGGTTAACCGAATTAATTGCTCTGATGGACGATTATGTCGACCATAAAATGGACGGAGCTTGCGGTAAACTTCGCGAACTGAACCATTATTTTCGAAATAAATTTGCACGATTTGTAAGCGTTGTTCTTTTGTCAACCTGTTTATGATGAAATGGCAAACCAAACTAAATATTAATCACTTGACAGCTGACAAAATGGCCGCCAGTTAAAAAAGTGATGCCAACTTAAAGTTCTATACCTCAATAAAAAACACCCTTTAGAAAGTATATAGTGGGATACGTACATACCTACATAATTAAAAAAAAAATCCTAACGTTGCTAAATTTTGTAGTCAAAGAAATGTTTCTGTAGTAAACGATTTCAAAGTAAAGGAAAAAATTTTAACAATTTTTATTTGAACAATGAATCCCGCGAAGACAACACCGATTTGTACGTTAAAGAAATATAAGGCGATGCTAAAAGGTGATGAGGAGCTATTCCTGCACACCCACTTAGTGCAAGAAAATGCATCTGGAAGCAATGGAGTGTATGAAAGTCTGCTAGAAGGTGATAAGGAGATTTTTTTAAACATAAACACTCAACAATATCAAACACCTCAGCCTACAGTTTCAAGAGGATCAGGCATAGAGGTAGTTCAAATACTTGAGGTTAAAGTGCTGCCACACATAGATGTAGCATGTTTTCTTGCACTCTATGAAAACACGGATGACCAGTTGCTGAAAGAGAAAGAAGCAACAATTGATATTAACCTCGAAAGTATCTAAAACATTTACCACTAATGACGCTTTTGAATTAAAGTTTACGTCATGTGTAATAATTACTTAATTTTATCTCCAGTTAAGCATGGTTAAGGTTTAAAGGGCAATGACGTTATTTGTGCTAAATGTTTAGATTCTTTCAGAACTATTGTCAGCTGTTGATATTTTAAGAACATATTTCGATGCCATTTGTTGACGCCTTGTTACCGGAAATCATAGAATTTTCAAACAAGTTGACGACCTCAAACATTTTGCACGTATTTTTTCATGTATTTTATGCCTGTATGTAGACTTTTTCCTATATATTTTTAATATTTTTGCCACTGTTGTCGGTATTATAATAATTTTTTTATTTTTTGTATAAACATATTTATTAGCACCCTAAATATTGGCATAATTAATTTTTTGAATTTCTTCCCAAGTTTCCACAAACCCCAAAAATGATGGGTGTATGTAGAGTTTATTCCTAAACTGTATGTACATATGTATATCAAATGTGTATACATACATTCATAGATATGAACAAATGTATATAAATCAACTATCACAAAAAAAGCTACATACATACATACATATTAGTAGTTGTTTTATGCTGGTTCGGGGCCCCTTTTTCAGTACAAAAGTCTGATCATGCCTGCATGGAAATGTCATACATTTAAATTATGTTTCTTGCTTGAGCATTTATTTATAATATGAGTTTTCCAGCCCTGGATGGGAATGTACATGTTAACTGATAAGAACACATACGCGTTATCTGTGGTTGTGAAATTCAAACACATTTTTTTAACTGATAAGAAAAAATTTTTTTAAAGAGCATTTAATGTATATTTTTATCAATGGAGATGCTGGATACATGAGTGTAATTTAAATATTTACCCTTGTCAATGAAATAAAACCATTTAAAGTTTAGTAAAAATGTATAATATATTTATATTATATATATGATATGTATATATATATATATATATATATATATATATATATATATATATATATATATATATATATATATATATATATATTCTTATTCTTAATTTTATTTTACAAATAAATCTTAAGCAAATAAAAAATATGTGTATTATGTATTATTAAACTTTATAAAAGATACAAATTTTGCATTTATATAAACTATAGAAATTTATTATTTTTCTTACTTCTTCTTGCATTTCCATATTTTTCCTTTTATAGTTCACACAGCGACAGGTATCAGGTCCACATCTAGTGGTTTAGATCAAACACAATCCTCACAATGTTCCAAATATGATTGAATGTTAACAAGTTCTTGTTTATGTGCGTTGGAAATGATGTTGGAGAAATTTTTTAAGAAATTATATATTTCTTTTAGTTAATTACTGAATACTCATGTGCAATGTTTGTGAATAATCTTTAACGTTAATTGTTCTTGTATTTATATCATTTATACCCCCACTAACTATACGACTTGATTTATCTTGATAATCGCTTTCATAAGGAAGTATATCGTCACCTCTTTCATCGTTATATTCAAAACAATAAGCATAGTTACTATAATATCTACATCGCAGTCTTATTTCTAAATTTTCATATTTTAAGTTGAAGTGTCGATAGAATACCCCAGAACTTTCAATAATACCACCAATATTAGTTTCCTTTTCAATCAAATCCTTCCTAAATGCTTCGATTGCTTCATCTATAGTAAAGTGTTCATTTCCTGCATCATTATACATCTGATCATAAAAACTTAATGTTGATTTTGTAGTTGTTGTTTTTGTAGTTTCATAATTTTTCAATTGAAGGGATAAATGTACTCTTACATTCACAGAACCATTTTGATGTTTAATTTGAAAGTCTAAATATTTGCTAGTTTCACCATCTAACTTAACATGTTGTTGATTATAAGGATTTTGATTACTATGAAATACAATGTTAAACTGAATGAGAATTATTAAAAATAATGAAGCGAATGAATTCATATTGTTTTTCCTTTAATGGTTGATAGTAGAGATGTGCACGTGAGTGCTTTCTGACTTACGGCACGCACGCTCACGCATAAAAATATTTTACTCACGCACTTTCACGCACGAATGATTTTGAAAATTTTCACGATCACGCACGCTCACGAATAAAATATTTTTAATCACGCACGAGTGGTTTACAAGTTATCACGATCACGCACGCTGACGAAAAAGTATATTTATAGTATAATTTTCATGTTTTTTTCGTTGAAAAATAGGTTCTTACATATACATATACGGGTGTTTTTTTTAGAGGTATAGAACTTCGAATTGAAATAAAACACAAGAAAATCGTTTTAATGTCCATCAATTTGGCTTTATTGGAAGGATAATTTTATGCCATTAATGTTTAAATATGATTTCGGGCATGTGGCCGCCGCGGCTGGCTCGAATAAAGCCAATTCTACAGTCCAATTTTCAACCACTTTTTCGAGCATATGGGGCCGTATGTTGGCAATAACGCCACAAATGTTGGCTTCCAAGTCCCCTAACGTTACTGGTTTGTTGGCGTAGACGAGCGACTTCACATATCCCCAAAGAAAATAATCCAATGGTGTCAAATCACACGATCTTGGTGGCCAATTGACAGGTCCATTCCGCGAAATTATGCGCTCATCGAATGTTTCCTTCAATAAATCGATTGTGACGTGCGCTGTGTGGCATGTAGCGCCGTCTTGTTGGAACCACAACTCATCCACATTCATGCCATCCAATTCGGGAACAAAATAGTCGGTTATCATGGCTCTATACCGGTCTCCATTAACGGTAACTGACTCTCCAGCATTATTTCGGAAGAAGTATGGCCCAATGACTCCACCAGCCCATAGAGCACACCAAACAGTCAGTTTTTGTGGATGTAATGGCGTCTCAAGGGTCTCATGTGGATTCTCTTCACTCAAAATGCGGCAATTTTGCTTGTTGACGTAGCCATTCAACCAAAAATGAGCCTCATCACTGAACAAAATTTTGCGATGAAAATCAGCATCGAGATCAATCTCATTTTCGGCCCATACACCAAAATCACGACGCATTGCATGGTCTCGCGGCTTTAATTCTTGCACAAGCTGGATCTTGTAAGGTCGCAAGCCAAGATCTTTGCGCAAAATCTTCCATAAAGTTGATGGACAAAGCTCCAATTGCTGTGCACGGTGGCGAATCGATTCATTAGGGTCCTCTTCAACACTTTGCTCTACAGCGGCAATTGTTTCTTCGGTGCGCAGTGTTCGACGTCTCTGCGGATGCGTATTATCACATAGAGTAAACGTAGTGCGAAAACGATCCATGGTTAACCGAATTAATTGCTCTGATGGACGATTATGTCGACCATAAAATGGACGGAGCTTGCGGTAAACTTCGCGAACTGAACCATTATTTTCGAAATAAATTTGCACGATTTGCAAGCGTTGTTCTTTTGTCAACCTGTTTATGATGAAATGGCAAACCAAACTAAATATTAATCACTTGACAGCTGACAAAATGGCCGCCAGTTAAAAAAGTGATGCCAACTTAAAGTTCTATACCTCAATAAAAAACACCCTATAGTATAAATAGCTGAAAGTGCAACATGTAGATAACAACATTTTTGAAAAAATCTGTGAAACAACTCAATGTCTTTAAAAAGAAATTTAGTAAACGAACTCCATATTAAATCTCAACAATTGTTTGTGCTTGTAGAGATGCAATGAAAGGAATATATGAAGTTTTATGGAGCTAAGTTAGGTGAAATGGAGAACTATTCTACAGAAAATAGAAATTTTTGTTTAGTACAGCTGAAAATAAAAGCTGCACTCTAAAAACCAAGGGAATGGAAAATATTTTTGAAGTGGTACGGGTACCAAAAAACTTACAAACAGATGATTCTAAAGAATTTTTTAATAAATACTTTGGAAAACTCATACATAAATAGAAGATTAAACATTACTTAATATGAAAGCATCAATACTAGAATGATTTAATAGATCATTAAAAGGAATGATGTGAAAAGAATTAGCTTTAATGGTTCATATAAGTGGATTGGTATATATAAAGATTTACTTAGTGTATAAAATAGAAAAATTCATCTCACCATTAACATGTTTACGATTAAACATTCCACAAATGAGAAAAAGCTGCTTAATATAGTATAAAGTAATTTGAAGAATGAATGTTGAATTTAATAAATATAAAATTAAAACGAAAAATCTAGTTTTTTGTAGGATTGATTAGGAATGATGGGTCTTAGCACGCAAAATTTTACAATATGAAAATGGGATTATTATTATAGAAGATCTTCACTCTATTTATTTCTTTAGTTATCAGATCTTTAGAAAATATAGATAAACTACGGAAATTGGGCTTTGATATCCAATCTTTAAGAATGTACATGTGTATGAATAAGTATCAAACAAACTTAGTGAACGAATATAGGCTTCAACTAGAATCATGCTGAAGCATGCATAAATTTTAAAATGTACAGTAAACATATCTTACTTTATATCTGTATGAGCATTAAATAAATTTATAGAAAAAAAAAATAAAAAATGAAAGCATGCCGAAGGATGTATAATTTCAAAAAAAAAAAAAAAAATCCTCACGTCATACAATTTTGTAAGCAAAGAAATTTTATGATTTTGTGGTCAATGAAACACATACATATGTATCTACTTTGTAAAAATTCAAAAGAGCGAACTGGTAAATTCTAATAGTAAAGACTTTTAATTGTATCACTATACATCTCGGACTCTTACGTCACTATCCATAGAAGCATGCTAAGGCATGCATACTAGCAAAATATATAAAGCTATTAGAAGGTGATGAGACAGCAATTGTATCGGGGTCAACTCAACTCATGAATGTATTGTATACGGAGATGATTGATGGTGATGATGACCTTTTTTAAGTGAATAATCATAAGATATGAATGCGACAGTGGTTGACCCCTCAAACCTCATGTAGAAATGCTTGAGTTGAAAAATTCTCTCAAAACATAGATATTTCATTGTTTCTAACACTTTATGCAAACACCAATGGTGAATTGCTGGTAGAGGTAACTGAGTTATTTGAGATGGATTTGATACAATAGGTGTTTATTAAACATGCATTTCTTTGTATGTAAACTAATTTCTACATACGTAATGTATATACCCAGCAAAAAATTATACAAAAATTCTCTATTCCAAGTAGTAAAATCTGAAAAAAGGAGTGGCACATTAGAAGAAAAAAAATAAAAATAGAGACTGACTGACCAACTAATACGTACACTCTCTCTGATGGGCACACAAAACACACTTAAACATTTTAGAAATATATATACAACACGCTGAACTTTAATAAAATGAGAAAAAAAAATCATATAGAACGTCAAATGAAAGCCATAGGTAATAGCTCTTCATAAAATAAACATATACATATGTACCTTATTAATGTAAATATATTATCAGTATAAAGCAACAGAAATTTCGTCATACAAAGTCATCTTGTATCCTAGAGGAGCCGTCGATAGGGTATACCTAAATTATATGAAAACGAGTTCGTTTTCTGTTGATCGCTATTCAAGAAGAAAATATGTTTGTTCATTATGATTTAACTAATTTAAAAGTACATATAAATTCAATCTCATATCCGTACTTCTTAACATAAAAATTAAAAATAAATGTTATCCAATTCTATATTATACTATCTATCAAAAATTCCTAAAAAGCTGTTATATGAAAGAATCTCCAGCGCTTCTAACTGCATCAGAGTTTAAGAAAAAAGCTCCTTTTATTCAATTGAATAAAATTTTAATTTGAAGCAGTAAGCAAATACATCAGCTTACTGCATTCTTATTCATAATCGGATAATAGAATATATAACCACTAAAGCACAAAGTCTAAAAGTCTTATAAATTAAGAAATATAGAAAATAACATAATTTTTATAAACGCGTAAAGTTTCAAAAGTAATTCAAATGATTTCATCGCAAAAAACAAACAAAAAGCAGCGATTGTTTTCAACAATTATGAAAATAATAATTACAATATAATACTCCCTTTTGATTTCCAATGTTTATCAATAAAAAATAAAAAATAAGTAAGTTAACTAACAACAAAAAAACTATCAGTACCTAAGCTGGAGTGCCGGATCAGTTTCATTTAAAAATGTTTATACATTTTTAAAAAGCAAAGCAAGCTTTCCAAAATAAATGTAGAAGGTTATAGCTAGAAAAAAATTTTATACCCTAAAAATGTCAAACGTTGACAAACTAACATTACATCAACTTTAAAAAAATGTAAGTTAAGTATAAGAAATATTTCTATTATAGTTACTATTACTATAGAGTATGTACATATCTTCAGGAATTCAGTTTTACTTAAAACAGAAAATCCTCACAAACTTTTAAGTAAACGCAGATAAAAAATAAACTGTTTTTAATTTCACCAAGAACAGACATCACATGACAAAAAATAAAATAAATAATGTATTCAAAGATTGAGTTAAACACTTATTTGTATGAACATATATATGTACATACATACATACATACATACATAAAATCAATTTGTAGATATGTATGTATACATATCAAATTTCTTATCAATGCTTAAGTATTTATTAGATCTACATCATGAAAATATATGAAGCGTCCTTTAGTTAAAGCACAATGCAAATATAAACAATACATACACTCAGGGAAAATCTGCAGCTTAAAAATAAGAATTCGTCACATTAATTCAATAATTTTTAATATAATAGAAAATGTATATTGAGATATCTACAAACTAATGAGTTTAATAAATGAATACTGTAAATTAATATTTTGTCCATATTGAAATAAGAAATTTTAATATGACTAAACCTTTGTTAATGGTTCTTATTAATTCAGCATGGCTTTTACTGATTTCAAGTTGGTTTTTCTCTGTGTGCAGAAAACTCTTTCAGTCAAAGAAGACGGATGTAGTTAAATAAAAAAAATCTGTAATATAAATAAATTTCACACAGACAGACTTTAACGCGAGACAAATTTAAGCATGAGAAAATATAAAGCAATCGTAAGTATAAAAACATACTAGGAATAGGGAAGTCCAGATATATGATAGTATTTTATAGTACCAAATGTCGGTATTGAAAACAATTTATTTCTACCTACATATAAATACCACCTCAAATACACACACATAGCAGAATTCATATAAGAAATATCCAAGAAAATTTCAAAAACACCCCACCTTTTGCAAATCATGACGAGCCTTAAATTCTCCCTCAGATATACATACACAAATTCCCATGATCATACATACATACATATACAATATATAAGATTAATCTCAACAACACAACACTCTCACCTACCTAAAATTACAGATAGTCTTAAACTTCTACAGACGTCTATACACATAGATTCTCACGGCTACATATTACAAGAACACCTCGCCCCTAATAAATCACAATCATCTTAAATTCTTACAAAAATACATACATACATACATACACATAACCAATTTACCTCAACAAGATCCTCAAATCACGATCAGCCTTAAACTACTATAGACAGGCGCATTCGCAAATCCCCATGGCTACATATTACGTCAACAACCCTGCCCACCCAAATCATGGTCAGCCTTGAACTCCTACAGACATACAAACACACAGATTCCCCCGGTTGCAAATTAATAGAATGCTTCGCCCCTCAAAAATCACAATCAGCCTTAAGCTCCTACAGAAATACATATGTACATTGAAATTAGTACAAACATACACAGACACACACACACACGCACACACACATACACACAATCGATCTACTTCAACTACACCCCGCCCCAATCAAACCCTCACCTAAATTCTCACAGACAGACAGACACATCCACAAATTCCTATGGTTACATAATACGGCAACAACGCCACCTACTCAAATCACGTTCAAATTCTCACAGTCTATCAACACGAACATTAGCATTAGAAAAAATAACTTTTACGTTTTCCCGTCGTCATTAGGAAAAATCATTTTCCCGTCGGCATTTGAAAAAATTATATTCATGTTTTGCCGTCGGCATTAGGAAAAATTAATAAACATGTTTTGCCGTCGGCATTTGAAAAAATAATAATAATCATGTATTGCCGTCGGCATATACACTCATATGAAACCTCAAAAAAAACACCCGTTATCACAATTAATGTAACTCAAAAAAAATCACCCGCTCACACAAAGTTAATGTAAACAAAAAACTCCTAATGTAAACAAAAAAACTCCTAATGTAAACAAAAAACATCAAAGCGCCGCCGAAAACACAAATTTCCAAGAATTTTAAAAATTCAGCAACAATTTAACAATTTCAGCCACAATTTAACAATTTCAGCCCACAATTTAACAATTTCAGCCACAATTTAACAATTTTAATTGCGGTGGGAGCGGTAGTTCCCTACTACTAATATGCCGTTAACCCTCAGTCTTAACAATGCAGAAATAGTCCCATACCCATGGATATAGGAAATTTAGAAGACAATGCAGAAAATGAAGTAAATTTTCTTTTAAGCCCACAAAACGACTGTTACCCCTAATAACGGTCACAATAGGTAATAAGAGAGTTGTTTGCTTAATTGATACTGGCGCAGAAACTAGTATTATAAAACCAAGTCTATTCTATTTCTTGGAATACAACTAAATAAGCCTTTCATGTTCCGAACATTAAATAGAATCAACTCAACATTAAAAGGCATAATAACTACAATGCATAAATAGTTTAATATTCCTGGTACACTTTCGTGGAAAATAATTAACTTTACAGGTAGAAAATATGATGCCATAATTGGCCAAAATTTCTTATTCCACGGAAAGCCAAAATAGATTTAGAAAAAAAAAATATATTGACATATTCGGAAAGAAAATCCTATTTGATGAAGAATCTCCATATCTTATAAACAGTATCCAAACTATTACCGATACTAAATTTCAAAATATCAAAGAATTAAATATACTTAAAAAAATAAAACTATTAAACGAATACAACGACTTATTCTATAAAAATGGCGATATTTTAACTTGTACAGAGAAAGTACAACATGTAATCCCAACAACTATTAATACACCTGTTTATTCAAAAATATATAGATACCATCAAATTCACGAAAAGGAAATCCAAAATCAAATACAGGAGATGCTCTCTCAAAATATCATTCAGGAAAGTAGTTCTCCTTTCAACAGTCCTCTATGGATAGTTCCAAAAAAAATCCAATTCTGGTATCAAAAAGTGGAGACTCGTTGTGGATTATAGAAAACTCAACGAGTTTACAAAAACAGACAAATTCCCTATTCCGCATATGGAAGCTATACTCGATAAATTTAGTAGAGCACAGTATTTTTCAACCCTCGACCTCGCAAAAGGTTTCCACCAAATTTTAAAACCGGAAGATATGGAGAAAACCGCTTTTTCTACTCCATTCGGTCACTATGAATTCATAAGAATGCCGTTTGGGTTGAAAAATGCACCATCAACCTTCCTAAGGCTCACGAATTCTATGTTGAAAGACTATATAAATAAAATTTGCGTCGTATATTTAGACGATATTCTAATATTTAGCACATCTTTAGACGAGCATTTACTTAACCTCAAAAAAATTTTCAATCGACTCCGAGAAACTAAATTAAAAATAAAAATCGATAAATATAGTTTTCTACAACGCCAAACTGAGTTTTTAGGTCATATTCTCACCCCACAATGCACAGTGGCGTGAAATAAAAAAAGTGGTAAAAAGTCCGCAACTTTCGAACTAGTGAACCGATTTCGATGAAACTAACTGTTTTGGAAAGAAGAAGTGTTGAACTTTTCAGAAGGCATATTAGCAGCACCCTGTTGTAAGGCAGGGTAGCTCCAAAGAGCCTCAAAGTGGGAAACTGCGGTTGTCGAAATTCTTTCGGAGCTTGTAACTTCTGTAAATATCGACCGATCTTAATAAATTTTTCAGCGGGACAATCAACGTTATGAAACAGAAATAAAACATGCTTAGAGCACCATTTTATCTCTTCCAAGTTATTTGACTTGGCCCTGACTTTTTTTAATCGTTGGTACATAACTTCTTTATTACTTGGCAAAAATCAGTTGGTTTTGTTGTTTTTGAAAGAAAACTATATTATAATTTATATGAAAAAAGAATTTTTTTGATATCTCAAAAATTGTAGCTAGGAATAATTTTGCAATTTGGATTTTTGAAAATTATGAGAAAATTTTGTATATTTTGTGAAAAAAGGATTTTTAATTTTTTTAGAATATTTTAAAAAATCATTGAGTATTTGTTAAAAATTTTGATTGTTTCTGAGAGAGGAGGTATCAAGAGAGACTGTGAATTAGATTTTAGAGATTTTTGATAGTGCACCCTACATCCAGCATTGGTCGAAAATTAGCATTTTTTTTGCAAAAAATCTAATTTTTGGATGTGGCAAAAAATTGCAAGCTCGTTTTTGTAAACTTTTTGACTTTTTATTATAAATAAACTTGTTGTTAGTAACTTGTAAGAAACTCTTGACATCCTACACATAAATGTAGGCAGGGGAGGAAATTTTCTAAAAATGCTAAAATTTTTCTAACACAATTTTTCCCAATAAAAAAAAAAGTTTTATAAAATTATAAATCGGGAAACATTTTAACTTAGTTCAATAGCATACATTTAGCTTTGCAAACAGAAAAAAAATTATTCTCATACTTTCAATACTTTTCGAAATATTCAAAATCCAATTTTGATTACAAAATTAAATTTCCTACATATTTTTATTTTTGCCTAAATAATTGATCCAATTTTCTTTACTTCAAAGGTTTCTAAACTTTTTTTATGTTGTTTGGCGTTGGAATGCTTTCCACAATAATCAATTTCAATGTATTTTGAAAATTAAAAATATTTTACTAAATAAGTAAAATAATAATTTGGGATTATTAGTGCGTTAATAAATGTTAAACTTAAATTGGCAGCTTTTTTTAGTTGGGTCTTCGCTAAAATCAATTTGAATGAATCTAGTCTTCTTTTTTAATCATTTTGCTTCTGCGTCGAGCGTTATCGTAATCCTTATTTGGCCGATCAAACTTCTTTCTATATACATATAACAAATCCTTATTCTATTCTGACATTTAGAAATTTATTTATTGCATTCACATATCTTTTTTTCATTTAGTTTAAAAAAATTTCAATCGATGTTTTCAGATAAACCATAAGTAGTAGTTACTATGTACAACATTTAGTCAACCTTGTCCAACCGAGTAGTCCCATCATTGAGGATTTCCCATGTTAATTTACAGAGTGATTTATTTTTAATTGTTATCTCCATGATATCTATAACTGAAATAATAAAATTGAACCCGTCGCAACTTAAGTGTATAGGTATGTATTTTACAAACAACGGATACAAAAGCGATACAAATATTAGGTAAAGACATACCCATAATAGGGGGGTGTGGCAAGTATATAGTCTACAGTATATAGTCTGTGTATATTAATTTTTATATGTTTGAACCAAATAAAAGTAATTAGTTGCAAAAAAATATTTAATACACCTTCAAGAGGTCATAAAAAATGTGGGTTTGTTTGAATATCAGAAAAAACACGTAAATTTTCACCTGAGGTGTTATATTTGTGTATACATTTTAAGACTGATGTAATGGCAAATGTATACATATTATATACCGTTGAATAGACAATTATGTCTACTATTGTGATAACATAAAAAAAGTTTAGAAACATTTGAAGTAAAGAAAATTTGATCAATAATTTAGGCAAAAATAAAAAAATATAGAAAATTTAATTTTGTAATCAAAATTGGATTTTGAATTGAAGGTATGAGAATAGTGTTTTTTTCTGTTTGCAAAGCTAAATATATGCTATTGAACTAAATTAAAATGTTTATAAAACTTTTTTTATTGGGAAAAATTGTGTTAGAAAAATTTTAGCATTTTTAGAAAATTTCCTCCCCTGCCTACATTTATGTGTAGGATGTCAAGAGTTTCTTACAAGTTACTAACAACAAGTTTATTTAAAATAAAAAGTCAAAACATTTACAAAACCGATCGTGCAATTTTTTGCCACATCCAAAAATTAGATTTTTTGAAAAAAAAAATATTCTATTTTTCTACCAATGCTGGATGTAGGGTGCACTATCAGAAATCTCTAAAATCTAATTCACAGTCTTTCTTGATGCCTCCTCTCTCAGAAACAATAAAAATTTTTAACAAATACTTAATTTTTTAAAATATTCGAAAAAAATTAAAAATACTTTTTTCACAAAATGTACAAAATTTTCTCATAATTTTCAAAAATCCAAATTGCAAAATTATTCCTAGCTACAATTTTTGAGATATCAAAAAAAATTCTTTTTTCATATAAATTATAATATAGTTTTCTTTCAAAAACAACAAAACCAACTGATTTTTGCCAAGTAGTAAAGAAGTTATGTACCAACGATTAAAAAAAGTCAGGGCCAAAAATTAAAAAAAAAAAATTTTCAAAGTCAAATAACTTGGAAACTGTAAGAGATAAAATGGTGCTCTAAGCATATTTTATTTCTGTTTTTTAACGTTGATTGTCCCGCTGAAAAAATTATTAAGATCGGTCGATATACCTCCAAATTTACCTTCTGAAAAGTTCAACACTGCTTCTTTCCAAAACAGTTAGTTTCATCGAAATCGGTTCACTAGTTCAAAAGTTGCGGACTTTTTACTACTTCTTTTATTTCACGCCACTGTGCAATGTGTAAAACCCAATCCAAAAAAAGTTGAAACTATCCAAAATTTTACAATTCCAAATACTCAAAAGAAAATTAATTCTTTCCTAGGGATGACTGGGTTTTATCGGAAATTTATAAAAGATTATGCCAAAATTGCATTCCCAATGAAAAAATTTTTAAAGAAAATTAAAAAAGTTAATGTTAATGATCCAAATTTCATTGTAGCTTTTCAAAAATTAAAATACATTCTTATAAACTCTCCAATATTAAGGTACCTAGATTTCAAAAAAATAAAATTTAGATTAATAGCAATTATGCTTTAGGGCCTGTTTTCACACAAGATGACCATCCAATCTGTTATGCATCCAGAACACTTAACGACCATAAAAAAAAATTATTCAACCATCGAAAAAGAGCTCTTAGATATAGTCTGGGGCACTCAGTATATTAGACCTTATTTATACGGAGTAGAATTTGATCTCAGTACAGATCATCAACCACTTAAGTGGCTACAAGCCAAAAATAAAAGCAAAAATATTAACGCCAGATTACAAAGATGGATTGTCCTCCTTATGGATTATAATGCCAAAATTTAATACATTAAGGGAAAAGAAAATCATATTGCGGATTTTCTTAGTCGTATCGAATAGAGAGATTCAGCAGAAAATATAAATGTAGGTGAAAATTTTATAGAAAATAGATCTACATCATCATTAGAAGTGGAAACAATGCATTCTCAAGAGGAAAATGTAAACGACAATTTTCCAATTTTAACCACAGTTGTCAATCGCTTTAAATTTCAAATAGTAATAACTTAAAGAAAGACTAGGGACCCCATGTGTATATTTGACATCAGAATCTTTCTAGATAACGATGGCCTAAATTTCCCGGGAATAGGTGATTATCTCAAACAATTTCCACTTAAGCGACAGGTTGCAGTGTTTGAACCGATGTAAAATTCTTTAAATGTTCATATTTTGCTAAAAATATTGAAGATATTGATGAACTGAAAGAACAAATATCGTTATATCATAAAAATGAAACAGGTCACTCCGGAATCAACCCAACATACGAAGGAATAAAACACAAAATATATAACCCCAAGTTAAAATTAACGATTTACGAAGTAATAAATAACTGCGATTATTGCACATCCGCGAAATATGATAGAAACCCAATAAAATTCAAATTGCACCATACCGAAAGTCCCCCACCACTAATAAAATAGTAAATGTCGATACATACGTAAACACGAAATAATCGTTCATTATTTTCATAGATAAATTCTCAAAGTTCGCAATTCATTACCACCTTCCTGACAGAAACAATCAAATCATAATTCAAAACCTATGAGAATTTTTAGTTATTAAAGGCAATGTAAAAAATTCGTATTCGACAACGAGTTCAACACAGTCAATGTTCGAAAATTCCTAGATGATAACAATATATTATATTATGCAACAAAACCAAATAGCCACACAGGAAATTCGGACATAGAACGACTTAATAATACCATAACCGAAAAAATTATAGTATTAAACCTAGAAGACAATATACCAATTATATCACAAATTATATCACAGATTATATCCCTTTGAAGTGGAACAACATAAAATAGATCACAATATAATAAAAGAAAGAATTGATGCAAACAAAAAAAGAGTACTAAAAAAAGAAAACGAAAAAAGAGAAGATTTTTTTTTTAATGCATGTTTTTTTATTTATTGTATCTTCAAATATGAACTAACAATAAGTATTCAAATCTTAAATCTATAAAAAAATTATTAGGCCCGACCAATGTCGGACATAAGCTTAGTGATAGTTATTAATAATACATAAGTAGTGATAAGCAACAAAAAGAAAAAAGTGTTTTCAAGCAGCTTCATCATCTAGAATGTTGAATATTAGAGCCCGTGTATCTCTCTTTTTTAAGCGGATGTGTCCAGTAAAGTTCAAAATATTACGAGCAAGCGGATTAGGATGTGACTCGAGTTTTGTTAGATATTTGCCTGCGTATTTTACAATTTCTTCAGTCACTAGTGGCATATTCAAATCGCGATGTATATTTGAATTTTTGATGTACCATGGAGCCGATGTTATCATGCGTAAAATTTTATTTTGCCTTCGTTGAATTTTCTCTACATTTGAAGCTGAAGCAGTGCCCCATAGTTGAATTCCGTAACACCATATTGGCTTTAAAAGTGACTTGTATATTAAAAGTTTTCAGTCTAGGCTAAGTGTTGAATTTCTACCAATCAGCCAATGTACCTGAGTTGATTTAAGTTTCATTTGAGTTAACTTAGAGTCAATGTGGTGTTACCATGTAAGTCGTCGATCAAGGTGTATACCAAGATATTTCACATGTGAATGTTGAGGAACAACTTGATTGGTAATCCGAATGGGGGAGCAAGTATCTCTTCTTAGTGTGAACGTTATATGGACACACTTTTGTTCATTCAAAATTAGGCCCTCATGTCACACTTTATCAAATGCCTGGGAAACGTCAATAAAGAGCGCAGAACAATACTTTTTTTCCTCAAAAGTTCTTCTTATAAATTGAACCAGTCTGTGAGTTTGTTCAATGGTGCTATGCTGACTTCTAAAACCAAATTGATGGTCTGGTATGCACCCACTACTAATTAGAATTGGGGACAATTTTCTTTTGAGCAGTTTTTCGAAAAGCTTTGACATAGTTGATAGTAGACTTATTGGCCTATATGACTCAGCCTTGGTTAGATCTTTGCCCGGCTTTGGAATCATTTTAACCTTGGCAAGCTTCCAGCTGTGTGGATAATACTCCAGTCGTAAAATGGCATTAAATATGAATAATAGGATTCTCATTGCAATACGAGGCAAGTTCATAAGCATCTGGTTACTAATTCCATCAATACCCGGAGCTTTCTTCGGGTTGAGTTCGGCAATTAATTTTTGTAAATCATGCGTCTTAAACTTTATGTGTTGAGGGGGTAGAGCGACTACATTCGGCAAATCAGCAACACCAGTACATATGTTTGGCGTAAAAACGGATTTTAAGTGCTCAGCAAATATTTTACCTTTTTCAGTATCGCTTCTTGCCCAACTTCCGGTAGATGTGCGTAGAGGTGGCTTATACTCAATGGGTGTTTTAAGCTTTCTAGCAGCGCGCCACAAAGAGTAATTAGACGCTGGTGTGACATCAAGACCTTCCAGATAATTTTTAAGAGATGCAGTTTTTTCAGACGCAAGCAACTCTTGGAGCCGTTTAGTGCACTCTTTAAATCTGATTTTATTTTGTGGTGATCTGTGCTGTTGCCATTCCCTTCTAGCTCTTCTTTTTTCACGTACGAGACGTTCAATGTCTGTAGAATAAATTTTATTAAACCCAGTCTGCGGATGGGAGATAATGGCATGTTCAGCAGCCTGTTTAATATTCTCGCTGAGATTGGCAATGTTAGATTCAATATCATCGGATGTTCTAAGCGTAATGTTTTCCGTACAATGACTACTGAGATATTTGTTGAACCCCAGCCAATTAACACGATTGATCATCTTCACATATGGGTCAGGTAAGTTACTTCTTAAGGGACTACAAATTGTAATGATCGTCGGAGAGTGATCGGACGAAAGATCAAGAGAAGCTTGAACTTGAATTAAATCCCTAGAGATATTTCTTATGACGCCAAAATCTATAACATCCGGAATTTTTTGTATGTCAGTAGGCCAATAAGTGGGCTCCCCACTCGAAATGACATCCAAGCCCATTTTTGAAATAGTGTTGAACAATGCTCGACCTCTGGGGGTAATAAGACGCGAACCCCAGAACGTATGCTTAGCATTGTAGTCGCCAGCTGCTACAAAACCAGGTCCAAGAGATTTGTAGAAATCCTCATATTGATTCTCAGTGATTGAAAATCTGGTAGGGGAGTAAATTGATGATATAACAAAATTTGTACAAGAACTTTCAATGCCAATATTTGTTGCTTGTAGGTGTTCTTCACAAATGTTATCAAGAACATAGTGCTTGAGTCTTAACTTTATTAGAATTGCTGATCCACCGCAAGCCCTTCCTCTAGGGTCCTTTGTATCATATATAGTGTAGCTATAAATTTTAAAAAGACTTCTCGAAGTCAAATGAGTCTCAGATACTAACATTACATCAATATTTTTTTCCGTGAGGAAGTGCTCAAGTTCATTTTTATGTTGGCGAATGCCGTTTGCGTTCCAGAAACATATTGTTAACGTGTTCATGGCTTATTAATTAATGCTTGAAGCAGAGTATTCTGCATTCGCAGCATTTCTTGCATCATGCTACTCATATTTGTTGTAAAATTGTTTATAGTTTGCAATAGATTTTCAATAGTAGCTTCAAGGCGATTAAAATTAAAGCTTGCGTCAGTATTTTTTGAATTATTTGGCGGGGAAACATTTTGTGTGGGCATTGAATTTGTCTTAGCAGCATCTGCATACGATACACGGGAAGTAACTGGTTGGCTCATTTGCGCAAAAGTGGCAGAGTAAGCGTTTGCTGATTGAGTTGGAGCTAATTTAGGTTTTTGCACCATAGTCTTCTTTACGAAAGAGTACACAGGACAACCTCTGTAGTTAGCGGTGTGATTACCTCCACAATTACTGCATTTTTTATCACTTTGATCTTTTGGCTTATTGCAACTAGCAGTGCCGTGTAATTCGCCACACACAACACAAACAGAGGGTAAATTGCAGTATGTTTTTGTATGGCCATATTCTTGGCAATTATGGCACTGTACAGGACCTGAACGCTTATGTGGCTCTTCAACTGTGATTTTTCGGTACAAGAGGTATTTCAAATTATAAATTGGATGCGTCTCATTTTTTTTTTTCAATTTTATATCATTAGGCTCAAGTTCAACACGAAATAGGGGTTGGGGAATCTTCTCTCTGTTTATTATATTGGACACATTTTTTACCTTAAACCCCTGGAGGACGAGTGCATCTTTTATTTCTTCGGGAACAACATAAGAATCTATGCCCTTCAATACGATCTGCATGCCTTTAGCGCTCTTAAGCTGGTATGTGTAGAAGCTTGTTTTATTTTTTTCAAATTCAGCAACCATTTTACTGAAATCTTTTTCGTCATAAATTTGGACTTTAGTTTCATCTATGTTTCCACGTTTTATTGGAACAATGTGAAATTTATTCTCACCAATGACCGAAATTAATTTTTTAATAAGGGCATTTGAATTTTTTTGTCTCAAATAGATTGGTGGCGGCTTGGATATTTTATTCGAGGATACCTCGGGTTTGTCGTTGTCATCTTGCAAAATTTCGAAGCGGTTTTGGCGATTAGTTGAGGCTGCGCTGTTATCCCTAGACATTTTTGGAGCAGATAAAATTTTTGAAGAATTCGGGCTTCGCCCACGCTTTACCACGGTTATATATCTGTCCATTCCGACTTGTACCTTGAGTTTAGAGCCGCTGTTATCTGTAGTGATAACTTTGTTAAGTGATGAACACGAGCCTGAAGGGGATGATATTACTGGCTTATATGAAGAAGTACTAGGCAACTGTAATGTTAATGCATCATTACTATTTGGCATTGGACAAAGCGAAGTTGATCGCTGACGAAAAATTGGCTTTGACGTTAAAAAAAGACGTTCATCAGATTTATTATTTATATTTTTTTCATTAAGAGTTTCAGAACTCACAGTAAAATAAGCATTTCTGCCGTTAGAACTCACTTCAATTTTTTTTGTATTTGAGGCACTCATACAAAGAATTCCTCAAGGGATATTCGTTTGTGTTTTTTTATGTTTGCGGTCTTTTTTTGTTTTTGTTATTTATGATTGTTTATTTGTTTAGAGGTACACATATATATAGTATTCCTCAATATCAATTTGTTTAATTTTTTTTGTTTGCGGTTTTTTTTTGTTATTTTTACTATGTAAAAATATCAGCAAAGCATAAAGCTTATTTATTAAAGACAGTATGTACCTATTACGAATAATATGTACTACGAATATTTTTTGTTTGTTTAATTTTTTGTAAGTAAGAAAAATTCCGCTAATCGACTGTTCGCTATGAAGGTACCACGAGAACTGTTATTTTTTTAAAAGAGAAGAATATATTGCAAACAGAAGAGAAGGCTATATAAAAAACTATAGAAGCTTAAGACATAAGGAAGTACCAAAGTGTAGAAAACAAACACATCCAACTAATATGAAGTGTCCTTTTAAATTTTCAGAAATTCATACTCCACTCACAGGAAAAAAGAGGATTACTAAATATTATTGGTTCAGCACAGAAATGTTTGTTTGGATAACGAAGACAGAAATGACATTTTAACCGATTTAAATTTAGTGTCCGAAAATAATCTTTATGCTATAGAAAACCTCAACAAACAAATCAGAATAAATGATAACTTTCAGAAAGGTATCAATTTGCTTCAGTCTACTATGCAATCAGCTCGCAATAAAATCAATACTGCCTTCGAAGATTTAAAAACGAAAAATAATCATATAGCAGTTCAAGTACTATACGCAGACATTATGCTAAAACTAAATTACATTGAAGATAAAGTTAATCAAATACAGACCAGCATTGCTTCAGCTAAGAACCACATATTACACCCAAATATACTTACATCTGACGAAATCATGACTTATAACATTGACTTTTACAAACTTCAACTTATAAAACTAGACGTTATGTACTACAAAGACGATTTATTAGTGATTGCTATATTATAATATTCCCTATGCCAATCTCAAACTTTTATGAAATATGTATATGATAATATGGAATATTTTGTAAATGTTAATAACACAACATACAAATTCAAAGACCCCATTAAAATACATGGACGTAAGTTCAAGCTGTATACTAATAGGAAACTGCAACTTGAGGCATATACATAAAACAAATACAAAATGACTACGGGAACTACCAGCTCAGCTAAAAATGTGTGTTTGTTTAATTTCGAGCCCTTTGAGATAAAGAAGACATCATTGTCAAGGTGGGTTAAACGTTTTGAGACAGCCTTAGAATTGGGACAAGGGACAAAGCAACAATCTCTTCTGCTTGATTTTATTAGATCAAACACATAAAATATTATGTACGATAAGTTGGCGCCAGCAGACTCAGAGACCAAAACATACAGCGAAATTGTAGACATTTTGCAAAACCATTTTGACCCAAAGCCAAATGAGTTATGGAAAATTTCCGATTCAATATTCAGACTTTCTGGTGGCACTACGAAAATTAGCAGCAAACTGTGTTTTTGGGACTCATCTTGAAAAAATCGTTGCGGAACCAATTTGTATTTGGCCTTTTAGATAGTAAATTACAAAACCGTTTATTAGAGAAAAAGACTCTAAGTTTGAATGACGTAATTACAATGGCGATGGCTAGTGAGTTAGCAGTAATAGGTGGCAGTGAATTACAAGGTAGTAAAGAAACAATAAGTGTGCACAAAATGGCGGAAAAAACTAAAATTTCAAATACTAAAAAATGTTTTCGTTGCGGTGACCCCAAACACACCGCTGATAAATGCAAATTTAAGGACGCAACATGCCATTTTTGTAAGAAAAAGGGACACTTAAGAGAAGTATAGTTTAAAGAGAAAAAACAAGTACACCATATTCAAGCCAGCACAGAAGATACATCAGCTTTGGCAACGGTAGGGGAAATATTGCAAATAAACGGCCCACAAAACCTTTTAAGTATCCGCGTAAAGATAATTCACAAAATAAAAGTAAACAATAATCGGATAAATGTTAAAGTGGGCCTGTCTCAATAATAAATCTGAAGGACGCCAAAACTAATTTTCCGAAATTAGAAGTCTATACACCAGATATGGAACTGGTTAGTTATTTTGAGACCCCTTGGAATGCGTTGGTTATGCATGGGTAAATATAACAAATAATATTAAACTAAAATTGTACATAGTGCGTCCCGATCGTAAGCCGTTAATGGGAAGAGAGTGGTTGTACAAAATTAAATTAAATTGGAATGAAATAATACGCAAGCACAATGGTAACGAGGTAAACGTTATAGAAACAGAGGACCTATCTCATAAAACACAAAGTTTAATTCAAAAATATCCCACAGTATTTGATAAATCCATTTGGAAAATTGCAGAACTACAAACCGATTCGACTCCACCATTTCCGTTAATGGATGCTGTGGAAAAACAATTACAAGAGCACGTGTCTGAGGGACTTTTAGATATGTGGCGACTACTGTGACTACTTTAAACCCAGCATTGGTAGTTGACGAGCACCCACTACCCATCATTGAGGAGCTTTTTAGCAAAATGGCCGGCGGAGTAAAATTTTCGAAAATTTATTTGACTAATACTTACCTGCAGCTAGTATTCATCCCGAGGATAGACATCTACTCCATAAACACCCATAAGTGCTTTTATCGACCCACACGTATGATGTACGATATTGCAAGTTCTCCCTCTAAATGGCAACGCCTTATGGAACAGGTACTAGGTGACAAGTGTGTCTGTGTCTCTGTACTCCTAGACGACATTAAAATTACAGCTCCTGATGACGCGACTCATATTCATCGATTAGAAGAAGAATTTTTACGTTTAACAAAATATAACATGTGCATAAATAGGGATAAATCGGAATTTATGAAGAATTCCATTGAATATTATGGTTTCATGATAAATAAAGAAGGCATACAGCGAATTAAAAGTAAGGTCGAAGCAATTCAGAATATGAAACAACCACAGAATAAAGATGAAGTATGATCTTTTCTAGGACTTAATAATTATTATGGCAGATTCATTAAAAATTTAAGCGACTCCTAGTACTCGCTGTTGATGCGAATCCTACAGGCGTTGGTGCGGTCCTTAGCCATTTGTATAGCGATGGGATCGACCGGCCTATGCACTTTGCGTCAAAGACGCTTAGTAAGGTGCAACAGCGGTACTCACAAATTGATCGAGATGCGTACGCGATAATTTACGGCATTCGTAAGTTTTACAATTACATTTACGGTAAAAAATTTACTTTAATTACAGATAACAAAGCGGTATCGAAAATTTTTTCACCTAACAAGGGACTACCTGTGCATTCAGCCACTAGAATGCAGCACTATGCGTTGTGTTTAGAACAATTCGATTATGTAATTAAATGTAAGAAGTCTAAAGAAAATGCAAACGCCGACGCAATATCCCGTCTACCCAACACTAACACTTATAGTAGCGTTGAAGAAGTGTATGCCATTGAAGAAGAAAATGATAACTTGCCCGTGACTTTTCAGAAATGTTTTAGAATTTTTTTTACATATATTTATTCTTTGTATCTAACAATAACTATTCAAATCTTAAATAAGTATAATAATGAGGCTCGACCAGTATTGGATATAAACTTATTGACAGTAATTAAAAATACATAAATGTTGTATTAAGCACAAAAATTATTTTCAAGAAGTATAATTTGGATTGCTAATTATTAGAGGCCTTGTGTCCCTCTTTTTTAACCGGATGTGTCCAGTAAAGTTCATGATATTACGAGCAAGCGGATTAGGGTGTGATTCGAGTTTTGTTAAATATTTGTCTGCGTATTTTGCAATTTCTTCAGTCACTAGTGGCATATTTAAATCACGATGTATAATAGAATTTTGCATATACCATGGAGCCGATGTTATTAACCGTAAAGTTTTGATTTGCCTTCGTTGGATTCTCTCGACATTGGAAGCTGAAGCAGTGCCCCATAACTGAATTCCGTAGCACCATATTGGCTTCAAAAGCGACTTGTATAGTAAAAGTTTGCAGTCTAGGCTGAGTGTTGAGTTTCTGCCAATTAACCAATATATTTGAGTTAACTTAAGTTTCATCTGAGTTAACTTAGAGTCAATATGATGTTTCCATGTAAGTCTTCGATCAAGGTGTATACCAAGGTATTTCACTTGGGAATGTTGAGGAATATTTTGATTGTTGATTCGAATGGGGGAGCAAGTATCTCTTCTTTGGGTGAACGCTATATGGACACACTTATGTTCATTGCATTTAATTCTCCATAAGTTCAACCATATTTCCAGCTGAGTAATATGTTCCTGGAGATTGCGGGATGCCTCATAAGGGTTTTCGTGCACACTCATACAGGCTATATCATCGGCAAAAGTAGAAATATGGATATTATTGCTCACAGGCATATCACAAGTATATATTAAATGCAAGATAGGACCCAGAATACTACCCTGTGGCACACCAGAAGATATAGATTCGGGCACACTCGTAAACTCTCCTTCCACAACAGTGAACTTCCTATCAATAATATAACTTTCCCAAAGCTTTTGAATGTTTATTGGAATGTATGTCTTTAATTTTAAAACTAGGCCTTCGTGCCATACCTTATCAAACGCCTGAGAAACATCAATAAAGAGAGTAGAACAATACTTCTTTCCTTCAAATGTTCTTCTTACAACTTGGACCAATCTATGCGTTTGTTCAATGGTGCTATGCTGACTTCTAAAACCAAATTGATGGTCCGGAATGCTCCTATTATGAGCTAAGATTTTGGACAATTTAGACATGAGCAGCTTCTGGAAAAGCTTTAAGATTGTTGATAGTAAGCTTATAGGCCCGGCTTTGGAATCATTTTCATCTTGGCAAGTTTCCAGTTATCTGGAAAATACTGCATTCTTAAAATGACATTAAAAATAAATCGCAGGATTCTTATTGCAATATGAGGCAAGTTCATCAACATCTTGTTAGACGCAATTTACACTGTGCCTTTTTGCTTGCCTGTGCAGGCAGGGTTTTTTATTTTATTGGTGAGAGGGGGTGAGAAGCTAGCGGGGTAATACAAAAGGAACAAAATGAAAATTCGGGGAGATTTATGACATTTCTCTTTGCCTTTCGCATTAAAAGTGTATATAAAATCCAAAAAGGCATGAAGCTTTCTTCGGGTAGAGTTAAGCAATTATTTTTTGTACTTCACGCATCTTAAACCTTAATGGACGAGGGGGTAGAGAAACTACACTCGGTAAATCAGCAGCACCCGTACATGAATTGGGAGTGAATACAGATTTTAAATGCTCAGCAAATAAGTTGGCTTTCTCACTATCGCTTCTTGCCCAGCCTCCGGTCGAAGTGCGCAGTGGTGATTTAAGATCAACGGGTCTTTTAAGATTTCTAATAGCGCGCCATAAAAAGTAGTTAGATGCTGACGTGACATCGACACCTTCTAAATATTTTTCCAGTAGTGAAGTTTTTTCCGACAATAGTAGCTCTTTGAGTCGTTTAGTACACTGTTTAAATCTGATTTTATTTAGGGGTGATCTGTGTTGTTGCCATTCTCTTCTACATAGCTCTTTTTTCACATACAAGACGTTCAATTTGCGTAGAATAAATTCTATTAAAGCCAGTCTGCTGATAAGAGGTTGTGGTTGTTCTGCAGCCTGTTTAATATTTTCGTTAAGATTTGCAATGTTAAATATTATGAATAATATGAATATAAATATGATCTTAGCTGAATGTTTTCCGTGCAATGACTACTAAGATATTTTTTGAATCCCAGCCAATTAACACGATTGGTCATCTTCATATATGGGTAAGGAAAGTCACTTCTTAGTGGGTTGCAGATTGAAACGATAGTGGGGGAGTGATCGGAGGATAGATCTAGAGAAGCTTCAACGTTAATTAAATCCCTAAAAATATTTTTCATGGCGCCAAAATCATAACATCCTGAATTGTTCGTACGTCAGTAGGCCAGCAAGTGTGCTCCCAACTCCAAATAACATCCAAGCTCATTTTTAAAATTGTATTAAACAAAGCTCGACCTCTAGGTGTTACAAGGTGGGAACCCCAGTATGTATGTTTTCACTGAGTCGCCAGCTGCCACAAAACAAGATCCAAGCGATTTGTAGAATTTCTCATACTGATCTTCCGTAACTGAAAATCTGGGAGGTGAGTAAATTGATGATATCACGAAATTCGAACAAAAATTTTCGACAAAAATATTCGCAGCCTGCATATATTCTTCACTAACGTTGTCAATGATGTAGTGCTTGAGTCTTGACTTAATTAGAATCGCAGATCCACAGCATGCTCTCCCTCTAGGGTCCTTTGTATCATACATAGTGTAGCCATTAATTTTAAAAAAGCTGCTCAAAGTCAAATGAGTCGCAGAGACCAACATCATATCAATATTTTTTCCATAAGGAAAACGTGTTCATGGTTTACTAATTAATCCTTGAGGCAGAGTATTCTGCATTCGTAGCATTTCTTACATCATGCTAGTCATACTTTTGTAAAATTATTTATAGTTTGCACCAGGTTATCAATAGTGGCTTCAAGGCGAATAAAATTAAAGTTTAAGTCTGTATTTGTGAATTATTTTGCGATGAAACATTTTGTATGGGAATAAATCTAGCCTTAGCAGCATCGGCATACGATATGTTTGCTCAATCAGCAAATGCTTACTCCGCTACTTTTGCGCCAATGAGACAGCCAGTCACTTCCTATGTTTCGCATGCCGATGCTGCTAAGAAAAATTCTATTCCCACACAAAATGTTTCACCATCAAATAATTCAACAAATGCAAACTCAAGCTTTAATTTCAGTCGCCTTGAAATCATAATATGGTGCAAACTATAAAGACCCTTACAACAAACATGATTAGCATGATGCAGGAAATGCTTCGAATGCAGAATACACTGCTTCAAGCATTAATTAGCAAGCCATGAATACGTTAAAAATATGTTTTTGGAACGCAAACGGCATTCGCCAACATAAAAATTAACTTGAGCACTCCCTCATGGAAAAAAATATTGATATAAGGTTGGTCTCTGAGACTCATTTGACTTCAGGAAGCCTTTTTAAAATTTATGGCTACACTATATAAGACACAAAGGACCCTAGATTAAGAGCTTGCGGTGGATCAGCTATTCTAATAAAGTCAAGACTCAAGCACTATATTCTTGACAACATACGTGAAGAACATCTACAAGCAACAAATATTGGCATTGAAAATGTTTGTACAAATTTCGTGATATCATCAATTACTCCCCTCCCAGATTTTCAATCACTGAGGATCAATTCGAGATTTTCTACAAATCCCTTGGACCTTGTTTTGTAGCAGCTGCCGACTACAATGCAAAACATAAGTTCTGAAGTTCGCGTCTTATTACACTCAGAAGTCGAGCGTTGTTCAACACATTTGCAAAAATGCACTTGGACGTCATTTCGAGTGGGGACCCCACTTATTGGGCTACTGACATACGAAAAATTCCGGATGTCATAGATTTTGGCGTCATGAAAAATATATCTAGGGATTTAGTTCAAGTTGAAGCTTCTCTAGATCTCTCGTCCGATCACTCTCCCACGATCGTTACAATTTGTAGCCCCGTGAGAAGCGCTTTAATTCACCCACATGTGAAGATGATAAATCGTGTTAATTAGCTGGGATTCAAAAAATACCTTAGTAGTCATTATACGGAAAATATTAAGCTAAGAACACCAGATGATATTGAATCTAATATTGCCAATCTTAACGAAAATAATAAACAGGCTGCTGAACATGCCGCTACCTCCCATCTGCAGACTGGGCTTAACAGAATTTATTCTACAGACATTTAACGTCTCGTACGTGAAAAGAGGAGAGCTAGAAGAGAATAGTAACAGCACAGATCACTTCAAAATAAAATTAGATTTAAAGAGTGCACGAAACGACTCCATGAGTTGCTTGCATCTGAGAAAACTGCATCTCTTAGAAATTATCTTGAAAGTCTCGATGTCACGCCAGCATCTAATTACTCCTTCTGGCGCGCTACTAAAAAGCTTAAAAGACCCGTTGAGTTTAAACTCAACGATGATTGGGTAAGAAACGATACTGAAAAAGGTAAAATATTTGCTGAGAATTTAAAATCCGTATTTACCCCAAACACATGTACTGGTGTTGCTGATTTGCCGAGTTTAGTTGCTCTACCCCCTCAGGCCTTAAAGTTTAAGATGCGTGATGTACATAAACTAATTGCTGAGTTCAACCCGACGAAAGCTCTAGGTATTGATGGACTTGGTAACAAGATGCTGATGAATCTCCTCGAACTGCAACTAGAATCTTACTATATATTTTTAATGCCATATTACGACTAGAGTATTATCCACATAGCTGGAAGCTTGCCAAGGTCAAAATTATTCTAAAGCCGGGCAAAGATCTTACCAATACAGGCCAATAAGTTTACTATCAACAATATCAAAGCTTTTCGAAAATCTGCTCATGACAAAATTGTCCCCAATTCTAACTGATAGTGGGTGCATACCGGACCATCAATTTGGTTTTAGAAGTTAGCATAGCACCATTGAACAAACACATAGATTGGTCCAAGTTGTAAGAACAACATTTGAAGAAAAGAAGTATTTTTCTGCTCTCTTTATTGATGTTTCTCAGGCATTTGATAAAGTATGGAATGAAGGCCTAATTTTAAAATTGAAGACATATCTACCAATAAATTTTCTAAAGCTATTGGAAGGTTATATTCTATCCCGGAAATTCATTGTTGTGGAAGGAGACTTCATGAGTGTGCCCGAATCTATCCCTGCCGCTGTGCCACAGGGGAGTATACTGGGCCCAGTTTTGTTTTTGGTATATACTTGTGATATGTCTGTTAGCACTTAAATCCATACATCTACATTTGCCGATGAAACAGCCTTCTTTGGCATGCACGAAAACCCACACGAGGCATCCCGATATCTTCAAGAACATATTACCCAGCTGGAACTATGGAAAGATACTTGTTCCCCCATTAGAATCAATAATCAAATTGTTCCTCAACATTCACATGTAAAATACCTTGTTATACACCTTGATCGACGGCTTACATGGAAACAACACATTGATTCTAAGCTAACAGAAATGAAACTAAAATTAGCTCAGGTACATTGGCTGATTGGTAGAAATTCAACGCTCAGTCTAGATTGCAAACTTTTGATATACAAGTCAGTTTTGAAACCTATATGGTGCTACGGAATTGAACTATGGGGCACTGTTTCAGCTTCCAATGTCGAGAGAATCCAACGAAGGCAAAACAAAATTTTACGTATGATAACATCGGCTCCATGGTACATCAAAAATTCAAATATACATCGTAATTTGAATATGCCACTAGTAATTAAAGAAATTGCAAAATAGGCAGGCAAATATTTAAAAAAACTCGAATCACATCCTAGTCCGCTTGCTCGTAATATTTTGAACTTTACTGAACACTTCCACCTTAAAAAGAGGGACACAAGGGCTCTTATACTCAACACTCCAGATGGGACTACTTGAAAATACTATTTTTTTCCTTTTTGATTATCACTGCTTATGTATTATTTATAACTATCACTGAGATTATGTCCGACAGTGGTCGGGCCTAATAATTATATTTTAGATTTAAGAGTTGAATACTTATTGTTAGTTCATATTTGAAGATACAATAAATAAATACATGTATTAAAAAAAATCTCAGAACACCTTTTTGTGCTGTAAGTGCAGTTTTTTATGTAATTTAACAATGTAATGTAATGTAATGTATTTTAGTGTAACATTTGTAGAAAATAGTTTTTGGGGAAATAAAATAAAAACCTATAAAAGCACCTACACGTACGTGCCCCATTTTCCCCGTACCATTATATTTCAAACTGATGCTAGCGATTTTGGTCTGGGTGGCTAGACTGTGAGAATTTCATCATATCTCGTAATACCAACAGAGAAATTTGATTTGATGACTACTACGCGATTCTCATATGATTTGTGGAAATATATATGTGTGTGTATGTAAGGATGTGTGTGTGTGTGTTTGTGTATGTGTGTGTGTAATTTCATCATGTATTGTAATACCAACAGAGAAATTAGATTTGATGACTACTACGCGTTTTTTAAACATGTTTATAGTTTATAAAAAGTAATTAAATAAATTGTTTGTACATATATAAAATAATTAACTAAATTAATTAACAAATAAATAAAGAATAAAAAATAAATAAAATGAATACTGCAAGTTATACTATCTGCAATAAAGTCTTTATGACTCAAACAAAACTAAATGAGCCTATGGAAACGCACTCCTATGCTAGCCAGTCGAAGGCTATGCTTGAAATTAGTAAGCTAAATCTTCACAACAAATATTGTGAGGATTGTGATGAGGTGATCCCATCAAACGGTTATATGGCTCATGTCAGAACCACAAAACACAATGGGCAGATCGACATGTATATCCTCCTCAACAAAAATTTGGGTGTATTGTTTCCGGAGGACAAAGAGCTCCATAGTAAAACAACTAAATTAACGTAGTACGATACACACTCACCCCTATTATGAATAACAAGTGGAATTTTTGTTCACGTGAAATTTTCATACCCCTCGAAGGGAATCTCCCGTGAATTTTTCCCCGCTATCAGTTCTCAGTGAATAAAAAAAGAAAGAACATTAAATAAAATTAAAAATCTAAAAAAATTTTTGTATTAAAAGTAAAAAACAAAGCAAAATATTAAGTGCAGTTAGCCTAAAAAACAAAGAATTGCAATAAATTAAAGTTGACAAAATGTTTAGAATTGGAACAACAATTTTATTGCAAGAAGAGGAAAGCAAGCATCAGCGCATTGTTCGTCGAGGTTTGCGGGACTCATCTGATCCCCTGGAGTTACCCGGTACATTGTAAGTGATCTAATTCAATAAATTAATTCCTTTTAAATTGATTCTCTTTGTTAGATTTATCCAACATTACAGGTTAAACAAATCTGCGTTTTTATATATTCGGGACATACTCAATAATGCTTTGCCTTCTACAAAAAATTCATTGGTATTCCGTCAATTTTAAAGCTTACCCTGTCGGAGAATGTGTGGCTGCCTACAAAAATCGTTAACTTATAGTTAACTTTTCTTAGACTGAGTAAAAGCTAGCTGCAAAGTCGTCCAGAACAAACCCAAAATTAATTCTAAGGTTGAGTACGTAATCGAATTTGGTGGGAGCCAAGAAATTTATTCTCAGCTACTACTAACTACTCGTTTCAGTTTTATATTAACATTTTGCTGTTGTTAATTTAGATGGCAGCTTAGCCGAGTGGTAGCGCGTTGAGTACACAACGTGTGATGTTACATGTTCGAGCCACAGAAATTTTTTTTTAATTTACTGACTACCAGGTGATTTAAAAGAGTCAACTTTAAGTTAGCTTAAAGTAGTGCCTAGTAAGACAATTGACTACCGCCTAAGTTATCGCAATGTTAAAATAGTCAGTTGATTACATTGCAAAGTAATCCAATTGTAGTCAGTACTAGTTGCGAAATAGTTAGCTTAAAGTTAGTTTAAAGTTAGCCAAATTTCCGATAGGGTAGTGTCTGCTTACGTTTTTTTGCAGAGGGTGGTTATCAGAAAGGTGTAGCCCGGGATTATGAAATCGGAATGGCACAATCAAATTTCTGTGGGGTGCTGTCAAACGTGTTGGATGCTCTAGAGCAAAGTCTTTGTGGGCAGTGGATAACTTACTCTACCGAAGCGGAAAATAAGGTTACAGCCCAAGAATTTTATCGTAAATTTGGGATACCTAGTGTTGTGGGGTTTATTGATGGCACACACATTAATATTATAGCCCCAAAAGATAATAATCATTTGTATTACAACAGGAAAGGACACCACAGCATAAATGTTATACTAGTAAGCTTTCTTTTTGTAAATTAATACACACTTTAATTTTTAGTTATGTCTTTAAAAGAACTATATTAAAGATATGTGATATTAAAATGAGGATACGATATGTTGATGCCACACATCCTGGAGCCTGTCATGCCTCGTTTTTTTTAATAGGACCAGCACTCAGGGGATAACCTGATTAAGATCTCATTCATTGTTTGTCACATAGCCTCAACCTGTTGCAGGCGAGGTCTATTGCTGAATGAGAAAGAATGGCAAATGCTGCTGTCGTCCGCGAAAGAGTAGATAGGGTTGAAAGTTTTATATAAAAGGTCGTTTATAAAGATCAGGAATAGAGTTGGTGAAAGAAGGGAACCTTGCGGTACCCCTGAATTTAACTTGAACTCATTTGATGAGATCCCATCTATAACAACTCTTATAGTGCGATCCCTGAGGAAACTCGATAAGAATCGAGAGAAATTATCACCGACACCAATGGCAATACATTTTGACAAAAGTGCACCATGCCACACTCTATCAAACGCCTTGGAGATATCTAGAGCCACCACCTTTCGCCAAAATGGTGGACTGAATTACACCATTTCTCCGAGAGGAGGGCTAGTAAGTCACCCGTAGAGCGGCCTCTACGGCCTCAATACTCAAGTACCGGCAGTATGTACTTGAGTAAGCTGTTAGACTCAAGATACCTTACAAGATGAAAAATCACCATGCTTTCCATCACTTTGGAAAGTGCAGAACATATTGCGATTGAACGATAATTTTCAGGATTAGTAGCTTCTCCTTTTTTAGGGATTAGCGTAACATTAGCAATCTTCCAACACACTGGGAACTCACCAACATGGTACAACGTGCTGAAGAGATTAGCTAATGGACGTGCTATCATCGTAGAGCACTGTTTCAAGAATAGTGCTGGAATGCCATCCGACTCGGGAGACTTGTTTATGTTGAGTTCCGACAAAACCCTTTTTACTGCCCGAGCTCGAAAGAATATCTTAGGCATAATAGTGGATACTCTATCGAGCATAGGCAGCGGCTGATTGCTTTCCGGCAAGTAGGAATTACTTGCAAATATTTCAGCTAGTAGGTTAGCTTTATCGGCCGGGTCAGTGAATATTTGGTCATCCTTTAAAAGAGTTGGAATTGAAGAACTAGCATTATTCTTTACTCTTTTGACGAATGACCAGAAGTTCTTACTACCCCGATGAGCAGCAAGAACTTTAGCACGGAGACGATTCTCGTAAAGACCTTTTTCACGCCTCAGTACTTTGGCACACGACGATCTTGCCCTTCTGCGTAGCAAATCAGTATCAGCATTTTGATTACTTCGCCCAATACTGAATGCTTCCTCTCTAGATCTGACTGCATTTTTGCATGCCTGATTAAACCAGAGTTTCTCATTAAGCTTAATCGAAATTTTTTTTGATGGTATGAAAGCTTTCATGCCCATCAAAATTATACTTTCGACCATTTTGGCCATGGCATTGGCATCATTGTCTAGGAAACATAGCTTCCAATTAAAATGCCGAAAAAATTCGTTGAGCTGCGCCCAACGCGCCTTTTCATAGATGTAGTTTAGTCGTTTCGTAGCTGCAGGTGAAACGCTATGAAGTGACTCATTTGCTTGGTATAGTAGTTCCTACAGAAGTGTAATGGAACAAAACTATTTACAAATAAGACTCCGAGTATGGCTGTTAGGTATGCATATACAATTCGAATACTTTTTAAAATTGTATTAACATGTAGTTATATTTATGTATGTATTTTGTATGAAATATTTATAGGCGATGCCGAATACCTATTAGACCCTTGGCTGTTAACCCCAGAACCTACAGTTCTGCTTATTAACAAAGCCATTCAAATGAAAATGAGCTTCATCACTCATAATCAAATTTTCAATAAAGTTGATTTCATTTCTGGCCAACTCTTGAAATTTAACTGCAAAATTTAGACGTTGCCGATGATCTGCGGGTTTTAATTCTTATACCAATTGGTGCTTCGTTAACACTTTGCTGTACTCGTTCAATATTTTCCGCAGTGCGACTTAAACGTGGTCTACCGGTTCGAGGCAAATCTCTTACGCTGCCATGTTGGTGATGACGATTAACTAAGCAACGAATCATCGCTTCAGAGGGCGAAATTCTGACTTTAAAATGTCGACGATATGCTCTTTGCGTTAAAATAATTGATCTCTGGTTTAAATAATAAAATTCTATTGTTCTGGTTCTCTGTTCAGTTGTGAACCTCTCCATTATAAATTCTCCAAGTGTTGTCTATATAATCTGAAAGAAAAAATAAAAAAAAAATTAATAAACAAAAAAGTTATTAAACTTTTACACCCCTTGGTTTCTTTTGGCCTACCTTGTATATATATATATATATATATATATATATATATATATATATATATATATATATATATATATATACTAGCTACAAACGGTGTACTTCGCTACCCCTATCGTCTTTTTAATTTCATTTATATTGATTTGAAAGTGTTGGAGGGGCAGAAATTAGATACATTAAGTACATAGCGCGTGCCTTCTTCTAAATGAAGCTATACCTATGCCTTAAATTTCATTAAAATCGATTTCAAAGTTTCGAAGGAGCAGGGCTTATCCCTTGCCCTTTGCTTGTCTTACTAATGAGAAAGTACATATAGGATGTCTCCTCCTAAGCGAAGGGGTATCTATATTTTAAATTGTACCAAAATCGAGTTGAAACTCAGAAATTGTCCCTATACTTGCTCCTGATCTTAGTTTATAAAACGTCTATGGCCATTTTGTGACTTTTTGGACGCAGATCTATAAATTTCATTAAAATCGGTTTGATTGTTTCTGGGAGGCAGAATTTTCCTCCTGTCGCCCTCCTAGTCCTATTTTTGAAAATGAACATAGCATATGTGAATTTTGAGACGCAGATCTATCTATGTTCCAGATTTCGTTAAAATCGGATTAAACGTATCGGAGAAGCAAAAATTTCCCCATCTCGTTCTCCTGGTCTTTAATTTAAAAACCAATGCATGTGTGAATTTTTAGATGCAGATTTATCTCTTTTCTGAATTTCATTAAAATCGTTTTAATTGTGTCGGAAAGTCAAAAATTTCCCCCTATTGCACTCCTGGTCCTACTGTTTAAAATTTTCATAGCATATGCGAATTTTTAGACTGAAATATATCTATGTTCTATATTTCATTCAAATCGGTTAAAACTTTTCGGAGATGCAGACTTTTCCCCTATCACCCTCCTGATATTATTTATAAAAATATACACATCCTATGTGACATTATAGATTCCGATTTATTTATGTTCTAAATTCTAGTTTTAAAAAAGTAATGCCCTTAAACTTTCACGGAGTTGCACAGACTACGTCCATCAAATTTTATCACGATCGGTTGAGCGGTTTGGTCGCATATAAAGGACATACCAACAAATATTAATTTTTATATAGATTAATTGTTTTCAAATTAGCTGCTACCAAATTTGAAGACTTGCTTTTATAGCTTTCAAGATATAAGAGTTTTATAATTACTATGTATAGGGGGTGGCCCCTCCCACTGTCCTATTCTACCAATACTTTGAATGACCCTTCTTCCCGTCATTTTCTACCAACATTTTGAATTACTTTTCCCTCGCTCACAAACAAATTTGGGTACACTTGCTATTACGTCTTTCAAAATATTTTCCACACTTCGCATCTCGCTCTCAAAGGAATCAATACTAAATTTGAGGACTCTTGCTTTTATAATTTCAAGATGTCGAAATATATAAAAATAACAAAACACCAAATATTTACAGCCTTATTTATAAAACCATACATAGATTTCATACCAAATTTGAAGACTCTGTTTTACTTTGTATGGGAAGTGCCCCTTCCCATGCTCATATGCTACCAATATCTTGAATTACATCGCACCTCACAGCACCGACCAATAAAACTACCATTCCTCCCATAATATCTGTGCTTTCTTGTAAATCCTGAAGACTTAGATTTAACGCTTCTATAGCTTTCTTGTGAGACATCGTATAGGGTGTTTTTTTTTAGAGGTATAGAACTTCGAATTGAAATAAAACACAAGAAAATCGTTTTAATGTCCATCAATTTGGCTTTATTGGAAGGATAATTTTATGCCATTAATGTTTAAATATGATTTCGGGCATGTGGCCGCCGCGGCTGGCTCGAATAAAGCCAATTCTACAGGTCCAATTTTCAACCACTTTTTCGAGCATATGGGGCCGTATGTTGGCAATAACGCCACGAATGTTGGCTTCCAAGTCCCCTAACGTTTCTGGTTTGTTGGCGTAGACGAGCGACTTCACATATCCCCAAAGAAAATAATCCAATGGTGTCAAATCACACGATCTTGGTGGCCAATTGACAGGTCCATTCCGCGAAATTATGCGCTCATCGAATGTTTCCTTCAATAAATCGATTGTGACGTGCGCTGTGTGGCATGTAGCGCCGTCTTGTTGGAACCACAACTCATCCACATTCATGCCATCCAATTCGGGAACAAAATAGTCGGTTAGTCGGCTCCAATTGCTGTGCACGGTGGCGAATCGATTCATTCGGGTCCTCTTCAACACTTTGCTCTACAGCGGCAATTGTTTCTTCGGTGCGCACTGTTCGACGTCTCTGTGGATGCGTATTATCACATAGAGTAAACGTAGTGCGAAAACGATTCATGGTTAACCGAATTAATTGCTCTGATGGACGATTATGTCGACCATAAAATGGACGGAGCTTGCGGTAAACTTCGCGAACTGAACCATTATTTTCGAAATAAATTTGCACGATTTGCAAGCGTCGTTCTTTTGTCAACCTGTTCATGATGAAATGGCAAACCAAACTAAATATTAATCACTTGACAGCTGACAAAATGGCCGCCAGTTAAAAAAGTGATGCCAACTTAAAGTTCTATACCTCAATAAAAACACCCTTTACTTTCATCCCACACTAAAAGGTTACATTGCCTGAGCATTCTGCCTCGGGAGCTTTTTTTGCTGAAATTTCAGATGGGTGGCGGCTATACCTGAAGAAGCAACATCAACTGCTATCTTCTGGTCTTTTCTCACGGATATTAATGTTAAGTTTAGTGAAAATGTTTTTCAGTTCCTCCAGCGGCGTCAAGAAAAAAAGTGCATCACTGCCGGATTCTATTTTTCGTAATACTTTATGAAAAACGTCACTTTGCTCTGCCGTTAATTTAGGGATTAATTTTGTTACTTGAAGTTGCAGTGCTACAAAATCGTAGTCTAATTCCCTAGCGATTTCATTGTTACAGTTATTTCGTCGACTCGCACGCCCATTGTTGCCAGTAGATTTCTCGAAGAATACCTACAACCGCTAAAAAAAAATTCGATTTTTCTCTACACATTGAAAAAATTTTCCCTGCAAAAATCTATACGTATTTTTGTCATTAAAATAGAAGAAAACCATTAGTTCAAACAATAATGTTTATTAAAGCTTTGGCAAAAAATAAGTAAAAACTAAAAAAATAATACATACATGTGCACTTTTAATTAAGTTCAATTAAAATAACATAAAGTTTTTTAAAAATTAATATGATAAAATTTTAAAGGATAAATTCAAGTCATATTTCAGCATTAAATGATATCTTAGAAAAAACATATACCAAGGCGAATTGATGTACCAAGTGGTGCCAAGTTAACAGATGCTTGTTTATGAAGTTTGGCTTGTCAAATTTCGTTGCAATAAAATTGAAGGAAGTTTGATTTATAATTTTTCATTGCAACAATGCCCTAGGCAGATTTTGTTGTTGCAGGCTTGACACCACCTTTATATGGATTCGCCTTGACATATACATACATATTGGTGTCACCAACTTTTCAAACCACAAACAACCCTGGAAATATATTTTTAAGCGATTTTAACGAAAAGAACATTTTTGAACCGTTTTGAAAAATATATTGCTAAAAAAAACGTTATGTTTGCATATATTTCATAAATAATGCGACATGACAAAAAAATCCCTACATTTTGGAGAATAAAAAATATCTGTCCCATTTTTACGCTTCTAGTTTAGTTTACAAAAATACCTACATGTAGCGATTTTTCCCTACTTCTGGCAACACTGTGCATGCCTCACCTCAAGTAATGTCGGAAAATTTTAAATTTTAAAAGAATTAGTTTTGAAACTATTTTTAAATTTTATGCTTATTTTGTCAATTGTTACTCAATTGTTTAAAAAAACGAAAAAGCTGTCAAAAAGCCGACAAAAAAATAAGAAGACAAAATAAAAACCGGTGTTTTTCTGGAAAAATCCGTACCAAATAAAAAACCGGTTCCGAACCATATAAGAAATACCATATTGGTTTAACAGTTTGAAAATCCGTGCAAAATATAAAAAACCGGTTCCGAACCAGCTAATTTAAACAATTTAAAAACCATCCTCATTGCATGTTCTACAAAACGTATTCAGCAATTTTTTATTTTATGCAGCCGCTCTCGAGTTACGGAGTGACAATCAAAATGTACACTTCTTTTTATATATATAAATATATATATATACGTATGTATATGTTTACATTTTTAACAATTTGTTTCCTTAATAATGATATTTATAACCTAACCAATTTTGTTTTAATAACTAGATGTTAAACCATATAAATATATATAAAATATGTTTAATTTTTCGCAAATTTCAACCTTCTCTCAAATGTATTTATACCATCAGGTTTAAATTTTCTTTTATCATCTTTAAAGCTTAAAATTACTTTTTTTAGTTCACTACTATAAATTTGATGTACTGTTGACTTAAATGTTAGCATTTTATCATATATTATGGACTTATTAAACAAACAATTATTATAAGTTGATAAACTATACTTATCAAGAATATATTTCTTTACTCCTTTAGATTTTGTAGTATTATTTTCATACTGGACGCTAAAAGAATACATTTTAGATCTCAATCCCACAAACTCTTTCATAACCTTTCCACTGTTCTCATCATTCATCATATCCAACACCTTCTTGTTCAGACGAAGGAAACCATATTTGTTATCCTCAGGGTAATCAGAAGTATCAAATTCTTGTGTTAAGTCACTTTTTATATCAATATAAAAGTCATCATTTTTTATGGTATAAATGAATGAGTCCGTATCCATATAATTAAAAGATAAATTTGATTTGAATTTAGGTTGCATACATCGGTAATGGAAATCGTACACTTTCCATTTAGAAAGCTCCAAGACACAAAATCCTAAATATATGGGCTTATTAAAATATGTCTTGTCATTATTCATTTCTGTGAACTGTGAAAATTGGGTTTGGATATCCACTCTTGAGCTCCTAAGCGGTTTCGGTTCGTTCTACTCCAGTTTGTTATTATTCGTACATCTTTTCTTTGGCCACATTCTGCATGGTTTTGCAATATACTGCGTTATTAAGTAGTTTAGAGAAATTCTTTTCAAAATCATTTTTGGCAACAGCTCTGTGTTGAGTATTTAAATCTATATAATCTTTTAACCATGGAGATTGTTTAAAAATGAGAATGTGATGAATTTTCCTTAAAACTAGACCATATTTCAAACAATGCTCAAGAACTCTGTAGTGTATAACATATGAATTTTTCACAGAGAAATCGGTAATCAACTTCTTTTGTCTTGTTCCTAAAGGTTCTTTATTTTCAGGACAAAAAGGTAGATCATTATGTAATTCATGTAAATAAGAATGATATTCTAAGGTTATCCACCTAGATAACTATATTGTCGTGATGTGGTGGCTTAAGTGCAACCTGTGGTTACTGTCCTTGCTTCAGGGTCACTGTGATTTCCTGATTTAAGGGCAGTGACTATAAAGGCATGCATACTAAAGGTTGTCCGGTTACAACAAGTGTCTGGTACATAGTTATGCCTACAGTCGTATTGTGCTAGAACACGGAAACACTTTTTAAGGTCAAGGTGGTAGGGGCTGTGCCGATGACCTGAATGGCTAATTTGGTGTATAAATAAAATTAGTCGCTAGCAGTGACCCTCCTCGAACGCCTATGGCACGGGTTGGTTGTAGACAATTTTGCCTAGTCCTCTCATTTACTGGCATACTCGTGGGAACAAAATAGGCTTTTCAAACAAAAACTTTCATAAGGACGATGAGGTTGACTCCACAGACGATACGTTGGGGGAGAAGAGTTGCTGTCTCTCGTGCATGAGAATTTACTCACGTAGGAGAGTCATTTACTCAAATAACTAGTAGAAGCTGATGAACTCAATGCTCCATCGGGTGACTTAGCTGCAGGGGTCAGTGAGAAGCTGGGAGATCTGTCACTGGGGTCGTACGACAAGAGGGGAATCACACTGATTTCAACTAGCCGTCGGATTTTAGAGGCAGACCTCTTAGACTCTGGATCTAGGCAGATAAGTGACTCAGTGCGTGAGGGAGGGCAGTCATCTTCCTCAAATAAAATTATCCGATAGGACGCCTTGCCAGGAAATATGGGCAAGGATGGTCAGACAAAATTGAACAAATCCAAGAGCGGCACTAGGAAATCTCTGGACTTTCTGGATAAGATGGGCAAGAGAGATCCGAAGCTGTATACGGCAAAGGAGATACATCTTGTCAGGAAACACAGGCAGGACGTTAAGAAGTTCGAAAGAATTTACGGCCCTGTTAGTGTTCTCCTGGGTAGATCATCTCCTTTGGAGAAGCTTGTGGGTGTCGACGTAGTCTAGGCTATACCTCGCAAGAGTGTAGGGGCTGTATCGACGGGCACATCCAGCTCCAAAAATAAGAAGTAGTTTGGCGGAGCCTTGTTTGCCAATGCGATCAGGTCGTCGATGGTTAAGGCTGACAAGGCAGTAAGAAGAAGGCTGTCAAACCAGATGGCTCGCTTAGGAACCCCCGAAAGGAGTCAACGAAGAGAGCGAGATCTGGCGATGACATACCCTCTACGTCAAAGAAGGTGAAGAAGTCGACAAGCCAGGAAGGTGACCTTCGGGCAGCTGTCATAGATATAAAATTATCCGGATGGAAGGATCAATCCTTAACTGTGGCAGCTGGTTGAAGGTAGGCTCATCGATGAAATCGGCCTAGCGAGGTAGAAAAGGAAGAGGAATTGCAATTCCATGGTGCGGACTGGGTGAGGGTTGTCAAACTTGTTAACTGCGGTAATAAGAAATCATTTGATTTCCTTAAAACCGTCATCGACAGGTGTGGCAACCTTCGACCGGAGGCGAAACTGGAGGTAATTTCAGCCTCTCATCTGCCTCTCCGAGCAGTGGTGACAGCATGGTTTCCACCACCCGTTAGATCGATGGAAACCGTACTGCCGGGACTGACAGCGCAGAACTCGCCTCTCAGTACAAACCAATGGAAGCCTTTGGCTTCAATGGATTGTAGAGAGAACGCGGGTAAAGATTTTCGGTTTGCCGTAGATCAGGAGTTTCTAAAAAGACTGCAGTCGTTGGGGGGTGTTGTGAAGTTCGGCTTGGGGACTGTCAGATTTAGATTTACTAAGTCGAATAATCCCAAGAAGGCTATGGGTGGTGCAGATAAACCTGCACCACAGTGAGGCAGCCTCGGCTGAACTGGTAACACACCTCAATAGGTCGCGAGTAGACGTGGCCCTTATCCAAGAACCCTGGATTAATAAAAATAGGGTTTGCGGTTTAAGAGTCACGGGCTACACATTGTATGTCCCTGTCACAGGGGATAAGGTAAGGACTTGCATTTTGGCAAGGGATGGGTAAGGATTTACTTTATTTAATTCTTTCAGTAACGGAGACCTTACAGTCGTTAATGGAGGGGCCAGGGGTAAGCAGGAAATTGTGCTTGCATCGGTCTATATGCCCTATGATGCGGTTGATCCACCGAGGACTGGTGTGGTGGTTGATCCACCGAACACTGGTGATTTGAAAGTGTTGGAGGGGCAGAAATTAGATACATTAGGTACATTGCCTGTGCCTACTTCTAAATGAAGCTATACCTGTGGTTTAAATTTCATTAAAATCGATTTCAAAGTTTCGAAGGAGCAGGGCTTATCCCTTGCCCTTTGCTTATCTTACTGATGAGAAAGTACATACAGGATGTCTCCTCCTAAGCGAAGGGGTATCTATATTTTAAATTTTACCAAAATCGAGTTGAAACTCAGAAATTGTCCCTATACTTCCTCCTGGTCCTAGTTTAGAAAACTTCTATGGCCATTTTGTGACTTTAGACGCAGATCATAAATTTCATTAAAATCGGTTTGATTGTTTCTGAGAGGCAGAATATTCCTCCTGTCGCCCTCCTAGTACTATTTTTGAAAATGAACATAGCATATGTGAATTTTGAGACGCAGATCTATCTATGTTCCAGATATCGTTAAAATCGGATTAAACGTATCGGAGAAGCAAAAATTTCCCCATCTCGCCCTCCAGGTCTTTAATTTAAAAACCAAAGCATGTGTGAATTTTTAGATGCAGATTTATCTCTTTTCTAAATTTCATTAAAATCGTTTTAATTGTGTCGGAAAGTCAAAAATTTCCCCCTATTGCACTCCCGGTCCTACTGTTTAAAATTTTCATAGCATATGCGAATTTTTAGACTGAAATATAATTATCTATGTTCTATATTTCATTGAAATCGGTTAAAACTTTTCGGAGATGCAGACTTTTCCCCTATCACCCCCCTGGTATTATTTATAAAAATGTACACATCCTATGTGGCATTATAGATTCAGATTTATTTATGTTCTAAATTTTAGTTTAAAAAAAGTAATGCCCTCAAACTTTCACGGAGCACAGACTACGTCCATCAAATCTTATCACGATCGGTTGAGCGGTTTGGTCGCATATAAAGGACATACAAACAAACATTAATTTTTATATAGATTAATTGTTTTCAAATTAGCTGCTACCAAATTTGAAGACTTGCTTTTATAGCTTTCAAGATATAAGAGTTTTATAATTACTATGTATAGGGGGTGGCCCCTCCCACTGTCCTATTCTACCAATACTTTGAATGACCCTTCCCCCCGACATTTTCTACCAACATTTTGAATTACTTTGCTCTCGCTCACAAACAAATTTGGGTACTCTTGCTATTACGTCTTTCAAAATATTTTCCAAACTTCGCATCTCGCTCTCAAAGGAATCCATACTAACTTTGAGGACTCTTGCTTTTATAATTTTCAAGATGTCGAAATATATAAAAATAACAAAACACCAAATATTTACAGCCTTATTTATAAAACCATACATAGATTTCATACCAAATTTGAAAACTCTGTTTTACTTTGTATGGGAAGTGCCCCTTCCCATGCTCATATGCTACCAATATCTTAAATTACATCGCACCTCACAGCACCGACCAATAAAACTACCATTCCTCCCATAATATATGTGCTTTCTCGTAAATCCTGAAGACTTAGATTTAACGCTTCTATAGCTTTCTTGTGAGACATCGTACTTTCATCCCACACTAAAAGGTTACATTGCCTGAGCATTCTGCCTCGGGAGCTATTTTTGCTGAAATTTCAGATGGATGAATCTTCATGCGCTAGATTCAGCGGTAATTTTAAAACGGAATGTGCAGTACGGCCGCCAGTTATGAGTGTCGCGGCTATACCTGAAGAAGCAACATCAACTGTTATCTTCTGGTCTTTTCTCACGGATATTAATGTTAAGTTTAGTGAAAATGTTTTTTAGTTCCTCCAGCGGCGTCAAGAAAAAAGTACATCACTGCCGGATTCTATTTTTCGTAATACTTTATGAAAAACGTCACTCTGCTCTGCCGTTAATTTTAGCATTAATTTTGTTACTTGAAGTTGCAGTGCTACAAAATCGCAGTCTAATTCCCTAGCGATTTCATTGTTACAGTTATTTCGTCGACTCGCACGCCCATTGTTGCCAGTAGATTTCTCGAAAAATACCTACAAACGCTAAAAAAAATCCGATTTTTCTATACACATTGAAAAAATTTCCCCTACCAAAATCTCTACTCATTTTTGTCATTAAAATAGAAGAAAACCATTAGTTATCAAAAAATAATGTTTATTAAAGCTTTTTATATGAAGCGTTTTGACAGGAGCGGACGGAAGATAGTTGCATATGCGGATGAAATTTTGCTGGTAACGGGAAAGTTTTTTCCCACTATCAGTGAAATCATGCAGTTGGCGTTGGGTGATCTATTCTCCTGGGCCAGTAGTAAAGAACTAGGAGTCAATCCAGAGAAAACCGAGCTAGTCCTCCCCAGGATGGAAGGGGTGGAGCTGAGACTAGCAGAGGGGGCTAAATACCTGGGTGTTTTCCTAGATAGGAAGCTTTCTTGAAAAATAAACACGCAGGAAATGCTAAAAAAAGGGCTCAATGCCTACTACGCATGCAGAAACTCCATAGGAAGGAACTGGGGTCTGCAACCGAAGGTAGTAAACTGGATTTACACATCGGTTGTCAGGCCGGCTACTTCCTATGGTTGTGTGGTACGGTGGGAGGCATTGAGGAAGGAAAGTCACAGGAGATTACTAGCTAAGGTTCAGAGATGTGACTCGATGGGCATCACAGGTGCTCAGAAGACCACACCGCAGGCTGCCTTGGACGTCATTCTTCATCCACTTCCTATAGAGGACTTTGTGATGGGAACGGCGGTTAGAAGTCTCCTTAGACTTGTGGAAACAGGTTTGGTGAGGGCAGGAATATCAGGTCACACATCAATCTTAAATAAGATCAGTTTTGGTGACCAGGAATCCGTAACCCCTGGGTTTACGGACTATAAGGTCGCTGAGATCGATTTTAGTAGAACACCCTTAATGGTAATTCCGGATAGGGACTATTGGGTCAAATCCGATAGGCTGTATGAGGGTAGTGCAGTCTTTACAGACGGATCAAAAATGGGGGAAGGCACAGGGGCTGGTGTCTATATCTTGGGAACTAACATTCGTAGTTCCTTCAGACTGCCGAATGAATGTAGTATTTTCCAGGCTGAGATCTCGGCGATCCTTAGAGCCACGGAGCTGGTGGCCAGGAATGTAGCTGAAGGTGAGAAGGTAACCTTCTACGTCGACAGCCAGGCAACGCTAAAAGCTTTGAAGGGACACAATGTCAAATAGAAACTTGTTAGTGACTGTATGAAGGCCCTCAACTTGCTTATGGAAAAGTATAGTGTCAGACTATGTTGGGTTCCAGGCAACAGCAGTGTTGAGGGAAATGAAATTGCCGAAGCGCTGGCAAGAATAGGGTCGGCGTTGGATGAGGGATTGTCGGACAGATCGGAGAAATTACCGATATGTCATTACAATAAGGAATTCAGTGATTGGGTAGAAAGCCGGACCAACAATTCATGGCGAAGTAGGGAGGATTGTAGAGTCTCGAGGGGGTTTTTGGCCAAAACTAGACTCAGGAAGATATAATGTACTATTGGACATGAATAGGAAGGCGATGCGAATCATGATAGGTGTGTTGACTGCTTGGTCAGAGCAAGAACTAGCATTTGGGAGACTGGCACTCCAGATTTTTGTAGGATGTGCGGGGATGAAGAGGAACCAGATACCATTGAACATATTATCTGTCATTGCCCGAAGCTCAAAGCATTACTGAAGTCGGAAAGTGTAAACTAGAGGACATCAGGGGCTTTGTTATGGGAATTCGGTGGCTTAGTGATGGATAATAAGTTCACTTTTGGCTGCAAATGGGAGGGTGAATATTACTTTTTTATGGGCAACAGAAGGGAATCACACTGAACCCGATTGGATTTCCGAGTGGAGGTGCGGTAAAGCACCACCCTTCCTAACCTAACCTAACATAAGGTTACTTCATATACATAACCATCATTTGAACTATCCTCTATATATCTAGGATCGAGATTTAGTTCTTCACTTGTCAACCATCTAAATCCTCTATAAGGAAGATACTCCGACATGGCCCAGCCGTACATATTATTTGCATCTAAATATAATAGAAATTCTGAGGGCTTCTCCATATCAAAATCTTCTAGATATTTATTATTGGCTTTGGAATACCTTTTAACACAACAAGTCCCCCACCTTTGCCTTTTTTAAAGATATTGTACATATATATATATATATATATATATATATATATATATATATATATATATATATATATATATATATATATATATATATATATTTCAATTTAAAGTGTGCCAGACATCTCTGGCGTGAGCGTAATCTTCAATCGAACTTTATTATTGAGTTTGTTAAAGAAGTCTTAACTAGACGGAAGCCGAGTTTTATTAAGCTTTTCAAATGAATCAACATATTCATAAGAAAAAATACCCTTTTTCGTATAAGATCAAGTTCTGTTTTGGTTTTAAACTGACTCCTAACCGTACAGAAATTATTGTCCAAAAGATTGTTAGCTAAGGATTCTTAACTGTGAGGCATAAAGCGAAATGTATCAAGAAATCTGAGTTCAAGATTGAATTTATCGGGCATTTTAATAAATTGTGATAAAGATGTGTACAATTCTTTATTAAGCGGAATGACGCAAATTATTTTCAATTTTACCTAACTCCTTCACAAAGAGGTGGGAGAGTGTAGTCTTGAGTAGTTATGGAAATATATTGGTATAAACTTAAAGCCTTTTCACACTCACTCACATCTTTTATCAATTTGGAAATGTGATAACATCTTCCGATAAGAAGTATACAGGGCTGAATGTTCAACATCTTCAAAAGATGTTCCTATCTCACTTTGTTCCTTTCAACATCTTTCGGTTATTTCAGTGTCATCACTAAAAAAAATTTATACAACTATATATGTACATACATGCATACATACTATAAAAATGTATACACATGTATGTTTGTATGTGTATCATTTTGGAATATTCTTCCCAAAAAAAGATCCGTAATTTCTCTAAGATTTTATTATATACATATATATGTATATGTATGCATATAATAAAATCTGTTATATATTTTTCCAAATCGAAATAAATTACATAAAAGTAGTTGCAAATAACGGGTGTTTTTTTTAGAGGTATAGAACTTCGAATTGAAATAAAACACAAGCAAATCGTTTTAATGTCCATCAATTTGGCTTTATTGGAAGGATAATTTTATGCCATTAATGTTTAAATATGATTTCGGGCATGTGGCCACCGCGGCTGGTTCGAATAAAGCCAATTCTACAGGTCCAATTTTCAACCACTTTTTCGAGCATATGGGGCCGTATGTTGGCAATAACGCCACGAATGTTGGCTTCCAAGTCCCCTAACGTTTCTGGTTTGTTGGCGTAGACGAGCGACTTCACATATCCCCAAAGAAAATAATCCAATGGTGTCAAATCACACGATCTTGGTGGCCAATTGACAGGTCCATTCCGCGAAATTATGCGCTCATCGAATGTTTCCTTCAATAAATCGATTGTGACGTGCGCTGTGTGGCATGTAGCGCCGTCTTGTTGGAACCACAACTCATCCACATTCATGCCATCCAATTCGGGAACAAAATAGTCGGTTATCATGGCTCTATACCGGTCTCCATTAACGGTAACTGACTCTCCAGCATTATTTCGGAAGAAGTATGGCCCAATGACTCCACCAGCCCATAGAGCACACCAAACAGTCAGTTTTTGTGGATGTAATGGCGTCTCAAGGGTCTCATGTGGATTCTCTTCACTCCAAATGCGGCAATTTTGCTTGTTGACGTAGCCATTCAACCAAAAATGAGCCTCATCACTGAACAAAATTTTGCGATGAAAATCAGCATCGAGATCAATCTCATTTTCGGCCCATACACCAAAATCACGACGCATTGCATGGTCTCGCGGCTTTAATTCTTGCACAAGCTGGATCTTGTAAGGTCGCAAGCCAAGATCCTTGCGCAAAATCTTCCATAAAGTTGATGGACAAAGCTCCAATTGCTGTGCACGGTGGCGAATCGATTCATTCGGGTCCTCTTCAACACTTTGCTCTACAGCGGCAATTGTTTCTTCGGTGCGCACTGTTCGACGTCTCTGCGGATGCGTATTATCACATAGAGTAAACGTAGTGCGAAAACGATCCATGGTTAACCGAATTAATTGCTCTGATGGACGATTATGTCGACCATCAAATGGACGGAGCTTGCGGTAAACTTCGCGAACTGAACCATTATTTTCGAAATAAATTTGCACGATTTGCAAGCGTTGTTCTTTTGTCAACCTGTTCATGATGAAATGGCAAACCAAACTAAATATTAATCACTTGACAGCTGACAAAATGGCCGCCAGTTAAAAAAGTGATGCCAACTTAAAGTTCTATACCTCAATAGAAAACACCCATTATATACGCGAAATCTTTGCGGATAAAGTTTGTAATTTTTCTTCATCATCATTGTCTGGCATAATTTCTACTAATTCTGCATATTGAGCATTATTTGTTTCTACTCCTCAGGAGGCAGCAATTAAATCAATTTCTACTGAATTTTTAAATTGCATGTTATTATTTAATTTTTAGTTGCTTACACTCGTAAAAATAGTATTATAATACATGACAGATGAAAGATGTTGTAATGTGAAAAGCTTTTTTAAATTTTCAACATATTCCACGCATTCCTCAAAGATGTGAGTGATTGTAAAAATGGTGTTAGGGACTTGATAATTTAATGGCTCTATTATGGATGGCAACCGAACTTCAGTTGCCGAGTTAACTAGCAACGCAACTGAACTTAAAATTTGTATTATGTATGGCAACTTCCTCCAGTTACCAAAAAGTTATCGAAAATACGATTATGACAGATTGGCAACTGAAAATAATATGTATAAACAAATATTTAAAATATAAGAAATACAAAAGCTAAAAATAAAATTATTGAGTAATAACAAAAATTAAAAATTTTAAAAACCTCCGACTTTTTTCAGAAAAGATGTTATATCTTCTAAACGGCTGGACCGATTTTCTTCAAACATAGCTAAGAACCCTCTTGATCAAGTCATCTAAATGAAAATCGGTCCAGCCGTTTGGCCTGTACATGGACACGGACAGACACACAGATACACAGACACACACTACAGCTATAGAGGAAATTCAAAAATAAAAAATAATATTGCAATTACTGTTTAATTTTTCTATTTTCTTGCTTTTAAACTATGCAGTAACTGGAAATTTGTGGTTGCCAATATGGAAACTGAAATTACCAGCTGTTAGTTGCCAGTTGCCATCCGTAATACCATTTCGGCAACCAAAGTTCTGTTGCCATCCATAATCGCTCTATAAGTTACAGCTTCTGTGCGCCGATCCACATATTTGATAGCAGGGTTCAGAAGAATTCGTGTATGAATACTGAAATTTAAACATTCATTATAAATTGTCATGAATGAGATTTGCAAAATTTTTATATTTTATGTTCGCATTCGAAAATGAATAGCTAAAATATTTTCGAATTATAAGCACACATGTTTGAATACATTTGGGTTTTTTCTTAAAAGTGCATGTACGTATGTGAATAGTGATAAGTAAAAAAATACCCAACACTCAAATATGAGAGGCCTACTCATCGCTCTCATTAATGTTCATATACAGGAATTGTATGTACGTAGTTTTTATCGTATATGTATGTTCGCACTGATAAGCGGCTATGTGTGTTCATTTGTGTTAATAAATTATGTACATATTTACATATGCATGAGGATTTTTTTATGAAAAAGAAAGTAATTGAGATATTTTGAAAAAAACAAACATGTTAACACAGAAAAAAGTATTCACCAATTAATATTTTCAATTAAAAATTTAATTCAATTTAATTGATATTATCAAATTGTTTATAGGTGAAAATTTATAATTAGAAAATTGGTCTTGATATTATAAATACAAATTGATATTACAAATATTTTAATTAATATTACAAAATCATTTATATTGCTTTTTTGTTTGAAACGTAAACATTAAGGTCGTTGTCAAGGTCAAAAATCATAAGAAATGAAATAATAATCGTTTTTTGATTACTTATGAGATAAAAAATTAATATAATAAAAATCCAAGCTAGGAACCTAAGAAAAAAAAACATGTGAATAAGTACGTTAACTTTAAGATAAAAAACATAAGAGTTCAAATAATAATTGTTTATTAATCACTTCTGAGAAAAACTAATAAATATAATAAAACCCCAGTCGTTAAGTAGGTCTGCGGTCAGGTTTGTGTATGTTGTTTGGCCTTCGAGACTTTTTCGTCTCGCTCACAATTGTTGAGTGATTTACTACGGACAGGGTAGAATTATGCAGGTACCCGCAAATCTACAATGCCAATATTACTAGAGTTCAAATTGATATTGAATTGCAATTAGTTGTTTAAGGCACTCCTGGTCATCAAATATCCTAACTGGAATATTTTTCTTTGTAACTAAACCAACACAACATTTCAGAAAATTATTCCTATCCATGGTGGGGCTTAAGAGTATTGTCTTCTTTTTCTTACTTTTTTTAACACATCTCCAATATCATGCTTGTAAATAATCTTATAATTATAATGTCCTTTTATGTTTGCTTTTAATAATCCAGATAGCTCCTTTTTGCACGTTTCTATTAAGCAAGTGCTCTTTTTCTATATTAAATTTATTTAGGCATTGTTAGATAAATGTTTATTAAATCACAAAATCAAACTTTCACTGTAATCCAATAGGTCCTCACCGGTGATGGGAATTGGAAATCTTGATTTTGTGCCAAATCTGCTTTTAAATAGTGCAAAAATCACTTGAATAGTGCCAAAAACACGGTCTAAAATTAGTTGTTTATACACATTAATACATTTCGAGCCCTATTTTCGATATAATCGTGAGAGACATGTAGTAAAAAATTAATTTTTTTGTTATCAAAATTGCAAAATTATTGGTAACTTTTAAAACATAGGCTGTAAAATTTATCGTGAGTGACAATTTACGTATGTACTCACCCAGTTGTCGACATCGACATCACTTTAATACAATATCAAACAAGTAAGAGTGCTATATTCGGCTGTGCCGAATCTTGTATACCCTTTACCAAAGTGCTTTTATGTAGTATAGAGATACATACTCAAGCACATACTTACTTTTATGTACAGAGAAAAAAAATAATAATTTTCAAACCCTAGAATCATAATTTTAGATTTTTCTGATTACTTATACCAATCTAGTAGTTCTTAAAAAAATATAGAAAGTGTGTTAAGTGAAAAAAAGGAAATTCAAAAAAAAATGTTTTATTTAGTTACTTTAATGTCTAGAAAAAAAATCATAGTTTCCAGCTCTGGAGCTGTGGTTTTTATTTTTATAATTTTCTATACCAAACTTTTCTTTCCAACACGTAAAATATATATAATTTATAAAGGAAAAGATAAAAATTAATTAGACTTAGTTACTTTTATATATCAAAAAAGTGTAAGTGTCCCAACCCTGAACTCATCTTTTTTGATTTTTCTGATTTCTTACACCAATCTCTTTCTTTTAAGAATTTAAGAAATGTTTAATTTATAGAAAAAAAGGAAAAATTTGGTTTAGTAACTTACTTTTGTAGAAAAAGTTAAAGTTTTCAACCCTGGAATCGTCTTTTTAATTTATTTAATTGTTTTTTTTTTATTTGAAATACCAATTTAATTCGTTATCAAGCATAAAATAATTTTATTTAATAAAAATAGATAAAAAAATTAGTGTTCGGTAGTTAATTTTTTATATTACAAAGAATCCTCCTTTTTGGTTTTTTTTGATTTCTTACACCATCTTTTTTTTAAGAATATAAGATATGTTTAATTTATAGTAAAAAAGAAAAAATTTGTTTTAGTAAGCTACTTTTGTATAAAAAATAAGATTTTCCAACCCTGGAAACGTCGTTTTAATTTTTTTAGTTTTTTTAGTTTGAAATACTGAAGTATAAAATAAGTTTATTTTATAAAAAAATTAGTTTTCGGTAGCTAATTTTTTATATCACAAAAAGTGTGGATTTTCCAACCCTGAAATCAAACTTTTTAATTTTTCTGATTTCTAACATCAATTTCTTTCTTTTAAAAACATTAGATATGTTTAATTCATAGAAAAAAAAGGAAAAATTTGTTTTAGTAAGTTACTTTTGGATAAGAAAAAAAGTTAAAGTTTTCCAACCCTGGAAACATCTTATTAATTTTATGAAGTTTAATTTTTTATTTGAAATACCAATTTTATTCGTGGTGAAGTATAAAATAAGTTTATTTAATAAAAATAATTAAAAAATTAGTTTACGGTAGTTAATTGTATATATCACAAAAATCGTAGGTTTTCCAACCCTGGAATCATCCTTTTTGTTTTTCTGATTTCTTACATCAATCTCCTTCTTTTAAGAACGTTCCATATGTTTAGTTTATAGAAAAAAAGGAAAAATTTGTTTTAGTAAGTTACTTTTGCATAACAAAAAAAGTTAAAGTTTTCCAACCCTGGAAACGTCTTTTTAAATTTTTTAATTTATTTTTTTTTTTTGATTTGAAATACCAATTTTATTCGTGGTGAAGTATAAAATAAGTTTATTTAATAAAAATAATTAAAAAATTAGTTTACGGTAGTTAATTGTATATATCACAAAAATCGTAGGTTTTTCAACCCTGGAATCATCCTTTTTGTTTTTCTGATTATTTACATCAATCTCTTCCTTTTAAGAACATTAGATATGTTTAAGTTATAGAAAAAAAGGAAAAATTTATTTTAGTAAGTTACTTTTGTAAAAGAAAAAAAGTTAAAGTTTTCCAACCGTGGAAACATCTTATTAATTTTTTGAAGCTTAATTTTTTATTTGAAATACCAATTTTATTCATGGTGAAGTATAAAATAAGTTTATTTAATAAAAATAATTAAAAAATTAGGTTACGGTAGTTAATTGTATATATCACAAAAATCGTAGGTTTTCCAACCCTGGAATCATTCTTTTTGTTTTTCTGATTTCTTACATCAATCTCCTTCTTTTAAGACCATTACATATGTTTAGTTTATAGAAAAAAAGGAAATATTTGTTTTAGTAAGTTACTTTTGCATAACAAAAAAAGTTAAGGTTTTCCAACCCTGGAAACGTATTTTTAATTTTTTTTTCAGTTAGAAATACCAATTTTATTCATACTGAAGTATAAAATAAGTTTATTTAATAAAAAATTATTAAAAACTAGTTTTCGGTAGTTATTTTGTATGGCAAAATGTAGTTTAAGTCTCCCAGCTCTGAAACCGTCTGCTCGATTTTGCTGATTTTCAATACCAATCTTATTTTGACAATTTCTGATCCACCAGTCCAAGAACGAAGTCTCTAGCTTTTCTGGGAGCTTCGGAAAACCGACTTCACGTATAGACAGACGGACAGACGGACATCGCTTATTCGTATTCCCTATACATAAGGATCCAGAATATATATATTTTATAGCTTGCTTATTAATATTCTAGAAATTACAAACGGAATGACAAACCTATATATACCCTTTTACCATTTTTTGGTAAAGGGTATAAAAATTGGGATTTATTTACTCGCTCTCGAGAACAATTCTGTGCTACTGACAATCTATTCTGTTAGCTTACGTCTAGAAAATAGCATAAACCTACCAGGTCAGTTATTTTCGACAAGGGGTACACAAGCCCCAATTTTTTGGTATTGTGTTAAAGTGACGTCGATATTTCCAAGTGGGATAGGGGTGAATATTCGATATGAATGCATCATATATTAATCATTTTTACTTATTTACAAGAAATACAAATATGTATAAAAACATTTTTTACGTTATAGTATGATTTTAAAGGACATACCTAAAGCCTATAATAAACCTAAACTAATTTAAATGATAAAATATATATATGTATATGTGCATACTTAGTGGCAATTATAGTTTGTAGTTTTTATGGTTAATATTAGGGATGTAAGGAATGTTCGCATTCGCTTTCGCATTCGCAAATTATTTGCTTACTTTTGCTATTTGCATTCGCTTTTGCATTCGCTAAAATGTATGCGAATATTTCAAGCGAATACTAAACCAAAATCCAGCTGGGTTTTTAAATTTTTATCAGTTTTTGAAAAGACTAGTCTGTTTGAAAAACTGAGCCCCATTCATTACTTCGTACAGAAAATTTTAAATGTTAACAACTTTAACTAGCCGTTGTTTGTTGTAAATTCTATGCGAAACAAGTGCCACGCATATCATTTCGCATGAAAACTTAACATGTTGAAGATATATTTCACATGTTTTTTGCAAATTGAACAAATTACTACTTCTCCAAAAAAATTTTATGAATTCATGCCAATTTTTCTTAATATGTATTTTGGCAGCATTTCACATAAAATGTTCAACATAGTACCATGATTTAGGGCAAAAGTACAAATGGATTAATTACCTAACATTTCATAAATTTATTTTTTATTGTCTATACTTATTTTAATATAATTTCTGCTTTAAGAATTTAATAAATTAACAAATATTTACTCAATTCAAGACTCAATTTAGATAAAATGCTATATGTAGTATGTATATAATACAACTTCTTGTTTTTAAACAAATTTAGTTTCATTTGATTTTTTACCGTATTGTAAGTATTTGCATTCGCTTTCGCAAAAATTCAAATGCATTATTCGTTTTCGCATTCGCTAAACTGGTATTCGTTACCTCCCTAGTTAACATACTGTCGAGTTGTACAAATTCGTGCACGTTAAAAATATTTATAATTGTTAGCTATTTATTTTAATCAAACAAAGATTCTGTCGGTATAGTAGAATTCGTATTGCTTTATTGGTTCATAATTTTATATGTATTACGATTATAACAAGATCTATTGTCAGGCTTCAAAAATTTTTACCATGTATTAAAGATGCTAAAGTCCATTTTAACTTTTGAGCAGATTTCGAACTAAAAATATACTTTCCACGCTTGATGAAGAGTAGAAAATAAAAAGAATACCTTGAACGATTCGATAAAAATTACTTAAAAATTTTTCATTGAAACTATTGTTTACGTCTCCATGTCTTTCAAAACTCACTCACATTTAAACTCTTAAAGTCTAATATAGATCTGTATTCACTTTTAATTTTTTCACGTATTTTTTTTCGTTTAGCAGCATTTTGTTTATCAAAAGGAACAGTATTATTTGTGTCTCCACTTAGAACATATTCTGGGGCACACTTTGGAAAGCAATTCAAATAATAGTGCTTGAAGTTATATTTATGGCATGTTTCACAATAACGAAAGAAACTGAACCGAAACTTTCGAGTGAATATTTATATTGAAAGCAACAATAAAATATGAACATATTCTTTTGTTTTCAATATAAATTGAGAGACGAAAGTTTTGCTTCGTTATTGTGAAACAGGCCATTAGTTTTCAAATATGACACAAAAACATATAAGAAGACTTCTATTTTTGAATTCTACACTCAGGGAAAAGCTGCAACTTAAAAATAAGAACGCGTCACATTAATTCAATAATTTTCAATATAATAGAAATTATACTTTGGGATACTTAGAAATAAACAAAATTAACAAATTAAAATTTTTCCATATTGAAATAAAAAATTTCAACATGACTAGACTTTTGTTAATGATTTTTATTAATTCAGTATGGTTTTTATTGATTTTAAGCTGAATTTTCCCTGGGTGTACAACTTTATGCTGGGAAAATTAGTTTTTGATTATTAATAGTTCAATTTCAGTGCCGCAATAATTTTAATCCGTTGGAAGATGGTGAGAATTTTGATCTATATTGTCAACAGGAAGATCATCAATATATTTGTTCAAAAAATTTCGACATAAATGACGAAATAAAAAAGCCTCTTTAAAATTAAATGTAGTCTCACATTTTTTGATTGCATTTCGATAGTTTACTATTTCAAGGACACAAGACAAAAATATAAATACATTCAAAGACTCTATCTGCATCACTTTACGAGACAACCAACGGTTTGGGGAATACTTAAGAATTTCATAAATTTCAAAGTTGAAATATTTCTAAAAATTTATAAATTTACAAACAAATTTATATATTCATTTTAATAGATCGTCAATGTCTCTGGGCAAACCGTTAATTTAAACTATCAGAACTGAACAGTTGTCAGCCTCAAATCCTCAGTTAGCCGACGCACAGTGGCACATTTGAAGAGATGGCGGCCAAAAGTCTTCAAAAAATTTTTTTTCTTGTGTCCCCGATTTATTTTTTTTTATATAAAAGTAAACATAGGAACCTCGAAATCCAGAAATTTAAGTTATTATTTCGATTATTTCTCTTCGAATAGGGTGATCAAAAACGCGCTTTTTTTAAGAGAAGCTGAAATTCAAAATATTTTAGAAAATTTTTGAACTTCAAGTGGGCATAACTTTTTTTTTGTTTTATATATTTCTGGAAAAAAAAATTTTCTTCACACAATATCATTTCTTAACTTATAAAATAAATTAAAAAAATCGTGCCTTACTTTGCTCGAGTCCCATATTTGGGATTGTAATAAAGGTCTAAAATATACCGAAATCTCGATGTTCAGTGGAACGCAGCTTTTTTTTTACAGTACGTACTTTGAGCTGTTATTATATGCTAATTTTTTAAATTTATATTTGCATCTCTAGGAACTACAATGATTTTAATGCTTGCATGTCGGATATTTTAGGTATGGGAGTGCGGTATATCTACATGTGCTTGTGTGTGTATTGTGTGTATGTTTTTTTTTCGAAGAAGTTTTATTAATGAAAAGGGTATAAAAAAAGACTGTTATTATAATGCATTAAATGCATTTTTGTAATTTAGGCCACTAAAAAATGTATAGTTACATATAAGCGGGGGTAGGTACATGAGTTGTTGTATTTGGACTGATATATTCGACCTTTTGTTATAACTTTATTGTGTACCCAGGTAGCTGCTGCTCATATAAAGGTTAAAATACGATAGACACATCAGGTTTTCTTGAAGCAGGTCTCTTTAATTCTCTTTTAAACATATGAGGTTGTTTAGACACACAGTTTGTGTTCAAGTTTTTAATGAGTTTTGAATATGAGAATTAAATAACAAAAGAGAATTGAAGTAACTTGTCGGTACAAGCATGTCTGTACTCCTCTTCTTTCTTCATTCCTCTCTCGTTGAAACACATACCTGCTTCAAGAAAACTTGATGTGTATAAAAACAGACAAAATTAATAAAGACGATCAGTATTGTCAAAACGATGGCTAAGTTCAGTTATAACGATCTTGCTAAAATTTATTTTGAACAAAAAAACAAAAACGATGTTATATTACACATTTTAAAAGACCCTTATTTTGAGTTGTGCGACCATTTAAAAAAAATTAATTTTTTAACGCGATTAAAAAAACGGTATAATGAATGTAATAGAAATAAGGAAAAAATGTTTAACTGCAACAAACAATGGCTTACAAGCGAACTTTTATTTGAAATAATAATATTAAAAAGCTTGGTGACTGTAGCCTAACATTAATTTTTAAATGGGGATGCGATGGATCTTCTGGACAAAAGCGATACAAGCAGTATAATGCAGAAAAAATATCAGATTCTGACTTATTTATATCTTTTGTTCCTTTAAGACTAAAAACAAATAACATTAATTTTGAGCCATCTACTAGCAAAGAAAGACATATGAAAAAACGAAATACCTTCCTCAACAAAATATTGCAGACCAATTAAATTTGCTTTTAAGAAGGAAACGAAGGATGTAATATTAGAAGAAGTATCTAAACTTAAACAACAAATAGATAAACTTCAACCGATAACTTTGTTACTTAACGATCAAGAGATTCAAATAAATTATCAAATGTTATTTACAATGATTGATGGAAAAGTTGCACAGGCCATAACTGAAACAAAATCATCTTCGAGCTGTGTTATTTGCAAAAAATACTGCAAGCTAATTAAGTCAACTTCCAACAGAAGACACCACTTTCCAAGAAGCCTATGGGTTTGGCTTGTGCCCACTCCATGCTAAAATTCGATTTATGGAACACATATTAAAGCTAAGCTATGATTTAGATTTTAAAGGAACAGTACGAAATAGTGACGAACATAAAGCCAAAAGAGAGGCAAAAAAGAAACACGTACAAGAAAAATATTTAGAATTAAGTTTACTGATCGATCAGCCAAAGCAAGGAGAAGGAAACACAAATGATGGCAACACAGCAAGAAAATTTTTTTTCTAATCCTGAAACTGCTGCAGCTATTACAGGAGTAGATTTTGAATTAATAAAACGCTACAAAATGATACTGCAAGTAATATCATGCAATAAAAAGGTAAATGCAAGAAAATTTGGTCAGTGTGCTAATGAAACAGCGAAACTATAGAACGAAAAATGTGATTGGAGGAATATGCCATCGACAGTCAATAAAATACTATATTATGGGGAAAACATTATTCAGCACAATATGCTGCCGATTGGAGATCTTTCTGAAGAAGCGCAAGAAAAAAGGAACACAGATTATAGATATTTTCGCGAGCACAACACAAGAAAGATATCTAGATATAGTACCAATGAAGACCTGTTTAATATTTTACTGCGCACTTCAGATCTATATATCTCCAGCATTCGACAAAAATGGAATTCCACCCCCATGGAATTGGACAAAGACGCCAAGCAGCTCCTTGAAGATGAACAGGAGACATACTTAGATGAAATTTTCACTAAATGAAAAATGTATTCTATGCAAATTAACATAAAAATTGGAGCAAAAAAGCACAATAAATATTGAAAATTTATAGAAGAAATTTTATTTTATTTGGAATAAAAAGATTTTCTTAGAATTTATGGTAAAACCTTTTTTCGGATATGGATCTCCTACATATCATTTATGGATTCACGTTTAAAATATATTTAAATTGTTCATATAATAATAACATTTAAAGCTGTCGAACTTACATTTGTTAGTGAATTATGATCACCAAGGCTATTTTACGAAATTTGACTTACAAGGGCCCTATGAGTAAGTGTGGACCAATTGCCCTAAAATTTCACAGGGATATCAACGACTAAAATAAAATCAGTTTTGCTAAATATTATATCAATATTAATATATTTAAAACAATTATGAGCTTCAAACCCGTATTGTAAGTGGTCCATTGGAGAAAAGGGCTAAAGGTCAAAATAAAATGGACCCGGGTGGATGGCTTAATTAGGTATGTAATTTTTTTTTTCAGTTAACGTTACTATTTATAAAATGCAATGTTAAATCACTACATTCACAAATTTATTTTTTTTTAAGGCCGATAATACCTATATTTTTAAGTCATTTTTCAATCATATATAAGTGAACTTTAATACGGCTCGATTTTAAAGTTAATACATTAAATTGAAGCTTAAGGTGTCTTCTATTCAACAAAAAAAAAATTCATTAAAAAATTTCAACCCAGTCAAAACTTATAGAATTTTGACCGCCAACTCACAAAATGTGCCACTGTGCGATGGTAATGTAATGTAACTACAACGATAGGAAACAGCTGATCGATATTGTTATGTAAAATGTAATGAAAACGGTTATATAGATGTAATGTAACGTAACCTACTTTTTATATAAAAATATTAATCAGCTGGTTCCTACTGTTGCAGTTACATTACATTACAGTCGGCTAACTGAGCCTTAAATTTTCATTACATAAAAACGCAAAAAGTACAAAAAGAGTACTTATTATTGCAATCAGAAAAGTTTCCATATTTAATGAACAAAAAGTGCCAGAAAAAAAGCGAGAGTGCCACAGTGCCAGGAAACATCCAATAGTGCCAAAAATGGCACAATTGTGCCACATTTCCCATCACTGGTCCTCACCAGTGAGGCCACAACTAAAAAAAATTTTAATGCTAAATGGGGCTTAAATAATAATAAATAAAATAATGCTAAAATTGCTAAAAAAAAATATTTGAAAATGCTAAAATGTAATGCTAAAATTTTGAAATAATTTTTTACTAATTATATCGTTATAATTACGTACAAATATTTTATTTTATTTGAATAAAATAAACAAAGTTGATTCAAAAATAAAAACAACAACTTGTTCCTGAATTGTTGTTTTTATACAATTTCTGAATTCATAAAACCTCTTCTATCTTTATGTGATCGTATTAAATATAATAGAGTAGAATTTTGTGTTGGTAATTTTCATACAAAAATGAAATACATAAAATAATTTTACAGCCTTATTTATAAAACTTAAAAAGTCTTTATAAAGGTTTTTTAAGAGAAATTTTCGTACAAAATTTTTCTTAAAAAGCCTTTTTAAGTTTTATAGATAAGGCTGTTACACTTTTATGTTATATGTTTTTAATGTATTAGCATGCCTTCTATCAACATAATGTGAAAGAAAGTTAAAAATATACTTTTTGCATTAAAAAATTGGTTAATTTACTTTTTCAGTTCTATTTTTCATTGTATGTCCAGGAGTCGCATTCCGCAACGATGACTTTTGAAGTGTACGGCTTCGAAAAACCTAATTTTTAATACTTCTTTTCTCCTTATTATTAGTTGTTTGATGCTTAAAAGTTTGATGCTTAAAATACATTAAATCGGCTATTAGACGATCATACTCGGCATGACAGACTTTTGTATGTTTCAATAAACACCTTTAAAAATGCGCGCTCTAACCAAGTCATCTTTACCGTTTGCTTACGAAAACACAAATGAAATTTACACTGAGTTTAATAGAAACCTGTATTATAACAGACACAAAAAAATCAATATTTTTGAAAGCCAAACCAATCTAAAAATCACGAATTTTGTATTATCATACCATTCTCTATTTCAGACATGACAACCTAATACCTAGCCGCTTAAGATGTCTTTTACTGTTTACATGGTTTCCATCATTATACATTTGTACGAACGTAAAAATTACAATGAAATACATTAATTGACAGAGATTTTTACTTATATAAACGAAAAAGAATACATGCAATTTATGATATTAAAAATGCTAAATAATGCTTAAAAATTCATACAAAAATTCTTAAAATAATGCTAAATGCAAAATAAAGAATTCTCTGCTAAATCAAAGTACATAATGCTAAACTTAGCAGTAGAAATGCTAAAAGGATCACGCTGGTCCTCACACCACAATTGAACAAAACTAAATTGCTCGTATTCTTATTTTCTTCATATACCTACATATGGTTATGTATGCATAATGTACACAGCTTAAACAAAACAATTTTTCTCATATATGAACATTCATGCTGATAAAAATTGCCTGCTGTTCATTTTCGAATGCAGGTAAAAAATATAGCTTAATGTTCTCTCATTTGTGAAAAAATAGAAAAAATTTTTGCATCTCAAATATGTACAAATGTATGAAAAAATATATTTCTTATTTTCTCATTCTTGTGTGAAAATAAAATAAAACAATACAATTACTCTCATTCAAGAACGAATAGAGTAAACTATTTTTTGCCTCTTCAAACACGAATAGAACACAACACAACCAAAATTAAAAAAAAAATATTCATGCACATGAATGATAAGTGAGTGAATATTTGCTACTCTACTCTCTCACACGCGATCACTATTTAAATATTTTTCACATATATGACAAATCTGAGCATTTTGAAATGATACTAATTCTTCAGGAGTTAGAGTATCCATGAGATTTATCTCTGAGAGATAATTATTATAGATTTCCTGACAGTATCTATAGAAAAATGTAACGAATTTAACTGAAGCATCTTTTCCTGTATAAATTACTAGCTTATCTAACTTATTATTATGTTTGCATTTAATGTGGTAGCTAAATGAGCAAGGAATATGTTTCTGAATATATTTAAGCATTAAACACATTCACTACAGCAGGCTACATGAACACATGACTTCAAATGCCGCTAGCAGCATTTGTCGCCTCGTAGCCGGCTACTTAATTATTTTGGAGACGGCAGCAGCACCATCTGCAGTTGATATTCAAGTACAAATACATAGTTCAGTATTGCCACTTTTATATGTTTTGCATTTATAAAAATTTATTACTCTTTTAAAATGTACTTATTTCACGTAAAAGTACAAAAATGAATCAATTTATTCTTACCATAAATTTTTGGATATTATTTCTGTTAAATAATATGAAATAATTGTACAAAATCATTCATTCAACATTTTTTATTGTACTGGCAATACTGGATTTTCTCACTGTAGCCAAAGAAATAGAAATTAGTTTAATTGGACTACAACGACAAAATCTGCGTAGACAACAACCTGTCGCCATGTTGCCTTGCTGTCTTCAAAAGAATTATTCTCATATAAACGTGTGTATTCTATCGTTGGCATTTCGTAGTCGGTAGCTTAAAGTGGCGAATATGTTTAATGCATTAGTCTTATCACTTACACTTGTTTCTATTTTTTTTAGGACACATTCAAAATCCGCATAAATAACAAAAGGGACGGATATTTTCCTTTGATAATCTTTGAAATTAAGTGTTGAATTTTCCGGTCTCGGCAGCTTCGTTACAACTTTACCACACTAAATTTTGTGCTGAGCCATTGTATATTCTTGATGGGTGTATTGTAAACGAATATTACAAAATAATAGTTTACTACAATGTTTGGTTGTCTGTCGTTTCAAAAATCTTAAAAAATAAAATCAATAAATAAATTATACAAATCTGTATATATAAATATTTTTACTTACTTTGAAATATCATTTATAAAGATATAATGAAACCGCTCAGCATTTTCTAATAACATTAAGTTAACATGATTTTGTTTCTCTTCTCTTGTGTTGTAATATGGGTCAACTATTTCATCGGTTTCTTCATCGTAACCACATACATTTACAGTAATATTGGTATTTCTTTCCTCAAATATTCTTATATCATGTAACTTTAAGGGGAAGTTTAAGAATGAAAAATCTATTGTAACATTATTTTGTGAAGTGATTCTATTGGAATTAATATCATCGATGTTATAAGAGCTGCACCGTTCTTTATGTGTAATTGTTGAAGTAGTGTAATTGTTGAAGTAGTTAGTGCTGCAATTAACGCCCACTTGAAGCAGTAACTGTTAGCGTTTTCAATATTGATGCATGCGAGTCGATTAGCAAGCTTTGCAGGCGAACTTATCTAATATGATCCTTTTACCAATGAAGTTTTATTAACATTTATTTCCATACGAACAATTCGAATTTATATCCAACCAGAATCTCTCCCCTGGAATTCTGACATTTTCTTCTGTATTTCAACAATTTGTTTCCCAACAACTTCATTAATATTATCTCCTCTACATAATAAGCTAATTTTTGCTCTATGCGAAAGATTTGTTAGTTGTATATCTTCGTCAACAATTTTCATGTGTTCACCAATAAGTGTAATCATAAACTTTATGATTATTGCCTGTCACGTTACAATATAAGGGTGTTGAATGTTGGTGAAAATATTGCATTGGTATATGTTGTTGTTGAGCTGAGATTACGTGTTGTGGAAAAGTGTATGGGTATTGCGGAAAATACTCTATCGGTGTATATTTTTGTTTAGCTGAGACTACGTGTTGTGGGAAAGTGTATGGGTATTGCGGAAATACTCTATCGGTACATGTTGTTGTGGAGGAAAATGTAACATCGGTATATATTGTTGTTCTGCAGAAATTTGATGTTGATGAAAATAATAACATGATGAATACATTAATAAATAATAAATATAAATATAATATAATATAATATAATATAATATAATATAATATATAATATAATATAATATATAATATAATATAATATAATATAATATAATATAATATAATATAATATAATATAATATAATATAATATAATATAATATAATATAATATAATATAATATAATATAATATAATATAATATAATATAATATAATATAATATAATATAATATAATATAATATAATATAATATAATATAATATAATATAATATAATATAATATAATATAATATAATATAATATAATATAATATAATATAATATAATATAATATAATATAATATAATATAATATAATATAATATAATATAATATAATATAATATAATATAATATAATATAATATAATATAATATAATATAATATAATATAATATAATATAATATAATATAATATAATATAATATAATATAATATAATATAATATAATATAATATAATATAATATAATATAATATAATATAATATAATATAATATAATATAATATAATATAATATAATATAATATAATAATATAATATAATATAATATAATATAATATAATATAATATAATATAATATAATATAATATAATATAATATAATATAATATAATATAATATAATATAATATAATATAATATAATATAATATAATATAATATAATATAATATAATATAATATAATATAATATAATATAATATAATATAATATAATATAATATAATATAATATAATATAATATAATATAATATAATATAATATAATATAATATAATATAATATAATATAATATAATATAATATAATATAATATAATATAATATAATATAATATAATATAATATAATATAATATAATATAATATAATATAATATAATATAATATAATATAATATAATATAATATAATATAATATAATATAATATAATATAATATAATATAATATTATATAATATAATATAATATAATATAATATAATATAATATAATATAATATAATATAATATAATATAATATAATATAATATAATATAATATAATATAATATAATATAATATAATATAATATAATATAATATAATATAATATAATATAATATAATATAATATAATATAATATAATATAATATAATATAATATAATATAATATAATATAATATAATATAATATAATATAATATAATATAATATAATATAATATAATATAATATAATATAATATAATATAATATAATATAATATAATATAATATAATATAATATAATATAATATAATATAATATAATATAATATAATATAATATAATATAATATAATATAATATAATATAATATAATATAATATAATATAATATAATATAATATAATATAATATAATATAATATAATATAATATAATATAATATAATATAATATAATATAATATAATATAATATAATATAATATAATATAATATAATATAATATAATATATAATATAATATAATATAATATAATATAATATAATATAATATAATATAATATAATATAATATAATATAATGTAATATAATATAATATAATATAATTTAATATAATATAAATATAATAATAAATTTTTTTTTTATTTTTTTTTAAATTATTTTTATTTTTAAAAAGATTACTTCAAACTTTTTCAAATTTGTTTTATTTTTATTTTTAAAAATATCACTTAAAATTGTTTAAAATTTGTTTTTTATTTTTCAAAAAGATCACTTCAAAACGTTCAAATTGTACTAAACAACAGAAGGTAATCACTTTGATTTATTTATTTGAATTAGTTTTATATAATAACATAAATGAACTTCTTTGAAATACAAATAATGTACTAACTTACAAAAATAACATTATGTATTTATAGCTACATACATATCTTCGGCTTAAAGATTTCGGTAAACAAACCAAACAATCAGCTCGAAAGAAATGCCTACGATGCAAAACTTTTACTGACAAAAGATTTTGTTTAACTGGAATCATGCTGAAGCAGGCATATGCAGATTGGAAAATGTAATGTAAACAAATCTAATTTTGTAGATATGTATATATCTATGTATGAGTATCAAACGATCTTCAAAAAATAAAAATAAAGACATCCGCGTTCAAGTACAAACATGCTAATATATGCATAGTTTGGCGAATTTAATATAAAAAAGAAGAGAGGTGTCTTAGGACACCCGGTTGTAGCTATGCTGCTTAGCTATATAAAACAAAAATAATGTGTTAAATATATTGGTTATGCATATATAAATTTTAACAGTAAGTTTTTCATAAAAAGCTGCCATATTTGAACTATTGAAAAATCGTAAATTTTAAGGAAAAAATCGTCTAAATGACGATAAATCGTTACGACTGGGAGCCTGGCTGTGTGTTTCAATCATTGTTGCCATTTTGGCATTTTCACTGCCAGATTTGGCATTTTCATTCGTTGAAAACCATTCAACTTTTAAAAAATTCTGCCAAATGCTTTTTGGCAGAATTTGCTTTAAATAAAAAAATATTAATTTGGTAATTTTTTTTCAGTTTTTAGAATAATTCTTTTCATCAACGTAATTTTTTTACAATTATGTGTTTAATAGGTAATGTAAATACAATGAATACCTGCGTATCATATACATATCTGTATGGAACCCTATTTTTAATTATCCATAAGCGACAAAAATTGAAGTTTTCAGAAGACGGTTTTTTTAGTATTCAAATATGTTATCGAAAAGACTTTTATTGAAATTAAAATTTTATGGGTCTAGCCATAGTTTAGAATTATAAAAATGCCGAAATTGTTGCTGACTTTTAAGATACGGGCTGTAAAATTTTATGGTAAGCGACAATTTACGTATGTAAAACAAATTTGAATATCATAAAAAAAACTTCTCCTGAAAAATTTAATTTATGTCGCTTCCGAAATAAGGCTCGATAAATTTTCGCTTACGATAAAATTTCAGGTTGTAGGGCAATAAAACTTTAATTTCAATTCAATTCAAAACTTTAATTTCAATCGAAAACAGGTTTCGATATACATACATACATGCATAAAAATTCATACCTATGTATTATAACAAATATATAATATGTATGTGCCATAAAAATACCTGTAAATACTAATAAGTTTGTATAAAAACAATGAATTCAAAACTATTTCAATAAATTTTTTAAAATTTAAATCTGGCATTATACTTTTCTTCTATAGAACATTTAAGCAGAATTTTTTTTACAGATTTAGCATTCTCCCATCAAAAAAAAAATTCTGCCAAATGCTTTTTGGCAGAATTTGCTTAAAATAAAAAATTTTAATTTGTTAATTTTTTTTAGTGTAGAGAGTAATTCTATTCATATACATATATAAATTTGTTTACAATTATTTGTTTCCTACGTAATGTAGATACAACGAATACCTATGTATTATATGTTATGTATTGTATAGAGCTGCAAAACTATCGATAGTCCCTCCACTCGATAGTTTCGATAGTTTTATGTAAAACTATCGATACTATCGATAGTATCGAATAGTTTTATAAAAGTTGCCACATAAACTACATTTGACTCGAAAAAAAAATCCAGAGTCCTCAACATTTTCATTAGTATATAAAAATATATCAAGCCTTTTTTTCGATTTTATCGTAAGCGGCACATTATCGAAAATATACTTTTTTATTGAACTTATAATTTTATGGGGCTACCCATGGTTTAGAATTATCAAAATGCGAAAATTGTTGATAACTTTTAAGACACTAACTGTAAAGTTTTATCGTAAGCGACAAATTTAACCTTCTTCTAAAAATTTAATTTTTATCGCATACGATTACATCGAAGATTAGGCTGGATATGTAGGTATGTAGGTACAATTAAAAAAAAATTTTGTAGGGAAACACGCTAGGGTATGTCAAAATAAATCCGAGACGATTGGCGGCCGTCGCGATATCAGTACCACCAAAATTTATCTTTGTGTCGACGATGTTGAATTTATTATGATACTTGTGACTACTATTTGTCGAATAACACTTGGATTTATAAATAAATTCATATACATACATATGTATGTATTTAAGTACTTATGTATACAGAAGCAGGTATGCGATGTCATATTTACAAATTGTACTAACTTTCAAAAAAAATTAAATTTTTTCAGTACGATTGTACCTAATTCTTTATTTATATTTTTTTAATACTTATACTTTTTAATTAACTAAAAATCAATTAACAAAACGCCAGAAGGTGCGCAAAGAATATTAGTTGCTGGGATCTGAATATAAAAGTAACATTTACGATATACTACGTTTATAACCTTTTTTTTTATTCCATTGTTCACAGTCGATGCAAATAGTCGGCTTCTCCCTTTGGTATGAAAATAAAATTTCCACATTTGCAGATGAATTTGGAATAAATAACATTCCTCCAGCAATTCTTTAAGTACCGGAAAACATCGTTTGATTTACATAATTTTCTAATACCTTCGAGCTAAAGATTAACCCCCTTGTGCAAAAAAAATAAGTGAACGTTAAAACCGTTTTTTCTATGGAAATTTTTTTTAATGTACACTTCAAGCACGCATTATTTTTTGCATAAGAGGGTTAATATATTTTAATGCTATTTTTGGCATGTAATAAATATAAAGAGATTCCAGTAGTGCTAAATGGGTCATTGCGGTGCTACGGTACTTGTGACATTCAAATAGCGCCAAAATTATACAATCGTACCAACTTTTGCATCGCTGTACAAAAGCTTAAATCAACGACGGGTAATTTGCTTTAAAGCTGCCGGCTACTGTTTACTGACTTCGATTATTTTTACTCTTTTAATTACTTGTTTTTTTACCGATAGTATCGATAGTGGAAAAAACTATCGATATTTCATTTACAACAAAACTATCGATACCATTGATAGTACTATCGATAGTTTTGCAGCTCTAGTATTGTATACATATGTATGTATAAGGAGCCCCATTTTCAATTATCCGTAAGGGGCAAAAATTAAAGTTTTCAGAGGACGGGTTTTTATAGTATCCAAATATACTTTACCATACATGAATTATCGCCTAAGATAAAATTGTACAGCCTGTATTTTAAAAAATATCAAACATTTCGACATTTTGATAATTCTCAACTATGGGTTGGCCATAGTTTTAATTTCAATTGAAAAGCTAATTTTTTACAACATCTTGCTGACAATTAAACCGAAAATAGGTCTCGATGTACCTACATACATATATTATATGTAGGTATATACCCTGAAGGAAATGTCGATGGTAAAATGTAATGAGTCGCTTTTGACTTTGTCACCAGTACTACTCTCTAATTATTCCCCATACAATACTTTGTGCTATAGACATTTAGCATGTGCTAAATGTCATTGCAAATCTACTAGTAACTAAAACAATAAACCAGGTACTGACTGCGTAGTTCTTATAGCAACATGGAGACATACCAACCAGACTTTACTGATACATTTCTGTACTTTACGTACATACAAATTTGTGTATATTGACAATTGTTCAAAAATTCACCCGAAATACATCTGTTTGCTCTCTTTCCTTTACACTGATGAATAGAAGAAAAACTGTAGACAATGTAACTAATAAACTTGTGACCAGAATTTTAGTGTTGACATGAAGACACTTGGCCTCAGTCTTAAAATGCATAAATATTCATATCTTTGGATAATATCAAACACATACATATGTATGTATGTACATATATACATATGTATGTGCTAAAAAAACACCTGTTAATGCTAATAACTTTGTATAAACATGAAATTCAAAGCTTTTTCAATAAAAATTTTTAAATTTAAATCTGGCATTTGGGGGTGGCGTTGGCTGAAGTAGTTAGGACGAAGACCCTGGGTTCAATCCCTGTATCCGACAGTCATTAAATAACAACAGCGCGCATTTTTCTGATGTGCATTAGTGTCCCTTTGTATCAGTTGTTGTAGGAAAGTTCAAGTGATGAAGGCATAGTCACTGGTCACTGAACTATACCGACTTCAGCAGATGCTAATCCTAATATAACATCAGAGCGCCCTCCTTGGTCGGTATTGTGTAGCAGAATAATCGGCGAAGTAAAATAACCAATAAAATGGCTACTAAACACAGCTTCAAAATTTAATACGCCTAATTTGAGACCAGAAGGCGCTACAACACTGCATTATTACAAAAAAATGCGTGCAAAAAGCAGAGTTGTAAAAAGAATGAAGCTTTCTTCTATATCTTCTTTCACCACCTGTCTTCTATCACTTTCACTTTCCGAAATAAGGTAACACCTAGCAATAGTAGTAAGCATTAATTGCCTGAATGTTACTTCTCTTATACATTTGTTCCGTAGAACATTTTAGCAAATTTTTTTACGGATCTAGCATTCTCTCATCATCATTTTCTGGCAACACTGCACAGCACGTACTCAGCCAGTGATGCATTTTGAGTTTTTTGTTTTAGGACCAAAAAGTATTGCCAGAAAATGAGGATGAGAGAATGCTAAATCGCTAAAAAAAATTCTGCTAAAATGTTCTACAGAAGAAAAGTACACTGCTAGATTAAAATTTAAAACAAATTATTGAAATAGCTTTAAATTTCATGTTTATACAAACTTATTAGGGTTTACAGATATTTTTATAGCACACACGAACATAAAATAGTAAATAATTGTGTTTTTTGGAATTATTACAATTACGTTTAAAAAATTTTTAACGCACCAATAATCCCAAATTAATATTGTAATTATTCAGTAAAATATTTCTTCATTAAAAATACACTAAAATTGATTAAAAAGGTGTTTGCTGCGCATCACTGTTGCTAGTCCAGATCATCAGGGAACCTTTACACTGCAATGCATGTACATTTATGAGTAGAATCCTCTATACAGAAGACTTTTTTTTAACAAATTATCATTAATATTTTCAACAAAATCTGTCAGAAAGCATTTAGCAGAATTTTTTAAAAGTTGAATGCTTTTTAACTAATGAAAATGCCAGATCTGGTAGTGAAAATGTTAAAATGGCAACAATAGGGCCAAATTAAAGATTTGAAAGGGCCAAAATAACTTGGATAGGGCCAAACAAATTTTTAATGTATTTGACTACAATATTTTTATTTAAATAAAACAAAAGTATGTATTAGTAATATAATACAAACAAAAAATAGAGCAAAAACAAACAAAAAATGTTGCTTAAATAAAATAAAATTTTAGTTACAAATATTCCATATGTAATTATAATTTTGGTGTACATAATCTCTAAATTCTTAGTCTAACAGTTCGTCCATTTATTCTTGTTTCCAACACTTTTGTGTGCTAACTTTTAAAATATCTTTATCACAACAATTATTAGAACTAGATTTCAATAAATCTTTCAATTGTATTAAAAATGACACAATGTTTTTTACATGAAGACGATTTCTTGTATTATGCCCTGTTTCACAATATCGAAATAAAACTTTCGACTGAAAATTTATATTGAAAACAAAAACAAATTTCCATATTTTATTGTTGTTTTCAATATAAATTTACTTATATCTTTATCGTGAAACAGGACATTAGTCTCAACCACTTCTTTTAATATTCTTTCCACACATGCTGTGGAATCGAAAGAGTTCCTTGAACAATTCTGTATAAATTTCTATGCAAAGGTTTGTTTACCCAAACGATTTTCAATTGTAGAAATCTTTTTCCAAAATATACTTCTACTTAAATCTTTGAGATTTTTAAATTGTGGAACTTGCGATACTGCCCTTTGTTCATTATTTATTAATTATGTTTCCTTTGGAAAAGTTTAATAGCAAGTGGTACAGTACTATTGGCTTCCCCACTTAAAACATGATCTGGCGCAGATTTCGGACACGTGTTTAAATAAAAAAAGATGAGAGGTGTCTTAGGACACCTGGTTATAGCGATTGCTACTTAGCTATATAAAACAAATAACAAATAACAGTGCAATAAAATTATATTATATGATGATTTCAAATTCGCCGCAAATATACCAAATCGTTTCCATTTATTTCCCATTATTATCTTTTCTAGCGGCGCACGATTAAATTAATGTATTGTTTGTGGACGCTTTAATAATAATTTAATAAATTTGGCTGTCGGATACTGCCGATGTCAAAGAAGCAGGACTTTAAAAAACAAGCTAAAAAAAGTTAAAGATGAGATATTTTCACAAAATTCTAACATTTCGCACGAAAACCCCGTGAAAGCGCCACAAAAAGGGGATTTTTTAAAGCAGGTGTCATCAAAAAGGGGATTTTAAGAAAAAATAGGGGCAACCTTAAAAACAAGAAAAAATAAAACAGATCTGCTTATTTTTGAAAACATCAAGAATAAAAATTAGGTTTTGCATATATAAAGAGTAAAAATTACTACTTTTTATGATACAACAAAGCTAAAAAATATAAAAATAGTTAATATACGGCCCTGTACTGTAAACCAATCGATTTGAAATCGCACGAATTTAGAAAACTAAGTCCGACAATAGGAATATTTTTTTAGATTTTGTTTAATTTTTTTACTAAATAGATTCTTAAGTATCATATTTGAAAAAAAATTATGGTGTACGATCTTAAACACGTCTGCTGGATCATTATTAATTTTTTGAAAACGAGAAATTTACCCGGATTCGGTTTAAAGAACAGGGCCGATAATCTGCGCTTATAATAATAACTTACTTGAATTTTCTGAAGATACATACATATATATTTTTAATGCTTTTTTTGCATTGTCACTTATTTATAAAAAAAAAATTAACTCAGCTTATTTACTTAAGAAAAAATGTAATTAACTTTTGATATCTGAGTATTGAATTCTGAAGACACTGGCATATTACAATTCTGTAAATTTTTTATACCTTGCATTTTTTAATTGACGGAAAAATATCGTTTTTAGAAATTTCTAATAGTTATTAGTATATGCCAATTTTTTAAACTGTATATCTGCACTTTTGAATAAGTTCATTATTTGGAATCCAGTCCCCAGATATGACACGAAAAAGTGTTTTCTGAGGTCTCGTTCACTCAGTCACTGCGTCTTTCTTAAACCAACTTTAGTGGTGGAAGTTTTTAGCTTATTTTCATTGTGTACTTTGTAACCTCATTCGCTGTGCGATGTTTGTAAATAAATCTTAAAAATTAAAATTGTACAATGAAAATGCTTAAAGTCAAATCAGGAATCATTTGGAAATAAATTTTAATTACTTCTTAATACCAAAAATTTTTTAATTCAATGCAACAAACTCTCATTTAATTTTGTAAATGCATATATACATATGTACACGTTTTCATTTCACAAAATACACATTTGTTTGTTTTGATTATGTTGTTAACATCTTAATAACAAATATACTTCAGTTGTTCCTTTCAGACGCAGAACCTGCGTCATAGATGATTCTAGCTTTTTTCAGAAGTCACTTTCTTTAACTCTGGTATCCTCTGTGTCCAATCTTCTAAATCTAAATCACTAGCTTACTAATACTCGTAACTTTAACTCAAGTTCGCTTATTATATTACTAAGAACGGAAACAATTTAATAGATACCGGGTCTAAATAAATACTTTAATAAAATCAGTCTTGTATCGCATCTATTAATTTTTCACAAAACTTCACTACATAATTTAAATAAAACAATTTTTAACTAAAAAAATTTTTGAATATACCTACCTCTAAAACCGAAAGTCCAAAAGGTATATCTTCGTTCAGTAAAAAGTATCAAAAAGTGGCAAAAATTATAAAAAGTGTAAAATGTGGGTGCATTTTGTAAAGGTAGCACAATAGTAGCCAAGCAGTCGAAAAAGTGGCAAATTGCTAAAAGTACTAAAGAGTAGCACCAACGGTAACGCTGAATTCATCTGGCATAAAAATGTATACGTGCACACAGCTTTGTGCTTACAGCGATGCCAACTTGGTGCTTTTGGCACTATTTTTAGTGCTTTTGAAATACTCAAAACGCCAAGTTTTGAGCGTTAGTGCCAAACTAAGAAAAAGCACTAAGTAGTGCTTTCAAGAAAATTGTATATTTCTTAAAATTACTTTAATAAAAACTTGGTGTATTTATTATTTCAGTGTAAAGCATACCTTTTTCGTCTGATATATTTCATTAAAGATGATACTACTGCAGAAATAGAGAATTGCTTAGAATATATTAAACATTATTAAATCTTCAGTCGTTTTCCCCGTTAATGCTTTTTACGCTTTTTAATTAGATATCAAAATTACGCTTTTAAGTGCTTTTTTAAATTTTGATGTGCTTTTAGAGCCAAAAAAGTTGGCATCACTGGTTTATGAGTGTTTTTTGCATTCTTTTAGCATTTGCTGTTTTTTAAGTTGTGTGTGGATTGGTTTTGTGCTGCTGTATTGAAAAATAATGCCAACCACTCCCTCTGCCTCTCTCACCCACAAACTGGCATGTTATGCCAGTTCTCAATGTTTTTGTTTTGTTTTTGTGCCACTCACTTCAAAGAACGAAAAAAAACAAAATCAAACAATTTGTTTCGTTTATTTTCGTACTCTGCTCTCAAGTACAAGGAAATCAAAACAAAATTAAATTTATAACTGTAATAGTGTCGATTATTTTGTTACGAAAATCATTTTCTAACTCCTGTACCGCGCCATAAATAGCAATAGCTATAAAAATCTTAAAAAAAGATCTACCGTTTTTAAAACGTAGAAAACTCCATTAAAAAGTGTACTCAAATGTTTGAAGGAATTACATAGTTTAATTTTGAGTTGAAAGGGCCAAAATAGCCTAGAGAGTACCACAGGGCCATCAAAAATCCAAAAGTGCCACAAATGGCCCAATTGTGCCACATTTTGCATCACTGCACTCAGCACTAGCTAAACGATATACACATACATACATGCAGCAGTCAGCACTAGCAATACGAAATACACAACCAACTTTGTCTTATTAGTTTTTTTGTCGTTATTCACTGTATAAGTTAAACAAAAATTTTATTTTTTGTTTTTTTTTAAAAATTTGACTTCAGACTAAAAGTCTGAAGTGCTTTTTATTTCGTTCAATGTTGAATTAGAACTAACTTAACTTTAATACAATTATTGATAATGTGAATTATTTTGGTTATAATGTGCAGTGTCAGCAATGTTCCATTTATTCCAGGTATTGCAACATTTATTGCGCGTGTACCTGTTAAGCACTAATTTGTTGGCTTGTGCAATATCCGGTTTGTTTTATTCTCATGGATTTTAGCATATTAAACATTTTTGTACTTAACTCCTCCGCCCTTAAATTCGATCGTCCCCGATCGTCTAAAAGTAAGGTAAGTCATGTAATCTTATTGTGGGTGTTACCTTTTGTTCTTCTTCTGTTGGTTGGGTTATTGTAGGATTCAGAACTAATGTTTGGGAAGCCTTTTTCGTTGTTTTTTTTATAGCTAGGATTGTTAAGCTGATTATGGACAGAAGGACAATAGCCATGGTAGTATTTGTAATCCATGTTTCCTTTCTGATACTGTGGATTGCCTTCGTGTTGATAAAATTTAATTCTTGTAATGATTCCAACGATAGTATGTTTAGTCTTTTTTTCTCGATTGGACTTTCTTGTAATGTGGCCGGTGTTAGTGTCATTTGGGGAGCTTCAAGATTTTGGTAAGATTTGTCGCCAATTGTTATAGTGGTGTTATCAAACTTAATGAGGAATGTACCGCTTAAATCATATTTCATAGCTTCTGTTGTAATTGTTTCATTTACATTGCTTAGGAGGATGATTCCATCAGAGATTTCTTCAATTCTTGGAACGTGATGGGCATTGCTGGTTGTGCAAATTGATTTTTGACCAAATATAATGTTTTTAATACAATTATCTTCTCTCAAGTCTAACAATTGATTTTTTTTACAAATTTTTATCTTGTTATAGTTTTTACAGTTATTATTAATTGCATAAATTTCATTTTTACTTATGAACATTTGTTCAAAATCCAAATTTATTATAGAATCGTTTCTTATAACAGGTTTTACAATGATATTATTATATAAGATAGAATTTGTTAGAGGAATTTTAATTACATATAAAAGGTTTGTATCATTACTTAGTATGTTGATATTAGCTAATTCTAATGCCTCTTCTATATTATTGAATGGCATGTTTTCTTCTTTCAGTTTATTTATTGTCATTGTCATTTCTTTTTTGTCTAATAAAAATGAATTGATTACGTTAATTTTCGCCCATTGTATAGCGTATTTTACATTTGTAATTGCTTCTTTTGCTAGTCTTATTTTATTCCTTAGTATTTCAATATCTTCGTTTATTATGGTATCATCCTTTTTTATTGTGTTTGAAAATACATTTATTAATTTAGTGATATTATTTAACTGATTTGCAAAATTTGTATTGATAATAACTTGTTGATTATTATTGCTAGATATCTCGTCTAAAGTCCTATATATAATTTCTGCATCGTCATGATCTGGTGATCCGGCAATTAATTTCCAAATCGTTCCCAGAGTGTTAATTGATCTAATTCGTCTCCTGGGTGAGATGGTTTTTAGTGTATCTAATAAATCGATTATCTGATTCAATTCGTAATACATTGTAGGATATAAGGGATTTGTCCTAGGTACGTATTTGTCCACATAGATCTTCGTCTTTTGTAAAAAGTCATCATAAGATTCAAGATTAATTGGGTGAATAAATTTAAATGTGCCGTCCTGAATTTTTCCGTATCAGTTACCTATTGTTATCACGTAGGAGTTAGTATAGTTAAGTATTTGCATTTCAGCCTTTAGCAGTGGCGAAAATAGTCTGTAAAACGCATAAAATTGTCATGTTAATTTTTTATGTGATCTTTATGTACTACTCTGTTTGATTCTGTTAAAATTGTATTTTTCCTATCTTCCCTAACTATTTCTTCTTTGTATCGAGCTGATAGCTTTGAACCTAATCTTTTATTAATTTTTACATAAATTTTTTGTCCTGGTGCATAGTCCTTTAATGATTTCCTTTTCTTGTTGTGGAATTTTAAATCTTCCTGTTGTTTTTTTACTAGTTTTTCTATATTTTCTCTTCTTGCATTTTCATACTGTTCGGGACTAGTGCTAACTCTTCGTCCAAAGAACAACTCAATTGGTTTCCTGCCTGTGGTAGAGTGAATAGTGTAGTTGTATTCATAAACTGATCTATCTAACAATTCATCGAAACTCCTGTGTCTTTTATCTGTTTTAAGGCAACGCATAATTTCTGCTAAGGTAGAATGAAAGCGTTCTACCTGGCCGTTAATTGTACTTTTGTAAGGTGGGGTTTTGAAAATTTGTGTGTTTAATTGATCTTCAAGCATAAACTGAATTGAAGCTGAGTTTAGAGCCTTTTCATTGTCTATGACAACAATTCTAGGAACTCCGAAATTAAATAATATTTTTCTTAGAGGTTCACGGATGTCACCAATTGATCTGGAGTTTATCGGGGTTGCTTGAGTATATTTAGTAAGCTTATCTATTGCGGTTAGTATGAAATGTTTTTCCGTAGACCAAATATCTATATGTAGTATTTCTCCGGCATATTGAGGAATTGGGGTAGGTGATATGTTAGATTTATTGGGATGACGATCGTATTTTCCCTCCTTACAAACTTTACATTGCTCTATTATTTTATTAAATGTCTCACTCATTTTTGGAAAATAATATTTTTCTAGGAGTTGCATTTTGTTTTCCTTTGCGTTTCTATGTGCTCTTTTATGTACCTTTAGTGATTCTTCCTCTTGTCTTATAGTGTCTGTCAAATCTTCTACTTTTGTCTGTGTATATCTTACTTTATAATTTGAAAAATGAATTGAATATATTGATTGTATCTTGCCCATTATACTTTCGTTAGTAAACAACTCGTTCACTATACTTGGATTGAGATACCTCTTCAGGATTGATATAAGGTCTTCTTCCGAATAATTTGGCGCTATATTAATATGTCTGTGAAATGTTGGGAAAGGAAGTTTAAACTGATATTCCCTTGTTTCTCCTATAAGTATGAAAATTTGGTTTTTATAAACGTTAATAGGGCATTCTACTGATGGAATTAAATTTTCACCTGAACTATCGTTACTGTGTACTGTAGCAGTTCATGCATTAATGTCGACAGTTTCATTACATGGGGGTCTTGAAAGAGCATCTGCTACGACGTTACTTTTTCCAGGCTTATAGTGGAGTTCATAATTGTACTCCTCCAGTATAGCCTTCCAACGTTTCATTTTAGCGTTGTTATTTTTGTTGCTTAGAGCGTAGGTAAGCGGTTGATGATCTGTGTATATGATTACTTTAGCGCGCCCATATAGGTAATTCCTGAGTGAATTCAAGGACCAAATTATAGCCAACATTTCCCTCTCGTTAGCTGCATAATTCTCTTCAGTTTTACTAAGAGATCGAGAGATAAATGTGATGGGCCTATTTTCCTGACTAAGGACAGCTCCTATCGCATAGTTTGAAGCATCCGTTGTCAGTTCAAAACTCTTGTTAAAGTCTGGGTATGTCAAGATCACATCTCTTGATGATAATATTTCTTTTAGTTTTTCAAATGCTATTTTTGCAGGTTTATCTAAATAAATTTTTTTCTTACTCGACTTGTTTCGGGATACTCGTCCCTCTTCCCCTCTTAAGAGGTTTGTCAAGGGTTTTGCTATTTTAGCGTAATCCTTGGCAAAGCGGCGATAATAACCGGATAGTCCAAGAAAGGATCGAAGGTCCTTTAACGTAATAGGGTATGGAAAATTTACGATGGCTTCAACTTTTTTTGGGTTTGTTTTTACACCCTGGCAAGAGATTAGAAAACCTAAAAACTCTACCTCATCCTTAAAAAATTCACACTTATCGAGCTGAACTTTCATGTTAGCTTCGTGTAAAGTACGGAATATTGCAGTGATATCCTTAAAATGTTGATCCTCATTCGGGCTAAAAATGATTATGTCATCTATATATACATAACATCTAACTCCAATATGAGAACGTAAAATCTCGTCCAGCGCACGTTGAAATATCGCTGGTGCATTCTTTAATCCAAATGGTAAACGAGTGAACTCGTATTTACCATTGTTAATAGAGAATGCTGTTTTCTCTATGTCTTTGGGTTTCAAAGGTATTTGGTGAAACCCACTTTTTAAATCCAGTACTGTAAAATACTTGCTTTTTCCTAATTGAGCGAGTACCTCGTTAATTTCTGGTAAAGGGTATTTGTCTGCTATGGTGACTGTATTTAACTTACGGTAGTCTATCACCATTCGAAATTTTTTCTCTCCACTTGCGTCGATCTTCTTGGGAACAATCCACACCGGTGAATTGTAGGGAGATTTCGATGGTCGGATAATACCATCTTCTAATAAAGTTTTCACTTGGGATTCAATTTCGTTTTTCAAGCTCATAGGATAAGGGTAAGTTTTAGAATAGATTTTGTCTTCAGTCTTTGTCCGTATTTCTGCTATAATTTTTGTGGTATACGTCAGCTTTTCGTCCGGGGCTGAAAAAAGGTTGTCATATGTTGAAACAATCTTCTTTAGTATGTCTCTTTGTCGTTGCGTCATGTGACTAGTTCGAATTGAGGTCATGTTAATGCTGTCCGTTGGAAATTCCTTTAATAAAATTTTCTTTTCATTCCCTATTTTCATTAAGTTATGCTTAGTGTAAATAATAGCATCAAGGTCTCTAAGTGTATCGTTTCCAATGATGCCATGAAAGGTTTTTAATTCTGGCAATAGAAAGAATTTTATTGGTATGTCCGTTCGACCAAATAGAAAGGTATTAGTATGAAAAAGGATTTCTACTTTTCCTGCAATTGAGTTTGCATAAAAGTTTTCTTTGTTTGGAATAGGGTTTTTCACGAGATCTGGTCGTATGTAATTTTTGTTTGAGCCAGTATCTATTAAAAATTTTAGGGTTTGTCCACTATCCATCTTACATTCGAAATATGGAAGGGTGGACGAATTTAATCTAAAAAATGAATTTCGTCAATATTATCATGGTTGTTGTTTGTTTCGTCGTTTCTTTCCTTGTTCATATAGTCATGTAAAGTTTGTTCGTAGGATTCGTCCTCGACTTGTATCTGATTTAGATATTCATAAATGTCATCTGTCTCTTGTTTTTCAACAGTCTTATTTGCTCCAGCCTGCAAGTGAAAATTTCTACTCTGTTTTCGAGCTTCTGGGTGTTGTGGTGGTGGTCGCTTTCCATAAAGGCCGTTATTTACTGGTCTATTCATGTAATTAATATTGTGAGTCCTAATACTTTGGTCAATGTCCATTGGTTCAGGTGGTTTTTGCACAAGAGGTCTTGGAGGTGGATGATTGTTATATTGAGTGTACTTAGGAAAAGCACCTTGATTTTGATAATTGTTATTTCTGTATGTTTGAACAGGAGGCTGTCTTTGGGATTGGTCAAATGGTTTTTTTGGTCTTTGTGGTGGTGGAATGTGTGCTAATTCAGGGTAAAATCTACGTGAGGCAACATCATAATTATTTCGTGTGGGTACAGGTCCAAAATTCTGTCTTGATTTTACATTCTGCGCATAATTTGTCCTAAAATTTTGGTTTTCCAGTTTAAGGCATAAATGTAGTGCCTTGGGCAAATCGACTGGTTCCCTCATTGCTAGGAGCCTAGGAAGATCCCCTTTTAGGCCTCGAATGAAGGTATCCAGTGCCTTGTCTCTATAAGTTTGGGTCAAAAGACGTAACGATTCTTGTCCTATATCCATACAACTGATTTTATTTAATATCAGAGATAAGTGGTTATACACTCTCTGATAGAATTCTTGGATTGACTCTGTGCCCTGAATCAAGGAAGTCAGTTGGTACTCTAGTGTACTAACATCCCTTTTGTCTGCATAATGAAGAGTAAGGCAACGGGATATACTTTCCCAGTTTAGTGGAGTGTTGTAGGATTCTAAAATTGCATCGGCGTGTCCTACTATTTTGTTTCTCACAATGCTCAAAATACCAAAGTACTTCGCAGTGCCTCTCAAGTGTTGATATAAAGGGTGTTTTTTATTGAGGTATAGAACTTTAAGTTGGCATCACTTTTTTAACTGGCGGCCATTTTGTCAGCTGTCAAGTGATTAATATTTAGTTTGGTTTGCCATTTTATCATGAACAGGTTGACAAAAGAACAACGCTTGCAAATCATGCAAATTTATTTCGAAAATAATGGTTCAGTTCGCGAAGTTTACCGCAAGCTCCGTCCATTTTATGGTCGACATAATCGTCCATCAGAGCAATTAATTCGGTTAACCATGGATCGTTTTCGCACTACGTTTACTCTATGTGATAATACGCATCCGCAGAGACGTCGAACAGTGCGCACCGAAGAAACAATTGCCGCTGTAGAGCAAAGTGTTGAAGAGGACCCGAATGAATCGATTCGCCACCGTGCACAGCAATTGGAGCCGACTAACCGACTATTTTGTTCCCGAATTGGATGGCATGAATGTGGATGAGTTGTGGTTCCAACAAGACGGCGCTACATGCCACACAGCGCACGTCACAATCGATTTATTGAAGGAAACATTCGATGAGCGCATAATTTCGCGGAATGGACCTGTCAATTGGCCACCAAGATCGTGTGATTTGACACCATTGGATTATTTTCTTTGGGGATATGTGAAGTCGCTCGTCTACGCCAACAAACCAGAAACGTTAGGGGACTTGGAAGCCAACATTCGTGGCGTTATTGCCAACATACGGCCCCATATGCTCGAAAAAGTGGTTGAAAATTGGACCTGTAGAATTGGCTTTATTCGAGCCAGCCGCGGCGGCCACATGCCCGAAATCATATTTAAACATTAATGGCATAAAATTATCCTTCCAATAAGGCCAAATTGATGGACATTAAAACGATTTTCTTGTGTTTTATTTCAATTCGAAGTTCTATACCCCTGAAAAAAACACCCTATATATCCAAAACTCTTTCTACCGACTTTCTCCAGGAACTATATTCACCTGGCTGTCCGGAAAATTCTCGTAAGCATCTGACAACATCCGGTACCCTATCTAGTTCACTTAGCTGAGCCCTATGTTGTGGTTCAATTATTTGGTCCTGTTCATTTTGAATCGTGGGATTTCTAATATTTTGAACTATTTCATTAACCTGTTCTTGCATTGTTTCCGATACTATTCTCCTAATTTCAATTTCTAGTTCTCTCATGTTGAGTGTTGCCTGATTTTGTTGTGCGTTTAGCACGGGCGGTCTTACTAAATTGTTTGGATTTGACATTGTCCGAGTTTGAGATATCTAGATTAACTTTCTTTATGTTAAGTGCTACTATTTAATTTGTAAGTAGTAAAATAAATTTGTTTCCTTTGATCTGGAGGGTCCCGTAGGAATCGCAGATTTTTATTCTTGTTAAAAACTTAAAATAACACCTTTAAAATATATAAATTTTTATATCATTTAGTATGTAAACTGTGTAGAAGAATTTTTGCTTATTAAGATATTCTTTTAAACGTGTAAATTTAATTTCTTTGATTTTTCTGTGAGAATTTTTCTTATTAGGATGTTTCTTTTTTGAAATTGATTAAAAAAAAAAATCTTGATATATATATTATTACTTTCTTTTGTTCACAATAATTTATAAAAAAAATATTTTTATTTGTTTCTAAAATTTAATAATTTTAACACTTTAATTTTAATTGATTTTACTTTCTTTTGTTCACAATTTTTGTAAAATATTTTTATGCTTTTGCAAAGTTTGAAAAATTTTACACTTTAGTTCTTTAAAATTTAACTCTACTTACAACAATAAAATTAGTTGCATCCTTTGATTAGAAGGTTGTTCAAGTTGTATCCTTTGATTAGAAGGTTGTTCAAGTTGCATCCTTTGATTAGAAGGTTGTTCAAGCAGCGGCTGTTGAATTCTTCAACTCCTTTTCCTCTGTCCTCTGTTGGGGTACAGCTACTAAGGGGCCTCTTTTCTGCTTTGTTATGTTTTGTAGACGAACGGTGATACGACGTGCTGCGGTGCAGGACGGTTTACGTTTTTTCCGTAGTCCTTGGGTTTTTTTGTGACCACGCGGCGAAGTTACGAGCTAACTTGCAGGACTTCTTTTTTCCGATGTTCTTCCGTTTTAAGGGCTTATTATTATTTAATGAACTGTACGGAACCGCGGGTCCCTGCTCGGGCGCCAGTTAAACAAAAATTTTATTTTTTGTTTTTTTTTTAAAAAATTTGACTTCAGACTAAAAGTCTGAAGTGCTTTTTATTTCGTTCAATGTTGAATTAGAACTAACTTAACTTTAATACAATTATTGATAATGTGAATTATTTTGGTTATAATGTGCAGTGTCAGCAATGTTCCATTTATTCCAGGTATTGCAACATTTATTGCGCGTGTACCTGTTAAGCACTAATTTGTTGGCTTGTGCAATATCCGGTTTGTTTTATTCTCATGGATTTTAGCATATTAAACATTTTTGTACTTAACTTATATACGCAAGCGCAAAGCAACAATATTTTTTTCTTTGTATGTAACGGGTGTTTTTTTAGAGGTTTCTCTACCTCTAATTTTTAATTTTATGACATTAATGTTTAAATATGATTTCGGGCATGTGGCCGCCGCGGCTGGCTCGAATAAAGCCAATTCTACAGGTCCAATTTTCAACCACTTTTTCGAGCATATGGGGCCGTATGTTGGCAATAACGCCACGAATGTTGGCTTCCAAGTCCCCTAACGTTTCTGGTTTGTTGGCGTAGACGAGCGACTTCACATATCCCCAAAGAAAATAATCCAATGGTGTCAAATCACACGATCTTGGTGGCCAATTGACAGGTCCATTCCGCGAAATTATGCGCTCATCGAATGTTTCCTTCAATAAATCGATTGTGACGTGCGCTGTGTGGCATGTAGCGCCGTCTTGTTGGAACCACAACTCATCCACATTCATGCCATCCAATTCGGGAACAAAATAGTCGGTTATCATGGCTCTATACCGGTCTCCATTAACGGTAACTGACTCTCCAGCATTATTTCGGAAGAAGTATGGCCCAATGACTCCACCAGCCCATAGAGCACACCAAACAGTCAGTTTTTGTGGATGTAATGGCGTCTCAAGGGTCTCATGTGGAGTCTCTTCACTCCAAATGCGGCAATTTTGCTTGTTGACGTAGCCATTCAACCAAAAATGAGCCTCATCACTGAACAAAATTTTGCGATGAAAATCAGCATCGAGATCAATCTCATTTTCGGCCCATACACCAAATTCACGACGCATTGCATGGTCTCGCGGCTTTAATTCTTGCACAAACTGGATCTTGTAAGGTCGCAAGCCAAGATCTTTGCGCAAAATCTTCCATAAAGTTGATGGACAAAGCTCCAATTGCTGTGCACGGTGGCGAATCGATTCATTCGGGTCCTCTTCAACACTTTGCTCTACAGCGGCAATTGTTTCTTCGGTGCGCACTGTTCGACGTCTCTGCGGATGCGTATTATCACATAGAGTAAACGTAGTGCGAAAACGATCCATGGTTAACCGAATTAATTGCTCTGATGGACGATTATGTCGACCATAAAATGGACGGAGCTTGCGGTAAACTTCGCGAACTGAACCATTATTTTCGAAATAAATTTGCACGATTTGCAAGCGTTGTTCTTTTGTCTACCTGTTCATGATGAAATGGCAAACCAAACTAAATATTAATCACTTGACAGCTGACAAAATGGCCGCCAGTTAAAAAAGTGATGCCAACTTAAAGTTCTATACCTCAATAAAAAACACCCATTATATAAGTAGTAGGGGAATGTTCATCCTGGATCAATTAAAATTGTTAAATTGTGGCTGAAATTGTTAAATTGTGGGCTGAAATTGTTAAATTGTTGCTGAAATTGTTAAATTTGGGAAATTAAATATTGAAAATTGTTAAATTCTTGGAAATTTGTGTTTTTTGTTTACATTAGAAGTTTTTGTTTACATTAAGTGTATCTCTATCTGTGTGTCTGTCTGTCCGTCTGTCGGTCTGCCTGACCGTGGATGTTTGTGTGTGGAATATTTTGTGTGAATATATTAAGGCGGTTCATAGTTTGGCGGTTTTTATGTGTGTATATACAGACGAGGAAAATCATGAAAATGAATTTTCCTAATACCAATGGTGAAATAGTGATTATTAATTTTTCCTAATGCCTACGGCAATGCATGATAATTTTTCCTCATGCCGGGCAAAACATGATTATTATTTTTTTCAAATGCCGACGGCAAAACATGATTATTATTTTTTTCAAATGCCGACGGCAAAACGTGATTATTAATTTTTCCTAATGCCTACGGCAATGCATGATAATTTTTCCTAATGCCGGGCAATACATGAATATTGTTTTTTCAAATGCCGACGGGAAAATGATTTTTTCTAATGACGACGGCAAAACGTGAAAGTTATTTTTTCTATTGCTCCCTAGGTGTTGCTAGACTGTGGGAATTTAAGGCTGACCGTGATTTGAGTGGGCAGGGTTGTTGACGTTATATGTAGCCATGGAGATTTGTGGGTGTGTCTGTCTATAGTAGTTTAAGACTGATCGTGATTTGAGGTGGGTGAGGATGTTGTTGAAGTAAATGGGTTATGTGTATGACCATGGGAAGTTAAGGCTGACCGTGATTTGAGTGGGCGGCGTTGTTGCCGTAATATGTAACCATAGGAATTTGCGGATGTGTCTGTCTGTCTGTGAGAATTTAGGTGAGGGTTTGATTGGAAAGGGGCGGGGTGTAGTTGAGGTAGATCGATTGCGTGTGTATGTGTGTGTGTGTATGTTTGTAGGAATTTCAATGTGTGTATTTCTGTAGGAGCTTAAGGCTGATTGTGATTTATGAGGGGTGAGGTGTTCTAGTAATATGCAACCGGGGGAATCTGTTTGTATGTGTGTCTGTAGGAGTTTAAGGCTGACCATGATTTGGGTGGGCAGGGTTGTTGACGTAATATGTATCCATGGGGATTTGTGGATGTGTCTGTCTATAGTAGCTTAAGGCTGATCGTGATTTGAGGTAGGTGAGGATGTTCTTGAGGTAAATTAGTTATGTGTATGTATGTATGTATGTATTTTTGTAAGAATTTAAGATGATTGTGATTTATTAGGGGCGAGGTGTTCTTGTAATATGTAGCCGTGAGAATCTATGTGTATAGACGTCTGTAGAAGTTTAAGACTATCTGTAATTTTAGGTAGATGAGAGTGTTGTGTTGTTGAGATTAATCTTATATATTGTATATGTATGTATGTATGATCATGGGAATTTGTGTATGTATATCTGAGGGAGAATTTAAGGCTCGTCATGATTTGCAAAAGGTGGGGTGTTGTTGAAATTTTCTTGGATATTTCTTATATGAATTCTGCTATGTGTGTGTATTTGAAGTGGTATTTATATGTAGGTAGAAATAAATTGTTTTCAATATCGACATTTGGTACTATAAAATACTATCATATATCTGGACTTCCCTATTCCTAGTATGTTTTTATACTTACGATTGCTTTATATTTTCTCATGCTTAAATTTGTCTCGCGTTAAAGTCTGTCTGTGTGAAATTTGTTTATATTACAGATTTTTTTTATTTAACTACATCCGTCTTCTTTGACTTTTTTTTTAATGCATGTTTTATTTATTTATTGTATCTTCAAATATGAACTAACAATAAGTATTCAAATCTTAAATCTATAAAAAAATTATTAGGCCCGACCAATGTCGGACATAAGCTTAGTGATAGTTGTTAATAATACATAAGCAGTGATAAGCAACAAAAAGAAAAAAGTGTTTTCAAGCAGCTTCATCATCTTGAGTGTTGAATATTAGAGCCCGTGTATCTCTCTTTTTTAAGCGGATGTGCCCAGTAAAGTTCAAAATATTACGAGCAAGCGGATTAGGATGTGACTCGAGTTTTGTTAGATATTTGCCTGCGTATTTTACAATTTCTTCAGTCACTATTGGCATATTCAAATCGCGATGTATATTTGAATTTTTGATGTACCATGGAGCCGATGTTATCATGCGTAAAATTTTATTTTGTCTTCGTTGAATTTTCCCTACATTTGAAGCTGAAGCAGTGCCCCATAGTTGAATTCCGTAACACCATATTGGCTTTAAAAGCGACTTGTATATTAAAAGTTTGCAGTCTAGGCTAAGTGTTGAATTTCTACCAATCAGCCAATGTACCTGAGTTAATTTAAGTTTCATTTGAGTTAACTTAGAGTCAATGTGATGTTTCCATGTAAGTCGTCGATCAAGGTGTAAACCAAGATATTTCACATGTGAATGTTGAGGAACAACTTGATTGTTAATCCGAATGGGGGAGCAAGTATCTCTTTTTAGGGTGAACGTTATATGGACACACTTTTGTTCATTGACTTTAATTCTCCATAAGTTCAACCAAAGCTCCATCTGGCTAATGTGTTCCTGGATTTTTCGGGATGCCTCATCAGGGTTTTCGTGCATACTAAGGCAGGCTGTATCGTCGGCAAATGTGGAAGTATGGATACTACTGCTCACAGGCATATCACAAGTATAAATCAAATATAAAACTGGTCCCAGTATGCTCCCCTGTGGCACACCGGATGAAATAGTTTCAGGCCTACTCGTAAAGTCTCCTTCCACAACAGTGAACTTACGGGAAATAATGTAACTTTCCAAAATATTTAAAATGTTTATTGGTAAGTAAGTCTTCAATTTTAAAATTAGGCCTTCATGCCACACTTTATCAAATGCCTGGGAAACGTCAATAAAGAGCGCAGAACAATACCTTTTTTCCTCAAAAGTTCTTCTTATAAATTGAACCAGTCTGTGAGTTTGTTCAATGGTGCTATGCTGACTTCTAAAACCAAATTGATGGTCTGGTATGCACCCACTACTAATTAGAATTGGGGACAATTTTGTTTTGAGCAGTTTTTCGAAAAGCTTTGACATAGTTGATAGTAGACTTATTGGCCTATATGACTCAGCCTTGGTTAGATCTTTGCCTGGCTTTGGAATCATTTTAACCTTGGCAAGCTTCCAGCTGTGTGGATAATACTCCAGTCGTAAAATGGCATTAAATATGAATAATAGGATTCTCATTGCAATACGAGGCAAGTTCATAAGCATCTGGTTACTAATTCCATCAATACCCGGAGCTTTCTTCGGGTTGAGTTCGGCAATTAATTTTTGTAAATCACGCGTCTTAAACTTTATGTGTTGAGGGGGTAGAGCGACTACATTCGGCAAATCAGCAACACCAGTACATATATTTGGCGTAAAAACGGATTTTAAGTGCTCAGCAAATATTTTACCTTTTTCAGTATCGCTTCTTGCCCAACTTCCGGTAGATGTGCGTAGAGGTGGCTTATACTCAATGGGTGTTTTAAGCTTTCTAGCAGCGCGCCACAAAGAGTAATTAGACGCTGGTGTGACATCAAGACCTTCCAGATAATTTTTAAGAGATGCAGTTTTTTCAGACGCAAGCAACTCTTGGAGTCGTTTAGTGCACTCTTTAAATCTGATTTTATTTTGTGGTGATCTGTGCTGTTGCCATTCCCTTCTAGCTCTTCTTTTTTCACGTACGAGACGTTCAATGTCTGTAGAATAAATTTTATTAAACTCAGTCTGCGGATGGGAGATAATGGCATATTCAGCAGCCTGTTTAATATTCTCGCTGAGATTGGCAATGTTAGATTCAATATCATCGGATGTTCTAAGCGTAATGTTTTCCATATAATGACTACTGAGATATTTTTTGAACCCCAGCCAATTAACACGATTGATCATCTTCACATATGGGTCAAGTAAGTTACTTCTTAAGGGACTACAAATTGTAATGATCGTCGGAGAGTGATCGGACGAAAGATCAAGAGAAGCTTGAACTTGAATTAAATCCCTAGAGATATTTTTTATGACGCCAAAATCTATAACATCCGGAATTTTTTGTATGTCAGTAGGCCCATAAGTGGGCTCCCCACTCGAAATGACATCCAAGCCCATTTTTGAAATAGTGTTGAACAATGCTCGACCTCTGGGGGTAATAAGACGCGAACCCCAGAACGTATGCTTAGCATTGTAGTCGCCAGCTGCTACAAAACAAGGTCCAAGAGATTTGTAGAAATCCTCATATTGATTCTCAGTGATTGAAAATCTGGGAGGGGAGTAAATTGATGATATAACAAAATTTGTACAAAAACTTTCAATGCCAATATTTGTTGCTTGTAGGTGTTCTTCACAAATGTTATCAAGAACATAGTGCTTGAGTCTTGACTTTATTAGAATTGCTGATCCACCGCAAGCCCTTCCTCCAGGGTCCTTTGTATCATATATAGTGTAGCCATAAATTTTAAAAAGACTTCTCGAAGTCAAAGGAGTCTCAGATACTAACATTACATCAATATTTTTTTCCGTGAGGAAGTGCTCAAGTTCATTTTTATGTTGGCGAATGCCGTTTGCGTTCCAGAAACATATTGTTAACGTGTTCATGGCTTGTTAATTAATGCTTGAAGCAGAGTATTCTGCATTCGCAGCATTTGTTGCATCAAAGAACGAAACAAAACAACATCAAACAATTTGTTTCGTTTATTTTCGTACTCTGCTCTCAAGTACAAGGAAATCAAAACAAAATTAAATTTATAACTGTAATAGTGTCGATTATTTTGTTACGAAAATCATTTTCTAACTCCTGTACCGCGCCATAAATAGCAATAGCTATAAAAATCTTTAAAAAAAATCTACCGTTTTTAAAACGTAGAAAACTCCATTAAAAAGTGTACTCAAATGTTTGAAGGAATTACATAGTTTAATTTTGAGCTGAAAGGGCCAAAATAGCCCAGAGAGTACCACAGGGCCATCAAAAATCCAAAAGTGCCACAAATGGCCCAATTGTGCCACATTTTGCATCACTGCACTCAGCACTAGCTAAACGAAATACACATACATACATGCAGCAGTCAGCACTAGCAATACGAAATACACAACCAACTTTGTCTTATTAGTTTTTTTTTGTCGTTATTCACTGTATATACGCAAGCGCAAAGCAACAATATTTTTTCTTTGTATGTAACGGGTGTTTTTTTAGAGGTATAGAACTTCGAATTGAAATAAAACACAAGAAAATCGTTTTAATGTCCATCAATTTGGCTTTATTGGAAGGATAATTTTATGCCATTAATGTTTAAATATGATTTCGGGCATGTGGCCGCCGCGGCTGGCTCGAATAAAGCCAATTCTACAGGTCCAATTTTCAACCACTTTTTCGAGCATATGGGGCCGTATGTTGGCAATAACGCCAAGAATGTTGGCTTCCAAGTCCCCTAACGTTTCTGGTTTGTTGGCGTAGACGAGCGACTTCACATATCCCCAAAGAAAATAATCCAATGGTGTCAAATCACACGATCTTGGTGGCCAATTGACAGGTCCATTCCGCGAAATTATGCGCTCATCGAATGTTTCCTTCAATAAATCGATTGTGACGTGCGCTGTGTGGCATGTAGCGCCGTCTTGTTGGAACCACAACTCATCCACATGGCTCTATACCGGTCTCCATTAACGGTAACTGACTCTCCAGCATTATTTCGGAAGAAGTATGGCCCAATGACTCCACCAGCCCATAGAGCACACCAAACAGTCAGTTTTTGTGGATGTAATAGCGTCTCAAGGGTCTCATGTGGAGTCTCTTCACTCCAAATGCGGCAATTTTGCTTGTTGACGTAGCCATTCAACAAAAAATGAGCCTCATCACTGAACAAAATTTTGCGATGAAAATCAGCATCGAGATCAATCTCATTTTCGGCCCATACACCAAAATCACGACGCATTGCATGGTCTCGCGGCTTTAATTCTTGCACAAGCTGGATCTTGTAAGGTCGCAAGCCAAGATCTTTGCGCAAAATCTTCCATAAAGTTGATGGACAAAGCTCCAATTGCTGTGCACGGTGGCGAATCGATTCATTCGGGTCCTCTTCAACACTTTGCTCTACAGCGGCAATTGTTTCTTCGGTGCGCACTGTTCGACGTCTCTGCGGATGCCTATTATCACATAGAGTAAACGTAGTGCGAAAACGATCCATGGTTAACCGAATTAATTGCTCTGATGGACGATTATGTCGACCATAAAATGGACGGAGCTTGCGGTAAACTTCGCGAACTGAACCATTATTTTCGAAATAAATTTGCACGATTTGCAAGCGTTGTTCTTTTGTCAACCTGTTCATGATGAAATGGCAAACCAAACTAAATATTAATCACTTGACAGCTGACAAAATGGCCGCCAGTTAAAAAAGTGATGCCAACTTAAAGTTCTATACCTCAATAAAAAACACCCATTATATAAGTAGTAGGGGAATGTTCATCCTGGATCAATTAAAATTGTTAAATTGTGGCTGAAACTGTTAAATTGTGGGCTGAAATTGTTAAATTTGGGTAATTAAAATTTGAAAATTGTTAAATTCTTGGAAATTTGTGTTTTTTGTTTACATTAGACGTTTTTGTTTACATTAAGTGTATGTCTATCTGTGTGTCTGTCTGTCCGTCTGTCGGTCTGCCTGACCGTGGATGTTTGTGTGTGGAATATTTTGTGTGAATGTATTAAGGCGGTTCATAGTTTGGCGGTTTTTATGTGTGTATATACAGACGAGGAAAATCATGAAAATGAATTTTCCTAATACCAATGGTGAAATAGTGATTATTACTTTTTCCTAATGCCTACGGCAATGCATGATATTTTTTCCTAATGCCGGGCAAAACATGATTATTATTCTTTTCAAATGCCGACGGCAAAACATGATTATTATTTTTTTCAAATGCCGACAGCAAAACGTGATTATTAATTTTTCCTAATGCCTACGGCAATGCATGATAATTTTTCCTAATGCCGGGAATACATGAATATTTTTTTTTCAAATGCCGACGGGAAAATGATTTTTCCTAATGACGACGGCAAAACGTGAAAGTTATTTTTTCTATTGCTCCCTAGGTGTTGCTAGACTGTGGGAATTTAAGGCTGACCGTGATTTGAGTGGGCAGGGTTGTTGACGTTATATGTAGCCATGGAGATTTGTGGGTGTGTCTGTCTATAGTAGTTTAAGACTGATCGTGATTTGAGGTGGGTGAGGATGTTGTTGAAGTAAATGGGTTATGTGTATGACCATGGGAAGTTAAGGCTGACCGTGATTTGAGTGGGCGGCGTTGTTGCCGTAATATGTAACCATAGGAATTTGCGGATGTGTCTGTCTGTCTGTGAGAATTTAGGTGAGGGTTTGATTGGAAGGGGCGGGGTGTAGTTGAGGTAGATCGATTGCGTGTGTATGTGTGTGTGTGTGTATGTTTGTAGGAATTTCAATGTGTGTATTTCTGTAGGAGCTTAAGGCTGATTGTGATTTATGAGGGGTGAGGTGTTCTAGTAATATGCAACCGGGGGAATCTGTGTGTTTGTGTGTCTGTAGGAGTTTAAGGCTGACCATGATTTGGGTGGGCAGGGTTGTTGACGTAATATGTATCCATGGGGATTTGTAGATGTGTCTGTCTATAGTAGCTTAAGGCTGATCGTGATTTGAGGTAGGTGAGGATGTTCTTGAGGTAAATTAGTTATGTGTATGTATGTATGTATGTATTTTTGTAAGAATTTAAGATGATTGTGATTTATTAGGGGCGAGGTGTTCTTGTAATATGTAGCCGTGAGAATCTATGTGTATAGACGTCTGTAGAAGTTTAAGACTATCTGTAATTTTAGGTAGGTGAGAGTGTTGTGTTGTTGAGATTAATCTTATATATTGTATATGTATGTATGTATGATCATGGGAATTTGTGTATGTATATCTGAGGGAGAATTTAAGGCTCGTCATGATTTGCAAAAGGTGGGGTGTTGTTGAAATTTTCTTGGATATTTCCTATATGAATTCTGCTATGTGTGTGTATTTGAAGTGGTATTTATATGTAGGTAGAAATAAATTGTTTTCAATATCGACATTTGGTACTATAAAATACTATCATATATCTGGACTTCCCTATTCCTAGTATGTTTTTATACTTACGATTGCTTTATATTTTCTCATGCTTAAATTTGTCTCGCGTTAAAGCCTGTCTGTGTGAAATTTGTTTATATTACAGATTTTTTTTTATTTAACTACATCCGTCTTCTTTGACTTTTTTTTTAATGCATGTTTTTTTTATTTATTGTATTTTCAAATATGAACTAACAATAAGTATTCAAATCTTAAATCTATAAAAAAATTATTAGGCCCGACCAATGTCGGACATAAGCTTAGTGATAGTTATTAATAATACATAAGTAGTGATAAGCAACAAAAAGAAAAAAGTGTTTTCAAGCAGCTTCATCATTTTGAGTGTTGAATATTAGAGCCCGTGTATCTCTCTTTTTTAAGCGGATGTGCCCAGTAAAGTTCAAAATATTACGAGCAAGCGGATTAGGATGTGACTCGAGTTTTGTTAGATATTTGCCTGCGTATTTTACAATTTCTTCAGTCACTAGTGGCATATTCAAATCGCGATGTATGTTTGAATTTTTGATGTACCATGGAGCCGATGTTATCATGCGTAAAATTTTATTTTGTCTTCGTTGAATTTTCTCTACATTTGAAGCTGAAGCAGTGCCCCATAGTTGAATTCCGTAACACCATATTGGCTTTAAAAGCGACTTGTATATTAAAAGTTTGCAGTCTAGGCTAAGTGTTGAATTTCTACCAATCAGCCAATGTACCTGAGTTAATTTAAGTTTCATTTGAGTTAACTTAGAGTCAATGTGATGTTTCCATGTAAGTCGTCGATCAAGGTGTAAACCAAGATATTTCACATGTGAATGTTGAGGAACAACTTGATTGTTAATCCGAATGGGGGAGCAAGTATCTCTTTTTAGGGTGAACGTTATATGGACACACTTTTGTTCATTGACTTTAATTCTCCATAAGTTTAACCAAAGCTCCATCTGGCTAATGTGTTCCTGGATTTTTCGGGATGCCTCATCAGGGTTTTCGTGCATACTAAGGCAGGCTGTATCGTCGGCAAATGTGGAAGTATGGATACTACTGCTCACAGGCATATCACAAGTATAAATCAAATATAAAACTGGTCCCAGTATGCTCCCCTGTGGCACACCGGATGAAATAGTTTCAGGCCTACTCGTAAAGTCTCCTTCCACAACAGTGAACTTACGGGAAATAATGTAACTTTCCAAAATATTTAAAATGTTTATTGGTAAGTAAGTCTTCAATTTTAAAATTAGGCCTTCATGCCACACTTTATCAAATGCCTGGGAAACGTCAATAAAGAGCGCAGAACAATACCTTTTTTCCTCAAAAGTTCTTCTTATAAATTGAACCAGTCTGTGAGTTTGTTCAATGGTGCTATGCTGACTTCTAAAACCAAATTGATGGTCTGGTATGCACCCACTACTAATTAGAATTGGGGACAATTTTGTTTTGAGCAGTTTTTCGAAAAGCTTTGACATAGTTGATAGTAGACTTATTGGCCTATATGACTCAGCCTTGGTTAGATCTTTGCCCGGCTTTGGAATCATTTTAACCTTGGCAAGCTTCCAGCTGTGTGGATAATACTCCAGTCGTAAAATGGCATTAAATATGAATAATAGGATTCTCATTGCAATACGAGGCAAGTTCATAAGCATCTGGTTACTAATTCCATCAATACCCGGAGCTTTCTTCGGGTTGAGTTCGGCAATTAATTTTTGTAAATCACGCGTCTTAAACTTTATGTGTTGAGGGGGTAGAGCGACTACATTCGGCAAATCAGCAACACCAGTACATATGTTTGGCGTAAAAACGGATTTTAAGTGCTCAGCAAATATTTTACCTTTTTCAGTATCGCTTCTTGCCCAACTTCCGGTAGATGTGCGTAGAGGTGGCTTATACTCAATGGGTGTTTTAAGCTTTCTAGCAGCGCGCCACAAAGAGTAATTAGACGCTGGTGTGACATCAAGACCTTCCAGATAATTTTTAAGAGATGCAGTTTTTTCAGACGCAAGCAACTCTTGGAGTCGTTTAGTGCACTCTTTAAATCTGATTTTATTTTGTGGTGATCTGTGCTGTTGCCATTCCCTTCTAGCTCTTCTTTTTTCACGTACGAGACGTTCAATGTCTGTAGAATAAATTTTATTAAACCCAGTCTGCGGATGGGAGATAATGGCATGTTCAGCAGCCTGTTTATATTCTCGCTGAGATTGGCAATGTTAGATTCAATATCATCGGATGTTCTAAGCGTAATGTTTTCCGTACAATGACTACTGAGATATTTTTTGAACCCCAGCCAATTAACACGATTGATCATCTTCACATATGGGTCAGGTAAGTTACTTCTTAAGGGACTACAAATTGTAATGATCGTCGAAAAGTGATCGGACGAAAGATCAAGAGAAGCTTGAACTTGAGTTAAATCCCTAGAGATATTTTTTATGATGCCAAAATCTATAACATCCGGAATTTTTTGTATGTCAGTAGGCCAATAAGTGGGCTCCCCACTCGAAATGACATCCAAGCCCATTTTTGAAATAGTGTTGGACAATGCTCGACCTCTGGGGGTAATAAGACGCGAACCCCAGAACGTATGCTTAGCATTGTAGTCGCCAGCTGCTACAAAACAAGGTCCAAGAGATTTGTAGAAATCCTCATATTGATTCTCAGTGATTGAAAATCTGGGAGGGGAGTAAATTGATGATATAACAAAATTTGTACAAAAACTTTCAATGCCAATATTTGTTGCTTGTAGGGGTTCTTCACAAATGTTATCAAGAACATAGTGCTTGAGTCTTGACTTTATTAGAATTGCTGATCCACCGCAAGTCCTTCCTCTAGGGTCCTTTGTATCATATATAGTGTAGCCATAAATTTTAAAAAGACTTCTCGAAGTCAAATGAGTCTCAGATACTAACATTACATCAATATTTTTTTCCGTGAGGAAGTGCTCAAGTTCATTTTTATGTTGGCGAATGCCGTTTGCGTTCCAGAAACATATTGTTAACGTGTTCATGGCTTGTTAATTAATGCTTGAAGCAGAGTATTCTGCATTCGCAGCATTTCTTGCATCATGCTAGTCGTATTTGTTGTAAAATTGTTTATAGTTTGCACCAGATTTTCAATAGTAGCTTCAAGGCGATTAAAATTAAAGCTTGCGTCAGTATTTTTTGAATTATTTGGCGGGGAAACATTTTGTGTGGGAATTGAATTTGTATCGTATGCAGCATCTGCATACGATACACGGGAAGTAACTGGTTGGCTCATTTGCGCAAAAGTGGCAGAGTAAGCGTTTGCTGATTGAGCTGGAGCTAATTTAGGTTTTTGCACCATAGTCTTCTTTACGAAAGAGTACACAGGACAACCTCTGTAGTTAGCGGTGTGATTACCTCCACAATTACTGTATTTTTTATCACTTTGATCTTTTGGCTTATTGCAACTAGCAGTGCCGTGTAATTCGCCGCACACAACACAAACAGAGGGTAAATTGCAGTATGTTTTTGTATGGCCATATTCTTGGCAATTATGGCACTGTACAGGACCTGAACGCTTATGTGGCTCTTCAACTGTGATTTTTCGGTACAAGAGGTATTTCAAATTATAAATTGGATGCGTCTCATTTTTTTTCAATTTTATATCATTAAGCTCAAGTTCAACACGAAATAGGGGTTGGGGAATCTTCTCTCTGTTTATTATATTGGACACATTTTTTACCTTAAACCCCTGGAGGACGAGTGCATCTTTTATTTCTTCGGGAACAACATAAGAATCTATGCCCTTCAATACGATCTGCATGCCTTTAGCGCTCTTAAGCTGGTATGTGTAGAAGCTTGTTTTATTTTTTTTCAAACTCAGCAACCATTTTGCGGAAATCTTTTTCGTCATAAATTTGGACTTTAGTTTCATCTATGTTTCCACGTTTTATTGGAACAATGTGAAATTTATTCTCACCAATGACCGAAATTAATTTTTTAATAAGGGCATTTGAATTTTTTTGTCTCAAATAGATTGGTGGCGGCTTGGATATTTTATTCGAGGATACCTCGGGTTTGTCGTTGTCATCTTGCAAAATTTCGAAGCGGTTTTGGTTTTATCCCTAGACATTTTTGGAGCAGATGAAATTTTTGAAGAATTCGGGCTTCGCCCACGCTTTACCACGGTTATATATCTGTCCATTCCGACTTGTACCTTGAGTTTAGAGCCGCTGTTATCTGTAGTGATAACTTTGTTAAGTGATGAACACGAGCCTGAAGGGGATGATATTACTGGCTTATATGAAGAAGTACTAGGCAACTGTAATGTTAATGCATCATTACTATTTGGCATTGGACAAAGCGAAGTTGATCGCTGACGAAAAATTGTCTTTGACGTTAAAAAAAGACTTTCATCAGATTTATTATTTATATTTTTTTCATTAAGAGTTTCAGAACTCACAGTAAAATAAGCATTTCTGCCGTTAGAACTCACTTCAAATTTTTTTGTATTTGAGGCACTCATACAAAGAATTCCTCAAGGGATATTTGTTTGTGTTTTTTTATGTTGGCGGTCTTTTTTTGTTTTTGATATTTATGATTGTTTATTTGTTTAGAGGTACACATATATATAGTATTCCTCAATATCAATTTGTTTAATTTTTTTTGTTTGCGGTTTTTTTTTGTTTTTGTTATTTTTACTATGTAAAAATATCAGCAAAGCATAAAGCTTATTTATTAAAGACAGTATGTACCTATTACGAATAATATGTACTAGGAATATTTTTTGTTTGTTTAATTTTTTGTAAGTAAGAAGAATTCCGCTAATCGACTGTTCGCTATGAAGGTACCACGAGAACTGATGCGTGTTCCCGTTGCTGTCCAAAGCAACGGATTTAATACTCTTTGCAGACTTTTAGGGAATGCAAGAACACATCATTCCTTCTTTGACTGAAAGAGTTTCTGCACACAGAGAAAAACCAACTTGAAATCAGTAAAAACCATGCTGAATTAATAAGAACCATTAACAAAGGTTTAGTCATATTAAAATTTCTTATTTCAATATGGACAAAATATTAATTTACAGTATTCATTTATTAAACTCATTAGTTTGTAGATATCTCAATATACATTTTCTATTATATTAAAAATTATTGAATTAATGTGACGAATTCTTATTTTTAAGCTGCAGATTTTCCCTGAGTGTATGGATTGTTTATATTTGCATTGTGCTTTAACTAAACGACGCTTCATATATTTTCATGATGTAGATCTAATAAATACTTAAGCATTGATAAGAAATTTGATATGTATACATACATATCTACAAATTGATTTTATGTATGTATGTATGTATGTATGTACATATATATGTACATACAAATAAGTGTTTAACTCAATCTTTGAATACATTTTTTATTTTATTTTTTGTCATGTGATGTCTGTTGTTGGTGAAATTAAAAACATTTTATTTTTTATCTGCGTTTACTCAAAAGTTTGTGAGGATTTTCTGTTTTAAGTAAAACTGAATTCCTGAAGATATGTACTTACATACTCTATAGTAATAGTAACTATAATAGAAATATTTCTTATACTTAATTTACATTTTTTAAAGTTGACGTAATGTTAGTTAGTCAACGTTTGACATTTTTAGGGTATAAAATTTTTTCTAGCTATAGCCTTCTACATTTATTTTGGAAAGTTTGCTTTGCTTTTTAAAAATGTATAAACATTTTTAAATGAAACTGATCCGGCACTCCAGCTTAGGTACTGATAGTTTTTTTTTTTTTTTGTTGTTAGTTAACTTACTTCTGTTTTATTTTTTATTGATAAACATTGGAAATCAAAAGGGAGTTTTATATTGTAATTATTATTTTCACAATTGATGAAAACAATCGCTGCTTTTTGTTTGTTTTTTGCGATGAAATCGTTTGAATTACTTTTGAAACTTTACGCGTTTATAAAAATTATGTTATTTTCTATATTTCTTAATTTATAAGACTTTTAGACTTTGTCCTTTAGTAGTTATATATTCTATTATACGATTATGAATAAGAATGCAGTAAGCTGATGTATTTGCTTACTGCTTCAAATTAAAATTTTATTCAATTGAATAAAAGGAGCTTTTTTCTTAAACTCTGATGCAGTTAGAAGCGCTGGAGATTCTTTCATATAACAGCTTTTTAGGAATTTTTGATACATAGTATAATATAGAATTGGATAACATTTATTTTTAATTTTTATGTTAAGAAGTACGGATATGAGATTGAATTTAAATGTACTTTTAAATTAGTTAAATCATAATGAACAAACATATTTCCTTCTTGAATAGCGATCAACAGAAAACGAACTCGTTTTCATATAATTTAGGTATACCCTATCGACGGCTCCTCTAGGATACAAGATGACTTTGTATGACGAAATTTCTGTTGCTTTATACTGATAATATGTTTACATTAATAAGGTACATATACATATGTTTATTTTATGAAGGGTGAGCACCTATGGCTTTTATTTAATGTTCTATATGATTTTTTTTTCATTTTATTAAAGTTCACCGTATTGTATATATATTTCTGAAATGTTTAAGTGTGTTTTGTGTGCCCATCGGAGAGAGTGTACGTATTAGTTGGTCAGTCAGTCTCTATTTTTATTTATTTTTTTTTTCTTCTAATGTGCCACTCCTTTTTTCAGATTTTACTACTTGGAATAGAGAATTTTTGTATAATTTGTTGCTGGGTATATACATTACGTATGTAGAAATTAGTTTACATACAAAGAAATGCATGTTTAATAAACAACTATTGTATCAAATCCATCTCAAATAACTCAGTTACCTCTACCAGCAATTCACCATTGGTGTTTTCATAAAGTGTTAGAAACAATGAAATATCTATGTTTTGAGAGAATTTTTCCCCTCAAGTATTTCTACATGAGGTTTGAGGGGTCAACCACTGTCGCATTCATATGTAATGATTATTCACTTAAAAAAGGTAATCATCACCATCAATCATCTCCGTATACAATACATTCATGAGTTGAGTTGACCCCGATACAATTGCTGTCTCATCACCTTCTAATAGCTTTATATATTTTGCTAGTATGCATGCCTTAGCATGCTTCTATGGATAGTGACGTAAGAGTCCGAGATGTATAGTGATACAATTAAAAGTCTTTACTATTAGAATTTACCAGTTCGCTCTTTTGAATTTTTACAAAGTAGATACATATGTATGTGTTTCATTGACCACAAAATCATAAAATTTCTTTGCTTACAAAATTGTATGACGTGAGGATTTTTTTTTTTTTTTTTTGAAATTATACATGCTTCGGCATGCTTTCATTTTTTATTTTTTTTTTTTCTATAAATTTATTTAATGCTCATACAGATATAAAGTAAGATATGTTTACTGTACATTTTAAAATTTATGCATGCTTCAGCATGATTCTAGTTGAAGCCTATATTCATTCACTAAGTTTGTTTGATACTTATTCATACACATGTACATTCTTAAAGATTGGATATCAAAGCCCAATTTCCGTAGTTTATCTATATTTTCTAAAGATCTGATAGCTAAAGAAATAAATAGAGTGCAGATCTTCTATAATAATAATCCCATTTTCATATTGTAAAATTTTGCGTGCTAAGACCCATCATTCCTAATCAATCCTACAAAAAACTAGATTTTTCGTTTTAATTTTATATTTATTAAATTCAACATTCATTCTTCAAATTACTTTATAAAGGGTGTTTTTTATTGAGGTATAGAACTTTAAGTTGGCATCACTTTTTTAACTGGCGGCCATTTTGTCAGCTGTCAAGTGATTAATATTTAGTTTGGTTTGCCATTTCATCATGAACAGGTTGACAAAAGAACAACGCTTGCAAATCGTGCAAATTTATTTCGAAAATAATGGTTCAGTTCGCGAAGTTTACCGCAAGCTCCGTCGATTTTATGGTCGACATAATCGTCGACTCTATGTGATAATACGCATCCGCAGAGACGTCGAACAGTGCGCACCGAAGAAACAATTGCTGCTGTAGAGCAAAGTGTTGAAGAGGACCCGAATGAATCGATTCGCCACCGTGCACAGCAATTGGAGCCGACTAACCGACTATTTTGTTCCCGAATTGGATGGCATGAATGTGGATGAGTTGTGGTTCCAACAAGACGGCGCTACATGCCACACAGCGCACGTCACAATCGATTTATTGAAGGAAACATTCGATGAGCGCATAATTTCGCGGAATGGACCTGTCAATTGGCCACCAAGATCGTGTGATTTGACACCATTGGATTATTTTCTTTGGGGATATGTGAAGTCGCTCGTCTACGCCAACAAACCAGAAACGTTAGGGGACTTGGAAGCCAACATTCGTGGCGTTATTGCCAACATACGGCCCCATATGCTCGAAAAAGTGGTTTGAAAATTGGACCTGTAGAGCTTTATTCGAGCCATCCGCGGCAGCCACATGCCCGAAATCATATTTAAGCATTAATGGCATAAAATTATCCTTCCAATAAAGCCAAATTGATGGACATTAAAACGATTTTCTTGTGTTTTATTTCAATTCGAAGTTCTATACCTCTAAAAAACACCCTTTAGTATACTAACATGTAGTTAATTTTCTAATCTGTATATTTAATCGTAAACTCGTCAATTTGTTTTTAATTATTTAATTGCTTTTGCAATTTTATAACTGTCTTCTTTCTCTAAATTTATTTTACGTTGTAGTTCCTCAATTGGCATTTAAATATATTCTTAAATATTAATGCTTTAAGCTATATTATTAATTTGTCTTGTATTTTATCTTCATTCAGTTTGAGGTAACTATCAACAATAGTTTGAATCTAATTCATTTCTGCCTTCCAATACGGATAAGTCAGTATAAATGTCTCCAGAATTGGAAGTCTATGAGTAAAAATCATCGTCATCATCATTTTCAGTATTAGCATCATTAAATAAGATGGTATTATCAAATATTGTTTCTTCTGCTAGTTTCTTTGGGGTACTTGTCTATATCTTGAGTAAAGGTTTCTCAGGCTTTAAACTTGTATATTTTCAACTTCTGTCTTGAGCTTGTCTGGTTTTCAGATCAGCTTATCAGGAGCTGATCTGATTTTCAGATCAACTTATCAGGTAACAGATCAGGCTATCAGGAGCTGTTCATATTTTCATTTCAAGATATCTGAGTAAGATTTAGTTATCAGTGTACAAGTAGCTAGCCATTTATAACATTTATATACATGAAGTTTAAAGTCAAATGAAATACGAAAAAGTAAAGTTTTATGTAGTAAAATTATTTTCTATAACGATCATCGTTTAATTCACTATCTTTGCTTATAATCAAAAATCCACATTTATCCTTTCAACATGCTTTATATTTTTCTCACCTTACTTAAACATTAAAATTACATTATGATGATCTCTTATTAAATGTTTGGTGATTCTGATGTAAGTTTTACATAAGTGAATTAATCAACATTCTTATCTCTCCCTATACAAAAATACGCTTTCCATACGCATCATCGTTAAATATCATATTGGAATTACTTTAGACTGAAATAACAGATTCACTGTCTGTAAATTTTGTAATATCTTATTGTTTTAATTGATGAAATTAATTTATTCAGGTATTCATATTTGGATGGATAAAAAGATTTTGAGTATAAATAAATGTTCTCAAATTTAAGTCCATTAGGACTTTCTAGCAAGCCAATCATAACTTTTTTTTCGCAATTTGACAGGAGAACTATGATTTAGTTTTGAACTATCGTTCGATGAATCATCAAAATTTCGTACCAAAGAATTATATATGTTGTTTTGACTAAGGGTATGAGTCAATATTTATAAAATTCATTTCATAAATATCAGCTCAAGCTCATAGTCAAAACAAAGTATGCTTTAAGTGTTTAAAACCAGTATTACCATAAAAATGGTGGTTTTAAATTCTTAAAATATACTTTGTTTTACTAACCGCATTTTATAACTAAATGCATTTCATAAATATTGATGCATACTCATAATCAAAACAGCATAAAAATATCCTTTGTTTTGACTATGAGTATTAGTCATTATCTCTTATTATAGAAAAATAAAATAGTATAATTATATGATATCAGAAATCATGTTTTCTAATATCATATAACCATACTATTTGATTCTTTCTATAATAATAGATAATATTTATGAAATGCATTTAGTTATAAAATGCGACTAGTAAAACAACATAAATATAGGATGGTATGAAATTTTGATGATTCATCAATATTTCGTACCAAGGTATTTTTAGGTTGTTTTTACTATGAGTATGCGCCAATATTTATGAAATGTATTTCATAAATATTATCTCTTATTATAGAAAAATCAAATAATGTAGCTATACGATATGAGAAAATATTTTCTGAAATCGTATAGCTATATTATTTTATTTGTCCTATAATAAGATATAATGGCCCCTACTCATAGTCAAAACAAAGAATATTTTAAGAGTTTCAAATCAGTATTATCATACAAAATACTGATTTTAAACTCTTACAGCCTTATTTATAAAACACATTAAGTCTTTGTAAAGGCTTTTTAAATCAAATTTTGATACAAATTTTTTCTTAAAAAGTCTTTATAAAGCCCTAATAAGTGTTATAAATAAGGCTGTTAAAATATACTTTGTTTTACAAACCACATTTTTGTAACTAAACGCATTTCATAAATATTGATGCATACTCATAGTCAAAACAAAGGATATTTTTATGCTGTTTTGATTATGAGTGTGGATCATTATCTCTTATTATAGAAAAAATAAACAAATGCAGCTATACGATTTCAGAAAATATTTTCTGAGATGGTATAGCTGCATTTGTTTATTTTTTCTATAATAAGAGATAATATTTATAAAATGTATTTAGCTACATAAATGCGGTTAGTAAAACAACCTAAAATACCTTGGTACGAAATTTTGATGATTCATCGAACGATAGTTCAAAAATAAATCATAGTTCCCTTATACGAAATTCTATTCGTGCAACAATAGTTGACCTGTCAAATTGCAAAAAAAAAAGACGCTATGATTGGCTTGCTAGAAAGTCCTAATGGACTTAAAGTTGAGAACATTTATTTATACTCAAAATCTTTTTATCCATACAAATATGAATACCTGAATAAATTAATTTCATCAATTAAAACAATAAGATATTACAAAATTTACAGATAGTGAATCTGTTATTTCAGTCCAAAGTAATTCCAATATGATATTTAACGATGATGCGTATGGGAAGCATATTTTTGTATGGGGAGAGATAAGAATGTTGATTAATTCACTTATGTAAAACTTACATCAGAATCACCAAACATTTAATAAGAGATCATCATAATGTAATTTTAATGTTTAAGTAAGGTGAGAAAAATATAAAGCATGTTGAAAGGATAAATGTGGATTTTTGATTATAAGCAAAGATAGTGAATTAAACGATGATCGTTATAGAAAATAATTTTACTACATAAAACTTTACTTTTTCGTATTTCATTTGACTTTAAACTTCATGTATATAAATGTTATAAATGGCTAGCTACTTGTACACTGATAACTAAATCTTACTCAGATATCTTGAAATGAAAATATGAACAGCTCCTGATAGCCTGATCTGTTACCTGATAAGCTGATCTGATAATCAGATCAGCTCCTGATAAGCTGATCTGAAAACCAGACCAGCTCCTGATAAGCTGATCTAAAAATCAGATCAGATCCTGATAAGCTGATCTGATAACCAGACCAGCTCCTGATAAGCTGATCTGATAACCAGACCAGCTCTTGATAAGCTGATCTGAAAACCAGACCAGCTCCTGATAAGCTGATCTGATAACCAGACCAGCTCCTGATAAGCTGATCTGAAAACCAGACCAGCTCCTGATAACTTGATCTAGTAGCTGATACCTGTTATTTGCTGTTAGCGAACATGGATGAGAAAGATTTAAAGCATTTGGTGTTGACAAGAAATGTGATGAAGAAAAAGCTTCGTAGTATAAAAACTGGTGAAATAGATACAAGTGAACAACTAAAAGATATATTTAAACCTATAACAGAAGAATTCAAAAATAGTTTTAAAAATATTAAAAGAATTCTTATGAAAGAGGAAAGTAAAATCAAGACAGAAGTTGAAAATATACAAGTTTAAAGCCTGAGAAACCTTCACTCAAGATATAGACAAGTACCCCAAAGAAACTAGCAGAAGAAACAATATTTGATAATACCATCTTATTTAATGATGCTAATACTGAAAATGATGATGACGATGATTTTTACTCATAGACTTCCAATTCTGAAGACATTTATACTGACTTATCAGTATTGGAAGGCAGAAATGAATTAGATACAAACTATTGTTGATAGTTACCTCAAACTGAATGAAGATAAAATACAAGACAAATTAATAATATAGATTAAAGCATTAATATTTAAGAATATATTTAAATGCCAATTGAGGAACTACAACGTAAAATAAATTTAGAGAAAGAAGACAGTTATAAAATTGCAAAAGCAATTCTAAAAATTAAACAATTAAAAACAAATTGACGAGTTTACTATTAAATATACAGATTAGAAAATTAACTACATGTTAGCATATTAGTATAAATAGCTGAAAGTGCAACATGTAGATCACAACATTTTTGAAAAAATCTGTGAAACAACTCAATGTCTTTAAAAAGAAATTTAGTAAACGAACTCCATATTAAATCTCAACAATTGTTTGTGCTTGTAGAGATGCAATGAAAGGAATATATGAAGTTTTATGGAGCTAAGTTAGGTGAAATGGAGAACTATTCTACAGAAAATAGAAATTGTTGATTTTTGAAGACTGTAATTGACACATTCTCAAAGTTTAGTACAGCTGAAAATAAAAGCTGCACTCTAAAAGCCAAGGGAATGGAAAATATTTTTGAAGTGGTACGGGTACCAAAAACTTACAAACAGATGATTCTAGAGAATTTTTTAATAAATACTTTGGAAAACTCATACATAAATAGAAGATTAAACATTACTTAATATGAAAGCATCAATACTAGAATGATTTAATAGATCATTGAAAGGAATGATGTGAAAAGAATTAGCTTTAATGGTTCATATAAGTGGATTGGTACATATAAAGATTTACTTAGTGTATAAAATAGAAAAATTCATCTCACCATTAACATGTTTACGATTAAACATTCCACAAATGAGAAAAAGCTGCTTAATATAGTATAAAGTAATTTGAAGAATGAATGTTGAATTTAATAAAAATAAATATAAAATTAAAACGAAAAATCTAGTTTTTTGTAGGATTGATTAGGAATGATGGGTCTTAAGGAAGGTAATTAACTAAATGTAGTGGAATTCTCTAAACTTGATGGTCTGAATGAAATATTGGTAAAACTTCAGTGTTTAAAATGAACTATAACATAGTGTAATATTCAGCAGCACATCATATTATCACTTTTTATAAAGTTGTATGTACATTTTCCCATCGAAAGCGCTAGCACGCAAAATTTTACAATATGAAAATGGGATTATTATTATAGAAGATCTGCACTCTATTTATTTCTTTAGCTATCAGATCTTTAGAAAATATAGATAAACTACGGAAATTGGGCTTTGATATCCAATCTTTAAGAATGTACATGTGTATGAATAAGTATCAAACAAACTTAGTGAACGAATATAGGCTTCAACTAGAATCATGCTGAAGCATGCATAAATTTTAAAATGTACAGTAAACATATCTTACTTTATATCTGTATGAGCATTAAATAAATTTATAGAAAAAAAAAATAAAAAATGAAAGCATGCCGAAGGATGTATAATTTCAAAAAAAAAAAAATAAATAAAAAAAAATCCTCACGTCATACAATTTTGTAAGCAAAGAAATTTTATGATTTTGTGGTCAATGAAACACATACATATGTATCTACTTTATAAAAATTCAAAAGAGCGAACTGGTAAATTCTAATAGTAAAGATTTTTAATTGTATCACTCTACATCTCGGACTCTTACGTCACTATCCATAGAAGCATGCTAAGGCATGCATACTAGCAAAATATATAAAGCTATTAAAAGGTGATGAGACAGCAATTGTATCGGGGTCAACTCAACTCATGAATGTATTGTATACGGAGATGATTGATGGTGATGATGACCTTTTTTAAGTGAATAATCATTACATATGAATGCGACAGTGGTTGACCCCTCAAACCTCATGTAGAAATACTTGAGGGGAAAAATTCTCTCAAAACATAGATATTTCATTATTTCTAACACTTTATGAAAACACCAATGGTGAATTGCTGGTAGAGGTAACTGTGTTATTTGAGATGGATTTGATACAATAGTTGTTTATTAAACATGCATTTCTTTGTATGTAAACTAATTTCTACATACGTAATGTATATACCCACCAAAAAATTATACAAAAATTCTCTATTCCAAGTAGTAAAATCTGAAAAAAGGAGTGGCACATTAGAAGAAAAAAAAATAAATAAAAATACAGACTGACTGACCATCTAATACGTACACTCTCTCCGATGGGCACACAAAACACACTTAAACATTTCAGAAATATATATACAATACGGTGAACTTTAATAAAATGAAAAAAAAAATCATATAGAACATTAAATAAAAGCCATAGGTGCTCACCCTTCATAAAATAAACATATGTATATGTACCTTATTAATGTAAACATATTATCAGTATAAAGCAACAGAAATTTCGTCATACAAAGTCATCTTGTATCCTAGAGGAACCGTCGATAGGGTATACCTAAATTATATGAAAACGACTTTGTTTTCTGTTGATCGCTATTCAAGAAGGAAATATGTTTGTTCATTATGATTTAACTAATTTAAAAGTACATTTAAATTCAATCTCATATCCGTACTTCTTAACATAAAAATTAAAAATAAATGTTATCCAATTATATATTATACTATGTATCAAAAATTCCTAAAAAGCTGTTATATGAAAGAATCTCCAGCGCTTCTAACTGCATCAGAGTTTAAGAAAAAAGCTCCTTTTATTCAATTGAATAAAATTTTAATTTGAAGCAGTAAGCAAATACATCAGCTTACTGCATTCTTATTCATAATCGTATAATAGAATATATAACTACTAAAGGACAAAGTCTAAAAGTCTTATAAATTAAGAAATATAGAAAATAACATAATTTTTATAAACGCGTAAAGTTTCAAAAGTAATTCAAACGATTTCATCGCAAAAAACAAAAAAAAAGCAGCGATTGTTTTCAACAATTGGGAAAATAATAATTACAATATAAAACTCCCTTTTGATTTCCAATGTTTATCAATAAAAAATAAAAAAGAAGTAAGTTAACTTACAACAAAAAAACTATCAGTACCTAAGCTGGAGTGCCGGATCAGTTTCATTTAAAAATGTTTATACATTTTTAAAAAGCAAAGCAAGCTTTCCAAAATAAATGTAGAAGGCTATAGCTAGAAAAAATTTTATACCCTAAAAATGTCAAACGTAGACTAACTAACATTACGTCAACTTTAAAAAATGTAAATTAAGTATAAGAAATATTTCTATTATAGTTACTATTACTATAGAGTATGTAAGTACATATCTTCAGGAATTCAGTTTTACTTAAAACAGAAAATCCTCACAAACTTTTAAGTAAACGCAGATAAAAAATAAAATGTTTTTAATTTCACCAAGAACAGACATCACATGACAAAAAATAAAATAAATAATGTATTCAAAGATTGAGTTAAACACTTATTTGTATGAACATATATATGTACATACATACATACATACATACATAAAATCAATTTGTAGATATGTATATATACATATCAAATTTCTTATCAATGCTTAAGTATTTATTAGATCTACATCATGAAAATATATGAAGCGTCGTTTAGTTAAAGCACAATGCAAATATAAACAATCCATACACTCAGGGAAAATCTGCAGCTTAAAAATAAGAATTCGTCACATTAATTCAATAATTTTTAATATAATAGAAAATGTATTTTGAGATATCTACAAACTAATGAGTTTAATAAATGAATACTGTAAATTAATATTTTGTCCATATTGAAATAAGAAATTTTAATATGACTAAACCTTTGTTAATGGTTGTTATTAATTCAGCATGGTTTTTACTGATTTCAAGTTGGTTTTTCTCTGTGTGCAGAAAACTCTTTCAGGCAAAGAAGACGGATGTAGTTAAATAAAAAAAATCTGTAATATAAACAAATTTCACACAGACAGACTTTAACGCGAGACAAATTTAAGCGTGAGAAAATATAAAGAAATCGTAAGTATAAAAACATACTAGGAATAGGGAAGTCCAGATATATGATAGGATTTTATAGTACCAAATGTCGATATTGAAAACAATTTATTTCTACCTACATACAAATACCACCTCAAATACACACACATAGCAGAATTCATATAAGAAATATCCAAGAAAATTTCAACAACACCCCACCTTTTGCAAATCATCACTCTCACCTACCTAAAATTACAGATAGTCTTAAACTTCTACAGACGTCTATACACATAGATTCTCACGGCTTCATATTACAAGAACACCTCGCCCCTAATAAATCACAATCATCTTAAATTCTTACAAAAATACATACATACATACATACACATAACCAATTTACCTCAAGAACATCCTCACCTACCTCAAATCACGATCAGCCTTAAACTACTATAGACAGACACATCCACAAATCCCCATGGATACATATTACGTCAACAACCCTGCCCACCCAAATCATGGTCAGCCTTTAACTCCTACAGACACACAAACACACAGATTCCCCCGGTTGCATATTACTAGAACACTTCACCCCTCATAAATCACAATCAGCCTTAAGCTCCTACAGAAATACACACATTGAAATTCCTACAAACATACACACACACACATACACACGCAATCCATCTACCTCTACTACACCCCGCCCCTTCCAATCAAACCCTCACCTAAATTCTCACAGACAGACAGACACATCCGCAAATTCCTATGGTTACATATTACGGCAACAACGCCGCCCACTCAAATCACGGTCACCCTTAACTTCCCATGGTCATACACATAACCCATTTACTTCAACAACATCCTCACCCACCTCAAATCACGATCAGTCTTCAACTACTATAGACAGACACACCCACAAATCTCCATGGCTACATATAACGTCAACAACCCTGCCCACGCAAATCACGGTCAGCCTTAAATTCCCACAGTCTAGCAACACCTAGGGAGCAATAGAAAAAATAACTTTCACGTTTTCCCGTCGTCATTAGGAAAAATCATTTTCCCGTCGGCATTTGAAAAAACAATATTCATGTATTGCCCGGCATTAGGAAAAATTAATAATCACGTTTTGCCGTCGGCATTTGAAAAAAATAATAATCATGTTTTGCCGTCGGCATTTGAAAAGAATAATAATCATGTTTTGCCCGGCATTAGGAAAAAATATCATGCATTGCCGTAGGCATTAGGAAAAATTAATAATCACTATTTCACCATTGGTATTAGGAAAATTCATTTTCATGATTTTCCTCGTCTGTATATACACACATAAAAACCGCCAAACTATGAACCGCCTTAATACATTCACACAAAATATTCCACACACAAACATCCACGGTCAGGCAGACCGACAGACGGACAGACAGACAGACAGATAGACATACACTTAATGTAAACAAAAACGTCTAATGTAAACAAAAAACACAAATTTCCAAGAATTTAACAATTTTCAAATTTTAATTACCCAAATTTAACAATTTCAGCAACAATTTAACAATTTCAGCCCACAATTTAACAATTTCAGCCACAATTTAACAATTTTAATTGATCCAGGATGAACATTCCCCTACTACTTATATATGTATGTACATATTGGTTTTTACAACAAGAAATAAGTATTGAATATAAATTAGGTTTTCTTTAAATGATTTGGTGTTTACTCTTCCATATGGAACTTTTGGACACCCTTGTGATAATCTATAGAATATCTAAAAAATAAGAAAACAAAAGTACAAAGTAATCAAAACAAAAAAAATGAAGCAATCGTTCTCATGGTTTCTGTTTCTCTCACTTCAAAGAATTAAACAAAACAAAATCAAACAAATTTGTTTCGTTTATTGTCGTGCTCTGGTTTAAGTACAAAGAAATCAAAACAAAAATAAATTTATAACTGTAAAAGTGTCGATTATTTATGTTACGAAAATTATTTTCTAACCCCTGTATCGTCCCATAACTAGCATAGCTACAACAAGCATTGCTTTGTATGTAGTATGTGTACCAAATAAACTTATTACAAATATATAAAGGGTGTTTTTTTCAGAGGTATAGAACTTCGAATTGAAATAAAACACAAGAAAATCGTTCTAATGTCCATCAATTTGGCTTTATTGGAAGGATAATTTTATGCCATTAATGTTTAAATATGATATCGGGCATGTGGCCGCCGCGGCTGGCTCGAATAAAGCCAATTCTACAGTCCAATTCTCAACCACTTTTTTGAGCATATGGGGCCGTATGTTGGCAATAACGCCACGAATGTTGGCTTCCAAGTCCCCTAACGTTTCTGGTTTGTTGGCGTAGACGAGCGACTTCACATATCCCCAAAGAAAATAATCCAATGGTGTCAAATCACACGATCTTGGTGGCCAATTGACAGGTCCATTCCGCGAAATTATGCGCTCATCGAATGTTTCCTTCAATAAATCGATTGTGACGTGCGCTGTGTGGCATGTAGCGCCGTCTTGTTGGAACCACAACTCATCCACATTCATGCCATCCAATTCGGGAACAAAATAGTCGGTTAGTCGGCTCCAATTGCTGTGCACGGTGGATAATCGATTCATTCGGGTCCTCTTCAACACTTTGCTCTACAGCGGCAATTGTTTCTTCGGTGCGCACTGTTCGACGTCTCTGCGGATGCGTATTATCACATAGAGTAAACGTAGTGCGAAAACGATCCATGGTTAACCGAATTAATTGCTCTGATGGACGATTATGTCGACCATAAAATGGACGGAGCTTGCGGTAAACTTCGCGAACTGAACCATTATTTTCGAAATAAATTTGCACGATTTGTAAGCGTTGTTCTTTTGTCAACCTGTTTATGATGAAATGGCAAACCAAACTAAATATTAATCACTTGACAGCTGACAAAATGGCCGCCAGTTAAAAAAGTGATGCCAACTTAAAGTTCTATACCTCAATAAAAAACACCCTTTAGAAAGTATATAGTGGGATACGTACATACCTACATAATTAAAAAAAAAAATCCTAACGTTGCTAAATTTTGTAGTCAAAGAAATGTTTCTGTAGTAAACGATTTCAAAGTAAAGGAAAAAATTTTAACAATTTTTATTTGAACAATGAATCCCGCGAAGACAACACCGATTTGTACGTTAAAGAAATATAAGGCGATGCTAAAAGGTGATGAGGAGCTATTCCTGCACACCCACTTAGTGCAAGAAAATGCATCTGGAAGCAATGGAGTGTATGAAAGTCTGCTGGAAGGTGATAAGGAGATTTTTTTAAACATAAACACTCAACAATATCAAACACCTCAGCCTACAGTTTCAAGAGGATCAGGCATAGAGGTAGTTCAAATACTTGAGGTTAAAGTGCTGCCACACATAGATGTAGCATGTTTTCTTGCACTCTATGAAAACACGGATGACCAGTTGCTGAAAGAGAAAGAAGCAACAATTGATATTAACCTCGAAAGTATCTAAAACATTTACCACTAATGACGCTTTTGAATTAAAGTTTACGTCATGTGTAATAATTACTTAATTTTATCTCCAGTTAAGCATGGTTAAGGTTTAAAGGGCAATGACGTTATTTGTGCTAAATGTTTAGATTCTTTCAGAACTATTGTCAGCTGTTGATATTTTAAGAACATATTTCGATGCCATTTGTTGACGCCTTGTTACCGGAAATCATAGAATTTTCAAACAAGTTGACGACCTCAAACATTTTGCACGTATTTTTTCATGTATTTTATGCCTGTATGTAGACTTTTTCCTATATATTTTTAATATTTTTGCCACTGTTGTCGGTATTATAATAATTTTTTTATTTTTTGTATAAACATATTTATTAGCACCCTAAATATTGGCATAATTAATTTTTTGAATTTCTTCCCAAGTTTCCACAAACCCCAAAAATGATGGGTGTATGTAGAGTTTATTCCTAAACTGTATGTACATATGTATATCAAATGTGTATACATACATTCATAGATATGAACAAATGTATATAAATCAACTATCACAAAAAAAGCTACATACATACATACATATTAGTAGTTGTTTTATGCTGGTTCGGGGCCCCTTTTTCAGTACAAAAGTCTGATCATGCCTGCATGGAAATGTCATACATTTAAATTATGTTTCTTGCTTGAGCATTTATTTATAATATGAGTTTTCCAGCCCTGGATGGGAATGTACATGTTAACTGATAAGAACACATACGCGTTATCTGTGGTTGTGAAATTCAAACACATTTTTTTAACTGATAAGAAAAAATTTTTTTAAAGAGCATTTAATGTATATTTTTATCAATGGAGATGCTGGATACATGAGTGTAATTTAAATATTTACCCTTGTCAATGAAATAAAACCATTTAAAGTTTAGTAAAAATGTATAATATATTTATATTATATATATGATATGTATATATATATATATATATATATATATATATATATATATATATATATATATATATATATATATATATATATATATATATATATATATTCTTATTCTTAATTTTATTTTACAAATAAATCTTAAGCAAATAAAAAATATGTGTATTATGTATTATTAAACTTTATAAAAGATACAAATTTTGCATTTATATAAACTATAGAAATTTATTATTTTTCTTACTTCTTCTTGCATTTCCATATTTTTCCTTTTATAGTTCACACAGCGACAGGTATCAGGTCCACATCTAGTGGTTTAGATCAAACACAATCCTCACAATGTTCCAAATATGATTGAATGTTAACAAGTTCTTGTTTATGTGCGTTGGAAATGATGTTGGAGAAATTTTTTAAGAAATTATATATTTCTTTTAGTTAATTACTGAATACTCATGTGCAATGTTTGTGAATAATCTTTAACGTTAATTGTTCTTGTATTTATATCATTTATACCCCCACTAACTATACGACTTGATTTATCTTGATAATCGCTTTCATAAGGAAGTATATCGTCACCTCTTTCATCGTTATATTCAAAACAATAAGCATAGTTACTATAATATCTACATCGCAGTCTTATTTCTAAATTTTCATATTTTAAGTTGAAGTGTCGATAGAATACCCCAGAACTTTCAATAATACCACCAATATTAGTTTCCTCTTCAATCAAATCCTTCCTAAATGCTTCGATTGCTTCATCTATAGTAAAGTGTTCATTTCCTGCATCATTATACATCTGATCATAAAAACTTAATGTTGATTTTGTAGTTGTTGTTTTTGTAGTTTCATAATTTTTCAATTGAAGGGATAAATGTACTCTTACATTCACAGAACCATTTTGATGTTTAATTTGAAAGTCTAAATATTTGCTAGTTTCACCATCTAACTTAACATGTTGTTGATTATAAGGATTTTGATTACTATGAAATACAATGTTAAACTGAATGAGAATTATTAAAAATAATGAAGCGAATGAATTCATATTGTTTTTCCTTTAATGGTTGATAGTAGAGATGTGCACGTGAGTGCTTTCTGACTTACGGCACGCACGCTCACGCATAAAAATATTTTACTCACGCACTTTCACGCACGAATGATTTTGAAAATTTTCACGATCACGCACGCTCACGAATAAAATATTTTTAATCACGCACGAGTGGTTTACAAGTTATCACGATCACGCACGCTGACGAAAAAGTATATTTATAGTATAATTTTCATGTTTTTTTCGTTGAAAAATAGGTTCTTACATATACATATACGGGTGTTTTTTTTAGAGGTATAGAACTTCGAATTGAAATAAAACACAAGAAAATCGTTTTAATGTCCATCAATTTGGCTTTATTGGAAGGATAATTTTATGCCATTAATGTTTAAATATGATTTCGGGCATGTGGCCGCCGCGGCTGGCTCGAATAAAGCCAATTCTACAGGTCCAATTTTCAACCACTTTTTCGAGCATATGGGGCCGTATGTTGGCAATAACGCCACAAATGTTGGCTTCCAAGTCCCCTAACGTTACTGGTTTGTTGGCGTAGACGAGCGACTTCACATATCCCCAAAGAAAATAATCCAATGGTGTCAAATCACACGATCTTGGTGGCCAATTGACAGGTCCATTCCGCGAAATTATGCGCTCATCGAATGTTTCCTTCAATAAATCGATTGTGACGTGCGCTGTGTGGCATGTAGCGCCGTCTTGTTGGAACCACAACTCATCCACATTCATGCCATCCAATTCGGGAACAAAATAGTCGGTTATCATGGCTCTATACCGGTCTCCATTAACGGTAACTGACTCTCCAGCATTATTTCGGAAGAAGTATGGCCCAATGACTCCACCAGCCCATAGAGCACACCAAACAGTCAGTTTTTGTGGATGTAATGGCGTCTCAAGGGTCTCATGTGGATTCTCTTCACTCAAAATGCGGCAATTTTGCTTGTTGACGTAGCCATTCAACCAAAAATGAGCCTCATCACTGAACAAAATTTTGCGATGAAAATCAGCATCGAGATCAATCTCATTTTCGGCCCATACACCAAAATCACGACGCATTCCATGGTCTCGCGGCTTTAATTCTTGCACAAGCTGGATCTTGTAAGGTCGCAAGCCAAGATCTTTGCGCAAAATCTTCCATAAAGTTGATGGACAAAGCTCCAATTGCTGTGCACGGTGGCGAATCGATTCATTAGGGTCCTCTTCAACACTTTGCTCTACAGCGGCAATTGTTTCTTCGGTGCGCACTGTTCGACGTCTCTGCGGATGCGTATTATCACATAGAGTAAACGTAGTGCGAAAACGATCCATGGTTAACCGAATTAATTGCTCTGATGGACGATTATGTCGACCATAAAATGGACGGAGCTTGCGGTAAACTTCGCGAACTGAACCATTATTTTCGAAATAAATTTGCACGATTTGCAAGCGTTGTTCTTTTGTCAACCTGTTTATGATGAAATGGCAAACCAAACTAAATATTAATCACTTGACAGCTGACAAAATGGCCGCCAGTTAAAAAAGTGATGCCAACTTAAAGTTCTATACCTCAATAAAAAACACCCATTATATACATATCTATGTATATATGTATGCTCGTGTTTTTGTAAAATTTGCAATGTAAATTAAAATAAAGCAAAGTTAATTTAATATCTATATTTATGATTTGAACAGGCTAAAGTTCGTATAGCTTTTTAAGCCAAATTACATGTGATAATTATTAATGAACAAATAACACCAAAGTTAGTTGTAAATATTCTGACAACACATAGTTGAACGGAACAGCTAGCCATTTTCGAAGGCCACTAAACCTTCATCATCAGCTTTCTTCTGTGTTTGGTCCATAAAGCAGAAATCTTTGGTATATAAAGCAGAAATCTACATCAACTGACACCACACACAGTGGACCAAACAAAAACAAAATGCTCCGAATTCGTAAAGAATTCGTAACGATTGGTCGACAAAATCTTCCGATTTCGGCACCGAAATATTACCGTAATCGTAACAATTTTTGTATGAAATGGTTGACACGAATTCGTTACGATAAATCGGTACGAATTCGTAACGACATATAGGTACGATTTCTTTTTGCTTTTATAGCAGAGTATCGCTTCACCGTTATGTTGTTCCTATTGTCGAAATAATTGCACATACTCACGTTTTTTAATATTTGTTACAATCTTTTTATTTTATCAACATATACATATTTATTTAAAAAAAAAATTCAGAGACTTTTACTTATGTACTCAAAAATCAAAGTTTTAATGTTTAAAACAACTCAGGCAGAAATTGTGACTGCCCAAAAAATATGTACCACCACAACACTGTAAATACAAAATTACGACTCTTCCAAAATTTTTGTACCATCACAGTACTCTAAACACAAAAATACGACTTAAGGTTTACAAATACCGCGTTCGTAGTAATGCTATACCACAACAACACTGTATATACAAAATTTCGACGTTAGTTTCCCCCCGTTTACCATAAATCCATATCGTTACAACACCGTAAATACAAAAATTTTACTTTAGTTCCCCAAGTACCCTGTTTACAATAATTATTTACCGCTGCAACACCGTAAATAAAAAAATTTGACTTAAATTGGGAAATGTACATTGTGACGACCTTATAAATATATATTTAGAGTATTGTGACAACATTAAAAACAAGAGTCGAGGACGGTCATTCGGCGTTATCATTTTAATGTTATGAGTACATTAAAATCTTGGTAAATGAATGTTGTACTGATGTTAGTTGTACCCGTAGACAATCGTAACAACGTCATGCTGATTGTCTTTTTCTGCCTGGGAAATTGTTCAGAAAAACTACCGAAATGTCTTAACGAATTCGGTCTGACTTCAGAAAAAGTCGAAACATTTTGTTTGGGGGTATTCATTATGTTTGTAAGCTCATACTACCATACATAGTAGTATACATACATATATGCATTTATTATTATAAAATAATTTATTTCAAATGATTGAATACAATTACATATGTACCTATGCAGGAATGTTATCTCGTGAGAGCGTGAGAATTCGTGCGTGATTATTAAAAAAAGCTCACGCTCGAGTAAATTGTTTTCAGTCACGCTCACGCACTCACGCGTGATTAGTTATAATATTTGATCACGAATCACGTGACTCACGCGTGACACGATAAAATCACGACATTTGCACATCTCTAGTTGATAGTATACTAGTATGAAAACCTTATTCGATAATCATTTTATACGTTTGAGTGTAGTTTTTAACATCAATTATGTTTATGTTATTTAATTTATGTGAAAAATCAGGTATTCGAACTCTTTCAATTTCACCATTACTTAATATACGTTCATCATTAACTTCACGATATTCATAACAACTTATTTTCAGATATCGTTTCTCGTATATACTATCATATGTACAACGAATAGGTACATCAACATTATCATATTTAAGATTAAAATGTCGGTAAAATGACTCATTAGAGTCCAGTATACCACCAATATTTGATTCCTTTCCAATTAATTCCTTACGAAATAATTATAAAAAGATTGATTATTCTGAGTTTCATCATTTAAATCCTCTATCTCATAGCTTTCCTCCTCTTTTTCAAAGAACGGTGTTGATATAGTAGTAGTGGAAGTAGTAGTTATTGATGTTATATCAATATTATCATTCATTTGATAATCACTATCTCTTTTTTCTAAAACTTTACTTTCTTTTAACATTACAAAGGATATATTAATTTTTAAAATATCTTCGTTGGGAAGTGTAAAATTAAATTCTAAACTTTTTGTGTTCTCTTCTATAAGTGGAGTACTGATAATAGACATTGGTAGTGAAATACCATATACCACTTTTAATATAATGAGTAAATAAAAAATGATAAATTTCATCCTACGTTTGGTAAGCGATATACTATACACACTGTATATCGGTTAGAGATGATATGATAAACACATATTAATATTGCTTCCTTATATACCCTAAAATATTTTCAATTCAAGTTCTTCAATTTCACAATATTGATATATTCATTACCTAACCTGAATAAATCATAAATTAAATAAAAACAAATCAGTTTTAATTCAAAAACATTTATTTATATATTACTTATCTTAATATTATTTTTACAAAAGTTTTTTTATTTCATTTGTAAGAGGCAAAACAAAATTTTACGGTTAATAACATCGGCTCCATGGTACATCCAAAATTCTATTATACATCGTGATTTAAATATGCCACTAGTGACTGAAGAAATTGCAAAATACACAGGAAAATATTTAACAAAACTCGAATCACATCCTAATCCGCTTGCTCGTAATATTTTGAACTTTACTGGACACATCCGCTTCAAAAAGAGGGACACACGGGCTCTTATACCTAACACTCCAGATGGGACTACTTGAAAATACTTCCCCCCCCCCCTTTTTTTTTGATTATCACTACTAATGTATTATTTATAACTACCACTAAGTTTATGTCCGACACTGGTCGGGCCTAATAATTTTTTTTATAGATTTAAGATTTGAATACTTATTGTTAGTTCACATATGAAGATACAATAAATAAATACATTACAAATGCATTACAAAAAAAAAAAAAAAAAAAAAATTTGTAAGAGGAATATATTCAAACATTCTATCATGTATAATTAAACAATATGCAGATGTTCCGGTTGGTATATTCTTAAGCGTTTTCAATTCAATACGAATATCTATTGGTCCAGTTTTAACAGTCTCATTTTGATGTGTTACATCTAAGACAATTATGGGCGCTATTGATTTAAAGTCTTCTCGTGATAGTAGTGGTTGTGGATCTCGTGAATAGTAGCTTTGTTGAAACTTTTGCTACATATCGTATAGTAGTGCAAACCGATTTCGATCAAATTTCAAGTTTAGATCATCATACGGATATACGTCGGAGTTTAGATGTACCTTTATATTTGTTAAATCACAATGTTGAAATGTGTAATTATCATTGTTATGAAATGCTAAAAGCAGGAAACGTGGTCTTTCATTTTCACTAGCAAGCTTAACAGTCCTTAATACAGTAGTGGTTTCTGGAAGTGAAGGATAGTAATACATATCCGAGCTTCTAAAAGACACATTTAGCGACCGGCGGCTATTAATTGTTCTAAACATTTCCAATTTGTGAACATCATCAAGTTGAACATGTGGCACTTTCCATGTAATTTTTAAAATTGTTAACTTAACTTTTTCAGTTAATACCTTAGATTTAAAAACTTGTTTATCATCTTTTACTCTTAACAAGATTAATTCGTGTTTCGAGTTAACTATTATTTTATTAAAATCTTCAGCAAATCCTAGCAAATTTTTCAATGGCACGCAAAACTTTAAATAACCGCTAATAAGTGTAAGATTTTCGTCACTATTGGTTGGAGCCCATCCAGCTCCAAGTTATTGCTTTCAGATGTATTTAATGAAACATAGTTTTTAATTTCTGATGCAATTCCTAAATGTCGCGTACGATCAATTTCTATTCCATTTAATTCATATCGAATCTCATCAAAGAGGTGAGCTATACAATTGTTCAGTAGTTGTATATTTGTAGAGATTGATGAGTCTTCTTTTGTTACATAACCTTTAATATAAAGCATGCTTTCACTTGGTAAAACATATAAATCTTGGTTTTGTACTGATATTCGGATTTCATCATTGTTTTTGAAAGATTGTAAGTATGAATTATAGCTGTGATACTCTTTTTTAATAACAGAATTATCAAATTGTGGTTTGTCTAATATATTAATTAAACTATTCATTTTCATATTTTAGTTGAAATCCTAAATTTCTTAAAAACTTTCGATTAGTTTTATTTAAAAGGTTTCGTTGATGTTTGCTTGTTTGATATATCAGCTTTTTATTATGCAACTTTTGTTTACCAGAAGAAACTCTCCTTGATATGTGTTGTGTTGCAGATGATGATAGAGTGATTGGTGAATCCTTATACAAATTATTTTTGTTGAATATAATCATTCTTTAATAGGTTTCAAATGTAATCTAATAGATATTATTTCTCCACGAAAATTTATTAAGTTTCCGTCCTGATCGACAACTCTTAAAACCAGTGTAGATATTTCTCTCGAATTTATAGGTAAATATATTGGATTAGCAGGTCTTTCTGTTATTTTATATCCCGGACTAACGTCAAGTGAAAACTGATTATACGTTATTTATATATGATCCATTCACAATATTACATTCAATGATTACTGTATTAATATTTGTTATATCAATTGCTTTATCTTAAAAATGTTCCACTTGTTGTCGTAATACTCTCTTACTTAAACCAAGCAAAGATCCAATTGATCGTTTTTTATTGAAATAGATGGGATCTATTGTACTTTTTATAGATGTTATAAACGTATTAAAATTTTCATTAATATAAAGATCCTCTTCATTAGTCAAATCATGATATTTATCTTTAATTAAATCAACTATATCAGAAAACTCATAAGATCCCACAGGAATCTATATTATATAATCACCAATATGAAATAAATTGTTTTCAACATCAACATTTGGTATTGTGTGATAAGTATCGTAGCTTATTAAACCGCGAACATAACTTTTATCAAACACAATAGGAGGGAAATAGTTTGTCACAAGTAATGAAGAATGTCCGTTTAAGGTTAATGTTAATGACATCTTAACGTTCGATGAATGAATAAATCAGTTTTAAGTTAATACGATTTCTTTTATAGTGATATATCGTTAGCCTTAATCCAAGAATTGTGTCTTGATGAAAAGCCTAACCATTTAACATATATCATGCTTCCTTTTCTCTTTAAAACTTTTTCAACTAAATATGTTTGCGGGTATTTTGTTTCCATCAGCTCAAATTCATAAAAACCACCATAATGGGAAAAGAATTAGAATGGTTTCAATCATACTTGGAAAATGGAAAGAAAACAAAAGTTAATGGTTCGATATCAGATGAAAAAGAAAATAATTTTGGTGTACCACAAGGTTTAATATTAGGTGCCCTGATGCTTATAATATATATCTATGACATGTCAAATATTCTGGAAAGATGCGAGATGGCCATGTATGCGGATGATACTCTGATATTTACTTCTGCTGAAAATGATGAAGAATGTCGGACATATATGACTGGTGGCATGAATAACGTAAGCAAATGGCTAAAAATTAATAAATTAAAACTAAATGAAAATAAGACAAAAAAAATAGAAATAAACTTTAATACTGATGAAATATTTAAAATTAATGACACGGTAATAGAAAAAGTCGAACATATAAAATATCTCGGATTTATAATAGACAGAAAATTAAAATTTAATGAACATATAGACTATACATGCAAAAAAATTGGTAAAAAAGTCGGTTTCCTTAAAAGAATAAGAAATAAAATATCAAAAACTGCAGCAATAAATATATATAGCACTATAATTCAGCCCCACTTTGAATTTGGATCAACAATTTTATATACATGGAGCAACACAAGCCAATTAGAAAGAATGCAAAAACTAAAGAATAAAGCTATGAGGATAATTTTAAAATGTGATCGATATAATCATATTAATACAATGTTAAATAATCTGAAATTGAAGACTGTTAAACAAAGATTGGAATTCAACACTCTAAAATTTATTAGAAAAATTAAGCAAGGGGATGCGCCGGAATATATGTGTGAACAAATAAAATCTGTGGGTGAGAGCCAGCCATACAGTCTTAGAAATGCAGATTATTTTTGAATACTGAGGGTTACGTCAACACTAGTGCAGAAAACATTATTTTACAAGGGGCTTCAACTATTTAATTCTTTACCGAATAATATGAAAAATGAAACAAATAATAATGTTTTTATAAAAAAAATTTATAAATTTTGTGAGATTTAATCAACACTCATTTAATGTTAATTCATAGGAAATAGTATAGTATCTATGTATGTAAAATATAAAGTATTTTTAATACTAATAATAAAATAATAATTCAATGTACATATTAAAAAATCTTGCATTTTTCACAGGGGTTACATACAATAGCGTTTTTCTTGTGTTGACAGACGCAGCGCCGTATATGGTGATTGCAGTCCGGTCGCTTAAAACACTATTTCCAAAAATGTTACACATAATGTGCCTAGCGTATGGATTGCACAGACTAGCTAATTTTGTCCGATTACATATTGAAAATGTAAACACGTTAATATCAAGCTGTAAAGCTGTATTCCTCAAGGTGAGTTTAAAGGGCATTTACTTATATGTACAAGATAACAGCGTTATTTGTAATTTTGTATTTTGCATGCCCCTTCTCGAAACAATCTCTTAAAATGTTTCCGAACGTAAAAAAGCCTCCATCCCTTGTGTCACACCGTGGAGGATTGTGAAAAAAAAGTGGAAATAATTCTGCACTTTCTAAACGAGCCGTCTGATTGTAATGAAATTTCATACAGCATTTAAGGAGGTGTTACCGAGCTTAAGTCTGGAATAGGAATTATATATCCTTAAAAGGGGCGGAGCCACAAAGCCCCAAAGTGGGCAATCTTGGGTTAATGAAAAATTCAAACCAATGCCAAGCTGATGTTTTTAATCTGATAAAAAAGATTTTTTGCAGAGGGATTTGTGGATTTATCTACAGCTAAAAAAAGTCTGCTACATTTATACAGTTTCGCTTACAGTTTAGGACAAAAAAATTTAAATTTTGGGTTTTTTATCAATCTTGGTCCACTGTTCAAATCTTGTTCGATTTTAAAATTCAAACTCAAAGAGTTGAAAACAAAATTTTTAACATTTAAACAGTGTACAAGTATAATTACGAGTATTTTCTCAGGTATTTTTCAAAATTAGACGTAGCTACATAACTAATTACATACATGAATATTACACCAATATATTCAATTAATACAGCTACAAAAGGGCTTTCGATAAACAAAAGCTTAGAGATTGTTGACCGTGTCAGTAGAATGGATTTTGCCGATACATTGAAAAAAGTTTTAGATCGAAATATCAGATTACAAGCATTAATTAAAATAAGAAATAATATATTTTTAATGAAAGTGAAGCGGATGAACATATTGAAAACACCTTCCATCTAAAGTATTGGCATTTAAGTTTGCTTAAGTTACATCTTGTGATGTCGAACGTTCTATCCGATAATAGGAGATCATTTATTTTTGTCAACTTGAAGAAACATATTATTGTACTGTGCAATCAAAATTTAATACAATAAATTTTTCTTACATAACGTTTTATTTTTTGCCAGTTTTGCCATTTTGTGCCATTTACGTGCCAAATTTTATACTGTTTCGTTCCACTTTGCCAGCCATTTGTAACCATTTTTCGTGCCACAAAAAACTTGACCTGGTAATAAGATATATATACATATAGGGATAACAAAAAGAAGACTAGAAACAAGAATAGCTGAACTTGCAGCAGATATTGAAAAGGATAGAGAAAGCCAGCTCTATCCCAATATATAAAAGAGAGTGGGCACAACATACATATGTTTTAAAAACGTCAACATATTAGACAGACAAAGTAAAAATAATAAAAGATACACTGTGGAAAGTTTATGAATATATGAACCAAGGCTCATTTATTTTCAGGTAATATCAGGATTACAAAAACAATGAAAAAATACAACAATAAAAAAACAACATGGTGTTTAGTTTATCCAAAATGTCTAAAATAGAATTTGTTTAAAATAATACTAATAAAGATTATACACAAAAAGTTGAAAAAAATACTTTTCACAATTTTTTTTAAGTTTTTCCGTATTTTTAAATTTGTTTTCAAAGAATTTTTTTAATAAAATATTTTTCACATTGAATTTGTTTTTAACATTTTTTTTATTTCTCTTTCGTAAACAATTTTTTGAAGTTTCGGATGAACTTTAATTTGGGGAAAAATAGCTCAGCTGCGTTTCCGCTACTACCTGATGAATGTGTCTTGACAGGAACGGATCAATAAAACGATGAACAACAAAGAAGACAAATACAAAATTAAATTACAATATTCAATTGCAATACAGTTTGATTAATCTGTGATAGAAAACTAAACTGTGATAATTTGTGTTTGTGCCATGGTTATATTTTTAATTACTCAATTTAATTATATTAATTATTTTACAAATGTTGTGATGTCCAGTTTTAATTTTATTAAATGACAATATTTCTTTTATTTCCGTGATGTCCAGTTTTATTTCCATATAAGTTTCATGCTAATATGTAAAAAATCATAAACCTTGCGTGTTGCATATACACATACATACATACATATACATACTAGTGATGTAACTAATGTCAATTTTTGATATTCGCGAATACGAATATTTGAAACAATATTCGCGAATACGAATACGAATATTATATGCAACATGAAGTATTAAAAAATTGTTCACACTCTTGTTGGCGTACTTTAAAGTTAACAAAAAGTATCCAAAATTTTAATAATCGTCATTAAATAATATTTGAAAATGATACAAAGCACAAATTTCTATAAAAAATTAATGTATTTGTACAAACTAAAATTGTTAGTCATTTATTTAAATTTCGTTTAGGATTTATGCATTTATTTATTTAATTTCTTTGGAAAAATATTCGTATTCGTATTCGCCTGAATTTGACGAATATGAAAATGGCCGAATATTCGACAATTCAAATACGAATATTCGTGCATCACTAATACATACATACATATTGTAATAAAGTATTAATGTACAATTTATTTGTTCGATTTAAATAAAGAAAGTTCATGAAGAAGTTCGAAACAAGCCAACGAAACGTCGAGCAAATAAAAAAAGCAACTGCACATCAAAAGGAAATTGTTTTATTAAAAATTTAAAACAAAAATTTACCAAAGATTAGCCTAGGGAAATCCCCACCAATACTTTTACAATTTTAATTGAGCCCGGAATGGTAATTCACTACTTATTTTTGCTGCTTAATTTTTTTGAATGAATCTTAAGACTTACTTTAAAAAATATTTAAAACCTAATATATATAAGTTAAGAAACGTCAGTATTCTGTCTAGCAAAATGTGGGAAAATAAAAGGTGTAAATTGAGGTAAGTATCGTAAGTATTTTATGCTTACATCGCTGTTTATTTAGCAAAATGTGGGAATAAAACTTTAAGTTTTCCCTACATTTTTTTAGCCATTATAATTATTTTAGGTATCAGAATGTAACCCGCGCGCGCGGTTTTGAAGGTCTATGGTTTAATGTCTTTGATTGTAAAACATGAAAAATACCTGCAACAGACTTTTGTTCTCTTTTTTTTAATACAGAGAGAATTTTATAATATTTTGATTCTACAAAGTCGTAATACTTTGTATTACCATGTAAGAACACTTTTATGGAGGGTACATACTTCAGTATTGATATTCAGATTATTTGTTTCTAATTATTAATGTACAGATAGTTTCTTTACTTTTTTCGTGTTACTCAATATAAAAATTTTTTAATTTACAGTGTGGCAACAAAATTAAAGCAGAGAAAATTATAAAAAATATTATTAAAATTGTTATAAAAATTGGAGTTTTACATCGGAAAAGTCAGTTTAATATGGAAGAAGAAACACAAGCAGAAATATTTAAAAGAAAATTTCAGGTACTTTTTGTTTAGTTTGCATATAAGCAATATAAAAATTCTGAATTTTACAGAATACTCAACTATCAATTATATCGTTTTATGAAGTTGATTACAGTTTTGACTTGCTGTACTTACAAAACTCTATAGCTGAAGCACAAAAATATTTGAAATGTATTGTTCAAAGACATTTAACAGAAAAGTCTTTAAGTCGCATCGATGAAGTCTATGAGTTTTTCCGTGATCCAATACTTTTAGAAACAGCATTTAAACGAAACTCACCATATCGGGAATTGATGGACAAGATTGTTGCTGATATTAGTACTGCCATGGATACAGGCGATATATAAAAAAGAAAACAAATCTGGCGCGTATAATTTTAATATGAGAAGTTTATACATACATACATACATATATTTATTTGTTAAGTTATACAGATGTTTAATGTAATTATCTATAGTACTTCCTAAGAAACTTGTTTGATACGTAAATAATATGCCTTTGAAATAATTGATAAAGTAATCAACGGAATAAAATTTTTCGAAATTGTTTTCATTTCCAGCCATAATTTTTGTTATATGAAGAATTCATCATCATGTGTAGACTTCAAATAAGATTGTTGAAAAAGTTAGAACAATAAGAATAGAATCCGTACGGATAGCTTTTACATATATTTTTTATATTCATTAACTGCGAAGTAATTTTTTTCATACAATTTTTGATAATTTTTATTTCCTTAGTGGCAACTCTGATAGCTGTTTGGTATTGAGCTGGAGAGGGAACGTATTTGGTAATGTATGTAAGTATATATTGTTGGAGTAATATATGTGATCATATCTACCCTGCAGTCAGACTGGAGCCAAGTGTCTCTATGTCAACACTAAAATTCTACAATTTCTCTTCTATTCGTCAGTATAAAAGAAAGAGAGAAAACAGATGTGGTGTATTTCTGGTGGATTTTGCAACAAATAGAAATGTACCAGTAAATGTCTGGTTGGTATGTCTCCATGTTCCCATAAGAACTATGAATTCACTACCTGGTCAATTGTTTTAGTGTTACTAGTAGATTTGCAATGACAAGCACATGCTAAATGTATATAGCACAAAGTATTGTAAGGGGAATAATTGTAGAGTAGTAATGGTGGCAAAGTCAAAAGCAACTCAGTATATTTTCACCATCGACATTTCCTTCAGGGTATTTTTGCTTTGTATGATTCCCCTGCACAAGACCACTGCAAGAACTTTTAAAACACGAAAGATTTTTCAAATGGTTTACAGCAACGAAATCTTAAACAAACGTTAAACAATAATAGGTGCTTTTGAGTACTTTTCCAGTAAAATCCAGTAACTGAGTAAATACTGAGTAATTTAAAGAAATTACTCTCAATAAAAAAGTTTGCAGCTAAAAGTACGCGAACGGAAAAATTGTAAAATCCAGTAAAATATACACAACAGCTGATAGACAATTTGGCACTAAAAAAATTATACATAAGTATGTACATATGTATATGCAAAAAAATCCTGAATTTAATATTGTACTACGTGGTCCAATCGAGATGAAACAGACTAGTTACATCATGGTCCATGTAATGCAGTCATGGATCATGTCGTTTTCACACAAGCATTCAATGCCATATGGAGTAGTTTTGGGGTTAGGCCGATGTAATGCAAATTTGCACCATTTAGTCCAACCCTAGGACATAAACCTCCTTTTTCACATATTTGGAGTAGTTTTGGCGTATTCCTACTCCTCTTTGGAGTATTTACATACATGTATGGAATAGTCGCATTATCTGCAGACAATATACAAAACTATACATACATATATATTATTGCTTCTGTGAATTACTTTTGTAAGGCAAAAAATTATGGCTTTTTGGAAGCTGAATAAATTGCTTCTAGATGGCTCATCTCGCACAAAAAAAATCTCCTTATTCATGCCCAACACCAAGTGATTCCCTAACATTATCTCCCTTACTCGCGGTCTCCATCTGACATAAAATAGCTAACTTTAACATTAACTTCTGAGAATTGTTAAGTGGTGAGTATCAATATACTATACGATTTTGCACATGCAACGATGCAAGACCATTTGCACAAGATTGTGAATTGAGCTATAGTTTTTATGTACTCAGATGCAAAAGTTACTAGCTTGCAAATTTTTTTTTACTTTTTCCTCTATTTTGTTAGAGAGCCTGCCTTATGTTAGTGCTTTTCAGAAGCAGTTTTCGAAGCTTTTGTGATCAAGTAAACATTACATTGCTTCCCTCAGTTGTTAGTGCTTCCAAATCAGATTTTTTTGCTGGGTAGTTACTGGCTAGCCGCATGGAAAAATTATATGGTTTTGATAAAACCGATGAAGAATGTTTTTTTCATTTGTTTTATAAAAATACACCATAGTATATTTTCTTAAATAATAAAAGTAATAGATACATATGTTTTTATTTGAACTTACGGGCCTGGCCCACGATGTCGACAAGAAACTTTCTATAGCTTACTTGCCGACATCACGCGTCAGGCCGTTAAAGTTTCTAAACTTTTTACGCTCGACGTGAATAATTAGGATGTACAGAAAAAGACAAAAATGTTTGTTGCCGCTTATACCAATCATCACAACAATATTGTTCACTTCCTTTCAAGTAGTTCCAATGAGTGCATTTATTAAGAGAAATATACAATGGGAATATAACTTTATATATCCTAATATATTCAAGATATCGAAAATAAAAAAACAAATTTAAGAATTGTACACATAAATCATATTTAATCGATCAATAACTAAATTTTTTGAATATTCCATGCGGGGAGACAGTAACCGTCCGACTATATGTATAAACAAAAATTTAACTATAAAAATCTATTAACTTTATTCACGTTTAAAAACAATCGGTTATGTTCTGCATTTGACGTGAAATTACATCGTTGGGAAATTGGTGTTATAAATACATATTTCCAACAATTCTATGAAAATTCCACACGTTTTAATTTCCCGTGGAATACATAAAACATACCCTTATATTTTTCTGGCATCAAACTTAAATAAATGCAATATTGTTCATAACTTAATACATTTGTTTTTTGTTATTTTTAAAATTTCATCAAAAACCAAAAACTTTTGTTTCCCTTTGCGCTACTGTTTGTTTATATTTAAAAACATATGGTTTCATTTTACTGGATTTTACTGGCAAAAATTTGTCCAGTAAAAATTTGCATTTACTCAGTAAATTTACTGTCCTTTTTCGCTCTCAGTTCGCCCTCTCATTTACTGGATTTTGTGTACTCGAACGCAATCCAGTAAAAAATAGTAAAAATTTGTACAAATTTTTGAGTTCTCGAACGCACTTAATGTTTGCAAGAAATTTGTTTCAGTTATTGCAGGTATAGGAGTAAAGATGAAAATACTTCGTGACGAAAGAATTTGTGATGATTGCTTCTTCTTACGCATGTACATATATACACACCAGGGATGATGAATGAGAAAACTAATTTCGTACCAATTAGCTTTTAAAATTGTACTTTTTCGACACTTTTTCGACACTTGGTAAACATTCAGTAAACATAAATTATTTTTTTCTGAATAAGGCCTTAATAGTATTAAGCTTGGTTTTTTGTTTTAAGTTTTTTTTATTATATTTTTAGAACATTTACTCAAATAACTTCGTAACTCAAAAAACTGGTTTTCCAGAACACAAGTGTTCACGTCAGTGAACAAAATATGTACCTATGTATATCCAACACTGAACTTTTCCAACAATGCCCCCTAAACAAACTACCACCAACTTCAAGGCGAAGAATAAAGCTGCCCTATTATCCATCATCAAAATTTAGATTATTCGTTCATGAATTGTCATGATCGATAGATAAAACCGTCATAAGTGAAATTATCTTATTGGATAATTAAAATAAGAACAAACAAACAAAACCCAACATATATTTACATACAATACATATATGAACTTAAACAAACAAATAATAAAATACATTTAAGTGAAATAATATAAATTAATTAATTAATTAATCATTTATATATGCATATACACATGTATATAAATAACGTATACATAAAAATGTATTATTATTATATTTTTACATACATATGTATATTATACATATATGTAAAAATATAAGTATATAGAATTTCAACGGTTTAAGTCAATAAATATTTATTTATATACCTACGTTTTATAACGTTTGAAAACATACCGGGTGTTATTTATTTATATAAAGAATCCCGCTAAACCCGTCTAAATATGGTTCTTTCGAACCGTCAAAAAGTGAATAAGTGAAATAAAAATTATAGTCCACTAAATTAAAACTTACCCGCCCAAAATAAAAAATAAAAAAATATCGGACAAGTAGACAATTATTTTTATAGAAAACAATAATAAATTAAAACAAACATAAGTGAAATTAAAAACAACAAACAGTGAAAAATACATATTTATTTATTAAATACAAATTATTAAACAAAATTTGCAAAAAATAAAACATAATTGAAGATTATTACAAAAGCAAAATTTCACACCATTTACAACTTACCAGACAATAAAAAACAAATTGGAATTTATTTACATAAAAGCAAATAAATTCAACACATTACAAAAATAATTGTTACACAAAAAGTTACAAAAGTTACATACATTCTACCTACACAGTTTATATAACTTATGCACATACATATGTGCACATACAAATGTGCAATTTCAACATCCACCTCTAAATAATTCACAAGGTATTATTTTTGATTATGTACTTAAATTTCGGACTTGTTTACAATTTCGACATCCTCTAAATAATTTAAAATCAAAAAAAATTTGATTTTCGCCGTTGCGCGAGTTTTTTCTAGCTTCTTTATTGTTTTTCACGTAAATAAATATTTTTTGTGTAAAATAATTTATCATATCAAAAGTTTTTTAAGTTTTTTTCACAGTTACACTAAACAAGAATCGACAGAGTTATGTAACTGAAAGGTTTTGTTCCATTCCCCATTTTTTTTTTTCATAATGAAAATGTATTAAAATTCTTTTAATTTTTCACTGGACGGTAATCAGAAATGCTATGAAATCGTGAAAAAACTTTTCATTTCATAGTTTCACAGAACGAGAATCGACCCCCTGTTCTGTATAAATTATTGAATAGGAAATAACGTTGAAATGTTCTGTATTTTATTTACTGTTCAGTATTTGTTCTGTATTTTCATGACTCAAAGAATACTGTTTTAATCAACATTGAAAAAGGGCTTAATATATCAACTATGCAAATAGCGCAGTTCTATAAAAAAAATACAGAAAAAACATGAGTTTTGTTTCCTTAATTTGTATCCTTGAGAGCGTGAATATAAAATTTGTAGAGAGAAAATATTTTTGCCTATTGCTGTTAAGAAAAATGTTATTGATATGGATTAGGATTGGGATACTGCCTACCAAGAAGTTGAAAGTCCTACGAGGAAAGATGCTAAATCCAGTTTTGTTTTCATTATGGATAAAAGAAATGAGTTAAACATAAATGACATCGAATTATTGACTTTTGTTAAAAGATATACATATGTACCTCTTTAAAAAAATTAAAGGAATAGAATGAGAATCAAAAATCTGCAGAAGAACGGTGGGTAAAAATGTTAAAGCATTTTAAAGAAAGAGGTACAAGTTTCCAAAACAGGTTGAAAGTTATCGAATTCAGTTAACTTTTATCTGGTTCCAATGCCCCACCAGAAAGAGTATTTTCTGTTTAAAATATATGGACAAGTGAAAAAATTTCAATGAAGATGGATACCATCAAAGCGTTTTTAATTAGTAAATTAAATTATGATTTAAATTGTATTGAGTTAAAATTTATTGCACAGAAAAATACCAAACATAACTGTCTTGTATTTTAACATTCTAATCTAAAACTTTTTTTTAATACTCCTGATATGTAACGACTAAATATTAATGGCATATTTCTCACATGTGAAAAAAAAACGTTCTACTTACAATTTATATTGAAAACAAAAACAAATTTTCGTATTTCATTGTTATTTTCAATATAAATTCTAATTCGAACGTTTTCTTTCGCAGGTGGGAAATAGGCCATAATTTTAATTTTATAGTTTTTACAACTTATGTAGTAATAATCTCCAGAAACTATGTATGTATGTAGCTATGAATTTTTAGTACTGGGGATCTACTGTGTAATTCGAAATGAAAGAAAATACTTTCAAATTTGTATGCTTATAACGTGTAACATAGAATAGGCAGGAAAAACACTTTAAATGACCGACTATTTAAAGCTGAGGACGTTATTCTGCCGCCACTGCATCTTAAACTGGGATACATGAAACAATTTGTAAAAAAATTAGATGTAAACGGCGACGCTTTTTGTCATCTCAAAGCGGTGTTCCCAAAACTAAGTGAAGCCAAAATAAAAGGAGGTGTTAATAAATTTGTTTACATATCTAGTACGTTTTTCGTCGTTTTTATCTGTTTTGATAAGTTTTAGGTATTTTGATTGGAACTCAAATTTTAAAAATTATGAGAGATGCAGATTTTATTAACAAGCTAAGTTCCGTTGAAAGGCGTGCATGGAAGAGTTTTGTTGCGCTATGCGATAATTCCCTGGAAATCACAGAAGCGACGACTATGTCACAGTTGTCAATGAATTTTAAAGTGCGTATGGTGAAATGGGCTGCAAAATGTCCATAAAAATTAATTTTCTGCATTCGCATTTGGACTTTTCCCCAGATAACCTGGGCCAGTTCATTGATGAGCAAGGCGAACATTTTCACCAGGATATGGCAACTATTGAAAAACGCTTTGAAGGAAAAAATAAGATAAAAATTATTTCAGAATATTGCTGGTCACTTAAACGAGAAACTGATGATGCTGATTTAAAAAAAAACGGTCAAGCAAAAACTTTTAAATTAAATAACCAAAAATAAAATTTGTATAAAATATTTAAAAGTTTATTTTCATGCAAAGTTAAATAACTCAGTCAATTGCTTATCTATTTGTAGCCCCAAATAATGTACCATGGAGCCGATGTTATCAACCGTAAAATTTAGTTTTGCCTTCGTTGGCTTCTCTCGATATTGGCAGCTGAAGCAGTGCCCCATAATTGAATTCCGTAGCACCATATTGGCTTTAAAACCGACTTGTATATCAAAAGTTTGCAGTCTTGGCTGACTGTTGAATTTCTGCCAATCAACCAATGTATTTGAGATAACTCAAATTTCATTTCAGTGACCTTAGAGTCAAAATGATGTAAGCCTTCGATCAAGGTGTATACCAAAGTATTTTACTTGTGAATGTTGAGGGATATTTTGATTGTTGATTCGAATGGGGGAACACTTATATTTTCTTAGGGTAAACGTTATATGGACACACTTTTGTTTATTTACTTTAATTCTCCATAAGTTCAAACATTTCCAGCTGAGTAATATGATCCTGGAGGTTGCGAGATGCCTCATTAGGGCTTTCGTACATACTCATACAGGCTGTATCATCGATAAATGTAGCGGTGTCGATATTATTGCTCACAGGCATATCACAAGTATATATTAAATACAAGACTGGCCCCAGAATACTACCCTGTGGTACACCGGAAGATATAGATTCGGGAAAATTCTTGAAGTCTCCTTCCAGAACAGTGAACTTCCTACCAATAATATCACTTTCCAAAAGTTTTTGTATGTTAATTGGCAGATATGTCTTAAATTTTAAAAATAGGCCTTCGTGCCATACTTTATCAAATGCCTGAGAAACATCAATAAAAAAAAGGTAGAACAATACTTCTTCTCTTAAGATGTCGTCCTTATAGCTTGCGTTTGCTCAAAAGTGCTATGCTGACTTCTAAAGCCAGATTGATGATCCGAAATGCACCCATTAGCAGCTAAAAATCTGGACAAGTTTGTCATGAGCAGGTTTTCGAAAAGCTTTGATATTGTTGATAGTAAGCTTATAGGCCTACATGACTCAGCCTTGGTAATATCTTTGCCCGGCTTCGGAATAATTTTTATCTTGGCAAGTTTCCATTTATGTAGAAAATACTGCATTCGTGAAATGGTATTTAAAATAAATAGCAGGATTCTTATTGTATTATGAGGCAAGCTCATCAGCATCTTGTTACTAATTCCATCAATACCTGGAGCTTTCTTTGGCTTGAGTTCAACAATTACTTTTTGTACATCATGCAACTGAAGCTTTAAGGGTCGAGTGGGTTGAGCAACTACACTCGGCAAATCAACAGCACCAATACATGTGTTTGGGGTGAATTCGTATTTTAAATGATCAGCAAATATGTTAAATTTTTCAGTATCGCTTCTTGCCCAACCTCCGGTAGATATGCGCAGATATGGTTTTAACTCAACGAGTGTTTTAAGTGTTTTAGCAGCGCGCCACAAAGAGTAATTAGACGCTTGTGCGACATCAAGACATTTCAGATAATTTTTAAGAGATGCAGTTTTTTAGATGTAAGCATCTCTTGGAGTCGTTTAGTGCACTCTTTAAATCTGAATTTATGTTGAGGTGATCTGTGCTGTTGCCATTCCTTTCTGGCTCTTCTTTTTTCACATACGAGACATTCAATATCCGTAGAACAAATTCTTTCAAACCTAGTCTGCGGATGGGAGGTAGTAGCATGTTAAGCAGCCTGTGTAATCATTTTGTAAAGGTTGGCAATGTTAGCTTCAATATCTTCGGGTGTTCTTAGCGCAATGAGGTAAAGCACTTCTCAGTGGGCTACAGATTGTAATGATCGTGGGAGAGTGAACGGACAAGAGATCTAGGGAAGATACAACGTGAATTAATTCCCTAGAAATATTTTTCATGACCAAAATCTATAACATCCAGGATTTTATGTATGTCAGTAGGCCAGTAAGTGGGCTCCCCACTCGAAATGACGTCCAAGCCCATTTTTGAAATTGTGTTGAACAACGCTCGACCTCTGGGAGTGATAAGACGCGAACCTCTGAAAGTATGTTTTGCATTGTAGTCGCCAGCTGCTACAAAACAAGGTCCAAGGGATCTGTAGAAATTCTCGTATTGATCGTCAGTGACTGAAAATCTGGGAGGGAAGTAAATTGATGATATCACAAAATTTGTACAAAAATTTTCAGTGCCAATATTCGTTGCTTGTAGACGTTCTTCACAAATGTTCTCAAGAATATAATGCTTGAGTATTGACTTTATTAGAATTGCTGTTCCACCGCAAACTCTTCCTCTTGGGCCCTTTGAATCATATAAGGAGTAGCCATGAATTTTTAATATACTTCTTGAAGTCAAATGAGTCTCGGAAACCAACATTATGTCGATATTTTTTTTTCCGTGAGGAAGTGCTACAGATCATTTTTATGTTGGCGAATGCCGTTTGCGTTCCAGAAACATATTTTTAGCGTGCTCATGGCTTGTTAACTAATGCTTGAAGCAGAGTATTCTGCATTCTCAGCATTTTTTGCATCATTAATCCAATCATATTTGTTGTAAAATTATTTATAATTTGCACCAAATTGTCAATATTAGCTTCAAGGCGACTAAAGTTAGAGCTTGAGTGTGCATGCGTTGAATTATTTGGAGGTGGAACATTTTGTGTGGAAATAGAACTAGTCTTAGCTGCATCGGCATACGATACACGTGAAGTAAATGATTGGCTCATTTGAGCAAAAGTTGCGGAGTAAGCGTTTGCTGTTTGTGCTGGAGCTAATTTAGCTCTTTGCACTATAGTCTGTTTAACGAAATAATATACAGGACATCCTCTGTAGTTAGCGGTGTGATTACCTCCATAATTACTGCATTTTTTTCTGCTAGATTTTTAGGTTAAGCACAACCAAAAGTACCGTGAAATTCACCGCAGATAACACAAACTCAAGGTAAATTGTATTAAGTTTTTGTGTGCCCATATTCTTGACATTTATAGAACTGCACGGGATTTGAACGCTTGTGTGGTTCTTCAACTGTTATTTTTCGGTATAAGAGATATTTTAAATTACAAATTGGATGAGTCTAGTTTTTTTTCAGTTTTATATCGTTTGGTTCAAGTTCGACGCGAAATAGAGGTTGAGGAATCTTCTCCCTATTTATTTTGTTAGATATATTTTTTACCTTAAATCCCTGGAGGAGGAGTGCATCTTTTATTTCCTCGGGAACAACATAAGAATCTATGACCTTCAATATAATCTTCATGCCTTTAGCACTCTTAAGCTGATATGTGTAGAAAGTTTTTTTCCTCTTTTCAAATTCACTAATCATTTTGCGAAAATATTTTTCTTCATAAATTTGAATTTTCGTTTCATCAATGTTACCACGTTTTATTGGAACAGTATGAAATTTATTCTCACCAATGACCGAGATTAATTTTTTTAGTAACAGCATTTGAATTTTTTATCTCAAATAGATTGGTGGCGGCTTGGATAATTTGCTCGTGGATACATCGGGTTTGTTTTTGTCATCTTGCAATATTTGAAAACGATTTTGACGGTTAGTAGAGGATGCGCTATTATCCCTAGATATTTTTGGAGCAGATGAAATTTTAGAAGACTTTGGGCTTCGCCCGCGCCTTACCACAGTTATATATCTGTCCATTCCGACTTGGACCTTGGGTTTTGGGCTGCTCTTATCTTCAGTGAAAACTTGTTTAAGTGATGACATTGCTATAATTGTTGAGATATCAAAATGTTTTTTTTTTATATGAATTTGGATGAAGTTTTCTTTTGAAAACAATAGAACTAAACAATTTGTGCTAAGTAATAAATAAGATATATACTAACGATTAAAGAAAGTCATAGTCAAAAATTAAAAAAAATTTGAATGTCAGCTATCTTGGAAACTGTATGAGATAAAATATTGCTTTAAGCATGTTTTATATTGGTTTCTTCACGTTGATTGTCCCGCTGAAATTGGTCCATATTTACAAAAGTTACAAGCTCCGAAAGAATTTCGATACCCGCAGTTTCCCACTTTGAGGCTCTTCGCAGCTACCCTGTCTTAGAGCAGGCTGCCTTAAAATATGCTTTCTCAAAATTTTAACACTTCTACTTTCCAAAACAGTTGATTACATCGAAATCGGTTAACTAGTTCAAAAGTTGCGGACTTTTTACCACTTTTTTTAATTCACGCCACTGTGCACTATGTGCTTAAGCCAGAAAGTAAAACTACCAAGCTCCGAGTATTATTTCATGCTTCTGCAAAATCCTCAACAGGCTTCTTTCTCTCTTAACAACATATTATGTGTTGGTCCCCCAACTCAAGGAGACCTCTTTGGTCTGCTACTACGATTTCGAATGCCAAGATTTGTATTCTGCACAGACATAGAAAAAATGTACCTGCAAATCCTAGTTGACCCGGCACACAGTGGACCATTTTGCGAGATGGTGGTCAGAAATATATAACTTGACTGGATTAGAATTTTGTATTGCGGTTTTTTGTGCACTAGGTGAGACCACGCTTTAAGTTTAAGATATAAAACTTTAAAATCGACTGGGTGGAGAAGTAGATAGTTATGATAGATTTAAAATGCATTTTAAGTTTTAGCTGATTTTTGGTACAAAAGCGAGGTATTAAAACTTGTTTAAAAGATTTGTTTTGCACAGTCTTATATTTTGTGTCACATTTACAACTTATACTTATTAAAAACTTAAATTCTTTCAGAAAGTGCCAAACTTTGGTCCCTGTGAAATTTTTAGTACGAAGGGCCAAAGGTTGGTTTTTGAAGAATTTTGAGTTAAAAATTAGTTTATTAAACGAACATCCAAAAATGCAAACATTGTTATAAATTTTCCTTTTATGAGCTTTTAAGTTGTTTTTTTTTTATTTAAATAGAAACTTACATATTCTTCATTAAATATCATACGTAAACTTTTATTATTAATTTGTAAATTTAAAAATTAAAATTACTATTATTTAAACAATTTTAGTAAATGTTTCTTCTAAATAGCTTTGATATTCATCTTCTAGAAGTAGTTTAGCTTCGACGTCTAATTCAATAGGGCTACTTTTCCAATTTTGTCGAATATTGGACATATGAGACGCGCAAAATAGAAAGGGACCTAAGGGTAAAAACCGGTTTTGTTCAGGAGAGCCATTTTAAAGATTTAAATACGTGTATCTTTGGTGTACCATCACTAAGCGTGTTGGTATTGGTTTTATTTAAAAGCGACACATCTCATGACGACAGGAACGTGTTGATCAAGCTTGAAAACGCGCGTAGGTCGTCCCTACCACTTGTTTTGTGTAGTTGGTTTTTACTGTTTTTTACCTAGCGCGCTGTTTCCATGAGTTTGATATCAATTTTGCTCGCGTTTTTTCGAATCCAAGTTTATTTTCTGAAATTATTAATTATGAATTATAATAAATACTCATTTATAATTCTTTTAAATCGTGAATAGCACTCTGTTAGTACGAAAATTTTTTCACATAACCTTATTATGTTGTTCGCGAAAATAATTTGAAACTAATAACATTCTTACTGACTGTTTTAGAATGAAATGGTGGACGAATTCGAAGAAGTAGATTTACTTTATCGCGAAGGAAAGGTAGTTGCTCGACTGTATGGTTCAAAAATACCTCCGTGTTGTTCAAATCAATGCAATGAAGTGATCTCTAAGAAGATGGTTGTAGATTTTCGTACGTCTTTCATGAATTTAGAAAAGGAATTCCAAGATTTAATTATTCTCGCATATCTGGCAGCTCACCGTGACGATGCAATGCTCAGGTCAAAAGTTAGCGATCGCTAGCTATGAAGAAACGGTACAATCAGATATATTATTTTCGAAGTTTGCCGATATGCCGTGATATGTACTTCTTCCTGTATGGAAGTTAAATGGAAATGTAATGGAAATTAAACGCTATAAAAATCTAATCGAACATTACGACAAAAATGGTGTTTATCCACGCGAACGTGGCATGACGAATAAAATTAATCGTACAGATGCTTTAACTACTTTAGAAAAAAAGAAATTGTTTCATTTATCTGCCGTTTTGCTGAAACTGTTGCTATCACTTAACCTGGACGTCAACCAAATCATCGTGATTATCGTTTATTGAAACTTCCAACACTAGATACACCAACAGCATCGAACCGGGTTGTAAAATCGTAAAACTTCGCACTTTCCAAACGCTATGGAAGAAATATTGTCCCTACATCGTCACTATGAAGCCGGCATACGATGTGTGCGAATTGTGTCGAAATCTTGCAAAAGATGTTGTTAATACAGTAAACGTTACTAAAGTTGAAAAAGAAGCAGCATCGAAGGTATATTCTGATCATTTGCAATCTGCCAGCACTCAGCGAGAGTACTATAACGACTTGAGAACATTAGTCAAGCCTGATCCAAATGCCATGTATCCAGGTATTCCAGAGGAGGATTATCTAGTAATATCTATAGATTATGCTCAAAATGTTAGCTTTCTGTCGGGTCCACAGCAAATAGGAAATGCATACTTTAAATCAGGTCGAAAAACAGCAATTTTCGGAATTACAAAAAACGTCAAAATGTTCAACACATCTTCTGTATTGACGAAAGCGATTCCATTGGAAAAGGTACGAATTCAGTAATATCAATGCTTGATTACTACCTACGAGAAATGCATTCAACTAAAAAATTACTGATATTCGCTGATACCTGCGATTTAAAAAAAAAACAATGCTATTATACGATATTTACAACACATTGTCGATACTTCCAGATGTGAGTCAGTTGAATTGAACTTTTTGTTAAGCGGACATACAAAGTTTTCGGAGTTTTTAAATCAAAATATGCACAAACTAATGTCAACTGCTTCATGGATGTAGTTGTGTTAGAATGGATTTAAATTTCCTATTTACCTATTCGACTGGAGAAAATGGGACGAATACTTCCCCACTAAATATAAAACTTTAATTGGAATATCGAAGTATCATCACTTTGTATTTATTGCTCAGTCACCAGTGCAATGTAAACTGTTTGCGAATTCAGCCAGCATAAATGAAAACATACATCTGAGTAACAATACCAGTTTCGATGACAAACCAATTATAATTCTGTCACCAGGGTTATCGATGAAGCGTCAATGGTACTTGTATAAAGAGATCCGGGGTTTATGTTTTGACGATTCAAAAAAAGATTCGGTTGCTCCTCTTCCTTTGGTTTCTGGAAATGGAAACGAAGAGGAGGATTCGGTGGAAGTGGACAATCCTCAAGAAGTGGAGATTAAAATGATTTTTCTATTTTTTTAAATTGTTCATAAGGAAAAAAATAAATAAATAAATGAAAATAAATAAATTTTACCGTTAGGTTGCTTTCTATTTGTGCTTAGAATCGTCGACTTCAATTTCAGAAAAAGCGCATATCTCTGGGAGGGAACACTTTTGGGGCATGGGATCAGTCTCATTCGATGCTCAGATGTTGTCCCTTTCATTATGCGCTGTCACATATAGGGATCTGATGTGCATAATAAAATAGCAATCAAGTCTTCATTAGTACAGCATCTGGAAATTTTTCGTGTTATGCTCGCGAAAGAATCTGTAGTCTCTGTTTCTTTTTATTGCGCTTCTTCTCCTATTGGTAGCATATTGTGTTGAATTATTTGTTCCCCATGGTAAAAAATTTTGTGAACTGTGGATGTCATATATCTCCAAGAGTATTTTTCGTTGTAAGGTATACCTGTTTTTTGGCGTACTCTCCAAATTCTTTTGCATTTATCTTTTTGCTGCATGCTAGAACTTGTAATATAATGTTGAATCGTCTTATTAGTTCCAATCCTACACCTGTAATAGACGATGCAGTTTCTGGATTTGAAAAAAATCTCCTTGCTGTATTTCCATCATTTGTGTTTTTTTTCTCCTTGCTTTGGCTGATCGATCATTATGCCTAATTCTAAATATTTTTCTTGAATTTGTTTTTTTCTTTGCTTTCTTTTTCTTTATTTTTTTTCTCACTGTTTCGTCTAAAGGACCAAAATCCAAATCATAACTTAATTTAAGCATGTGCTCCATAAAACGAATTCTAGCATGAAAAGGGACAATCCAAATTCGTATGCTGCCTTAAAACTATCATCTTAAGGAATGTGATGGCTGCTTAAATGACTTGATGTCTGTTGGCATATAATGCAACTTGACGATGCTTTTGCAGCAGTTACAGCTTGTGCAACTTTTCCACCAATCATTGTGAGACACATTTTAAAACTTATTTTGATTTCCTGTTCACCTACTATAAATATTACAGGTTGAAGGACTTGAATTTGATCTTTTATCTTTTTGACCCTTTATTGGTCTGCAATACTTTGTTGATGAGGGTGTTTTATTTCTCCATATATCAATTTCAGTTGCTCTTCTAGTTGACGGCTCAAGGCCGGTATAACTTCTTGTTAAGCGCAATGGAACGAAAGATACCATAAATAAATCAGCATCTGATGAATTTTCGGCATTACACTGCTTGTATTGTCTCTGACCAGAGGACCCATCATATTCCCATGTAGAAATTAATGTAATGCTGCCAGTTCCAAGTTTTTTAAACGATCAGTATCAAGTATATTTAACAAGCGTTCGGCAGTGTGTTCAAGAATATCTTGCAATTTTATTTCTGCTGAAGAGGAAGTAACAGTTATAGCAGTTTGTGGATGTAAGCATTCTTTTTTGACAGCAACTATATCTCTATACTCTGGAAAAATCCCAGAATTCTTTTCATTAATGTCTTTGATGAGTTCGAGTTCTTTCACTTCATTCGTCAATATGCTTTGCTGGTCGACCCTGTTTTCTACATTCATTGGCACTTGAAGGTGAAATTTAAAAAACAAGTACCTTTGACAACTATTCATGGTCACGTTCGTACATCCTTTGCTTACTGTAAGAGTATTCAACGTACCGTTTTTCAATGTTTTTCCAAAATTTATAATTTTTTGTTTATGTATTATAATTTCTTCTATATTTCATATGTTAAAAAATTTATATCTAATTACCTTCTTTGATTATTGATTTTAAGACAATAAAAATTTAATAATTAAAATTTACATATAAATCAAATTAAATATCAGCTACTTCATACAATCAATTGAAATTAGAAATTAAATTACAGTAAGTGTTTATGTAATTTTTCTTATCAGTTTTTTCATTACAAGTATATCTCTCAAATTTGACAATTTGGTTTACTTCATATACTTGTAATTTAAATTTGTTCTGTTCTGTTCTAAGTTTTTATGCATTTTCAAAATAAAACTCATGTTTATTTGATTAGCATGTTTAGCCAATGCTGATAAATTAGTATTTATATTTGAATTTTTACAGTCATATTCGTGTTGTTTTAGTCTTTTTGTTAATTTTTGTGTTGTTTGACCTATATAAACTGCATTAAAATTTTTTCAATCAACTTTATAAACAACGTCAGATTTTTGTCCCTTTTTTAAACGTTGTTTTAGATTTTCAAAAAACTTATTACCGGACTTTAAAGTTGGTCTCATGACAAGTTTAACATTAGGTGTAAAATATCGACATGATTTAGAGACTTTTTCAGATAAATTAGGAACATAAGTCATTGATGCGTAATTAACTTGTGATGTTGTTATAGAAATATTATTAACAGTAGTCGAGAGATCAGGATAACTCAATTGTGTTGCATTAATATTATTATCTCTATTTCCTAGTTGCCTAACCGAAAAAATAAGTCGTTTAATAATATTTATTCTAAAATTATTTTTTTCAAGTATCTGTTTAATACGCTCCAAATTATCTGACAAAAATATTTTGTGTGATAAACTAAACACTTTATTAATAATTTAATATTAATATTTATTAATATTGTTAATATTAATAATTTTTGGCTGTATTTTCTTTCATATGAAGTGGATGAGCTAAATAATGATTTAAAATGCGGTTTGATGGTATTTCTTTATGGTACCAATTAGTTATTATTTTTCCATTATCTTTGTGATGAATAGTTGTATCTAAGTAATTTAGCTGTTTATTTTCTTCTATTTCTATAGCAAATTTAATTTACTATAGGTAATTAATCAAAAATTGTTTTTGTCTTACCGTGATAATTATATTTGCTGTTTTTTCTCTCATATAAACGTTTAATTAATTTATTATGCTTTAATTCTAAAGATGATGTGGGATCACTATTTAATTGTTCAAAAATTTCTGTATTATTTAGGAATTCATTCATTTTTTGCTTATATTCTGATTTTTTTCCAACAATTGTAATATTACTTTTATCACTATGTGACACATATATTTCCGGGTGTTCTTGTAAAAATTTTGATGTAATTTTAGCCGTTTTTATCTTTTAATGATTTGTAAATAAGTATGTAAGATTTGATCGCATAGCTTGTCTAATATGTTCATCAGTGAAGTGCGTTATAATAAATTCAATATCTGCTATCAAATCAAGTACAATTATTTCTTAAACTGGTAACGCCAATTTTGGACCTAGACTTAAAAAAACCATCATATGTTTTGGTAAGTCAATATCAGATATGTTTTTATTAAATGATTCATTATATCTGATATCTTGATTTGGATGTTGATCAATTTTTAATCTTGATAGTTTCAAATGTAATCTCTTATTGTTGATTTTTATTAATTTTTGATAACAATTGTTATTATCATTAGTCAGGCTATTAACATCAATTTATTCTTAAGTTCAGTTATTAATTGTTGAATTAAGAAATGGCAATCATGTATTTCTGCATTCAACATTCTTATATTTATGTCATTAACTGCATTTTCAATTATTTTAATCGCCTTTTTACATTGCAAAGTGTAATTAATTATTATCTTTTGTGTTTTTTTCTTGTTGAATTTGGTATAACTTTTATACGACGACATTTAAGAAGAAAAACTAGTCTTGCCTTTTGTTGAGCCAATTTTTTGATATTGCGATTCATTGTTACATTCCTTCTTGAAATAATAATCATTATATGTCAATAATTAGACGTTGACTGAATTAATTGTATAATGATTTATTAAATAAATCAAATTTTGTGTTGCTGGATCTTCGTAATTATATTTTTCAATATTGTTTTGCTTCTCTTGATCCGTTTAAATAAAAAAACAATGTAAATTTGTTTTTTAATCTATATATTTCGAACCCTTTTGGTTCATCTTCAGGATCAACAATAATACATTATTAGTTTTTTTTTTAAATTACTATACAATTTATATCTAAATACCTTCTTTGATTATTGATTTTAAGACAATAAAAATTCAATAATTAAAATTTACATATAAATCAAATTTGTTTGTTTAGTATATGCAATTCCATATCATGAAAATCAATACTCTTATTCCATATCATGGAAATTAATACTCTTACTCGCAAATAAAAATTATATACAGGTAGACAGGCAACATCACAACCAAAAAACGAGCACACGATGGGTTAGAAAGCCACAGCACAAACAATAGACGCGCACCCATAAAGCTAGCCACAAAAATATTTTGCATACATTTTTTTCGGAATTTCCATTTTAATTTGAATTTAATAATCATAAAAAAGAAACTGAAACTGTACTTCTACCTAACGAGTGCTTGTTATATGCCTTTTTAAATCAGTTAAAAAAGCACAGTATATTTGTGACCTTAATTATATAAATTTACTTTACTAAAATACTTAAAAAAATAGCATTACAGAAAAAACATTTTTATAACTGAATTCTTTTATTATTTAGCTGGTGAGGCCTATATTGTTTTATGTCAATAAAAACTCAATTTTTATTACATATTTTTCTGGACGTTTCGTGAATTTTATGTTCACTTCTTCAGGGGATTTTGTCTGTTTTATTAAAATTTAAAAAAAATTAACATCAAAAGTGTATAGAAAATAATATACATAATAAGATAAACTTACTAACAATCGAGTTGTGTTGTTGTTAAAACATCAAAAATAAAAAATATACAAGTTTACTTGAACTAAAAATTACAATATTAAGAAAGATGGCTTTAGCTGTTCCTTATTATCACACTGTAAATGGCGCTTAAATTGTCAGTATCTTCTTTTTTGTTCATTGTTTTCATTATTTTCTGTTGTATTCGTAAGCTTTCTGTTGTGAAACGTTTTCTTGTATTGTTTTCTACATTTAGAATTTTAATATTGTCAAAATCAGGTGCATGATTTGTTTCTATTATATGTTTAGATAATGCCGTGCTTTCTTTGTTTTTATTTATGTCTGCTTTATGTTCCTTCATTCTAGTTAGTAAATTTCTTTTTGTTGTGCCAATATAGACAACAAGATCACAGCTGTTTGCATTATCTCCTTTACATGGTATTTCATACACCACATTATTTTGCTGTAGTTTGTCGACAGGTGTTTTTGTGTTAGTGAAAATGGTACTCAATGTTTTATTAGCTTTATATGCTAAAGCAGTGTTGTTGTTGTTTATTGTATATTGTATGTTTCTATTATCAGTTAAGCCTGGTATGTATTTGACGCTGTAGTACTGTTTATTATCATTAGGGTTGCCATTTCTATTGTTTTGTGAGTGTTTTTGTTTTTCCAACACATATCACATAAGTACGATGGAGAAACTTGTAGTACCATGAAAGAGTACTGCAATGAAATTAAGAATATAGTACACAAACAACAAAGACTACGCTTTCTTTTAGCTTGCAAAAAACACTGTCTGATACCTGCACACGTCAAACACACAACGGCACAGGTTAAAAAACTTTTTGGATGCCACACTATTAAGGGGAAACTTGACAAAATAGAACGAAACTTTCATAATAAGTTAATGAATTTAGAAATATCACAAACAAATGTTGATATCAAAATAATTAGAAGAAAACTCTACCGCCTGAAAATAGGTATACAAAATTTTGTGACTACTGCTGGCTTTTCAACTTTCATGAAGCATCAAACAGAAAGAGCAAAACACATAACAACGAACACTAAAGAAAAACAAAAACAAAAATTAAATGCTCTAAAAGAAAACTTGTTCCATAAACTGGGCTTAAAATTCAATGAACACTGGTTTGAAAACAAAACTGATATTGAAATACCATGGGAAATCCAATGGATTTTGTCCTTAGGGAAAGAGTTTGCTTTACCGGTGGATCGTAGCAATTTTTACCACTGCAAGTAATAGCAGATGTTGAGCAATGCATCCAAAATTTAGGGGGAAATAATAATAACAGTGATGACAAAGAAAAAGAAGTGGCCAGAACTAGACTCGCAAACAAAATTACATTTTTTAAAAGGAGGTTGAAAAACACACAGAGGGAAAAACTTATTCTCACAATTTTTGAAAAAACAAAAAAATTTTTAAAAAGACACCAAAACATAATAATAACGCAGTCTGATAAAGGGAATAAAACAGTTGCACTATACAAAGAGGAATACCAAAGTAAAATGGAAAATATACTAGAAGATAAGAATACCTACAGGATTATTAGGACGGATCCCACCGATAAATTAATTAAAATTAACAACACCATAGTAAATGATTTACACAAACAAGAGTACATGGATTACAGTCTCAAAAACATGCTCATTTGTTCCGCTGCTACCGCTCCCAGAATTTACGGATTACCCAAAATACATAAGGAAGGTACACCATTGAGACCAATAGTATCTTCTTTCAAAGTCCCTTGTTACCAAATCAGCAAATATTTAGGAAGAATACTTAAAAATATTGTATCGGAAAAATATAACACTAAAAACTCAGCTGAACTAAAAAATAAACTTAAAAATTTGCAAATAGACTCCAATGATTCCTTGATGTCTTTTGATGTTATTTCCCTATTCACAAATATTCCCACACACACAGCCATTAATATTATAATGGACAAATGGAACTCCATTAAAACCCACACAGTACTACAAAAACCAAAATTTCTTGATATACTAAAATTTTGCCTCTACGACAACAATTATTTTATTTACAACAACAATATATACAATCAAATTTTTGGTATGCCCATGGGGAATCCCCTCTCTCCAACTATTGCTGATATCGTTTTAGACAATTTATTAGACAAAGCAATAGCCGAGCTAAGCAGCAAAAATATTTACATAAAATACGTAACTAAATACGTAGACGATATTTTGGCGGTGATCAACATCAATAATAAAAACGAGGTTTTGAACTCATTAAATTCATATCATCCTAAAATTAAATTTACTATCGAAATAGAAAAGGAAAGGAAAATATCGTATCTTGACACCACACTACACAGATTGGACAATAAAATATTATTTGGTTGGTACACAAAAAATGCTTCATCAGGAAGAATTATAAACTTTAATGCAACTCAACCGAAGTTCCAAATAATCAATACGGCAAGGAATCTCATACATAGAGTCTTGGATATAAGTGACGAACAATTTCACCCACGCAACATACAAAAAATCACTAAAATATTAATAGATAATAGCTTCCCCCCATATTTAATAAAAACTCTAATAAATTCCCAAAAACACTCACAAAACAATAGAAATGGCAACCCTAATGATAATAAACAGTACTACAGCGTCAAATACATACCAGGCTTAACTGATAATAGAAACATACAATATACAATAAACAACAACAACACTGCTTTAGCATATAAAGCTAATAAAACATTGAGTACCATTTTCACTAACACAAAAACACCTGTCGACAAACTACAGCAAAATAATGTGGTGTATAAAATACCATGTAAAGGAGATAATGCAAACAGCTGTGATCTTGTTGTCTATATTGGCACAACAAAAAGAAATTTACTAACTAGAATGAAGGAACATAAAGCAGACATAAATAAAAACAAAGAAAGCACGGCATTATCTAAACATATAATAGAAACAAATCATGCACCTGATTTTGACAATATTAAAATTCTAAATGTAGAAAACAATACAAGAAAACGTTTCATAACAGAAAGCTTACGAATACAACAGAAAATAATGAAAACAATGAAAAAAAAGAAGATACTGACAATTTAAGCGCCATTTACAGTGTGATAATAAGGAACAGCTAAAGCCATCTTTCTTAATATTGTAATTTTTAGTTCAAGTAAACTTGTATATTTTTTATTTTTGATGTTTTAACAACAACACAACTCGATTGTTAGTAAGTTTATCTTATTATGTATATTATTTTCTATACACTTTTGATGTTAATTTTTTTTAAATTTTAATAAAACAGACAAAATCCCCTGAAGAAGTGAACATAAAATTCACGAAACGTCGGGAAAAATGTGTAATAAAAATTGAGTTTTTATTGACATAAAACAATATAGGCCTCACCAGCTAAATAATAAAAAGAATTCAATTTACAACAATTTTGATTTGGCCGAAAATAAAAAAACAACAATTTTTATAACTATTTTACTAAAATTTTGTAAATATTTTGACCTTGTGTCAGAAAAATATTTCTGGTGGTCACGGTCGGATCGTCCCGGGTATACAGTGGCGTATAGGCGTTAGAGGAGAGTCTTGGCTACAAAAAAAACTAATCTTTTTTTGTTCTCTTTTGACCTGTGGAAGTTATGCTTTGTTAAGTGGAAGAGTTTAGGAGTATTTGGACCTTTTTAAAAAAACAAAAAAATTAATTTCTAAAAATTATAAACACTACTTTTCTAGAACTGAGATATAACAAATAAGGTTATACAAAATTTATTTGGATTGAATATCTTATAAAACTAATAAGTTGTAGATGTTTGAAAAGCAAAAGCTTACTTGAAAATGTACGTTTTGAGTCATCATGTTCACTGTGATATATGTAGTTGAAATAAAGTTTTAAGTTTTAGGCTCCCTAGGTGAAAGTAGACACTAACTTTCGAGTGAACCTTAATATTTTTCATTCATTGACCATAAAAAAATTATTTTTGGCCGCCATCTCGTAAAATTGTCCACAGTGTGTCGGCCAAATGATCGGTCATTTGACTGGGAGTGTTCTTGCAGTGCTTGCTCTTGCCAGTGCACTGTGGACTATTTTACGAAATGGCGGCCAAAAGTATTTTTTTTATGGTCACTGATTGAAAAATGTTAAAGTTCATTCGAACTTTTGAATGAATAGGGTTGGATAATTCATTTGCAGAAGTAGTGGAGCTAATCTATGGATAGGTCTTTTTTATTCCTGATGCTGTTTTTACATCTGCCACCCGAACCTTGCCATCATTGCCTTCGTATGTTTGGAGGATTCTTCCAAGTGGCCAGCTCATCCATCTGTACTTCTTTCACGTTTTCAGATGATGATTTCCACTTCTGTATTTCCTTCAATTGGTGTAGATACTCAACTGACCAACGTCTCCAGAATTCATGCTTGAGTTGGGAGACGAGTTTCCATCTTGTGGCGAGAGAACTATTTGGTTGCACTGCTCTACTGCCCACTTGGGCTGTGAGTGGTTCTTTAATTAAGAAGTGTCCTGGAGTCAGTGCAGTTAGATCATTTGGATTAGGTGACATCGGAGCTAGCGACGGGAATTTAATATGGCTATTTCGATGATTACTGTTTCAAGCTGTTCGTGCGTAAGTGACGCTGTTGAAACACTGTGTAGTAACAGTTGCTTAGCAGATTTTACTGCTGACTCCCATAAGCTTCCAAAGTGAGCAGGTGGAATAAATTTAAATTCAATGCCTTCTCTACTGCATTACTGTAAATTTTTTCTTGAGAATTATTACCAAAGATTTCTTGATTTAGTTCTTCTAGCTGATTCCGTGTACCTATGAAGTTTGTAGCATTGTCTGAATATAATGTCTGGCATCGCCCTCGACGTGATAAGAATCTTTTTAGGGCTCCAATGAATGTGTCTGTTATCAGCTCAGTTACAACTTCCAGGTGTACAGCCTTCGTCGAGAAACAGAAAAAAACAGCTATGTAAACTTTATAAGTTTTTTTACCTCTTATGTTATAATGAACCCAAAATGGTCCGCAGTAGTCAACACCAGATTTAATAAATGGGCGTGATGGGGTGGACCTGCTTGCTGGTAGATCCCCCATTATTTGAGAAAATAATCTGGGTTTTGCCCTTGTACATCGCATACAATTTTGGACTATATTTCTTGCCATTGATTTACCCTTGATGATCCAGTATTGTTGTCTGGACATAGCCAATAATGATTGTGGGCCGCAGTGATAGTTTTTTTCATGCAACATTGTGAGTACAAGTTTTTTTTATGGGATGTTTTGCGTCATATGATAGATTAGATTATTTTCATCTAGGAATGGAGATAAGCTGTTAATTGTGCTGGACTTGTCCACTTGATTTTTTATTTAATTCAGATATCTCCTTCTCGAAGTCGGAGATCTGAACTGGGCGAATAATTTTAAAACGAGAACCATCCAGTTCTTTAGGAGCCAGCAAAATGTGCTTTGGTCGAAATTCGTTTTGCGTTTTTGAATTATTTATGAATCTGTGTACGTAACCCAAAATGTTCTGTAAGGTTTTAAAGGAATTTTTGTAATGAATTCTGTAAATAAGGCTGCCGTCGTTTAACACCATAGTTGCAGTAACAGAAACCTTCTTCTTTTTCTCAATGTCATTGGCAATTCCTTGAGGTTAGTATTGAAGGAAGAGTGGTCCATATAGCCATAAGTTACATGCTGGCAGATCTACCGCACGAAGTCCTCTGGATAGTATATCGGCTGGGTTGTGTTTTGATCGTACATGGAGCCATTGTTCAGCTAGAGTTAGTGACTGAACTGTTGATACTCTGTTGGCGACACAGGTTTTGTATGAAGATGATTGTACGTTTATCCATGATAATATGATTTCTGAATCAGTCCATAGAAATGTAGCTTGGTTTTGAAACTGCAAGTCAATCTTTAGTCTGTGAGAAAGTTGTGCTGCTAAAACTGCTGCACATAACTCTAGTCGAGGTAATGTCTGCTGTTTTAATGGTGCAACTCTTGAATGGGGAACTCTTAAAAATCCCGCGAATATATGCAACTGCACCAAAGGCCTTCTCGTGTAGTTGTTTTTTTACTGGGATTTCGCCCTGGAAGATATGTCGTGGTATCGTAAAATTGTTAAGATTTTCTAGATATTTTCTAAATGTGCTCCAAGATGCACATATATCGTTAGTTAACGGTTCATCCCAATGTAATTTATGATCCCAAAGGTGTTGAATAAGTATTTTGGCCTTAATAATCATAGGGGCTAACAGACCGAGAGTATCAAACAGTTTTGCGAGATCAGAAGTTACTGTTCGTTTCGAGATTTGCTGATGCTGGTATAATCGTAAGGTTTTTATTGAATTAGTGCTGTTATTATCGAAATCTACGCTAACCTCTTGGTCACCAGTTGGAATATTTTTAAGCAACTGTGGATGGTTTGCGCACCATTTATTGAAAATAAATCCATATTTTTCAGCATAGTGATAAACTCTTTTTGCGTTTCCACTGCTATGTTGAGGTTGTTTGAACCTCCAAGGCCGTCATCCACATAGAAGTTGTCTTTCAGCATCTGAGAATCATACGAAAACTTGAGAGAATTCTCATTAGCTATCTTTTGTAGGCATCTCGTGGCCAGATAAGGTGCTGCACGTGTCCCATATGTTACTGTGTTGAGTTTGTAATAGGCAAGTGGCTATTACGGATCTTCCCTCCACATAATAAGTTCATATTGATGGTCGTTTGCGTTGATTAGTATTTGTCTGTACATTTTTTCAATACCGGTTAAAACGAACTTTGGCACTTTGCACCACTGGACAGTATACATCAAGTCATTTAATTAATAGCCAGTTGATGTTTTTGCTGATGCATCAAGCACTACCCGAAGCTTTGTTGTGGTTCTATCAGGTTTTAATACACAGTGGTGTGCAATAAAATATCTAGGATGTGGTACGTTATCTTATACCATTTGTGGCCTTGATAGCTACCATTGCGGTGGCTAACATGACATAATTCTGATGCTATGTTGTTGGCTTCATAGATGTGGATGAGACAGTAATCGTCTCTCTTTTTTTGTTTGTAGGTTGCATATGCAACATAGATGAAACTAAAGTCCAAATTTATGACGAAAAAGATTTCCGCAAAATGGTTGCTGAATTTGAAAAAAATAAAACAAGCTTCTACACATACCATCTTAAGAGCGCTAAAGGCATGCAGATCGTATTGAAGGGCATAGATTCTTATGTTGTTCCCGAAGAAATAAAAGATGCACTAGTCCTCCAGGGGTTTAAGGTAAAAAATGTGTCCAATATAATAAACAGAGAGAAGATTCCCCAACCCCTATTTCGTGTTGAACTTGAGCCTAATGATGTAAAATTGAAAAAAAATGAGACGCATCCAATTTATAATTTGAAATACCTCTTGTACCGAAAAATCACAGTTGAAGAGCCACATAAGCGTTCAGGTCCTGTACAGTGCCATAATTGCCAAGAATATGGCCATACAAAAACATACTGCATTTTACCCTCTGTTTGTGTTGTGTGCGGCGAATTACACGGCACTGCTAGTTGCAATAAGCCAAAAGATCAAAGTGATAAAAAATGCAGTAATTGTGGAGGTAATCACACCGCTAACTACAGAGGTTGTCCTGTGTACTCTTTCGTAAAGAAGACTATGGTGCAAAAACCTAAATTAGCTCCAGCTCAATCAGCAAACGCTTACTCTGCCACTTTTGCGCAAATGAGCCAACCAGTTACTTCCCGTGTATCGTATGCAGATGCTGCTAAGTCAAATTCAATTCCCACACTAAATGTTTCCCCGCCAAATAATTCAAAAAATACTGACGCAAGCTTTAATTTTAATCGCCTTGAAGCTACTATTGAAAATCTGGTGCAAACTATAAACAATTTTACAACAAATATGACTAGCATGATGCAAGAAATGCTGCGAATGCAGAATACTCTGCTTCAAGCATTAATTAATAAGCCATGAACACGTTAACAATATGTTTCTGGAACGCAAACGGCATTCGCCAACATAAAAATGAACTTGAGCACTTCCTCACGGAAAAAAATATTGATATAATGTTAGTATCTGAGACTCATTTGACTTCGAGAAGTCTTTTTAAAATTTATGGCTACACTATATACGATACAAAGGACCCTAGAGGAAGGGCTTGCGGTGGATCAGCAATTCTAATAAAGTCAAGACTCAAGCACTATGTTCTTGATAACATTTGTGAAGAACACCTACAAGCAACAAATATTGGCATTGAAAGTTTTTGTACAAATTTTGTTATATCATCAATTTACTCCCCTCCCAGATTTACAATCACTGAGAATCAATATGAGGATTTCTACAAATCTCTTGGACCTTGTTTTGTAGCAGCTGGCGACTACAATGCTAAGCATACGTTCTGGGGTTCGCGTCTTATTACCCCCAGAGGTCGAGAATTGTTCAACACTATTTCAAAAATGGGCTTGGATGTCATTTCGAGTGGGGAGCCCACTTATTGGCCTACTGACATACAAAAAATTCCGGATGTTATAGATTTTGGCGTCATAAAAAATATCTCTAGGGATTTAATTCAAGTTCAAGCTTCTCTTGATCTTTCGTCCGATCACTCTCCGACGATCATTACAATTTGTAGTCCCTTAAGAAGTAACTTACCTGACCCATATGTGAAGATGATCAATCGTGTTAATTGGCTGGGGTTCAAAAAATATCTCAGTAGTCATTGTACGGAAAACATTACGCTTAGAACATCCGATGATATTGAATCTAACATTGCCAATCTCAGCGAGAATATTAAACAGGCTGCTGAACATGCCATTATCTCCCATCCGCAGACTGGGTTTAATAAAATTTATTCTACAGACATTGAACGTCTCGTACGTGAAAAAAGAAGAGCTAGAAGGGAATGGCAACAGCACAGATCACCACAAAATAAAATCAGATTTAAAGAGTGCACTAAACGACTCCAAGAGTTGCTTGCGTCTGAAAAAACTGCATCTCTTAAAAATTATCTGGAAGGTCTTGATGTCACACCAGCGTCTAATTACTCTTTGTGGCGCGCTGCTAGAAAGCTTAAAACACCCATTGAGTATAAGCCACCTCTACGCACATCTACCGGAAGTTGGGCAAGAAGCGATACTGAAAAAGGTAAAATATTTGCTGAGCACTTAAAATCCGTTTTTACGCCAAACATATATACTGGTGTTGCTGATTTGCCGAATGTAGTCGCTCTACCCCCTCAACACATAAAGTTTAAGACGCGTGATTTACAAAAATTAATTGCCGAACTCAACCCGAAGAAAGCTCCGGGTATTGATGGAATTAGTAACCAGATGCTTATGAACTTGCCTCGTATTGCAATGAGAATCCTATTATTCATATTTAATGCCATTTTACGACTGGAGTATTATCCACACAGCTGGAAGCTTGCCAAGGTTAAAATGATTCCAAAGCCGGGCAAAGATCTAACCAAGGCTGAGTCATATAGGCCAATAAGTCTACTATCAACTATGTCAAAGCTTTTCGAAAAACTGCTCAAAACAAAATTGTCCCCAATTCTAATTAGTAGTGGGTGCATACCAGACCATCAATTTGGTTTTAGAAGTCAGCATAGCACCATTGAACAAACTCACAGACTGGTTCAATTTATAAGAAGAACTTTTGAGGAAAAAAAGTATTGTTCTGCGCTCTTTATTGACGTTTCCCAGGCATTTGATAAAGTGTGGCATGAAGGCCTAATTTTAAAATTGAAGACTTACTTACCAATAAACATTTTAAATATTTTGGAAAGTTACATTATTTCCCGTAAGTTCACTGTTGTGGAAGGAGACTTTACGAGTAGGCCTGAAACTATTTCATCCGGTGTGCCACAGGGGAGCATACTGGGACCAGTTTTATACTTGATTTATACTTGCGATATGCCTGTGAGCAGTAGTATCCATACTTCCACATTTGCCGACGATACAGCCTGCCTTATTATGCACGAAAACCCTGATGAGGCATCCCGCAAACTCCAGGAACACATTAGCCAGATGGAGCTTTGGTTAAACTTATGGAGAATTAAAGTCAATGAACAAAAGTGTGTCCATATAACGTTCACCCTAAGAAGAGATACTTGCTCCCCCATTCGGATTAACAATCAAGTTGTTCCTCAACATTCACATGTGAAATATCTTGGTATACACCTTGATCGACGACTTACATGGAAACATCACATTGACTCTAAGTTAACTCAAATGAAACTTAAATTAACTGAGGTACATTGGCTGATTGGTAGAAATTCAACACTTAGCCTAGACTGCAAACTTTTAATATACAAGTCGCTTTTAAAGCCAATATGGTGTTACGGAATTCAACTATGGGGCACTGCTTCAGCTTCAAATGTAGAGAAAATTCAACGAAGGCAAAATAAAATTTTACGCATGATAACATCGGCTCCATGGTACATCAAAAATTCAAACATACATCGCGATTTGAATATGCCACTAGTGACTGAAGAAATTGTAAAATACGCAGGCAAATATCTAACAAAACTCGAGTCACATCCTAATCCGCTTGCTCGTAATATTTTGAACTTTACTGGGCACATCCGCTTAAAAAAGAGAGATACACGGGCTCTAATATTCAACACTCTAGATGATGAAGCTGCTTGAAAACACCTTTTTCTTTTGTTGCTTATCACTACTTATGTATTATTAATAACTATCACTAAGCTTATGTCCGACATTGGTCGGGCCTAATAATTTTTTTATAGACTTAAGATTTGAATACTTATTGTTAGTTCATATTTGAAGATACAATAAATAAAAAAAAAAACATGCATTAAAATAAAAAAAATGTTTTGTTGTAAATGTAATAATGAATTATGCTTCTTGTTGCATTTCCTACATCCACTGGAGGTACAAACCTTTGTTACGTGATCATCTCTAAGACAGTTGACGCAAAGTCTTTGTTGCTGTGCCCAACTTAACCTGTCTGATTCCGTCATGTTTAAGAATTTCTTTTAGTGAAAGATAGGATGATTTCCTGTGGTATATAGTTTGAAATTGTTATTTTTATCCAAAGATGCCACAGATGATACTCTCATCTTTTCCTTTAATGGGTAGTTAATTTTGCCTTGTAACCAAATGACTCCATTGACTGGAATTGAATCTCAAGAAAGGAGAACAACTCTTTCATTGTTGGCACATCTATTGGTTTATTTAGTGACTGTATAAATCGACAAAAGAGAGCACGATCCAGTTTTTAAGCTATTGCATAGCTTTTATCGTAGGCTTTGAGGGTGTCGATCGAATCAAGAAATTCCGTAACGAAAAAACCTAAGATTATTTTTATTTGAATCGCCCAGTGTATATTAACCCCTAAAGTATGCTATTGATTTCATTAACATACACTACTGCTAGAACAAATTTTTACATGTAGGAAAACACAATGTGGCGTACTTAAGAGCAATTGTGGTTGACAGAAAATGATAAACACAAACAAACAGACAATTCATAGGTTTTTAGGGTGTCGACGGAATCCAGAAATTCCGTAACAAAAATAAAAACTTAAGACTATTTTTATTTAAATCGCCCAGTCTATGTTAACCCCTAAACTATGCTATTGATTTCATTAACATACAGTATTGCTAGAACAGATTTTTACATGTAGGAAAACACATTGTGGTGTACTTAAGAGCAATTGTGGTTTACAAAAAATTATAAACACAAACAAATAGACATTTCGTAGGTTTTTTATTTTAAAAAATAAATTTGCATTAGAGGCCTGCGTAAACAGAAATGTAAATACGTCACGTCGCATGTATCATACTAAACCAATAATAAATGCTGTCGTACTATAAGCGAAGCACGATGGATGTATTGGTGTACGTGTATATCACTGTTAACAAGCGATGTCGCCAAGACAGCTTGTTTGTAACAAACACTCAGAAGAAGAACTGTTGATTAGTGTATGCTTATTATTTTTCGTATTGTACGTTTGAGTGTGTGTAATATGTAGATGGTAAGCTATTATGTGATTAACCGCATACAACTAATGCTAATGCATGTGTGTGCTTTTGCATGTGCGCAGAAAAATAAAAGATAACACACACATACATGCATGACGTTTGTACACGCGCTCATGCGTAGAAAGAAGCAAGTATCGCAAATTCTTCCGTCACGAAGTGTTTTCTTCTTCACTCTTATACCTACAATACTCAAACAAAGTTCTTGCAAACAGTGTTGTTAACGTTTGTTTTATAAGATTTTGCTGTAGTAAAGCGTTTGAAAAATCCCTCATATCTTAAAAATTCTTATAAGATGTCTTGTGCAGGACACTAATTTGCATAAGTTGATAAAAAAAAAATGCTAAGCAATAGCTTTACCACGGCAGTCCTCGAGTGCCACACGTATTTTTTTTTATTTTAAATATAAATTTGCGTAAGTTAATAAAAAAAATGCTAGGCAATAGTTTTACCGCGGCAGTCCCCGAGTGCCACACCTATTTTTTTTAATCATTAGTTGTATCATTATGGCATCCCAAGATAAAGTGTAAAAATTTAAGTTATTTAACGGCAGCAAAAATTCCTTGACAGTGTCATGAAGAGTTTTAATTGACGCTCTATGATTCCTGTTGGTTGGTTAAGGATCTTCTTTACTAAAGTAGCTACTATGACTCTTTTGCTATCATACCGCTCCTGAAGTAGTGTCCATGCTGTCTTGTAGTTCTTTTCGGATAGCGTTAGATGGCCAATAAGTTTTGCGGCTTCTCCTGACACGTTTGATTTGAAGTACCACATTTTCTACACGTTTGGCAGAGGTTGCTTGTCGACCATTTCCGTATATAGTTCCTAAAATTGAAACCACTTTAAACAATCTCCATTAAATTGTGGAATTGTGACCTTTGGTAGAGGCGATGAGCTATGTACGCTTGGGTTGATTTCCAACTGTACTCCACCATCTACATGCTGCCGTTTGTATTGATCTGATAGTGCTGCTAATTCTATCAGATAATGTTGAACTGAATAGTCCAGATTATGGTATTCATGCTGATCAAGTTCAATCTTGTAGGATCTTCCACTTCATGCCATACTTCATCATAAAATTATTGAATTTGATCCCACAATTTTTTTATGGTTTCACTCTTAATCTGATAAAATTGTGTCGGATGACATTATTCCAACGATAAACCATTTAATAAATGTGTTAAGGCAGTCATTCGAGCTTTTAGTCTCCTAGCTAGTCCTTTACCTTGAGGTGACAATACCTCATGATCAGATGGATTAGTTGACGAGAGTTCTAATGTCTCTTTTCTGAGTAGTAGGGAACTGGGCATTCGGCCCCAATTAAAATTGTTAAATTGTTGCTGAAATTGTTAAATTTGGGTAATTAAAATTTGAAAATTGTTAAATTCTTGGAAATTTGTGAAATTTGATACCTACGAGGGTGGTTCAATAAGTCCGTCTTACTTTTTGTTTACATAAGGAGTTTTTTGTTTACATTAACCCTTGTGGGACCGGGTGATTTTTTTTGGGTTACATTAATTATGATAACGGGTGATTTTTCTTGAGGTTTTTTATGAGTATATATGCCGACGGGAAAATTATGAAAATGATTTTTTCAAATACCAATGGTGAAATATTGATTATTAATTTTTCCTAATGCCTACGGCAATGCATGATAATTTTTCCTAATGCCTACGGCAAAACATGATTATTATTTTTTTCAAATGCCGACGGCAATGCATGATAATTTTTCCTAATGTCTACGGCAATGCATGATAATTTTTCCTAATGCCTACGGCAAAACATGATTATTATTTTTTTCAAATGCCGACGGCAAAACATGATTGTTATTTTTTTCTAATGCCTACGGCAATGCATGATAATTTTTCCTAATGCCTACCGCAAAACATGATTATTATTTTTTTCAAATGCCGACGGCAAACATGATTATTATTTTCTAATGCTCCCAGTGTTGCCAGACTGTAGAAATTTGATATCGTAATACTACATCAGTAATATCAGAGAAAGAAGGTTTGATGACTACTACGTCATATGGTTTCATATGAATCATGGGAATGTGCTTGTGTGATTTCCTCACGCTAATAAATTGTTTATAAATAAACAATAAACAAATTGTTATAAAATAAAATAATTAAATAAATTATTTTATTTATTTATAAAACGTTCTCATGTATGTGAACGCCCCTAATGCTTGTGTGTGGGGGGTCCAGCTTGTTTGTCGCTGGTAAGCTTATATTCTGTTTATTTGTTTAAAAAATATATTTGTATGTATGTATGTGTGTATGTATGTATGTATGTATGTATGTATGTATGTATGTATGTATGTATGTGTGTATGATGTATGTATGTATGTATGTATGTGCGATCGAAAGAACTTGTGCGTGGAATAATTTGTGGCTGTGTAGATTACATTTATATTTTGCAACGTAATCAACGTAATGTCTGCGATTATTTTAAAGCAGCAAAGTTTCAACTAAGTACAGTCATCAGCAGAGAAACAAAAAGTAAAAACTGTGAATGCTGCAAGGATACTGCCACTAATTTTTGTATAAATACGCCAACTTTTCTTACCAACACATCAGTACTTTATTGTATTTACAAGTAGTATCATCAGCAATTGTGTTAAAGTTTTATAATAATAAAATAATTAAAAATGAGTTATACAGGCTATCAGTGTAATAGATGTCATAAGGTATACAAATACCAAAAGTCCTTTTTGGATCATGTGAAAAGTCATAGCGTGCAGGATCAAATGATCGTAAGTCGGGGTACAAATCAAGAGCAATCGCAGACATTTGTTCAAAATCGTCAACAGCAGATAAATTCATTTCATCACCAGCAGCACCCTTCTCTACAGTATCCCCAATATCAACAATACGGTATGCCTAACTGTTACCCTACACCAATGTCATAGAGTAATCAGTTTTCGGCATCAGGAGTACCAATGCAATATGAGTATCCAAGTTACAATTATAATCCCGTCACACCAGTTAATCAAATGGAGCAGTATTCCAATTTGATGCAATAGCAACCTCTTAATTATCATCAACAAGAGCAGCAGCTACAACAACGAGCTCATCAATAAGGTGTGGATATCCTTGGAGGGACTTTATACAACGATGCTATGGACATAAGTTTACCGGATAGTGATGGAGAAGTAGAAGTAGAAGAAAAAAGAGAAGAAACTCTGCCAACTCCAATGAGAAGAAGAAGTCGAAGAGAATGTGAGATATTACAAAATATCGAAAGCCTTCAAAAACCATATCGCCACATATGTAATACTAAATAAAAAGGACCAACTTCACTTGGAAGAATTTATTAAAGAAAACATGAATATTTTTATTGAGAGACTTCAAATGTCTTTGTCTAAGCATACAAGAATTAAATTTCATGTGAGTATTGTGGCGGAGTACATCAAAATCGTAGAAGAAGAATTGGAGTTGTGTGTTATAACACATGTAGCCAAAATGAGTTTGCTGACGAAGGCAGACAATATAGAAGAATTATTCCGTAAACAGGTTGAGGAGATTTCAACCAAAATGTCCGAATTTCAAGAGCGAGATTCTGGTTGGACTTTGTCACGCATAGTTCGAGCAGAAATCAACATCAGCAAATCTTCGCTAGTCAAAGGATCAAGTTGGATATCCACACCTCAAAAATTAGTAAGAAAATTTGCATGCATCAATATTGAAAATAGTGATGAATACTGCTTCAAGTGGTGTATAATCGCTGCCATGGATACTACTAAATACAACCATATAGAACGTTGCAGTACTTATAATATTCAGGATATTTCTGCAGACATTATTTCTACGCGAAATGGTGTAGCATTAAATTTCAAAAACTTAACTTACCCATTAGAACTAAACAAAATTAAGGAGTTCGAAGTAAATAATCCAGCAATAAGTGTTAATGTGTTTCGGTATGATGAGGGAGCAGATCAAATCATCGGTCCCTATTATGTGACCAAGGATGAGAAAGTAAAGCATGTCAACTTGTTGCTTTTGGAGAATGGTGAAGTTCATCACTACATTTTGATAAAAGACATATCAAGGTAAGTTAGAAAATTATTCATCACTTTAATTTAATGATACATATACTTGTTTTATATATTTTATAATATAGACATTTTACTTATAAACTTTTATATATTTTTTTCATTCACAGACTTACGAAGTCAGATAACTCACCACCATGATAAGCTACATATCTACAACACCTGTCTCCAATACACACATAACGAAAATGGTATGAGTAGCCATAAGGCGGAATGCGGCAAAATAGTGACAACTATGCCGTCAGGTCCAGATGCAGTTCTAAGTTTAAGGGACATCAGAGGAAAATGGATGTCCCCTTTGTGGTGTATGTAGACTTCGAATGCATCCTGGAAGACATTAGTAATAACGTGAGTAGTAAAACCAGTCTTGTCAAAAAGCACACTCCTTGTGCTTTTAGTTACTACATTAAGTGTCTCCATAACAATAAGTTAGATAAATTAGGGGTTTATACAGGGAAAGATGCTTCACAAAAATTTGTTTCATTTTTAATTAAAGATTGTGAGGATATTTATAATAATCATTTAGTAAATAATAGGCAAATGGATACTTTATCCCCTTCTGATATTTATAATTTTTATAGTGCGGTGAATTGTCATATTTGTCAAAAATTTCTAGGTAAAGATCGCGTTAGAGATCATTGTCACATTAGCGGTAAATATAGAGGTGCAGTCCACAACAACTGTAATTTGAATTACCAAATTCCCAAGTTATACCAGTTTACTTTCACAATTACTCAAATTATGACTCACATCTTTTTATTAAAGAACTAGGTGAAATTTCTATGCAACTGAAAGTACTCCCTCTCAATAAGGAGCTTTATATATCACTCTCGCAATTTACACAAATGAGCGATGGTCATAATCTTGAAATAAGATTTCTTGATACATTACGCTTTATGGCTGAGAGTTTAGAATCATTAGCGTGCAATTTGTCGGATAATGATTTTAACACTATAAGGTCCTTGTTTCAATCAGAAAAAAAATTTCAGCTTATTAAGAAGAAAGGTATTTTCCCCTATGAGTACCTAAATTCATTCAAAAAATTAGACGAGTGCCAGCTGCCTTCACGCAGTGATTTCTTTAATAAGTTGAACAATAAAGAGTGTTCTTTAGAGGAATACTCACATGCTGTAGAGGTATGGAATACTTTTGGTTGCAAAACAATGAAAGATTACATGGAACTTTACTTAAAAACAGATGTCCTCTTACTGACAGATATTTTCGAGAACTTTAGAAAAGTTTGTAAGGGTATTTATGAGCTGGATCAATGTCAATACTATACCGCACCTGAACTTTCCTGGGATGCAATGTTAAAATACACAAAAATTGAACTAGAATTATTGACGGACATAGACATGTACAATTTTATGAAAAAAGGTATACGTAGGGGAATCGTACAGTGTAGCCAAAGATATTTGAAAGCGAATAACAAATATTTGGAAGATTTCGATAAAGAAAAGCCGTCGGAGTTTCTTGTCTATTTAGACGCAAATAACCTTTACGGTTGGGCAATGTCGGAATATCTTCCTCATGGTGGGTTCAGATGGTTATCGCAAGACGAGTTGAATCTGGATCCAAACAGCTTAGCTGACAATGGAACAGACGGTTATGTATATGAGGTTACTTTAGATTATCCTTCTCACTTACATGACTTGCATAATGACCTGCCTTTTTGCGCTGAAAATAAAAAACCACTGCAAGCGAAGTATAACAAGTTGATAACCGATTTCTCTACAAAGCAATCATACGTGATACACTTTAGAGTTCTGAAACAATGCTTAGAAAATGGCTTAGTTTTAAAGAAAACACATCGTATTCTAGCATTTAAACAATCTCCATGGTTAAAAGGCTATATCGACCTAAATACCAGACATAGAGCTACTGCTAAAAATGCTTTTGAAAAAAACTTTTTCAAACTACTTAATAATGCAGTCTATGGTAAAACCATGGAAAATGTGGATAAGAGGAGAGATGTTAAAATTGTCAATAATTGGGAGAGAACGCATTGTAATCGTTTGGGGGCTCAAGATTGGATATCAAAACCAAATTTTCATAGTTTATCTATATTTTCCGAAGATCTGGTAGCAATCGAAATGACTAGAGGCAAAACCTGCTTCAGCTTATTAAGAAGAAAGGTATTTTCCCCTATGAGTACCTAAATTCATTCAAAAAATTAGACGAGTGCCAGCTGCCTTCACGCAGTGATTTCTTTAATAAGTTGAACAATAAAGAGTGTTCTTTAGAGGAATACTCACATGCTGTAGAGGTATGGAATACTTTTGGTTGCAAAACAATGAAAGATTACATGGAACTTTACTTAAAAACAGATGTCCTCTTACTGACAGATATTTTCGAGAACTTTAGAAAAGTTTGTAAGGGTATTTATGAGCTGGATCAATGTCAATACTATACCGCACCTGAACTTTCCTGGGATGCAATGTTAAAATACACAAAAATTGAACTAGAATTATTGACGGACATAGACATGTACAATTTTATGAAAAAAGGTATACGTGGGGGAATCGTACAGTGTAGCCAAAGATATTTGAAAGCGAATAACAAATATTTGGAAGATTTCGATAAAGAAAAGCCGTCGGAGTTTCTTGTCTATTTAGACGCAAATAACCTTTACGGTTGGGCAATGTCGGAATATCTTCCTCATGGTGGGTTCAGATGGTTATCGCAAGACGAGTTGAATCTGGATCCAAACAGCTTAGCTGACAATGGAACAGACGGTTATGTATATGAGGTTACTTTAGATTATCCTTCTCACTTACATGACTTGCATAATGACCTGCCTTTTTGCGCTGAAAATAAAAAACCACTGCAAGCGAAGTATAACAAGTTGATAACCGATTTCTCTACAAAGCAATCATACGTGATACACTTTAGAGTTCTGAAACAATGCTTAGAAAATGGCTTAGTTTTAAAGAAAACACATCGTATTCTAGCATTTAAACAATGTCCATGGTTAAAAGGCTATATCGACCTAAATACCAGACATAGAGCTACTGCTAAAAATGCTTTTGAAAAAAACTTTTTCAAACTACTTAATAATGCAGTCTATGGTAAAACCATGGAAAATGTGGATAAGAGGAGAGATGTTAAAATTGTCAATAATTGGGAGAGAACGAATTGTAATCGTTTGGGGGCTCAAGATTGGATATCAAAACCAAATTTTCATAGTTTATCTATATTTTCCGAAGATCTGGTAGCAATCGAAATGACTAGAGTCAAAACCTGCTACAATAAACCAATTTACTTAGGATTTTGTGTACTTGAGTTGTCCAAATGGAAAATGTATAATTTTCATTACGGGTACATGCAACCTAAGTTTAAGACAAAACTCTCATTGAACTATATGGACACGGACTCTTTTATATATTCAATAAAGACGGATGACTTTTACGCTGACATAAAAAATGACATAGAAGAACATTTTGATACATCGGACTATCCCACGGACAATACTTATAATTTCCCATTAATAAATAAAAAAGTTTTAGCCATGATGAAAGATGAAAACTGCGGTAAGATAGTGACAGAATTTGTTGGGCTGGGATCAAAAATGTACTCATTCAGTATACAAAATCAAAATGACGTTAAAAATCGAAGGGGGTAAAAAGGTCCATATTAGATAAATATAGTTTAGCTACTTATAGAAACTGTTTATTCAATAAGACTAATGTATACGATAATATGTTAACATTTAAATCTAAGCTTCACCATATATATACTAGTAAATTAAATAAGGTAGTCTTAAGTTATGGAGACGATAAGAGAAAAATTAGGTCAAATAATATTAACACATATGCATGGTATCATTTTCGTATTAAGGAAACTAACCCTGAATACGAACTTGATATGTTGCTAGATGAAATTGCTAGAATGCAAGAAAATAGCTAAAATTAGCTAATTTTTAGTTAAGTAGTTAATTTTTAAATTGTATATAAAATCTTAGTTATTAAGAAACATTATTGTAAATAAAATCCTATTTATTGTTGTTAAAATGATTTTAAATAAAATCCTTTTTATTAAGAAAAATGGTTGTAAATAAAATCCTATTTATTAAGAAAAATGGTTGTAAATAAAATCCTATTTATTAAGAAAAACTATTGTACAAATGTATATGAATTTTTAAGAAAAACTATTGTACATACATATGTAAATAAATTTTTAAGAAAAAAAAAATGAAATAAAATATTGGAAAGAGAATGAAATATGTGAATGGTGTTTATTTCTTTATTGGCTTTACTCCGTTGAATCAAAAAAACTTTCGTTTTTGCTTATTTGCAAAAACATGCTTAAACATGCACAGTCTTGTTTTCCCTGAGAGGTTCTGCACAAAACAAATTGAATTTCACAATATGAAATTCCAGTAAATTTCATTAGATTTTTTCATAAAGAGAAACAATTTAGACAATCGGATAAGTCGTTATATTTTTCACTACATACAAGTTTCTGTAATTTTCTATTCGAATAATTGATTCCTAAATTTCCTTTAAAAAATAATACAAAACAAGGAATAATTTAATTTAATTTAATTTTATTTATATTAATAATACATTTTAATTTTATTTTATTTATTTTTATTATAATGATGGAAACATTTCATTTTATCTTTTTTTTTTTTTTTTTTTTAAATGCATGTTTATTATTTATTGTATCTTCAAATATGAACTAACAATAAGTATTCAAATCTTAAATCTATAAAAAAAATTATCAGGCCCGACCAATGTCGGACATAAGCTTAGTGATAGTTATTAATAATACATAAGTAGTGATAAGCAACAAAAAGAAAAAGGTGTTTTCAAGCAGCTTCATCATCTAGAGTGTTGAATATTAGAGCCCGTGTATCTTTTTTTTTAAGCGGATGTGTCCAGTAAAGTTCAAAATATTACGAGCAAGCGGATTAGGATGTGACTCGAGTTTTGTTAGGTATTTGCCTGCGTATTTTGCAATTTCTTCAGTCACTAGTGGCATATTCAAATCGCGATATATATTTGAATTTTTGATGTACCATGGAGCCGATGTTATCATGCGTAAAATTTTATTTTGCCTTCGTTGAATTTTCTCTACATACATACATCATAGTATCTAATTATTAAATTTTCTAATTTACTTTTGCGCAAAAAATATATTGTACATCTGCAAGTATCAGGTCCTTCCTCACACTCAAGATCATACCAAGGACAGCTTTTGAAGTGTCCTTCTGCGTTGTCTTCATCTTCCATGATACCATATTCTTCGTTCTCATCTAGCATATTTTCGAAAAATTTGATCATCTCCCAATGATCAAAAAGCCTGAAGCTTTCGAAATCTCTTAAAATTTGGTTTAGAGTACGTCTAATTTGGCTCATTATATTTGCCGATAAATTAATGAATGATGATTGTTTGAAGGTTTCTTTAAGACTAATTTGCTCTTTAGATTTTTAAAGTACTATCTTTTGATATTTAAAATATCTATACCATAATCTATATTCCATACTTCTTTTTTAGCACTCTATCTCGCTCTATCCCTTTTCTCTCTATAACCATCTCTTTCTGTCTATCACTATCCCCCACTTATTCACTATTTCACCATAAATATTTTCGATTAGCCTTCTTGAAGTCATCATCGCTACTTTTAAGATAATTTTCAGTTAAACATTTAAAGTGAGCAGAAGTAAATAAAAAATGGAGTCTACAACAAATCTAACATCAAAATTTAATTCACTAAAAAATAAAACTTAATCCACATAAAGGAGCTTGAGACATCAATTAAATACACCATTCGAAAAGTGACAAGAGTAACACCAAAATATGGGCCAACACTAAAAGTTGAAATGGAAAACCACATAATGTTCCTGCCAAAGCGATATAATACTTTAACCGATGATGAAATTAAAGAACTCTCGAGCGGATCATATTGCTTAAGTAGAGGAGGTGAACAAAGCTTAATTGTTGAAAGCGATCTGAGTGAATTTCTAATTCAAAATTCCCAATTTCCAATTTGGACATAATATATAATAATTTTGTATTTTAAATTATAAATAAAAATACATGAAAGAGTTTTGTAAAATATAAATGTTTGTGCTTTTTTATTTAATATTTTCAGTTATTTCATAAAGAAATTTAAGACATAAATGACCACAGGTAAATGTATTGAAATTCTGATGTTGATTATAGTTGTATTTTATATTTGTACCAAGATATTTGACTACTTCCGAAGGAGGTTGTAAGTTTCCAAAGCTGTCGAAATATTCTTTTTCATTGTTGTTTTTATAATATGCTACCCAATGTGTACCAGGTCCTGTTGATACGTCTAAATTGATTATTCCACATTCTATTTTCTTTGTTCGTTTTGGTAGAGTATTCAACATGAAAACTCCTCTAAAATGTGGAACATTTATAGAGAAACGGTTTATGTCCACATCAGATAGTGGTCTATTGGGTAGCATCTCTAAGAGTTTTTTGATTCTTCTTTGTAAACTAAATCATAACCCTTTTTATATGGTTTTAAGTAAAGTCCCTTTCCAACTGCTATAGATTCCATCGCTCTATTATGTCTAGTTGCTTCATCAAGTTGATTTTTTGCATTCTTTGTTGCACTTACAGCTTTTGCTATAGCAGCACCTCCAGTTGTTAGACTACCAATTGCACCCAGAGCAGTTAAATCGGTATTAGAGGCAAAAAACCACCAATTTTTGGGACACGTATTACACGTGGTACTATAATTTGAGATTTTCTTCCTTTTAATGATTTGTTGATAGTTTTTCGGGCAATTTTAATTGCTGAGTTAATATCTAATGGTTTTTCCTTCTTTAGTATTTTTGTTGCAGCTCTAATTGATGTTCTAAACAGTTTTTTATCATTTAGCTTGTTCTTTTTAACATTTTTCTTTTTCTCCACACCCATACCAAATTTTGTTTTGGCTTTCATTGCGTTAGTAACCATATAGGCAAATGATTTTTCACCAATACTACTATCTTTTGATAAAACTCGATTCCAAGCTGAATTTTCAAGTATTTTATCAGCTTTATGTGTAGTGCTTAAATCCTTATTTTTCGAATAAGCTATATCGTGATCTTTACAAGCAGAGTCCAATAAATTAATTCCTTTATCACCTCGATTTAAACGTTTTTGTAGTTTTGTTCCAGGTCCACAGTACTGATATCCAGGAAGATGAGCTTCAACATGTAGAGAGTTTATTATTTTATCTACTATACCTTCTCCAACGAAGGTGTTGTTATGACTAAACGTTTTCTGATATCGTATAACCATATTATCTGATGTTTTTTATAAAAAGAGGTAACATTTATGAAATGTATTTATTTACAAAAATGCAGTTAGTGAAACAACATAAAAATATTTTAGTTCGTAATATTGATGAATCATCGAACATCACTTCAAAAATAAAGCATGGCCCCGCTTACCAAATTCTATTCGTGCTCTAATAGTAGGGCCATCAAATTGTGGAAAGACTAATGTTATGATCGGCTTACTAGAAAGTCCTAATGGACTCAAGTTTGAAAACATTTATTTATTCTCAAAATCTCTTTATCAACCCAAATATGAGTACTTGAAGAAACTAATTTCACCAATTAAAGGAACGGGATATTATACATTCACCGATAATGAATCAGTTATTCCACCTGACCAAGCTAAAACTAATTCAATTATGATATTTGATGATGTTGCATGTGAGAAGCAGAATAATATACGTTCATATTTTTGTATGGGACGGCATAGGGATATTGATTCATTCTACTTGTGTCAAACTTATACTAGAATTCCCAAACATTTAATAAGAGACAATGCAAATGTTATTATAATGTTTAAGCAAGATGAGACAAATATGAAGCATGTTTATAGGGATCATGTTGGCAGCGATATGAGTTATGAAAAGTTCCAAGAAATTTGTCGAGACTGTTGGAGGGATAAATATGGCTTTTTAGTGATAAGCAAAGATAATGAATTAAATGATGGTCACTACAGAAAGCAATTTGACTATTTCATAACTATATAAACTACTTCTCATAAAAGATTGACTTTAGTTATTAATCTAACTTTAAACTTGATACATCTATTTGCTATAACCTCATCCGATACCTGATAAGCTGATCTCCAAACTATACCAGCTACCTGAAAACCAGACCAGGTCCTGATAAGCTGATCTGAAAACTAGACCAGGTCCTGAAAAGCTGATCTGGAAATCATACCAGGTCCTGAAAAGCTGATCTGAAAACCAGACCAGGTCCTGAAATGCTGATCTGAAAACCAGACCAGGTCCTGAAAAGCTGATCTGAAAACCAGACCAGGTCCTGAAAGTCTGATCTGAAAACCAGACCAGGTCCTGAAAAGCTGATCTGAAAACCAGACCAGGTCCTGAAAAGCTGATCTGAAAACCAGAGCAGGTCCTGAAAAGCTGATCTGAAAACCAGACCAGGTCCTGATAAGCTGATCTGAAAACCAGACCAGCTCCTAATAAGCTGATCTGATTGCTGATACCTGTTATTTACCCTTAGCAAACATGGATGAGAAAATTTTAAAACAGTTGGTGTTGACAAGAAATGTGTTGCAGAAAAAGCTTCGTGGTATAAAATCTGGTGAAATAGATACACGTGAACAATTAAGAGATACATTCAAACCTATAATAGAACCTCTTAAAGAATTCATAAATAGTTCTAAAAATATTAAAAGAATTCGTATGAAAGAAGATAGTAACATCAAGACAGAAGTTGAAAATAATACAAACTTAAAGCCTGAAAACCCATCAGTCAAGATAGAGACAAGTACACCAAAAAAACTAGTAGAAGGGACAATTTTTGATAATACCATCTTATTTAATGATGTTAATACTGAAAATGATGATGATGATGATGAAGATGATTTTTACTCACAGACTTCCAATACAGAATATACTTATACTGATTTATCAGTTTTGGAAGGAAGAAATGAATAAGATACAAATTATGGTCCACATAAAGATTACAAGAATGAATGGAAATTTGGTGATAGTAGCCTAAAACTGAATGAAGATAAAATACAAGTTGGTGGTCAAATATGGGCTCTAACACCAGGACTATTTTCTCTAATGTTTCATAAAATACCAAAAAATTACGATAAATTTGAACTTGAAATCTATAAAAAGATTTTACTTACTACTAATGCATATAGAAGAGACTTTAAACCGGATGGTCAAATTAAGGGTACTAGAGGATATAAATATAAACATATTATTAAGAAATTTATTGATGAGAAAAACCAGAAGAATTTACCTGAATCAACAGGATCTAAGCCCAAAGGTAGTTAGTTAGGTGAGGGAATGATGCAAGTTAACATCAATAAACCCAACTATATATACTGGGACGATCCAAATGAGTTAGTAAATCGACTTCGACTACTGCTCGCATCACAAGGTGCAGGTCATACTAATCACAATAACGAAATTGTATCAATTATTGAAGAACTACGTGAAGCGAATATAATACACTAACTTTAATAAACTATATAGAGTATGTCTGTTGATAAATTTGGACACTATTTAAACGATACTAGCAGCACAATTTCTTTGAAAAATGCACCTAAACTGCTGGGGTTCTTTGTGGATACGAACAACAACATTGATGTCCAAAACAAAAGGATCAAAAATGTTGCAAAAGCTCTGGAGGAAAACGATGTTATCAATAAATTGTTTTTGCAAACTCAAATCGAAAAATTAGAAGAGAAATTATTAACATACTTTAAGGGGGATAATACTATAATACGAGAAGATATTTAAATGCAAATTGAGGAAATACAACGCGAAATAAAATTAGATATAGAAGAAAATTATAAAATTGAAAAAGATATTCTACAAATTAAAACATCCTTTGAAGAACAAATTGAACAGCTTAATGAAAAAATTTATAGATTAGAAAATTACATGTTTGTATCAATAGCTGAAAGTGCGTCAAGCAGATCACAACACTCTGCAAAAAATCTTTAAAAACAACTTAATGTCTTCAAAAAGAAATTTAGTAAATGAACTCCATAAGCAAGCATGAAAACAATTTGTGCGTCGCAGAGTTGTAATGAAAGGAATATATGATCTTTGGCAAGCTGATTTAGTTGAAATGGGGAACTATTCTAAAGAAAATAGAAATTATCGATTTTTGTTGACTGTAATTGACACATTCTCAAAATTTGCATGGGCAGTACCGCTAAAAACAAAAACAGCACTCGAAACAACCAAGGCAATGGAAGATATTTTTGAATTGGGACGAGTACCAAAAAACTTACAAACAGATGATGGCAAAGAATTTTTCAACAAACACTTTGGAAAATTAATGCATAAATACAACATTAATCACTACTCAACATATAGCATTATGAAAGCATCAATAGTAGAACGATTTAATAGAACATTGAAAGGAATGATGTGGAAAGAATTTAGTTATAATGAGTAGTAGGGAACTGCCAATTCTAAATCAATTAAAATTGTTAAATTGTGGCTGAAATTGTTAAATTGTGGGCTGAAATTGTTAAATTGTGACTGAAATTGTTAAATTGTTGCTGAAATTTTAAAATTCTTGGAAATTTGTGTTTTCGGCGGCGCTTTGATGTTTTTTTGTTTACATTAGGAGTTTTTTTTGTTTACATTAGGAGTTTTTTGTTTACATTAACTTTGTGTGAACGGGTGATTTTTTTTTGGGTTATATTAATTGTGATAACGGGTGGTTTTTTTTTAGGTTTCATATGAGTGTATATGCCGACGGCAATACATGATTATTATTTTTTTCAAATGCCGACGGCAAAACATGTTTATTAGTTTTTCCTAATGCCGACGGAATTCATGAATATTGTTTTTTCAAATGCCGACGGGAAAATGATTTTTCCTAATGACGACGGGAAAACGTGAAAGTTATTTTTTCTAATGCTCCCTAGGTGTTGCTAGACTGTGGGAATTTAAGGCTGACCGTGATTTGAGTGGGCAGGGTTGTTGACGTTATATGTAGCCATGGAGATTTGTGGGTGTGTCTGTCTATAGTAGTTTAAAACTGATCGTGATTTGAGGTGGGTGAGGATGTTGTTGAAGTAAATGGGTTATGTGTATGACCATGGGAATTTAAGGCTGACCGTGATTTGAGTGGGCGGCGTTGTTGCCGTAATATGTAACCATAGGAATTTGCGGATGTGTCTGTCTGTCTGTGAGAATTTAGGTGAGGGTTTGATTGGAAGGGGCGGGGTGTAGTTGAGGTAGATCGATTGCGTGTGTATGTGTGTGTGTGTGTGTATGTTTGTAGGAATTTCAATGTGTGTATTTCTGTAGGAGCTTAAGGCTGATTGTGATTTATGAGGGGTGGGGTGTTCTAGTAATATGCAACCGGGGGAATCTGTGTGTTTGTGTGTCTGTAGGAGTTTAAGGCTGACCATGATTTGGGTGGGCAGGGTTGTTGACGTAATATGTATCCATGGGGATTTGTGGATGTGTCTGTCTATAGTAGTTTAAGGCTGATCGTGATTTGAGGTAGGTGAGGATGTTCTTGAGGTAAATTGGTTATGTGTATGTATGTATGTATGTATTTTTGTAAGAATTTAAGATGATTATGATTTATTAGGGGCGAGGTGTTCTTGTAATATGTAGCCGTGAGAATCTATGTGTATAGATATCTGTAGAAGTTTAAGACTATCTGTAATTTCGGGTAGGTGAGAGTGTTGTGTTGTTGAGATTAATCTTATATATTGTATATGTATGTATGTATGATCATGGGAATTTGTGTATGTATATCTGAGGGAGAATTTAAGGTTCGTCATGATTTGCAAAAGGTGGGGTGTTGTTAAAATTTTCTTGGATATTTCTTATATGAATTCTGCTATGTGTGTGTATTTGAGGTGGTATTTATATGTAGGTAAAAATAAATTGTTTTCAATATCGACATTTGGTACTATAAAATACTATCATATATCTAGACTTCCCTATTCCTAGTATGTTTTTATACTTACGATTGCTTTATATTTTCTCATGCTTAAATTTGTCTCGCGTTAAAGTCTGTCTGTGTGAAATTTGTTTATATTACAGATTTTTTTTATTTAACTACATCCGTCTTCTTTGACTGAAAGAGTTTTCTGCACACAGAGAAAAACCAACTTGAAATCAGTAAAAACCATAATGAATTAATAAGAACCATTAACAAAGGTTTAGTCATATTGAAATTTCTTATTTCAATATGGACAAAATATTAATTTACAGTATTCATTTATTAAACTCATTAGTTTGTAGATATCTCAAAATACATTTTCTATTATATTAAAAATTATTGAATTAATGTGACGAATTCTTATTTTTTAAGCTGCAGATTTTCCCTGAGTGTATGGATTGTTTATATTTGCATTGTGCTTTAACTAAACGACGCTTCATATATTTTAATGATATAGATCTAATAAATACTTAAGCATTGATAAGAAATTTGATATGTATACATACATATCTACAAATTGATTTTATGTATGTATGTATGTATGTAGTTATGTACATATATATGTACATAAAATTAAGTGTTTAACTCAATCTTTGAATACATTTTTTATTTAATTTTTTGTCATATGATGTCTGTTGTTGGTGAAATTAAAAACATTTTATTTTTTATTTGCGTTTACTTAAAAGTTTGTGAGGATTTTCTGTTTTAAGTAAAACTGAATTCCTGAAGATATGTACTTACATACTCTATAGTAATAGTAACTATAATAGAAATATTTCTTGTACTTAATTTACATTTTTTTAAAGTTGATGCAATGTTAGTTAGTAAACGTTTGACATTTTTAGGGTATAAAATTTTTTCTAGCTATAGCCTTCTACATTTATTTTGGAAAGCTTGCTTTGCTTTTTAAAAATGTATAAACATTTTTAAATGAAACTGATCCGGCACTCCAGCTTAGGTACTGATAGTTTTTTTGTTGTAAGTTAACTTACTTCTTTTTTATTTTTTATTGATAAACATTGGAAATCAAAAGGGAGTTTTATATTGTAATTATTATTTTCATAATTGTTGAAAACAATCGCTGCTTTTTGTTTGTTTTTTGCGATGAAATCGTTTGAATTACTTTTGAAACTTTACGCGTTTATAAAAATTATGTTATTTTCTATATTTCTTAATTTATAAGACTTTTAGACTTTGTCCTTTAGTGGTTATATATTCTATTATACGATTATGAATAAGAATGCAGTAAGCTGATGTATTTGCTTACTGCTTCAAATTAAAATTTTATTCAATTGAATAAAAGGAGCTTTTTTCTTAAACTCTGATGCAGTTAGAAGCGCTGGAGATTCTTTCATATAACAGCTTTTTAGGAATTTTTGATACATAGTATAATATAGAATTGGATAACATTTATTTTTAATTTTTATGTTAAGAAGTACGGATATGAGATTGAATTTAAATGTACTTTTAAATTAGTTAAATCATAATGAACAAACATATTTCCTTCTTGAATAGCGATCAACAGAAAACGAACTCGTTTTCATATAATTTAGGTATACCCTATCGACGGCTCCTCTAGGATACAAGATGACTTTGTATGACGAAATTTCTGTTGCTTTATACTGATAATGTGTTTACATTAATAAGGTACATATACATATGTTTATTTTATGAAGGGTGAGCACCTATGGCTTTTATTTAATGTTCTATATGATTTTTTTTTTCATTTTATTAAAGTTCACCGTATTGTATATATATTTCTGAAATGTTTAAGTGCGTTTTGTGTGCCCATCGGAGAGAGTGTACGTATTAGTTGGTCAGTCAGTCTATATTTTTATTTATTTTTTTTTCTTCTAATGTGCCACTCCTTTTTTCAGATTTTACTACTTGGAATAGAGAAGTTTTGTATAATTTTTTGCTGGGTATATACATTACGTATGTAGAAATTAGTTTACATACAAAGAAATGCATGTTTAATAAACAACTTTTGTATCAAATCGATCTCAAATAACTCAGTTACTTCTACCAGCAATTCACCATTGGTGTTTTCATAAAGTGTTAGAAACAATGAAATATCTATGTTTTGAGAAAATTTTTCCCCTCAAGTATTTCTACATGAGGTTTGAGGGGTCAACCACTGTCGCATTCATATGTAATGATTATTCACTTAAAAAAGGTCATCATCACCATCAATCATCTCCGTATACAATACATTCATGAGTTGAGTTGACCCCGATACAATTGCTGTCTCATCACCTTCTAATAACTTTATATATTTTGCTAGTATGCATGCCTTAGCATGCTTCTATGGATAGTGACGTAAGAGTCCGAGATGTAGAGTGATACAATTAAAAATCTTTACTACTAAAATTTACCAGTTCGCTCTTTTGAATTTTTACAAAGTAGATACATATGTATGTATTTCATTGACCACAAAATCATAAAATTTCTTTGCTTACAAAATTGTATGACGTGAGGATTTTTTTTTGAAATTATACATGCTTCGGCATGCTTTCATTTTTTATTTTTTTTTCTATAAATTTATTTAATACTCATCCAGATATAAAGTAAGATATGTTTACTGTATATTTTAAAATTTATGCATGCTTCAGCATGATTCTAGTTGAAGCCTATATTCGTTCACTAAGTTTGTTTGATACTTATTCATACATATGTACATTCTTAAAGATTGGATATCAAAGCCCAATTTCCGTAGTTTATCTATATTTTCTAAAGATCTGATAGCTAAAGAAATAAATAGAGTGAAGATCTTCTATAATAATAATCCCATTTTCATATTGTAAAATTTTGCGTGCTAGCGCTTTCGATGGGAAAATGTACATACAACTTTATAAAAAGTGATAATATGATGTGCTGCTGAATATTACACTATGTTATAGTTCATTTTAAACACTGAAGTTTTACCAATATTTCATTCAGACCATCAAGTTTAGAGAGTTCCACTACATTTAGTTAATTACCTTTCTTAAGACCCATCATTCCTAATCAATCCTACAAAAAACTAGATTTTTCGTTTTAATTTTATATTTATTAAATTCAACATTCATTCTTCAAATTACTTTATACTTTATTAAGCAGCTTTTTCTCATTTTTGGAATGTTTAATCGTAAACATGTTAATGGTGAGATGAATTTTTCTATTTTATACACTAAGTAAATCTTTATATATACCAATCCACTTATATGAACCATTAAAGCTAATTCTTTTCACATCATTCCTTTCAATGATCTATTAAATCATTCTAGTATTGATGCTTTCATATTAAGTAATGTTTAATCTTCTATTTATGTATGAGTTTTCCAAAGTATTTATTAAAAAATTCTTTAGAATCATCTGTTTGTAAGTTTTTGGTACCCGTACCACTTCAAAAATATTTTCCATTCCCTTGGCTTTTAGAGTGCAGCTTTTATTTTCAGCTGTACTAAACTTTGAGAATGTGTCAATTACAGTCTTCTAAAATCAACAATTTCTATTTTCTGTAGAATAGTTCTCCATTTCACCTAGCTCCATAAAACTTCCTATATTCCTTTCATTGCATCTCTACAAGCACAAACAATTGTTGAGATTTAATATGGAGTTCGTTTACTATATTTCTTTTTAAAGACATTGAGTTGCTTCACAGATTTTTTCAAAAATGTTGTGATCTACATGTTGCACTTTCAGCTATTTATACTAATATACTAACATTTAGTTAATTTTCTAATCTGTATATTTAATCGTAAACTCGTCAATTTGTTTTTAATTATTTAATTTTTAGAATTGCTTTTGCAATTTTATAACTGTTTTCTTTCTCTAAATTTATTTCACGTTGTAGTTCCTCAATTGGCATTTAAATATATTCTTAAATATTAATGCTTTAAGCTATATTATTAATTTGTCTTGTATTTTATCTTCATTCAGTTTGAGGTAACTATCAACAATAGTTTGTATCTAATTCATTTCTGCCTTCCAATACTGATAAGTCAGTATAAATGTCTTCAGAATTGGAAGTCTATGAGTAAAAATCATCGTCATCATCATTTTCAGTATTAGCATCATTAAATAAGATGGTATTATCAAATATTGTTTCTTCTGCTAGTTTCTTTGGGGTACTTGTCTATATCTTGAGTGAAGGTTTCTCAGGTTTTAAACTTGTATATTTTCAACTTCTGTCTTGATTTTACTTTCCTCTTTCATAAGAATTCTTTTAATATTTTTAGAACTATTTTTGAATTCTTCTGTTATAGGTTTAAATATATCTTTTAGTTGTTCACTTGTATCTATTTCACCAGTTGTTATACTACGAAGCTTTTTCTTCATCATATTTCCAAAATGCTTCCAAAATTTATGAAATGTATTTCATAAATATTATCTCTTATTATAGAAAAATCAAATAATGTAGCTATATGATTTCAGAAAATATTTTCTGAAATCGTATAGCTATATTATTTTATTTGTCCTATAATAAGATATAATGGCCCCTACTCATAGTCAAAACAAAGAATATTTTAAGAGTTTCAAATCAGTATTATCATACAAAATACTGATTTTAAGCTCTTACAGCCTTATTTATAAAACATATTGTCTTTGTAAAGGCTTTTTAAATCAAATTTTGATACAAAATTTTTCTTAAAAATTCTTTATAAAGCCCTAATAAGTGTTATAAATAAGGCTGTTAAAATATACTTTGTTTTACTAACCACATTTTTGTAACTAAACGCATTTCATAAATATTGATGCATACTCATAGTCAAAACAAAGGATATTTTTATGCTGTTTTGATTATGAGTGTGGATCATTATCTCTTATTATAGAAAAAATAAACAAATGCAGCTATACGATTTCAGAAAATATTTTCTGAGATGGTATAGCTGTATTAGTTTATTTTTTTATCATAAGAGATAATATTTATAAAATGTATTTAGCTACATAAATGCGGTTAGTAAAACAACCTAAAACACCTTGGTACGAAATATTGATGAATCATCGAACGATAGTTCAAAAATAAATCATAGTTCCCTTATAAGTAGTAGGGAACTGTTCGTTCTGCCGCAATTAAAATTGTTAAATTGTTGCTGAAATTGTTAAATTTGAGTAATTAAAATTTGAAAATTGTTAAATTCTTGGAAATTTGTGAAATTTGATACCTACGAGGGTGGTTCAATAAGTCCGTCTTACTTTTTGTTTACATAAGGAGTTTTTTGTTTACATTAACCCTTGTGGGAACGGATGATTTTTTTGGGTTACATTAATATTGATAACGGGTGATTTTTCTTGAGGTTTTTTATGAGTATATATGTTGACGGGAAAATCATGAAAATGCTTTTTCCTAATGCCTACGGCAAAACATGATTATTATTATTTTTTTTTTAATACCAATGGGGGAATTGTGAATATGATTTTTCCTAATGCCGACGGCAATACATACTTATTTTTCCTAATGCCTATGGCAATACATAATTATTTTCAAATGCCTTCTGCAATACATGATTATTATTTTTTTCAAATGCCGACGGCAAAACATGAATATATTTTTTTTCAAATGCCGACGGCAAAACATAATTATTATTTTCTAATGCTCCCAGTGTTGCCAGACTATAGAAATTTGATATCGTAATACTACATCAGTAATATCAGAGCAAATAGATAGGCGATTCTCATATGAATCATGGGAATGTGCTTGTGTGATTTCCTCACGCTAATAAATTGTTTATAAATAAACAATAAATAAATAAATTGTTATAAAATAAAATAATTAAATAAATTATTTTATTTTTTTATAAAACGTTCTCATGTATATGAACACCCCTAATGCTTTTGTGGGGGGTCCAGCTTGTTTGTCGCTGGTAAGCTTATATTCTCTTTATTTGTTTAAGAAATATGTTTGTATGTATGTATGTATGTATGTATGTATGTATGTGCGTATGATGCATGCATGCATGTATGTATGTATGTATGTGTATGTATGTATGTGCATGTATGTATGTGTATGCATGTGTGTGTATGTATGTAAGTGCGATCGAAGGAGCTTGTGCGTGGAATATTTTGTGGCTGTGTAGAATACATTTATATTTTGCAACGTAATCATTTTCTTTGGCTGCGATTATTTTAAAGCAGCAAAGTTTCAACTAACTACAGTCATAAGCAGAGAAACAAAAAGTAAAAATTTGCAAGTTAGCAAAAATGCTAACTTCTCCTCCTCCTTCCCACTTCCTTCTCTTTCCTTTATGTAGTTTGTATTTGAAATAAGAAACCACTTGTAGATTTTTTATTTTTCTATACATTTATTGCTTAAAATTTTTTAAAATTTTATAATAATACATACATTAATATTTTAAAGAGTGAAAAATTCATTTAAAGCAAAATATTTCTTTTGTTAGTAAAATAACATTTTTTAATGCGCAAACACCAAGTTTATGATAATTACAATTAAGATATTCTGGATACTTAATCTCCATTTGTTTAAAGCTGATGCAGCCTATATCCTCAACGTTAAAAATTTTTCAGCATAAAATTTTTTTCAACCATCGTCTTTTCTCTTCACCTTTTACATAAATTTTAGAACATCTTGCGTTGGCCTTTAAAAAATTGCAAACGCTTTCAAAAGAAACTGATCCAGCAGTCCAGCTGAGGTGATGATAGTTTTTCGTTAGCCACTTTGCTTCTCTTTGCTTTTTTATTGATAAGCATTTAAAATCAAAAGGTGGTTTTATAATGAAATTGTTATATTCATAATTGTTGAAAACAATCGCTACTTCTTTTGCGATGAAATCATTTGAATTACTTTTGAAACCTTGTACGTCTATAAAAATTGTGTTATTTTCCATATTACTCAATTTATAAGACTTTTCGAACATGTCCTTTGATGGGTATATATTCTATTATGAGATCATGAATAAGAATACAGTAAGCTGATGTCTTTGCTGCAATATAAGTTGCTGTTTCAAATGCTATTTTTATATCAATCGGTCCATTATTGAGTGATTCATTCTGATGACTGACATCTACTACAATAATAGGAGCTTTTGTCTTAAACTGTGATGCAGATAGAAGCGGTTGAGATTCCCTCATATAGTAATTTTGTTGGAATCTTAGATACATATCATATAGAATTGCATATCGTTCATTTTTGAACTTTATGTTAAGATCATCATATGGATATGAGACTGAATTTAAATGTACTTTTAAATTAGTCAAATCACAATGAACAAACTTATTTTCTTGTTGAAAAGCAATCAATACAAAACGGGGGCGTTCTCTATTTGCAGCCAGTTAACATTCCAAATATGGCTAGTACCTGTGTTTAATTGTGTATTAACATGACAATCCCAACTGCGAAATGCCATAGGTATAGAAGCACCATTGGTAATAATTTTTATCATATTCAATTTGCTAAAGTCGGATAATTGTACATGAGGGATTCTCCATGAGATGAGTGAAATTGTAAGTTTAGCTTTTTCAGTAGAAACACTCGAGCGTACAAGATCTTCATCATTCTTATTTCGCAAGAGTATCAATTCATGTTTTCCATTTACTATAACTTTGTTGTAGTCTTCGGCGAATCCTAGAAGCATTTTTAGAGGTACATAAAAATTGAAAAATCTATTTTCAAGAGTGACATCGTCAATTTTGTTCCATCCAGCATTTTGCATCACATTGCTTTCTGTTGGTGACAGAGAAACCAAATTTTTTATAGTGCTTGTGGCTCCTAAATATCTTGTATGGTCAATTTCAATTCCATTGAGCTCATAGCGAATTTCATCAAATAGATATGCCACAAAGTTGTTTTTTAATAAAAAGTTCTCCGAAGAAGAAGAAGAAGAAGAAGATTTGGCCTTATTATCATCGGCAACAAACCCCTCTACATAAATGTAGCTCTCACTGGGTAGCACATACAAATCTTGATTTTGTATTGAAATTCTAATTTCATCATTATTGTTGTAAGATTGTAAGTATGGTACATATGTATGATAGTCCTTTTTGATTATATTCTTATCAGACAAGCGTTTATCTAATTTAGCAACACACTGTTGAAAATTGCATTCGTAGTGGAAAATCGATAAATAAAGTTTACAGATTTTTAGCGATAGAGATTTAGCTTTAGCAAGTTACAAAATAAGGCGGCTGGTAATAATTTTGTCGAATCCAAATTTATATAAAACTAAAAACAAATTAAATATTGATACACACTTCTCCTTAAGTTCTTTATTTAAGTAAAAAAATAAATCATTTAGAGCGACTTTTTGAGTTCAAGATTAGAGATTACACTAACCTTTATCTTCATTTGTGATTCTTGGGTAGTCGATGATATGGTTTTACTTTCTAGTTTAAGCGGTTAATCGTGGTAAATTAACATGACAATCCCAACTGCGAAATGCCATAGGTATAGAAGCACCATTGTTAATAATTTTTATCATATTCAATTTGCTAAAGTCGGATAATTGAACATGTGGGATTCTCCATGAGATGAGTGAAATTGTAAGTTTAGCTTTTTCAGTAGAAACACTCGAGCGTACAAGATCTTCATCATTCTTATTGCGCAAGAGTATGAATTCTTGTTTTCCATTTAGTATAACTTTGTTGTAGTCTTCGGCGAATCCTAGAAGCATTTTTAGAGGTACATAAAAATTGAAAAATCCATTTTCAAGAGTGACATCGTCAATTTTGTTCCATCCAGAATTTTGCATCACATTGCTTTCTGTTGGTGACAGAGATACCAAATTTTTTATAGTGCTTGTGGCTCCTAAATATCTTGTATGGTCAATTTCAATTCCATTGAGCTCATAGCGAATTTCATCAAATAGATATGCCACAAAGTTGTTTTTTAATAAAAAGTTCTCCGAAGAAGAAGAAGAAGAAGATTTGGCATTATTATCATCGGCAACAAACCCCTCTACATAAATGTAGCTCTCACTGGGTAGCACATACAAATCTTGATTTTGTATTGAAATTCTAATTTCATCATTATTGTTGTAAGATTGTAAGTATGGTACATATGTATGATAGTCCTTTTTGATTATATTCTCATCAGACAAGGGTTTATCTAAGACATCTATTATTGAACTCATTTTGTCTTCAATTTAAAATTCAAGGACTTTAGAAAATTTTTATTTGATGTTGTTAGAGCTTTTTGTTGAGCTGGTCGCTTTAATGTTGTTCTTGTTGTTCTTGCTGCTATATTTTTCAATGTATTTGTGTTGTATATTAGCATTATTTAGTTGGCCTTAAATGTATTCGTATTGTAATTTGCTCTCCTCGGAAATTAATTAAATCACCGTATTGATCCAGTACGCGCAGCGCTAGTGAACTTATATCTTTGGTGTTTACAGGTAAATAGATAAGATTTCTTGGAACCTCATCTATTTTATAGCCTGGAGGCACATTAATCGGAAATTCATGAAGTGTATGCGATTTCGAGTTATTCATATATGTGTTTATAGCGATACTACTTTCAATTCGCAAGAGATTCACTTTAAAAATATTAACTGGAAGATCTGAATAATAATATTTGTTTGGTGTTAGGATTTTGCTATTGAATCCTAAAAGTTTTCCAATTGTATTGTCTTTATTAAAATATACAGGATCCTTGGAACTATTAACTTTAACTTGCATTGTATTGTTATTGGCTTCAATAAAAATCTTATTTGCTGGGCAGAGTTGTTTGTATTCCTCTTCTGTAAAATCAACTATATCATTTAATTCGTAAGATCCAATTGGTATTTCAATTATATGTCCCCCTGTATGAAACATATTGTTGTAGGTGTCTACATTTGGAATACTGTTGTATGAATGAAAATCAGTTAGAGCACACTCATATGCACCATGTAATTCAATAGGAGGAAAGTAACTAGCAGATACTTCTGATGAGTTAGAGCTCAGAGTAAGTGTTATTGACATTATAACAGTCTGATTACAATTAAATAATGTTTAGTACACAGTATGGTTTATAAGTATGATTTACATATTTTATTTAAATTTTTTCTCGTTTTAAAATTAACATTAGTTTCTTAATATTAATGCTATTGTTGTTGTTGCTATTGATGTTGTTGTTTCTAATTTCGTTTTTCTTCCAACTATAATATTTCATCTTTACTTATCCAAGAATTGTGCTGATTAGAAAATCCCAGCCATTTAACACATACCTCCTTCCCTTTAATTTTAAGAACCTTTTCAACTAGATATGTATTTGGAAATCTAGTTTTTGAAAGTTCCTCAGTATAGAAGCCACCTTTAATAGGATTGCCAAGATAGTCTTCTAATATGTATGTTGCAGGATTTGTATTTTGAACTCTTGTAATTGTGAAAATTTCTGTAGTCCAATTTGGAGTATAACCTTTTTCAAATGTGTGCTTATATTTGCTTATGCGACCATGATCTCCCACATTAAGTTTTGACATTTTATACATTTTCAAATGACTGTATACTGTATTTAGCAGCTTTTCCTCATTTGTTGAGTTGACTTTAATAGGAGCCATTTTAATGGTACGATGAACTTTTCTATTGTATGCATTGAGTAAATCTTTGTATATATCAATCCACTTATATGAACCATTATAACTAAATTCTTTCCACATCATTCCTTTCAATGTTCTATTAAATTGTTCTACTATTGATGCTTTCATAATGCTATATGTTGAGTAGTGATTAATGTTGTATTTATGCATTAATTTTCCAAAGTGTTTGTTGAAAAATTCTTTGCCATCATCTGTTTGTAAGTTTTTTGGTACTCGTCCCAATTCAAAAATATCTTCCATTGCCTTGGTTGTTTCGAGTGCTGTTTTTGTTTTTAGCGGTACTGCCCATGCAAATTTTGAGAATGTGTCAATTACAGTCAACGAAAATCGATAATTTCTATTTTCCTTAGAATAGTTCCCCATTTCAACTAAATCAGCTTGCCAAAGATCATCTATTGCTTTCATTACAACTCTGCGACGCACAAATTGTTTTCGTGCTTGCTTATGGAGTTCATTTACTAAATTTCTTTTTGAAGACATTAAGTTGTTTTTAAAGATTTTTTGCAGAGTGCTGTGATCTGCTTGACGCACTTTCAGCTATTGATACAAACATATAATTTTCTAATCTATAAATTTTTTCATTAAGCTGTTCAATTTGTTCTTCAAAGGATGTTTTAATTTGTAGAATATCTTTTTCAATTTTATAATTTTCTTCTATATCTAATTTTATTTCGCGTTGTATTTCCTCAATTTGCATTTGAATATCTTCTCGTATTATAATATTATCCCCCTTAAAGTATGTTAATAATTTCTCTTCTAATTTTTCGATTTGAGTTTGCAAAAACAATTTATTGATAACATCGTTTTACTCCAAAGCTTTTGCAACATTTTTGATCCTTTTGTTTTGGACGTCAATGTTGTTGTTCGTATCCACAAAGAACCCCAGCAGTTTAGGTGCATTTTTCAAAGAAATTGTGCTGCTAGTATCGTTTAAATAGTGTCCAAATTTATCAACAGACATACTCTATTTAGTTTATTAAAGTTAGTGTATTATATTCGCTTCACGTAGTTCTTCAATAATTGATACAATTTCGTTATTGTGATTAGTATGACCTGCACCTTGTGATGCGAGCAGTAGTCGAAGTATATATACTAACTCATTTGGATCGTCCCAGTATATATAGTTGGGATTATTGATGTTAACTTGCATCATTCCCTCACCTAAATAGCTACCTTTGGGCTTAGATCCTGTTGATTCAGGTAAATTCTTCTGGTTTTTCTCATCAATAAATTTCTTAATAATATGTTTATATTTATATCCTCTAGTACCCTTAATTTGACCATCAGGTTTAAAGTCTCTTTTATATGCATTAGTAGTAATTAAAATCTTTTTATAGATTTCAAGTTCAAATTTATCGTAATTTTTTGGTATTTTATGAAACATTAGAGAAAATAGTCCTGGTGTTAGAGCCCATATTTAACCACCAACTTGTATTTTATCTTCATTCAGTTTTAGGCTACTATCACCAAATTTCCATTCATTATTGTAATCTTTATGTGGGCCATAGTTTGTATCTAACTCATTTCTTCCTTCCAAAACTGATAAATCAGTATAAGTATATTCTGTATTGGAAGTCTGTGAGTAAAAATCATCTTCATCATCATCATCATCATTTTCAGTATTAACATCATTAAATAAGATGGTATTATCAAAAATTGTCCCTTCTACTAGTTTTTTTGGTGTACTTGTCTCTATCTTGACTGATGGGTTTTCAGGCTTTAAACTTGTATTATTTTCAACTTCTGTCTTGAAGTTACTTTCTTCTTTCATACGAATTCTTTTAAAATTTTTAGAACTATTTATGAATTCTTTAAGAGGTTCTGTTATAGGTTTGAATGTATCTCTTAATTGTTCACGTGTATCTATTTCACCAGTTTTTATACTACGAAGCTTTTTCTTCAACACATTTCTTGTCAACACCAACTGTTTTAAAATTTTCTCATCCATGTTTGCTAAGGGCAAATAACAGGTATCAGCAATCAGATCAGCTTATTAGGAGCTGGTCTGGTTTTCAGATCAGCTTATTAGGAGCTGGTCTGGTTTTCAGATCAGCTTATTAGGACCTGGTCTGGTTTTCAGATTAGCTTATTAGGAGCTGGTCTGGTTTTCAGATCAGCTTTTCAGGACCTGGTGTGGTTTTCAGATAAGCTTTTCAGTACCTGGTCTGGTTTTCAGATCAGCTTTTCAGGAGCTGGTCTGGTTTTCAGATCAGCTTTTCAGAACCTGGTCTGGTTTTCAGATCAGCTTTTCAGGACCTGGTCTGGTTTTCAGATCAGCTTTTCAGGACCTGGTCTGGTTTTCAGATCAGCTTTTCAGGACCTGGTCTGGTTTTCAGATCAGCTTTTCAGAACCTAGTCTGTTTTTCAGATCAGCTTTTTAGGACCTGGTCTGGTTTGCAGATCAGCTTTGCAGGACCTGGTGTGGTTTTCAGGTAGCTGGTCTAGTTTTGAGATCAAGTTATCAGGTATCAGATGAGGTTATAGCAAATAGATGTATCAAGTTTAAAGTTAGATTAATAACTAAAGTCAATCTTTTATGAGAAGTAGTTTATATAGTTATGAAAAAAGTCAAATTGCTTTCTGTAGCGACCATCATTTAATTCATTATCTTTGGTTATCACTAAAAAGCCATATTTATCCTTCCAACATTCTCTACAAATTTCTTGGAACTTTTCGTAACTCATATCGCTGCCAACATGATCCCTATAAACATGCTTCATATTTGTATCATCTTGCTTAAACATTATAATAACATTTGCATTGTCTCTTATTAAATGCTTGGGAATTCTAGTATAAGTTTGACACAAGTAGAATGAATCAATATCCCTATGTCGCCACATACAAAAATATGTACGTATATTATTCTGCTTTTCACATGCAACATCATCAAATATCATAATTGAATTAGTTTTAGCTTGGTCAGGTGAAATAACTGATTCATTATCGGTTAATGTATAATATCCCATTCCTTTAATTGGTGAAATTAGTTTCTTCAAGTACTCATATTTGGGTTGATAAAGAGATTTTGAGTATAAATAGATGTTTTCAAACTTGAGTCCATTAGGACTTTCTAGTAAGCCGATCATAACATTAGTCTTTCCACAATTTGATGGTCCCACTATTAGAGCACGAATAGAATTTGGTAAGAGGGGGCTATGCTTTATTTTTGAAGTGATGTTCGATGATTCATCAATATTACGAACTAGAATATTTTTATGTTGTTTCACTAACTGCATTTTTGTAAATAAATACATTTCATAAATGTTACCTCTTTTTATAAAAAAAATCAGATAATATGGTTATACGATATCAGAAAACGTTTAGTCATAACAACACCTTCGTTGGAGGAGGTATAGTAGATAAAATAATAAACTCTCTACATGTTGAAGCTCATCTTCCTGGATATCAGTAGTGTGGACCTGGAACAAAACTACAAGAACGTTTAAATCGAGGTGATAAGGGAATTAATTTAGTGGACTCTGCTTGTAAAGATCACGATATAGCTTATTCGAAAAATAAGGATTTAAGCACTAGACATAAAGCTGATAAAATACTTGAAAATTCAGCTTGGAATCGAGTTTTATCAAAAGATAGTAGTATTGGTGAAAAATCATTTGCCTATATGGTTACTAACGCAATGAAAGCCAAAACAAAATTTGGTATGGGTGTGGAGAAAAAGAAAAATGTTAAAAAGAACAAGCTAAATGATAAAAAACTGTTTAGAACATCAATTAGAGCTGCAACAAAAATACTAAAGAAGGAAAAACCATTAGATATTAACTCAGCAATTAAAATTGCCCGAAAAACTATCAACAAATCATTAAAAGGAAGAAAATCTCAAATTATAGTACCACGTGTAATACGTGTCCCAAAAATTGGTGGTTTTTTGCCTCTAATACCGATTTTAGCTTCTCTGGTTGCAATTGGTAGTCTAACAACTGGAGGTGCTCCTATAGCAAAAGCTGTAAGTGCAACAAAGAATGCAAAAAATCAACTTGATGAAGCAACTAGACATAATAGAGCGATGGAATCTATAGCAGTTGGAAAGGGACTTTACTTAAAACCATATAAAAAGGGTTATGATTTAGTTTACAAAGAAGAATCAAAAAACTCTTAGAGATGCTACCCAACACACCACTATCTGATGAGGACCTAAACCGTTTCTCTATAAATATTCCATATTTTAGAGGAGTTTTCATGTTGAATACTCTACCAAAACGAAGAAAGAAAATAGAATGTGGAATAATCAATTTAGACGTATCAACAGGACCTGGTACACATTGGGTAGCATATTATAAAAACAACAATGAAAAAGAATATTTCGACAGCCTTGGAAACTTACAACCTCCTTCGGAAGTAGTCAAATATCTTGGTACAAATATAAAATACAACTGTAATCAACATCAGAATTTCAATACATTTACCTGTGGTCATTTATGTCTTCAATTTCTGTATGAAATAACTGAAAATATTAAATAAAACACACAAACATTTATATTTTACAAACTCTTTAATGTCTTTTTATTTATAATTTAAAATACATAATTAATACATATCATTGCCAAATAGAAAATTGGGAATATGGAATTAGAAATTCACTCAGCTCGCTCTCAACGATTAAGCTTTTTCGATTAGAAAATAAGAGAAACTAGTATGTAGTGAAAAATATAAGGACTTATCCGATTATCTTAATTGTTTCTCTTTATGAAAATATCTAATGTAATTTAATGGAATTTCATAATATTGTGAAATTCAATTTGTCTTGTGCAGATGTTCTCAAAGAAATCAAGACTGTGCATGTTTAAGCGATATGGAAGATATCATTTTTTTTTTATCCAACGAAGTAAAGCCAATAAAGAAATAAAAGCCATTCACACATTTAATTCTTTTTTCAATATTTTATTTCAAATTTTTTTCTTAAAAACTCATATACATATGTACAATAGTTTTTCTTAATAAATAGGATTTTATTTAAAATCATTTCAACAACAATAAATAAGATTTTATTTAAAATAATTTTAACAACAATAATTAGGATTTTATTTACAATAAAGTTTTTTAATAACTAAGATTTTATATACAATTTAAAAATTAACTACTTAACTAAAAATTAATTAATTTTAGCTATTTTCTTGCATTCTAGCAATCTCATCTAGCAACATATCAAGTTCATATTCAGGGCTAGTTTCCTTAACACGAAAATGATACCATGCATATGTGTTAATATTATTTGACCTAATTTTTCTCTTATCGTCTCCATAACTTAAGACTACCTTATTTAATTCATTAGTATATATCTGGTAAAGCTTAGATTTAAATGTTAACATATTATCGTATACATTAGTCTTATTGAATAAACAGTTTTTATAAGTAGCTAAACTATATTTATCTAATATGGATCTTTTTACCCCCTTCGATTTTTTAACGTCATTTTGATTTTGTACACTGAATGAGTACATTTTTGATCGCAGCCCAACAAATTCTGTCATTATCTTACCACAGTTTTCACCCTTCATCATGCCTAAAACTTTTTTATTTATTAATGAGAAATTATAAGTATTGTCCGTGGGATAGTCCGATGTATCAAAATATTCTTCTATGTCATTTTTTATGTCAGCGTAAAAGTCATCCGTCTTTATTGAATATATAAAAGAGTCCGTGTCCATATAGTTCAATGAGAGTTTTGTCTTAAACTTAGGTTGCATGTACCCGTAATGAAAATTATACATTTTCCATTTGGACAACTCAAGTACACAAAATCCTAATTAAATTGGTTTATTGTAGCAGGTTTTGACTCTAGTCATTTCGATTGCTACCAGATCTTCGGAAAATATAGATAAACTATGAAAATTTGGTTTTGATATCCAATCTTGAGCCCCCAAACGATTACAATTCGTTCTCTCCCAATTATTGACAATTTTAACATCTCTCCTCTTATCCACATCTTCCATGGTTTTACCATAGACTGCATTATTAAGTAGTTTGAAAAAGTTTTTTTCAAAAGCATTTTTAGCAGTAGCTCTATGTCTGGTATTTAGGTCGATATAGCCTTTTAACCATGGAGATTGTTTAAATGCTAGAATACGATGTGTTTTCTTTAAAACTAAGCCATTTTCTAAGCATTGTTTCAGAACTCTAAAGTGTATCACGTATGATTGCTTTGTAGAGAAATCGGTTATCAACTTGTTATACTTCGCTTGCAGTGGTTTTTTATTTTCAGCGCAAAAAGGCAGGTCATTATGCAAGTCATGTAAGTGAGAAGGATAATCTAAAGTAACCTCATATACGTAACCGTCTGTTCCATTGTCAGCTAAGCTGTTTGGATCCAGATTCAACTCGTCTTGCGATAACCATCTGAACCCACCATGAGGAAGATATTCCGACATTGCCCAACCGTAAAGGTTATTTGCGTCTAAATAGACAAGAAACTCCGACGGCTTTTCTTTATCGAAATCTTCCAAATATTTGTTATTCGCTTTCGAATATCTTTGGCTACACTGTACGATTCCCCCACGTATACCTTTTTTCATAAAATTGTACATGTCTATGTCCGTCAATAATTCTAGTTCAATTTTTGTGTATTTTAACATTGCATCCCAGGAAAGTCCAGGTGCGGTATAGTATTGACATGGATCCAGCTCATAAATACCCTTACAAACTTTTCTAAAGTTCTCGAAAATATCTGTCAGTAAGAGGACATCTGTTTTTAAGTAAAGTTCCATGTAATCTTTCATTGTTTTGCAACCAAAAGTATTCCATACCTCTACAGCATGTGAGTATTCCTCTAAAGAACACTCTTTATTGTTCAACTTATTAAAGAAATCACTGCGTGAAGGCAGCTGGCACTCGTCTAATTTTTTGAATGAATTTAGGTACTCATAGGGGAAAATACCTTTCTTCTTAATAAGCTGAAACTTTTTTTCTGATTGAAACAAGGACCTTATAGTGTTAAAATCATTATCCGACAAATTGCACGCTAATGATTCTAAACTCTCAGCCATAAAGCGTAATGTATCAAGAAATCTTATTTCAAGATTATGACCATCGCTCATTTGTGTAAATTGCGAGAGTGATATATAAAGCTCCTTATTAAGAGGGAGTACTTTCAGTTGCATAGAAATTTCACCTAGTTCTTTAATAAAAAGATGTGAGTCATAATTTGAGTAATTGTGAAAGTAAACTGGTATAAACTTGGGAATTTGGTAATTCAAATTACAGTTGTTGTGGGCTGCACCTCTATATTTACCGCTAATGTGACAATGATCTCTAACGCGATCTTTACCTAGAAATTTTTGACAAATATGACAATTCACCGCACTATAAAAATTATAAATATCAGAAGGGGATAAAGTATCCATTTGCCTATTATTTACTAAATGATTATTATAAATATCCTCACAATCTTTAATTAAAAATGAAACAAATTTTTGTGAAGCATCTTTCCCTGTATAAACCCCTAATTTATCTAACTTATTGTTATGGAGACACTTAATGTAGTAACTAAAAGCACAAGGAGTGTGCTTTTTGACAAGACTGGTTTTACTACTCACGTTATTACTAATGTCTTCCAGGATGCATTCGAAGTCTGCATACACCACAAAGGGGACATCCATTTTCCTCTGATGCCCCTTAAACTTAGAACTGCATCTGGACCTGACGGCATAGTTGTCACTATTTTGCAGCATTCTGCCTTATGGCTACTCATACCATTTTTGTTATGACTATACTGTAGGCAGCTATTACAAAAATGTAGCTTATTGTGATTTTTGGTAGACTGACTTCGTAAAAGTCTATGAATGAGAAAAATATATAAAAGTTTATAAGTAAAATGTCTCTATTATAAAATATATAAAACAAGTATATGTATCATTAAATTAAAGTGTTGTATAATTTTCTAACTTCCCTTGATATGTTCTTTATCAATATGTAGTGATGAACTTCACCATTCTCCAAAAGCAACAAGTTGACATGCTTTACTTTCTCCTCCTTGGTCACATAATAGGGACCGATGATTTGATCTGCTCCCTCATCGTACCCAAACACATTAACACTTATTGCTGGATTATTTACTTCGAACTCCTTAATTTTGTTTAGTGCTAATGGGTAAGTTAAGTTTTTAAAATTTAGTGCAACACCATTTCGCGTAGAAATAATGTCTGCAGAAATGTCCTGAATATTATAAGAACTGCAGCGTCTGGCATCATGATAGTTGGTAGTATCCATGGCAGCGATTATACACCACTTGAAGCAGTATTCATCACTATTTTCAATATTGATGCAAGCTTTTTTTCTTAATAGTTTTTGAGGTGTGGATATCCAACTTGATCCTTTGACTAGCGAAGATTTGTTGATGTTTATTTCTGCTCGAACTATGCTTGACAAAGTCCAACCAGAATCTCGCTCTTCAAATTCGGACATTTTGGTTGAAATCTCCTCAATCTGTTTACGGAATAATTCTTCAATGTTATCTGCTTTCGTCAGCAAACTCATTTTGGCTACATGTGTTATAACACACAACTCCAATTCTTCTTCTACAATTTTGATGTACTCCGCCACAATACTCATATAAAATTTAATTATTGTATGCTTAGACAAATAAATTTGAAGTCTCTCAATAAAAATATTCATGTTTTCTTTAATAAATTCTTCCAAGAGAAGTTGGTCTTTTTTATTAAGAATTACATATGTGGCGATATGGTTTTTGAAGGCTTTCGATATTTTGTAATATCTCACATTCTCTTCGACTTCTTCTTCTCTCCTAGCATGCGAAGTACTCATTGGAGTTGGCAGAGTTTCTTCTCTTTTTTCTTCTACTTTTACTTCTCCATCACTATCCGGTAAACTTATGTCCATAGCATCGTTGTATAAAGTCCCTCCAAGGATATCCACACCTTGTTGATGAGCTTGTTGTTGTAGCTGCTGCTCTTGTTGATGATAATTAAGAGGTTGGCATTGCATCAAATTGGAATACTGCTCCATTTGATTAACTGGTGTGACGGGATTATAATTGTAACTTGGATACTCATATTGCATTGGTACTCCTATTGCCAAAAACTGATTACTCCATGACATTGGCGTAGGGTAACAGTTAGGCATACCGTATTGTTGATATTGAGGATACTGTAGAGAAGGTTGCTCTTGACTTGTATCCCAACTTACGACCATTTGATCCTGTACGCTATGACTTTTCACATGATCCAAAAAGGACTTTTGGTATTTGTATACCTTATGATATCTATTACACTGATAACCTGTATAACTCATTTTTAATTATTTTATTATTATAAAACTTTAACACAATTGCTGATGAAAAGTTGAAAGTTAGAAAAGTTGGCGTATTTATACGAAAATTAGTAGCAGTATCCTTGCAGCATTCACAGTTTTTACTTTTTGTTTCTCTGCTGATGACTGTAGTTAGTTGAAACTTTGCTGCTTTAAAATAGTCCCAGCCAAAGAAAATGATTACGTTGCAAAATATAAATGTATTCTACACAGCCACAAAATATTCCACGCACAAGTTCCTTCGATCGCACATACATACATACATACATACATCATACACACATACATATATACATACATACATACATACATACATGCAAATATATTTCTTAAACAAATAAACAGAAGATAAGCTTACCAGCGACAAACAAGCTGGACCCCCCACACACAAACATTAGGAGTGTTCACATACATGAGAACGTTTTATAAATAAATAAAATAATTTATTTAATTATTTTATTCATTTATTTAATTATTTAAATTTATTTATTATTTATTTATTAGCGTGAGGAAATCACACAAGCACATTCCCATGATTCATATGAGACCATATGACCTAGTAGTCATCAAATCTATTTTCTCTGATATTACTGATATAGTATTACGATAGCAAATTTCTACAGTCTGGCAACACTGGGCGCATTAGAAAATAATAATCATGTTTTGCCGTCGGCATTTGAAAAAAATAATAATCATGTTTTGCCGTAGGCATTAGGAAAAATTATCATACATTGCCGTAGGCATTAGGAAAAATTATTATGCATTGCCGTAGGCATTAGGAAAAATTATCATACATTGCCGTCGGCATTAGGAAAAATTAATAATCACTATTTCAATATTGGTATTAGAAAAAATCACTTTCATGATTTTCCCGTCGGGATATATATTCATAAAAAACCTCAAGAAAAATCACCCGTTATCACAATTAATGTAACCCAAAAAATATCACCCGTTCCCACAAGGGTTAATGTAAACAAAAAACTCCTTATGTAAACAAAAAGTAAGACGGACTTATTGAACCACCCTCGTAGGTATCATATTTCACAAATTTCCAAGAATTTAACAATTTTCTAAGAATTTAACAATTTTCAAGTTTTAATTACCCAAATTTAACAATTTCAGCAACAATTTAACAATTTTAATTGCGGCAGAACGAACAGTTCCCTAGTACTCTTATACGAAATTCTATTCGTGGAACAATAGTTGACCTGTCAAATTGCAAAAAAAAAGACGCTATGATTGGCTTGCTAGAAAGTCCTAATGGACTTAAATTTGAGAACATTTATTTATACTCAAAATCTTTATATCAACCCAAATATAAATACCTGAAGAAATTAATTTCATCAATTAAAACAATAAGATATTACAAAATTTACAGATAGTGAATCTGTTATTTCAGTCCAAAGTAATTCCAATATGATATTTAACGATGATGCGTATGGGAAGCATATTTTTGTATGGGGAGAGATAAAAATGTTGATTAATTCACTTATGTAAAACTTACATCAGAATCACCAAACATTTAATAAGAGATCATCATAATGAAATTTTAATGTTTAAGTAAGGTGAGAAAAATATAAAGCATGTTGAAAGGATAAATATGGATTTTTGATTATAAGCAAAGATAGTGAATTAAATGATGATCGTTATAGAAAATAATTTTAATACATAAAAGTTTACTTTTTCGTATTTCATCTGACCTTAAACTCCATTTATATAAATGTTATAAATGGCTAGCTACCTGTATACTAATAACTAAATCTGAATCAGATATCTTGATATGAAAATCTGAACAGCTCCTGAAAGCCTGATCTGTTACCTGATAAGCTGATCTGAAAATCAGATCAGATCCTGATAAGCTGATCTGATAACCAGACCAGCTCCTGATAAGCTGATCTGAAAATCAGATCAGGTCCTGATAAGCTGATCTGATAATCAGACCAGCTCCTGATAAGCTGATCTGATAACCAGACCAGCTCCTGATAAGCTGATCTGAAAACCAGACCAGCTCCTGATAAGCTGATCTGATAACCAGACCAGCTCTTGATAAGCTGATCTGAAAACCAGCCCAGCTCCTGATAAGCTGATCTGAAAACCAGACCAGCTCCTGATAAGCTGATCTGAAAACCACATCAGGTCCTGATAAGCTGATCTGATAACCAGACCAGCTCCTGATAAGCTGATCTGATAACCAGACTAGCTCCTGATAAGCTGAACTGATAACCAGACCAGCTCCTGATAAGCTGATCTGAAATCCAGACCAGCTCCTGATAACTTGATCTAGTAGCTGATACCTGTTATTTGCTGTTAGCGAACATGGATGAGAAAGATTTAAAGCATTTGGTGTTGACAAGAAATGTGATGAAGAAAAAGCTTCGTAGTATAAAAACTGGTGAAATTGATACAAGTGAACAACTAAAAGATATATTTAAACCTATAACAGAAGAATTCAAAAATAGTTCTAAAAATATTAAAAGAATTCTTATGAAAGAGGAAGGTAAAATCAAGACAGAAGTTGAAAATATACAAGTTTAAAGCCTGAGAAACCTTCACTCAAGATATAGACAAGTACCCCAAAGAAACTAGCAGAAGAAACAATATTTGATAATACCATCTTATTTAATGATGCTAATACTGAAAATGATGATGACGATGATTTTTACTCATAGACTTCCAATTCTGAAGACATTTATACTGACTTATCAGTATTGGAAGGCAGAAATGAATTAGATACAAACTATTGTTGATAGTTACCTCAAACTGAATGAAGATAAAATACAAGACAAATTAATAATATATCTTAAAGCATTAATATTTAAGAATATATTTAAATGCCAATTGAGGAACTACAACGTGAAATAAATTTAGAGAAAGAAGACAGTTATAAAATTGCAAAAGCAATTCTAAAAATTAAACAATTAAAAACAAATTGACGAGTTTACGATTAAATATACAGATTAGAAAATTAACTACATGTTAATATATTAGTATAAATAGCTGAAAGTGCAACATGTAGATCACAACATTTTTGGAAAAATCTGTGAAGCAACTCAATGTCTTTAAAAAGAAATTTAGTAAACGAACTCCATATTAAATCTCAACAATTGTTTGTGCTTGTAGAGATGCAATGAAAGGAATATATGAAGTTTTATGGAGCTAAGTTAGGTGAAATGGAGAACTATTCTACAGAAAATAGAAATTGTTGATTTTTGAAGACTGTAATTGACACATTCTCAAAGTTTAGTACAGCTGAAAATAAAAGCTGCACTCTAAAAGCCAAAGGAATGGAAAATATTTTTGAAGTGGTACGGGTACCAAAAAACTTACAAACAGATGATTCTAAAGAATTTTTTAATAAATACTTTGGAAAACTCATACATAAATAGAAGATTAAACATTACTTAATATGAAAGCATCAATACTAGAATGATTTAATAGATCATTGAAAGGAATGATGTGAAAAGAATTAGCTTTAATGGTTCATATAAGTGGATTGGTACATATAAAGATTTACTTAGTGTATAAAATAGAAAAATTCATCTCACCATTAACATGTTTACGATTAAACATTCCACAAATGAGAAAAAGCTGCTTAATATAGTATAAAGTAATTTGAAGAATGAATGTTGAATTTAATAAATATAAAATTAAAACGAAAAATCTAGTTTTTTGTAGGATTGATTAGGAATGATGGGTCTTAAGGAAGGTAATTAACTAAATGTAGTGGAATTCTCTAAACTTGATGGTCTGAATGAAATATTGGTAAAACTTCAGTGTTTAAAATGAACTATAACATAGTGTAATATTCAGCAGCACATCATATTATCACTTTTTATAAAGTTGTATGTACATTTTCCCATCGAAAGCGCTAGCACGCAAAATTTTACAATATGAAAATGGGATTATTATTATAGAAGAATTTCACTCTATTTATTTCTTTAGCTATCAGATCCTTAGAAAATATAGATAAACTTCGGAAATTGGGCTTTGATATCCAATCTTTAAGAATGTACATGTGTATGAATAAGTATCAAACAAACTTAGTGAATGAATATAGGCTTCAACTAGAATCACGCTGAAGCACGCATAAATTTTAAAATATACAGTAAACATATCTTACTTTATATCTGTATGAGTATTAAATAAATTTATAGAAAAAAAAAAAAAATAAAAAATGAAAGCATGCCGAAGCATGTATAATTTCAAAAGAAAAAAAAATCCTCACGTCATACAATTTTGTAAGCAAAGAAATTTTATGATTTTTTGGTCAATGAAATACATACATATGTATCTACTTTGTAAAAATTCAAAAGAGCGAACTGGTAAATTCTAATAGTAAAGATTTTTAATTGTATCACTCTACATCTCGGACTCTTACGTCACTATCCATAGAAGCATGCTAAGGCATGCATACTAGCAAAATATATAAAGCTATTAGAAGGTGATGAGACGCAATTGTATCGGGGTCAACTCAACTCATGAATGTATTGTATACGGAGATGATTGATGGTGATGATTACCTTTTTTAAGTGAATAATCATTACATATGAATGCGACAGTGGTTCACCCCTCAAACCTCATGTAGAAATACTTGAGGGGAAAAATTCTCTCAAAACATAGATATTTCATTGTTTCTAACACTTTATGAAAACACCAATGGTGAATTGCTGGTAGAGGTAACTGAGTTATTTGAGATGGATTTGATACAATAGTTGTTTATTAAACATGCATTTCTTTGTATGTAAACTAATTTCTACATACGTAATGTATATACCCAGCAAAAAATTATACAAAAATTCTCTATTCCAAGTAGTAAAATCTGAAAAAAGGAGTGGCACATTAGAAGAAAAAAAAAATAAATAAAAATAGAGACTGACTGACCAACTAATATGTACACTCTCTCCGATGGGCACACAAAACACACTTAAACATTTCAGAAATATATATACAATACGGTGAACTTTAATAAAATGAAAAAAAAAAATCATATAGAACATTAAATAAAAGCCATAGGTGCTCACCCTTCATAAAATAAACATATGTATATGTACCTTATTAATGTAAACATATTATCAGTATAAAGCAACAGAAATTTCGTCATACAAAGTCATCTTGTATCCTAGAGGAGCCGTCGATAGGGTATACCTAAATTATATGAAAACGAGTTCGTTTTCTGTTGATCGCTATTCAAGAAGGAAATATGTTTGTTCATTATGATTTAACTAATTTAAAAGTACATTTAAATTCAATCTCATATCCGTACTTCTTAACATAAAAATTAAAAATAAATGTTATCCAATTCTATATTATACTATGTATCAAAAATTCCTAAAAAGCTGTTATATGAAAGAATCTCCAGCGCTTCTAACTGCATCAGAGTTTAAGAAAAAAGCTCCTTTTATTCAATTGAATAAAATTTTAATTTGAAGCAGTAAGCAAATACATCAGCTTACTGCATTCTTATTCATAATCGTATAATAGAATATATAACTACTAAAGGACAAAGTCTAAAAGTCTTATAAATTAAGAAATATAGAAAATAACATAATTTTTATAAACGCGTAAAGTTTCAAAAGTAATTCAAACGATTTCATCGCAAAAAACAAACAAAAAGCAGCGATTGTTTTCAACAATTATGAAAATAATAATTACAATATAAAACTCCCTTTTGATTTCCAATGTTTATCAATAAAAAATAAAAAAGAAGTAATTTAACTTACAACAAAAAAACTATCAGTACCTAAGCTGGAGTGCCGGATCAGTTTCATTTAAAAATGTTTATACATTTTTAAAAAGCAAAGCAAGCTTTCCAAAATAAATGTAGAAGGCTATAGCTAGAAAAAATTTTATACCCTAAAAATGTCAAACGTTGACTAACTAACATTGCATCAACTTTAAAAACATGTAAATTAAGTACAAGAAATATTTCTATTATAGCTACTATTACTATAGAGTATGTAAGTACATATCTTCAGGAATTCAGTTTTACTTAAAACAGAAAATCCTCACAAACTTTTAAGTAAACGCAGATAAAAAATAAAATGTTTTTAGTTTCACCAACAACATACATCACATGACAAAAAATAAAACAAAAAATGTATTCAAAGATTGAGTTAAACACTTATTTGTATGTACATATATATGTACATACATACATACATACATATATAAAATCAATTTGTAGATATGTATGTATACATATCAAATTTCTTATCAATGCTTAAGTATTTATTAGATCTACATCATGAAAATATATGAAGCGTCGTTTAGTTAAAGCACAATGCAAATATAAACAATCCATACACTCAGGGAAGATCTGCAGCTTAAAAATAAGAATTCGTCACATTAATTCAATAATTTTTAATATAATAGAAAATGTATATTGAGATATCTACAAACTAATGAGTTTAATAAATGAATACTGTAAATTAATATTTTGTCCATATTGAAATAAGAAATTTTAATATGACTAAACCTTTGTTAATGGTTCTTATTAATTCAGCATGGTTTTTACTGATTTCAAGTTTGTTTTTCTCTGTGTGCAGAAAACTCTTTCAGTCAAAGAAGACGGATGTAGTTAAATAAAAAAAATTTGTAATATAAACAAATTTCACACAGACAGACTTTAACGCGAGACAAATTTAAGCATGAGAAAATATAAAGCAATCGTAAGTATAAAAACATACTAGGAATAGGGAAGTCCAGATATATGATAGTATTTTATAGTACCAAATGTCGATATTGAAAACAATTTATTTCTACCTACATATAAATACCACCTCAAATACACACACATAGCAGAATTCATATAAGAAATATCCAAGAAAATTTCAACAACACCCCACCTTTTGCAAATCATGACGAACCTTAAATTCTCCCTCAGATATACATACACAAATTCCCATGATCATACATACATACATATACAATATATAAGATTAACCTCAACAACACAACACTCTCACCAACCCGAAATTACAGATAGTCTTAAACTTCTACAGACATCTATACACATAGATTCTCACGGCTACATATCACAAGAACACCTCGCCCCTAATAAATCATAATCATCTTAAATTCTTACAAAAATACATACATACATACATACACATAACCAATTTACCTCAAGAACATCCTCACCTACCTCAAATCACGATCAGCCTTAAACTACTATAGACAGACACATCCACAAATCCCCATGGATACATATTACGTCAACAACCCTGCCCACCCAAATCATGGTCAGCCTTAAACTCCTACAGACACACAAACACACAGATTCCCCCGGTTGCATATTACTAGAACACCCCACCCCTCATAAATCACAATCAGCCTTAAGCTCCTACAGAAATACACACATTGAAATTCCTACAAACATACACACACACACATACACACGCAATCGATCTACCTCAACTACACCCCGCCCCTTCCAATCAAACCCTCACCTAAATTCTCACAGACAGACAGACACATCCGCAAATTCCTATGGTTACATATTACGGCAACAACGCCGCCCACTCAAATCACGGTCAGCCTTAAATTCCCATGGTCATACACATAACCCATTTACTTCAACAACATCCTCACCCACCTCAAATCACGATCAGTTTTAAACTACTATAGACAGACACACCCACAAATCTCCATGGCTACATATAACGTCAACAACCCTGCCCACTCAAATCACGGTCAGCCTTAAATTCCCACAGTCTAGCAACACCTAGGGAGCATTAGAAAAAATAACTTTCACGTTTTCCCGTCGTCATTAGGAAAAATAATTTTCCCGTCGGCATTTGAAAAAACAATATTCATGTATTGCCGTCGGCATTAGGAAAAATTAATAAACATGTTTTGCCGTCGGCATTTGAAAAAAATAATAATCATGTATCAAAAAAAATCACCCGTTATCACAATTAATGTAACCCAAAAAAAAAATCACCCGTTTACACAAAGTTAATGTTAACAAAAAACTCCTAATGTAAACAAAAAACTCCTAATGTAAACAAAAAACATCAAAGCGCCGCCGAAAACACAAATTTCCAAGAATTTTAAAATTTCAGCAACAATTTAACAATTTCAGCCACAATTTAACAATTTCAGCCACAATTTAACAATTTCAGCCCACAATTTAACAATTTCAGCCACAATTTAACAATTTTAATTGATTTAGAATTGGCAGTTCCCTACTACTATAATGGGTCATATAACTGGATTGATATATACAAAGATTTACTCAATGCATACAATAGAAAAGTTCATCGTACCATTAAAATGTCTCCTATTGAAGTCAACTCAACAAATGAGGAAAAGCTGCTAAATACAGTATACAGTTATTTGAAAATGTATAAAATGTCGAAATTTAATGTGGGAGATCATGTTCGCATAAGCAAATATAAGCACACATTTGAAAAAGGTTATACTCCAAATTGGAGTACAGAAATTTTCACAATTACAAGAGTTCAAAATACAAATCCTGCAACATACATATTAGAAGACTATCTTGGCAATCCTATTAAAGGTGGCTTCTATAACGAGGAACTTTCAAAAACTAGATTTCCAAATATATATCTAGTTGAAAAGGTTCTTAAAATTAAAGGGAAGGAGGTATATGTTAAATGGCTGGGATTTTCTAATCAACACAATTCTTGGATAAGTAAAGATGAAATATAGTTGGAAGAAAAACTAAATTGGCACCAACAATAGCATTAATATTAAGAAACTAATGTTAATTTTAAAACGAGAAAAAATTGAAATAAAATATGTAAATCATTCTTCTAAACCATACTGTGTACTAAACTTTATTTAATTGTAATCAGACTGTTATAATGTCAATAACACTTACTCTGAGCTCTAACTCATCAGAAGTATCTGCTAGTTACTTTCCTCCTATTGAATTACATGGTGCATATGAGTGTGCTCTAACTGATTTTCATTCATACAACAGTATTCCAAATGTAGACACCTACAACAATATGTTTCATATAGGGGGACATATAATTGAAATACCAATTGGATCTTACGAATTAAATGATATAGTTGATTTTACAGAAGAGGAATACAAACAACTCTGCCCAGCAAATAAGATTTTTATTGAAGCCAATAACAATACAATGCAAGTTAAAGTTAATAGTTCCAAGGATCCTGTATATTTTAATAAAGACAATACAATTGGAAAACTTTTAGGATTCAATAGCAAAATCCTAACACCAAACAAATATTATTATTCAGATCTTCCAGTTAATATTTTTAAAGTGAATCTCTTGCGAATTGAAAGTAGTATCGCTATAAACACATATATGAATAACTCGAAATCGCATACACTTCATGAATTTCCGATTAATGTGCCTCCAGGCTATAAAATAGATGAGGTTCCAAGAAATCTTATCTATTTACTTGTAAACACCAGAGAGATAAGTTCACTAGCGCTGCGCGTACTGGATCAACACGGTGATTTAATTAATTTCCGAGGAGAGGAAATTACAATACGAATACATTTAAGGCCAACTAAATAATGCTAATATACAACACAAATACATTGAAAAATATAGCAGCAAGAACAACAACAACATTAAAGCGACCAGCTCAACAAAAAGCTCTAACAACATCAAATAAAAATTTTCTAAAGTCCTTGAATTTTAAATTGAAGACAAAATGAGTTCAATAATAGATGTCTTAGATAAACCCTTGTCTGATGAGAATATAATCAAAAAGGACTATCATACATATGTACCATACTTACAATCTTACAACAATAATGATGAAATTAGAATTTCAATACAAAATCAAGATTTGTATGTGCTACCCAGTGAGTGCTACACATATGTAGAGGGGTTTGTTGCCGATGATAATAAGGCCAAATCTTCTTCTTCTTCTTCGGAGAAATTTTTATTAAAAAACAACTTTGTGGCATATCTATTTGATGAAATTCGCTATGAGCTCAATGGAATTGAAATTGACCATACAAGATATTTAGGAGCCACAAGCACTATAAAAAATTTGGTTTCTCTGTCACCAATAGAAAGCAATGTGATGCAAAATGCTGGATGGAACAAAATTGACGATGTCACTCTTGAAAATGGATTTTTCAATTTTTATGTACCTCTAAAAATGCTTCTAGGATTCGCTGAAGACTACAACAAAGTTATACTAAATGGAAAACATGATTTGATACTCTTGCGCAATAAGAATGATGAAGATCTTGTACGCTCGAGTGTTTCTACTGAAAAAGCTAAACTTACAATTTCACTCATCTCATGGAGAATCCCACATGTACAATTATCCGACTTTAGCAAATTGAATATGATAAAAATTATTAACAATGGTGCTTCTATACCTATGGCATTTCGCAGTTGGGCTTGTCATGTTAATCCACAATTAAACACAGGTACTAGCCATATTTGGAATGTTAAACTGGCTGCAAATAGAGAACGCCCCCGTTTTGTATTGATTGCTTTTCAACAAGAAAATAAGTTTGTTCATTGTGATTTGACTAATTTAAAAGTACATTTAAATTCAGTCTCATATCCATATGATGATCTTAACATAAAGTTCAAAAATGTACGATATGCAATTCTATATGATATGTATCTAAGATTCCAACAAAGTTACTATATGAAAGAATCTCAACCGCTTCTATCTGCATCAGAGTTTAAGACAAAATCTCCTATTATTGTAGTAGATGTCAGTCATCAGAATGAATCACTCAATAATGGACCGATTGATATAAAAATAGCATTTGAAATAGCAACTAATATTGCAGCAAAGACATCAGCTTACTGCATTCTTATTCATGATCGCATAATAGAATATATACCCATCAAAGGACAATTTCGAAAAGTCTTATAAATTGAGTAATATGGAAAATAACACAATTTTTATAGACGTACAAGGCTTCAAAAGTAATTCAAATGATTTCATCGCAAAAGAAGTAGCGATTGTTTTCAACAATTATGAATATAACAATTTCATTATAAAACCACCATTTGATTTTAAATGCTTATCAATAAAAAGGCAAAAAGAAGCAAAGTGGCTAACGAAAAACTATCATCACCTCAGCTGGACTGCTGGATCAGTTTCTTTTGAAAGCGTTTGCAATTTTTTAAAATCCAATGCAAGATGTTCTAAAATTTATGTAAAAGGTGAAGAGAAAAGACGATGGTTGGAAAAAATCTTATGCCGAAAAATTTTTAACGTTGAGGATATAGGCTGTATCAACTTTAAACAAATGGAGATTAAGTATCCAGAATATTTTTATTGTAATTATCATAAATTTGGTGTTTGCGCATTAAAAAAAAATACTATTTTACTAACAAAATAAATATCTTGCTTTAAATGAACTTTTTCACTCTTTAAAATATTAATGTATGTATTATTATAAAATTTTAAAAAATTTTAAACAATAAATGTATAGAAAAATAAAAAATCTACAAGTGTTTTCTTATTTCAAAAACAAACTACATAAAGGAAAGAGAAGGAAGTGGGAAGGAGGAGGAGAAGTTAGCATTTTTGCTAACTTGCAAATTTTTACTTTTTGTTTCTCTGCTTATGACTGTAGTTAGTTGAAACTTTGCTGCTTTAAAATAATCGCAGACAAAGAAAATGATTACGTTGCAAAATATAAATGTATTCTACACAGACACAAAATATTCCACGCACAAGTTCTTTCGATCGCACATACATATATACATACACATACATACATACATGCATCATACACACATACATACAAACATACATACATCATACATACAAATATATTTCTTAAACAAATAAACAGAATATAAGCTTACCAGCGACAAACAAGCTGGACACAGAAGCATTAGGGTGTTCACATACATGAGAACGTTTTATAAATAAATAAAATAATTTATTTAATTATTTTATTCATTTATTTAATTATTTTATTTTATAAGAATTTATTAGCGTGAGGAAATCACACAAGCACATTCCCATGATTCATATGAGACCATATGACCTAGTAGTCATCAAATCTATTTCTTTCTCTGATATTACTGATATAGTATTATGACAACAAATTTTTAAAGTCTGGCAACACTGGGAGCTTTAGAAAAAAATAACAATCATGTTTTGCCGTCGGCATTTGAAAAAAATAATAATCATGTTTTGCCGTAGGCATTAGGAAAAATTATCATGCATTGCCGTAGGCATTAGAAAAAAATAACAATCATGTTTTGCCGTCGGCATTTGAAAAAAATAATAATCATGTTTTGCCGTAGGCATTAGGAAAAATTATCATGCATTGCCGTAGGCATTAGGAAAAATTATCATGCATTGCCGTAGGCATTAGGAAAAATTAATAATCACTATTTCACCATTGGTATTTGAAAAAATCATTTTCATGATTTTCCCGTTGGCATATATACCCATAAAAAACCTCAAGAAAAATCACCCGTTATCATAATTAATGTAACCCAAAAAAATCACCCGTTCCCACAAGGGTTAATGTAAACAAAAAACTCCTTATGTAAACTAAAGTAAGACGGACTTATTGAACCACCCTCGTAGGTATCAAATTTCACAAATTTCCAAGAATTTAACAATTTTCAAATTTTAATTACCCAAATTTAACAATTTCAGCAACAATTTAACAATTTTAATTGGGGCCGAATGCCCAGTTCCCTACTACTTTTCTGATTGCAGGTAATGGCTTGATACTAAGTCTGTTAATCTGAGACCTAATATACTCAACTGTCTCACTGTATTTTTCGCCTATGGATATGTGCAGGTTTTGGACAATATATGGATCGCTGGTTGATAGCGTATTTTCTCTTCTAATCGCGTTTTCTTGCTTTTCAAAGGCCTGCCAAAATGTAACTAGTTCTTTGTTTTTACTTCTGCACAAGTCTAGCGTTCGCGGATCATGTGGAGCCTTCTTGATGTTTGAAATAAGTTTTTCTATCTCAGTTGCTTTCTCTTGCTGCTAAGACATAAGACTCTTTAAGTTTGTCATTTCAGATTGCCTTTTTGTTTCTTAGAGTTTTGTTATTTCTTGAAGAAATATTCAATACAGATCAGTAATGGAAAACTCAGTACTATTGTACTATTTTCAGTACTTTTTCGCAACAAAAATACCGCAGTACCCCCACGTCTTATTTAGTATTCTTTTTGTGTTTTGGTTTGTTCCCAATTCAGACACATAAATCTGAACTGAGACTATTTTTACCTTTGTTGTTCTCACAAGAACTTGAACCTGAAGAACACAAATCAATTAAATAGAAACACCTTGAATGCATTAAGAAATGCTTGATTAATTTCTTTATTTTTCATTCTTATATACTAAAATAGTGCTAGTAGAATAAACAACGTTTGCATAATTCTTGTCTTGTCAACAATAATGGTTAATGAACTTAAAAACAAAATTAGGTCATAATAAAATGTTTAGTGGTCAATGAACTTAAAAACAAAATTTGGTAATAATAAAATGTTTAAAACAGAAATAATAAGTAGAATAAAATGTTTAACTACAAAACGGCCTGGACACACTTCAAAACCGCTTGAATAATCCACGAATCTTAACAAATAATATTATAAACAGGTTGTTGCGCCAACAAAAAATACCTGACAGTCCCTCTGCTGCTGCTATAAAAAGGTTGGACAACATTACCCACGAATCCAATAATTTAAATATCAATACAACATCTTGGGATCCATACTGGTCAACATATTAATAAAGTACTCATGTGTTATATGAGCAGTTCATACAGCTACCTAGGTCAGTACCATCTTTAGAAGAGCTATTAACCTTCAGTCGCTAGAGGCAGTTGGACGAATCTAAGGTATATCAAAAAGAACAGTGTCTGCAGCAACCACTTCTCAGGAGACCCATCAATGCAAATTGTGCAATAGTGGAAATCATCAGTTGTGTTATTTCAACAAAGTCTTATCAAAATCTATTCCTTAGCGATTGCAGTGGGTTTAGCAGCAAAATCTATACATGAACTGCCTCAAGTCTGGACACATTGCATAACAATGCACAACAAGCTGCTGTAGAAAATGTCAGAAAAAACATAACGCATTGGTTCATCTTGGAATACAACAACATAACACAAAATCTTCAACCCCATCATTAAACAACAGTTCAAGTTTGAGTAACGCACAATTACTTTCAACAGTAGCATCGGCAAATCTCACTAGTGCAAGACAGGGCTAAGTTCTGCTGGCAACCGCTCGCGTAAAAATCACAGCTAAAAACGAACAATCTGGTATCTTAGAGCAATTTTGGATTCTCGTTCACAAATCAATATTGTGACAAACCGACTAGTAAATCGATTATCCATCAAACCAAGAGAAAAATCTCTATGCATCGAAGGAATTGGCAATCACTCGCGAAAAACAACTCAACGCATCAACATGGTCCTTCAATCTATAACTAATAGCTTCAGCACAAGGCTAGAGGCCTTCGTTCTGCCCAACATTATTCCGATCCAACCTTCTAAGGAAGTCAACTGCACATCCTGGCCAATTTCGAAAAATATACAACTGGCTGACCCAGAGTTTAATAAACCCACTAACATTGATGTTCTACTAGGAGCAGAATACTATCATGAACTAATGATTTATGGCAAAATAAACTCATCACCTGAACTACTAACCTTAAAAAACACGAAACTAGGTTGGATTATTAGCGGAAAGGTAGAAGAAGAGAAGGTTCATTCACCGCAGCGACTTGTGCAGTTAACAGTGAAAGCAACAAAAACGAACTCATTGAACGTTTTTGGAGACTAGATGAGTTTACATCAGACAACGTTTTCAAGATTCAAGGCGTTAGAACATAGACAAGCGAAAATTGAGGATATTAAAAATAAATACGTTGATTTCATGAACAAATATGAAAAAACTGGGCCACATGACCCGCATAGATAACTCTGTGGTGACTGATCCTCATTTTTACATCCCTCATCACTGTGTGTTTAAGCCAGAAAGTAAAACTGCCAAGCTCCGAGTAGTATTTGATGCTTCTGCAAAATCCTTAACAGGCATCTCTCTTAAGGCGGTTTCAGACTATAATAAAACTATTAATACTTTTGACGAAAATGCTTCCATGATCTAATTTCTATTTAAAAAATTTCAAAAACAATAACAAAACATGTCAGAATTGCATTTTCCACAAAAGTATTAATACTTTTATTATAGTCTGAAACATATTAAGTGTTGGTCCCCGAACTCAAGTAGACCTCTTTGGTCCGCTTTTTGTATTCTGTACCCGGCAGACCGAAACATGCAACTAATATTTTAGAGAAAGAATCCATCTGAAGTAATTCAAATATACAAGATGAACACTGCAACCTCCGAACTTAGCAACAAAATTTTTGCAACAATTAGCAGATTAGAAAAAAATGGAAAAATATGCATTATGTTCAAAAACATTAGGATACGACTTTTACGTGGACGATGGCATAATTGGTTTAGATAATTTGGGTACAGCAGTTCAAATCCAACAACAACTAACTAAATTACTACGTGATGCTGGTTTCAAACTAAGGAAATGGTGTGCAAACCATCCTCAGCTATTATCCGAAATTTCTTCAGAAGAGAAAGAGCTGGATCAAGACTTTGACAGCCAATGCACAAAAATTTGGGACTGACATGAAATCCGAAGGCAGATATGTTTTGCCTTAAGGCAGATATTCAAACATCACACAGAATTAAAAAGTGTACTGCTACATCAGACATAGCTCGAATTTTCGATTCATTGGGCATTGCGGGTCCGGTGGTAGTTGCTGCCAAAATGTTCATACAAAAGCTATGGCAGCTAGAACTGTCTTCGGATGAATCTTAACGAAACTGGTCTTCATTTCGGCAAACTTTAAAACATCTAAATAATTTATCCGTTAAAAGACATATTTTTGATGGACAAATTTCAAAACACACACAAATTTTTTTTGCATGTTATTTTATTTATGTATTGTATCTTCATATATGAACTAATCATAAGTATTCAAATCTTAAATCTAAAATATAATTAATAGGCCCGACCAATGTCGGACATAAACTTGATGATAGTTATTAATAATATATAAGTAGTGATAGGCAGCTTCATTTTCAAGTATTTTAAGCAGCTTCATCTGGAGTGTTTAGTGTTAGAGCCCTTGTATCTCTCTTTTTTTAAGCGGATGTGTCCAGTAAAGTTCAAAATATTACGAGCAAGCGGATTAGGATGTGACTCGAGTTTTGTTAGATATTTGCCTGCGTATTTTGCAATTTCTTCAGTCACTAGTGGCATATTTAAATCACGATGTATTTGAATTTTTGACGAGCCATGGAGCCGATGTTATCAAACCTAAAATTTTGTTTTGCGTTCGTTGAATTTTCTCAACATTTGAAGCTGAAGCCGTGCCTCATAACTGAATTCCGTAGCACCATATTGGCTTTAAAAGTGACTTGTATATTAAAAGTTTGCAGTCTAGGCTGAGTGTTGAATTTCTGCCAATCAGCCAATGTACCTGAGTTAATTTTAGTTTCATTTGAGTTAACTTAGAGTCAATGTGATGTTTCCATGTAAGCCGTCGATCAAGGTGTATACCAAGATATTTCACATGTGAATATTGAGGATCAACTTGATTGTTAATCCGAATGGGGTAACAAGTATATCTTCGTAAGGTAAATGTTACTTGAACACACTTTTGTTCATTTACCTTAATTCTCCATATGTTCAACCATAGCTCCAGCTGGGCAATGTGTTCCTGAAGATATCGAGACGCCACGTAAGGGTGTTCATGCATACTAAGGCAGGCTGTATCGTCGGCAAATGTAGGAGTATGGATACTTTACTGCTCACAGGCATACCACAAGTATAAATCAAATACAAAACTGGTCCCAGTATACTCCCCTGTAGCACACGTGATGAGATAGTTTCATGCATACTCATAAAGTCTCCTTCCACAACTGTAAATTTTCGGGTAAGAATGTAACTTTCCAAAAGATTTAGAATGTTTATTGGTAAATGTGTCTAAAATTAGGCCTTCATGCCACACTTTATCAAATGCCTGAGAAACATCAATAAACAGGACAGAACAATACTTCTTTTCTTCAAATGTTTTTCTTATAACTTGAACCAATCTATGCGTTTGCGCAATGGTGCTATGCTGGCTATTTAAACCAAATTGATGGTCTGGGATGCACCCATTATCAGTTAAAATTGAAGACAATTTTGTCATGAGTAGCTTTTCAAAGAGCTTTGACATTGCTGACAGTAAACTTTTTGGCCTATATGACTCAGCCTTGGTAAGATCTTTACCTGGCTTTGGAATGATTTTAACTTTGGCAAGCTGCCAGGGTTGTGGATAATACTCCAGTCGTAAAATATCATTAAAAATTAATAACAGGACTCTAATTGCAATACGAGGCAACTTAATTAGCATCTGGTTACTAATTCCATCAATACTTGTTCTTTTTTCGGCTTGAGTCCGGCAATTAGTTTTTGTATATCACATATCTTAAGTTTTAAGGGTTGAGGGGGTAGAGCAACTACACTCGGAAAATTAGCAACACCGGTACATGTGTTTGGGGTAAATACGGATTTTAAATGCTCAGCAAATATGTTACATTTTTCAGTATCGCTTCTTGCCCAACCTCCGGTAGATGTGCGCAGAGTTGGCTTAAACTCAACGGGTGTTTTAAGCTTTTTAGCAGCGCGCCACAAAGAGTAATTAGATGCTGGTGTGACATCAAGACCTTCCAGATAATTTTTAAAAGATGCAGTTTTTTCAGATGTAAGCAACTCGGAGTCGTTTAGTGCACTTTTTAAATCTGATTTTGTGTTGAGGTGATCTGTGCTGCTGCCATTCCCTTCTAGCTCCTCTTTTTTCACGTACGAGACGTTCAACATTTGTAGAATAAATTCTATTAAACCCAGTGTGCGGATGGGAGGTAGTGGCATGTTCAGCAGCTTGTTTTATATTCTCGTTAAGATTATCAATGTTAGCTTCAATATCATCGAGTGTTCTTAGCGTAATATTTTCCGTGCAATGACTACTAAGATATTTTTTGAATCCCATCCAATTAACACGATTCATCATCCTGACATATGGGTGAGGTAAAGCGCTTCTCAGTGGGCTACACACAATTACACACCTTTTTGGATGCATCAGCAAAGGCCTTTGGCACCACGGTTGACATACGCTCTAAATTGAAGGATGTTCATGTCATAGTAAGATTATTATGCCCAAAGTCACGTATTTCACCGTTGAAAAGGGTGACTCTTCCGAGATTAGAACTATATGCCGCTCTTCTTGGAACCAAACTTACCACGAGAGTAAAAAAAGAAATACATGCTGAAAACATGCCAACATAGCTATGGTCGGATTCGGAAACAGTACTTCACTGGATCAGCTCTACAACATCTTCACGACACATATTTGTAGCAAATCGAGTTAGCAAGATTCAAGGAAACAATAAGCGTTCAATGGTGATACTTCGATTCAAAGAGAAATCCAGCTGACCTGACTTCTCAAGGTTTAAGTCCCGAACAGCTATTAAAATATAACCTATTGCTTGTCGGACCAATATTTTTACATGGCAGCGAAAACCGCTGTCCTAAGGAATTTAATAAAGATTAACCAACTCTCTTTTTAGAAGAATTCACCCAAAAACCAGTAACGGCTTTATCTACAGCTGCACCTGGATTAGAAGAAAGCATATATAACATTAACAATCTTAATTCATTCAAGACGCTTCAAAGAGTAGTAGCATATGTATACCATTTCACGAAAAATATTAAGATGTTAAAGACGGACCGACCAATAAGCAAAGTACTCACGCTTCAAGAACCAACCTTAGCCTTAACTAATAGCCAAGGCCAATCAAACATCTGAATTTAAAACTGAATTCAACATACCAAAGAACTCCTGAACGAGAATGATGTAATACGGGTCGGGGAAAGACTGGAGGCCTCTAGTCTTCCATACAAAGCGAAACACCCAATACTCCTACCGTAAAACGGTGCGATTGTAAAGCTAAAAATCAAAATGTTGCATATTGAAAATTATCACTGCGGTTCACAAACATTATGAGCCATCTCAAGGCAGCAGTTCTGGATCATCAAGGGAAAAATAATGGCTAGAAACATAGTTCAAAACTGTGTACGGTGTACGAAGTCCAGGCCTATGCTAATGAAGTAAATTATGGGAGACCTACCCGCTAGTCGTGTGACTCAGACAAGACCATTTATGATATCAGGTGTGGACTACTGCGGCCCACTCTGGGTGCACTACAAGGTTAGAGGCAAGAAGTCACACAAGGTGTACATATCAGTCTTCATCTGTTTCGCAACTAAGGCAGTACATTTAGAAGTGGTGAGTGATCTTACTACAGAAGCATTAATTGGAGCCCTCAAGAGATTTGTGGCTCGTCGAAGACGCTGTCAAACCATATACTCTTATAATGCCACAAATTTTATAGTGGCACGAAATCAGCTTGAAGAGCTAAATGATGTCATCTTTTCCGAAAAATCGCAGGAAGCAATCATCAGATCTTACAATACTACTAGGATGAAATTAAAATTTATACCCCCAAGAGCACTTCATTTCGGTGGATTATGGAAAGCAGCAGTTAAATCCGCCAAACAATTATTACTTCGAGGTGTGGCAACAGCTTCACTGACATACGAAGAACTGGAAACAATAATCATCGAAATTGAAGCAATTCTAAACTCACACCACTCACCCCACTGTCGAGTGATCCAAATGACTTAGCAGCCTTAACACCCGGACATTTTCTGATCGGAGAGCCACTTACGGCTTGAGTAGATTCTAGGGCACTTAATCCTACCATTTCACTTACGAAAAGATGGAACCTCTTGTCCCAGCTAAAATACGAATTTTGGAGACGTTAGTCATTAGAGTATCTACACCATCTTCAAGAAAAACGAAAGTGGAAAACACCATCAGAAAATGCAAGGGAAGGGAAGTTGGTCATAATAAAGGAGGATAATCTGTCTATAATGCAATGGGCACTCGGCAGAATTCTTAAAACTCATGAGGGAAACGATGGTAAAGTTTGAGTAGCAGGAATAAAAAGAAGGTCCATTCATAGATTAGCTCAGTACAACACGATGACGAATCACCAACTAACGAGTTATCCAACTCCATTTTCTCAATCCAGTTGCTATGAGCAATGGCATGAATATAAGCAGATTTCATTGTAACCCAGGACTATATTTTGAAGGAATTGGTACTATACAACTGGTTACGGCTGAATGGAAACTGATCGTGTACTATGACTTAGCATCATTTTCTTCCGAGATAAATGCCTTTCAGTCTGGATTAGCCACCCTGCAGCAATTATGTTCTACTATAAAACAGCAAACAACTTGTTACTTGTAAATAAAGGAGGAACTACTAGAGTAAAGGAAGCTATTTGTCACTAACAGAGTAAAGAGGGGTGCCTTTAAAATTGTAGGAAATGTGGCAAGATGAAATGTCAGACAACATTAAAAGGGCCAAGGTCGAAACTGATTATATGTTTAAATTATTTAAGAATTAAACGTCTATTATTGATTCCACTATAAACATAATTAAGCAAGATGAACTTGGTACACAGAAACAAATAAGGGAAATTGTTGAAAAAATAAATGGAGAAGCAAACGCACTAGCCAAGGTATCTGAACAAGTTACTCAAACACAACTTATTTTACTTTTATCCAATCAATTAACTTTAACAGCACTAAATTTGCCAAGCATAGAAAAAGAAATTATTGAAGTACTCTCCGATTCTTACCATGGCAAAATTAGTCCTCTTTTATTATCACCCCATCAACTAAGGAAGGAAATTTTTTTTAAGACGTTTTTTTTATTTATTGTATCTTCAATTATGAACTAACAATAAGTATTTAAATCTTAATCTAAAGTATAATTATTAGGCCCAACCAATGTCGGACGTGATAGTTACTAATAATCATAAGTAGTGATAAGCACAAAAAAAATATTTTTAAGCAGCTGCATCTGGAGTGTTGTTTATTAGAGCCATTGTATCTCTCTTGTGTCCAGTAAAGTTCAATATATTATGAGCAAGCGGATTAGGATGTGACTCGAGTTTTGTTAGGTATTTGCCTGCGTATTTTGCAATTGCAAGGAAGGAAATAACGATAATAAAGGCACATCTTCCAATACAACGCACACTTCCAATTGAAGATGATAGTTTAATTCAACTATACAAGCTAATTCAGGCCAAGGGAGCAGTGACAAAAGGCGAAGTTATGTTTGAAATCACGCTGCCACTCATCGACCAACAGTTTTTAGAACTACTAAATGTCATTCCAGTTCCCACGCCACGATAACAAATAACGTCTTAATATCCATTGCTATAGAAGAACCTTTCATTACCACAAATTCACACAGAGATGAATTTATTTCTTTTACAAATCTCGACTTAAATAACAAGCTGCATCAAACCTAAATATGATGTATATTTATTCAATAACAAGCAGTTTAGGCTCAAAGGAAATGCAATTGCCAACTCTTGTGAAATTAACATTCTTTACAACCACAACACAGCCAATTGTAAACTTGCACAGATTGCAGACTACAGATAATGGACACAATTAAAAAAAGCTTACAAATGGATGTTAACTATCACCACGGAAATAGAGTTTTCAGCAGTATGTGGTGCTGAAACTTCACAACACCTAATGAGAGGCATTGGAATAATGCAAATAGAACCAAATTGCATAATCCAAAAAAAACATGATCACTATTCAAGCTCACTTTGGTGCATCAAGTAACTTACACTCCTCATACGTCCAACTAAAACACATCAGCCACATAAGCACACCTCAGGAGATCAAATCACCTGAATGAACTGGATGATTTAAAAAAAAGATTCACTGAGTCAGCCGATATACATATACCAGAACTAATCAAGTCTAACAGCCAACATCATCAAGCACTTTCAATTTCACTTATCATTTTGGTAGTCATCACAATATTTAAAATTTGCTCAAACTATGGAGACAGAAAAACTAACAAAACCAATCAAAAACCGCCTCACCCAGTTGTACTGCCCCGAGCTGTCACAGTCGACATATTCGACACCTGAAAGATGATACACACTGTCACCATTGCTCGTTGGTCAATGAGGGGGAGAACGTTGACACATCAATATAATTATTAAGTTTTTATGAATAAAATTATTGTTTAAGTATAATTTGCTTAGTTAACATTTAACGGATTTTTACATTTGTTCAATAAACATAAATATGTATAAGTTGCTTATGTACTTCTGTATTGTTCAATGAAAATAATTTGCTTACTAAACATATAACAAATATTTACTCTTGACTCAAATTATTCTGTAAGTTCAATGAACACAAATATTGATGATTTGTATTTTATATTTAAGTTTTATTATTTCGCAAAACAACCAAGTATTATATTGCAATTCTCACAACTACATACTACTATACACTATTATAATTTTTTTGTTATTTCAGGTTTTTAAGATTAAGCAGTTTTATTATTAATAATTTTGTACATGAAATACTGAAGTATATTTATTTGACATTATGTCTTTATTTAATTTCAAAATTTGGCTTGTGGAACTCGTCAGTAGACTTCAGCCCAAAAAATTTTTGAATTTAGTTAACAAACTCCGTATGTTTATAGTAAGACTCTTAATACTATATTGAGAATCACAATATACAAACACAATAAGTTTGAAAACTGCAAACAAAAATCTTTACAAAACAAGCATAAAAGTATTTAAAAAGCAAAAAGAAAAATAAAATATGTATTTTCATACATGAAATACTGAAGTATATTTATTTCACATAATGTCTTTGTTTAATTTAAAAAATTGGCTTGTTTTTATGGTTAAGCATTGTCTATATGCATTTCGAGTTCACCCAGCGGGAATAATAAGGTATCCAGTCGTGCCAGTAGTCATCATTCACGAATGACAATAAGCATTCATTTAGAACTCTATGAGTTCTTTCTACAGTTTCATGATGGTACGATGTGGATATTTTATGTTCTATTTTTAGCAAAGTACATATTTCTTTCATTAATTCATTTACAAACTCTGTACCTCTGTCCGATTTCAATATTTTAAATATGCCGTAATTCAATATTAAATTTTCTGTCAAACATTTTGCGATTGATTTGGATTCCTTTGTTTCCGTTGGTGCAGCTATTAAGTATTTAGTTAACTCACATTGCATTGTTAATATAAAGGTCGTAAAGGGCCAACTGTATGACTATCGTACAAAAACTATTTTTTTGTATCTGTAATGCATGACGGTTGTTTGGTGTGTTTTACTTGTTTGTTTCTCTGACATAGATCACACTCTAAAACGTTCTTTCTTACCATTTTGTACATATTTTTCCATATGTATTTTTGTTTCAATTTGATTAAAGTTTTTCTTACTCAAAAATGTCCTCCGCATGGTGTGTTGTGATACAATTTAATTAATTAATTTTTTCTGTCTTCGTCTGTTATTATTTGAGGATTACTATATAACTGTGATGTATTGAAAGGTGTTTTTTAAAGAAAGAACTTTTATTGAATAAATGAAAATATAAAACATAATAATATATATAAATTGTAAACTAATTCAAAACCTACTACGCTAATGTAATTAATGTAAAGTACAATACCATCATTCCCTTACTTAAGATTGATAATAAATCTTAGATAAGAATTCAAAATTGTATTAAATTGAAAGATAGGTTAAAATGTAGAAATAATAATACATAAAAATTTTTAATAAAATAGAAGTAGTTTAAATAGTTTTAAGTGAAGTTTGCACTTAAGTCTTAACAGCTTTACCATCTCTTCGTGGTCGTAACAAACTTTCAGATTTTAGTTCTTCGAAAGATTTATGGAAAATTCGTCTTTTCTTTACCTTCTCTTCCTCATTTTAATCCTTGGAACCAATGTCAATAAGCAGCTCTCTTTTACGCATTTGATTACAGTTTGATTTATATGTTTTTTATTGAGGTATAGAACTTTAAGTTGGCATCACTTTTTTAACTGGCGGCCATTTTGTCAGCTGTCAAGTGATTAATATTTAGTTTGGTTTGCCATTTCATCATGAACAGGTTGACAAAAGAACAACGCTTGCAAATCGTGCAAATTTATTTCGAAAATAATGGTTCAGTTCGCGAAGTTTACCGCAAGCTCCGTCCATTTTATGGTCGACATAATCGTCCATCAGAGCAATTAATTCGGTTAACCATGGATCGTTTTCGCACTAAGTTTACTCTATGTGATAATACGCATCCGCAGAGACGTCGAACAGTGCGCACCGAAGAAACAATTGCCGCTGTAGAGCAAAGTGTTGAAGAGGACCCGAATGAATCGATTCGCCATCGTGCACAGCAATTGGAGCTTTGTCCATCAACTTTATGGAAGATTTGAATGTGGCATGAATGTGGATGAGTTGTGGTTCCAACAAGACGGCGCTACATGCCACACAGCGCACGTCAAAATCGATTTATTGAAGGAAACATTCGATGAGCGCATAATTTCGCGGAATGGACCTGTCAATTGGCCACCAAGATCGTGTGATTTGACACCATTGGATTATTTTCTTTGGGGATATGTGAAGTCGCTCGTCTACGCCAACAAACCAGAAACGTTAGGGGACTTGGAAGCCAACATTCGTGGCGTTATTGCCAACATACGGCCCCATATGCTCGAAAAAGTGGTTGAAAATTGGACCTGTAGAATTGGCTTTATTCGAGTCAGCCGCGGCGGCCACATGCCCGAAATCATATTTAAACATTAATGGCATAAAATTATCCTTCCAATAAAGCCAAATTGATGGACATTAAAACGATTTTCTTGTGTTTTATTTCAATTCGAAGCTCTATACCTCTAAAAAACACCCTATATTATTATGAGTGTGTATGAAAATATAAGATCTAGGACCTAATTGCATTTTAACTTTAGCCTCAGACCATTTAGGTTTGTTAGGATCCCTATAATCACGTATAAAAACTGGGTCACCAGAGTTAAAATCTACTAATCTTTTACCCTTATGGTTTTCAATGTTGTTCTCCTGACTCTTTATGATCTGATCTCTAACTAAGGGAGGTTTTAGCAAACTTAAACGAGACTTAAGTAATCTACCTAAAAATAGTTTTGAAGGACTTTCTCGTGTTGTGCAAGGTTTTGAGTTTCTATAATCAAAAACAAATTGATTCAAAATAGTGTCAAAATTATGATTAACATTGCTGTTCAGTGATGTAATTAGTGATTTTTTTAAAGTCTTGAAAAAATTCTCCGCTTGACCATTTGTTGCTGGATGACCAGTTGCAGTTAAAATATGCTTAATACCATTCATACTTGTAAAATCATTGAAATCTTTCGAAGTGAGCTGTTTACTATTGTCACTTACAATTGTGTCTACTAAACCATATTGCCATAATCTTCTCAATGACTGAATAGTGAACAAAGATGTTATATCTTTAGTTTTAAAAACTTCTACCCACTTAGTAAAAGAATCTATAATTACTAATAAGTAGTAACCTTTTACAGGGCCTGCAAAATCTAAATGTATCCTGCTCCAAGCTGAACTTGCAGGTTGCCATGGTATCAGCACGGACTTCTCTGGACTATATCCTATTTCTTGACAATGTACACAACTTTTAACTAATTTCTCAATTCCAATATCCAGATTGGGCATTTAACAATGCCCATATGAAAGCGATGCAGTTGATCAAGTACAGATTTTTTTAGTTTAGGAGGAACTACAGTTCTATAACCCCAAAGAATACAACTGTATTCAACTGACAATCTTTTAAAAGGTTCAAACTCATTGCCTTCTAACCATTCTAATAATCCAGAGTATATAGCATCTACTACCTTAGAAAGTACTGGATCACGTCTTGTCTCTCTAGCAATATCTCTGAATGTTAAGTTTAAATAATTTTCGGATTCAACCAAATTTATAAAGTTGCTTTCTTCCTCATCAGGTACAGTTTCAGATTGCGGAAGTCTTAAAAGCTCATCAGCATCATTTTGTTTACCTTTTACATATTCAATTGAATAATTAAAACCTGACAATATAAATGCCCATCTTTGGACCCTAGCCGAAGCCATTTGTGGTAATCCCTCATTTTCACCAAAAAAAAAAAAAAATGTAACGGTCTGTGATCCGTTCTCAAAATAAAATGTTGCCCTAGTAAATACTGTCCGAGCTTAGTTATACTATATTTAATTGCTAGTGCTTTTTTTTCTAACGTACTATAATTACGTTCAGTTTTTGATAAAGCACGAGATACAAAAGCTATAGGCATAACTGTGTTATCCGGAATAAGACACCTGCCAACGCTATGTTACTTGCATCTGTAGTTAAAATTATTGGTAATGAACTATTAAAATGCACTAGAACTTGATCTGAAGACACTTCAGATTTAATCTGTTCGAAAGCCTTTGACACTGTTCTGATCATTCAAAATTTTTAATATTTTTCCTTAATAATTCATACAGAGGGTTTATTTTCATAGTGAAATTTTCAATAAACTTGGAATAATGATTCGACATTCCTATAAACGCTCTAACTTCAGTAATATTTTGCGGTGCCGGACAATTGATTACACTTTTATACCTATCACTGTTTTTTTGTAGGCCATTTTTATCAATTGTGAATCCTAAATACGACACTTTATCCTGCAGATATTTGCATTTGTCTATATTCAACTTAAGTCCTACCTCTTGTAGCTTCTTTAAAACGATTTTAAGAATTTTAGTATGCTCAGCTATTGTTTTACCTGTAATTGTAATATCATCCTGATACACAACAATACTTGGAACACCACTTAAAATACTTTCCATAGTCTTTTGGAAAATTGTCGCTGCTGGCTTAACACCAAGAGGTAATCTCTTCATTTTCAATGTCCCTCCATGTGCACAAACGTTGAGATTTCTCATCTTATAAAAGCTGGGTACGAGCATTGGACAGATCTAATTTGGAATGTATTTCACCACCACTTAAAGCTGCAAAAATTTCATCCATGCGTGGTAAAGGATAACCAATTATTTATTGCGATCTTGTAATCACCACATATACGGAGTTTACCATTATTTTAAGAATTGGTACCAATGGTGTACCCCATTCAGAATGATCAACTGGTACTAATATATCCCTATTAATAAGATCTTTTAACTCATCCTCAAGTTTTGATTTTCAAGCCAAAGGAATAGCACGAGGCTTGAAAAATATAGGTTTCGCATTCTCATCGACTGGTAGTAAACAATTCTTAAAATTAATTTTTTAATTGGTCTATAATGTGCCTATTATCAACAATATTCACGTTTTCTACCTGATTATTTTTTTTAATACATGTATTTATTTATTGTATCTTCAAATATGAACTAACAATAAGTATTCAAATCTTAAATCTAAAATATAATTATTAGGCCCGACCACTGTCGGACATAAACTTAGTGATAGTTATTAATAATACATAAGTAGTGATAATCAAAAAAAAAAAAAAGTATTTTCAAGTAGTCTGATCTGGAGTGATGAGTATAAGAGTCCTTGTGTCCCTCTTTTTTAGGCGGATGTGTCCAGTAAAGTTCAAAATATTACGAGCAAGCGGATTAGGATGTGATTCTAGTTTTGTTAAATACTTGCCTGCGTATTTTGCAATTTCTTCAATCACTAGTGGCATATTCAAATCACAATATATATTTGAATTTTTCATGTACCATGGAGGCGAAGTTATCATACGTAAAATTTTGTTTTACCTTCGTTGGATTCCGTCGATATTGGAAGGTGAAGCAGTGCCCCATAGTTGAATTCCGTAGTACCATATAGGTTTCAAAAGTGACTTGTATATCAAAAGTTTGCAATCTAGACTGAGAGTTGAATTTCTACCAATCAGCCAATGTACCTGAGCTAATTTTAGTTTCATTTGTGTTAGCTTAGAATCAATGTGTTGTTTCCCTGTAAGCCGTCGATCAAGGTGTATACCATGGTATTTTACATGTGAATGTTGAGGAACAATTTGATTATTGATTGTAATGGGGGAACAAGTATCTTTTCATAGATTAAATGTTACCTGCGCACACTTCTGCTCATTTACTTTAATTCTCCATAACTTTAACCATAGTTCCAGCTGGGTAATATGTTCCTGAAGATATCGGGACGGCTCGTGAGGGTTTTCGTGCATGCTAAAGAAGGCTGTATCATCGGCAAAAGTAGATGTATCGATTTTAGTGCTAACCGGCATATCACAAGTATAAATCAAATACAAAACTGGTCCCAGTATACTGCCCTGTGGCGCACCGGCAGAGATAGATTCGGGAACACTCATGAAGTCTCCTTCCGCAACAATGAATTTCCGGGATAGAATATAACTTTCCAATAGCTTTAGAAAATTTATTGGTAGATATGTCTTCAATTTTAAAGTTAGGCCTTCATACCATACTTTATCAAATGCCTGAAAAACGTCAAAAAAGAGAGTAGAACAATACTTCTATTCTTCAAATGTTCTTCTTATAACTTGAACCAATCTATGCGTTTGTTCAATGGTACTATGCTGACTTCTAAAACCAAATTGATGATCCGGTATGCATCCACTATCAGTTAGAATTGGGGACAATTTTGTCATGAGCAGCTTTTCGAAAAGCTTTGATATTGTTGAAAGTAAACTTATTGGCTTATAGGACTCAGCTTTGGTAAGATCTTTGCCCGGCTTTGGAATCATTTTTTACCTTGGCAAGCTTCCAGCTGTGTGGATAATACTCTAGTCGTAATATGGCATTAAAAATAAATAGTAAGATTCTAGTTGCAGTGCGAGGCAGATTCATCAGCATCTTGTTACTAATTCCATCAATACCTGGAGCTTTCTTCGGGTTGAGCTCAGCAGTTAGTTTATGTACATCACGCATCTTAAACTTTAAGGGTCGAGGGGGTAGAACAACCACACTCAGCAAATCAGCAACACTAGTATATATATTTGGGGTAAATACGGATTTTAAATGCTCAGCAAATATTTTACCTTTTTCAGTATCGCCCAATAACCGGTCGAAGTGCGCAGAGGTGGTTTCAACTCAACGGGTGTTTTAAGCTTTTTAGTAGCGCGCCACAAGGAGTAATTAGATGCTGGTGTGACATTGAGATTTGCAAGATAATTTCTAAAAGATGCAGTTTTCTCAGATTCAAGCAACTCTTGGAGTCGTTTCGTGCACCCTTTGAATCTAATTTTATTTTAGGGTGATCTGTGATGTTGCCATTCCATTCTAGCTCTTCATTTTTTAACGTACGAGACGTTAAATGTCTGTATAATAAATTCTGTTAAACCCAGTCTGCAGATGGGAGGTAGCGGCATGTTCAGCAGCCTGTTTAATATTCTCGTTGAGATTGGCAATGTTAGATTCAATGTCATCTGGTGTTCTTTGCTTTATATTTTCCGTACAATGACTACTAAGGTATTTTTTGAACCCCAGCCAATTAACACGATTTATCATCTTCATATATGGATGAGGTAAGTCACTTCTTAGTGGGTTACAGATTGTCACGATAGTGGGAGAGTGATGGGACGAGAGATCTAGAAAAGCTTCAACTTGAACTAAATCCCTAGAGGTATTTTTCATGACGCCAAAATCTATGACATCCGGAATTTTTTGTATGTCAGTAGGCCAATAAGTGCTCTCCACTCGAAATGACGTCCAAGTCCATTTTTGCAATTGTGTTGAACAACGCTCTACCTCTGGGAGTAATAAGACGAAAATCCCAGAACGAATGTTTTGCATTGTAGTCGCCAGCTGCTACAAAACAAGGTCCAAGGGATTTGTAGAAATTCTCGTATTGATCCTCAGTGATTGAAAATCTGGAAGGGGAGTAAATTGATGATATCACGAAATTTGTACAAAAATGTTGAATGCCAATATTTGTTGCTTGTAGATGTTCTGCACAAATGTTGTCAAGAATATAGTGCTTGAGTCTTGACTTTATTAAAATAGCTGATCCACCGCAAGCTCTTCCTCTAGGGTCCTTTGTATCATATATAGTGTAGCCATAAATTTTAAAAAGGCTTCTCGAAGTCAAGTGAGTCTCAGAAACCAACATTATATCAATATTTTTTTCATGAGGAACTGCTCAAGTTCATTTTTATGTTGGCGAACGCCGTTTGCGTTCCAGAAACATATTTTTAACATGTTCATGGTTTGTTAACTAATGCTTGAAGCAGTGTATGCTGCATTCGAAGCATTTCTTGCATCATGCTAGTCATATTTGTTGTAAAGTTGTTTATAAATTGCACCAGATTATCAATAGTGCTTTCAAGGCGACTGAAATTAAAGCTTGAGTTTGCATTTGTTGAATTATTTGGTGGTGAAAGATTTTGTGATGGAATAGAATTTGTCTTAGCAGCATCGGCATTCGAAACACGGGAAGTGACTGGTTGGCTCATTTGCACAAAAGTGGAGGAGTAAGCGTTTGCTGATTGAGCTGGAGCTAATTTAGGTTTTTGCACCATGGTCTGCTTTACGAAAGAGTACACAGGACAACCTCTGTAGTTAGTGGTGTGATTACCTCCCCAATGACTGCATTTTTTTTATCACTTTGAGTTTTTGACTTATTGCAACTAGCAGTGCCGTGTAATTCGCCGCACACAACACAAACAGTAGGTAAATTGCAGTAAGTTTTCGTATGACCATATTCTTGACAATTATGGCACTGTACGGATCCAAAACGCTTGTGTGGTTCTTCAACTGATATTTTTCGGTATAACAGGTATTTTAAGCTATAAATTGGGTGCGTGTCATTGGTTTTTTCAATTTATATCAAGCTCAACACGAAATAGGGGTTGGGGAATCTTCTCCAAATTTATTATATTGGACACATTTTTTACCTTAAACCCCTGGAGGACGAGTGCATCTTTTATTTCTTCGGGAACTACATAAGAATCTATGCCTTCCAAAGGATCTGCATGCCTTTAGTGCGCTTAAGCTGGTATGTGCAGAAGCTTGTTTTTTTTTAAAGGTCAAGAACCATTTGCGGAAATCTTTTGCGTCATAAATTTGGATTTTAGTTTCATCGATGTTGCCACGTTTTATTGGAACAATGTGAAATTTATTCTCACCAATGACCGAGATTAATTTTTTGATAAGATCGTTTGAATTTTTTCTCTCAAATAGATTGGTGGCGGTTTGGATGTTTTATTCGAGGATACCTCTGGTTTGTCGTTGTCATCTTGCAAAATTTTAAAGCGTTTTTGGCAATTAGTTGAAGCTACGCTGTTATCCCTAGACATTTTTGGAGCAGATGAAATTTTTGAAGAATTCGGGCTTCGGTCACGCTTTATCACGGTTATATATCTGTCCATTCCGACTTGTACCGTTCGTTGTGAGCTACTGTTATCTGTAGTGATAACTTTGTTAAGTGATGAACACGAGCCTGAAGGGGATGCTATTACTGACTTATATGAAGAAGTACTAGGCAACTGTAATGTTAATGAATCACTACTATTTGACATTGGACAAAGCGAAGTTGATCGCTGACGAAAAATTGGCTCTGCCGTTAAAAAGACTTTCGTTAGGTTTATTATTTATATTGTTTTCATTAAGAGTTTCAGAACTCACAGTAAGCATTTCTGCCATTAGAACTCGCTCCAAAATTTTTTTGTATTGAAGGTACTCATACTGAGTGTTCCTCAAGGGTACTTTGTGTTTTTTTTTGTTTGTGGTCTTTTTTTGTTATTGTTATTTATGATTGTTTGTTTGTTTTTGAGGTACTTATATAGAGTATTCCTCAATGCCACTTTGTTTATGTTTTTTTTTTGCGGTTTTTTTTGTTTCTGTTATTTCTACTATGTAAAAAATATTAACAAAGCATAAAGCTTATTTATTAAAGTCAGTATGTACCTATTACGAATAATATGTACTACGAATATTTTTTTGTATAATTTTTTGTTTGTTTGGTAGGTATGTAAGCGAAATTCCGCTAATCGACTGTTCGCTATGAAGGTACCACGAGAACTGAGTAATTTGTAAATTGAATTCTCTTAGAAAATCCCTGCCTATCAAAGGTTTACTGTTTATGTCTGACACAACTATTTTCAAAGATTTTGTGATTCCTTTATATTTTGCATTTGCATAGAACTCACCAATTCTATTAATCTTGTCACATGTATAGCTTACAAACTGATTACTGCACCATTGAAGTCTTTTTAGTTGTGCTGCTTTGACAATGTTTCTCGGGAACAAGGTACAAGGAGATCCAGTATCACACATTATGTCCATAGAAATTCCATTAATAGTTACTGATAAAATATAAGAATTAAAAATATTATTTGCTGATATGATATAAACAGAAGTATCAAAATTATTACAAATATTTTCATTAGAATTAACAACATAATTAACGTTTTTATTATTGTTTCGACATACAGTTGATAAGTGTCCAACCTTGCCACAAATATGACATTTGCTTCCTTTATAGTAACATGATTGTGACTCGTGATTACGCCATCCACAATGCTGATATAAACTTTTATTATTTAGCTGGTTTTTATTTCTGTTAGTTATATCTGCCTTATTTACGTCACTTCGCCTATTATTGTTGTTAAAATTTCTATTACGGGCGTTACTTTTGAAATTCCTTTTTTGCTGCTTCATTGCATTTATGTCTGTTGATCCACCTGCTTTCATTACTAGCTTCGTTTCCATTATAATTGCCTTACGTTACAAAGCGATCCAATACAAAAGCATCTAAGTTTGCACCAAACTTACAATTAATTGCGAGTTTCTTGACACACTTTCTGTATCAGCTTTAACTGCGGCGTAAAACTTTTTCCTTTCATGGAATATAATATCAGGAAGAGTATAATGGCTTTGCAATAAATCACACAAATTTTGATATGTTTTGGAAACCGGAGACCCAGGACTGCACTAGCTATGTAACAGCTTATATGGTTCTGATCCAATGGATTTCAAAAACGTAGCCTTCTTTAAATTTTCATCATCACATTTTATTTTACACATATGTATTTCTAATTTTTCCTTCCAAATTTGCCACGACTCAGATTCACACATAAATTCTGGTAATTGCGAAGTCTGCAACAATGCTGTCGTCATTGTACCACTCGTATTGGATGAAGTTACAGGCATTTTATTATTTTTATATCAATTATATTTACCGTCCCGTACAGTGCCATAATTGCCAAGAATATGGCCATACGAAAACTTACTGCAAGTTACCTATAGTGTGTGTTATCTGCGGTGAATTGCATGGTACTGCTAGCTGCACTAAGCCAAAAGATCAAGCAGAAAAAAAATGTAGTAATTGTGGAGGTAATCACACAGCTAACTATAGAGGGTGCCCTGTATATTCTTTCGTTAAGCAGGCTATGGGTCAAAAACCCAAGTTAACTCCAGCTCAACAAGTAAACGCGAACTGAGAACCTGGTGCTAACTATAAACAACTTTACTACAAATATGACAAGTATGATGCAAGAAATGCTGCGAATGCAGAATACACTGCTTCAAGCATTAGTTAATAAACCATGAACACGTTAAAAATATGTTTCTGGAACGCAAACGGCATTCGCCAACATAAAAATGAACTTGAGCACTTCCTTATGGAAAAAAAATATTGATATAATGTTGGTTTCTGAGACTTATTTGACCTCAAGAAACTTATTTAAAATAAATGGTTACACTTTATATGATACAAAGGACCCGAGAGGGAGCGCTGTGGTGGATCAGCAATTCTGATTAAGTCAAGACTCAAGCACTATGTCCTTGACAACGTTAGTGAAGAATATTTGCAAGCAACGAATATTTTCGTAGAAAATTTTTGTGCGAATTTCGTGATATCATCAATTTACTCACCTCCCAGATTTTCAGTTACCGAAGATCAGTATGAGAAGTTCTACAAATCGCTTGGATCTTGTTTCGTGGCAGCTGGTGACTACAATGCAAAACATACGTACTGGGGATCGCGTCTTGTTACACCTAGAGGTCGAGCCTTGTTCAATACAATTTCAAAAATGGGCTTAGATGTCATTTCGAGTGGGGAGCCTACTTACTGGCCTACTGACGTAAGAAAAATTCCAGATGTTATAGATTTTGCCGTCACGAAAAATATTCATAGGGACTTAATTCATGTAGAGGCCTCTCTAGATCTGTCCTCCGATCACTCTCCAACAATAGTTACAATTTTCAACCCACTAAGGAGTGATTTAACTAACTCATATGTGAAGATGATTAATGGAATCAACTGGCTGGCATTCAAAAAATATCTTAGTAGTCACTGCGTAGAAAACTTTCAGCTTAGATCATGTGATGATATTGAATTTAACATTGCCAATCTTAACGAAAATATTAAACAGGCTGCTGAACACGCCACTACCTCCTATCCGCAGACCGGCTTTAACAGAATTTATTATACAGAAATTGAACGTCTTGTATGTGAAAAAAGGAGAGCTAGAAGAGAATGGCAACAACACAGATCACCCCTAAATAAAATTAGACTTAAAGAATGTACTAAACGACTCAAAGAGCTGCTATCGTCGGAAAAAACTGCACTACTGGAAAAGTATTTAGAAGGTCTTGATGTAACGTCCGCATCTAATTACTCTTTATGGCGCACTACTAGAAATTTTAAACGACCCGTTGATCTTAAATCACCATTGCGTACTGCGACCGGAGGCTGGGCAAGAAGCGATAGTGAGAAAGGTAACTTATTTTCTGAGCATTTAAAATCTGTATTCACTCCCAATTCATGTACGGGTGCTGCTGATTTACCGAGTATAGTTTTTCTACCCCCTCGTCCCTTAAGGTTTAAGATGCGTGGAGTACAAAAAGTAATTGCTGAACTCAACCCGAAGAAAGCTCCAGGTATTGATGGCATTAGTAACAAAATGCTCATGAACTTGCCTCCTATTGCAATAAGAATCCTGCTATTTACTTTTAATGCTATTTTAAGAATGCAGTATTTTTGACATAATTGGAACCTGGCCAAGATCAAAATGATTCCAAAGGCGGGCAAAGATCTTACCAAGACTGAGTCATATAGGCCTATAAGCTTACTATCTACAATCTCAAAGCTTTTCGAAAAGCTGCACATGACTAAATTGTCCAAAATTTTAACTGATAATGGGTGCATCCCGGACCATCAATTTGGCTTTAGAAGTCAGCACAGCACGATTGAACAAACGCATAGACTGGTCCAAGTTGTAAGAAGAACATTTGAAGAAAAGAAGTATTGTTCTGCTCTCTTTATTGATGTTTCTCAGGCGTTTGATAAAATATGGCACGAAGGCCTAGTTTTCAAATTGAAGACATATCTGCCAATAAACATACAAAAGCTTTTGGAAAGTTATATTATTGATAGGAAGTTCACTGTTGTGGAAGGAGAGCTCACGAGTGTGCCCGAATGTATATCTTCTGGTGTGCCACAGGGTAGTATTCTGGGTCCTGTTTTGTATTTAATGTATACTTGTGATATGCCTGTGAGCAATAATATCCATATTTCTACTATTGCCGATGATACAGCCTGTATGAGTGTGCACGAAAACCCTTATGAGGTATCCCGCAATCTCCAGAAACATATTACCCAGCTGGAAATATGGTTGAACTTATGGAGAATTAAAGTCAATGAACAAAAGTGTGTCCATATAACGTTCACCCTAAGAAGAGATACTTGCTCCCCCATTCGAATCAACAATCAAAATATTCCTCAACATTCCCAAGTGAAATACCTTGGTATACACCTTGATCGAAGACTTACATGGAAACATCATATTGACTCTAAGTTAACTCAGATGAAACTTAAGTTAACTCAAATATATTGGTTGATTGGCAGAAACTCAACACTCAGCCTAGACTGCAAACTTTTATTATACAAGTCGCTTTTGAAGCCAATATGGCGCTACGGAATTCAGTTATGGGGCACTGCTTCAGCTTCCAGTGTCGAGAGAATCCAAAGAAGGCAAAACAAAATTTTACGGTTAATAACATCGGCTCCTTGGTACATCCAAAATTCTATTATACATCGTGATTTTAATATGCCACTAGTGACTGAAGAAATTGCAAAATACGCAGGCAAATATTTAACAAAACTCGAATCACATCCTAATCCGCTTGCTCGTAATATTTTGAACTTTACTGGACACATCCGCTTAAAGAAGAGGGACACACGGGCTCTTATACATACCTAACAATCCAGATGGGACTACTTGAAAATACTTTTCCCCCCCCTTTTTTGATTATCACTACTAATGTATTATTTATAACTACCACTAAGCTTATGTCCGACACTGGTCTGGCCTAATAATTTTTTTTATAGATTTAAGATTTGAATACTTATTGTTAGTTCATATATGAAGATACAATAAATAAATACATGCAAAAAAAAATTATATTTACAATCATGATACAATAATATAAAGGTACAATCACATTTGACGTACAAAATTAATTATGACTTTTTCCCCGATTATTTGATTACTGTTTTTTTTGTAAACAGAGAGGAGAACGTTGCCACACATATAATGGCAACCTTCATTTGGGAATGCTTTTTGAAATGTGTAATTTGAGTTAAAAAATTATAGTTTAATCCACACATTTTTTAAATGCTGTATTTATTGGACATGAGGATAACTAAATCTGTATGTAATATGATCTTCAAAAGTTGGCAAATGTTTGATTTATTATTTATTTCATCACATAATAAAAAAGTCTCATAGGTAGGCATGCAACATCAGTCTTAAAAACATCGATGTTTTTGTTAAAGCAGCATAACAGCGAAATTTACAATTACTGAAAACTGTTAGAAAGCAGAATACTTGAAAAAACTCGCTTACATGGCGAACATTGCAAAAATACTCGAGAAGTTGCAAAATCGGAAAAAATCGTAAAATTTGTTAGAAATCGCTTAATCTGTTAAATAGAAAATAACTCGGAAATAACGCGAAAAAATCACAAGTTCGCGAAAAATTTCTAAATGCATTGAGGAAATAACTCCAACTGCAAAGTATAACAAACTCGCAGAAAATCAGATAAACTTTTTTTTATTTTTTTTGTAAAGACGTTTTTTTATTTATTGTATCTTCAATTATGAACTAACAATACTAACAATATTACCTTCTTGCAAATGAAATACATATGTATCTACTTTTTAGAAAATTCAAAAGAGTGAACTCGTTAATTTCAATAGTAACGATTTTTAATTGTAACACTACTACATATCGGGCTCTCGCGTCACTGTCGATAGAAGCATACTAAGGCATGCATACTTTTTTTTTAATACATGTATTTGTTTATTGTATCTTCAAATATGAACTAACAATAAGTATTCAAATCTTAATCTAAAGTATAATTATTAGGCCCAACCAATGTCGGACATAAACTAAGTGATAGTTATTAATAATCACAAGTAGTGATAAGCAACAAAAGGAAAAAATTCCTTACATGGCAGAAATTGCAATGTCTGGTAAAAGTTTTTGTATGATTTTCATTTCGAAATGAAACTACAATGGACATAAACGTACCTTGGACGTACCTGATGTAAGGCAATAATAGAGTGAAGCACGAACATGAAGTCCCGCCTATGATTCGGAAGTGGAGCAGATGATGTTTAGTTAGGAATTTCCTTGTAGCTGTTAATTTCCTTGCTGTTCTATCTTTACTGCTGCCGTTGTTGGTGCTGCTGTATTTTTTTATTGCTGTTTTTTATAATGAAAAAATTTAAATATTTTAAAATTTTTTTAATTAAATAAACAACAAAGTCAAACAATTAATCAAAAACTCGGATTTCATAAACTAATAAGGCAGCATTAATTTTGAGGGTAAAAAATAATCGGGACAAACGTCAGAAGGTTAATATGGCTACGAAAAGAGAGAACGGTTTTACCTTTATATTATTGTATCATGTTTACAATTGTTAAAATTTATTTGATTTTAAATTCTTTCGTTTTTGAATTTTCAAAAAAAAAAATTTTTTCTATCGTCGCCAATTATGTGATGTATTGAAAGGTGTTTTTTATGGAAAGAACTTTTATTGAAAAAATGAAAAATACTTAAGTTGTAAACTAATTCAAAACCTATTACGTTTGTGTAATTAATGTAAAGTACAATATCCATCAAGAACATTATTTTTACATAATTTTCTTTGCATATGTCTAACTATATATACTTATTTTCTTAAATATTTCGTCACCTTTTTCTAGTGCGAATCTTACATAATTTATTCTGCCTAAAACAGAAGATAGTTTCTTCAATATATTATCTAGATACTAAGGATTATCGCTACATCTGATGCTCATTTCAATTAGGACAGAACCGTTTTCGATTTTATATCATTTATTGATGTGCAATCCCAAATTTTGAGTTAATCAGGCTCATTAGGATCAGTATTAGCGTTCTTTTCATTTTTCTTGTATTTACGTAGGTTTTTGGTTTCCTCATTTTGTAGCCTCTTTTTGTTCATATTTCTTGTTATTACCAGCAATTTTTTTTTACAGTTTCATCAATTTTGTTCGGAATCATTTCTTTTAATATTTTTGAGTCCAATTGTATTATCGACAATGCATCTGCGTTAGTGTTGTTACTTGCCCTTTTGTAGGTTATTTCCAAGTTGCAGTCTGATAATTCTAAACGTATTCTAAATAATTTCGAATTTGAATTTTTTATCATCGTCTAAAATGTTGTGTCCTAGTATAAATATCAGCGCTATTTTGTTATTTTTTGCTCAATTTCTTATGTAATTTTTTTCAAAATATTGTAACCAATTTGATAAATCATTGAATATTATAATATTTAAGTATTCTATCTATGAAATATTAGTTATTATTTTTATTCTTACTTGAATGCTATTAATTACTTAAAGATAATTAATTTTTAATACAACTACGTACTTTTATTTATCGTTACATTATTTAAATTTTTTTTACAATTTTATGTTATTTCATTTTTTACAATTCAGTTAATATTACTTGATATAATTGAAAGAAAAGTTTAGTTTTACTTTACATTTCTTGGTTTGAAAAATATTTTGATATTTCTAAAATTGTATTTATTATTATAGTTAATTTAATTATTATTTTTCGAACTTCATTTGTTTCTATATTTATGATTTGAACAGGTTAAAGTACGTATCGCTTTTTAAGCCAAATTACATGTGATAATTATTAATGAACAAATAACAACAAAGTTAGTTGTAAATATTCTGACAACACATAGTTGAACGGAACAGCCAGCCATTTTCGAAGGCCTCTAAACCTTCATCATCAGCGTTCTTCTGTGTTTGGTCCACTGTGTGTGGTGTCAGTTGATGTAGATTTTTGCTTTACATACGAAACTGTTTTGCAAATGGAATATGTGAATTGTTTTGATTCATCGAATTTCAATTAGCTGAAAGATGTTTTGTAATGAAAGCTGACTTTACCATCTCTAAATTTACAACAGTCTTACTATTGTCGTTTGTTCTTTACTAATTATACACATGTTAGTTAATTTGCTTATTTTTGATCTACTTAAGACAAACTTTCTTGGTTCGTTACTATTAAGTATATTTATTTAATTTTTGCCACAAGCCAATGACTATTAATTTAGTTAATTTAATTATTACACCGTGTTACAAAAACGAACTTTTTTTCTGTCCTATGAACCAAATATACTTTTTCGGAAAGGGGAGGAAAAATAAAAATACACGTGTATCGGCGATTTTCATGTACACGTCTGAATTTTTTTGTATAAAATATAAAGCTCGTAGTGTCCGTCTGTCTGAAAAACTTTGGATAAGTTTTTAGCCCTTTTTCCGTGATCCAATCGAGCTGAGTTCTTGCAGGCAGACTCGTGTATCATGTCAAATTTAAAAAAAAATAGATTTTTATCAATTCTCAGATTTTTTTTGAATTTTTTTGAAAAATTTGTTATCGGTTTTTTTGTAACGGTTTCAGCTCCTTAAAAAACCGATTTTTTTATTAATTTTGTTATATTAACATTGAAAATTGTTACATTAAAAATTTTAATGCTTTTAAAGAAACTTCGGCCTTTTATTCTTGCGTTTGTAAGCATTTGTGTCACCATCGCGACAAATAGACCAACAGTATTCTCCAAGCATATGAGCAATATCTTGTCCTTTAAAGCCCTTTTCAATAGCCGCAATGTCCTGATGGAACCTTTCGCCATGCTCATCGCTACAAGCTCCTAAATCATCAGGGGAAAAATCTAAATGATTGTGAAGGAAATGGATCTTTAGCGACATTAATATGCCCATTTCGCCATATGCCGAAATCATTTCTGCGACAATATTTTTATAATTGGCAGCTAGTTTGTTGCCAAGAAACTGCTCAATAACGGCAACTGTGCCTTTCCATGCACGTTGTTCGATAGCATTCAATTTAGATGAAAATTCATAACTTGCAACTATTTTTTTATCTGCGGACCATTGAAAACACCTTAAATCATACACATCATTAAAAAAAATTACTGAATGACTTCTTAACAAGTACCTGCATGAATCTTTGCGCCGCTCAATTTTGGAAAAATTTTGCGCAAACTTGCGATCGCCTCGCCCTCACATCCAGTTTTTTAACAAAATTTGATACGAGACCGAGCTTAATGTGTAGTGGTGGCAAAATGATTTGAGATGGCTGCACCAATGGTAGATGCTCTATACTTTCTACGCCTACTTTGTAGTATGTTCGCGGCTTCCAATTAAATTCAGTGTAATGCAGTGTAATGTACACAAAAAGCACTGGTGAGTTGGAAATCCACGCTTAACACCCATGAGTAATCCGACCACTTTCAGATCGCAGCATATTTTCCAATTATGCTCTTGGTACTTTATCAGCTGTAATATTAATTCCATGCCTTCGTATGTTTCTTTGAGGTTTGTGGCATATGCGACCGGGACAGATGGATGTTTGTTACCTCTATGAAGCAGCACGACTTTAAGGCTGTTGACCAATGCATCGATGAAAAGCCGCCACTCCTCTGAAATATGAGGGTAACCAATTTTTGCAAACATTGAATCAATATCATAACAATAAGCCAGGTTTTTTCCCCGATCTTCGCGCAATTTAAAAAATTCGTCATATGGAATAGTGCTACCTCGATCACGAGCGGCTGTTATTTTAAAATCAACCGCCACTATATTCTACTGCTAAAAGCGTGATGCAAAGAGTTCCGCTGTTCTCCTCGACAAATTTCCGTCTCGTACAAGGTCATTGAAGTCGGCTTGTGTTATTAAATGCGGCACTGCAGTCCCAAGTTCACTGGATGTTGGTACATATTCCGATACTTCTGAACTCTCGCATCTCGTATTCGATGCAAGAAATGTTGATAGCATTGTTGGAACTACTGTTGATTTTCCATCGCTTACTTCGGGAACATCATCAAAAATCTCCACTGAAGCCACTATACATTCTTCTGGTGAGTACAGAACCGCTGGAATAACCGATACCACATTAGCGTAGCGAACTTTGTTACGGCGAAAGTATTGGTACCCTTTAGTTTGAGGAAAATTTACGCAAAAGTAGCACAATTCATTGCAGTGCTCCGTACGTGGTAGCCAAATTGTTAATACAGCGTACTTTATTGTTGACCTTCCATCAGTAAACTTGCATAAATTTCTATAGCAATAGTCGCACACGACTTCCGGAGTATACCACAAGTAAGGAACATAAGCAGTCTTGAATATTTTCTGAAACGAATTAACCACTGTTTTCGTAATATTTCTAAATTTTTACTTGGTGCGTATAAGCCACAAACGTAACAAAAGTTATTTCGAGTCGGGCACTGCATTGATAAACTGCAAATACATGGAATAGGATGGGTCGAAAAAAAAAATTTTTTTTTCCGGAACGCTTTAGTAGTTTAAAAATTTGGAGTCCCTTCAAGTTATGCTGAAAAAAGAGAAAAAAATGTCAAAAAAATCGGAGAATTTGATAAAAATAATTTTTTTTTAAATTTGACATGTTACAGACATTTCCACGAGTCTGCAAAAACTCAGCTCGATTGGATCACGGAAAAAGGATTAAAAACTTATCCAAAGTTTTTCAGACAGACGGACACTACGAGCTTTATATTTTATACAAAAAATATTCTGATGTGTACATGAAAATCGCCGATACACGTGTATTTTTATTTTTTCTCCCCTTTCCGAAAAAGTATATTTGGTTCATAGGAAAGAATGTGTGTAACGCGGTGTTATTTTCGAACTTCATTTGTTTCTATATTTATGATTTGAACAGGCTAAAGTTCGTATCGCTTTTTAAACCAAATTGTATGTATGTATGTATGTATTTATTATTATTTTTTTGTTGCAATTTTACATTATTATATGTTTGTAATTCAGTTGGTAGTTTACATTTTTATAATTCAATTGTAAATAGACTTGTAAAATAACATTTTTAGGTTAAGCATTTTTTTTAATATTTTTTTGTGCATCTAAAGTTTTTTAAGTAAGATGTTCAATGAAACTATTTTTTAATCTTTAGATCAGTAAATTTTATATATTTTTAGTTTTATAACGATATTTCGTTAACCTTTGATTAACTTCTTCAGTATTGTTCTTATTTTATTTTTTGGTAACTAGTTTTTGTCATTTTTCTTTTCAATCAGAAATTTTTATTTGTTTTATTGCCCAATTTATCATTTTGCTTTGAAAAATATTTATATTTCTCGCAATCATCATTTGTGTAGATGACCGACCGAACATTAATTACATTTTTAGTGGAATTTTTAATGAAATTAGGAATTATACCTTTGTGCAAATTGAAAACGTTATCGTTGCTTTACACTTTATAATTTTTCCCCTATTATTGTTATCGAAAATCACGTCTTCTTCTCTTCTCCTGAATCTGTTTTAATTTGCTAAATTATCTTCTCTTGCTCTTCCATAGTTATTACGGTTTCTGTCTTCTCTTATTCTTCTTCCTATATTGCTTTCTCTATCATCATTCACGTAATATCTTTTTTGATATCTTTCGAATCCGTTGCCAGTAGTTTGTTCATATTGATATTCTTTTCTATAACTTCTGTTGATACTACTTCCTATTGTATTGTATCCTATTCTCCTCTCTTGATGAATTCTTTGTATTCTTTTTTAATATTTTATTTTTTTCGGGTTCAAAAATTTTATTAGATTGTTTATCTAATTTTTCGACCTTTTATATATGTTCAATGAAACTATTTTTTAAGCTTTTGGTCAGTAAATTTTATATATTTTTAGTTTTATATCGATATTTCGTTAACCTTTGGTTAACTTCTTCAGGATTGTTCTTATTTTATTTTTTGGTAATTAGTTTTTGTCTCTATTCTTTTCAATCAGAAAAAAAAAATTTACTGACATAAAGCTTACAAAATAGTTTCATTGAATATATATAAAAGGTCGAAAAATTAGATAAATAATTTAGTAAGATGTTAAATAATGTTTTGTTTTTGTTTATGTAAAAGTAAAGAGTTGTTTGCTAATATTAATGAAATCAAAATATATTTTATGTTTTATAATTGTTACGTTTTATCCTTTTCTTCTTTATCCTTCTTGCCAGCTTTACCATCATCGTTTTGTTATACAGTTGGGGCACTAACATATGCATTGTTGTCATCATCACAATCATCAAATTAAAAATTCAGAGATCCATTTTTAGCATCGTTAAACAAATTTTTCCCATTTGGCTGTTTGGTCTGATACGGATTTTTGATCTTCCTTCATCCAGTTTTTGTAGGAACTCATTGCCATGTAATGTATTAAAAGCGTAATAAAGATGATCCCTGTTAAGCATAAGCTCTCTATGCGGGGGTCTATTTTAAGGTCCTTTTCATTTAAAAGGATAAGCAATAATGCTGTCAGTTCCTTATAAATGAAAAGGCAGGATCGCCATGTAATGGATTTCCAATAAAGTGTAATACACAAGCGTGATCAAAGTATATTAATATTTTATTTAACAATTTCTTCAGCTTATATACTAACAATGAAAAGTACGATTTTCTAATTTTTACTTATTCTAATATACATACCTTCATACATTTGAATTAAATTGTAATATAAAATATATTGTATGAATATAATATATTGTAGCAGGATGTGTGTGTGTTTTTGTATATTTGAAGTTCAGTGTCATTTCGCTTTAGTCATAGTAACAATTAATTCAGGTCAGCGTAATTCGAACTATTTAGCAATAGCGAGCGTTGACCGAAAATTATATGAATATTATGTTACCGAAATTCCAGCGTTTATCACTTAGTCATGTTTGCAATTAAAAATCGTTACTGACCTATCTTAAGAAAACGTTGACTTTAAGTTACTTCAATTTGCTTACATACTTTTGAATATTATTGTTTTTCATGAATATCATGTTGCTGTGACTGTTTGGTGAGGTTCATGCATATGTCATGCTATGTATTCACTACAACTTTTATTCTCCATAAGTTTAACCATAGCTCAAGATTTTTTATATGTTCCTGAAGATATCGGGATGCCTCATGAGGGTTTTCATGCATACTAAGGCAGGCTGTGTCATCGGCAAATGTAGAAGTGTGGATATTACTGCTCACAGGCATATCACAAGTATAAATGAAATACATAACTGGCCCCAGTATACTCCCTTGCGGTACACCGGATGAGATAGTTTCGGCCGTACTCATAAATTCTCCTACCATAACAGAGAACTTCCGGCCTAAAATAAAACTCCAAAAGCTTTAGAATGTTATTTGGTAGATATGTTTTCTATTTTAAAATTAGAACATCATGCCAAACTTTATCAAATGCCTGATAAACATCAATAAACAGGTCAGAACAATACTTCTTTTCTTCGAATTTTTTCCTTATAAATTTAACCAATGTATGCGTTTGCTCAATGGTGCTATGCTGACTTCTAAAACCAAATTAATGGTCCGGTATGCAAATAAAGGGTGTTTTTTAAGAGGTATAGAACTTTGAATTGAAATAAAACACAAAAAAATCGTTTAAATGTCCATCAATTTGGCTTTATTGGAAGGATAATTTTATGCCATTAATGTCTAAATATGATTTCGGGCATGTGGCTGCCCCTGCTGGCTCGAATAAAGCCAATTCTACAGGTCCAATTTTCAACAACTTTTTCGAGCATATGGGGCCGTATGTTGGCAATAACGCCACGAATGTTGGCTTCCAAGTCCCCTAACCTTTCTGGTTTGTTGGCGTAGACGAGCGACTTCACATATCCCCAAAGAAAATAATCCAATGGTGTCAAATCACACGATCTTGGTGGCCAATTGACAGGTCCATTCCGCGAAATTATGCGCTCATCGAATGTTTCCTTCAATAAATCGATTGTGACGTGCGCTGTGTGGCATGTAGCGCCGTCTTGTTGGAACCACAACTCATCCACATTCATGCCATCCAATTCGGGAACAAAATAGTCGGTTAGTCGGCTCCAATTGCTGTGCACGGTGGTGAATCGATTCATTCGGGTCCTCTTCAACACTTTGCTCTACAGCGGATATTGTTTCTTCGGTGCGCACTGTTCGACGTCTCTGCGGATGCGTATTATCACATAGAGTAAACGTAGTGCGAAAACGATCCATGGTTAACCGAATTAATTGCTCTGATGGACGATTATGTCGACCATAAAATGGACGCAGCTTGCGGTAAACTTCGCGAACTAAACCATTATTTTCGAAATAAATTTGCACGATTTGCAAGCGTTGGTCTTTTGTCAACCTGTTCATGGTGAAATGGCAAACCAAACTAAATATTAATCACTTGACAGCTGACAAAATGGCCGCCAGTTAAAAAAGTGATGCCAGCTTAAAGTTCTATACCTCAATAAAAAACACCCTATATTATCTGTTAGACAAGGGGACAATTTTGTCATGAGCAGCTGATTTTCAGTTACCGAAGATCAGTAGAGAAGTTCTACAAATCGCTTGGATTTTGTTTCGTGGCAGCTGGTGACTACAATGCAAAACATGCGTACTGGGGCTCGGGTCTTGTTACACCTAGAGGTCGAGCGTTGTTTAATACAATTTTGAAAAAAGGACTTAGATATCATTTCGAGTGGGGAGCCTACTTACTGGGCTACTGACGTAAGAAAAATTCCAGATGTTATAGATTTTGCCGTCACGAAAAATATTCATTGGGACTTAACTCACGTAGAGGCGTCTCTAAATCTGTCCTCCGATCACTCTCCAACAATAGTTACAATTTTCAACCCACTAAGGAGTGATTTAACTAATTCATATGTGAAGATGATTAATGGAATCAACTGGCTGGCATTCAAAAAATATCTTAGAAGTCACTGCGTAGAAAACATTCAGCTTAGATCATCCGATGATATTGAATTTAACATTTCCAATCTTAACGAAAATATTGAACAGGCTGCTGAACATGCCACTACTTCCTATCCGAAGACCGACTTTAACAGAATTAATTATACAGAAATTGAACGTCTTGTATGTTATAAAAGCAGAGCTAGAAGAGAATGGCAACAACACAGATCGCCCCTAAATAAAATCAGACTTAAAGAATGTACTAAACGACTCAAAGAGCTGCTATCGTCGGAAAAAACTGCATTACTGGAGGAGTATTTAGAAGGACTTGATGTAACGTCCGCATCTAATTACTCTTTATGGCGCGCTACTAGAAATCTTAAAAGACCCATTGATCTTAAATCACCACTGCGTACTGCGACCGGTGGCGGGGCAAGAAGCGATAGCAGAAAAGAAGCTTATTTTCTGAGCATTTAAAATCTGTATTCACTCCCAATTCATGTACGGGTGCTGCTGATTTACCGAGTGTAGTTTCTCTACCCCCTCGTCCCTTAAGGTTTAAGATGCATGAAGTACAAAAAGTAATTGCTGAACTCAACCAGAAGAAAGCTCCAGGTATTGATGGCATTAGTAACAAAATGCTCATGAACTTGCCTCATATTGCAATAAAAATCCTGCTATTTATTTTTAACGCTATTTTAAGAATGCAGTATTTTCCACATAACTAGAAACTTGCAAAGATCAAAATGATTCCAAAGGCGGGCAAAGATCTTACCAAGACTGAGTCACATAGGCCTATAAGCTTACTATCTACAATCTCAAAACTTTTCGAAAAGCTGCTCATGACTAAATTGTCCAAAATTTTAATTGATAATGGGTGCATCCCGGCCCATCAATTTGGTTTCAGAAGTCAGCATAGCACCATTGAACAAACGCATACACTGGCCCAAGTTGTAAGAAGAACATTTGAAGAAAAGAAGTATTGTTCTGCTCTCTTTATTGATGTTTCTCAGGCATTTGATAAAGTATGGCACGAAGGCCTAGTTTTAAAATTGAAGACATACATTCCAATAAACATTCAAAAGCTTTGGGAAAGTTATATTTTATAGTTCACTGTTGTGGAAGGAGAGTTCACGAGTGTGCCCGAATCTATATCTTGTGGTGTGCCACAGGGTAGTATTCTCTGTCCTGTCTTGTATTTAATATATACTTGTAATACGCCTGTGTGGAATAATATCCTCACCTCTACATTTGCCGATGATACAGCCTGTATGAATGTGCACGAAAATCCTTTTGAGGCATCCCGCAAAATCCAGGAACATACTAGCCAGCTGGAAATATGGTTGAATTTTTGGAGAATTAAAGTCAATGAACAAAAGTGTGTCCATATAGCGTTTACCCTAAGAAGAGATACTTGCTCCCCCACTCGAATCAACAATCAAAATATTCCTCAACATTCCCAAGTGAAATACCTTGGTATACACCTTGATCGAAGACTTACATGGAAACATCATATTGACTCTAAGTTAACTCAGATGAAACTTAAGTTAACTCAAATATATTGGTTAATTGGCAGAAACTCAACACTCAGCCTAGACTGCAAACTTTTACTATACAAGTCGCTTTTGAAGCCAATATGGTGCTACGGAATTCAGTTATGGGGTACTACTTCAGCTTCCAATGTCGAGTGAATCCAACGAAGGCAAATCAAAATTTTATGGTTAATAACATCGGCTCCATGGTACATAAAAAATTCTAATACACATCGTGATTTAAATATGCCACAAGTGATTGAAGAAATTGCCAAATACGCCGGCAAATATTTAACAAAACACGAATCACATCCTAATAATTATATTTTAGATTTAAGATTTGAATAGTTATTGTTAGCTCATATTTGAAGATACAATAAATAAATACATGTAAAAACAATGAGCAGCTTTTCGAAGAGTTTTGATATAGCTGACAGCAAACTTATTGGCCTATATGACTCAGCTTTGGTAAGATCTTTGCCCAGCTTTGGAATCATTTTGACCTTGGCAAGCTTCCAGGGTTGTGGATAATACTCCAGTTGTAATAAAATTAAAAATTAACAGCAGGATTCTTATCGCAATATGCGGCAAGTGCATCAGCATCTTGTTACTAATTCCATCAATACCTGGAGCTTTCTTTGGTTTGAGTACAGCAACTAGTTTTTGTACATCACGCATCTTAAACTTCAAGGGTAGAGAGAGTAGAGCAAGTACACTCAGCAAATCTGAAATACCAGTACATGTGTTTGGCGTAAATACGGATTTCAAGTGCTCAGCAAATATTTTACATTTTTCGTATCGCATCTTGCCCAACCTCTGCTAGATGTGCGCAGAGGTGGCTTAAACTCAACGGGTGTTTTAAGCTTTCTAGCAGCGCGCCACAAAGAGAGATTAGATGCTGGTGTGACATCAAGACCTTCCAGATAATTTTTAAGAGATACAGTTAACAAATAAAGTGCCCTTGAGGAATACTGTGTATGAGTACCTGAAAAGAAAAAGGGAGTTCTAACAGCAGAAATGCTTATTTTTCTGTAAGTTCTGAAACTCTTAAAGAAAACAATATATATAATAAACCTGATGAAAGTCTTTTTTTGACGGCAAAGCCAATTTTTCGTCAGCGATCAACTTCGCTTTGTCCAATGTCAAAGAGGAATGAAAGAGGAATGATTCATTAACATTACAGTTGTATCAGTAATATCATTCCCTTCAGGCTCGTGTTCATCAGTAGATTAGTAATGGGGACCTGAGTCCTGTTTTGGGAATTCAAAACCGGGAAAAAACAAAAACGATGGCAACCCTGTTACAAATGGGGGGGATTTTGGGGATTTTCATGCTGATATGGTGTGTGTGTGTGAGTTTGATTCTTTGGCCATGTGTATGTATGTATACTTGTGTGCACAGCTTTTGTTGTTATTGTAGAGAAACGTTGTGCTTACAGTGCATGGATGTATGTACGTGTGGGATGTGTATGTGTGTGTGTGTGAGTGTAATTCTTTGGTTGTGTGTGCATGTATATGTGGGTGTTTGTATGTATGTATGGGTGTGTGCGTATGTGTGTGATTGTTTTTTGATAGACTTATGGTTGCTGTTTTGAGTTATAGTTGGTATGCTTATGTAGGGTTATTGTATGTATGCATTTATGTTTGTGATCTCTGGGGGGGAAATAATCTAATAGCTGCAGAGAGTGGCAACCCTGTTGCAAATGGAAGTCGTTAGGGAATGTATTTGGTAATGTATGTATATGTTGTTGGATTAATGTATGTGATCTTATCTATTTTTGCTTTGAAGAATGTCATTGCTTGTGTGAGTTACATCAACACTTTTTCATACATATTTACAAATGCATGTATATATGTTTTTAAGGCTATTGACGTTGCTATTATGGAGATAGAAAATATTGTGTCGGCATAGGTTTCATATATGTTCAAGTGAATTTCAGATGTTAAATGTTTTGAATCCGATCAGGTTGATAAGAAGAGCTTTTCAATAGGGGTAGTGATATCTTTATTTCGGTATATTTTACTTTAATGTAACAATTATAAGAAATAGCTTTTGGAGAAATACAGCAAAAACTTATAGAAGCACCTACTTTCACGTGTCCCGATTTTTCTAGTACCTTTATATTGCAAACTGATGCTAGCGATTTTGTTCTGGGTGTTGCTGTGTATATGAATTTCATCATATATCGTAATACCAACAGAGAATTGTGGAAATGTGTGTGTGTGTGGGTATGTGTTTATGTTTGTGTGTGTGTGTGTGTGTGTGTATGTTTGTAGGAATTTTAATGTGTGTATTTCTGTAGGAGCTTAGGGCTGATTGTGATTTATGAGGGGTGAGGTGTTCTAGTAATATGTAACCGGGGGAATCTGTGTGTTTGTATGTCTGTAGGAGTTTAAGGCTGACCATGATTTGGGTGGGCAGGGTTGTTGACGTAATATGTATCCATGGGGATTTGTGAATGTGTCTGTCTATAGTAGTTTAAGGCTGATCGTGATTTGAGGTAGGTGAGGATGTTGTTGAGGTAAATTGGTTATGTGTATGTATGTATGTATGTATTTTTGTAACAATTTAAGATGATTGTGATTTATTAGGGGCGAGGTGTTCTTGTAGTATGTAGCCGTGAGAATCTATGTGTATAGACGTCTGTAGAAGTTTAAGACTATCTGTAATTTCAGGTAGGTGAGAGTGTTGTGTTGTTGAGATTAATCTTATATATTGTATATGTATGTATGTATGATCATGAGAATTTGTGTATGTATATCTGGGGAGAATTTGAGGCTGGTCATGATTTGTAAAAGGTGGGGTGTTGTTGAAATTTTCTTGGATATTTCTTATATGAATTCTGCTATGTGTGTGTGTATTTGCGTTAATATTTATATGTAAATACAAATAAATTGTTTTCAGTATCGACATTTGGTACTATGAAATACTATCATATGTCTTAACTTCCCTAATCTTATTATGTTTTTATACTTACGGTTGTTTTATATTTTCTCATACTTAAATTTGTCTCGCGTTAAAGTCTGCCTATATGAAATTTGTTTATATTACAGATTTTGTTTATTTCAATCTTTGAATACATTTTTTTTGTCATTGATGTCTTTTGTTCTTCTTGTTGTTGGTGTTGTTGTTGTAAATATTCGTCTGTGTATAGATGCGATATATTCAGTTTTTTTTTATTTGAAAATAAAAACGTTTTAATTTTTATCTGCGTTTACTTAAAAGTTTGTGAGGATTTTCTGTTTTTAAGTAAAACTGACTTCCTGAAGATACATACTCTAAAGTAATAGCAACTATAATAGAAATATTTCTGATACTTAATTTAAATTTTTTTAAAGTTGATGCAACGTTAGTAAGTTAACGTTAGAAATTTTTGGGGTACATAATTTTTTCTAACTATAGACTTTTTTCTTCACTTTCTACATTTGTTTTCGAAATCTTGCTTTGCTTTATGAAAATGTATAAACATTTTTAAATGAAACTGATCCGGCACTCCAGCTTATACACTGATAGTTTTTTTTTCTTTGGTAGTCAACTTACTTCTTTTTTTATTTTTATTGATAAACATTTAAAATCAAAATGGAGCTTTATATTGAAATTATTATTTTCATAATTGTTGAAAACAATCACTAGTTTTTTTTTGTGATGAAATCATTTGAAGTTGAAGCTGATATCTTTGCTTACTGATTTAAATTAAAATTTATTCAATAGAATAAAAGGAGCTTTTTTCTTAAATTCTGATGCAGTTAAGATCGGATATGAGACTGAATTTAAATGTACTTTTAAATTAGTCACAATGAACAAACTTATTTTCTTGTTGAAAAGCGATCATCAGAAAACGAAGTGGTTTTCAGAGACTTTAGGTATACCCTTTCGACGGTTCCTCTAGGATACAAGATGACTTTGTTTCACGAAATTTCTGTTGCTTTATACTGATAATATGTTTACATTAATAAGGTACATATGTATATGTTTATTTTATGAAGGGCTATTACCTATGGCTGTCATTTGACGTTCTATATGATTTTTTTTCTCATTTTATTAAAGTTCAGCGTGTTGTGTATATATTTCTGAAATGTTTAAGTGTGCTTTGTGTGTCCATCGGACAGAGTGTACGTTTTAGTTGGTCAGTCAGTCTATATATTTATTTATTTTTTTTTTCTTCTAATGTACCACACCTTTTTTTCACATTTTACTAATTACTTGAAATAGAGAATTTTGTCTAATTTTTTTCTGGGTATCTACATACATTAGTTAAATATGTGTATGAATTTTTAAGAAAAAATTTTAAATAAAATATTAGAAAAAGAATTAATTATGTGAATGGTTGTTATTTCTTTGTTAGCTTTACTTCGCTAGATCAAAAAAATTTTTGTTTTTGCTTATTTGCAAATTCTTGTTTTCATGTCGCTTAAACATGTACAGTCTTGTTTTCTTTGAAAAGTTATGCACATGACAAATTGAATTTCACAATGTTATGAAATTCCGGTAAATTTCATTAGATTTTTTCATAAAGAGAAACAATTTAGACAATCGGATAAGTCCTTATAGTTTTCACTACATACAAGTTTCTGTTATTTTATATTCGAATAGATGAATCCTAAATTTCCTTTAAAAAATAACACACAACAAGGAATAATTTAATTAAATTTTATTTATATTAATAAAACATTTTAATTTAATTTTATTTATTTTTATTATAATGATGGAAACATTTCATAATATCCAATTATTAAATTTTCTAATATACTTTTACGCAAAAAATATATTGTACATCTGCAAGTATCTGGTCCTTCCTCACACTCAGGATTATACCAAGGACAGCTTTTGAAGTGTCCTTCTGTGTTGTCTTCATCTTCCATGATACCATATTCTTCGTTCTCATCCAGCATATTTTGAAAAAATTTGATCATCTCCCAATGATCAAAAAGCCTGAAGCTTTCAAAATCTCTTATAAATTGGTTTAGAGTACGTCTAATTTGGCTCATTATATTTGCCGATAAATTAATGAATGATGATTGCTTGAAGGTTTCTTTAAGACTAATTTGCTCTTTAAATTTTTAAAGTACTATCTTTGATATTTAAAATATCTATACCATCATCTATATTCCATACTTCTTTTTTAGCACTCTATCTCTCTCTATCCCTTTTCTCTCTATAACTATCTCTTTCTGTCTATCACTACCCCTCCACTTATTCACTATTTCACCATATTTTCGATTAGCCTTCTTGAAGTCGTCATCGCTACTTTTCAGATCATTTTCAGTTAAACACTCAAAGTGCGGAGAAGTAATAAAAAAAAATAAATAAATAAAACAAAAATGGAGTCTACAACAAATCTAACATCAAAATTTAATTCACTAAAAAATAAAACCTTAATCCAAATAAAGGAGCTTGAGACATCAACTAAATACACCATTCGAAAAGTGTCAAGAGTAACAACAAAATATGGGCTAACACTAAAAGTTGAAATGGAAAACCACATAATGTTCCTCCCAAAGCGATATAATGCTTTAACCGATGCTGAAATTAAAGAACTCTCGAGCGGATCATATTGCTTAAGTAGAGAAGGTGAACAAAGCTTAATTGTTGAAAGCGAGCTGAGTGAATTTCTAATTCAAAATTCCCAATTTCCAATTTGGCAATAATATATAATAATTTTGTATTTTAAATTATAAATAAAAATACATGAAAGAGTTTTGTAAAATATAAATGTTTGTGCTTTTTTATTTAATATTTTCAGTTATTTCATTGTTAATTCTTTTGATTCTTTTTATTTGGTATCAAAATAAAAAGAATCTCTAGTAGAATTAAACTTTAAGCAAAATGCTTACTTCGTTTTTGTTTAACTTTTTTGTTCATATTTTTGCCAAGTCTTAAGTGCACTTAAATTCTTTCCCACAATTTAATTAAAATAAAATTAATTTATTTCTCACACATTTGTCAAGCCAGGTATGAGAACCATCATGTCAGCATAATTGACGAAATAAATAAAACATTTTATTTTCCACGTGTGTTTCAAATTACCAGCCAGACAGTAGTGAAATTGAATATCTGTTTTGCTTAGCTTACGGTGGGAATGAATTTGGCAAGATGATAATGAACAATTTCTGGCCGTTTTAAATTATGTTTGTATTCTTACTTTTATTTTTTATTAATTCTACTTTTTGTTATTGTATTAGTTTTAAGTTATTTACATTTTGTATAAATATTAAAGTTATTGAATAAATTTGTTGATTGCAACTTAAATCGTCATCCACTTCACTTCTTTGAGTCAATTATATTATTCTGGTGTACTACCTGAATAACGAATTGATTCCTCCACAACTTCATTTATCCTTGTGTATCACTTGGATAAAAAACAACAACATTTTTTTTAAATTGCTTATCCTTGTGTACCACTTGTATAAGCCCCACCACTTACATCTCAGTTAAGCCAGGCAAACGAGTCTGGTATTAACATTTTTGGCGACCGTGACAGGACACGAACCTGCAATCTTCGGATTAACTAATAGTGCCATCACTACCCTGCTTTCCACACAACTAATCCATCATGGAAACAACTTTTCAACACGTCTTGAGGCATTTGTGTTGCCACAAATCATTTCTCCTCAACCTGCTCAACAGCTTACCATCGATAAGTGGGCGATTCCTAGCAATGTCACACTGGCGGACCCAACTTTGAACCGACCAGAAAAAATTGACATTTTGTTAGGAGCAGAATATTACCACCAACTCCTTGCCATAGGACAAATCAAACTCGGTGATGACCTCCCAATATTACAAAATACCACCTTTGGCTGGATAGTATCGGGAAAGGTATCTGGCGAACAACTCACATCAGCAATATGTGGTACTTTAACTGAAGAGGATAAAATGAATACGGCTATTGAACGATTTTGGAAACTTGAGGAAATTGAGAGCACTGAGCACCAATTATCCCCCTATGACGCACAATGTGAGGCACACTTCAATCAACACACTACTCGTAACAAAGAAGGACGGTTTGTAGTGCGACTTCCATTCTGCACTGAAACATCTTCTTTAGGCGCCTCACATAATACTGCCTTTAACCGCTACCTCAGCTTGGAGCGTCGATTAGCAAAAGATGCTTCCCTAAAGAATCAATATATGCAATTTATGAAAGATTACGAAACAATGGGACATATGTCGAAAATCAACATAGATGAAGTTGAAGGGTCTAAGTACTTCATTCCTCACCACTGCATTCTACGACCTGACAGCAGCACCACTAAACTTCGGGTGGTATTTGATGCTTCAGCAAAAACCTCGTCAGGAAAATCTTTGAATGATATTTTGCACATCGGGCCACCACTACAAAATGAGCTGTTTACGGTTCTTCTGCGATTTCGGATTCCACGGTTCGTGTTCACAACAGACATAGAAAAAATGTACCGACAAATCTTGGTCCATCCTAAAGATCAACAGTACCAGATAATTCTATGGAGAAGTAATGTTTCTGAACCCATCAGTTACTTCAAATTAAACACAGTGACATATGGAACCAGACCTGCACCATACTTGGCAATCAAATGTCTTAAGGAAATAAGCCATGATAACAAGATGCAGTTTCCGTTAGCAGCCAATTTTTTGGAAAAGAACTTCTATGTGGATGATGGCTTAGGGGGAGCCGATAGCCTGAACACGGCCCTAGAAACTCAGCGTCAACTACAACACGTCATGTCAAGGTACGGATTTCATTTACGAAAATGGTGCGCGAATCATACCCAATTGCTCCGCAATATCCCCAATGATGATCAAGAAGTTAGTCTTGATTTCTCCACAGACGAAACCGACTATACAAAAACTTTGGGATTAGTATGGCTACCCAAGGATGATCTACTTAAAATTAAAGTCAACATACAACCAATCAAGGCTGTGACAAAAAGGACAGTTACCTCAGATCTAGCGCACATATTCGACCCACTCGGACTACTGTCTCCAGTAGTCGTCAAAGCAAAAATATTCATCCAGGAATTGTGGAATTTGAATCTTTCATGGGATGAGGCGGTGCCTTCAGAATTTGACTCACGCTGGCGAAGTTTTCGAAGCAATCTTAGTGAACTAAAAACCTTTCAAGCTCAACGACATATATATAAAGGATCGATTCCACGTAATACGCAACTTCATGTGTTTACAGATGCCTCCGAAAAGGCGTATGGTGCCGCAGTATATATCAGAACATTCTTACCAAATAAAACAGTTATTGTATACTTGCTTTGTGCTAAATCCCGTATAGCCCCTCTGAAGCAACAAACGCTGACTAGGCTAGAATTATGTGCTGCTCAGTTGGGTGCCAACTTGGCTGCAAAAGTTAAACATGATCTGGACATGAATACAACGCCAACATTCTACTGGTCCGATTCAAAAATCATATTAACATGGATAAATTCACGATCATCTTCGTTACATACATTCGTAGCAAACCGAATAGCTTCAATTCAGGAAAACTCCACACCTGATCAGTGGCGTCATGTGAGTTCCAAAGACAACCCAGCAGACATAATATCTAGAGGCTTGGATCCTACGCAGTTGCAGCATACACCCCAATGGATGTATGGGCCATTCTTTCTTCATGGAGATGAGAAACATTGGCCTCCGTTGTTCTGTCCTAACCCTGACACACCCGTGCCTGAACAGAAGACAAATTCGTATAACATGCTGGTTTCATTACCGAATGAAAATTTTTTGCATTGTATCAACCACAGAAATTCCTTTAAAACCCTTCAACGTATTATAGGATACATCTTCAGATTCATAAAAAATGCTAGAACCCCTAAGGCCGACCGACAAACTCAAAGAGCTCTGACACCTTTCGAGCTCCACGATTCACTTCTTATAATTATTAGAGAAACTCAAAAATTTGCATTCGCAGAAGACATCAAGCAGCTGCAAAAGCGCAAAGAACTAAGGGTGTCAAGTCCGATCAAAAGTTTAACACCATTTTTAGATGAAAATTTCATTTTAAGAGTCGGAGGCAGACTAGAAGAATCCACATTGCCATTCGATACAAGGCATCCAATGCTCCTCCCTTATGATGATCTAATCAGCAAACTAATATTTGAGTCAATACACAAAGAAAATAAGCATTGTGGAGCTCAGGCTCTCCTTGCGAATGTCCGACAACGTTTTTGGCCCATCAAGGGAAAATACTTAGCACGAGAAACCATCCATAAGTGCGTAAGTTGCGCAAAATCAAAACCAAAACTTCTTCAGCAGATCATGGGAAATTTGCCTGCAACGAGGGTTACACCAGCAAGACCATTTATAAATGCCGGGGTTGACTATTGTGGTCCAATTTGGGTTCACTTTAAAACTAGAGGAAAACGACCTCAAAAAGCGTACATTGCGGTATTCTGCTGCTTCGCCACGAAAGCAGTGCATCTCGAATTAGTTACAAGCCTAACAACAAAAGCGTTCCTGGGAGCACTAAAACGATTTACCGGTCGCAGAGGTCACTGCCAACAGCTTTACTGCGATAACGCAACAAACTTTGTCGGAGCACGAAACCAACTAGCGGAATTATCATCAGCCCTTTTTACCCCCACAGCTCAAGAAGCCATTCAACGAGAATGTGCAAACAAAAACATTTCTTTTCATTTCATTCCTCCTCGAGCACCTCATTTTGGGGGATTATGGGAAGCCGCAGTTAAGTCAGCCAAAAGGCTATTACTCAAAGAAATGGCAAACGCGTCCCTAACGTATGAAGAAATGGAAACTGTAGTCATAGAAGTAGAGGCAATACTGAATTCCAGACCTATTACAGCATTATCAAATGACCCTAATGATGCAGCTGCCTTGACTCCTGGCCATTTCCTGATTGGGGAACCTCTCACGGCACAAGTCGATGCAACTGCGCAGTCGATGTCGCCATCACTTGTTAAACGATGGGAACTGGTATCAAAAATAAAACATTATTTCTGGCAACGATGGTCCCACGAGTACCTCACTGAACTCCAGCAGCGTAACAAATGGCAATCAAAGTCTGAAAATCTGCCAGTGGGTACTATAGTTATAGTTAAAGACAACACTCCTGTCATGACATGGCGAATCGGAAAGGTGATCGAAACATTCCCCGGGCCCGACGGTATCGTGAGGACGGCAACAGTCAAAACATCTACAGGTATAATTAAACGAGCAATTCACTTACTTGCTCCACTTCCTATTGACACATCCTACACCACTACTGGCAATGAAAGTGTACCTGATCCGCTTCCTCTGGATACACCCTCAACCGCTGCGAGCATTGAAAGTGCAAAAAGAAGTCATCTTCCCAAGGAAAACTACCAATCTACAGACAAAAATAAAGGAAATAGCTCGGACCTCAAGCGAAACGAACCACCCACTGACAAATACAAAAGTTCACCACCCTCAAAACGCTGCACTGTAACTCCAATCAGCCTAATAATGATTCTCGCCTTATTCCTTCCGTTAGTGGTATGCCAGCAAGGTACCTACACAAGGATCACTAGCTCTCCTGGGTTACACTTTGAAAAGATTGGTCAAGTGAAACCAATCATCTCAGAATGGAAGCTCCTAATCTACTTTGAACTATCCCCATTTCTCAATGAAGTACAACTTCTAGCAAACGGAACTACTACCTTAATGAAATGTTGCAGCAGTTCAGATCTCAATCACCAATGTCTCGCGCTCGTTGCGCATTTTAACAACGTTAGGCTTAAAGTGGATACCAGTCTCGAAAGCCTCTTAAGAAGAAGGAAACGAGGCGCAATCGATTTCGTTGGAAATGTAGCAAATTCATTATTTGGAGTTCTGGACTCGCAGTATGCGGAAAAAATGACCGACACCATCAACAGCATAAAGAATAACGAGGATCACTTGGCACACCTTCTACGGAATCAAACATCATTCTTGGACTCCACCCTTAATATTATGAAGCAAACGGAGGTTCATACTCAGAATAGCCTCGATAAGTTAAACTTTAGGCTAAAAAGACTCGAGAACTTTACAGTTAATGGAACCCAGCAGTCTCAACTAATTTTATCGCTTAGCATACAGTTGATTATCATCTCAGACAATGTGCAAACGATGTTAAAGGCCATAATGGATCTGCTAACCGATACGTATCATGGTAGAATAAGTCCCTCTCTACTAACACCGCAACAATTTTCTTCGGAAGTGGACAATATAAAGGCAAACCTGCCATCGGATTTAATACTACCAGTCACGGATATCATTCACCTATATGGTTTAGTGACAGCTAAGACAGCCGTTTCAAACCAACACATTATTTGCACATTGGAAATTCCCCTAGCCCATAAAGAAGAATTCGACCTCTTTTATCTTACACCAGTTCCACAATTAGTAAATGACTCGTTGATTGCGGTCATTCCAACAACCAAAATGATGGCCCTCAACGCTCACCGAGACGAATATTTCCCGGTTGATTATACCGAACTTCGTGATTGCCACATCCTTGAACACGATACTTTTTTATGCCCAAACATCCAAGCTACGTATTCCAAAAATTCACCAATGTGTCGTTGTGAGATACATTTATTTAACAACGAGTCAGATCTAAGTTGCAATACCGAGGTACTAGCCAATAGTAATGTGTGGTACCAACTTCATAAAAAGAACCAGTGGCTACTCGCAACTCAGCATCCACTCAAATTAAGTATGGTGTGCAACGGCATCAGTGGTTACCAGGTCTTGCAAGGAACTGGATTACTTGCCTTACCAGCAGGATGTACAATGAAAAATGAGTTGATCACCGTATATGGGCACCAAACTATCACCTCGACTTCGTATCCCTCCTATACAAGCTCAGGCGTTGCATTGTCCCATTTACAACAAAATGTCTTCAACATAACCGAAACTTTACCAGACCTAAGAATCATTGGAAACTTAACCCGACTGCAAGCGGAGGTAAGAGAACAGATGCGGAATATACCCACCCCAACCATCAATCATGGCGTCCATAGCTTGACAGTCAGCTATGTGGGATTAGCTCTGATTTTGACATTGCTAACCATCCTGTTAATCAAAATATTATTAAAAAGAAGACTCAATACGCGTCCAATAGCACCACAGCCATCACCGAGGTCAAACTGGAACATTTCGTTGGACCCTGGCGCTTAATTTACTTCAGCATAAATTGCCGGAAATTGTTCAATTAATTGCCTATTGATATTAACGATCCCCCTGGGGGCGCAATATGTTAATTCTTTTGATTCTTTTTATTTGGTATCAAAATAAAAAGAATCTCTAGTAGAATTAAACTTTAAGCAAAATGCTTACTTCGTTTTTGTTTAACTTTTTTGTTCATATTTTTGCCAAGTCTTAAGTGCACTTAAATTCTTTCCCACAATTTAATTAAAATAAAATTAATTTATTTCTCACACATTTGTCAAGCCAGGTATGAGAACCATCATGTCAGCATAATTGACGAAATAAATAAAACATTTTATTTTCCACGTGTGTTTCAAATTACCAGCCAGACAGTAGTGAAATTGAATATCTGTTTTGCTTAGCTTACGGTGGGAATGAATTTGGCAAGATGATAATGAACAATTTCTGGCCGTTTTAAATTATGTTTGTATTCTTACTTTTATTTTTTATTAATTCTACTTTTTGTTATTGTATTAGTTTTAAGTTATTTACATTTTGTATAAATATTAAAGTTATTGAATAAATTTGTTGATTGCAACTTAAATCGTCATCCACTTCACTTCTTTGAGTCAATTATATTATTCTGGTGTACTACCTGAATAACGAATTGATTCCTCCACAACTTCATTTATCCTTGTGTATCACTTGGATAAAAAACAACAACATTTTTTTTAAATTGCTTATCCTTGTGTACCACTTGTATAAGCCCCACCACTTACATCTCAGTTAAGCCAGGCAAACGAGTCTGGTATTAACATTCATAAAGAAATTTAAGACATAAATGACCACAGGTAAATGTATTGAAATTCTGATGTTGATTATAGTTGTATTTTATATTTCTACCAAGATATTTGACTACTTCCGAAGGAGGTTGTAAGTTTCCAAAGCTGTCGAAATATTCTTTTTCATTGTTGTTTTTATAATATGCTACCCAATGTGTACCAGATCCTGTTGATACGTCTAAATTGATTATTCCACATTCTATTTTCTTTGTTCGTTTTGGTAGAGTATTCAACATGAAAACTCCTCTAAAATATGGAATATTTATAGAGAAACGGTTTATGTCCACATCAGATAGTGGTCTGTTCGTAGCATCTGTAAGAGTTTTTTGATTCTTCTTTGTAAACTAAACCATAACCCTTTTTATATGGTTTTAAGTAAAGTCCCTTTCCAACTGCTATAGATTCCATCGCTCTATTATGTCTAATTGCTTCATCAAGTTGATTTTTTGCATTCTTTGTTTCATTAACAGCTTTAGCTATAGCAGCACCTCCAGTTGTTAGACTACCAATTGCACCCAGAGCAGTTAAAATCGGTATTAGAGGCAAAAACCCACCAATTTTTGGTACACGTATTAGATGTGGTACTATAATTTGAGATTTTCTACCTTTTAATGATTTGTTGATAGTTTTTCGGGCAATTTTAATTGCTGAGTTAATATCTAATGGTTTTTCCTTCTTTAGTATTTTTGTTGCAGCTCTAATTGATGTTCTAAACAGTTGTTTATCATTTATCTTGTTCTTTTGAACATTTTTCTTTTTCTCCACACCCATACCAAATTTTGTTTTGGCTTTCATTGCGTTAGTAACCATACCATACATACCAATACTACTATCTTTTGATAAAACTCGATCCCAAGCTGAATTTTCCAGTATTTTATCAGCTTTATGTCTAATGCTTTTTTTTATAATGCATGTATTTATTTATTGTATCTTCATATGTGAACTAACAATAAGTATTCAAATCTTAAATCTATAAAAAAAAAATTATTAGGCCCGACCAGTGTCGGACATAAACTTAGTGGTAGTTATAAATAATACATTAGTAGTGATAATCAAAAAAAAAAAGGGGGGGGGGAAAGTATTTTCAAGTAGTCCCATCTGGAGTGTTAGGTATAAGAGCCCGTGTGTCCCTCTTTTTTAAGCGGATGTGTCCAGTAAAGTTCAAAATATTACGAGCAAGCGGATTAGGATGTGATTCGAGTTTTGTTAAATATTTGCCTACGTATTTTACAATTTCTTCAGTCACTAGTGGTATATTCAAATCGCGATGTATATTTGAATTTTTGATGTACCATGGAGCCGATGTTATCATGCGTAAAATTTTATTTTGCCTTCGTTGAATTTTCTCTACATTTGAAGCTGAAGCAGTGCCCCATAGCTGAATTCCGTAGCACCAGATTGGCTTCAAAAGCGACTTGTATATTAAAAGTTTGCAGTCTAGGCTAAGTGTTGAATTTCTACCAATCAGCCAATGTACCTGAGTTAACTTAAGTTTCATCTGAGTTAACTTAGAGTCAATATGATGTTTCCATGTAAGTCTTCGATCAAGGTGTATACCAAGGTATTTCACTTGGGAATGTTGAGGAATATTATGATTGTTGATTCGAATGGGGGAGCAAGTATCTCTTCTTAGGGTGAACGTTATATGGACACACTTTTGTTCATTGACTTTAATTCTCCATAAGTTCAACCATATTTCCAGCTGAGTGATATGTTCCTGGAGATTGCGGGATGCCTCATAAGGGTTTTCGTGCACACTCATACAGGCTGTATCATCGGCAAAAGCAGAAATATGGATATTATTGCTCACAGGCATATCACAAGTATATATTAAATACAAGACAGGACCCAGAATACTACACTGGGGCACACCAGAAGATATAGATTCGGCCACACTCGTGAACTCTCCTTCCACAACAGTGAACTTCCTATCAATAATATAACTTTCCAAAAGCTTTTGAATGTTTATTGACAGATATGTCTTCAATTTTAAAACTAGGCCTTCGTGCCATACTTTATCAAATGCCTGAGAAACATCAATAAAGAGAGCAGAACAATACTTCTTTTCTTCAAATGTTCTTCTTACAACTTGGACCAGTCTATGCGTTTGTTCAATCGTGCTGTGCTGACTTCTTAAGCCAAATTGATGGTCCGGGATGCACCCATTATCAGTTAAAATTTTGGACAATTTAGTCATGAGCAGCCTTTCGAAAAGCTTTGAGATTGTAGATAGTAAGCTTATAGGCCTATATGACTCAGTCTTGCTAAGATCTTTGCCCGCCTTTGGAATCATTTTGATTTTGGCCAGTTTCCAGTTATGTGGAAAATACTGCATTTTTAAAATAGCATTAAAAGTAAATAGCAGGATTCTTATTGCAATATGAGGCAAGTTCATGAGCATTTTGTTACTAATGCCATCAATACCTGGAGCTTTCTTCTGGTTGAGTTCAGCAATTACTTTTTGTACTTCACGCATCTTAAACCTTAAGGGACGAGGGGGTAGAGAAACTACACTCGGTAAATCAGCAGCACCCGTATATGAATTGGGAGTGAATACAGATTTTAAATGCTCAGAAAATAAGTTACCTTTCTCACTATCACTTCTTGCCCAGCCTCCGGTCGCAGTACGCAATGGTGATTTAAGATCAACGGGTCGTTTAAGATTTCTAGTAGCGCGCCATAAAGAGTAATTAGATGCGGACGTTACATCAAGACCTTCTAAATACTTTTCCAGTAGTGCAGTTTTTTCCGATGATAGCAGCTCTTTGGGTCGTTTAGTACATTCTTTAAGTCTGATTTTATTTAAGGGTGATCTGTGTTGTTGCCATTCTCTTCTAGCTCTCCTTTTTTCACATACCAGACGTTCAATTTCCGTAGAATAAATTCTGTTAAAGCCGGTCTGCGGATAGGAGGTAGTGGCGTGTTCAGCAGCCTGTTTAATATTTTCGTTAAGATTGGCAATATTAAATTCAATGTCATCGCATGATCTAAGCTGAATGTTTTCTACGCAGTGACTACTAAGATATTTTTTGAATACCAGCCAGTTGATTCCATTAATCATCTTCACATATGAGTTAGTTAAATCACTCCTTAGTGGGTTGAAAATTGTAACTATTGTTGGAGAGTGATCGGAGGACAGATCTAGAGAGGCCTCTACATGAATTAAGTCCCTATGAATATTTTTTGTGACGGCAAAATCTATAACATCTGGAATTTTTCTTACATCAGTAGGCCAGTAAGTAGGCTCCCCACTCGAAATGACATCTAAGCCCATTTTTGAAATTGTATTGAACAAGGCTCGACCTCTAGGTGTAACAAGACGCGATCCCCAGTAGGTATGTTTTGCATTGTAGTCACCAGCTACCACGAAACAAGATCCAAGCGATTTGTAGAACTTCTCATACTGATCTTCGCTAACTGAAAATCTGGGAGGTGAGTAAATTGATGATATCACGAAATTCGCACAAAAATTTTCTACGAAAATATTCGTTGCTTGCAAATATTCTTCACTAACGTTGTCAAGGACATAGTGCTTGAGTCTTGACTTAATCAGAATTGCTGATCCACCACATGCTCTCTCTCTCGGGTCCTTTGTATCATATAAAGTGTAACCATTTATTTTAAATAATAAAATAATAATAAAAAATAATAAATAAAATAAATAATAAAATATAAATAAACCAGAAGCAAAACTAGAACGACGTCAGCTCAAAATTATTTTAAGTATGGGTGCATTTAATTTATAAGATTTGTTGATTTACGCAAGTTAAAAAACGTTTTTAAGCTAATATTCTATTATGAATACAATTTTAGCGAATTTTGCTCAAACAACATTTGAAATGCTGTTTAAAATTTTTATGAATATGGCTATAAGCATTTAATAAGAGACAATGCAAATGTAATTATAATGTTTAAGTAAGATGAGAAAAATATGAAGCATGTTTACAAGGTTCATGTTGGCAGTAATATGTATTTTGACAAGTTTTAAAAAATTTGTAGAGTGTTGGAAGGATAAATATGGATTTTTGATTATAAGCAAATATATTGAATTAAACGATTTTCGTTATAGAAAAAAAAAATACTGCTAATAAAAGATAGACTTTAGTTATTTCATCTGACCTGAAAACCAGACCAGCTCCTAAGAAGCTGACCTGAAAATCAGACCAGCTCCTAATAAGCTGACCTGAAAATCAGACCAGCTCCTGATAGCCTGATCTGAAAACCAGACCAGGTCCTGATAGCCTGATCTGAAAACCAGACCAGGTCCTGATAAGCTGATCTGAAAACCAGACCAGGTCCTCATAAGCTGATCTGAAAACCAGACCAGGTTCTGATAAGCTGATCTGATAACCAGACCAGGTCCTGATAAGCTGATCTGAAAACTAGACCAGGTCCTGATAAGCTGATCTGATAACCAGACCAGGTCCTGATAAGCTAATCTGAAAACCAGACCAGCTCCTGAAAAGCTGATCTGAAAAACAGACCAGGTGCTAATAAGCTGATCTAATAGCTGACACCCATTGTACTATTTGCTGTTAGCAAACGTAAATGAGATGATGTTAAAGCAGTTGGTGTCGATAAGAAAATACCTAATGAAATATAATGGAATTTCATAATATTGTGAAATTCGATTTATTTTGTGCAGAACCTTTCAAAGATAACAAGACTGTGCATGCTTAAGCGATATGAAAAGAAAAAACAAGAATTCGCATGAAAGAAGAAAGTAACATCAAGACAGAAGTTGAGAATATACAAGTTTAAAAACTGAGAAACCATCAGTCAAGATAGAGGCAAGTAAACAAAAAAAAATAGTAGAAGGAACAATATTACGAACTAAATAGATTTTATAAATGTTACCCGTTATTATCGACAAAATTAGATGATATAGTTATACAATATCAGAAAACGTTTAGTCATAAAAACACCTTCGTTGGAGGAGGTATAGTAGATAAAAAAATAAACTCTCTAACTAGTGAACTTTATCTTCCTGGATATTAGTATTGTGGACCTGAAACAAAACTACAAAAACGTTAAAATGGAAGTGACAAAGGAATTAATTTATTGGCCTCTGCTTGTAAAGATCACGATATAGCTTATTCAAAAAATAAGGATTTAAGCATTAGACATAAAGCTGATAAAATACTTGAAAATTCAGCTTGGGATCGAGTTTAACAAAATATAGTAGTATTGCTGAAAAATCATTTGCCTATATGGTTACTAACGCAATGAAAGCCAAAACAAAATTTGGTATGGGTGTGGAGAAAAAGAAAAATGTTAAAAAGAACAAGATAAATGATAAACAACTGTTTAGAACATCAATTAGAGCTGCAACAAAAATACTAAAGAAGGAAAAACCATTAGATATTAACTCAGCAATTAAAATTGCCCGAAAAACTATCAACAAATCATTAAAAGGAAGAAAATCTCAAATTATAGTACCACATCTAATACGTGTACCAAAAATTGGTGGGTTTTTGCCTCTAATACCGATTTTAACTGCTCTGGGTGCAATTGGTAGTCTAACAACTGGAGGTGCTGCTATAGCTAAAGCTGTTAATGCAACAAAGAATGCAAAAAATCAACTTGATGAAGCAATTAGACATAATAGAGCGATGGAATCTATAGCAGTTGGAAAGGGACTTTACTTAAAACCATATAAAAAGGGTTATGGTTTAGTTTACAAAGAGGAATCAAAAAACTCTTACAGATGCTACGAACAGACCACTATCTGATGTGGACATAAACCGTTTCTCTATAAATATTTCATATTTTAGAGGAGTTTTCATGTTGAATACTCTACCAAAACGAACAAAGAAAATAGAATGTGGAATAATCAATTTAGACGTATCAATAGGATCTGGTACACATTGGGTAGCATATTATAAAAACAACAATGAAAAAGAATATTTCGACAGCTTTGGAAACTTACAACCTCCTTCGGAAGTAGTCAAATATCTTGGTAGAAATATAAAATACAACTATAATCAACATCAGAATTTCAATACATTTACCTGTGGTCATTTATGTCTTAAATTTCTTTATGAAATAACTGAAAATATTAAATAAAAAAGCACAAACATTTATATTTTACAAAACTCTTTCATGTATTTTTATTTATAATTTAAAATACAAAATTATTATATATTATTGCCAAATTGGAAATTGGGAATTTTGAATTAGAAATTCACTCAGCTCGCTTTCAACAATTAAGCTTTGTTCACGTTCTCTACTTAAGCAATATGATCCGCTCGAGAGTTCTTTAATTTCAGCATCGGTTAAAGCATTATATCGCTTTGGGAGGAACATTATGTGGTTTTCCATTTCAACTTTTAGTGTTGGCCCATATTTTGTTGTTACTCTTGACACTTTTCGAATGGTGTATTTAGTTGATGTCTCAAGCTCCTTTATTTGGATTAAGGTTTTATTTTTTAGTGAATTAAATTTTGATGTTAGATTTGTTGTAGACTCCATTTTTGTTTTATTTATTTATTTTTTTTTATTTACTTCTCCGCACTTTGAGTGTTTAACTGAAAATGATCTGAAAAGTAGCGATGACGACTTCAAGAAGGCTAATCGAAAATATGGTGAAATAGTGAATAAGTGGAGGGGTAGTGATAGACAGAAAGAGATAGTTATAGAGAGAAAAGGGATAGAGAGAGATAGAGTGCTAAAAAAGAAATATGGAGTATAGATGATGGTGTAGATATTTTAAATATCAAAAGATAGTACTTTAAAAATTTAAAGAGCAAATTAGTCTTAAAGAAACCTTCAAGCAATCATCATTCATTAATTTATCGGCAAATATAATGAGCCAAATTAGACGTACTCTAAACCAATTTATAAGAGATTTTGAAAGCTTCAGGCTTTTTGATCATTGGGAGATGATCAAATTTTTTCAAAATATGCTGGATGAGAACGAAGAATATGGTATCATGGAAGATGAAGACAACACAGAAGGACACTTCAAAAGCTGTCCTTGGTATAATCCTGAGTGTGAGGAAGGACCAGATACTTGCAGATGTACAATATATTTTTTGCGTAAAAGTATATTAGAAAATTTAATAATTAGATATTATGAAATGTTTCCATCATTATAATAAAAATAAATTAAATTAAATTAAAATGTATTATTAATATAAATAAAATTAAATTAAATTATTCCTTGTTGTGTGTTATTTTTTAAAGGAAATTTAGGTTTCATCTATTCGAATATAAAATAACACAAACTTGTATGTAGTGAAAAATATAAGGACTTATCCGATTGTCTAAATTGTTTCTCTTTATGAAAAAATCTAATGAAATTTACTGGAATTTCATAACATTGTGAAATTCAATTTGTCATGTGCATAACTTTTCAAAGAAAACAAGACTGTACATGTTTAAGCGACATGAAAACAAGACTCTGCATGCTTAAACGATATGGAAACAAGACTGTGCATGTTTAAGCGTCATGAAAACAAGACTGTACATGTTTAAGCGACATGAAAACAAGAATTTGCAAATAAGCAAAAACAAAAATTTTTTGATCTAGCGAAGTAAACCTAATAAAGAAATAACAACCATTCACATAATTAATTCTTTTTCTAATATTTTATTTAAAATTTTTTCTTAAAAATTCATACACATATTTAACTAATGTATGTAGATACCCAGAAAAAAATTAGACAAAATTCTCTATTTCAAGTAGTAAAATGTGAAAAAAAGGTGTGGTACATTAGAAGAAAAAAAAAATAAATATATAGACTGACTGACCAACTAAAACGCACAGTCTGTCCGATGGACACACAAAGCACACTTAAACATTTCAGAAATATATACACAACACGCTGAACTTTAATAAATTGAGAAGAAAAAAAATCATATAGAACGTCAAATGAAAGCCATAGGTAATAGCCCTTCATAAAATAAACATATACATATGTACCTTATTAATGTAAATATATTATCAGTATAAACAACAGAAATTTCGTGAAACAAAGGCATCTTGTATCCTAGAGGAACAGTCGAACAGTCGTTTTCTGATGATCGCTTTTCAACAAGAAAATAAGTTTGTTCATTGTGACTAATTTAAAAGTACATTTAAATTCAGTCTCATATCCGATCTTAACGGCATCAGAATTTAAGAAAAAAGCTCCTTTTATTCTATTGAATAAAATTTTAATTTAAAACAGTAAGCAAAGATATCAGCTTCAACTTCAAATGATTTCATCACAAAAAAAAACTAGTGATTGTTTTCAACAATTATGAAAATAATAATTTTAATATAAAGCTCCCTTTTGATTTTAAATGTTTATCAATAAAAATAAAAAAAGAAGTAAGTTGACTACCAAAGAAAAAAAAACTATCAGTATATAAGCTGGAGTGCCGGATCAGTTTCATTTAAAAATGTTTATACATTTTCATAAAGCAAAGCAAGATTTCGAAAACAAATGTAGAAAGTGAAGAAAAAAGTCTATAGTTAGAAAAAATTATGTACCCCAAAAATTTCTAACGTTAACTTACTAACGTTGCATCAACTTTAAAAAAATTTAAATTAAGTATAAGAAATATTTCTATTATAGTTGCTATTACTATAGAGTATGTATCTTCAGGAATTCAGTTTTACTTAAAAACAGAAAATCCTCACAAACTTTTAAGTAAACGCAGATAAAAATTAAAACGTTTTTATTTTCAAATAAAAAAAAACTGAATATATCGCATCTATACACAGACGAATATTAACAACAACAACACCAACAACAAGAAGAACAAAAGATATCAATGACAAAAAAAATGTATTCAAAGATTGAAATAAACAAAATCTGTAATATAAACAAATTTCATATAGCCAGACTTTAACGCGAGACAAATTTAAGTATGAGAAAATATAAAACAAGCGTAAGTATAAAAACGTAATAAGATTAGGGAAGTTCAGACACATGATAGTATTTTATAGTACCAAATGTCGATAGTGAAAACAATTTATTTCTATCTACATATAAATATTAACGCAAATACACACACACATAGCAGAATTCATATAAGAAATATCCAAGAAAATTTCAACAACACCCCACCTCATGATCATACATACATACATATACAATATATAAGATTAATCTCAACAACACAACACTCTCACCTACCTGAAATTACAGATAGTCTTAAACTTCTACAGACGTCTATACACATAGATTCTCACGGATACATATTACAAGAACACCTCGCCCCTAATAAATCACAATCATCTTAAATTCTTACAAAAATACATACATACATACATACACATAACCAATTTACCTCAACAACATCCTCACCTACCTCAAATCACGATCAGCCTTAAACTACTATAGACAGACACATCCACAAATCCCCATGGATACATATTACGTCAACAACCCTGCCCACCCAAATCATGGTCAGCCTTAAACTCCTACAGACACACAAACACAAAGATTCCCCCGGTTGCATATTACTAGAACACCCCACCCCTCATAAATCACAATCAGCCTTAAGCTCCTACAGAAATACACACATTGAAATTCTTACAAACATACACACACACACACACACACACACATAAACACATACCCACACACACACACATTTCCACAATTCTCTGTTGGTATTACGATATATGATGAAATTATTCATATACACAGCAACACCCAGAACAAAATCGCTAGCATCAGTTTGCAATATAAAGGTACTAGAAAAATCGGGACACGTGAAAGTAGGTGCTTCTATAAGTTTTTGCTGTATTTCTCCAAAAGCTATTTCTTATAATTGTTACATTAAAGTAAAATATACCGAAATAAAGATATCACTACCCCTATTGAAAAGCTCTTCTTATCAACCTGATCGGATTCAAAACATTTAACATCTGAAATTCACTTGAACATATATGAAACCTATGCCGACACAATATTTTCTATCTCCATAATAGCAAAGTCAATAGCCTTAAAAACATATATACATGCATTTGTAAATATGTATGAAAAAGTGTTGATGTAACTCACACAAGCAATGACATTCTTCAAAGCAAAAATAGATAAGATCACATACATTAATCCAACAACATATACATACATTACCAAATACATTCCCTAACGACTTCCATTCGCAACAGGGTTGCCACTCTCTGCAGCTATTAGATTATTTCCCCCCCCCAGAGATCACAAACATAAATGCATACATACAATAACCCTACATAAGCATACCAACTATAACTCAAAAGAGCAACCATAAGTCTATCAAATAACAATCACACACACACGCACACACCCATACATACATACAAATACCCACATATATATGCACACACAACCAAAGAATTAGACTCACACACACACACATACACATCCCACACGTACATACATCCATGCACTGTAAGCACAACGTTTCTCTACAATAACAACAAAAGCTGTGCACACAAGTATACATACATACACATGGCCAAAGAATCAAACTCACACACACACACCATATCAGCATGAAAATCCCCGAAATCCCCCCATTTGTAACAGGGTTGCCATCGTTTTTGTTTTTTACCGGTTTTGAATTCCCAAAACAGGACTCAGGTCCCCATTACTAGTCTACTTTCATCACTTAACCAGGTTATCTCTACAGATAACAGTAGCTCAAAAAAAAACCCAAGGTAAAAGTCGGAATGTAGAGATATATAACCGTGGTAAGGCGTGGGCAAAGCATTAATTCTTCAAAAATTTCATTTGCTCAAAAAATGTCTAGGGATAACAGCGCAGCGTCAACTAATCGCCAAAACCGCTTTAAATTTTTCAAGATGACAACAACAATCCCGATGTATCCTGGAATAAAACATCCAAGCCACCACCAATCTATTTGAGAGAAAAAATTCAAATGCCCTTATTAAAAAATCAATTTCGGTCATTGGTGACAATAAATTTCACCTAGTTCCAATAAAACGTGGCGACAAAAACGAAAATTCAAATTTATGAGGAAAAAGATTTCCGCAAAATGGTTTCTGAATTTGAAAAAAATAAAACAAGCTTCTACACATACCAGCTTAAGAGCGCTAAAGGCCTGCTGATCGTATTGAAGGGTATATTCTTATGTTGTTCCCGAAGAAATAAAAGATGCACTCGTTCTCTAGGGATTTAAGGTAAAAAATGTTTCTAACATAATAAACACAGAAAAGGTACCCTATTTCGTGTTGGACTGGAGCCGAATGATATAAAGTTGAAAAAAACGAGACTCATACAATTTATAGCCTAAAAATCAAAAATCACAGCTGAAGAGCCACATAAGCGTTCAGGTCCCGTGCCATAATTGCCAAGAATATGGCCATACAAGCTTACTGCAATTTACCTACAGTGTGTGTTATCTGCAGTGAATTGCACGGTACTGCTAGTTGTACTAAACCAAAAGATCAAGCAGGAAAATTGTGGAGGTAGTCATTGTGCAGTAATTGTGGAGGTAGTCATTCCGCAAACTACAGAGGCTGTCCTGTGTGCTCTTTTGTCACGCATGCTATGGTGCAAAAACCTAAATTAGCTGCAGTTCATTAAACAAACGCTTCCTCAGCCACATTTGCGCAAATGAGCCAACCAGTTACTTCCCGTGTATCGTATGCTGATGCTGCCAAGAAAAATTCTATCCCCTCGCAGAAAGTGTCCCCACCAAGTAATTCAACAAATGCTTTAATTTTAGTCGCCTTGAAGCCACTATTGAAAATCTTGTGCAAACTATCAACAACTTTACAACAAATATGACAAGCATGATGCAAGAAATACTACGTATGCAGAATACACTGCTTCAAGCATTAATTAAAGAGCCATGAACACGTTAAAAATATGTTTCTGGAACGCAAATGGCATTCGCCAACATAAATATGAACTTAAGCACTTTCTTATAGAAAAAAATATTGATATAATGTTGGTCTCTGAGACTCATTTGACTTCTAGAAGCCTATTTAAAATGAATGGCTACACGTTGTATGATACAAAGGACCCAAGAGGGAGAGCATGCGGTGGATTAGCAATTCTAATAAAGTCAAGACTCAAGCACTATATTCTTGACAACAAGCAACAAATATCTTCATTGAAAATTTTTGTACAATTTCGTGATATCTTCAATTTACTCCCCTCCCAGATTTTCAATCACTGAGGATCAATACAAGAAATTCTACAAATCTCTTGGACCTTGTTTCGTAGCAGCTGGCGATTACAATGCTTAGCACGCGTTCTGGGTTTCGCGTGTTATTACGCCTAGAGGTCGGGCGTTGTTAAACACAATTTCAACAATGGGCTCGGATGTTATTTCGATTGAGCAGCCTACTAACTGGCTGACTGACGTACGAAAAATTCCGGATGTTATAGATTTTGACATCATAAAAAGTATTTCTAGGGAATTAACTCACGTTGAAGCTTCCCTAGATCTCTCGTCCGATCACTCTCCCACGATCGTTTAAATCTGTAGCCCACTGAGAAGCGTTTTACCTCACCCATGTGTCAAGATGATAAATCCTGTTAATTGACTGGGATTCAAAAAATATCTTAGTAGTCATTGCACGGAAAGTATTACGCTAAGAACGCCCGATGATATTGAATCTAACATTGCCAATCTTAACGAGAATATTAAACAAGCTGCTGAACATGCCACTACCTCCCATCCGCACACTGGGTTTAATAGAATTTATTCTACAAATGTTGAACGTCTTGTACGTGAAAAAGAGGAGCTAGAAGAGAATGGCAACAGCACAGATCACCTCAACACAAAATCAGATTTAAGCAGTGCACTAAACGGCTCCAAGAGTTGCTTGCATCTGAAAAAACTGCATCTTTTAAAAATTATCTGGAAGGTCTTGATGTCACACCAGCATCTAATTACTCTTTGTGGGGCGCTGCTAAAAAGCTTAAAACACCCGTTGAGTTTAAGCCACCTCTGCCCACATCTACCGGAGGTTGGGCAAGAATCGATACTGAAAAAGGTAACATATTTGCTGAGCATTTAAAATCCGTATTTACACCAAACACATGTACCGGTATTGCTGATTTGCCGACTGTAGTTGCTCTACCCCTCGACCTATAAAATTTAAGATGTTTGATGTACAAAAACTAATTGCCGAACTCAACCCGACAAAAGCTCCCCGTATTGTGGGTTTAGTAACCAGATGCTGATTAAGTTGCCTCATATTGCAATTAGAATTCTGTTATTAATTTTTAATGCCATTTTACGACTGAAGTATTATCCACACAGCTAGAAGGTTGCCAAGGTTAAAATGATTCCAAAGCCAGGTAAAGATATTACCGAGGCTGAGTTATATAGGCTGTCAACAATGTCAAAGCTCTTTGAAAATCTACTCATGACAAAATTGTCTTCAATTTTAACTGATAATGGGTGCATCCCGGACCATCATTTTGGTTTTAGAAGCCAGCATAGCACCATTGAGCAAGCGCATAGATTGGTTCAATTTATAAGAAAAACATTTGAAGGAAAGAAGTATTAGTGTTTTTATTAAAGATACATTGAAATTGATTATTGAGGGGTTTAGCTGGATCCTATGCGCATTTCACTGTTGCTAATGCAGATCATCAGGGAACCTTTACCCAAAGCTTCTTAGAACAACTAGAGATTATATTATAAGCTTTCTTTTAAACAAATGAGAAGCTCAATAACAAATAACAAAGTTGAAACAAGAACTCAATAATCAACATGTTTTTTATTTTCTTACTTTACTATTGCTACCTTCGCTGACTTTTTTTCAGCTTCAAATTGTAGTCGTAAGAGTATGTAAAAGAAAATAAATGTAAATAACAACAACAGCTATTTAAGAATAGAGTGTTGCCACACAAATATTTTTTTGACCGGGTGCAGTCAAGTTAATAATTAGTGTTTTTTTTTATGGGAATTGTTTGAAAGAAGTATTGTTCTGCGCTGTTTATTTATGTTTCTCAGGCATTTGATAAAGTGTGGGATGAAGGTCTAATTTTAAAATTGAACACATACTTACCAATAAACATTCTAGTTACATCTTTTGGTACGTTACATTATTGCCCGAGAATTTACAGTTGTGGAAGGAGACTTAATGAGTATGCTTGAAACTATATCATCCGGTGTGCCACAGGAGAGTATACTGGGACCAGTTTTGTATTTGATTTATACTTGTGATATGCCTGTGAGCAGTAGTATCCATACTTCTACATTTGCCGACGATACAGCCTTAGTATGCATTAGTCTTGTGCTGTAAAAGAACGAACTAGTTCAATTGAACTATTCCCATAAGTGAACGATGTGAACTAGTTCAGTCTAGGTGTTCATTTTTGTTCTTTTGGTATTTCTTGTTCTTTTGGCCTTTCTTGTTCTTTTGGTCTTTCTTGCTATTTTGTTCTTTCTTGTTCTTTCGTTCGTTTTTGTTCCTTCGTTCGTTTTTGGTCTGTATTTCGTTTTGTTTATCTTATTCACTGTTCCTGACCAATACACATGCAAAACATTTCATTTACAAGAGACAAATGTAGTGTGCCTATTGAATTTTTAGCAGAATAATCAAAACATAGTGAAATATACAAGCGAGTTTTACAATATTAAAAGAATTAATTTGTAGTATTGAATTAAAAAACAGATTGTGAAAAAGATTATTAGAACTAAAAAAGTGATTAAAATTTGTTTTAAATTGATTACGGATTTCATTTGAAAAATTTTCGTTCAAAAATATTAATTTTTACCTTTTAGTTACTTGCAAATGAGAACACAAAGTGCAAATAAAAATACTGACGAACAAGAAACATTTTTACTAAATTAAAAAAAAGTTTGTTGTGTTGAATATGAATCAGTATTAAAAGAGTGATTAAAATTTTCTTTCAAATGATCACTGACTTCATTTTAAGTATTTTCAATCAACAATATTAATTCTAACAATTTACTTATACAAACTACGCAACGAATAAGGTCACTAATAAGCACTAAGAAGAAGGATTGGACAACTACAATCTCTTTTCTGTTGTTCACTGAACAACTGACCGAAAATAACAACTGAAAGAACTAGTTCTTTTTGTTGTTGGGAACAAAACGGAACAATCCGCAAAAGGAACAACTATGCCCAACTCTAGTATGCATGAAAACCCTTACGAGCCATCTCGGTATCTTCAGAAACACATTGCCCAGCTGGAGCTATGGTTAAACATATGGAGAATTAAGGTAAATGAACAAAAGTGTTTTCAAGTAACATTTACCTTACGAAGAGATACTTGTTACCCCATTCGGATTAACAATCAAGTTGTTCCTCAACATTCACATGTGAAATATCTTGGTATACACCTTGATCGACGGCTTACATGGAAACATCACATTGACTCTAAGTTAACTCAAATGAAACTAAAATTAAATCAGGTACATTGGCTGATTGGCAGAAATTCAACACTCAGCCTAGACTGCAAACTTTTAATATACAAGTCGATTTTAAAGCCAATATAGTGCTACGGAATTCAGCTATGGGGAACGGCTTCAGCTTCAAATGTTGAGAAAATCCAATTTTACGTTTGATAACATCGGCTCCATGGCTCGTCAAAAATTCAAATACATTGTGACTTAAATATGCCACTAGTGACTGAAGAAATTGCAAAATACGCAGGCAAATATCTAACAAAACTCGAGTCACATCCAAATCCGCTTGCTCGTAATATTTTAAACATTACTGGACACATCCGCTTAAAAAGAGAGATACAAGGGCTCTAACAACAACACCCGAGATGAAGCTGCTTGAATACTTTTTTTTGCCTATCACTACTTATGTATTATTAATAATTATCACTAAGTTTATGTCTGACATTCTTCGAGCATACTAATTATATTTTAGATTTAAGATTTCAATACTTATTGTTAGTTCATATATGAAAATACAATAAATAATAAAAAAAAACATGCGTTAAAAAAACAGAGATGCAGTGTTTTCAGATGCAAGCAACTCTTGGAGTCGTTTAGTGCACGCTTTGCTGTTGCCATTCCCTTCTAGCTCTTCTTTTTTTTATACACGAGATGTTCACTATCCCTAGAATAAATTTTATTAAACCCAGTCTTCGGATGGAAGGTAGTGGCATGTTCAGCAGCCTGTTTAATATTTTCGTAAAGATTGGCAATGCTAGGTTCAATATTATTGGGTGTTCTTAGCGTAATATTTTCCGTGCAATGACTACTAATATATTTTTTGAATCCCAGCCAATTAACACGACTGAACATCTTCACATATGAGTAAGGTAAGTCACTTCTTAGTGGGTTACAGATTGTAACGATAGTAAGGGAGTGATCGGAGGAGAGATCTAGAGAAGCTTCAACGTTAATTAAATCTCTAGAATCTAGAAAAAAATTCTTTACATGAATGAAATATTTCATATAAAATTTCCCAATGCTCAAATCCTAGTATTTATGAACTATTTCGTAAATATGAAAAATACTGTTTTATTTGTACATAGTATAAATGAAAATGCATCACGGATTTTTATGAAAAGTTTCATAATATGTATGAACTTTTATGTTTTTATTTTATGAATGTTTAGCTATTATACATATAATTTTAAGAATTTTATGAAAAGTTGCATAATATAAATGAACTTTTGGGTTTTTATTTTAAGTTTTTACCCCTAAGCATATAATTTTAAGTATATAAAATTCTTAAAGAAAAGTTGCATATAAATTACATTTTTTATACATGGTTTTTAAGTATCAAGTACTTTAATAAGTCTTTCAGATTATAGTTATATAAATAAATTAAAAATAAATTCATATATTGTTTGTTTTAAAAATAATTGAAATTAAATTTAGTATACATATAGTATGTGTTAGTTTATAAAACTATGACTTCAATTCATTACATAGTGTAGAAACTTTAATATTGGCTTTGGAATTGTGCATTTTGTAAAAAAAAGTGTTCAATAACAATCCAAAAAAATGAAGCTTCTTTGGGATATTTTAAATCAAAAACAAAAAATATTTTAAAGCATACATCCATGATACAATTATAACAGGTACATGCACAAGCCCAGCCTGTTAATGTATACAATTCAAATAGTTGTCAAACTTTGTTTACAAGCTGCGAAAATGTTAGTGTATGTGTGTGAATAAAATGATTACAGTGTTGCCAATGAATTTACACATCGCTGTGTCTCCAATTACACATCGAAGAAAATTACACTACACATCTTTTGTGTAGGTTAAAATTAAAACAAAAATAAATAAAAATAGAACCCAAAGTAGAATTACACACAGATTATACAAGAATTTAATTAAATGGCCTACACATGTGGGTAGAAATTACACACTGTCTAACTACACACAGATTGGCAACACTGAATAACTATAATCATGCAGGAATACCGCGTCTGCAATTGTACTTTAGTTACCCTGTAATTGTTATTTTTAAAAACAAAAGGCATCTGTTTCTGACAATTATTCGTTTGTTTATACCAACAAAATGAATGTGTTTTTTGGTATTGTAATTTTGTTGTAGTCGTGCATGTACCTAGTATAATTGTACCATGCATACATCTAAAGCATGTATAATATACATATATATATAATATAATATATATATATCATACAATTTTATACCGTTAGTTTCTGTTAAAATCTGATCTGTTTAAAAATTTTTTAATTTCAAAGAAAAACTTCATAAATATTGGAAGTTTTTTCATATATTGGTATTAAAAAAAAACATTATCAAACCGGTTTGTAAAATATTATGAACATTTTCATATTTATAATGAATAGCTACATACATATAATTTACAACTTATGTATGTCTTGAAAATGGTGAATTATATCATAGGATTTATGATATGTTTAAGCGACATGAAAACAAGAATTTGCAAATAAGCAAAAACAAAAATTTTTTGATCTAGCGAAGTAAAGCTAATAAAGAAATAACAACCATTCACATAATTAATTCTTTTTCTAATATTTTATTTAAAATTTTTTCTTAAAAATTCATACACATATTTAACTAATGTATGTAGATACCCAGAAAAAAATTAGACAAAATTCTCTATTTCAAGTAGTAAAATGTGAAAAAAAGGTGTGGTACATTAGAAGAAAAAAAATAAATAAATATATAGACTGACTGACCAACTAAAACGCACACTCTGTCCGATGGACACACAAAGCACACTTAAACATTTCAGAAATATATACACAACACGCTGAACTTTAATAAATTGAGAAGAAAAAAAATCATATAGAACGTCAAATGAAAGCCATAGGTAATAGCCCTTCATAAAATAAACATATACATATGTACCTTATTAATGTAAATATATTATCAGTATAAAACAACAGAAATTTCGTGAAACAAAGGCATCTTGTATCCTAGAGGAACAGTCGAACAGTCGTTTTCTGATGATCGCTTTTCAACAAGAAAATAAGTTTGTTCATTGTGACTAATTTAAAAGTACATTTAAATTCAGTCTCATATCCGATCTTAACGGCATCCGAATTTAAGAAAAAGGCTCCTTTTATTCTATTGAATAAAATTTTAATTTAAAACAGTAAGCAAAGATATCAGCTTCAACTTCAAATGATTTCATCACAAAAAAAAAACTAGTGATTGTTTTCAACAATTATGAAAATAATAATTTCAATATAAAGCTCCCTTTTGATTTTAAATGTTTATCAATAAAAATAAAAAAAGAAGTAAGTTGACTACCAAAGAAAAAAAAAACTATCAGTATATAAGCTGGAGTGCCGGATCAGTTTCATTTAAAAATGTTTATACATTTTCATAAAACAAAGCAAGATTTCGAAAACAAATGTAGAAAGTGAAGAAAAAAGTCTATAGTTAGAAAAAATTATGTACCCCAAAAATTTCTAACGTTAACTTACTAACGTTGCATCAACTTTAAAAAAATTTAAATTAAGTATAAGAAATATTTCTATTATAGTTGCTATTACTATAGAGTATGTATCTTTAGGAATTCAGTTTTACTTAAAAACAGAAAATCCTCACAAACTTTTAAGTAAACGCAGATAAAAATTAAAACGTTTTTATTTTCAAATAAAAAAAAAATGAATATATCGCATCTATACACAGACGAATATTTACAACAACAACACCAACAACAAGAAGAACAAAAGATATCAATGACAAAAAAAATGTATTCAAAGATTGAAATAAACAAAATCTGTAATATAAACAAATTTCATATAGGCAGACTTTAACGCGAGACAAATTTAAGTATGAGAAAATATAAAACAAGCGTAAGTATAAAAACATAATAAGATTAGGGAAGTTCAGACATATGATAGTATTTTATAGTACCAAATGTCGATACTGAAAACAATTTATTTCTATCTATATATAAATATTAACGCAAATACACACACACATAGCAGAATTCATATAAGAAATATCCAAGAAAATTTCAACAACACCCCACCTTTTACAAATCATGACCAGCCTCAAATTCTCCCCTGATATACATACACAAATTCTCATGATCATACATACATACATATACAATATATAAGATTAATCTCAACAACACAACACTCTCACCTACCTGAAATTACAGATAGTCTTAAACTTCTACAGACGTCTATACACATAGATTCTCACGGCTACATATTACAAGAGCACCTCGCCCCTAATAAATCACAATCATCTTAAATTCTTACAAAAATACATACATACATACATACACATAACCAATTTACCTCAACAACATCCTCACCTACCTCAAATCACGATCAGCCTTAAACTACTATAGACAGACACATCCACAAATCCCCATTGATACATATTACGTCAACAACCCTGCCCACCCAAATCATGGTCAGCCTGAAATTCCTACAGACATACAAACACACAGATTCCCCCGGTTACATATTACTAGAACACCTCACCCCTCATAAATCACAATCAGCCCTAAGCTCCTACAGAAATACACACATTAAAATTCCTACAAACATACACACACACACACACACACACACACACACACACACACACACACATAAACACATACCCACACACACACACATTTCCACAATTCTCTGTTGGTATTACGATATATGATGAAATTATTCATATACACAGCAACACCCAGAACAAAATCGCTAGCATCAGTTTGCAATATAAAGGTACTAGAAAAATCGGGACACGTGAAAGTAGGTGCTTCTATAAGTTTTTGCTGTATTTCTCCAAAAGCTATTTCTTATAATTGTTACATTAAAGTAAAATATACCGAAATAAAGATATCACTACCCCTATTGAAAAGCTCTTCTTATCAACCTGATCGGATTCAAAACATTTAACATCTGAAATTCACTTGAACATATATGAAACCTATGCCGACACAATATTTTCTATCTCCATAATAGCAAAGTCAATAGCCTTAAAAACATATATACATGCATTTGTAAATATGTATGAAAAAGTGTTGATGTAACTCACACAAGCAATGACATTCTTCAAAGCAAAAATAGATAAGATCACATACATTAATCCAACAACATATACATACATTACCAAATACATTCCCTAACGACTTCCATTCGCAACAGGGTTGCCACTCTCTGCAGCTATTAGATTATTTCCCCCCCCCCCCCCCCAGAGATCACAAACATAAATGCATACATACAATAACCCTACATAAGCATACCAACTATAACTCAAAAGAGCAACCATAAGTCTATCAAATAACAATCACACACACACGCACACACCCATACATACATACAAATACCCACATATATATGCACACACAACCAAAGAATTAGACTCACACACACACACATACACATCCCACACGTACATACATCCATGCACTGTAAGCACAACGTTTCTCTACAATAACAACAAAAGCTGTGCACACAAGTATACATACATACACATGGCCAAAGAATCAAACTCACACACACACACCATATCAGCATGAAAATCCCCGAAATCCCCCCATTTGTAACAGGGTTGCCATCGTTTTTGTTTTTTACCGGTTTTGAATTCCCAAAACAGGACTCAGGTCCCCATTACTAGTCTACTTTCATCACTTAACCAGGTTATCTCTACAGATAACAGTAGCTCAAAAAAAACCCAAGGTAAAAGTCAGAATGTAGAGATATATAACCGTGGTAAGGCGTGGGCAAAGCATTAATTCTTCAAAAATTTCATTTGCTCAAAAAATGTCTAGGGATAACAGCGCAGCGTCAACTAATCGCCAAAACCGCTTTAAATTTTTCAAGATGACAACAACAATCCCGATGTATCCTGGAATAAAACATCCAAGCCACCACCAATCTATTTGAGAGAAAAAATTCAAATGCCCTTATTAAAAAATCAATTTCGGTCATTGGTGACAATAAATTTCACCTAGTTCCAATAAAACGTGGCGACAAAAACGAAAATTCAAATTTATGAGGAAAAAGATTTCCGCAAAATGGTTTCTGAATTTGAAAAAAATAAAACAAGCTTCTACACATACCAGCTTAAGAGCGCTAAAGGCCTGCTGATCGTATTGAAGGGTATATTCTTATGTTGTTCCCGAAGAAATAAAAGATGCACTCGTTCTCTAGGGATTTAAGGTAAAAAATGTTTCTAACATAATAAACACAGAAAAGGTACCCTATTTCGTGTTGGACTGGAGCCGAATGATATAAAGTTGAAAAAAACGAGACTCATACAATTTATAGCCTAAAAATCAAAAATCACAGCTGAAGAGCCACATAAGCGTTCAGGTCCCGTGCCATAATTGCCAAGAATATGGCCATACAAGCTTACTGCAATTTACCTACAGTGTGTGTTATCTGCAGTGAATTGCACGGTACTGCTAGTTGTACTAAACCAAAAGATCAAGCAGGAAAATTGTGGAGGTAGTCATTGTGCAGTAATTGTGGAGGTAGTCATTCCGCAAACTACAGAGGCTGTCCTGTGTGCTCTTTTGTCACGCATGCTATGGTGCAAAAACCTAAATTAGCTGAAGTTCATTAAACAAACGCTTCCTCAGCCACATTTGCGCAAATGAGCCAACCAGTTACTTCCCGTGTATCGTATGCTGATGCTGCCAAGAAAAATTCTATCCCCTCGCAGAAAGTGTCCCCACCAAGTAATTCAACAAATGCTTTAATTTTAGTCGCCTTGAAGCCACTATTGAAAATCTTGTGCAAACTATCAACAACTTTACAACAAATATGACAAGCATGATGCAAGAAATACTACGTATGCAGAATACACTGCTTCAAGCATTAATTAACGAGCCATGAACACGTTAAAAATATGTTTCTGGAACGCAAATGGCATTCGCCAACATAAATATGAACTTAAGCACTTTCTTATAGAAAAAAATATTGATATAATGTTGGTCTCTGAGACTCATTTGACTTCTAGAAGCCTATTTAAAATGAATGGCTACACGTTGTATGATACAAAGGACCCAAGAGGGAGAGCATGCGGTGGATTAGCAATTCTAATAAAGTCAAGACTCAAGCACTATATTCTTGACAACAAGCAACAAATATCTTCATTGAAAATTTTTGTACAATTTCGTTATATCTTCAATTTACTCCCCTCCCAGATTTTCAATCACTGAGGATCAATACAAGAAATTCTACAAATCTCTTGGACCTTGTTTCGTAGCAGCTGGCGATTACAATGCTTAGCACGCGTTCTGGGTTTCGCGTGTTATTACGCCTAGAGGTCGGGCGTTGTTAAACACAATTTCAAAAATGGGCTCGGATGTTATTTCGATTGAGCAGCCTACTAACTGGCTGACTGACGTACGAAAAATTCCGGATGTTATAGATTTTGACATCATAAAAAGTATTTCTAGGGAATTAACTCACGTTGAAGCTTCCCTAGATCTCTCGTCCGATCACTCTCCCACGATCGTTTAAATCTGTAGCCCACTGAGAAGCGTTTTACCTCACCCATGTGTCAAGATGATAAATCCTGTTAATTGACTGGGATTCAAAAAATATCTTAGTAGTCATTGCACGGAAAGTATTACGCTAAGAACGCCCGATGATATTGAATCTAACATTGCCAATCTTAACGAGAATATTAAACAAGCTGCTGAACATGCCACTACCTCCCATCCGCACACTGGGTTTAATAGAATTTATTCTACAAATGTTGAACGTCTTGTACGTGAAAAAGAGGAGCTAGAAGAGAATGGCAACAGCACAGATCACCTCAACACAAAATCAGATTTAAGCAGTGCACTAAACGGCTCCAAGAGTTGCTTGCATCTGAAAAAACTGCATCTTTTAAAAATTATCTGGAAGGTCTTGATGTCACACCAGCATCTAATTACTCTTTGTGGGGCGCTGCTAAAAAGCTTAAAACACCCGTTGAGTTTAAGCCACCTCTGCCCACATCTACCGGAGGTTGGGCAAGAATCGATACTGAAAAAGGTAACATATTTGCTGAGCATTTAAAATCCGTATTTACACCAAACACATGTACCGGTATTGCTGATTTGCCGCCTGTAGTTGCTCTACCCCCTCGACCTATAAAATTTAAGATGTTTGATGTACAAAAACTAATTGCCGAACTCAACCCGACAAAAGCTCCCCGTATTGTGGGTTTAGTAACCAGATGCTGATTAAGTTGCCTCATATTGCAATTAGAATCCTGTTATTCATTTTTAATGCCATTTTACGACTGAAGTATTATCCACACAGCTAGAAGGTTGCCAAGGTTAAAATGATTCCAAAGCCAGGTAAAGATATTACCGAGGCTGAGTTATATAGGCTGTCAACAATGTCAAAGCTCTTTGAAAATCTACTCATGACAAAATTGTCTTCAATTTTAACTGATAATGGGTGCATCCCGGACCATCATTTTGGTTTTAGAAGCCAGTATAGCACCATTGAGCAAGCGCATAGATTGGTTCAATTTATAAGAAAAACATTTGAAGGAAAGAAGTATTAGTGTTTTTATTAAAGATACATTGAAATTGATTATTGAGGGGCTTAGCTGGATCCTATGCGCATTTCACTGTTGCTAATGCAGATCATCAGGGAACCTTTACCCAAAGCTTCTTAGAACAACTAGAGATTATATTATAAGCTTTCTTTTAAACAAATGAGAAGCTCAATAACAAATAACAAAGTTGAAACAAGAACTCAATAATCAACATGTTTTTTATTTTCTTACTTTACTATTGCTACCTTCGCTGACTTTTTTTCAGCTTCAAATTGTAGTCGTAAGAGTATGTAAAAGAAAATAAATGTAAATAACAACAACAGCTATTTAAGAATAGAGTGTTGCCACACAAATATTTTTTTGACCGGGTGCAGTCAAGTTAATAATTAGTGTTTTTTTATGGGAATTGTTTGAAAGAAGTATTGTTCTGCGCTGTTTATTTATGTTTCTCAGGCATTTGATAAAGTGTGGGATGAAGGTCTAATTTTAAAATTGAACACATACTTACCAATAAACATTCTAGTTACATCTTTTGGTACGTTACATTATTGCCCGAGAATTTACAGTTGTGGAAGGAGACTTAATGAGTATGCTTGAAACTATATCATCCGGTGTGCCACAGGAGAGTATACTGGGACCAGTTTTGTATTTGATTTATACTTGTGATATGCCTGTGAGCAGTAGTATCCATACTTCTACATTTGCCGACGATACAGCCTTAGTATGCATTAGTCTTGTGCTGTAAAAGAACGAACTAGTTCAATTGAACTATTCCCATAAGTGAACGATGTGAACTAGTTCAGTCTAGGTGTTCATTTTTGTTCTTTTGGTATTTCTTGTTCTTTTGGCCTTTCTTGTTCTTTTGGTCTTTCTTGCTATTTTGTTCTTTCTTGTTCTTTCGTTCGTTTTTGTTCCTTCGTTCGTTTTTGGTCTGTATTTCGTTTTGTTTATCTTATTCACTGTTCCTGACCAATACACATGCAAAACATTTCATTTACAAGAGACAAATGTAGTGTGCCTATTGAATTTTTAGCAGAATAATCAAAACATAGTGAAATATACAAGCGAGTTTTACAATATTAAAAGAATTAATTTGTAGTATTGAATTAAAAAACAGATTGTGAAAAAGATTATTAGAACTAAAAAAGTGATTAAAATTTGTTTTAAATTGATTACGGATTTCATTTGAAAAATTTTCGTTCAAAAATATTAATTTTTACCTTTTAGTTACTTGCAAATGAGAACACAAAGTGCAAATAAAAATACTGACGACCAAGAAACATTTTTACTAAATTAAAAAAAAAGTTTGTTGTGTTGAATATGAATCAGTATTAAAAGAGTGATTAAAATTTTCTTTCAAATGATCACTGACTTCATTTTAAGTATTTTCAATCAACAATATTAATTCTAACAATTTGTTTACTTATACAAACTACGCAACGAATAAGGTCACTAATAAGCACTAAGAAGAAGGATTGGACGACTACAATCTCTTTTCTGTTCTTCACTGAACAACTGACCGAAAATAACAACTGAAAGAACTAGTTCTTTTTGTTGTTGGGAACAAAACGGAACAATCCGCAAAAGGAACAACTATGCCCAACTCTAGTATGCATGAAAACCCTTACGAGCCATCTCGGTATCTTCAGAAACACATTGCCCAGCTGGAGCCTTGGTTAAACATATGGAGAATTAAGGTAAATGAACAAAAGTGTTTTCAAGTAACATTTACCTTACGAAGAGATACTTGTTACCCCATTCGGATTAACAATCAAGTTGTTCCTCAACATTCACATGTGAAATGTCTTGGTATACACCTTGATCGACGGCTTACATGGAAACATCACATTGACTCTAAGTTAACTCAAATGAAACTAAAATTAAATCAGGTACATTGGCTGATTGGCAGAAATTCAACACTCAGCCTAGACTGCAAACTTTTAATATACAAGTCGATTTTAAAGCCAATATAGTGCTACGGAATTCAGCTATGGGGAACGGCTTCAGCTTCAAATGTTGAGAAAATCCAATTTTACGTTTGATAACATCGGCTCCATGGCTCGTCAAAAATTCAAATACATTGTGACTTAAATATGCCACTAGTGACTGAAGAAATTGCAAAATACGCAGGCAAATATCTAACAAAACTCGAGTCACATCCAAATCCGCTTGCTCGTAATATTTTAAACATTACTGGACACATCCGCTTAAAAAGAGAGATACAAGGGCTCTAACAACAACACCCGAGATGAAGCTGCTTGAATACTTTTTTTTGCCTATCACTACTTATGTATTATTAATAATTATCACTAAGTTTATGTCTGACATTCTTCGAGCATACTAATTATATTTTAGATTTAAGATTTCAATACTTATTGTTAGTTCATATATGAAAATACAATAAATAATAAAAAAAAAAACATGCGTTAAAAAAACAGAGATGCAGTGTTTTCAGATGCAAGCAACTCTTGGAGTCGTTTAGTGCACGCTTTGCTGTTGCCATTCCCTTCTAGCTCTTCTTTTTTTTATACACGAGATGTTCACTATCCCTAGAATAAATTTTATTAAACCCAGTCTTCGGATGGAAGGTAGTGGCATGTTCAGCAGCCTGTTTAATATTTTCGTAAAGATTGGCAATGCTAGGTTCAATATTATTGGGTGTTCTTAGCGTAATATTTTCCGTGCAATGACTACTAATATATTTTTTGAATCCCAGCCAATTAACACGACTGAACATCTTCACATATGAGTAAGGTAAGTCACTTCTTAGTGGGTTACAGATTGTAACGATAGTAAGGGAGTGATCGGAGGAGAGATCTAGAGAAGCTTCAACGTTAATTAAATCTCTAGAAATATTTTTCATGACGCCAAAATCTATAAAATCCGGAATTTGTTGTATGTCAGTTCGCCAATAAGTGGGCTTTTCACTCGAAATGACATCCAAGCCCCTTTAAGAGATTGTGTTGAACAACGCTCGACCTCTGGGAGTTATAAGACGCGATCCCCAAAACGTACACACAAAAAAAAAGTTCATAACAATTATGAATATTTTATGAAAAATTTGCCAATGAACGTTTTTGGTGTTTCTTAGGAACTTTTTCATAATATCAATGAAAAAGTTAATAAAAACAAAAAATAGTGGGAAAATATTTATGAGCAATATTTATGAAATATTTATGAAAAATACATAAAATAAATGAAAAAATTCTTTACATGAATAAAATATTTCATATAAAATTTCCCAATGCTCAAATCCTAGGATTTATGAACTATTTCGTAAATATGAAAAATACTGTTTTATTTGTACATAGTATAAATGAAAATGCATCACGGATTTTTATGAAAAGTTTCATAATATGTATGAACTTTTATGTTTTTATTTTATGAATGTTTAGCTATTATACATATAATTTTAAGAATTTTATGAAAAGTTGCATAATATAAATGAACTTTTGGGGTTTTATTTTAAGTTTTTACCCCTAAGCATATAATTTTAAGTATATAAAATTCTTAAAGAAAAGTTGCATATAAATTACATTTTTTATACATGGTTTTTAAGTATCAAGTACTTTAATAAGTCTTTCAGATTATAGTTATATAAATAAATTAAAAATAAATTCATATATTGTTTGTTTTAAAAATAATTGAAATTAAATTTAGTATAAATATAGTATGTGTTAGTTTATAAAACTATGACTTCAATTCATTACATAGTGTAGAAACTTTAATATTGGCTTTGGAATTGTGCATTTTGTAAAAAAAAGTGTTCAATAACAATTCAAAAAAATGAAGCTTCTTCGGGATATTTTAAATCAAAAACAAAAAATATTTTAAATCATACATCCATGATACAATTATAACAGGTACATGCACAAGCCCAGCCTGTTAATGTATACAATTCAAATAGTTGTCAAACTTTGTTTACAAGCTGCGAAAATGTTAGTGTATGTGTGTGAATAAAATGATTACAGTGTTGCCAATGAATTTACACATCGCTGTGTCTCCAATTACACATCGAAGAAAATTACACTACACATCTTTTGTGTAGGTTAAAATTAAAACAAAAATAAATAAAAATAGAACCCAAAGTAGAATTACACACAGATTATACAAGAATTTAATTAAATGGCTTACACATGTGGGTAGAAATTACACACTGTCTAACTACACACAGATTGGCAACACTGAATAACTATAATCATGCAGGAATACCGCGTCTGCAATTGTACTTTAGTTACCCTGTAATTGTTATTTTTAAAAACAAAAGGCATCTGTTTCTGACAATTATTCGTTTGTTTATACCAACAAAATGAATGTGTTTTTTGGTATTGTAATTTTGTTGTAGTCGTGCATGTACCTAGTATAATTGTACCATGCATACATCTAAAGCATGTATAATATACATATATATAATATAATATATATATATCATACAATTTTATACCGTTAGTTTCTGTTAAAATCTGATCTGTTTAAAAATTTTTTAATTTCAAAGAAAAACTTCATAAATATTGGAAGTTTTTTCATATATTGGTATTAAAAAAAAATATTATCAAACCGGTTTGTAAAATATTATGAACATTTTCATATTTATAATGAATAGCTACATACATATAATTTACAACTTATGTATGTCTTGAAAATGGTGAATTATATCATAGGATTTATGTATTTCTTATATAAATAATATGAGCTTTTTATATATTTTTTAAGAAATTAAGTATTAAATCATAGAAATATTTCATAATATTTATGAATTTGATTTAACAAAATGTAGGGAATTAAAAAAGAAAATTTAATTTAAGAAATATTAATACTGTTTATGAAAATGTTCATTATATTTATGAACAGTTCATATGAGCATTTTTATGAATATAATTCATAGCATTTAAGACTAAATTCATAATTAAATAGTGGGTACCCAGCTAAAAAAATATGTATGGATCATATATGACATCCCATATATGGTTCGGATCCGAAAAATGAGGTTATATGGACATATATGATAATATATGTATATTCATGCATTTTCATACATTTAATTATGTGTAAATATTCGCTATACAGTATGCGCAAAGTTCATATTCATACTTCCTTGATTCAAAAAAAGCATTGCTTGCAATAAATAATATGTATTACTAAAATTACTTTAAGAAGTTGAAAAGAGGCGTTGTATTTATTTAATGAAACATTTCTTTGGACAAAATAATTAAAAGCGAACTAAAAGATATTATATTTATCATTTTAAGAAAACAGTGAATCGATTATTAAAAAAACACAAAACTCATATTCATACACAAAATTTAATTAAAGAAAGCAGATTAAAAACTAATGCAATTAATTATAAAATAAAAAATACTCCGATTTTATACTAACACTAGTTTTCAATATAATTTTTTGCAGTAATATGAACTTTGGTTCGTAAAAATATGTAGAGTATCCGTTATTTTCTACAAAATTAGTGACAGAATTATCAATTTGATTATTTGATTTATTAAATAGGGCCACAATGTAAAAAATCATACAATTGTTTTTTTTTTTTTTTTTAACTAAAGTTTTTATTTTTTAAACGCATCTAAACTTTGCATACCGCATGTATTTTGTAATAGATTTCCAATCCACCAGTGATAAAAAAAGAGAGAAAAAGATCGAATTAATAAAATGCAAGCTTTTTTGATTGCAAAAACGATCTTATGTGAGATATCATGTATGCAACCATTGTTTATATGGCTCCATATATTAAATCTTATTTCTATATATGGATCCACATATGAAGAGCTTCATAATTAAATTTCCATATATGAGCTCATATGTTATAATACATTTCATATATTAGTCCATATATGAATTCATATATAATACCCTTGCCATGTACAATCCCATACATTTCCATACATGAATTCATACATATTCATATATAGTCATATACATTCATATATTAAAAATATATGGACCATATATAATTCTTTTAGCTGGGTACTTATAAAAAATTTTCAATTATAAGAAATTTTTCATTAATAGTAAACATTTTTCATGCATTTTATGAACATAAAAAAATATGAACAGCTTTCATAAATAAATGACTATTGTTTTTTTGTATGTATGTTTTGCATTGTAGTCGCCAGCTGCTACGAAGTAAGGTCCAAGCGATTTATAGAAATCCTCGCATTGATCCGCAGTGATTGTGAATCTCAGAGGGGAGTAAATTGAGGATATAACGAAATTCGTACAAAAATTGTCGGCACAAATATAAGTTGCTTGATTTGTTCTGAACAAATATTGTCTAAAATATAGTGCTTGAGTCTTGACTTTATTACAATTGCTGGTCCACCGAATGCTCTCCCTCTCGGGTCCTTTGTATCATATAGAGTGTAACCGTTTATTTTAAATAAGCATTTTGAGGTCAAATGAGTCTCAGAGACCAACATTACATCAATATTTTTTTTGAGTCATATTTTTTGTAAAGTTGTTAATAGTTAGCACCAGATTCTCAATAGTAGCTTCAATGCGACTAAAATTAAAGCTTGAGTTTACATTCGATGAATTATTTTGCGGTGAAACATTTTATGTGGGAAGAGATCTAGCTTTAACAGTATCGGCATACGATACACGTGAAGTAACTGGTTGGCTCATTTGTGCGAAATTGGCGGAGTACGCGATTACTGGTTGAGCTGGAGCTAATTTAGGTTTTTGACCCATAGCCTACTTAACGAAAGAACATACAGGGCATACTTTATAGTTAGCGCTGTGATTACCTCCACAGTTACTACATTTTTTTCTGCTTGATCTTTTGGCTTAGTGCCGCTAGCAGTACCATGCAATTCACCACAGATAACACAAACTGTAGGTAAATTGCAGTAAGTTTTTGTATAGCCATATTCTAGGCAATTATAGCACTGTACGGGACCTGAACACTTGCGTGGCTTTTCAAATGTGATTTTTCGGTGTAAGAGAAACTTTACGCTATAAATTGGATGGGATTCATTTTTTCAATTGTATGTTATTCGGCTCCAGTTCAACCCGAAATAGGGGTTGTGGGACCTTTTCTCTGTTAATTATGTTAGTAACATTTTTATTTTAAATTCTTGGCCGATAAGTGCACATTTGACTTCTTCGGGCTAAACATATGAATCTATGCCCTTTAATACTATCTGTAGGCCTTTAGCACTCTTAAGTTGGTAAGTGTAAAAATCTGTTTTATTGTTTTCAAATTCAGAAACAATTTTTCGGAAATCTTTTTCATCATATATTTGGATTTTTTCCCTCAATATTACCGCGTTTAATTGGAATAATGTGAAAAGTACTTTCACCAATAGTTGACAATATTTTTTTTAAGAATATAAGCAGGGTATTAATGGCGGAGATAGTCCTGTTTTGGGAATTCAAAACCGGGAAAAAACAAAAACGATGGCAACCCTGTTACAAATGGGGGGATTTTGGGGATTTTCATGCTGATATGGTGTGTGTGTGTGAGTTTGATTCTTTGGCCATGTGTATGTATGTATACTTGTGTGCACAGCTTTTGTTGTTATTGTAGAGAAACGTTGTGCTTACAGTGCATGGATGTATGTACGTGTGGGATGTGTATGTGTGTGTGTGTGAGTCTAATTCTTTGGTTGTGTGTGCATGTATATGTGGGTGTTTGTATGTATGTATGGGTGTGTGCGTATGTGTGTGATTGTTATTTGATAGTTTATGGTTTGCTGTTGCTGTTTTGAGTTATAGTTGGTATGCTTATGTAGGGTTATTGTATGTATGCATTTATGTTTGTGATCTCTGGCGGGGGAAATAATCTAATAGCTGCAGAGAGTGGCAACCCTGTTGCGAATGGAAGTCGTTAGGGAATGTATTTGGTAATGTATGTATATGTTGTTGGATTAATGTGTGTGATCTTATCTATTTTTGCTTTGAAGAATGTCATTGTTTGTGTGAGTTACATCAATACTTTTTCATACATATTTACAAATGCATGTATATATGTTTTTAAGGCTATTGACGTTGCTATTATGGAGATAGAAAATATTGTGTCGGCATAGGTTTCATATATGTTCAAGTGAATTTCAGATGTTAAATGTTTTGAATCCGATCAGGTTGATAAAAAGAGCTTTTCAATAGGGGTAGTGATATCTTTATTTCGGTATATTTTACTTTAATGTAACAATTATAAGAAATAGCTTTTGGAGAAATACAGCAAAAACTTATAGAAGCACCTACTTTCACGTGTCCCGATTTTTCTAGTACCTTTATATTGCAAACTGATGCTAGCGATTTTGTTCTGGGTGTTGCTGTGTATATGAATTTCATCATATATCGTAATACCAACAGAGAATTGTGGAAATGTGTGTGTGTGTGTGTGTGTGTGTGTGTGTGTGTGTATGAATTTCATCATATGTCGTAATAGATTACGCTTGATGACTACTACGCGATTCTCATATAAAGTATATAAGTAGAAGAAATAATGTAGATTGTCATCAGTCTGCTCTGATATCTCAACAAGTCACAACCTATTTTCCCATCCAAAATCTCTAAAGTGTTTGAAATCCAAAAACTATAAAAGTGTTAGAACTAATTACTCTTTGTTAAGAAAGATAATAGTGCATAAAAAATAATTAAATAAATTGTTTATAACTGAAATAAATTGTTTATAAATAAAATAATTAAATTAATTAATAAACAAATAAATAATTAAATAATATGAATACTACAAGTTGTACTATCTGCAATAAAGTCTTTATGACTCAAACAAATCTAAACCAGCATATTGAAACGCACTCCTATGCTAGCCAATCGAAGGCTATGCTTGGAACTAGTAAGCTAAATCTTCAAAACAAATATTGTGAGGATTGTGATGAGATGATCCCATCAAATGGTTATAGGGCTCATGTCAGAACCACAAAACACAAAAACAGTTGTCAGCAAGAACGGATTGGAGATTTTCTCACTAAGAGAGCAAGCAACTTCAATGGGAGGATCGAGACATACATCCTCCTCAACAAAAATGTGGGTGTCTTGTTTCCGGAGGAGTTTCTGAAATCTGCCAAGAGCTCCATAGTACAACAACTAAATGAAAGTAGTAAGATACATACTACATTTAAATTTAATATGGAGCTCACGTGTGATTATATGAAGATGGTGAATGATGAGATGAATGTTTCCCAACTTGTACATATTTCGAAAATGATGTTGGTGACTTTGTCTGATGATATAGAGGACATGTACAAGAAACAAGCCGAGGAGCTAAGAACCAAAATGGAAGAATTTCAAGAGAGGGATAGCGGATGGACCTTGATTTCAATAAATTCCCTTGAAGTTAATATAAACAAGGCGTCCATAATAAGAGGATCAAGCTTTATCCCTCTCCCGAAAAATATTGCAGTGAAATGTGCATGCATAAATGTCGACAACAATGATATTTATTGCTTTAAATTGTGTCTCATTGCGGCTTTGTACACAAATAGTACTTTAGATCGAAGACAACGGAAAAACTGTAGAAATTTCAATATTGCAAACATTTCTGATGAGAATATTAATATAGGGGAAGTTGTATTAAATTTTAAAGACCTAGAGTTTCCACTCCCATTGAAGCAGATACAAAAATTTGAAAGTCAAAATTATGTGAGCATCAATGTATTTGGTCACAATGGAACATCGCTTATAGGACCATACTACATAACAAAAGGAGAAAAACATGTTCATATTAATCTCTTATTGCTCCAGTCCAATGAAAACTTCCACTATGTACTCATCAATGATATATCAAAGTAAGTTTCATTTGTGCATTTAAGCGAAATATGTTTTCATATCTATTTAAACAGTTACTTATTATTGTTATGTTAATTTACATACTATTTTATTTTCTATATTTTCTTCAGACTTCTTCGTTCCAACATGACGTCACACAGAAGTAAGATTCTGATATGCAACACCTGCCTATATTATACACATGATGATTATGTGTATAATCATCACAAAAACGTTTGCGGCAAAAAAGTCATCAGAATGCCAGAAGATGGATCTATTATCAAGTTTACGAAGCACTACAAACAGTTAAATGTACCATTTGTAATATACGCAGACTTTGAGTCCATTTTAGAAAAAGTCAATGATCCTGTAAGTAAAAGCACTACAAATGTACAGAAACACCATGCGTGTGCATTCAGGTATTTTATTAATTGTAGTTTTAAGAGAGAAAATAATTTATATAGGAATTATTTTGGTGAAGATTCGGCAAATGTATTTATCAAAAAAATAGTTGAAGATTGTACAGATATTTATCTAAATTATTTACTTAAAGTTAAGAAAATGTTCATAACCCCAATAGAAATAATTCAATATAATAATGCAAAAAATTATCATATATGTAAGAAAATATTAAATAACGATAAAGTTAGAGATCATTGTCATCTTACGGGCAATTATCGTGGGGCAGCTCATAGCGAATGTAATTTGAATTATAAAACACCTCAGCTTATACCGGTTATCCTGCATAATCTTTCTGCATATGATTTACACCTATTTTTCAAAGAACTTTCTACTATAAAATACTCCACAATAAAAGTGATTCCCCAGAACACAGAGCGTTATATTTCTCTTTCAATTTTCATCAGATTAGATGAAAAATATGGATTCGAAATAAGATTTATAGACTCGTTTAGATTTATGGCTTCGAGCTTAGATACGTTAGCGAAAAATCTTGATAGCAATGATTTCAATACTATTCGATCATGTTTCGTTGATGAAGATCATTTCAACCTGATTAGAAGAAAGGGTGTATTTCCGTACTCTTACATGGATTCCATGACTAAGTTTAAGGAAACTAAGCTCCCTAGTAGAGACGAGTTCTTCAATATTCTAACGAATGAAGAATGTGATGTATTCGAGTATGAACATGCTCAAAAAATATGGAGGGTGTTTAACTGTAAAACCCTCCTTGACTATACTGAGCTCTACTTAAAGACAGATGTTCTACTTCTAGCCGATGTGTTTGAAAATTTTAGGAAAATTTGTAGAGATATATATGATTTGGACCCCTGCCACTATTATACAGCACCAGGCTTATCCTGGGATGCAATGTTGAAAACCACAGAAGTTTCACTGGAACAGTTCACTGATTCCGAAATGTATATGTTTATGCAAAACGGAATTAGAGGTGGACTAGTTCAATGCTCGCAAAGATATTCCAAAGCAAGTAACAAATATTTGGAAGATTTTGATGCATCAAACCCATCAGAATTTCTTGTATATTTAGACGCTAACAATTTGTATGGTTGGGCGATGTCGGAATATCTTCCTTGCGGTGAATTTGAGTGGGTATGTGATACTGATTTTGATGTTAAAAAAATGTCTGATACTGCAGAGTATGGGTACATTTTGGAAGTGGATATATATTATCCGGATTCAGTGCATGATCTTCATAATGATTTGCCATTTTGTCCCCAAAATAAGACCGTGGGAGGATCCAAAATCAAAAAATTAGTTGCAGACTTACATTTAAAAACAAATTACACCATACACTATAGAGTTTTAAAACAAGCCATTTCAAATGGCCTCATTTTAAAACAAATCCATAGAATACTCAGATTTAAGCAATCCCCATGGCTTAAAAAATATATTGACTTAAACACATTTCATAGGACAAATGCTAAAAATAATTTTGAAAAAGATTTCTTCAAACTTTTAAACAATGCTGTTTACGGGAAGACAATGGAAAACATTGAAAAACGTAGGGACATTAGAATTACTTCATCTTGGGAAACAACAAATAGGAATCATTTAGGTCTCAGAGCATTAATTGCGAAACTAAATTTTAAGCAGTTGACAAAATTTTCTGATGATATGTATGCGGTAGAGTTAGAAAAAATGGAACCACTATATGATAAACCCATATATGTTGGTTTTACAGTACTGGAGTTATCCAAGTGGAGAATGTATGACTTCCATTATGGCTTCATGAAGCCTAAATTTGGAGACAACATTTCTCTCAACTATATGGATACTGACTCATTTATTTATTCAATTAAAACTGATGATTTTTACGATGACATCCGTAATGACATTAGTTTGAATTTTGATACGTCAGAATATCCTATAGATAATCAATTTCGTTTGCCGCTACTAAATAAGAAGGTTTTAGGAATGATGAAAGATGAAAACCATGGGGATATAATGACAGAGTTTGTTGGTTTAAGAGCAAAAATGTATTCTCTGTCGACTCTTCGCTCGGAAGCTGTTAAAAAATCAAAAGGGATCAAAAAGTCTGTAATTAAAAAGTTGTCCATTAGTGATTACAAAAGTTGCTTATTCGAATCCAAAATCATCTCGGATGAAATGTTTTTGTTTAGATCTAAAACACATCAACTATATACACAAAAACTGCATAAAATAGCACTTAGCTTTTCTGATGATAAAAGAAATATAATGAAAGATAAAATAAAAACGCGTGCTTGGGGACATTACATAGACCGAAATAATGATGCAATGGATGTAGAATAGAATGATTCCTACTAAATTGCATGTAAGATGTCAATGAAAATTTAATTTTGTATTAATTGTATTTATTTATTAATGTATTTCTTTAATTATTTATTAATTTATTTATTATTCACTTATTTGTTTATTAATAAATTTATGTATTTATTATTTATTTGTTTATTAATTTATTAATTAGTTTATTCCTTTATTTCTTTATTAATTTACTTATCTATTAATTTATTTATTGTTTATATATTTGTTTATGAATTTATCTATTAATTTTAGTATTTTATTCACACAAAAGTATGTAAAAATTTAATGCTTTAAAGCTTTTATCTTTTTACCTATACCTAAGTTACCTTTAAATAAAAATTAAATATTAGATTAATGATCTTTTTTCTTTTTATATCTGTATATTTTTATTTATAAATAGAGTTAAATTTGTATTGGTACTAAGATTTTTAAGAAAAAATGTTAAATAAAATATTGAAAAAATAATAATATATATAAATGGTTTTTATTTCAACTTAAATTTACTTAATAGAAATTTTAACTACAAATGTCCACATTTTTATATTTTGTTTCTTTATGGGCTTTACTTCGCTAGATCAAAAAATTTTTCTTTTTGCTTATTTACAAATTCTTGTTTTTTCTTTTCATATCACTTAAACATGAACAGTCTTGTTATCTTTGAAAGGTTCTACACAAGAGGAATTGAGTTTCACAATATTATGAAATTCCATTATATTTCATTAGGTATTTTCTTATCGACACCAACTGCTTTAACACCATCTCATTTACGTTTGCTAACAGCAAATAGTACAATAGGTGTCAGCTATTAGATCAGCTTATCAGCTATTAGATCAGCTTATTAGCACCTGGTATGTTTTTCAGATCAGCTTTTCAGGAGCTGGTCTGGTTTTCAGATCAGCTTTTCAGGACCTGGTCTGGTTTTCAGATCAGCTTATCAGGACCTGGTCTGGTTTTCAGATCAGCTTATCAGGACCTGGTCTGGTTTTCAGATCAGGCTATCAGGACCTGGTCTGGTTTTCAGATCAGCTTATCAGGAGCTGGTCTGATTTTCAGGTCAGCTTATTAGGAGCTGATCTGATTTTCAAGTCAGCTTATTAGGAGCTGGTCTGGTTTTCAGGTCAGATGAAATAACTAAAGTCTATCTTTTATTAGCAGTATTTTTTTTTTTCTATAACGAAAATCGTTTAATTCAATATATTTGCTTATAATCAAAAATCCATATTTATCCTTCCAACACTCTACAAATTTTTTAAAACTTGTCAAATTTCATATTACTGCCAACATGAACCTTGTAAACATGCTTCATATTTTTCTCATCTTACTTAAACATTATAATTACATTTGCATTGTCTCTTATTAAATGCTTATAGCCATATTCATAAAAATTTTAAACAGCATTTCAAATGTTGTTTGAGCAAAATTCGCTAAAATTGTATTCATAATAGAATATTAGCTTAAAAAACGTTTTTTAACTTGCGTAAATCACCAAATCTTATAAATTAAATGCACCCATATCTAAAATAATTTTGAGTTGACGTCGTTGTAGTTTTGCTTCATGTTTATTTGTATTTTTAACTTTGCCTGTATGTATGTATGTATGCATGTATTAAAAATTATGCTATGAGTTTGGCACAAGTAGAATGACTCATCATTCTTCTGTCGCCCCATACAAAAATATACACGTACACGTACATATGTATGTATATTATTCTGCTTTCCACATGCAACATCAGCAAATATCATAATTGAAATGTTTTAAGCTTCATTACCAGAAAAAAAAATAAATGTATAATAACCCATTCTTTTAATTATAAAATTATGTAATTTCTTTAAGTATTCATATTTGTAGTAGTATATAGATAATTTTAGTATAAATATATGTTTTTAAACCTCAGATAGTAGTTGTGAACTGGGCATCCGGGGACAATTAAAATTGTTAAATTGTTGCTGAAATTGTTAAATTTGGGTAATTAAAATTTGAAAATTTTAAAATTCTTGAAATTTGATACCTACGAGGGTGGTTCAATAAGTCCTTTAAATATTTTTCGAGGGTGGTTCAATAAGTAACTCTTATTTTTTTAACATAAGGAGTTTTTGTTTACATTAAGTGTATGTCTGTCTCTCTCTCTGTCTGTCTGCATGACCGTGGAAATTTGAGTCTGTCAGTGATTTGGGTTGTGTAATAATTTCTGGGTGTCCTTTGTCGGGGTTATGGGTAATTAAACTTAAAACTTAAACCACCCTCGTAGGTATCAAATTTCAAGAATTTTAAAATTTTCAAATTTTAATTACCCAAATTTAACAATTTCAGCAACAATTTAACAATTTTAATTGGGGCCGGATGAACAGTTCCCTACTACTATCTGAGGTTTAAAAACATATATTTATACTAAAATTATCTATATACTACTACAAATATGAATACTTAAAAAAATTACATAATTTCATAATTAAAAGAATGGGTTATTATACATTTATTTTTTTTTTCTGGTAATGAAGCTTAAAACATTTCAATTATGATATTTGCTGATGTTGCATGTGGAAAGCAGAATAATATACATACATATGTACGTGTACGTGTATATTTTTGTATGGGGCGACAGAAGAATGATGAGTCATTCTACTTGTGCCAAACTTATAGCATAATTTTTAATACATGCATACATACATACATACATACATACAGGCAAAGTTAAAAATACAAATAAACATGAAGCAAAACTACAACGACGTCAACTCAAAATTATTTTAGATATGGGTGCATTTAATTTATAAGATTTGGTGATTTACGCAAGTTAAAAAACGTTTTTTAAGCTAATATTCTATTATGAATACAATTTTAGCGAATTTTGCTCAAACAACATTTGAAATGCTGTTTAAAATTTTTATGAATATGGCTATAAGCATTTAATAAGAGGCAATGCAAATGTAATTATAATGTTTAAGTAAGATGAGAAATATATGAAGCATGTTTACAAGGTTCATGTTGGCAGTAATATGAAATTTGACAAGTTTTAAAAAATTTGTAGAGTGTTGGAAGGATAAATATGGATTTTTGATTATAAGCAAATATATTGAATTAAACGATTTTCGTTATAGAAAAAAAAATACTGCTAATAAAAGATAGACTTTAGTTATTTCATCTGACCTGAAAACCAGACCAGCTCCTAATAAGCTGACTTGAAAATCAGATCAGCTCCTAATAAGCTGACCTGAAAATCAGACCAGCTCCTGATAAGCTGATCTGAAAACCAGACCAGGTCCTGATAGCCTGATCTGAAAACCAGACCAGGTCCTGATAAGCTGATCTGAAAACCAGACCAGGTCCTGATAAGCTGATCTGAAAACCAGACCAGGTCCTGAAAAGCTGATCTGAAAACCAGACCAGCTCCTGAAAAGCTGATCTGAAAAACATACCAGGTGCTAATAAGCTGATCTAATAGCTGATAAGCTGATCTAATAGCTGACACCTATTGTACTATTTGCTGTTAGCAAACGTAAATGAGATGGTGTTAAAGCAGTTGGTGTCGATAAGAAAATACCTAATGAAATATAATGGAATTTCATAATATTGTGAAACTCAATTCCTCTTGTGTAGAACCTTTCAAAGATAACAAGACTGTTCATGTTTAAGTGATATGAAAAGAAAAAACAAGAATTTGTAAATAAGCAAAAAGAAAAATTTTTTGATCTAGCGAAGTAAAGCCCATAAAGAAACAAAATATAAAAATGTGGACATTTGTAGTTAAAATTTCTATTAAGTAAATTTAAGTTGAAATAAAAACCATTTATATATATTATTATTTTTTCAATATTTTATTTAACATTTTTTCTTAAAAATCTTAGTACCAATACAAATTTAACTCTATTTATAAATAAAAATATACAGATATAAAAAGAAAAAAGATCATTAATCTAATATTTAATTTTTATTTAAAGGTAACTTAGGTATAGGTAAAAAGATAAAAGCTTTAAAGCATTAAATTTTTACATACTTTTGTGTGAATAAAATACTAAAATTAATAGATAAGTTCATAAACAAATATATAAACAATAAATAAATTAATAGATAAGTAAATTAATAAAGAAATAAAGGAATAAACTAATTAATAAATTAATAAACAAATAAATAATAAATACATAAATTTATTAATAAACAAATAAGTGAATAATAAATAAATTAATAAATAATTAAAGAAATACATTAATAAATAAATACAATTAATACAAAATTAAATTTTCATTGACATCTTACATGCAATTTAGTAGGAATCATTCTATTCTACATCCATTGCATCATTATTTCGGTCTATGTAATGTCCCCAAGCGCGCGTTTTTATATTATCTTTCATTATATTTCTTTTATCATCAAAAAAGCTAAGTGCTATTTTATGTAGTTTTTGGGTATATAGTTGGTGTGTTTTAGATCTAAGCAAAAACACATCATCCGAGATAATTTTGGATTCGAATAAGCAACTTTTGTAATCATTAATGGACAACTTTTTAATTATAGACTTTTTGACCCCTTTTGATTTTTTAACAGCTTCCGAGCGAAGAGTCGACAAAGAATACATTTTTGCTCTTAAGCCAACAAACTCTGTCATTATATCCCCATTGTTTTCATCTTTCATCATTCCCAAAACCTTCTTATTGAGTAGCGGCAAACGAAATTGATTATCTATAGGATATTCCGACGTATCAAAGTTCAAACTAATGTCATTACGGATGTCATCGTAAAAATCATTAGTTTTAATTGAATAAATAAATGAGTCAGTATCCATATAGTTGAGAGAAATGCTGTCTCCAAATTTAGGCTTCATGAAGCCATAATGGAAGTCATACATTCTCCACTTGGATAACTCTAGTACTGTGAAACCAACATATATGGGCTTATCATATAGTGGTTCCATTTTTTCTAACTCAACCGCATACATATCATCAGAAAATTTTGTCAACTGCTTAAAATTAGGTTTCGCAATTAATGCTCTGAGTCCTAAATGTTTCCTGTTTGTTGTTTCCCAAGATGAAGTAATTCTAATGTCCCTACGTTTTTCAATGTTTTCCATTGTCTTCCCGTAAACAGCATTGTTTAAAAGTTTGAAGAAATCTTTTTCAAAATTATTTTTAGCATTTGTCCTATGAAATGTGTTTAAGTCAATATATTTTTTAAGCCAAGGGGTTTGCTTAAATCTGAGTATTCTATGGATTTGTTTTAAAATGAGGCCATTTGAAATGGCTTGTTTTAAAACTCTATAGTGTATGGTGTAATTTGTTTTTGAGTGTAAGTCTGCAACTAATTTTTTGATTTTGGATCCCCCCACGGTCTTATTTTGGGGACAAAATGGCAAATCATTATGAAGATCATGCACTGAATCCGGATAATCTATATCCACTTCCAAAATGTACCCATACTCTGCAGTATCAGAAATTTTTTTAACATCAAAATCAGTATCACATACCCACTCAAATTCACCGCAAGGAAGATATTCCGACATTGCCCCAACCATACAAATTGTTAGCGTCTAAATATACAAGAAATTCTGATGGCTTTGATGGATCAAAATCTTCCAAATATTTGAATATCTTTGCGAGCATTGAACTAGTCCACCTCTAATTCCGTTTTGCATAAACATATACATTTCGGAATCAGTGAACTGTTCCAGTGAAACTTCTGTGGTTTTCAACATTGCATCCCAGGATAAGCCTGGTGCTGTATAATAGTGGCAGGGGTCCAAATCATATATATCTCTACAAATTTTCCTAAAATTTTCAAACACATCGGCTAGAAGAAGAACATCTGTCTTTAAGTAGAGCTCAGTATAGTCAAGGAGGGTTTTACAATTAAACACCCTCCATATTTTTTGAGCATGTTCATATTCGAATACATCACATTCTTCATTCGTTAGAATATTGAAGAATTCGTTTCTACTAGGGAGCTTAGTTTTCTTAAACTTAGTCATGGAAACCATGTAAGAGTACGGAAATACACCCTTTCTTCTAATGAGGTTGAACTGAGCTTCATCAACGAAACATGATCGAATAGTATTGAAATCATTGCTATCAAGATTTTTCGCTAACGTATCTAAGCTCGAAGCCATAAATCTAAACGAGTCTATAAATCTTATTTCGAATCCATATTTTTCATCTAATCTGATGAAAATTGTAAGAGAAATATAACGCTCTGTGTTCTGGGGAATCACTTTTATTGTGGAGTATTTTATAGTAGAAAGTTCTTTGAAAAATAGGTGTAAATCATATGCAGAAAGATTATGCAGGATAACCGGTATAAGCTGAGGTGTTTTATAATTCAAATTACATTCGCTATGAGCTGCCCCACGATAATTGCCCGTAAGATGACAATGATCTCTAACTTTATCGTTATTTAATATTTTCTTACATATATGATAATTTTTTGCATTATTATATTGAATTATTTCTATTGGGGTTATGAACATTTTCTTAACTTTAAGTAAATAATTTAGATAAATATCTGTACAATCTTCAACTATTTTTTTGATAAATACATTTGCCGAATCTTCACCAAAATAATTCCTATATAAATTATTTTCTCTCTTAAAACTACAATTAATAAAATACCCGAATGCACACGCATTGTGTTTCTGTACATTTGTAGTGCTTTTACTTACAGGATCATTGACTTTTTCTAAAATGGACTCAAAGTCTGCGCATATTACAAATGGTACATTTAACTGTTTGTAGTGCTTCGTAAACTTGATAATAGATCCATCTTCTGGCATTCTGATGACTTTTTTGCCGCAAACGTTTTTGTGATGATTATACACATAATCATCATGTGTATAATATAGGCAGGTGTTGCATATCAGAATCTTACTTCTGTGTGACGTCATGTTGGAACGAAGAAGTCTGAAGAAAATATAGAAAATAAAATAGTATGTAAATTAACATAACAATAATAAGTAACTGTTTAAATAGATATGAAAACATATTTCGCTTAAATGCACAAATGAAACTTACTTTGATATATCATTGATGAGTACATAGTGGAAGTTTTCATTGGACTGGAGCAATAAGAGATTAATATGAACATGTTTTTCTCCTGTTGTTATGTAGTATGCTCCTATAAGCGATGTTCCATTGTGACCAAATACATTGATGCTCACATAATTTTGACTTTAAAATTTTTGTATCTGCTTCAATGGGAGTGGAAACTCTAGGTCTTTAAAATTTAATACAACTTCCCCTATATTAATATTCTCATCAGAAATGTTTGCAATATTGAAATTTCTACAGTTTTTCCGTTGTCTTCGATCTAAAGTACTATTTGTGTACAAAGCCGCAATGAGACACCATTTAAAGCAATAAATATCATTGTTGTCGACATTTATGCATGCACATTTCACTGCAATATTTTTCGGGAGAGGGATAAAGCTTGATCCTCTTATTATGGACGCCTTGTTTATATTAACTTCAAGGGAATTTATTGAAATCAAGGTCCATCCGCTATCCCTCTCTTGAAATTCTTCCATTTTGGTTCTTAGCTCCTCGGCTTGTTTCTTGTACATGTCCTCTATATCATCAGACAAAGTCACCAACATCATTTTCGAAATATGTACAAGTTGGGAAACATTCATCTCATCATTCACCATCTTCATATAATCACACGTGAGCTCCATATTAAATTTAAATGTAGTATGTATCTTACTACTTTCATTTAGTTGTTGTACTATGGAGCTCTTGGCAGATTTCAGAAACTCCTCCGGAAACAAGACACACACATTTTTGTTGAGGAGGATGTATGTCTCGATCCTCCCATTGAAGTTGCTTGCTCTCTTAGTGAGAAAATCTCCAATCCGTTCTTGCTGACAACTGTTTTTGTGTTTTGTGGTTCTGACATGAGCCCTATAACCATTTGATGGGATCATCTCATCACAATCCTCACAATATTTGTTTTGAAGATTTAGCTTACTAGTTCCAAGCATAGCCTTCGATTGGCTAGCATAGGAGTGCGTTTCAATATGCTGGTTTAGATTTGTTTGAGTCATAAAGACTTTATTGCAGATAGTACAACTTGTAGTATTCATATTATTTAATTATTTATTTGTTTATTAATTAATTTAATTATTTTATTTGTAAACAATTTATTTCAGTTATAAACAATTTATTTAATTATTTTTTATGCACTATTATCTTTTTTAACAAAGAGTAATTAGTTCTAACACTTTTATAGTTTTTGGATTTCAAACACTTTAGAGATTTTGGATGGGAAAATAGGTTGTGACTTGTTGAGATATCAGAGCAGACTGATGACAATCTTCATTATTTCTTCTACTTATATACTTTATATGAGAATCGCGTAGTAGTCATCAAGCGTAATCTATTACGACATATGATGAAATTCATACACACACACACACACACACACACACACATTTCCACAATTCTCTGTTGGTATTACGATATATGATGAAATTCATATACACAGCAACACCCAGAACAAAATCGCTAGCATCAGTTTGCAATATAAAGGTACTAGAAAAATCGGGACACGTGAAAGTAGGTGCTTCTATAAGTTTTTGCTGTATTTCTCCAAAAGCTATTTCTTATAATTGTTACATTAAAGTAAAATATACCGAAATAAAGATATCACTACCCCTATTGAAAAGCTCTTTTTATCAACCTGATCGGATTCAAAACATTTAACATCTGAAATTCACTTGAACATATATGAAACCTATGCCGACACAATATTTTCTATCTCCATAATAGCAACGTCAATAGCCTTAAAAACATATATACATGCATTTGTAAATATGTATGAAAAAGTATTGATGTAACTCACACAAACAATGACATTCTTCAAAGCAAAAATAGATAAGATCACACACATTAATCCAACAACATATACATACATTACCAAATACATTCCCTAACGACTTCCATTCGCAACAGGGTTGCCACTCTCTGCAGCTATTAGATTATTTCCCCCGCCAGAGATCACAAACATAAATGCATACATACAATAACCCTACATAAGCATACCAACTATAAATCAAAACAGCAACAGCAAACCATAAACTATCAAATAACAATCACACATACACGCACACACCCATACATACATACAAACACCCACATATACATGCACACACAACCAAAGAATTAGACTCACACAAAAGCTGTGCACACAAGTATACATACATACACATGGCCAAAGAATCAAACTCACACACACACACCATATCAGCATGAAAATCCCCAAAATCCCCCCATTTGTAACAGGGTTGCCATCGTTTTTGTTTTTTCCCGGTTTTGAATTCCCAAAACAGGACTATCTCCGCCATTAATACCCTACTAATATAATGAAAAACGCTTTTGACGATTGGTAGATGATGCGCTGTTATCCCTAGACATCTTTGGTGCAGATGAACTTTTAGAAGATTTCGGGCTTCGCCCACGCTTGACCAATGTTATATATCTGTCCATTCCGACTTGTACCTTGGGTTTTGAACTGCTGTTATCTGTTGTGATAACTTTGTTAAGTGATTAACACGAGCCTGAAGGGTATGATATTACTGACTTATATGAAGAAGTACTAGGCAACTGTAATGTTAATGAATCACTACTATTTGACATTGGACAAAGCGAAGTCGATCGCTGCCGAAAAATTGGTTTTGCTGTTAGCAAAAGTCATTCATCAGATATATTATTTATATTTCATTAAGAGCTTCAGAACTCACATTAAGTCTATCATCAGATTTTTTATTTTTATTGTTATTATTTAGAGCATCAGAACTTACAGTAAGTAGTATGAATAAGGGGTTTCTAGATAGAAATGTGCAAAGGAAAAATGTGCATACCTTAACCCTTTAACGGTTGATGGGGTTAAATTCGACCCCATGATATTTTGTGTTATGAGGCGGCAGCGTGTTCGGTTTTGCTTAAAGTGAAGTCGTGGTGGGGGGGTTCGGTTTTGCTTAAAGTGAAGTCGTGGTGGGGGGTTCGGTTTTGCTTAAAGTGAAGTCGTGGTGGGGGGTTCGGTTTTGCTTAAAGTGAAGTCGTGGTGGGGGGTTCGGTTTTGCTTAAAGTGAAGTCGTGGTGGATGTTATTTTTGTTGAAGTGAAGTCGTAACATTTAATGTGTTCGTTAGAGGGTTAATACAATATGAATTAAACTACATTAGGGCGGTTTACGAAAGTGTGAATTTTTTTTTTAATAAATAAAATTCATTTACTGCGGTATATATTAATATCCCTAATACTACTCGTATTTGTTATCAGTATAAAATGTTAACCACATTATTTAAAAACAAAACACTAGTATTTAATAAATAAAATTCATTTACTGGAATTTTTATTATAATTTAAAAGCATAGACTTTATCAACAGTTCTACAGTCATCGTTGTCACTTAATTAGTACTAAACAATGTCGGAGGAGAGAATTTTAGTTGTAGACGTACAAGGTTTTTATCTCAACAATAAATTCATTGTAAAAGAACTGAGTATTTCAATTGACGACTCACAAGTTCAAACATTTATTATTAAACCACCTTTTCCATATTCATCGTTGACAACAAAAGAAAAAGCTTTAATTGACTGGCTTTATAATCATCATCATGGATTAAAATGGAAAGATGGTGATTCAACCTTATCAAATGTTATGAACTATTATATTACACATGTTAAAGACAACAATTTTATTTATTATGTTAAAGGATTAGAAAAAATTAAGTGGATTCAAAATATTTTTAAAGACGAAATTAATTTTTATAACCTAGATGATCTAAATTGTCCAAATTTGAAAACATTATATAAAAATGATAAATCTATAAATGTTTGTTCTTATCATAGGAAATATTGTATATGTGCTGAAAAAAATGTAATACTCTTAAGAAAGTTTATTAAATCAAATATTAATAAAGAAAACATAAAATTATAAAAAAAGAAATTTTTGATTATTATTATTTAACACTTAAATCGACTAAAATAAACATCAACCATCAGTTCATTCTGAATACTTGTAATGTCAATAACGATCTCTTTAACCGGAAACACTTCAACTTTGGTTGGAGAATATTTTCCTCCAATTGAACTGTCTACAAATTATGTTTGTGGACTTATTGATTTTGTAGCATTCAATTCCATACCCAATGTAGATGTTTACAACAATTTGTTTCATATAGGAAATCATGTTATTACTATTCCAGTTGGTTCATACGAACTTGAAGATATTGATTTTTTCCTAAACTCAAGCTTAAGAGATATCGATGAATCAATTTACCTAATAATTGAAGCTAATAATAACACACTTAAAACTGAAATAACCTCATCTATGGATATAGATTTTTCACAACCAAACAGTATAGGAAAGTTACTTGGATTTAGTAAAAGAAAACTAGAAGTAAATTCAACTTACTATTATAATACTAATCAAAATCTTAAAAATGATAAATCTTTGGAAGTGATGATTGTAGATGTTAATTCATTGAATACTACAAAGTTATTTGAATCTGATTTACCTACACATATTACGAATGTTAATACAATACGCATTGAAATCAACTTAACAACCGGTTCATTTATTAATATATAATACTTCGAATCATACTATTCATGAATTTCCTCTTGATGTTCCTCCAGGATATAAAATAAACGAAAAACCTCGAAATGTTATTTATTTACCCGTCAACTGTCAACAAATAAACAACATAACGATTAAAATCTTAAATCAAGACGGTAAACTTATAAATTTTAGAGGAGAAAAAATCACTCTTAGACTCCACTTCAAACCAGAATAATGATCATTTACAATAAAAACATAGTGCAAAGAGGATTTCCATTCAATACCGCACCAACTCACATTCGAGAAAGTATAAAAAATAAAAAACTGTTGTCCTCATCTAATACAGAATACTTAAAATTGTTGGGATTTAATCTTCAACAATGAATGAAATACTAAATGTTCTTCAAAAACCTATGTATGATGAGAGTATTGTAAAAAGGGAATATCATAGTTACTCTCCATATCTAAAATCATTTAACAACAACGATGAGATTCGTATACCAATTCAAAATCAGGATCTCTTCGTCTTACCAAGTGAGAGTATGATTTACATTCATGGTTTTATAGTAAAGAAGGAAGCAACCAAAGAGGTTCCAGCTATAGATGTGAAATTAAAAAACAACTTTGCTTCATATTTGTTTGATGAAATTCGTTACCAAATTAATGGTTTTGAAGTTGATCGTACACGTAAACTTGGAATTTCATCCACCATGAAAAATTTTGTATCGTTGAATAAGGCTGAAAGTGATGTATTAAAAAACGCTGGTTGGTCTCTTACTGAAACTTGCGCTTTAGTAAAAAGTCATTTTAGTTGTTGTATACCTCTGAAAATTTTGCTGGGTTTTGCTGAAGATTATAACAAAATACTATTAAATTCGAAACATGAGCTTATCCTTCAACGTTCTACATCCGATGAGAGATCATATTATTCTACAAATGCAACTGATCAGTTGAAATTAACAATTCTGGATATAACATGGAAAATGCCACACATTCAACTATCGGACTTTGCAAAATTGGAAATGTTTAAGATAATCAACAGCAAACATTATATACCAATTGCGTTTAGAAGTTGGGACTGTCATGTAAATCCTGTTTTACCAAAGAGTACAAAGGTTTTATGGAATGTAAAGCTTTCTCCACAAAACGAAAGACCACGATTTCTTATAATTGGTTTACAAAAAGAGAAAATTAAAGAAGAAGGAAATATATTTGATCATTGCAATATCTCTAATTTAAAAGTTTATCTAAACTCAGAGTCATATCCATATGATGATTTAAATAATCGTTTCGAAATGGGTCAGTATTCTGTTCTATATAATATGTATGCAAAATTTCAACAAAGCTTTTACATGCGAGAACCTGAACCATTATTAAATGTTGATGAATATAAGACTTATGCACCGCTTATTGTTGTTGATGTTTCACATCAAAATGAGGCTGTTAAAATAGGACCTATTGATGTACGAATTGAATTTGATACTGAAGCAAACAAACTAATTCCAGATAATACATCAGCATACTGTTTAGTTATTCATGATCGTTTAATCGAATACTCACCTCTAACAAGCGAAATTAGAAAAATTATTTAATTATATTTATTTTGAAATTTTTTTAATAAATGAAATAATATGTTTATTTATAAATAAAACAAATTCTTAATCAATGTATTTTATTAAAACAATTATAGTTTATTTTTAGTTTAGTTTCGAAAACAAAAACTTTAAACGTAAATGGCCACAATTTATTGTATTAAAATTTTGATATCTATCATAATTATAACTTATGTTTTTTCCTAAATATTTTATTAATTGTTTCGGTGGTTGCAAGTTACCAAAGCTATCAAAATATTCAATTTGATTGTTGTTTTTCCAGTACGCTACCCAATGTGTGCCAGATCCCTTTGAAGTATCCAGATTAATTATCCCACATTCTTTTTTAAATGATGTACATGGAAGAGTGTTGCACATAAACACACCTCTAAAATTTGGAATATGTTTTGCATATTTTCTCAAGTCTACATCAGAAAGGGCTCTTTTAGGTAGCTTCATTAAAAATTTTGTTGATAAGGCTTTAAATATAATCCAAAACCTTTTTTATATGGTTTTAAGAACATACCTTTTCCCATCGCAATGGCTTCCATTGTATTATTGTGTCGTTTTGCTTCAGTCAGCTGTTCCTTTCCATTTTTAACTGCATTGATTGCTTTTGTAATACCAGATACACCACCAGCTAAACCACCAAGTGCACCCAGTGCAGCAAATATAGGGGCAAGTGGAAGAAAACCTCCAGATTTTGGTAGCGGTATTATTCGTGGTGTTTTTATTAACGATTTTTTCTTCCCCTTGAAAATATTGTTTACAACTTTTCGTGAAATCTTTATAGCATCTTTCAAGTTTTCACTTTTTTTTATATTCTTTCTTGCACTTTTCAATGCATGTGTAAATAGTTTGTGGGTATTTACTGGAGACGAATTTTTAGTTTTACTAATAACGTTACCCATACCGAATTTTGTTTTTGCTTTCATTGCAGTAGCAACAAACCAAGCGTTTGATTTTTCACCCAAACTACTATGGCTTGCTTTGACCCTTTGCCAAACCTTTTCAGTTAAAATTCTATCAGCAATATGTCTTTCTCTAAATCTTTATTGTTTGAGTATGCTATATCGTGCTCTCTGCAAGCAGTATCCAATGGATTGATTCCTTGATCACCTCTAGCTAAACGTTTCTTTAATTTTGTACCAGGTCCGCAAAATTGATAACCGGGTAGATGAAGTTCAATGGGAAGTTTATTAATTATTTTATTTAGAAAACCTTTACCAATGAAGGATGGATGGCGACTGAATAACTTTTTATAAATGATAGTCATATCTATTGATACTTTATCGATTAAAGATTGAAATTAAATTGATTGAAAACAAATAAAAGAGACTGGTTTATATATTATGTTATCATTAGATTTCAGAATGCGTTTTTTTAAACAACATAAAAGGATTGATGTAAAGAATATCGAATCAAAGTTCGATTCATCAAATAAAATTCGTCATAGTTCATTACTACCGAATTCTATTCGAGCTCTTATTGTGGGTCCATCAAATTGCGGAAAAACAAATGTTATGATCAGTCTTATTGAAAGTCCTCATGGATTGAAATTTAAAAATATTTACTTATATTCAAAGTCAACACAACAACCGAAATATAAGTACTTAGAAAGTCTAGTTAAACCCATTAAGGAGATAAATTTTTCATCATTTTCTAATAATGATGATGTTCTATCCCCAGACGAAGTTAAACCGAATTCAATATTTATATTCGATGACATAGCTTGTGAGAAACAAAATCATGTACGTTCTTACTTCTGTATGGGTCGCCATAAAGACATTGATAGTTTTTATTTATGTCAAACTTATACACGTATACCAAAACACTTGATTCGCGATAATGCAAATATGATTATAATTTTTAAACAGGATGTAATGAATATTAAGCATATTTACAATGATCATGTTGGTTCTGATATGACTTTAAAAACATTTTATAATATATATAGTGTTGGAAAGAAAAATATGGTTTTCTAGTTATTAACAAAGATGATTCTATGAATAATGGTCGATATAGAAAAGGTTTCGATATATTTATAAACCTATAAAAGAAATATTACAGATATTTTAAAATCAGTACAAGATTAATTATTAAACTAATAACTTCTCAACTATAATCTGATACTAGCTATTAAATTGCTAACTGCTAAACTGATCTGTTTTGAATCTGTTTCTAATTCAATCTATAAATATGAACACAAATCTAGTTAATAATCTTATTAAAACTCGAAATATTTTAAAAAAGAAATATAAGAATATTTTGCTTGGAGAAATTGCAAATGATGAATTGTTGGAAAAGACATTTAAACCAATATCAAAACCATTAATAGAATTAGTTCAATCAACTAATAATAACATTATAAAACATGAAAAATATCCGGATAACTCTTTTAAACATGATCTTGAGAATAATAAAGTTGCCTTCAGTACACCATATAAAAAGAGTAAGCTTGATTATAACACGTTTTCTCCAAACTTTAATAACAAGAAAATCGAGAAAAGTTTAAACACGTCTCAATCATTTGATGACGAAAATGATCATGATGACCGTGATGATGATGATGATAATAATGATAATGTTGATAATGAGGATGATAACAATGATGATGATAACACCATTGCAATACATCCCAATCAAAGTATTCAATATAATTTATCAAAAGTTAACTTAAATATATATGATAAAACCTATGGTCCTCATAAGGATAAAAATCAAATATGGAGACTGGGTAATGAACCCATCGCTTTCAATTCAACCAACATTACTGTAGGTAATTTAAAATGGCCCTTCACATCAGGCTTATATGAATTGTTAGTTTATAAGAACCCAATCAGTTATAATAAAACAGATTTAAATAATTATAAACAAATATTGGAGATGACTAATGTCCATAAACGAAATAACAGTATTAATGGACAAATTAAAGGAAATCGTTCAATTAAATATACAACGATTATTAAAAACCTATTTAAACAACAGAAAATTTATAAGGGAAAAGGTTTAATGAAATTGAATAGAAAAAAGCATAATTATGTTTATTGGGATGATCCTAATGAATTGGTTGATAGATTGCGTCTTTTGATTTCATCAACAACAGCTGGTCACTCAAATCATAATAATGAAATTGTATCAATTATTGAGGAATTGAGAGAAGCAAAAATTATTATATAAATAGTATTAAAAATGTTTAACAATTCATATTCATAAAATGCCTATCGATAAGTTTGGACATTATATTGAAAAATCTGCAAGATACCAAAATCAACATTTCAAAATTCATTTGGATAGTGATCGTAATTTCAACTTTAACTTGCGGAGAATAAAAAATATTGCTAGTCCTGTATTGGAAAACGATGCTGTAAACAAAATTTACATGAAAAGTTATTTAAGTGAAATAAAGAAACAACTGGATACAATGTACATGGAGAGAATTAAGGGAATGGAGGATCGTTTTAACGAAATAATACAACAACAAAACGTGTTGATTACAGAAAAATTTGATAATGTAGAAACACGTTTAAGTAAATTAATACATGATCAAAGTATAATACAAAATAATCTCAATCAATCACTAAGAGAAATGACATCATTATTTAATTACAAAATTGATTCAGTTGAAGAACGTCTAAATGAAAAAACGAAGCTCATTACAAACCATTAAAACATAGATATGTAAATCGTTTTTGATTTAAATTCAATATAAGCAGCATTTAAATTGATGTAATCTAAGATAGACGTTAGAAATGGAGCGACAAGAAGTGGTTCAGGAGCTTCATAAGCAAGCACGTAGAAATTTCATTCGACGTCGAGTGGTGATCAAGGGAATTGATGATCTTTGGCAAGCAGATCTTGTTGAAATGGGCGTTTACTCAAAATATAACAAAGGCTATAGATTTATTTTAACAGTTATAGATACATTTTCAAAGTTTGCTTGGGCTGTACCCGTAAAATCTAAAAGTAGTGAAGATATAACCAATGCTATGCAATCTATTTTTTCGCTGAAGAGAATTCCAAAAAAACTTGCAAACAGATAATGGTAAAGAGTTCTATAATAAAATATTTCAAAACTTGATGATAAAACATAATATCAACCACTATTCTACATATAGTATCATGAAAGCGTCTATTGTAGAACGATTTAATAGAACTCTAAAAGGAATGATGTGGAAAAATTTTAGTCTACAAGGAAATTATCAATGGATACATATATGCAAGGATTTAATTAATCAATATAATAATAAAAAGCATAGAACAATTGGAATGACGCCAAAGTCTGTTAACACAGAAAATGAAAGTTCTATACTAAAACAAGTCTATAATCATCCCAAAATATATAAATTTGGTAAACTAAAAATTGGAGATCACGTTCGAATTAACAAATATAAACATATTTTTTCAAAAGGATATACTCCAAACTGGACAACTGAAATTTTTAAAATTCGTACTTTACAGAACACAAACCCCATTACTTATTTATTGGAAGACTATCAAATGAATCCGATTGTTGGTGGATTCTATGAACATGAACTATTAAAGACACATTTTCCAAATACATACTTGATTGAAAATGTTATTAAAACTAAGGGGCACCAGGCTTACGTAAAATGGTTGGGATTTTCCAATCAACATAATTCTTGGATCAATAAAGATGAACTTCAATAATATTATATATATATACTTCAATATGAGATTTATTTTTATTATATTATAAAATTCTCAAACAAATAAAATAATATATAAAAAAGTTTTGTTTTGATTTTTTTTTTATTTCTAAACGATTAAATTTTATATCAACTTAGTTGAGTAAGGTTAAGAACAAGCACGATTAAATTTTATTCACACAAAAACAAATTGTGGTTACTTGTGTTTAAAATTCCTATTCAATAGATAACTATAGTTTAAAATAAAAACAAACTAAAATATTTTAATGATATTCTTTATTTATTTATTTATTTATTGTTTTTTCACGTTATACATATTCACTTATAATCTAAAATCACTTAATACTATTGTACAATATTATCACTTGAAGATGATGTTAATACATTTTCATTGGGATATGATGATAATGATGATGATGGTTGTTGACTATTTATTGCATAATGTCCCCATGCATATGTATTAATACTATTATCTCTAATAATAAGTCGCTTATCATCTAAATAACTTAATGCTAATTTACTAATGTGTTGAGTATATATTTCATGAATCTTTGATCTAAATACATACATAGAATCATAATACATTTTTTTTTCAAATAAACATTTTCTAAAGTCATTAATCGTTAGTCTATTGGTTACGCATTTTTTAACTCCTTTAATTTTTTTAATTTCTTTTTCCTCTTTATCAATTTTAGTTGCATACATTTTAGCGCGTAAACCAATGAACTCTTTAATTATTTTACCATTACATTCATCCTTCATCATTCCTAAAACCTTTTTGTTTAACAAGGGTATATTAAAAACATTATCTTTCGGATAAGCAGACGTATCAAACTGTAAGATGATATCATCTAGAATATCCTTATATAGATCATATGTCTTAATATCGTAAACAAAGGAATCAGTATCCATATAATTCAGATAAATATTTTCCTGATATTTAGGTTTCATGTATTCATAATGGAAATTATACATTTTCAACTTAGATAATTCTAGAACAGAAAACCCAATATAAATTGGTTTATTATATTCCGTTCGCACTCGACTCATTTCAATGACAATCATTTCTTCTTGAATCTTAAGTAAACTATGGAAATTTGGCTTAGCTATAAGAGCTCTAGCTCCCAACCTCTTACCTCTACTCTCCCATGAACAAACTATTTTAACATATTTTCTCTTAGCTACATTTTCCATTGTTTTACCGTATACCGCATTATTTAAAAGTTTAAAAAAATTTTTTTCAAATTCATTTTCGGCATTGGTTCTATGATCATTATTTAAATCAATATAACTTTTCAACCAATCCGACTGATTGAATTTAAGAATTCTATGAATTTTCTTTAGAATAAGACCATGTTTAATACATTGTTTAAGATTTCTATAGTGTATTACATATTTTGTTTTATCATTTAAATCCGTTATTAATTTAGACTGTTTCATATGTTCATTTTTTTTATTTTCTGCACAAAATGGGAAATCATTGTGATGATCGTGTATGGTGGATGGATATTCTAAATCCACTTCCAATATATACCCTAATGGTGAATCATCTTCCACAGCATTAAAATTAAAATTTTCAATGTTTTCAAGCCATTCAAAATTTTTATAAGGAAGGTACTGCGACATGACATAACCGTATAAATTGTTTACATCTAAATAAATAAGATAATTCGATTCTTTAGTAGAATCATAATCACTTACATATTTATTGTTAGCTACAGAATGTCGTTTACAACATTGAACAATTCCTCCCCTAATACCACGTGTAACAAAATTATACATGTTAATGTCAGTTAATAGTTCTAACTCTATTCTTGTTTTTTTCAACATTGCATCCCAAGATAATCCAGGAACAGTATAATATTGGCATGGATCTAAATTATAAATGTTTTTGCAAACTTTACGGAAATTTTCAAAAACATCACATATTAATAAAACATCTACTTTCAAGTATAATAGTAAATAGTCCAAGAGAGTCGTACATCTAAATGTATTCCATACCTTTTCAGCATGTTTATAATTATCTTCACTACACGCTTCATCAGTTAGTTTATTAAAGAAGAGAGAACGAGGTGGTAATTGTGTTTCCATGAGACGATTCTTTGAATCCAAATAATCATAGGGAAAGACACCTTTACGTTTTATTAAATCAAATTCATTATCATTTAAACAAACCGATTTTATAGTTTTCAAATCATCATCAGACAAGAAACCTGCAAGTTGATCTAAACTTGATGCTATAAAACGATATGAATCGAGAAAACGTAGCTCAATAGTATCTTTTTCACTCACACTAATTCTCTTCGATACGGATACATATATATAATTCTCCTTATTTAAAGGAATGATTTTTATATCACCTGCTACTGATGAAAGTTCTCTTATAAATAAATGACAATCATATGCCGAAAGGTTGTGAAAAAATATAGGGATAAAATTTCCAATTTGATACTCTAAGTTACATATATTATGTGCAGGACCTCTATAATCACTTGTTAGATGACAATGGTCAGTTACTTTACCTCCAATAGATATGATTTCACCGCATATATTACAATTCATATCTTCATCTTGTCTTTTTTGTTGTATAAACGTTAAAGGTTTCATTGGTATTACTACACTCAAATAGTTACTATAAATATATAATGCGTCCTCGACTAAACTTTTAAAAAAATGTGTTGATGCATTTTCACCACTATAAATTCTATGTATATCTAAACTAGAATTATAGGAACATTTAATATAATAACTAAATGCAAATGGAATATGCTTTTGTACTGAATTAATATTAGCTGAGTTTTGAATATCAACTGATTCCAGAATACATTCGAAATCTGCATAAACTACAAACGGAACATCTAGTTGGTTTTTATGATTCTTAAATCTAAGTATAGAATTTTTATCGGTTGGTATTATAGTTACGATTTTGTTGCATTCCTCCTTATGTTTCTTTAAAGATGATTCTTTGCAAAAGTGTATGAGGCATGTATTACAAATATACACCTTATTTTTATGTTTTGTAAATTGACTTCTTAATAATCTATAATTAAAGAAATATAAAAGGAAACATTTTTTTAATTAGTTTAATTTCACTTTGAGTATAAATTTAAATAACGATAAACATACCTTGATATATTTTTTATCCAGACATAATGGAATCGTTCTTCATCTTCCATCAATAATAAATTTATATGTTTACTTTTTTCTTCTTGAGAGAAATAATATGGTCCCACAACATTATAAACTTCTAAATACGTATCTTTTTCAAAAGATCTTTCCAGACCAAAGACATTTATGCTTATTCCCGGGTTGTTGTCTTCAAACTGCTGTATTTTGTTTACAGATAGCGGGAAATTTAAATTTTTAAAATTTAATAATATATTATTTTCCAGGACTATAATATCATCTTGAATGTTGGTTATGTTATACGAAGAACAAATTACACTATTATTTTCTATTGGATATAGCGCTGATATTATAGCCCACTTAAAACAGTATACGTCATTGTTTTGTATATTAACACAAGCTTTTTTTTTTGATATGTATGTTGGTAAAGAAATATACTGTGAACCTTTTATACATGCATATTTATTAATATTAACATCAAGGTGATTAATTTTTGTTAACGCAAAACCACTATCACGTTCTTGGAACTCATCCATTTTTTGCATAATTATTTCACATTTATTTGCATAAAATCTTTCAATATCATTCATATGGTTAGTTAAAGACAAAATATACATTTTTGTTTGATGTAGTATTATAGTAATTATGGGTTCTTCATCGTCTTTCATCTTTATATATTCACAGAGTAATTCGAAATTAAATTTTAAACTTGTATGTTTTTGTAGATGATCTTTCAAAACACATGCTACATTATCCTTTATGTTATTGAAAAACAATTCGGGATTTAGATTATCCATATTGTTGTTTTTAAACCGAAATGTAGTAATACGGTTTTTGAAACAAGCATCTAAACACTTTATATTATTGATTTCATCAACAATTTTTAAACAATTATCTTTATGTTTGTTTGTGCGTTGATGATATATCCACAGTTTCCTTACTACATCTTCTTTACACTCCTTACAGTGTATAATTTCTTTCTTTTGATTATTTTGATGCTCTATTAAGTGGATATGTTTAAGATAATCTTGTTTACTTGAAAAATTAATGTTGCAAGTCGTACACCTTAATGAATAGCCTTGATGATGATGCATCCTGATATGTCTATTTAATGAAAAGTTGCGGCTGTACACTTTTCCACAGATATCACAAATAAAGTTGCCACCCATTTTAATTTGATTTATTTTATTAATTTTTTTTTTGTGAATAAATAACTAAAAGTATAATCACACCTTAGAGTTTAGTACAGCAATGAATATATTTTATTAATTTGATTTTATTTTATTACCACTACACTTAATTAAATAATGTGGTTAAAATTTTATACTGATAACAAATAGTATTAGGGAGATTAATATATACCGCAGTAAATGAATTTTATTTATTAAATACTAGTGTTTTGTTTTTAAATAATGTGGTTAACATTTTATACTGATAACAAATACGAGTAGTATTAGGGATATTAATATATACCACAGTAAATGAATTTTATTTATTAAATACAGGGTGGGCCAAAAGAAACCAAGGGGTGTAAAAGTTTAATAACTTTTTTGTTTATTAATTTTTTTTTATTTTTTCTTTCAGATTATATAGACAACACTTGGAGAATTTATAATGGAGAGGTTCACAACTGAACAGAGAACCAGAACAATAGAATTTTATTATTTAAACCAGAAATCAACTTTATTGAAAATTTGATTATGAGTGATGAAGCTCATTTTCATTTGAATGGCTTTGTTAATAAGCAGAACTGTAGGTTCTGGGGTTCTCAAAATCCAAGAGCCATTCATCAACGCCAATTGCACCCCATCAGGTGTACAGTATGGTGTGGGATCACATCTGAAAATGTCATTTGGCCGTACTTCTTCGAGAATGTAGATGGAAGTGCTGTAACCGTAAATGGAGAGCGGTATCGGTTTATGATAGAAAATTTTTTACGTCCTGCTCTTGAAAACAGACCTGGTATGTGGTTTCAGCAGAAAGGAGCCACTGCCCATACTGCCCGAGACACAATGGCACTTTTAAGTCAAATTTTTGGAGAGCAAATAATTTCTCGAAATTCGGAAATTATTTGGCCAGCGCGATGGCCAGATTTGACAGCACCCGACTATTTTCTTTGGGGTTTTTTGAAGGAGCGAGTGTATGTGAACAAGCCAGAGACAATCCTTGAACTCAAGGCAAACATTGTTGCAGAAATTCGAACGCTACAGCCACAAGTTTTGAAAGATGTTATGGAAAATGCTCTAAAAAGAGCCCATCAGTGCGAAGCTGAAAACGGTGGTCATTTAAGAGACATCATTTTTCATACTTAGTGTAAAAAAATTTCCATTTTGTATATTATATAATCTTAAAGAAAAAATAAAAAAAAGTTAATAAACAAAAAAGTTATTAAACTTTTACACCCCTTGGTTTCTTTTGGCCCACCCTGTACTAGCAAAAAAATCACACTTTCGTAAACCGCCCTAATGTAGTTTAATTCATATTGTATTAACCCTCTAACGAACACATTAAATGTTACGACTTCACTTCAACAAAAATAACATCCACCACGACTTCACTTTAAGCAAAACCGAACCCCCCACCACGACTTCACTTTAAGCAAAACCGAACCCCCCACCACGACTTCACTTTAAGCAAAACCGAACCCCCCACCACGACTTCACTTTAAGCAAAACCGAACCCCCCACCACGACTTCACTTTAAGCAAAACCGAACCCCCCACCACGACTTCACTTTAAGCAAAACCGAACCCCCACCACGACTTCACTTTAAGCAAAACCGAACCCCCCACCACGACTTCACTTTAAGCAAAACCGAACACGCTGCCGCCTCATAACACAAAATATCATGGGGTCGAATTTAACCCCATCGACCGTTAAAGGGTTAAGGTATGCACATTTTTCCTTTGCACATTTCTATATAGAAACCCCTTATTCATACTACTACAGTAAAATAGGAATTTCTGTCGTTATAACTCACTTCACAATTATTTGTTTTAGAGGTACTCATATAGAGAACTCCTCAAGGGCACTTTGTTTTTTTTAATCCGTTTTTGTTTGTTTTTGTTATTTATGTTATTTAAAAAATTATTAACAAAGCAATTAAAGCTTATTGATTGATCAAGGTTAAATATGTATTACGAATATTTTTTTATGATATATAAAAAAACTGCTAAGACGTCTGTTCACTATGAAGGTACAACAGTAGTAGTGAAATGGCGGTTCGGTGGCAATTAAAATTGTTAAATTGTGGGTGAAATTGTTAAATTTGGGTAATTAAAATTTGAAAATTGTTAAATTCTTGGAAATTTGTGAAATTTGATATCTACGAGGGTGGTTCGATAAGTCCTTTAAATATTTTTCGAGGGTGGTGCAATAAGTCTGCCTTTTTCCTAATGCCTACGGCAATGCATGATATTTTTTTCAAATGCCGATGGCAAAACATAATTATTTTTTTCAAATGCCGACGGCAAAAGATGATTATTATTTTTTTCAAATGTCGACGGAAAAACATGATTATTATTTTCCTAATGCCTACGGCATTACATAATTATTATTATTTTTATTTTTTTTTTTTCAAATGACGACGGTAAAACATGATTGTTTTTTTTCTAATGCTCCCAGTATTGCCAGACTGTAAAAATTTGTTATCATAATACTATATCAGTAATATCAGAGAAAATAGATTTGATGACTACTAGGTCATATGGTCTCATATGAATCATGGGAATGTGCTTGTGTGATTTCCTCACGCTAATAAATTGTTTATAAATAAACAATAAATAAATAAATTGTTATAAAATAAAATAATTAAATAAATTATTTTATTTATTTATAAAACGTTCTCATGTATGTGAACACCCCTAATGCTTGTGTGTGGGGGGTCCAGCTTGTTTGTCGCTGGTAAGCTTATATTCTGTTTATTTGTTTAAGAAATATATTTGTATGTATTATGTATGTATGTATGTGTATGTATGTGCGATCGAAAGAACTTGTGCGTGGAATATTTTGTGGCTGTGTAGAATACATTTATATTTTGCAACGTAATCATTTTCTTTGTCTGCGATTATTTTAAAGCAGCAAAGTTTCAACTAAGTACAGTCATCAGCAGAGAAACAAAAAGTTAAAACTGTAAATGCTTCAAGGATACTGCTACTAATTTTCGTATAAATACGCCAACTTTTCTAACCAACACATCAGTACTTTACTGTATTTACAAGTTGTATCATCAGCAATTGTGTTAAAGTTTTATAATAATAAAATAATTAAAATGAGTTATACAGGTTATCAGTGTAATAGATGCCATAAGGTATACAAATACCAAAAGTCCTTTTTGGATCATGTGAAAAGTCATAGCGTGCAGGATCAAATGGTCGTAAGTCGGGGTACAAATCAAGAGCAACCGCAGACATTTGTTCAAAATCGTCAACAGCACATAAATTCATTTCATCACCAGCAGCACCCTTCTCTACAGTATCCCCAATATCAACAATACGGTATGCCTAACTGTTACCCTATACCAATGTCATGGAGTAATCAGTTTTCGGCATCAGGAGTACCAATGCAATATGAGTGTCCAAGTTACAATTATAATCCCGTCACACCAGTTAATCAAATGGAGCAGTATTCCAATTTGATGCAATGGCAACCTCTTAATTATTATCAACAAGAGCAGCAGCTACAACAACAAGCTCATCAACAAGTTGTGGATATCCTTGGAGGGACTTTATACAACGATGCTATGGACATAAGTTTACCGGAAAGTGATGGAGAAGTAGAAGTAGAAGAAAAAAGAGAAGAAACTCTGCCAACTTCAATGAGTACTTCGCGTGCTAGGAGAGAAGAAGAAGTCGAAGAGAATGTGAGATATTACAAAATATCGAAAGCCTTCAAAAACCATATCGCCACATATGTAATACTAAATAAAAAGGACCAACTTCTCTTGGAAGAATTTATTAAAGAAAACATGAATATTTTTATTGAGAGACTTCAAATGTCTTTGTCTAAGCATACAATAATTAAATTTCATGTGAGTATTGTGGCGGAGTACATCAAAATTGTAGAAGAAGAATTGGAGTTGTGTATTATAACACATGTAGCCAAAATGAGTTTGCTGACGAAGGCAGATATCATTGAAGAATTATTCCGTAAACAGGTTGAGGAGATTTTAACCAAAATGTCCGAATTTGAAGAGCGAGATTCTGGTTGGACTTTGTCAAGCATAGTTCGAGCAGAAATCAACATCAACAAATCTTCGCTAGTCAAAGGATCAAGTTGGATATCCACACCTCAAAAACTATTAAGAAAAAAAGCTTGCATCAATATTGAAAATAGTGATGAATACTGCTTCAAGTGGTGTATAATCGCTGCCATGGATACGACCAACTATTATGATGCCAGACGTTGCAGTTCTTATAATATTCAGGACATTTCTGCAGAGACGATTGTTACGCGAAATGGTGTAGCGTTAAATTTCAAAAACTTAACTTACCCATTAGCACTAAACAAAATTAAGGAGTTTGAGGTAAATAATCCAGCAATAAGTGTTAATGTGTTTGGGTACGATGAGGGAGCAGATCAAATCATCGGTCCCTATTATGTGACCAAGGATGAAAAAGTAAAGCATGTCAACTTGTTGCTTTTGGAGAATGGTGAAGTTCATCACTACATATTGATAAAAGACATATCAAGGTAAGTTAGAAAATTATTTAACACTTTAATATAATGATACATATACTTGTTTTATATATTTTATAATAGAGACATTTTACTTATAAACTTTTATATACTTTTTATTATTCACAGACTTTTACGAAGTCAATTAACGCAGAATGAACACAAACTTCATATCTGCAACACCTGTCTCCAATACACACATAACGAAAATGGTATGAGTAGCCATAAGGCGGAATGCGGCAAAATCGTGACAACTATGCCGTCAGGTCCAAAAGCAGTTCTAAGTTTTAAGGGGCATCAGAGGAAAATGGATGTCCCCTTTGTGGTGTACGCAGACTTCGAATGCATCCTGGAAGACATTAGTAATAACGTGAGTAGTAAAACCAGTCTTGTCAAAAAGCACACTCCTTGTGCTTTTAGTTACTACATTAAGTGTCTCCATAGCAATAAGTTAGATAAATTAAGGGTTTATACAGGGAAAGATGCTTCACAAAAATTTATTTCATTTTTAATTAAAGATTGTGAGGATATTTATAATAATCATTTAGTAAATAATAGGCAAATGGATATTTTATCCCCTTCTGATATTTATAATTTTTATAGTGCGGTGAATTGTCATATTTGTCAAAAATTTCTAGGTAAAGATCGCGTTAGAGATCATTGTCACATTAGCGGTGAATATAGAGGTGCAGCCCACAATAACTGTAATTTGAATTACCAAATTCCCAAGTTTATACCAGTTTACTTTCACAATTACTCAAATTATGACTCACATCTTTTTATTAAAGAACTAGGTGAAATTTCTATGCAACTGAAAGTACTCCCTCTCAATAAGGAGCTTTATATATCACTCTCGCAATTTACAGAAATGAGCGATGGTCATAATCTTGAAATAAGATTTCTTGATACATTACGCTTTATGGCTGAGAGTTTAGAATCATTAGCCTGCAATTTGTCGGATAATGATTTTAACACTATAAGGTCCTTATTTCAATCAGAAAAAGAATTTCAGCTTATTAAGAAGAAAGGCATTTTCCCCTATGAGCACCTAAATTCATTTCAAAAATTAGACGAGTGCCAGCTGCCTTCACGCATTGATTTCTTTAATAAGTCGAACAATAAAGAGTGTTCTTTAGAGGAATACTCACATGCTGTAGAGGTATGGAATACTTTTGGTTGCAAAACAATGAAAGATTACATGGAACTTTACTTAAAAACAGATGTCCTCTTACTGACAGATATTTTCGAGAACTTTAGAAAAGTTTGTAAAGGTATTTATGAGCTGGATCCATGTCAATATTATACCGCACCTGGACTTTCCTGGGATGCAATGTTAAAATACACAAAAATTGAACTAGAATTATTTACGGACATAGACATGTACAATTTTATGAAAAAAGGTATACGTGGGGAATCGTACAGTGTAGCCAAAGATATTCGAAAGCGAATAACAAATATTTGGAAGATTTCGATAAAGAAAAGCCCTTGGAGTTTCTTATCTATTTAGACGCAAATAACCTTTACGGTTATGCAATGTCGGAATATCTTCCTCATGGGGGGTTCAGATGGTTATCGCAAGACGAGCTGAATCTGGATCCAAACAGCATATCTGACAATGGAACAGACGGTTATGTTTATGAGGTCACTTTAGATTATCCTTCTCACTTACATGACTTGCATAATGACCTACCTTTTTGCGCTGAAAATAAAAAACCACTGCAAGCGAAGTATAACAAGTTGATAACCGATTTCTCTACAAAGCAATCATACGTGATACACTTTAGAGTTTTTAAACAATGCTTAGAAAATGGCTTAGTTTTAAAGAAAACTCATCGTATTCTAGCATTTAAACAATCTCCATGGTTAAAAGGCTATATTGACCTATATTGATCATACCAAGGACAGCTTTTGAAGTGTCCTTCTGTATTGTTTTCATCTTCCATGATACCATATTCTTCGTTCTCATCTAGCATATTTTCGAAAAATTTGATCATCTCCCAATGATCAAAAAGCCTGAAGCTTTCGAAATCTCTTAAAAATTGGTTTAGAGTACGTCTAATTTGGCTCATTGTATTTGTCGATAAATTAATGAATGATGATTGTTTGAAGGTTTCTTTAAGACTAATTTGCTCTTTAAATTTTAAAAGTACTATCTTTTGATATTTAAAATATCTATACCATCATCTATATTCCATACTTCTTTTTTAGCACTCTATCTCTCTCTATCCCTTTTCTCTCTATAACCATCTCTTTCTGTCTATCACTATCCCCCACTTATTCACTATTTCACCATAAATATTTTCGATTAGCCTTCTAGAAGTCATCATCGCTACTTTTAAGATCATTTTCAGTTAAACGTTTAAAGTGAGCAGAAGTAAATAAAAAATGGAGTCTACAACAAATCTAACATCAAAATTTAATTCACTAAAAAATATAACCTTAATCCACATAAAGGAGCTTGAGACATCAATTAAATACACAATTCGAAAAGTGACAAGAGTAACAACAAAATATGGGCCAACACTAAAAGTTGAAATGGAAAACCACATAATGTTCCTGCCAAAGCGATATAGTACTTTAACCGATGATGAAATTAAAGAACTCTCGAGCGGATCATATTGCTTAAGTAGAGAAGGTGAACAAAGCTTAATTGTTGAAAGCGAGCTGAGTGAATTTCTAATTCAAAATTCCCAATTTCCAATTTGGCAATAATATATAATAATTTTGTATTTTAAATTATAAATAAAAATACATGAAACAGTTTTGTAAAATATAAATGTTTGTGCTTTTTTATTTAATATTTTCAGTTATTTCATAAAGAAATTTAAGACATAAATGACCACAGGTAAATGTATTGAAATTCTGATGTTGATTATAGTTGTATTTTATATTTGTACCAAGATATTTGACTACTTCCGAAGGAGGTTGTAAGTTTCCAAAGCTGTCGAAATATTCTTTTTCATTGTTGTTTTTATAGTATGCTACCCAATGTGTACCAGGTCCTGTTGATACGTCTAAATTGATTATTCCACATTCTATTTTCTTTGTTCGTTTTGGTAGAGTATTCAACATGAAAACTCCTCTAAAATATGGAATATTTATAGAGAATCGGTTTAGGTCCTCATCAGATAGTGGTCTGTTGGGTAGCATCTCTAATAGTTTTTTGATTCCTCTTTGAAAACTAAACCATAACCCTTTTTATATGGTTTTAAGTAAAGTCCCTTTCCAACTGCAATAGATTCCATCGTTTTATTCTGTCTAGTTGCTTCATCAAGTTGATTTTTTGCATTCTTTGTTGCATTAACAGCTTTACCTATAGCAGCACCTCCAGTTGTTAGACTACCAATTGCACCCAGAGCAGTTAAAATCGGTATTACAGGCAAAAACCCACCAAATTTTTGGGACACGTATTACACGTGGTACTATAATTTGAGATTTTCTTCCTTTTAATGATTTGTTGATAGTTTTTCGGGCAATTTTAATTGCTGAGTTAATATCTAATGGTTTTTCCTTCTTTAGTATTTTTGTTGCAGCTGTAATTGATGTTCTAAACAATTTTTTATCATTTATCTTGTTCTTTTTAACATTTTTCTTTTTCTCCACACCCATACCAAATTTTGTTTTGGCTTTCATTGCGTTAGTAACCATATAGGCAAATGATTTTTCAGCAATACTACTATCTTTTGATAAAACTCGATCCCAAGCTGAATTTTCAAGTATTTTATGAGCCTTGTGTCTAGTGCTTAAATCCTTATTTTTCGAATAAGCTATATCGTGATCTTTACAAGCAGAGTCCAATAAATTAATTCCTTTATCACCTCGATTTAAACGTTTTTGTAGTTTTGTTCCAGGTCCACAGTACTGATATCCAGGAAGATTAAGTTCAACAGGTAGAGAGTTTATTATTTTATCTACTATACCTCCTCCAACGAAGGTGTTTTTATGACTAAACGTTTTCTGATATCGTATAACCATATTATCTGATTTTTTTTCTATAATAAGAGGTAACATTTATAAAATGTATTTAGTTACAAAAATGCAGTTAGTATAAGAACATAAAAATATTTTAGTTCGTAATATTGATGAACCATCGAACATCACTTCAAAAATAAAGCATAGCCCCCTCTTACCAAATTCTATTCGTGCTCTAATAGTGGGACCATCAAATTGTGGAAAGACTAATGTTATGATCGGCTTACTAGAAAGTCCTAATGGACTCAAGTTTGAAAACATCTATTTATACTCAAAATCTCTTTATCAACCCAAATATGAGTACTTGAAGAAACTAATTTCACCAATTAAAGGAATGGGATATTATACATTCACCGATAATGAATCAGTTATTCCACCTGACGAAGCTAAAACTAATTCAATTATGATATTTGATGATGTTGCATGTGAAAAGCAGAATAATATACGTACATATTTTTGTATGGGGCGACATAGGGATATTGATTCATTCTACTTGTGTCAAACTTATACTAGAATTCCCAAGCATTTAATAAGAGACAATGCAAATGTTATTATAATGTTTAAGCAAGATGATACAAATATGAAGCATGTTTATAGGGATCATGTTGGCAGCGATATGAGTTACGAAAAGTTCCAAGAAATTTGTAGAGAATGTTGGAATGATAAATATGGCTTTTTAGTGATAAGCAAAGATAATGAATTAAATGATGGTCGCTACAGAAAGCAATTTGACTTTTTCATAACTATATAAACTACTTCTCATAAAAGATTGACTTTAGTTATTAATCTAACTTTAAACTTGATACATCTATTTGCTATAACCTCATCCGATACCTGATAAGCTGATCTCCAAACTATACCAGCTACCTGAAAACCAGACCAGCTCCTGATAAGCTGATCTAAAAACCAGACCAGGTCCTGATAAACTGATCTGAAAACCAGACCAGGTCCTGAAAAGCTGATCTGAAAACCAGACCAGGTCCTGATAAGCTGATCTGAAAACCAGACCAGGTCCTGAAAAGCTGATCTGAAAACCATACCAGGTCCTGAAAAGCTGATCTGAAAACCAGACCAGGTCCTGAAAAGCTGATCTGAAAACCAGACCAGGTCCTGAAAAGCTGATCTGAAAACCAGACCAGGTCCTGAAAAGCTGATCTGAAAACCAGACCAGGTCCTGAAAAGCTGATCTGAAAACCAGACCAGCTCCTGAAAAGCTGATCTGAAAACCAGACCAGGTCCTGAAAAGCTGATCTGAAAACCAGACCAGGTCCTAAAAAGCTGATCTGAAAACCAGACCAGCTCCTAATAAGCTGATCTCATTGCTGATACCTGTTATTTGCCCTTAGCAAACATGGATGAGAAAATTTTAAAACAGTTGGTGTTGACAAGGAATGTGTTGAAGAAAAAGCTTCGTAGTATAAAAACTGGTGAAATAGATACACGTGAACAATTAAGAGATACATTCAAACCTATAACAGAACCTCTTAAAGAATTCATAAATAGTTCTAAAAATTTTAAAAGAATTCGTATGAAAGAAGAAAGTAACATCAAGACAGAAGTTGAAAATAATACAAGTTTAAAGCCTGAAAACCCATCAGTCAAGATAGAGACAAGTACACCAAAAAACTAGTAGAAGGGACAATTTTTGATAATACCATCTTATTTAATGATGTTAATACTGAAAATGATGATGATGATGAGGAAGATGATTTTTACTCACAGACTTCCAATACAGAATATACTTATACTGATTTATCAGTTTTGGAAGGAAGAAATGAGTTAGATACAAACTATGGCCCACATAAAGATTACAATAATGAATGGAAATTTGGTGATAGTAGCCTAAAACTGAATGAAGATAAAATACAAGTTGGTGGTCAAATATGGGCTCTAACACCAGGACTATTTTCTCTAATGTTTCATAAAATACCAAAAAATTACGATAAATTTGAACTTGAAATCTATAAAAAGATTTTAATTACTACTAATGCATACAGAAGAGACTTTAAACCTGATGGTCAAATTAAGGGTACTAGAGGATATAAATATAAATATATTATTAAGAAATTTATTGATGAGAAAAACCAGAAGAATTTACCTGAATCAACAGGGTCTAAGCCCAAAGGTAGCTATTTAGGTGAGGGAATGATGCAAGTTAACATCAATAAACCCAACTATATATACTGGGACGATCCAAATGAGTTAGTAGATAGACTTCGACTACTGCTCGCATCACAAGGAGCAGGTCATACTAATCACAATAACGAAATTGTATTAATTATTGAAGAACTACGTGAAGCGAATATAATACACTAACTTTAATAAACTAAATAGAGTATGTCTGTTGATAAATTTGGACACTATTTAAACGATACTAGCAGCACAATTTCTTTGAAAAATGCACCTAAACTGCTGGGGTTCTTTGTGGATACGAACAACAACATTGATGTCCAAAACAAAAGGATCAAAAATGTTGCAAAAGCTCTGGAGGAAAACGATGTTATCAATAAATTGTTTTTGCAAACTCAAATCGAAAAATTAGAAGAGAAATTATTAACATACTTTAAGGGGGATAATACTATAATACGAGAAGATATTCAAATGCAAATTGAGGAACTACAACGCGAAATAAAATTATATATAGAAGAAAATTATAAAATTGAAAAAGATATTCTACATATTAAAACATCCTTTGAAGAACAAATTGAACAGCTTAATGAAAAAATTTATAGATTAGAAAATTATATGTTTGTATCAATAGCTGAAAGTGCGTCAAGCAGATCACAACACTCTGCAAAAAATCTTTTAAAACAACTTAATGTCTTCAAAAAGAAATTTAGTAAATGAACTCCATAAGCAAGCACGAAAACAATTTGTGCGTCGCAGAGTTGTAATGAAAGGAATAGATGATCTTTGGCAAGCTGATTTAGTTGAAATGGGGAACTATTCTAAAGAAAATAGAAATTATCGATTTTTGTTGACTGTAATTGACACATTCTCAAAATTTGCATGGGCAGTACCGCTAAAAACAAAAACAGCACTCGAAACAACCAAGGCAATGGAAGATATTTTTGAATTGGGACGAGTACCAAAAAACTTACAAACAGATGATGGCAAAGAATTTTTCAACAAACACTTTTGAAAATTAATGCATAAATACAACATTAATCACTACTCAACATATAGCATTATGAAAGCATCAATAGTAGAACAATTTAATAGAACATTGAAAGGAATGACGTGGAAAGAATTTAGTTATAATGGTTCATATAAGTGGATTGATATATACAAAGATTTACTCAATGCATACAATAGAAAAGTTCATCGTACCATTAAAATGGCTCCTATTAAAGTCAACTCAACAAATGAGGAAAAGCTGCTAAATACAGTATACAGTCATTTGAAAATGTATAAAATTTCAAAATTTAATGTGGGAGATCATGTTCGCATAAGCAAATATAAGCACACATTTGAAAAAGGTTATACTCCAAATTGGACTACAGAAATTTTCACAATTACAAGAGTTCAAAATACAAATCCTGCAACATACATATTAGAAGACTATCTTGGCAATCCTATTAAAGGTGGCTTCTATACTGAGGAACTTTCAAAAACTAGATTTCCAAATACATATCTAGTTGAAAAGGTTCTTAAAATTAAAGGGAAGGAGGTATGTGTTAAATGGCTGGGATTTTCTAATCAACACAATTCTTGGATAAGTAAAGATGAAATATTATAGTTGGAAGAAAAACGAAATTAGAAACAACAACATCAATAGCAACAACAACAATAGCATTAATATTAAGAAACTAATGTTAATTTTAAAACGAGAAAAAATTTAAATAAAATATGTAAATCATACTTATAAACCATACTGTGTACTAAACATTATTTAATTGTAATCAGACTGTTATAATGTCAATAACACTTACTCTGAGCTCTAACTCATCAGAAGTATCTGCTAGTTACTTTCCTCCTATTGAATTACATGGTGCATATGAGTGTGTTCTAACTGATTTTCATTCATACGACAGTATTCCAAATGTAGACACCTACAACAATATGTTTCATACAGGGGGACATATAATTGAAATACCAATTGGATCTTACGAATTAAATGATATAGTTGATTTTACAGAAGAGGAATACAAACGACTCTGCCCAGCAAATAAGATTTTTATTGAAGCCAATAACAATACAATGCAAGTTAAAGTTAATAGTTCCAAGGATCCTGTATATTTTAATAAAGACAATACAATTGGAAAACTTTTAGGATTCAATACCACAATCCTAACACCAAACAAATATTATTATTCAGATCTTCCAGTTAATATTTTTAAAGTGAATCTCTTGCGAATTGAAAGTAGTATCGCTATAAACACATATATGAATAACTCGAAATCGCATACACTTCATGAATTTCCGATTAATGTGCCTCCAGGCTATAAAATAGATGAGGTTCCAAGAAATCTTATCTATTTACCTGTAAACACCAGAGAGATAAGTTCACTAGCGCTGCGCGTACTGGATCAACACGGTGATTTAATTAATTTCCGAGGAGAGCAAATTACAATACGAATACATTTAAGGCCAACTAAATAATGCTAATATACAACACAAATACATTGAAAAATATAGCAGCAAGAACAACAACAACAACATTAAAGCGACCAGCTCAACAAAAAGCTCTAACAACATCAAATAAAATTTTTCTAAAGTCCTTGAATTTTAAATTGAAGACAAAATGAGTTCAATAATAGATGTCTTAGATAAACCCTTGTCTGATGAGAATATAATCAAAAAGGACTATCATACATATGTACCATACTTACAATCTTACAACAATAATGATGAAATTAGAATTTCAATACAAAATCAAGATTTGTATGTGCTACCCAGTGAGAGCTACATTTATGTAGAGGGGTTTGTTGCTGATGATAATAAGGCCAAATCTTCTTCTTCTTCTTCGGAGAACTTTTTATTAAAAAACAACTTTGTGGCATATCTATTTGATGAAATTCGCTATGAGCTCAATGGAATTGAAATTGATCATACAAGATATTTAGGAGCCACAAGCACTATAAAAAATTTGGTTTCTCTGTCACCAACAGAAAGCAATGTGATGCAAAATGCTGGATGGAACAAAATTGACGATGTCACTCTTGAAAATGGATTTTTCAATTTTTATGTACCTCTAAAAATGCTTCTAGGATTCGCCGAAGACTACAACAAAGTTATACTAAATGGAAAACATGAATTGATACTCTTGCGCAATAAGAATGATGAAGATCTTGTACGCTCGAGTGTTTCTACTGAAAAAGCTAAACTTACAATTTCACTCATCTCATGGAGAATCCCACATGTACAATTATCCGACTTTAGCAAATTGAATATGATAAAAATTATTAACAATGGTGCTTCTATACCTATGGCATTTCGCAGTTGGGATTGTCATGTTAATCCACAATTAAACACAGGTACTAGCCATATTTGGAATGTTAAACTGGCTGCAAATAGAGAACGCCCCCGTTTTGTATTGATTGCTTTTCAACAAGAAAATAAGTTTGTTCATTGTGATTTGACTAATTTAAAAGTACATTTAAATTCAGTCTCATATCCATATGATGATCTTAACATAAAGTTCAAAAATGAACGATATGCAATTCTATATGATATGTATCTAAGATTCCAACAAAGTTACTATATGAAAGAATCTCAACCGCTTCTATCTGCATCAGAGTTTAAGACAAAAGCTCCTATTATTGTAGCAGATGTCAGTCACCAGAATGAATCACTCAATAATGGGCCGATTGATATAAAAATAGCATTTGAAACAGCAACTAATATTGCAGCAAAGACATCAGCTTACTGCATTCTTATTCATGATCGCATAATAGAATATATACCCATCAAAGGACAAGTTCGAAAAGTCTTATAAATTGAGTAATATGGAAAATAACACAATTTTTATAGACGTACAAGGTTTCAAAAGTAATTCAAATGATTTCATCGCAAAAGAAGTAGCGATTGTTTTCAACAATTATGAATATAACAATTTCATTATAAAACCACCTTTTGATTTTAAATGCTTATCAATAAAAAAGCAAAGAGAAGCAAAGTGGCTAACGAAAAACTATCATCACCTCAGCTGGACTGCTGGATCAGTTTCTTTTGAAAGCGTTTGCAATTTTTTAAAAGCCAACGCAAGATGTTCTAAAATTTATGTAAAAGGTGAAGAGAAAAGACGATGGTTGGAAAAAATCTTATGCCGAAAAATTTTTAACGTTGAGGATATAGGCTGTATCAACTTTAAACAAATGGAGATTAAAGGCCCAACTATAATATGAATAAGCTAGCTTAAGCAACTGTGCGGTTACATATAAAACGTATGTGGCAAACTATAATCTACTTAACAAACTATTCGTCAAGTTTCGTCAAATGTCATTTGCTTAAGTAAAGTGCCAAACTGAACGCACATTCCGTAAGGAAACAACTGTTTGTGCATTTTTTAAACTCAAACAAGCAGCAGCAGAAAATATTCATTGATTTTAAATATTTTTTTATTGTTTCTTATTTTAAACTCGGAAAATACAGCAAAACTTTTATTTTCATTGTTTGTTTTACAATACACATATACACACATACACATGTATTTACTTATGTATATTCACTGTTGTACTTTTTGGTAGGCAAAACAAATAAAACAAGTAATAAGGTGATGGATATATCTATATGTGAATTTTTAATAGATTAGAACATTCTTTCAAGTTAGTTTGATTGAATTGCATTGATTTAGGAGTTATGAGAAGAAACAAAATTACTACAAAATTGTTGACAATACCTAGATGTGTAGCTGTGGCTAAAGAATACTTAAGTGCATGTAAGTACATTATGGCCACCTAAAAGTCACATCTGAATTGTTTAAGCATTTGACAGACTTATCGTTCAATTCTGACATTAGCTTAAGCCAGCTTATTCATATTATAGTTGGGCCTTAAGTATCCAGAATATTTTTATTGTAATTATCATAAACTTGGTGTTTGCGCATTAAAAAATGATATTTTACTAACAAAAGAAATATCTTGCTTTAAATGAACTTTTTCACTCTTTAAAATATTAATGTATGTATTATTATAAAATTTTAAATAATAAATGTATAGAAAAATAAAAAATCTACAAGTGTTTTCTTATTTCAAATACAAACTACATAAAGGAAAGAGAATGAAGTGGGAAGGAGGAGGAGAAGTTAGCTTTTTTTGCTAACTTGCAAATTTTTAATTTTTGTTTCTCTGCTTATGACTGTAGTTAGTTGAAACTTTGCTGCTTTAAAATAATCGCAAACAAAGAAAATGATTACGTTGCAAAATATAAATGTATTCTACACAGCCACAAAATATTCCACGCACAAGTTTCTTCGATCGCACATACATACATACGTACAAACATCATACACACATACATACATACATACATACATACATACAAATATATTTCTTAAACAAATAAACAGAATATACAGTTTACCAGCGACAAACAAGCTGGACACCCCACACACAAGCATTAGGGTGTTCACATACGTTTTATAAATAAATAAAATAATTTATTCCAGATAATTTTTAAAAGATGCAGTTTTTTCAGATGTAAGCAACTCGGAGTCGTTTAGTGCACTTTTTAAATCTGATTTTGTGTTGAGGTGATCTGTGCTGCTGCCATTCCCTTCTAGCTCCTCTTTTTTCACGTACGAGACGTTCAACATTTGTAGAATAAATTCTATTAAACCCAGTGTGCGGATGGGAGGTAGTGGCATGTTCAGCAGCTTGTTTTATATTCTCGTTAAGATTATCAATGTTAGCTTCAATATCATCGAGTGTTCTTAGCGTAATATTTTCCGTGCAATGACTACTAAGATATTTTTTGAATCCCATCCAATTAACACGATTCATCATCCTGACATATGGGTGAGGTAAAGCGCTTCTCAGTGGGCTACACACAATTACACACCTTTTTGGATGCATCAGCAAAGGCCTTTGGCACCACGGTTGACATACGCTCTAAATTGAAGGATGTTCATGTCATAGTAAGATTATTATGCCCCAAGTCACGTATTTCACCGTTGAAAAGGGTGACTCTTCCGAGATTAGAACTATATGCCGCTCTTCTTGGAACCAAACTTACCACGAGAGTAAAAAAAGAAATACATGCTGAAAACATGCCAACATAGCTATGGTCGGATTCGGAAACAGTACTTCACTGGATCAGCTCTACAACATCTTCACGACACATATTTGTAGCAAATCGAGTTAGCAAGATTCAAGGAAACAATAAGCGTTCAATGGTGATACTTCGATTCAAAGAGAAATCCAGCTGACCTGACTTCTCAAGGTTTAAGTCCCGAACAGCTTTTAAAATATAACCTATTGCTTGTCGGACCAATATTTTTACATGGCAGCGAAAACCGCTGTCCTAAGGAATTTAATAAAGATTAACCAACTCTCTTTTTAGAAGAATTCACCCAAAAACCAGTAACGGCTTTATCTACAGCTGCACCTGGATTAGAAGAAAGCATATATAACATTAACAATCTTAATTCATTCAAGACGCTTCAAAGAGTAGTAGCATATGTATACCATTTCACGAAAAATATTAAGATGTTAAAGACGGACCGACCAATAAGCAAAGTACTCACGCTTCAAGAACCAACCTTAGCCTTAACTAATAGCCAAGGCCAATCAAACATCTGAATTTAAAACTGAATTCAACATACCAAAGAACTCCTGAACGAGAATGATGTAATACGGGTCGGGGAAAGACTGGAGGCCTCTAGTCTTCCATACAAAGCGAAACACCCAATACTCCTACCGTAAAACGGTGCGATTGTAAAGCTAAAAATCAAAATGTTGCATATTGAAAATTATCACTGCGGTTCACAAACATTATGAGCCATCTCAAGGCAGCAGTTCTGGATCATCAAGGGAAAAATAATGGCTAGAAACATAGTTCAAAACTGTGTACGGTGTACGAAGTCCAGGCCTATGCTAATGAAGTAAATTATGGGAGACCTACCCGCTAGTCGTGTGACTCAGACAAGACCATTTATGATATCAGGTGTGGACTACTGCGGCCCACTCTGGGTGCACTACAAGGTTAGAGGCAAGAAGTCACACAAGGTGTACATATCAGTCTTCATCTGTTTCGCAACTAAGGCAGTACATTTAGAAGTGGTGAGTGATCTTACTACAGAAGCATTAATTGGAGCCCTCAAGAGATTTGTGGCTCGTCGAAGACGCTGTCAAACCATATACTCTTATAATGCCACAAATTTTATAGTGGCACGAAATCAGCTTGAAGAGCTAAATGATGTCATCTTTTCCGAAAAATCGCAGGAAGCAATCATCAGATCTTACAATACTACTAGGATGAAATTAAAATTTATACCCCCAAGAGCACTTCATTTCGGTGGATTATGGAAAGCAGCAGTTAAATCCGCCAAACAATTATTACTTCGAGGTGTGGCAACAGCTTCACTGACATACGAAGAACTGGAAACAATAATCATCGAAATTGAAGCAATTCTAAACTCACACCACTCACCCCACTGTCGAGTGATCCAAATGACTTAGCAGCCTTAACACCCGGACATTTTCTGATCGGAGAGCCACTTACGGCTTGAGTAGATTCTAGGGCACTTAATCCTACCATTTCACTTACGAAAAGATGGAACCTCTTGTCCCAGCTAAAATACGAATTTTGGAGACGTTAGTCATTAGAGTATCTACACCATCTTCAAGAAAAACGAAAGTGGAAAACACCATCAGAAAATGCAAGGGAAGGGAAGTTGGTCATAATAAAGGAGGATAATCTGTCTATAATGCAATGGGCACTCGGCAGAATTCTTAAAACTCATGAGGGAAACGATGGTAAAGTTTGAGTAGCAGGAATAAAAAGAAGGTCCATTCATAGATTAGCTCAGTACAACACGATGACGAATCACCAACTAACGAGTTATCCAACTCCATTTTCTCAATCCAGTTGCTATGAGCAATGGCATGAATATAAGCAGATTTCATTGTAACCCAGGACTATATTTTGAAGGAATTGGTACTATACAACTGGTTACGGCTGAATGGAAACTGATCGTGTACTATGACTTAGCATCATTTTCTTCCGAGATAAATGCCTTTCAGTCTGGATTAGCCACCCTGCAGCAATTATGTTCTACTATAAAACAGCAAACAACTTGTTACTTGTAAATAAAGGAGGAACTACTAGAGTAAAGGAAGCTATTTGTCACTAACAGAGTAAAGAGGGGTGCCTTTAAAATTGTAGGAAATGTGGCAAGATGAAATGTCAGACAACATTAAAAGGGCCAAGGTCGAAACTGATTATATGTTTAAATTATTTAAGAATTAAACGTCTATTATTGATTCCACTATAAACATAATTAAGCAAGATGAACTTGGTACACAGAAACAAATAAGGGAAATTGTTGAAAAAATAAATGGAGAAGCAAACGCACTAGCCAAGGTATCTGAACAAGTTACTCAAACACAACTTATTTTACTTTTATCCAATCAATTAACTTTAACAGCACTAAATTTGCCAAGCATAGAAAAAGAAATTATTGAAGTACTCTCCGATTCTTACCATGGCAAAATTAGTCCTCTTTTATTATCACCCCATCAACTAAGGAAGGAAATTTTTTTTAAGACGTTTTTTTTATTTATTGTATCTTCAATTATGAACTAACAATAAGTATTTAAATCTTAATCTAAAGTATAATTATTAGGCCCAACCAATGTCGGACGTGATAGTTACTAATAATCATAAGTAGTGATAAGCACAAAAAAAATATTTTTAAGCAGCTGCATCTGGAGTGTTGTTTATTAGAGCCATTGTATCTCTCTTGTGTCCAGTAAAGTTCAATATATTATGAGCAAGCGGATTAGGATGTGACTCGAGTTTTGTTAGGTATTTGCCTGCGTATTTTGCAATTGCAAGGAAGGAAATAACGATAATAAAGGCACATCTTCCAATACAACGCACACTTCCAATTGAAGATGATAGTTTAATTCAACTATACAAGCTAATTCAGGCCAAGGGAGCAGTGACAAAAGGCGAAGTTATGTTTGAAATCACGCTGCCACTCATCGACCAACAGTTTTTAGAACTACTAAATGTCATTCCAGTTCCCACGCCACGATAACAAATAACGTCTTAATATCCATTGCTATAGAAGAACCTTTCATTACCACAAATTCACACAGAGATGAATTTATTTCTTTTACAAATCTCGACTTAAATAACAAGCTGCATCAAACCTAAATATGATGTATATTTATTCAATAACAAGCAGTTTAGGCTCAAAGGAAATGCAATTGCCAACTCTTGTGAAATTAACATTCTTTACAACCACAACACAGCCAATTGTAAACTTGCACAGATTGCAGACTACAGATAATGGACACAATTAAAAAAAGCTTACAAATGGATGTTAACTATCACCACGGAAATAGAGTTTTCAGCAGTATGTGGTGCTGAAACTTCACAACACCTAATGAGAGGCATTGGAATAATGCAAATAGAACCAAATTGCATAATCCAAAAAAAACATGATCACTATTCAAGCTCACTTTGGTGCATCAAGTAACTTACACTCCTCATACGTCCAACTAAAACACATCAGCCACATAAGCACACCTCAGGAGATCAAATCACCTGAATGAACTGGATGATTTAAAAAAAAGATTCACTGAGTCAGCCGATATACATATACCAGAACTAATCAAGTCTAACAGCCAACATCATCAAGCACTTTCAATTTCACTTATCATTTTGGTAGTCATCACAATATTTAAAATTTGCTCAAACTATGGAGACAGAAAAACTAACAAAACCAATCAAAAACCGCCTCACCCAGTTGTACTGCCCCGAGCTGTCACAGTCGACATATTCGACACCTGAAAGATGATACACACTGTCACCATTGCTCGTTGGTCAATGAGGGGGAGAACGTTGACACATCAATATAATTATTAAGTTTTTATGAATAAAATTATTGTTTAAGTATAATTTGCTTAGTTAACATTTAACGGATTTTTACATTTGTTCAATAAACATAAATATGTATAAGTTGCTTATGTACTTCTGTATTGTTCAATGAAAATAATTTGCTTACTAAACATATAACAAATATTTACTCTTGACTCAAATTATTCTGTAAGTTCAATGAACACAAATATTGATGATTTGTATTTTATATTTAAGTTTTATTATTTCGCAAAACAACCAAGTATTATATTGCAATTCTCACAACTACATACTACTATACACTATTATAATTTTTTTGTTATTTCAGGTTTTTAAGATTAAGCAGTTTTATTATTAATAATTTTGTACATGAAATACTGAAGTATATTTATTTGACATTATGTCTTTATTTAATTTCAAAATTTGGCTTGTGGAACTCGTCAGTAGACTTCAGCCCAAAAAATTTTTGAATTTAGTTAACAAACTCCGTATGTTTATAGTAAGACTCTTAATACTATATTGAGAATCACAATATACAAACACAATAAGTTTGAAAACTGCAAACAAAAATCTTTACAAAACAAGCATAAAAGTATTTAAAAAGCAAAAAGAAAAATAAAATATGTATTTTCATACATGAAATACTGAAGTATATTTATTTCACATAATGTCTTTGTTTAATTTAAAAAATTGGCTTGTTTTTATGGTTAAGCATTGTCTATATGCATTTCGAGTTCACCCAGCGGGAATAATAAGGTATCCAGTCGTGCCAGTAGTCATCATTCACGAATGACAATAAGCATTCATTTAGAACTCTATGAGTTCTTTCTACAGTTTCATGATGGTACGATGTGGATATTTTATGTTCTATTTTTAGCAAAGTACATATTTCTTTCATTAATTCATTTACAAACTCTGTACCTCTGTCCGATTTCAATATTTTAAATATGCCGTAATTCAATATTAAATTTTCTGTCAAACATTTTGCGATTGATTTGGATTCCTTTGTTTCCGTTGGTGCAGCTATTAAGTATTTAGTTAACTCACATTGCATTGTTAATATAAAGGTCGTAAAGGGCCAACTGTATGACTATCGTACAAAAACTATTTTTTTGTATCTGTAATGCATGACGGTTGTTTGGTGTGTTTTACTTGTTTGTTTCTCTGACATAGATCACACTCTAAAACGTTCTTTCTTACCATTTTGTACATATTTTTCCATATGTATTTTTGTTTCAATTTGATTAAAGTTTTTCTTACTCAAAAATGTCCTCCGCATGGTGTGTTGTGATACAATTTAATTAATTAATTTTTTCTGTCTTCGTCTGTTATTATTTGAGGATTACTATATAACTGTGATGTATTGAAAGGTGTTTTTTAAAGAAAGAACTTTTATTGAATAAATGAAAATATAAAACATAATAATATATATAAATTGTAAACTAATTCAAAACCTACTACGCTAATGTAATTAATGTAAAGTACAATACCATCATTCCCTTACTTAAGATTGATAATAAATCTTAGATAAGAATTCAAAATTGTATTAAATTGAAAGATAGGTTAAAATGTAGAAATAATAATACATAAAAATTTTTAATAAAATAGAAGTAGTTTAAATAGTTTTAAGTGAAGTTTGCACTTAAGTCTTAACAGCTTTACCATCTCTTCGTGGTCGTAACAAACTTTCAGATTTTAGTTCTTCGAAAGATTTATGGAAAATTCGTCTTTTCTTTACCTTCTCTTCCTCATTTTAATCCTTGGAACCAATGTCAATAAGCAGCTCTCTTTTACGCATTTGATTACAGTTTGATTTATATGTTTTTTATTGAGGTATAGAACTTTAAGTTGGCATCACTTTTTTAACTGGCGGCCATTTTGTCAGCTGTCAAGTGATTAATATTTAGTTTGGTTTGCCATTTCATCATGAACAGGTTGACAAAAGAACAACGCTTGCAAATCGTGCAAATTTATTTCGAAAATAATGGTTCAGTTCGCGAAGTTTACCGCAAGCTCCGTCCATTTTATGGTCGACATAATCGTCCATCAGAGCAATTAATTCGGTTAACCATGGATCGTTTTCGCACTAAGTTTACTCTATGTGATAATACGCATCCGCAGAGACGTCGAACAGTGCGCACCGAAGAAACAATTGCCGCTGTAGAGCAAAGTGTTGAAGAGGACCCGAATGAATCGATTCGCCATCGTGCACAGCAATTGGAGCTTTGTCCATCAACTTTATGGAAGATTTGAATGTGGCATGAATGTGGATGAGTTGTGGTTCCAACAAGACGGCGCTACATGCCACACAGCGCACGTCAAAATCGATTTATTGAAGGAAACATTCGATGAGCGCATAATTTCGCGGAATGGACCTGTCAATTGGCCACCAAGATCGTGTGATTTGACACCATTGGATTATTTTCTTTGGGGATATGTGAAGTCGCTCGTCTACGCCAACAAACCAGAAACGTTAGGGGACTTGGAAGCCAACATTCGTGGCGTTATTGCCAACATACGGCCCCATATGCTCGAAAAAGTGGTTGAAAATTGGACCTGTAGAATTGGCTTTATTCGAGTCAGCCGCGGCGGCCACATGCCCGAAATCATATTTAAACATTAATGGCATAAAATTATCCTTCCAATAAAGCCAAATTGATGGACATTAAAACGATTTTCTTGTGTTTTATTTCAATTCGAAGCTCTATACCTCTAAAAAACACCCTATATTATTATGAGTGTGTATGAAAATATAAGATCTAGGACCTAATTGCATTTTAACTTTAGCCTCAGACCATTTAGGTTTGTTAGGATCCCTATAATCACGTATAAAAACTGGGTCACCAGAGTTAAAATCTACTAATCTTTTACCCTTATGGTTTTCAATGTTGTTCTCCTGACTCTTTATGATCTGATCTCTAACTAAGGGAGGTTTTAGCAAACTTAAACGAGACTTAAGTAATCTACCTAAAAATAGTTTTGAAGGACTTTCTCGTGTTGTGCAAGGTTTTGAGTTTCTATAATCAAAAACAAATTGATTCAAAATAGTGTCAAAATTATGATTAACATTGCTGTTCAGTGATGTAATTAGTGATTTTTTTAAAGTCTTGAAAAAATTCTCCGCTTGACCATTTGTTGCTGGATGACCAGTTGCAGTTAAAATATGCTTAATACCATTCATACTTGTAAAATCATTGAAATCTTTCGAAGTGAGCTGTTTACTATTGTCACTTACAATTGTGTCTACTAAACCATATTGCCATAATCTTCTCAATGACTGAATAGTGAACAAAGATGTTATATCTTTAGTTTTAAAAACTTCTACCCACTTAGTAAAAGAATCTATAATTACTAATAAGTAGTAACCTTTTACAGGGCCTGCAAAATCTAAATGTATCCTGCTCCAAGCTGAACTTGCAGGTTGCCATGGTATCAGCACGGACTTCTCTGGACTATATCCTATTTCTTGACAATGTACACAACTTTTAACTAATTTCTCAATTCCAATATCCAGATTGGGCATTTAACAATGCCCATATGAAAGCGATGCAGTTGATCAAGTACAGATTTTTTTAGTTTAGGAGGAACTACAGTTCTATAACCCCAAAGAATACAACTGTATTCAACTGACAATCTTTTAAAAGGTTCAAACTCATTGCCTTCTAACCATTCTAATAATCCAGAGTATATAGCATCTACTACCTTAGAAAGTACTGGATCACGTCTTGTCTCTCTAGCAATATCTCTGAATGTTAAGTTTAAATAATTTTCGGATTCAACCAAATTTATAAAGTTGCTTTCTTCCTCATCAGGTACAGTTTCAGATTGCGGAAGTCTTAAAAGCTCATCAGCATCATTTTGTTTACCTTTTACATATTCAATTGAATAATTAAAACCTGACAATATAAATGCCCATCTTTGGACCCTAGCCGAAGCCATTTGTGGTAATCCCTCATTTTCACCAAAAAAAAAAAAAATGTAACGGTCTGTGATCCGTTCTCAAAATAAAATGTTGCCCTAGTAAATACTGTCCGAGCTTAGTTATACTATATTTAATTGCTAGTGCTTTTTTTTCTAACGTACTATAATTACGTTCAGTTTTTGATAAAGCACGAGATACAAAAGCTATAGGCATAACTGTGTTATCCGGAATAAGACACCTGCCAACGCTATGTTACTTGCATCTGTAGTTAAAATTATTGGTAATGAACTATTAAAATGCACTAGAACTTGATCTGAAGACACTTCAGATTTAATCTGTTCGAAAGCCTTTGACACTGTTCTGATCATTCAAAATTTTTAATATTTTTCCTTAATAATTCATACAGAGGGTTTATTTTCATAGTGAAATTTTCAATAAACTTGGAATAATGATTCGACATTCCTATAAACGCTCTAACTTCAGTAATATTTTGCGGTGCCGGACAATTGATTACACTTTTATACCTATCACTGTTTTTTTGTAGGCCATTTTTATCAATTGTGAATCCTAAATACGACACTTTATCCTGCAGATATTTGCATTTGTCTATATTCAACTTAAGTCCTACCTCTTGTAGCTTCTTTAAAACGATTTTAAGAATTTTAGTATGCTCAGCTATTGTTTTACCTGTAATTGTAATATCATCCTGATACACAACAATACTTGGAACACCACTTAAAATACTTTCCATAGTCTTTTGGAAAATTGTCGCTGCTGGCTTAACACCAAAAGGTAATCTCTTCATTTTCAATGTCCCTCCATGTGCACAAACGTTGAGATTTCTCATCTTATAAAAGCTGGGTACGAGCATTGGACAGATCTAATTTGGAATGTATTTCACCACCACTTAAAGCTGCAAAAATTTCATCCATGCGTGGTAAAGGATAACCAATTATTTATTGCGATCTTGTAATCACCACATATACGGAGTTTACCATTATTTTAAGAATTGGTACCAATGGTGTACCCCATTCAGAATGATCAACTGGTACTAATATATCCCTATTAATAAGATCTTTTAACTCATCCTCAAGTTTTGATTTTCAAGCCAAAGGAATAGCACGAGGCTTGAAAAATATAGGTTTCGCATTCTCATCGACTGGTAGTAAACAATTCTTAAAATTAATTTTTTAATTGGTCTATAATGTGCCTATTATCAACAATATTCACGTTTTCTACCTGATTATTTTTTTTAATACATGTATTTATTTATTGTATCTTCAAATATGAACTAACAATAAGTATTCAAATCTTAAATCTAAAATATAATTATTAGGCCCGACCACTGTCGGACATAAACTTAGTGGTAGTTATAAATAATACATTAGTAGTGATAATCAAAAAAAAAGGGGGGGAAGTATTTTCAAGTAGTCCCATCTGGAGTGTTAGGTATAAGAGCCCGTGTGTCCCTCTTTTTTAAGCGGATGTGTCCAGTAAAGTTCAAAATATTACGAGCAAGCGGATTAGGATGTGATTCGAGTTTTGTTAAATATTTTCCTGTGTATTTTGCAATTTCTTCAGTCACTAGTGGCATATTTAAATCACGATGTATAATAGAATTTTGGATGTACCATGGAGCCGATGTTATTAACCGTAAAATTTTGTTTTGCCTCTTACAAATGAAATAAAAAAACTTTTGTAAAAATAATATTAAGATAAGTAATATATAAATAAATGTTTTTGAATTAAAACTGATTTGTTTTTATTTAATTTATGATTTATTCAGGTTAGGTAATGAATATATCAATATTGTGAAATTGAAGAACTTGAATTGAAAATATTTTAGGGTATATAAGGAAGCAATATTAATGTGTGTTTATCATATCATCTCTAACCGATATACAGTGTGTATAGTATATCGCTTACCAAACGTAGGATGAAATTTATCATTTTTTATTTACTCATTATATTAAAAGTGGTATATGGTATTTCACTACCAATGTCTATTATCAGTACTCCACTTATAGAAGAGAACACAAAAAGTTTAGAATTTAATTTTACACTTCCCAACGAAGATATTTTAAAAATTAATATATCCTTTGTAATGTTAAAAGAAAGTAAAGTTTTAGAAAAAAGAGATAGTGATTATCAAATGAATGATAATATTGATATAACATCAATAACTACTACTTCCACTACTACTATATCAACACCGTTCTTTGAAAAAGAGGAGGAAAGCTATGAGATAGAGGATTTAAATGATGAAACTCAGAATAATCAATCTTTTTATAATTATTTCGTAAGGAATTAATTGGAAAGGAATCAAATATTGGTGGTATACTGGACTCTAATGAGTCATTTTACCGACATTTTAATCTTAAATATGATAATGTTGATGTACCTATTCGTTGTACATATGATAGTATATACGAGAAACGATATCTGAAAATAAGTTGTTATGAATATCGTGAAGTTAATGATGAACGTATATTAAGTAATGGTGAAATTGAAAGAGTTCGAATACCTGATTTTTCACATAAATTAAATAACATAAACATAATTGATGTTAAAAACTATACTCAAACGTATAAAATGATTATCGAATAAGGTTTTCATACTAGTATACTATCAACTAGAGATGTGCAAATGTCGTGATTTTATCGTGTCACGCGTGAGTCACGTGATTCGTGATCAAATATTATAACTAATCACGCGTGAGTGCGTGAGCGTGACTGAAAACAATTTACTCGAGCGTGAGCTTTTTTTAATAATCACGCACGAATTCTCACGCTCTCACGAGATAACATTCCTGCATAGGTACATATGTAATTGTATTCAATCATTTGAAATAAATTATTTTATAATAATAAATGCATATATATATGTATACTAATATGTATGGTAGTATGAGCTTACAAACATAATGAATACCCCCAAACAAAATGTTTCGACTTTTTCTGAAGTCAGACCGAATTCGTTAAGACATTTCGGTAGTTTTTCTGAACAATTTCCCAGGCAGAAAAAGACAATCAGCATGACGTTGTTACGATTGTCTACGGGTACAACTAACATCAGTACAACATTCATTTACCAAGATTTTAATGTACTCATAACATTAAAATGATAACGCCGAATGACCGTCCTCGACTCTTGTTTTTAATGTTGTCACAATACTCTAAATATATATTTATAAGGTCGTCACAATGTACATTTCCCAATTTAAGTCAAATTTTTTATTTACGGTGTTGCAGCGGTAAATAATTATTGTAAACAGGGTACTTGGGGAACTAAAGTAAAATTTTTGTATTTACGGTGTTGTAACGATATGGATTTATGGTAAACGGGGGGAAACTAACGTCGAAATTTTGTATATACAGTGTTGTTGTGGTATAGCATTACTACGAACGCGGTATTTGTAAACCTTAAGTCGTATTTTTGTGTTTAGAGTACTGTGATGGTACAAAAATTTTGGAAGAGTCGTAATTTTGTATTTACAGTGTTGTGGTGGTACATATTTTTTGGGCAGTCACAATTTCTGCCTGAGTTGTTTTAAACATTAAAACTTTGATTTTTGAGTACATAAGTAAAAGTCTCTGAATTTTTTTTTTAAATAAATATGTATATGTTGATAAAATAAAAAGATTGTAACAAATATTAAAAAACGTGAGTATGTGCAATTATTTCGACAATAGGAACAACATAACGGTGAAGCGATACTCTGCTATAAAAGCAAAAAGAAATCGTACCTATATGTCGTTACGAATTCGTACCGATTTATCGTAACGAATTCGTGTCAACCATTTCATACAAAAATTGTTACGATTACGGTAATATTTCGGTGCCGAAATCGGAAGATTTTGTCGACCAATCGTTACGAATTCTTTACGAATTCGGAGCATTTTGTTTTTGTTTGGTCCACTGTGTGTGGTGTCAGTTGATGTAGATTTCTGCTTTATATACCAAAGATTTCTGCTTTATGGACCAAACACAGAAGAAAGCTGATGATGAAGGTTTAGTGGCCTTCGAAAATGGCTAGCTGTTCCGTTCAACTATGTGTTGTCAGAATATTTACAACTAACTTTGGTGTTATTTGTTCATTAATAATTATCACATGTAATTTGGCTTAAAAAGCTATACGAACTTTAGCCTGTTCAAATCATAAATATAGATATTAAATTAACTTTGCTTTATTTTAATTTACATTGCAAATTTTACAAAAACACGAGCATACATATATACATAGATATGTATATAATGGGTGTTTTTTATTGAGGTATAGAACTTTAAGTTGGCATCACTTTTTTAACTGGCGGCCATTTTGTCAGCTGTCAAGTGATTAATATTTAGTTTGGTTTGCCATTTCATCATGAACAGGTTGACAAAAGAACAACGCTTGCAAATTGTGCAAATTTATTTCGAAAATAATGGTTCAGTTCGCGAAGTTTACCGCAAGCTCCGTCCATTTTATGGTCGACATAATCGTCCATCAGAGCAATTAATTCGGTTAACCATGGATCGTTTTCGCACTACGTTTACTCTATGTGATAATACGCATCCGCAGAGACGTCGAACAGTGCGCACCGAAGAAACAATTGCCGCTGTAGATCAAAGTGTTGAAGAGGACCCGAATGAATCGATTCGCCACCGTGCACAGCAATTGGAGCTTTGTCCATCAACTTTATGGAAGATTTTGCGCAAAGATCTTGGCTTGCGACCTTACAAGATCCAGCTTGTGCAAGAATTAAAGCCGCGAGACCATGCAATGCGTCGTGATTTTGGTGTATGGGCCGAAAATGAGATTGATCTCGATGCTGATTTTCATCGCAAAATTTTGTTCAGTGATGAGGCTCATTTTTGGTTGAATGGCTACGTCAACAAGCAAAATTGCCGCATTTGGAGTGAAGAGAATCCACATGAGACCCTTGAGACGCCATTACATCCACAAAAACTGACTGTTTGGTGTGCTCTATGGGCTGGTGGAGTCATTGGGCCATACTTCTTCCGAAATAATGCTGGAGAGTCAGTTACCGTTAATGGAGACCGGTATAGAGCCATGATAACCGACTATTTTGTTCCCGAATTGGATGGCATGAATGTGGATGAGTTGTGGTTCCAACAAGACGGCGCTACATGCCACACAGCGCACGTCACAATCGATTTATTGAAGGAAACATTCGATGAGCGCATAATTTCGCGGAATGGACCTGTCAATTGGCCACCAAGATCGTGTGATTTGACACCATTGGATTATTTTCTTTGGGGATATGTGAAGTCGCTCGTCTACGCCAACAAACCAGAAACGTTAGGGGACTTGGAAGCCAACATTCGTGGCGTTATTGCCAACATACGGCCCCATATGCTCGAAAAAGTGGTTGAAAATTGGACCTGTAGAATTGGCTTTATTCGAGCCAGCCGCGGCGGCCACATGCCCGAAATCATATTTAAACATTAATGGCATAAAATTATCCTTCCAATAAAGCCAAATTGATGGACATTAAAACGATTTTCTTGTGTTTTATTTCAATTCAAAGTTCTATACCCCTGAAAAAAACACCCTATATAACCACTAAAAGACAAAGTCTAAAAGTCTTATAAATTAAGAAATATAGAAAATAACATAATTTTTATAAACGCGTAAAGTTTCAAAAGTAATTCAAACGATTTCATCGCAAAAAACAAACAAAAAGCAGCGATTGTTTTCAACAATTATGAAAATAATAATTACAATATAAAACTCCCTTTTGATTTCCAATGTTTATCAATAAAAAATAAAAAAGAAGTAAGTTAACTTACAACAAAAAAACTATCAGTACCTAAGCTGGAGTGCCGGATCAGTTTCATTTAAAAATGTTTATACATTTTTAAAAAGCAAAGCAAGCTTTCCAAAATAAATGTAGAAGGCTATAGCTAGAAAAAATTTTATACCCTAAAAATGTCAAACGTTGACTAACTAACATTGCATCAACTTTAAAAAAATGTAAATTAAGTACAAGAAATATTTCTATTATAGCTACTATTACTATAGAGTATGTAAGTACATATCTTCAGGAATTCAGTTTTACTTAAAACAGAAAATCCTCACAAACTTTTAAGTAAACGCAAATAAAAAATAAAATGTTTTTAATTTCACCAACAACAGACATCATATGACAAAAAATTAAATAAAAAATGTATTCAAAGATTGAGTTAAACACTTATTTTTATGTACATATATATGTACATAACTACATACATACATACATACATAAAATCAATTTGTAGATATGTATGTATACATATCAAATTTCTTATCAATGCTTAAGTATTTATTAGATCTACATCATTAAAATATATGAAGCGTCGTTTAGTTAAAGCACAATGCAAATATAAACAATCCATACACTCAGGGAAGATCTGCAGCTTAAAAATAAGAATTCGTCACATTAATTCAATAATTTTTAATATAATAGAAAATGTATTTTGAGATATCTACAAACTAATGAGTTTAATAAATGAATACTGTAAATTAATATTTTGTCCATATTGAAATAAGAAATTTTAATATGACTAAACCTTTGTTAATGGTTCTTATTAATTCATTATGGTTTTTTCTGATTTCAAGTTGGTTTTTCTCTGTGTGCAGAAAACTCTTTCAGTCAAAGAAGACGGATGTAGTTAAATAAAAAAAATCTGTAATATAAACAAATTTCACACAGACAGACTTTAACGCGAGACAAATTTAAGCATGAGAAAATATAAAGCAATCGTAAGTATAAAAACATACTAGGAATAGGGAAGTCTAGATATATGATAGTATTTTATAGTACCAAATGTCGATATTGAAAACAATTTATTTTTACCTACATATAAATACCACCTCAAATACACACACATAGCAGAATTCATATAAGAAATATCCAAGAAAATTTCAACAACACCCCACCTTTTGCAAATCATGACGAACCTTAAATTCTCCCTCAGATATACATACACAAATTCCCATGATCATACATACATACATATACAATATATAAGATTAATATCAACAACACAACACTCTCACCTACCCGAAATTACAGATAGTCTTAAACTTCTACAGACATCTATACACATAGATTCTCACGGCTACATATTACAAGAACACCTCGCCCCTAATAAATCATAATCATCTTAAATTCTTACAAAAATACATACATACATACATACACATAACCAATTTACCTCAAGAACATCCTCACCTACCTCAAATCACGATCAGCCTTAAACTACTATAGACAGACACATCCACAAATCCCCATGGATACATATTACGTCAACAACCCTGCCCACCCAAATCATGGTCAGCCTTAAACTCCTACAGACACACAAACACACAGATTCCCCCGGTTGCATATTACTAGAACACCCCTCATAAATCACAATCAGCCTTAAGCTCCTACAGAAATACACACATTGAAATTCCTACAAACATACACACACACACACATACACACGCAATCGATCTACCTCAACTACACCCCGCCCCTTCCAATCAAACCCTCACCTAAATTCTCACAGACAGACAGACACATCCGCAAATTCCTATGGTTACATATTACGGCAACAACGCCGCCCACTCAAATCACGGTCAGCCTTAAACTCCTACAGACACACAAACACACAGATTCCCCCGATTGCATATTACTAGAACACCCCACCCCTCATAAATCACAATCAGCCTTAAGATCCTACAGAAATACACACATTGAAATTCCTACAAACATACACACACACACATATACACGCAATCGATCTACCTCAACTACTCCCCGCCCCTTCCAATCAAACCCTCACCTAAATTCTCACAGACAGACAGACACATCCGCAAATTCCTATGGTTACATATTACGGCAACAACGCCGCCCACTCAAATCACGGTCAGCCTTAAATTCCCATGGTCATACACATAACCCATTTACTTCAACAACATCCTCACCCACCTCAAATCACGATCAGTTTTAAACTACTATAGACAGAAACACCCACAAATCTCCATGGCTACATATAACGTCAACAACCCTGCCCACTCAAATCACGGTCAGCCTTAAATTCCCACAGTCTAGCAACACCTAGGGAGCATTAGAAAAAATAACTTTCACGTTTTCCCGTCGTCATTAGGAAAAATCATTTTCCCGTCGGCATTTGAAAAAACAATATTCATGTATTGCCGTCGGCATTAGGAAAAATTAATAAACATGTTTTGCCGTCGGCATTTGAAAAAAATAATAATCATGTATTGCCGTCGGCATATACACTCATATGAAACCTAAAAAAAACCACCCGTTATCACAATTAATATAACCCAAAAAAAAAAATCACCCGTTCACACAAAGTTAATCTAAACAAAAAACTCCTAATGTAAACAAAAAAACTCCTAATGTAAACAAAAAAACATCAAAGCGCCGCCGAAAACACAAATTTCCAAGAATTTTAAAATTTCAGCAACAATTTAACAATTTCAGCCACAATTTAACAATTTCAGCCCACAATTTAACAATTTCAGCCACAATTTAACAATTTTAATTGATTTAGAATTGGCAGTTCCCTACTACTCATTATAACTAAATTCTTTCCACATCATTCCTTTCAATGTTCTATTAAATCGTTCTACTATTGATGCTTTCATAATGCTATATGTTGAGTAGTGATTAATGTTGTATTTATGCATTAATTTTCCAAAGTGTTTGTTGAAAAATTCTTTGCCATCATCTGTTTGTAAGTTTTTTGGTACTCGTCCCAATTCAAAAATATCTTCCATTGCCTTGGTTGTTTCGAGTGCTGTTTTTGTTTTTAGCGGTACTGCCCATGCAAATTTTGAGAATGTGTCAATTACAGTCAACAAAAATCGATAATTTCTATTTTCTTTAGAATAGTTCCCCATTTCAACTAAATCAGCTTGCCAAAGATCATATATTCCTTTCATTACAACTCTGCGACGCACAAATTGTTTTCGTGCTTGCTTATGGAGTTCATTTACTAAATTTCTTTTTGAAGACATTAAGTTGTTTTTAAAGATTTTTTGCAGAGTGTTGTGATCTGCTTGACGCACTTTCAGCTATTGATACAAACATGTAATTTTCTAATCTATAAATTTTTTCATTAAGCTGTTCAATTTGTTCTTCAAAGGATGTTTTAATTTGTAGAATATCTTTTTCAATTTTATAATTTTCTTCTATATCTAATTTTATTTCGCGTTGTAGTTCCTCAATTTGCATTTGAATATTTTCTCGTATTATAGTATTATCCCCCTTAAAGTATGTTAATAATTTCTCTTCTAATTTTTCGATTTGAGTTTGCAAAATCAATTTATTGATAACATCGTTTTCCTCCAGAGCTTTTGCAACATTTTTGATCCTTTTGTTTTGGACATCAATGTTGTTGTTCGTATCCACAAAGAACCCCAGCAGTTTAGGTGCATTTTTCAAAGAAATTGTGCTGCTAGTATCGTTTAAATAGTGTCCAAATTTATCAACAGACATACTCTATTTAGTTTATTAAAGTTAGTGTATTATATTCGCTTCACGTAGTTCTTCAACAATTGATACAATTTCGTTATTGTGATTAGTATGACCTGCACCTTGTGATGCGAGCAGTAGTCGAAGTCGATCTACTAACTCATTTGGATCGTCCCAGTATATATAGTTGGGTTTATTGATGTTAACTTGCATCCTTCCCTCACCTAAATAGCTACCTTTGGGCTTAGATCCTGTTGATTCAGGTAAATTCTTCTGGTTTTTCTCATCAATAAATTTCTTAATAATATGTTTATATTTATATCCTCTAGTACCCTTAATTTGACCATCAGGTTTAAAGTCTCTTTTATATGCATTAGTAGTAATTAAAATCTTTTTATAGATTTCAAGTTCAAATTTATCGTAATTTTTTGGTATTTTATGAAACATTAGAGAAAATAGTCCTGGTGTTAGAGCCCATATTTGACCACCAACTTGTAGTTTATCTTCATTCAGTTTTAGGCTACTATCACCAAATTTCCATTCATTATTGTAATCTTTATGTGGGCCATAGTTTGTATCTAACTCATTTCTTCCTTCCAAAACTGATAAATCAGTATAAGTATATTCTGTATTGGAAGTCTGTGAGTAAAAATCATCTTCATCATCATCATCATCATTTTCAGTATTAACATCATTAAATAAGATGGTATTATCAAAAATTGTCCCTTCTACTAGTTTTTTTTTGTGTACTTGTCTCTATCTTGACTGATGGGTTTTCAGGCTTTAAACTTGTATTATTTTAAACTTCTGTCTTGATGTTACTTTCTTCTTTCATGCGATTTCTTTTAATATTTTTAGAACTATTTATGAATTCTTTAAGAGGTTCTGTTATAGGTTTAAATGCATCTCTTAATTGTTCACGTGTATCTATTTCACCAGTTTTTATACTACAAAGCTTTTTCTTCAACACATTTCTTGTCAACACCAACTGTTTTAAAATTTTCTCATCCATGTTTGCTAAGGGCAAATAACAGGTATCAGCAATCAGATCAGCTTATTAGGAGCTGGTCTGGTTTTCGGATCAGCTTATTAGGAGCTGGTCTGGTTTTCAGATCAGCTTATTAGGAGCTGGTCTGGTTTTCAGATCAGCTTATTAGGAGCTGGTCTGGTTTTCAGATCAGCTTTTCAGGACCTGGTCAGGTTTTCAGATCAGCTTATCAGGACCTGGTCTGGTTTTCAGATCAGCTTATCAGAACCTGGTCTGGTTTTCAGATCAGCTTATCAGGACCTGGTCTGGTTTTCAGATCAGCTTTTCAGGACCTGGTCTGGTTTCCAGATCAGCTTATCAAGACCTGGTCTGTTTTTCAGATCAGCTTTTCAGGAAATGGTCTGGTTTTCAGATCAGCTTTGCAGGACCTGGTGTGGTTTTCAGGTAGCTGGTCTAGTTTTGAGATCAAGTTATTAGGTATCAGATGAGGTTATAGCAAATAGATGTATCAAGTTTAAAGTTAGATTAATAACTAAAGTCAATCTTTTATGAGAAGTAGTTTATATAGTTATGAAATAGTCAAATTGCTTTCTGTAGCGACCATCATTTAATTCATTATCTTTGCTTATCACTAAAAAGCCATATTTATCCCTCCAACACTCTCGACAAATTTCTTGGATCTTTTCATAACTCATATCGCTGCCAACATGATCCCTATAAACATGCTTCATATTTGTCTCATCTTGCTTAAACATTATAATAACATTTGCATTGTCTCTTATTAAATGTTTGGGAATTCTATATAAGTTTGACACAAGTAGAATGAATCAACATCCCTATGCCGTCCCATACAAAAATCTGAACGTATATTATTCTGCTTGTCACATGCAACATCATCAAATATCATAATTGAATTAGTTTTAGCTTGGTCAGGTGGAATAACTGATTCATTATCGGTGAATGTATAATATCCCATTCCTTTAATTGGTGAAATTAGTTTCTTCAAGTACTCATATTTGGGTTGATAAAGAGATTTTGAGTATAAATAGATGTTTTCAAACTAGAGTCCATTAGGACTTTCTAGTAAGCCGATCATAACATTAGTCTTTCCACAATTTGATGGCCCTACTATTAGAGCACGAATAGAATTTGGTAAGAGGGGGCTATGCTTTATTTTTGAAGTGATGTTCGATGATTCATCAATATTACGAACTAAAATATTTTTATGTTGTTTCACTAACTGCATTTTTTGTAAATAAATACATTTCATAAATGTTACCTCTTTTTATAGAAAAAATCAGATAATATACGATATCAGAAAACGTTTAGTCATAAAAACACCTTCGTTGGAGGAGGTATAGTAGATAAAATAATAAACTCTCTACCTGTTTAACTTCATCTTCCTGGATATCAGTACTGTGGACCTGGAACAAAACTACAAAAACTTTTAAATCGAGGTGATAAGGGAATTAATCTATTGGACTCTGCTTGTAAAGATCACGATATAGCTTATTCAAAAAATAAGGATTTAAGCACTAGACATAAAGCTGATAAAATACTTGAAAATTCAGCTTGGGATCGAGTTTTATCAAAAGATAGTAGTATTGGTGAAAAATCATTTGCCTATATGGTTGCTAACGCAATGAAAGCCCAAACAAAATTTGGTGTGGGTGTGGAAAAAAAGAAAAATGTTAAAAAGAACAAGCTAAATGATAAAAAACTGTTTAGAACATCACTTAGAGCTGAAACAAAAATACTAAAGAAGGAAAAACCATTAGATATTAACTCAGCAATTAAAATTGCCCGAAAAACTATCAACAAATCATTACAAGGAAGAAAATCTCAAATTATAGTACCACGTGTAATACGTATCCCAAAAATTGGTGGTTTTTTGCCTCTAATACCGATTTTAACTGCTCTGGGTGCAATTGGTAGTCTAACAGCTGGAGGTGCTGCTATAGCAAAAGCTGTAAATGCAACAAAGAATGCAAAAAATCAACTTGATGAAGCAACTAGACATAATAGAGCGATGGAATCTATAGCAGTTGGAAAGGGACTTTACTTAAAACCATATAAAAAGGGTTATGGTTTAGTTTACAAAGAAGAATCAAAAAACTCTTAGAGATGCTACCCAACAGACCACTATCTGATGTGGACATAAACCGTTTCTCTATAAATATTCCACATTTTAGAGGAGTTTTCATGTTGAATACTCTACCAAAACGAACAAAGAAAATAGAATGTGGAATAATCAATTTAGACGTATCAATAGGACCTGGTACACATTGGGTAGCATATTATAAAAACAGCAATGAAAAATAATATTTCGACAGCTTTGGAAACTTACAACCTCCTTCGGAAGTAGTCAAATATCTTGGTACAAATATAAAATACAACTATAATCAACATCAGAATTTCAATACATTTACCTGTGGTCATTTATGTCTTAAATTTCTTTATGAAATAACTGAAAATATTTAATAAAAAAGCACAAACATTTATATTTTACAAAACTCTTTCATGTATTTTTATTTATAATTTAAAATATAAAATTATTATATATTATTGCCAAATTGGAAATTGGGAATTTTGAATTAAAAATTTACTCAGCTCGCTTTCAACAATTAAGCTTTGTTCACCTTCTCTGCTTAAGCAATATGATAAAATAATTAAAATTAAATTAAAATGTATTATGAAAATAAATAAAATTAAATTAAATTATTCCTTGTTTTGTATTATTTTTTAAAGGAAATTTAGGAATCATTTATTCGAATAGAAAATTACAGAAACTTGTATGTAGTGAAAAATATAAGGACTTATCCGATTATCTAAATTGTTTCTCTTTATGAAAATATGAAATTTAATGGAATTTCATAACATTGTGAAATTCAATTTGTCATGTGCATAACTTTTCAAAGAAAACAAGACTGTACATGTTTAAGCGACATGAAAACAAGACTGTGCATGCTTAAACGATATGAAAACAAGACTGTGCATGTTTAAGCGTCATGAAAACAAGACTGTACATGTTTAAGCGACATGAAAACAAAAATTTGCAAATAAGCAAAAACGAAATTTTTTTTTGATTCAACGGAGTAAAGCCAATAAATAAATAAACACCATTCACATATTTCATTCTCTTTTCAATATTTTATTTCAAATTTTTTCTTAAAAATTTATTTACATATGTATGTACAATAGTTTTTCTTAAAAATTCATATACATTTGTACAATAGTTTTTCTTAATAAATAGGATTTTGTTTACAACCATTTTGCTTAATAAATAGGATTTTATGTACAATAATTTTTCTAAATAAAAAGGATTTTATTTAAAATCATTTTAACAACAATAAATAGGATTTTATTTACAATAATGTTTCTTAATAACTAAGATTTTATATACAATTTAAAAATTAACTACTTAACTAAAAATTAACTAATTTTAGCTATTTTCTTGCATTCTAGCAATTTCATCTAGCAACATATCAAGTTCGTATTCAGGGTTAGTTTCCTTAATACGAAAATGATACCATGCATATGTGTTAATATTATTTGACCTAATTTTTCTCTTATCGTCTTCATAACTTAAGACTACCTTATTTAATTTACTAGTATATATATGGTGAAGCTTAGATTTAAATGTTAACATATTATCGTATACATTAGTCTTATTGAATAAACAGTTTCTATAAGTAGCTAAACTATATTTATCTAATATGGATCTTTTTACCCCCTTCGATTTTTTTAGCGTCATTTTGATTTTGTACACTGAATGAGTACATTTTTGATCGCAGCCCAACAAATTCTGTCACTATCTTACCGCAGTTTTCATCTTTCATCATGCCTAAAACTTTTTTATTTATTAATGGGAAATTATAAGTATTGTCCGTGGGATAGTCCGATGTATCAAAATGTTCTTCTATGTCATTTTTTATGTCAGCGTAAAAGTCATCCGTCTTTATTGAATATATAAAAGAGTCCGTGTCCATATAGTTCAATGAGAGTTTTGTCTTAAACTTAGGTTGCATGTACCCGTAATGAAAATTATACATTTTCCATTTGGACAATTCAAGTACACAAAATCCTAAGTAAATTGGTTTATTGTAGCAGGTTTTGACTCTACTCATTTCGATTGCTACCAGATCTTCGGAAAATATAGATAAACTATGAAAATTTGGTTTTGATATCCAATCTTGAGCCCCCAAATGGTTCCGATTCGTTCTCTTCCAATTATTGACAATTTTAACATCTCTCCTCTTATCCACATTTTCCATGGTTTTACCATAGACTGCATTATTAAGTAGTTTGAAAAAGTTTTTTTCAAAAGCATTTTTAGCAGTGGCTCTATGTCTGGTATTTAGGTCAATATAGCCTTTTAACCATGGAGATTGTTTAAATGCTAGAATACGATGTGTTTTCTTTAAAACTAAGCCATTTTCTAAGCATTGTTTAAGAACTCTAAAGTGTATCACGTTCTAGAGTTTATTCCTAAAGTGTATGTACATATTTTTTATGAAATGTGTATACATACATTCATAGATATGAACAAATGTATATAAATCAACTATCACAAAAAAAGCTACATGCATACATACATATTAGTAGTTGTTTTATGCTGGTTCGGGGCCCCTTTTTCAGTACAAAAGTCTGCTCATGCCTGCATGGAAATGTCATACATTTAAATTATGTTTCTTGCTTGAGCATTTATTTATAATATGAGTTTTCCAGCCCTGGATGGGAATGTACATGTTAACTGATAAGAACACATACGCGTTATCTGTGGTTGTGAAATTCAAACACATTTTTTTAACTGATAACAAAAAAAATTTTTTAAAGAGCATTTAATGTATATTTTTATCAATGGAGATGCTGGATACATGAGTGTAATTTAAATATTTACCCTTGTCAATGAAATAAAACCATTTAAAGTTTAGTAAAAATGTATAATATATTTATATTATATATATGATATGTATATATATATATATATATATATATATATATATATATATATATATATATATATATATATATATATATATATATATATATATATATATTCTTATTCTTAATTTTATTTTACAAATAAATCTTAAGCAAATAAAAAATATGTGTATTATGTATTATTAAACTTTATAAAAGATACAAATTTTGCATTTATATAAACTATAGAAATTTATTATTTTTCTTGCTTCTTCTTGCATTTCATTATTTTTCCTTTTATAGTTCACACAGCGACAGGTATCAGGACCACATCTAGTGGTTTAGATCAAACACAATCCTCACAATGTTCCAAATATGATTGAATGTTAACAAGTTCTTGTTTATGTGCGTTGGAAATGATGTTGGAGAAATTTTTTAAGAAATTATATATTTCTTTTAGTTAATTACTGAATACTCATGTGTAATGTTTGTGAATAATCTTTAACGTTAATTGTTCTTGTATTTATATCATTTATACCCCCACTAACTATACGACTTGATTTATCTTGATAATCGCTTTCATAAGGAAGTATATCGTCACCTCTTTCATCGTTATATTCAAAACAATAAGCATAGTTACTATAATATCTACATCGCAGTCTTATTTCTAAATTTTCATATTTTAAGTTGAAGTGTCGATAGAATACCCCAGAACTTTCATTAATACCACCAATATTAGTTTCCTTTTCAATCAAATCCTTCCTAAATGCTTCGATTGCTTCATCTATAGTAAAGTGTTCATTTCCTGCATCATTATACATCTGATCATAAAAACTTAATGTTGATTTTGTAGTTGTTGTTGTTTTTGAAGTTTCATAATTTTTCAATTGAGGGGATAAATGTACTCTTACATTCACAGAACCACTTTGATGTTTAATTTGAAAGTCTAAATATTTGCTAGTTTCACCATCTAACTTAACATGTTGTTGATTATAAGGATTTTGATTACTATGAAATACAATGTTAAACTGAATGAGAATTATTAAAAATAATGAAGCGAATGAATTCATATTGTTTTTCCTTTAATGGTTGATAGTAGAGATGTGCACGTGAGTGCTTTCTGACTTACGACACGCACGCTCACGCAGAAAAATATTTTACTCACGCACTTTCACGCACGAATGATTTTGAAAATTTTCACAATCACGCACGCTCACGAATAAAATATTTTTAATCACGCACGAGTGGTTTACAAGTTATCACGATCACGCCCGCTGACGAAAAAGTATATGTATAGTATAATTTTCATATTTTTTTCGTTGAAAAATAGGTTCTTACATATACATATACGGGTGTTTTTTTTTAGAGGTATAGAACTTCGAATTGAAATAAAACACAAGAAAATCGTTTTAATGTCCATCAATTTGGCTTTATTGGAAGGATAATTTTATGCCATTAATGTTTAAATATGATTTCGGGCATGTGGCCACCGCGGCTGGCTCGAATAAAGCCAATTCTACAGGTCCAATTTTCAACCACTTTTTCGAGCATATGGGGCCGTATGTTGGCAATAACGCCACAAATGTTGGCTTCCAAGTCCCTTAAAGTTTCTGGTGTGTTGGCGTAGACGAGCGACTTCACATATCCCCAAAGAAAATAATCCAATGGTGTCAAATCACACGATCTTGGTGGCCAATTGACAGGTCCATTCCGCGAAATTATGCGCTCATCGAATGTTTCCTTCAATAAATCGATTGTGACGTGCGCTGTGTGGCATGTAGCGCCGTCTTGTTGGAACCACAACTCATCCACATTCATGCCATCCAATTCGGGAACAAAATAGTCGGTTATCATGGCTCTATACCGGTCTCCATTAACGGTAACTGACTCTCCAGCATTATTTCGGAAGAAGTATGGCCCAATGACTCCACCAGCCCATAGAGCACACCAAACAGTCAGTTTTTGTGGATGTAATGGCGTCTCAAGGGTCTCATGTGGATTCTCTTCACTCCAAATGCGGCAATTTTGCTTGTTGACGTAGCCATTCAACCAAAAATGAGCCTCATCACTGAACAAAATTTTGCGATGAAAATCAGCATCGAGATCAATCTCATTTTCGGCCCATACACCAAAATCACGACGCATTGCATGGTCTCGCGGCTTTAATTCTTGCACAAGCTGGATCTTGTAAGGTCGCAAGCCAAGATCTTTGCGCAAAATCTTCCATAAAGTTGATGGACAAAGCTCCAATTGCTGTGCACGGTGGCGAATCGATTCATTCGGGTCCTCTTCAACACTTTGATCTACAGCGGCAATTGTTTCTTCGGTGCGCACTGTTCGACGTCTCTGCGGATGCGTATTATCACATAGAGTAAACGTAGTGCGAAAACGATCCATGGTTAACCGAATTAATTGCTCTGATGGACGATTATGTCGACCATAAAATGGACGGAGCTTGCGGTAAACTTCGCGAACTGAACCATTATTTTCGAAATAAATTTGCACAATTTGCAAGCGTTGTTCTTTTGTCAACCTGTTCATGATGAAATGGCAAACCAAACTAAATATTAATCACTTGACAGCTGACAAAATGGCCGCCAGTTAAAAAAGTGATGCCAACTTAAAGTTCTATACCTCAATAAAAAACACCCATTATATACATATCTATGTATATATGTATGCTCGTGTTTTTGTAAAATTTGCAATGTAAATTAAAATAAAGCAAAGTTAATTTAATATCTATATTTATGATTTGAACAGGCTAAAGTTCGTATAGCTTTTTAAGCCAAATTACATGTGATAATTATTAATGAACAAATAACACCAAAGTTAGTTGTAAATATTCTGACAACACATAGTTGAACGGAACAGCTAGCCATTTTCGAAGGCCACTAAACCTTCATCATCAGCTTTCTTCTGTGTTTGGTCCATAAAGCAGAAATCTTTGGTATATAAAGCAGAAATCTACATCAACTGACACCACACACAGTGGACCAAACAAAAACAAAATGCTCCGAATTCGTAAAGAATTCGTAACGATTGGTCGACAAAATCTTCCGATTTCGGCACCGAAATATTACCGTAATCGTAACAATTTTTGTATGAAATGGTTGACACGAATTCGTTACGATAAATCGGTACGAATTCGTAACGACATATAGGTACGATTTCTTTTTGCTTTTATAGCAGAGTATCGCTTCACCGTTATGTTGTTCCTATTGTCGAAATAATTGCACATACTCACGTTTTTTAATATTTGTTACAATCTTTTTATTTTATCAACATATACATATTTATTTAAAAAAAAAATTCAGAGACTTTTACTTATGTACTCAAAAATCAAAGTTTTAATGTTTAAAACAACTCAGGCAGAAATTGTGACTGCCCAAAAAATATGTACCACCACAACACTGTAAATACAAAATTACGACTCTTCCAAAATTTTTGTACCATCACAGTACTCTAAACACAAAAATACGACTTAAGGTTTACAAATACCGCGTTCGTAGTAATGCTATACCACAACAACACTGTATATACAAAATTTCGACGTTAGTTTCCCCCCGTTTACCATAAATCCATATCGTTACAACACCGTAAATACAAAAATTTTACTTTAGTTCCCCAAGTACCCTGTTTACAATAATTATTTACCGCTGCAACACCGTAAATAAAAAATTTGACTTAAATTGGGAAATGTACATTGTGACGACCTTATAAATATATATTTAGAGTATTGTGACAACATTAAAAACAAGAGTCGAGGACGGTCATTCGGCGTTATCATTTTAATGTTATGAGTACATTAAAATCTTGGTAAATGAATGTTGTACTGATGTTAGTTGTACCCGTAGACAATCGTAACAACGTCATGCTGATTGTCTTTTTCTGCCTGGGAAATTGTTCAGAAAAACTACCGAAATGTCTTAACGAATTCGGTCTGACTTCAGAAAAAGTCGAAACATTTTGTTTGGGGGTATTCATTATGTTTGTAAGCTCATACTACCATACATATTAGTATACATATATATATGCATTTATTATTATAAAATAATTTATTTCAAATGATTGAATACAATTACATATGTACCTATGCAGGAATGTTATCTCGTGAGAGCGTGAGAATTCGTGCGTGATTATTAAAAAAAGCTCACGCTCGAGTAAATTGTTTTCAGTCACGCTCACGCACTCACGCGTGATTAGTTATAATATTTGATCACGAATCACGTGACTCACGCGTGACACGATAAAATCACGACATTTGCACATCTCTAGTTGATAGTATACTAGTATGAAAACCTTATTCGATAATCATTTTATACGTTTGAGTATAGTTTTTAACATCAATTATGTTTATGTTATTTAATTTATGTGAAAAATCAGGTATTCGAACTCTTTCAATTTCACCATTACTTAATATACGTTCATCATTAACTTCACGATATTCATAACAACTTATTTTCAGATATCGTTTCTCGTATATACTATCATATGTACAACGAATAGGTACATCAACATTATCATATTTAAGATTAAAATGTCGGTAAAATGACTCATTAGAGTCCAGTATACCACCAATATTTGATTCCTTTCCAATTAATTCCTTACGAAATAATTATAAAAAGATTGATTATTCTGAGTTTCATCATTTAAATCCTCTATCTCATAGCTTTCCTCCTCTTTTTCAAAGAACGGTGTTGATATAGTAGTAGTGGAAGTAGTAGTTATTGATGTTATATCAATATTATCATTCATTTGATAATCACTATCTCTTTTTTCTAAAACTTTACTTTCTTTTAACATTACAAAGGATATATTAATTTTTAAAATATCTTCGTTGGGAAGTGTAAAATTAAATTCTAAACTTTTTGTGTTCTCTTCTATAAGTGGAGTACTGATAATAGACATTGGTAGTGAAATACCATATACCACTTTTAATATAATGAGTAAATAAAAAATGATAAATTTCATCCTACGTTTGGTAAGCGATATACTATACACACTGTATATCGGTTAGAGATGATATGATAAACACACATTAATATTGCTTCCTTATATACCCTAAAATATTTTCAATTCAAGTTCTTCAATTTCACAATATTGATATATTCATTACCTAACCTGAATAAATCATAAATTAAATAAAAACAAATCAGTTTTAATTCAAAAACATTTATTTATATATTACTTATCTTAATATTATTTTTACAAAAGTTTTTTTATTTCATTTGTAAGAGGCAAAACAAAATTTTACGGTTAATAACATCGGCTCCATGGTACATCCAAAATTCTATTATACATCGTGATTTAAATATGCCACTAGTGACTGAAGAAATTGCAAAATACACAGGAAAATATTTAACAAAACTCGAATCACATCCTAATCCGCTTGCTCGTAATATTTTGAACTTTACTGGACACATCCGCTTAAAAAAGAGGGACACACGGGCTCTTATACCTAACACTCCAGATGGGACTACTTGAAAATACTTCCCCCCCTTTTTTTTTGATTATCACTACTAATGTATTATTTATAACTACCACTAAGTTTATGTCCGACACTGGTCGGGCCTAATAATTTTTTTTATAGATTTAAGATTTGAATACTTATTGTTAGTTCACATATGAAGATACAATAAATAAATACATTGCAAATGCATTACAAAAAAAAAAATAAAAAATTTGTAAGAGGAATATATTCAAACATTCTATCATGTATAATTAAACAATATGCAGATGTTCCGGTTGGTATATTCTTAAGCGTTTTCAATTCAATACGAATATCTATTGGTCCAGTTTTAACAGTCTCATTTTGATGTGTTACATCTAAGACAATTATGGGCGCTATTGATTTAAAGTCTTCTCGTGATAGTAGTGGTTGTGGATCTCGTGAATAGTAGCTTTGTTGAAACTTTTGCTACATATCGTATAGTAGTGCAAACCGATTTCGATCAAATTTCAAGTTTAGATCATCATACGGATATACGTCGGAGTTTAGATGTACCTTTATATTTGTTAAATCACAATGTTGAAATGTGTAATTATCATTGTTGTGAAACGCTAAAAGCAGGAAACGTGGTCTTTCATTTTCACTAGCAAGCTTAACAGTCCTTAATACAGTAGTGGTTTCTGGAAGTGAAGGATAGTAATACATATCCGAGCTTCTAAAAGACACATTTAGCGACCGGCGGCTATTAATTGTTCTAAACATTTCCAATTTGTGAACATCATCAAGTTGAACATGTGGCACTTTCCATGTAATTTTTAAAATTGTTAACTTAACTTTTTCAGTTAATACCTTAGATTTAAAAACTTGTTTATCATCTTCTACTCTTAACAAGATTAATTCGTGTTTCGAGTTAACTATTATTTTATTAAAATCTTCAGCAAATCCTAGCAAATTTTTCAATGGCACGCAAAACTTTAAATAACCGCTAATAAGTGTAAGATTTTCGTCACTATTGGTTGGAGCCCATCCAGCTCCAAGTTATTGCTTTCAGATGTATTTAATGAAACATAGTTTTTAATTTCTGATGCAATTCCTAAATGTCGCGTACGATCAATTTCTATTCCATTTAATTCATATCGAATCTCATCAAAGAGGTGAGCTATACAATTGTTCAGTAGTTGTATATTTGTAGAGATTGTTGAGTCTTCTTTTGTTACATAACCTTTAATATAAAGCATGCTTTCACTTGGTAAAACATATAAATCTTGGTTTTGTACTGATATTCGGATTTCATCATTGTTTTTGAAAGATTGTAAGTATGAATTATAGCTGTGATACTCTTTTTTAATAACAGAATTATCAAATTGTGGTTTGTCTAATATATTAATTAAACTATTCATTTTCATATTTTAGTTGAAATCCTAAATTTCTTAAAAACTTTCGATTAGTTTTATTTAAAAGGTTTCGTTGATGTTTGCTTGTTTGATATATCAGCTTTTTATTATGCAACTTTTGTTTACCAGAAGAAACTCTCCTTGATATGTGTTGTGTTGCAGATGATGATAGAGTGATTGGTGAATCCTTATACAAATTATTTTTGTTGAATATAATCATTCTTTAATAGGTTTCAAATGTAATCTAATAGATATTATTTCTCCACGAAAATTTATTAAGTTTCCGTCCTGATCGACAACTCTTAAAACCAGTGTAGATATTTCTCTCGAATTTATAAGTAAATATATTGGATTAGCAGGTCTTTCTGTTATTTTATATCCCGGACTAACGTCAAGTGAAAACTGATTATACGTTATTTATATATGATCCATTCACAATATTACATTCAATGATTACTGTATTAATATTTGTTATATCAATTGCTTTATCTTAAAAATGTTCCACTTGTTGTCGTAATACTCTCTTACTTAAACCAAGCAAAGATCCAATTGATCGTTTTTTATTGAAATAGATGGGATCTATTGTACTTTTTATAGATGTTATAAACGTATTAAAATTTTCATTAATATAAAGATCCTCTTCATTAGTCAAATCATGATATTTATCTTTAATTAAATCAACTATATCAGAAAACTCATAAGATCCCACAGGAATCTATATTATATAATCACCAATATGAAATAAATTGTTTTCAACATCAACATTTGGTATTGTGTGATAAGTATCGTAGCTTATTAAACCGCGAACATAACTTTTATCAAACACAATAGGAGGGAAATAGTTTGTCACAAGTAATGAAGAATGTCCGTTTAAGGTTAATGTTAATGACATCTTAACGTTCGATGAATGAATAAATCAGTTTTAGGTTAATACGATTTCTTTTATAGTGATATATCGTTAGCCTTAATCCAAGAATTGTGTCTTGATGAAAAGCCTAACCATTTAACATATATCATGCTTCCTTTTCTCTTTAAAACTTTTTCAACTAAATATGTTTGCGGGTATTTTGTTTCCATCAGCTCAAATTCATAAAAACCACCATAATGGGAAAAGAATTAGAATGGTTTCAATCATACTTGGAAAATGGAAAGAAAACAAAAGTTAATGGTTCGATATCAGATGAAAAAGAAAATAATTTTGGTGTACCACAAGGTTTAATATTAGGTGCCCTGATGCTTATAATATATATCTATGACATGTCAAATATTCTGGAAAGATGCGAGATGGCCATGTATGCGGATGATACACTGATATTTACTTCTGCTGAAAATGATGAAGAATGTCGGACATATATGACTGGTGGCATGAATAACGTAAGCAAATGGCTAAAAATTAATAAATTAAAACTAAATGAAAATAAGACAAAAAAAAATAGAAATAAACTTTAATACTGATGAAATATTTGAAATTAATGACACGGTAATAGAAAAAGTCGAACATATAAAATATCTCGGATTTATAATAGACAGAAAATTAAAATTTAATGAACATATAGACTATACATGCAAAAAAATTGGTAAAAAAGTCGGTTTCCTTAAAAGAATAAGAAATAAAATATCAAAAACTGCAGCAATAAATATATATAGCACTATAATTCAGCCCCACTTTGAATTTGGATCAACAATTTTATATACATGGAGCAACACAAGCCAATTAGAAAGAATGCAAAAACTAAAGAATAAAGCTATGAGGATAATTTTAAAATGTGATCGATATAATCATATTAATACAATGTTAAATAATCTGAAATTGAAGACTGTTAAACAAAGATTGGAATTCAACACTCTAAAATTTATTAGAAAAATTAAGCAAGGGGATGCGCCGGAATATATGTGTGAACAAATAAAATCTGTGGGTGAGAGCCAGCCATACAGTCTTAGAAATGCAGATTATTTTTGAATACTGAGGGTTACGTCAACACTAGTGCAGAAAACATTATTTTACAAGGGGCTTCAACTATTTAATTCTTTACCGAATAATATGAAAAATGAAACAAATAATAATGTTTTTATAAAAAAAATTTATAAATTTTGTGAGATTTAATCAACACTCATTTAATGTTAATTCATAGGAAATAATTGAATGTATACAGTATCTATGTATGTAAAATATAAAGTATTTTTAATACTAATAATAAAATAATAATTCAATGTACATATTAAAAAATCTTGCATTTTTCACAGGGGTTACATACAATAGCGTTTTTCTTGTGTTGACAGACGCAGCGCCGTATATGGTGATTGCAGTCCGGTCGCTTAAAACACTATTTCCGAAAATGTTACACATAATGTGCCTAGCGTATGGATTGCACAGACTAGCTAATTTTGTCCGATTACATATTGAAAATGTAAACACGTTAATATCAAGCTGTAAAGCTGTATTCCTCAAGGTGAGTTTAAAGGGCATGTACTTATATGTACAAGATAACAGCGTTATTTGTAATTTTGTATTTTGCATGCCCCTTCTCGAAACAATTTCTTAAAATGTTTCCGAACGTAAAAAAGCCTCCATCCCTTGTGTCACACAGTGGAGGATTGTGAAAAAAAGTGGAAATAATTCTGCACTTTCTAAACGAGCCGCCTGATTGTAATGAAATTTCATACAGCATTTAAGGAGGTGTTACCGAGCTTAAGTCTGGAATAGGAATTATATATCCTTAAAAGGGGCGGAGCCACAAAGCCCCAAAGTGGGCAATCTTGGGTTAATGAAAAATTCAAACCAATGCCAAGCTGATGTTTTTAATCTGATAAAAAAGATTTTTTGCAGAGGGATTTGTGGATTTATCTACAGCTAAAAAAAGTCTGCTACATTTATACAGTTTCGCTTACAGTTTAGGACAAAAAAATTTAAATTTTGGGTTTTTTATCAATCTTGGTCCACTGTTCAAATCTTGTTCGATTTTAAAATTCAAACTCAAAGAGTTGAAAACAAAATTTTTAACATTTAAACAGTGTACAAGTATAATTACGAGTATTTTCTCAGGTATTTTTCAAAATTAGACGTAGCTACATAACTAATTACATACATGAATATTACACCAATATATTCAATTAATACAGCTACAAAAGGGCTTTCGATAAACAAAAGCTTAGAGATTGTTGACCGTGTCAGTAGAATGGATTTTGCCGATACATTGAAAAAAGTTTTAGATCGAAATATCAGATTACAAGCATTAATTAAAATAAGAAATAATATATTTTTAATGAAAGTGAAGCGGATGAACATATTGAAAACACCTTCCATCTAAAGTATTGGCATTTAAGTTTGCTTAAGTTACATCTTGTGATGTCGAACGTTCTATCCGATAATAGGAGATCATTTATTTTTGTCAACTTGAAGAAACATATTATTGTACTGTGCAATCAAAATTTAATACAATAAATTTTTCTTACATAACGTTTTATTTTTTGCCAGTTTTGCCATTTTGTGCCATTTACGTGCCAAATTTTATACTGTTTCGTTCCACTTTGCCAGCCATTTGTAACCATTTTTCGTGCCACAAAAAACTTGACCTGGTAATAAGATATATATACATATAGGGATAACAAAAAGAAGACTAGAAACAAGAATAGCTGAACTTGCAGCAGATATTGAAAAGGATAGAGAAAGCCAGCTCTATCCCAATATATAAAAGAGAGTGGGCACAACATACATATGTTTTAAAAACGTCAACATATTAGACAGACAAAGTAAAAATAATAAAAGATACACTGTGGAAAGTTTATGAATATATGAACCAAGGCTCATTTATTTTCAGGTAATATCAGGATTACAAAAACAATGAAAAAATACAACAATAAAAAAACAACATGGTGTTTAGTTTATCCAAAATGTCTAAAATAGAATTTGTTTAAAATAATAATAATAAAGATTATACACAAAAAGTTGAAAAAAATACTTTTCACAATTTTTTTTAAGTTTTTCCGTATTTTTAAATTTGTTTTCAAAGAATTTTTTTAATAAAATATTTTTCACATTGAATTTGTTTTTAACATTTTTTTTTATTTCTCTTTCGTAAACAATTCTTTGAAGTTTCGGATGAACTTTAATTTGGGGAAAAATAGCTCAGCTGCGTTTCCGCTACTACCTGATGAATGTGTCTTGACAGGAACGGATCAATAAAACGATGAACAACAAAGAAGACAAATACAAAATTAAATTACAATATTCAATTGCAATACAGTTTGATTAATCTGTGATAGAAAACTAAACTGTGATAATTTGTGTTTGTGCCATGATTATATTTTTAATTACTCAATTTAATTATATTAATTATTTTACAAATGTTGTGATGTCCAGTTTTAATTTTATTAAATGACAATATTTCTTTTATTTCCGTGATGTCCAGTTTTATTTCCATATAAGTTTCATGCTAATATGTAAAAAATCATAAACCTTGCGTGTTGCATATACACATACATACATACATATACATACTAGTGATGTAACTAATGTCAATTTTTGATATTCGCGAATACGAATATTTGAAACGATATTCGCGAATACGAATACGAATATTATATGCAACATGAAGTATTAAAAAATTGTTCACACTCTTGTTGGCGTACTTTAAAGTTAACAAAAAGTACCCAAAATTTTAATAATCGTCATTAAATAATATTTGAAAATGATACAAAGCACAAATTTCTATAAAAAATTAATGTATTTGTACAAACTAAAATTGTTAGTCATTTATTTAAATTTCGTTTAGGATTTATGCATTTATTTATTTAATTTCTTTGGAAAAATATTCGTATTCGTATTCGCCTGAATTTGACGAATATGAAAATGGCCGAATATTCGACAATTCAAATACGAATATTCGTGCATCACTAATACATACATACATATTGTAATAAAGTATTAATGTACAATTTATTTGTTCGTTTTAAATAAAGAAAGTTCATGAAGAAGTTCGAAACAAGCCAACGAAACGTCGAGCAAATAAAAAAAGCAACTGCACATCAAAAGGAAATTGTTTTATTAAAAATTTAAAACAAAAATTTACCAAAGATTAGCCTAGGGAAATCCCCACCAATACTTTTACAATTTTAATTGAGCCCGGAATGGTAATTCACTACTTATTTTTGCTGCTTAATTTTTTTGAATGAATCTTAAGACTTACTTTAAAAAATATTTAAAACCTAATATAAGTTAAGAAACGTCAGTATTCTGTCTAGCAAAATGTGGGAAAATAAAAGGTGTAAATTGAGGTAAGTATCGTAAGTATTTTATGCTTACATCGCTGTTTATTTAGCAAAATGTGGGAATAAAACTTTAAGTTTTCCCTACATTTTTTTAGCCATTATAATTATTTTAGGTATCAGAATGTAACCCGCGCGCGCGGTTTTGAAGGTCTATGGTTTAATGTCTTTGATTGTAAAACATGAAAAATACCTGCAACAGACTTTTGTTCTCTTTTTTTTAATACAGAGAGAATTTTATAATATTTTGATTCTACAAAGTCGTAATACTTTGTATTACCATGTAAGAACACTTTTATGGAGGGTACATACTTCAGTATTGATATTCAGATTATTTGTTTCTAATTATTAATGTACAGATAGTTTCTTTACTTTTTTCGTGTTACTCAATATAAAAATTTTTTAATTTACAGTGTGGCAACAAAATTAAAGCAGAGAAAATTATAAAAAATATTATTAAAATTGTTATAAAAATTGGAGTTTTACATCGGAAAAGTCAGTTTAATATGGAAGAAGAAACACAAGCAGAAATATTTAAAAGAAAATTTCAGGTACTTTTTGTTTAGTTTGCATATAAGCAATATAAAAATTCTGAATTTTACAGAATACTCAACTATCAATTATATCGTTTTATGAAGTTGATTACAGTTTTGACTTGCTGTACTTACAAAACTCTATAGCTGAAGCACAAAAATATTTGAAATGTATTGTTCAAAGACATTTAACAGAAAAGTCTTTAAGTCGCATCGATGAAGTCTATGAGTTTTTCCGTGATCCAATACTTTTAGAAACAGCATTTAAACGAAACTCACCATATCGGGAATTGATGGACAAGATTGTTGCTGATATTAGTACTGCCATGGATACAGGCGATATATAAAAAAGAAAACAAATCTGGCGCGTATAATTTTAATATGAGAAGTTTATACATACATACATACATATATTTATTTGTTAAGTTATACAGATGTTTAATGTAATTATCTATAGTACTTCCTAAGAAACTTGTTTGATACGTAAATAATATGCCTTTGAAATAATTGATAAAGTAATCAACGGAATAAAATTTTTCGAAATTGTTTTCATTTCCAGCCATAATTTTTGTTATATGAAGAATTCATCATCATGTGTAGACTTCAAATAAGATTGTTGAAAAAGTTAGAACAATAAGAATAGAATCCGTACGGATAGCTTTTACATATATTTTTTATATTCATTAACTGCGAAGTAATTTTTTTCATACAATTTTTGATAATTTTTATTTCCTTAGTGGCAACTCTGATAGCTGTTTGGTATTGAGCTGGAGAGGGAACGTATTTGGTAATGTATGTAAGTATATATTGTTGGAGTAATATATGTGATCATATCTACCCTGCAGTCAGACTGGAGCCAAGTGTCTATGTCAACACTAAAATTCTACAATTTCTCTTCTATTCGTCAGTATAAAAGAAAGAGAGAAAACAGATGTGGTGTATTTCTGGTGGATTTTGCAACAAATAGAAATGTACCAGTAAATGTCTGGTTGGTATGTCTCCATGTTCCCATAAGAACTATGAATTCACTACCTGGTCAATTGTTTTAGTGTTACTAGTAGATTTGCAATGACAAGCACATGCTAAATGTATATAGCACAAAGTATTGTAAGGGGAATAATTGTAGAGTAGTAATGGTGGCAAAGTCAAAAGCAACTCAGTATATTTTCACCATCGACATTTCCTTCAGGGTATTTTTGCTTTGTATGATTCCCCTGCACAAGACCACTGCAAGAACTTTTAAAACACGAAAGATTTTTCAAATGGTTTACAGCAACGAAATCTTAAACAAACGTTAAACAATAATAGGTGCTTTTGAGTACTTTTCCAGTAAAATCCAGTAACTGAGTAAATACTGAGTAATTTAAAGAAATTACTCTCAATAAAAAAGTTTGCAGCTAAAAGTACGCGAACGGAAAAATTGTAAAATCCAGTAAAATATACACAACAGCTGATAGACAATTTGGCACTAAAAAAATTATACATAAGTATGTACATATGTATATGCAAAAAAATCCTGAATTTAATATTGTACTACGTGGTCCAATCGAGATGAAGCAGACTAGTTACATCATGGTCCATGTAATGCAGTCATGGATCATGTCGTTTTCACACAAGCATTCAATGCCATATGGAGTAGTTTTGGGGTTAGGCCGATGTAATGCAAATTTGCACCATTTAGTCCAACCCTAGGACATAAACCTCCTTTTTCACATATTTGGAGTAGTTTTGGCGTATTCCTACTCCTCTTTGGAGTATTTACATACATGTATGGAATAGTCGCATTATCTGCAGACAATATACAAAACTATACATACATATATATTATTGCTTCTGTGAAGCACTTTTGTAAGGCAAAAAATTATGGCTTTTTGGAAGCTGAATAAATTGCTTCTAGATGGCTCATCTCGCACAAAAAAAATCTCCTTATTCATGCCCAACACCAAGTGATTCCCTAACATTATCTCCCTTACTCGCGGTCTCCATCTGACATAAAATAGCTAACTTTAACATTAACTTCTGAGAATTGTTAAGTGGTGAGTATCAATATACTATACGATTTTGCACATGCAACGATGCAAGACCATTTGCACAAGATTGTGAATTGAGCTATAGTTTTTATGTACTCAGATGCAAAAGTTACTAGCTTGCAAATTTTTTTTTACTTTTTCCTCTATTTTGTTAGAGAGCCTGCCTTATGTTAGTGCTTTTCAGAAGCAGTTTTCGAAGCTTTTGTGATCAAGTAAACATTACATTGCTTCCCTCAGTTGTTAGTGCTTCCAAATCAGATTTTTTTGCTGGGTAGTTACTGGCTAGCCGCATGGAAAAATTATATGGTTTTGATAAAACCGATGAAGAATGTTTTTTTCATTTGTTTTATAAAAATACACCATAGTATATTTTCTTAAATAATAAAAGTAATAGATACATATGTTTTTATTTGAACTTACGGGCCTGGCCCACGATGTCGACAAGAAACTTTCTATAGCTTACTTGCCGACATCACGCGTCAGGCCGTTAAAGTTTCTAAACTTTTTACGCTCGACGTGAATAATTAGGATGTACAGAAAAAGACAAAAATGTTTGTTGCCGCTTATACCAATCATCACAACAATATTGTTCACTTCCTTTCAAGTAGTTCCAATGAGTGCATTTATTAAGAGAAATATACAATGGGAATATAACTTTATATATCCTAATATATTCAAGATATCGAAAATAAAAAAACAAATTTAAGAATTGTACACATAAATCATATTTAATCGATCAATAACTAAATTTTTTGAATATTCCATGCGGGGAGACAGTAACCGTCCGACTATATGTATAAACAAAAATTTAACTATAAAAATCTATTAACTTTATTCACGTTTAAAAACAATCGGTTATGTTCTGCATTTGACGTGAAATTACATCGTTGGGAAATTGGTGTTATAAATACATATTTCCAACAATTCTATGAAAATTCCACACGTTTTAATTTCCCGTGGAATACATAAAACATACCCTTATATTTTTCTGGCATCAAACTTAAATAAATGCAATATTGTTCATAACTTAATACATTTGTTTTTTGTTATTTTTAAAATTTCATCAAAAACCAAAAACTTTTGTTTCCCTTTGCGCTACTGTTTGTTTATATTTAAAAACATATGGTTTCATTTTACTGGATTTTACTGGCAAAAATTTGTCCAGTAAAAATTTGCATTTACTCAGTAAATTTACTGTCCTTTTTCGCTCTCAGTTCGCCCTCTCATTTACTGGATTTTGTGTACTCGAACGCAATCCAGTAAAAAATAGTAAAAATTTGTACAAATTTTTGAGTTCTCGAACGCACTTAATGTTTGCAAGAAATTTGTTTCAGTTATTGCAGGTATAGGAGTAAAGATGAAAATACTTCGTGACGAAAGAATTTGTGATGATTGCTTCTTCTTACGCATGTACATATATACACACCAGGGATGATGAATGAGAAAACTAATTTCGTACCAATTAGCTTTTAAAATTGTACTTTTTCGACACTTTTTCGACACTTGGTAAACATTCAGTAAACATAAATTATTTTTTTCTGAATAAGGCCTTAATAGTATTAAGCTTGGTTTTTTGTTTTAAGTTTTTTTTATTATATTTTTAGAACATTTACTCAAATAACTTCGTAACTCAAAAAACTGGTTTTCCAGAACACAAGTGTTCACGTCAGTGAACAAAATATGTACCTATGTATATCCAACACTGAACTTTTCCAACAATGCCCCCTAAACAAACTACCACCAACTTCAAGGCGAAGAATAAAGCTGCCCTATTATCCATCATCAAAATTTAGATTATTCGTTCATGAATTGTCATGATCGATAGATAAAACCGTCATAAGTGAAATTATCTTATTGGATAATTAAAATAAGAACAAACAAACAAAACCCAACATATATTTACATACAATACATATATGAACTTAAACAAACAAATAATAAAATACATTTAAGTGAAATAATATAAATTAATTAATTAATTAATCATTTATATATGCATATACACATGTATATAAATAACGTATACATAAAAATGTATTATTATTATATTTTTACATACATATGTATATTATACATATATGTAAAAATATAAGTATATAGAATTTCAACGGTTTAAGTCAATAAATATTTATTTATATACCTACGTTTTATAACGTTTGAAAACATACCGGGTGTTATTTATTTATATAAAGAATCCCGCTAAACCCGTCTAAATATGGTTCTTTCGAACCGTCAAAAAGTGAATAAGTGAAATAAAAATTATAGTCCACTAAATTAAAACTTACCCGCCCAAAATAAAAAATAAAAAAATATCGGACAAGTAGACAATTATTTTTATAGAAAACAATAATAAATTAAAACAAACATAAGTGAAATTAAAAACAACAAACAGTGAAAAATACATATTTATTTATTAAATACAAATTATTAAACAAAATTTGCAAAAAATAAAACATAATTGAAGATTATTACAAAAGCAAAATTTCACACCATTTACAACTTACCAGACAATAAAACACAAATTGGAATTTATTTACATAAAAGCAAATAAATTCAACACATTACAAAAATAATTGTTACACAAAAAGTTACAAAAGTTACATACATTCTACCTACACAGTTTATATAACTTATGCACATACATATGTGCACATACAAATGTGCAATTTCAACATCCACCTCTAAATAATTCACAAGGTATTATTTTTGATTATGTACTTAAATTTCGGACTTGTTTACAATTTCGACATCCTCTAAATAATTTAAAATCAAAAAAAATTTGATTTTCGCCGTTGCGCGAGTTTTTTCTAGCTTCTTTATTGTTTTTCACATAAATAAATATTTTTTGTGTAAAATAATTTATCATATGAAAAGTTTTTTAAGTTTTTTTTCACAGTTACACTAAACAAGAATCGACATAGTTATGTAACTGTGAAAGGTTTTGTTCCATTCCCCATTTTTTTTCATAATGAAAATGTATTAAAATTCTTTTAATTTTTCACTGGACGGGAATCAGAAATGCTATGAAATCGTGAAAAAACTTTTCATTTCATAGTTTCACAGAACGAGAATCGACCCCCTGTTCTGTATAAATTATTGAATAGGAAATAACGTTGAAATATTCTGTATTTTATTTACTGTTCAGTATTTGTTCTGTATTTTCATGACTCAAAGAATACTGTTTTAATCAACATTGAAAAAGGGCTTAATATATCAACTATGCAAATGGCGCAGTTCTATAAAAAAATACAGAAAAAACATGAGTTTTGTTTCCTTAATTTTTATCCTTGAGAGCGTGAATATAAAATTTGTAGAGAGAAAATATTTTTGCCTATTGCTGTTAAGAAAAATGTTATTGATATGGATTAGGATTGGGATACTGCCTACCAAGAAGTTGAAAGTCCTACGAGGAAAGATGCTAAATCCAGTTTTGTTTTCATTATGGATAAAAGAAATGAGTTAAACATAAATGACATCGAATTATTGACTTTTGTTAAAAGATATATATATGTACCTCTTTAGAAAAATTAAAGGAATAGAATGAGAATCAAAAATCTGCAGAAGAACGGTGGGTAAAAATGTTAAAGCATTTTAAATAAAGAGGTACAAGTTTCCAAAACAGGTTGAAAGTTATCGAATTCAGTTAACTTTTATCTGGTTCCAATGCCCCACCAGAAAGAGTATTTTCTGTTTAAAATATATGGACAAGTGAAAAAATTTCAATGAAGATGGATACCATCAAAGCGTTTTTAATTAGTAAATTAAATTATGATTTAAATTGTATTGAGTTAAAATTTATTGCACAGAAAAATACCAAACATAACTGTCTTGTATTTTAACATTCTAATCTAAAACTTTTTTTTAATACTCCTGATATGTAACGACTAAATATTAATGGCATATTTCTCACATGTGAAAAAAAAAACGTTCTACTTACAATTTATATTGAAAACAAAAACAAATTTTCGTATTTCATTGTTGTTTTCAATATAAATTCTAATTCGAACGTTTTCTTTCGCAGGTGGGAAATAGGCCATAATTTTAATTTTATAGTTTTTACAACTTATGTAGTAATAATCTCCAGAAACTATGTATGTATGTAGCTATGAATTTTTAGTACTGGGGATCTACTGTGTAATTCGAAATGAAAGAAAATACTTTCAAATTTGTATGCTTATAACGTGTAACATAGAATAGGCAGGAAAAACACTTTAAATGACCAACTATTTAAAGCTGAGGACGTTATTCTGCCGCCACTGCATCTTAAACTGGGATACATGAAACAATTTGTAAAAAAATTAGATGTAAACGGCGACGCTTTTTGTCATCTCAAAGCGGTGTTCCCAAAACTAAGTGAAGCCAAAATAAAAGGAGGTATTAATAAATTTGTTTACATATCTAGTACGGTTTTCGTTGTTTTTATCTGTTTTGATAAGTTTTAGGTATTTTGATTGGAACTCAAATTTTAAAAATTATGAGAGATGCAGATTTTATTAACAAGCTAAGTTCCGTTGAAAGGCGTGCATGGAAGAGTTTTGTTGCGCTATGCGATAATTCCCTGGAAATCACAGAAGCGACGACTATGTCACAGTTGTCAATGAATTTTAAAGTGCGTATGGTGAAATGGGCTGCAAAATGTTCATAAAAATTAATTTTCTGCATTCGCATTTGGACTTTTCCCCAGATAACCTGGGCCAGTTCATTGATGAGCAAGGCGAACATTTTCACCAGGATATGGCAACTATTGAAAAACGCTTTGAAGGAAAAAATAAGATAAAAATTATTTCAGAATATTGCTGGTCACTTAAACGAGAAACTGATGATGCTGATTTAAAAAAAAACGGTCAAGCAAAAACTTTTAAATTAAATAACCAAAAATAAAATTTGTATAAAATATTTAAAAGTTTATTTTCATGAAAAGTTAAATAACTCAGTCAATTGCTTATCTATTTGTAGCCCCAAATATGCATTGAAATCGTAAATAAAAGTCTTTTTGGAATAAATTCAATAGTATTATAGTTTCTTAATAAAATAATGTATAAACACGTCATCAAAGTTGAAAATTTTTTTAAAAATCTACAAAATTTGTGTTTGATGGCTAGTAACACCCAAACTTCTCAAGTTTTCTAAAATAAATTATTAATCATTCGAAAGATCTCAGTTTCTTCTTTCCAAATCTAGTAAGAAATTGAAAATCTAATCATTATTAACAAAGTTACAGGCTTATAAGTGCGCAAAGGTTAAAAAATCGGTCTTTTAGCCGTAAATCCGGATGTTGGAGGTGTCCGGCATATTTCACTATTGTAATCTTGTTTTACTCGACAAGCCCTACAAGAAAAATAATATCCGGTCCCAGGTTTTTTGGACTGTCGCACCGTGTAATTAAACGCATGCAAATTCAAGCTTTAACCTTAGTCGCCTTGAAGCTACTATTGACAATTTTTTGCAAATTATAAATAATTTTACAACAAATATGATTGGATTACTGATGCAAAAAATGCTGAGAATGCAGAATACTCTGCTTCAAGCATTAGCTAACAAGCCATGAGCACGTTAAAAATATGTTTCTGGAACGCAAACGGCATTCGCCAACATAAAAATGATCTGTAGCACTTCCTCACGGAAAAAAAATATTGACATAATGTTGGTTTCCGAGACTCATTTGACTTCAAGAAGTATATTAAAAATTCATGGCTACTCCTTATATGATTCAAAGGGCCCAAGAGGAAGAGTTTGCGGTTTAACAGCAGTTCTAATAAAGTCAATACTCAAGCATCATATTCTTGAGAACATTTGTGAAGAACGTCTACAAGCAACGAATATTGGCATTGAAAATTTTTGTACAAATTTTGTGATATCATCAATTTACTCCCCTCCCAGATTTTCAGTCACTGACGATCAATACGAGAATTTCTACAAATCCCTTGGACCTTGTTTTGTAGCAGCTGGCGACTACAATGCAAAACATACTTTCAGAGGTTCGCGTCTTATCACTCCCAGAGGTCGAGCGTTGTTCAACACAATTTCAAAAATGAGCTTGGACGTCATTTCGAGTGGGGAGCCCACTTACTGGCCTACTGACATACATAAAATCCTGGATGTTATAGATTTTGGTCATGAAAAATATTTCTAGGGAATTAATTCACGTTGTATCTTCCCTAGATCTCTCGTCCGATCACTCTCCCACGATCGTTACAATTTGTAGCCCAGTGAGAAGCGTTTTACTTCACCCATATGTGAAGACGGTAAATCGTGGGATTAAAAAAATACCTTAGTAGTAATTTTACGGAAAATATTAAGCTAAGGATACCAGATGATATTGAATATAACATTGCCAATCTTAACAAAAATATTAAACAGGCTGCTGAACATGCCGCTACCTCCCATCTGCAGACTGGGTTTAACAGAATTTATTCTACAGACATTTAACGTCTCGTACGTGAAAAGAGAAGAGCTAAAAGGGAATAGTAACAGCACAGATGACTTCAAAATAAAATTAGATTTAAAGAGTTCACGAAACGACTCCATGAGTTGCTTGCATCTGAGAAAACTGCATCTCTTAGAAATTATCTTAAAAGTCTCGATGTCACACCAGCATCTAATTACCCCTTCTGGCGCGCTACTAAAAAGCTTAAAAGACCCGTTGAGTTTAAACCACCTCTGCGCACTTCGAACGGTGATTGGGCAAGAAACGATACTGAAAAAGGTAAAATATTTGCTGAGAATTTAAAATCCGTATTTACCCCAAACACATGTACTGGTGTTGCTGATTTGCCGAGTGCAGTTCCTCTACCCCCTCAAGCCTTAAAATTTTAAGATGCGTGATGTACATAAACTAATTGCTGAGCTCAGCTCGAAGAAAGCTCCAGGTATTGATGGAATTAGTAACAAGATGCTGATGAATCTGCCTCGCACTGCAACTATAATCTTACTATTTATTTTTAATGCCATATTACGACTAGAGTATTATCCACACAGCTGGAAGCTTGCCAAGGTCAAAATGATTCCAAAGCCGGGCAAAGATCTTACCAAAGCTGAGTCTTATAGGCCAATAAGTTTACTACAACAATATCGAAGCTTTTCGAAAAGCTGCTCATGACAAAATTGTCCCCAATTCTAACTGATAGTGAATGCATGCCGGACCATCAATTTGGTTTTAGAAGTCAGCATAGTACCATTGAACAAACGCATAGATTGGTTCAAGTTATAAGAAGAACATTTGAAGAAAAGAAGTATTGTTCTACTCTCTTTATTGATGTTTCTCAGGCATTTGATAAAGTATGGCATGAAGGCCGAACTTTAAAATTGAAGATATATCTACCAATAAAAAAATAAAAATTAAAGCTATTGGAAAGTTATATTCTATCCCGGAAATTCATTGTTGTGAAAGGAGACTTTATGAGTGTTCCCGAATCTATCTCTGCCGATGTGCCACAGGGCAGTATACTGGGACCAGTTTTGTATTTGATTTATACTTGTGATATGTCTGTTAGCACTAAAATCCATACATCTACTTTTGCCGATGATACAGCCTTCTTTAGCATGCACGAAAACCCTCACGAGGCATCCCGATATCTTCAGGAACATATTACCCAGCCGGAACTATGGTTAAAGTTATGGAGAATTAAAGTAAATGAGTAGAAGTGTGCGCAGGTAACATTCACTAAACGAATTAGAATCAATAATCAAATTTTTGCTCAACATTCATATGTAAAATACCATGGTATACACCTTGATCGACGGCTTACATGGAAACAACACACTGATTCTAAGCTAACACAAATGAAACTAAAATTAGCTCAGGTACATTGGCTGATTGGTAGAAATTCAACTCTTAGTCTAGATTGCAAACTTTTGATATTCAAGCCACTTTTGAAACCTATATGGTGCTACGGAATTCAACTATGGGGCACTGCTTCACCTTCCAATATCGAGAGAATCCAACGAAGGCAAAACAAAATTTTACGTATGATAACTTCGGCTCCATGTTACATCAAAAATTCAAATATATATCGTGATTTGAATATGCCACTAGTGATTGAAGAAATTGCAAAATACGCAGGCAAATATTTAACAAAACTAGAATCACATCCTAATCCGCTTGCTCGTAATATTTTGAACTTTGCTGGACACATCCGCCTAAAAAAGAGGGACACAAGGACTCTTATACTCATCACTCCAGATGAGACTACTTGAAAATATTTTTTTTTTATTATTATCACTACTTATGTATTATTTATAACTATCACTAAGTTAATGTCCGGCAGTGGTCGGTTATATATGAAGATACAATAAATAAAAACATGTATTAAAAATAATAATAATAATTTAGAAAAAAATAAAAAGTGTAGAAAACTAAATTTTGAATCAAAATTGGATTTTTAATATTTCGAAAAGTATTGAAGCTAGGCGAATATTTTTTTCAGTTTAGAAAGCTTAATGTATACTATTGAAAAAAGTTAAAATGTTTCCCAATATATAATTTTATAATACTTTTTTCTTATTTTGAAAAACTGTGTTAGAAAAATTTTTGCACTTTTAGAAAATCTCCTCCTGCCTACATTTTTTTAAATTTATTAATAGATATGTATTCAAGTACAAAAACATTTCAAGATAAAAAAGTCTCAGCCCTAAAGGCATTATTGAGACAAACTGGCTATAACTGAAGTACAATAGTTAAAAGATTTATTAAATAAAAAAATGTCTAATAAAATATGGAATAAAATTAAAAATATAAAAAAATACAAAATAAGTAATAAAATCCAATTAATAATAATATCTTACAGGTTACTAAGAACAAGTTGATTTATATTAAAAAACCAAAAAATTTACAAAACCGACCGTGCAATTTTTTTGCTACATCCGAAAATCAGATTTTGTGAAAAAAAATTTGTTAGTTTTCGACCAATGCTGCATGTACGGTACACCAACAAAAATCTCCAAAATTTATTTCACAGCCTTTCTTAATGCATCTTCTCTTAGAAACAATCAAAACTTTGATCGAATACTCAATAATTTTTTGAAATATTCCAAAAAAATTATGAATACTTTTTTCACAAAATATATAAAATTTTTTCATATTTTTCGAAAATCCAAATTTTTTGTTGTATACATGCTTTTGTTTATTGTATCTTCAAAAATGAACTAACAATAAGTATTCAAATCTTAAATCTAAAATATAATTAATAGGCCCGACCAGTGTCGGACATAAACTTAGTGATAGTTATAAATAATACATAAGTAGTGATAATCAAAAGGGGGAAAAAGTATTTTCAAGCAGTCCCATCTGGAGTGTTGAGTATAAGGTCCCTTGTGTTCCTATTTTTTAGACGGATGTGTCCAGTAAAATTTAAGATGTTACGAGCAAGGGGATTATGATGTGACTCGAGTTTAGTTAAGTATTTGCCTGCGTATCTTGTAATTTCTTCAGTCACTAGTGGAATATTTAAATCACGATGTATATTTGAGTTTTTAATGTACCATGGAGCCGATGTTATCAACCGTAAAATTTAGTTTTGCCTTCGTTGGCTTCTCTCGATATTGGTAGCTGAAGCAGTGCCCCATAATTGAATTCCGTAGCACCATATTGGCCTTAAAACCGACTTGTATATCAAAAGTTTGCAGTCTTATCTGACTGTTGAATTTCTGCCAATCAACCAATGTATTTGAGATAACTCAAATTTCATTTCAGTGACCTTAGAGTCAAAATGATGTAAGCCTTCGATCAAGGTGTATACCAAAGTATTTTACTTGTGAATGTTGAGGGATATTTTGATTGTTGATTCGAATGGGGGAACACCTATATTTTCTTAGGGTAAACTTTTGTTCATTTACTTTAATTCTCCATAAGTTCAAACATTTCCAGCTGAGTAATATGATCCTGGAGGTTGCGAGATGCCTCATTAGGGCTTTCGTACATACTCATACAGGCTGTATCATCGATAAATGTAGCGGTGTCGATATTATTGCTCACAGGCATATCACAAGTATATATTAAATACAAGACTGGCCCCAGAATACTACCCTGTGGTACACCGGAAGATATAGATTCGGGAAAATTCTTGAAGTCTCCTTCCAGAACAGTGAACTTCCTACCAATAATATCACTTTCCAAAAGTTTTTGTATGTTAATTGGCAGATATGTCTTAAATTTTAAAAATAGGCCTTCGTGCCATACTTTATCAAATGCCTGAGAAACATCAATAAAAAAAAGGTAGAACAATACTTATTCTCTTAAAATGTCGTCCTTATAGCTTGCGTTTGCTCAAAAGTGCTATGCTGACTTCTAAAGCCAGATTGATGATCCGAAATGCACCCATTAGCAGCTAAAAATCTGGACAAGTTTGTCATGAGCAGGTTTTCGAAAAGCTTTGATATTGTTGATAGTAAGCTTATAGGCCTACATGACTCAGCCTTGGTAATATCTTTGCCCGGCTTCGGAATAATTTTTATCTTGGCAAGTTTCCATTTATGTAGAAAATACTGCATTCGTGAAATGGTATTTAAAATAAATAGCAGGATTCTTATTGTATTATGAGGCAAGCTCATCAGCATCTTGTTACTAATTCCATCAATACCTGGAGCTTTCTTTGGCTTGAGTTCAACAATTACTTTTTGTACATCATGCAACTGAAGCTTTAAGGGTCGAGTGGGTTGAGCAACTACACTCGGCAAATCAACAGCACCAATACATGTGTTTGGGGTGAATTCGTATTTTAAATGATCAGCAAATATGTTAAATTTTTCAGTATCGCTTCTTGCCCAACCTCCGGTAGATATGCGCAGATATGGTTTTAACTCAACGAGTGTTTTAAGTGTTTTAGCAGCACGCCACAAAGAGTAATTAGACGCTTGTGTGACATCAAGACATTTCAGATAATTTTTAGGAGATGCAGTTTTTTAGATGTAAGCATCTCTTGGAGTCGTTTAGTGCACTCTTTAAATCTGAATTTATGTTGAGGTGATCTGTGCTGTTGCCATTCCTTTCTGGCTCTTCTTTTTTCACATACGAGACATTCAATATCCGTAGAACAAATTCTATCAAACCTAGTCTGCGGATGGGAGGTAGTAGCATGTTAAGCAGCATGTGTAATCATTTTGTAAAGGTTGGCAATGTTAGCTTCAATATCTTCGGGTGTTCTTAGCGCAATGAGGTAAAGCACTTCTCAGTGGGCTACAGATTGTAATGATCGTGGGAGAGTGAACGGACAAGAGATCTAGGGAAGATACAACGTGAATTAATTCCCTAGAAATATTTTTCATGACCAAAATCTATAACATCCAGGATTTTATGTATGTCAGTAGGCCAGTAAGTGGGCTCCCCACTCGAAATGACGTCCAAGCCCATTTTTGAAATTGTGTTGAACAACGCTCGACCTCTGGGAGTGATAAGACGCGAACCTCTGAAAGTATGTTTTGCATTGTAGTCGCCAGCTGCTACAAAACAAGGTCCAAGGGATTTGTAGAAATTCTCGTATTGATCGTCAGTGACTGAAAATCTGGGAGGGGAGTAAATTGATGATATCACAAAATTTGTACAAAAATTTTCAATGCCAATATTCGTTGCTTGTAGACGTTCTTCACAAATGTTCTCAAGAATATGATGCTTGAGTATTGACTTTATTAGAACTGCTGTTCCACCGCAAACTCTTCCTCTTGGGCCCTTTGAATCATATAAGGAGTAGCCATGAATTTTTAATATACTTCTTGAAGTCAAATGAGTCTCGGAAACCAACATTATGTCAATATTTTTTTTCCGTGAGGAAGTGCTACAGATCATTTTTATGTTGGCGAATGCCGTTTGCGTTCCAGAAACATATTTTAACGTGCTCATGGCTTGTTAACTAATGCTTGAAGCAGAGTATTCTGCATTCTCAGCATTTTTTGCATCAGTAATCCAATCATATTTGTTGTAAAATTATTTATAATTTGCACCAAATTGTCAATATTAGCTTCAAGGCGACTAAAGTTAGAGCTTGAGTGTGCATGCGTTGAATTATTTGGAGGTGGAACATTTTGTGTGGAAATAGAACTAGTCTTAGCTGCATCGGCATACGATACACGTGAAGTAAATGATTGGCTCATTTGAGCAAAAGTTGCGGAGTAAGCGTTTGCTGTTTGTACTGGAGCTGATTTAGCTCTTTGCACTATAGTCTGTTTAACGAAATAATATACAGGACATCCTCTGTAGTTAGCGGTGTGATTACTTCCATAATTACTGCATTTTTTTCTGCTAGATCTTTAGGTTAAGCACAACCAAAAGTACCGTGAAATTCACCGCAGATAACACAAACTCAAGGTAAATTGTATTAAGTTTTTGTGCGCCCATATTCTTGACATTTATCGAACTGCACGGGATTTGAACGCTTTTGTGGTTCTTCAACTGTTATTTTTCGGTATAAGAGACATTTTAAATTACAAATTGGATGAGTCTAGTTTTTTTTCAGTTTTATATCGTTTGGTTCAAGTTCAACGCGAAATAGAGGTTGAGGAATCTTCTCCCTATTTATTTTGTTAGATATATTTTTTACCTTAAATCCCTGGAGGAGGAGTGCATCTTTTATTTCCTCGGGAACAACATAAGAATCTATGACCTTCAATATAATCTTCATGCCTTTAGCACTCTTAAGCTGATATGTGTAGAAAGTTTTTTTCCTCTTTTCAAATTCACTAATCATTTTGCGAAAATATTTTTCTTCATAAATTTGAATTTTCGTTTCATCAATGTTACCACGTTTTATTGGAACAGTATGAAATTTATTCTCACCAATGACCGAGATTAATTTTTTTAGTAACAGCATTTGAATTTTTTATCTCAAATAGATTGGTGGCGGCTTGGATAATTTGCTCGTGGATACATCGGGTTTGTTTTTGTCATCTTGCAATATTTGAAAACGATTTTGACGGTTAGTAGAGGATGCGCTATTATCCCTAGATATTTTTGGAGCAGATGAAATTTTAGAAGACTTTGGGCTTCGCCCGCGCCTTACCACAGTTATATATCTGTCCATTCCGACTTGGACCTTGGGTTTTGGGCTGCTCTTATCTTCAGTGAAAACTTGTTTAAGTGATGACATTGCTATAATTGTTGAGATATCAAAATGTTTTTTTTTTATATGAATTTGGATGAAGTTTTCTTTTGAAAACAATAGAACTAAACAATTTGTGCTAAGTAATAAATAAGATATATACTAACGATTAAAGAAAGTCATAGTCAAAAATTAAAAAAAATTTGAATGTCAGCTATCTTGGAAACTGTATGAGATAAAATATTGCTTTAAGCATGTTTTATATTGGTTTCTTCACGTTGATTGTCCCGCTGAAATTGGTCCATATTTACAAAAGTTACAAGCTCCGAAAGAATTTCGATACCCGCAGTTTCCCACTTTGAGGCTCTTCGCAGCTACTCTGTCTTAGAGCAGGCTGCCTTAAAATATGCTTTCTCAAAATTTTAACACTTCTACTTTCCAAAACAGTTGATTACATCGAAATCGGTTAACTAGTTCAAAAGTTGCGGACTTTTTACCACTTTTTTTAATTCACGCCACTGTGCACTATGTGCTTAAGCCAGAAAGTAAAACTACCAAGCTCCGAGTATTATTTCATGCTTCTGCAAAATCCTCAACAGGCTTCTTTCTCTCTTAACAACATATTATGTGTTGGTCCCCCAACTCAAGGAGACCTCTTTGGTCTGCTACTACGATTTCGAATGCCAAGATTTGTATTCTGCACAGACATAGAAAAAATGTACCTGCAAATCCTAGTTGACCCGGCACACAGTGGACCATTTTGCGAGATGGTGGTCAGAAATATATAACTTGACTGGATTAGAATTTTGTATTGCGGTTTTTTGTGCACTAGGTGAGACCACGCTTTAAGTTTAAGATATAAAACTTTAAAATCGACTGGGTGGAGAAGTAGATAGTTATGATAGATTTAAAATGCATTTTAAGTTTTAGCTGATTTTTGGTACAAAAGCGAGGTATTAAAACTTGTTTAAAAGATTTGTTTTGCACAGTCTTATATTTTGTGTCACATTTACAACTTATACTTATTAAAAACTTAAATTCTTTCAGAAAGTGCCAAACTTTGGTCCCTGTGATATTTTTAGTACGAAGGGCCAAAGGTTGGTTTTTGAAGAATTTTGAGTTAAAAATTAGTTTATTAAACGAACATCCAAAAATGCAAACATTGTTATAAATTTTCCTTTTATGAGCTTTTAAGTTGTTTTTTTTTATTTAAATAGAAACTTACATATTCTTCATTAAATATCATACGTAAACTTTTATTATTAATTTGTAAATTTAAAAATTAAAATTACTGTTATTTAAACAATTTTAGTAAATGTTTCTTCTTAATAGCTTTGACATTCATCTTCTAGAAGTAGTTTAGCTTCGACGTCTAATTCAATAGGGCTACTTTTCCAATTTTGTCGAATATTGGACATATGAGACGCGCAAAATAGAAAGGGACCTAAGGGTAAAAACCGGTTTTGTTCAGGAGAGCCATTTTAAAGATTTAAATACGTATATCTTTGGTGTACCATCACTAAGCGTGTTGGTATTGGTTTTATTTAAAAGCGACACATCTCATGACGACAGGAACGTGTTGATCAAGCTTGAAAACGCGCGTAGGTCGTCCCTACCACTTGTTTTGTGTAGTTGGTTTTTACTGTTTTTTACCTAGCGCGCTGTTTCCATGAGTTTGATATCAATTTTGCTCGCGTTTTTTCGAATCCAAGTTTATTTTCTGAAATTATTAATTGTGAATTATAATAAATACTCATTTATAATTCTTTTAAATCGTGAATAGCACTCTGTTAGTACGAAAATTTTTTCACATAACCTTATTATGTTGTTCGCGAAAATAATTTGAAACTAATAACATTCTTACTGACTGTTTTAGAATGAAATGGTGGACGAATTCGAAGAAGTAGATTTACTTTATCGCTTCCCTGATGACGAGGATGATGACCATCAGTTCTCAGAATTATCGGATAGTGACTCTGAAGATGATACCGATAATATATACCTTGATAAATCTGATCTTGATTTAGGCGAAGGAAAGGTAGCTGCTCGACTGTATGGTTCAAAAATACCTCCGTGTTGTTCAAATCAATGCAATGAAGTGATCTCTAAGAAGATGGTTGTAGATTTTCGTACGTCTTTCATGAATTTAGAAAAGGAATTCCAAGATTTAATTATTCTCGCATATCTGGCAGCTCACCGTGACGATGCAATGCTCAGGTCAAAAGTTACCGATCGCGAGCTATGAAGAAACGGTACAATCAGATATATTATTTTCGAAGTTTGCCGATATGCCGTGATATGTACTTCTTCCTGTATGGAAGTTAAATGGAAATGTAATGGAAATTAAACGCTATAAAAATCTAATCGAACATTACGACAAAAATGGTGTTTATCCACGCGAACGTGGCATGACGAATAAAATTAGTCGTACAGATGCTTTAACTACTTTGGAAAAAAAAGAAATTGTTTCATTTATCTGCCGTTTTGCTGAAACTTTTGCTATCACTTAACCTGGACGTCAACCAAATCATCGTGATTATCGTTTATTGAAACTTCCAACTACTGAAAGTAAGACTTCTGTTTACACTAGATACACCAACAGCATCGAACCGGGTGGTAAAATCGTAAAACTTCGCACTTTCCAAACGCTATGGAAGAAATATTGTCCCTACATCGTCACTATGAAGCCGGCGTACGATGTGTGCGAATTGTGTCGAAATCTTGCAAAAGATGTTGTTAATACAGTAAACGTTACTAAAGTTGAAAAAGAAGCAGCATCGAAGGTATATTCTGATCATTTGCAATCTGCCAGCACTCAGCGAGAGTACTATAACGACTTGAGAATATTAGTCAAGCCTGATCCAAATGCCATGTATCCAGGTATTCCAGAGGAGGATTATCTAGTAATATCTATAGATTATGCTCAAAATGTTAGCTTTCTGTCGGGTCCACAGCAAATAGGAACTGCATACCTTAAATCAGGTCGAAAAACAGCAATTTTCGGAATTACAAAAAACGTCAAAATGTTCAACACATCTTCTGTATTGACGAAAGCGATTCCATTGGAAAAGGTACGAATTCAGTAATATCAATGCTTGATTACTACCTACGAGAAATGCATTTAACTAAAAAATTACTGATATTCGCTGATACCTGCGATTTAAAAAATAAAAACAATGCTATTATACGATATTTACAACACATTGTCGATACTTCCAGATGTGAGTCAGTTGAATTGAACTTTTTGTTAAGCGGACATACAAAGTTTTCGGAGTTTTTAAATCAAAATATGCACAAACTAATGTCAACTGCTTCATGGATGTAGTTGTGTTAGAATGGATTTAAATTTCCTATTTACCTATTCGACTGGAGAAAATGGGACGAATACTTCCCCACTAAATATAAAACTTTAATTGGAATATCGAAGTATCATCACTTTGTATTTATTGCTCAGTCACCAGTGCAATGTAAACTGTTTGCGAATTCAGCCAGCATAAATGAAAACATACATCTGAGTAACAATACCAGTTTCGATGACAAACCAATTATAATTCTGTCACCAGGGTTATCGATGAAGCGTCAATGGTACTTGTATAAAGAGATCCGGGGTTTATGTTTTGACGATTCAAAAAAAGATTCGGTTGCTCCTCTTCCTTTGGTTTCTGGAAATGGAAACGAAGAGGAGGATTCGGTGGAAGTGGACAATCCTCAAGAAGTGGAGATTAAAATGATTTTTCTATTTTTTTAAATTGTTCATAAGGAAAAAAATAAATAAATAAATGAAAATAAATAAATTTTACCGTTAGGTTGCTTTCTATTTGTGCTTAGAATCGTCGACTTCAATTTCAGAAAAAGCGCATATCTCTGGGAGGGAACACTTTTGGGGCATGGGATCAGTCTCATTCGATGCTCAGATGTTGTCCCTTTCATTATGCGCTGTCACATATAGGGATCTGATGTGCATAATAAAATAGCAATCAAGTCTTCATTAGTACAGCATCTGGAAATTTTTCGTGTTATGCTCGCGAAAGAATCTGTAGTCTCTGTTTCTTTTTATTGCGCTTCTTCTCCTATTGGTAGCATATTGTGTTGAATTATTTGTTCCCCATGGTAAAAAATTTTGTGAACTGTGGATGTCATATATCTCCAAGAGTATTTTTCGTTGTAAGGTATACCTGTTTTTTGGCGTACTCTCCAAATTCTTTTGCATTTATCTTTTTGCTGCATGCTAGAACTTGTAATATAATGTTGAATCGTCTTATTAGTTCCAATCCTACACCTGTAATAGACGATGCAGTTTCTGGATTTGAAAAAAATCTCCTTGCTGTATTTCCATCATTTGTGTTTTTTTTCTCCTTGCTTTGGCTGATCGATCATTATGCCTAATTCTAAATATTTTTCTTGAATTTGTTTTTTTCTTTGCTTTCTTTTTCTTTATTTTTTTTTCTCACTGTTTCGTCTAAAGGACCAAAATCCAAATCATAACTTAATTTAAGCATGTGCTCCATAAAACGAATTCTAACATGAAAAGGGACAATCCAAATTCGTATGTTGCCTTAAAACTATCATCTTCAGGAATGTGATGGCTGCTTAAATGACTTGATGTCTGTTGGCATATAATGCAACTTGACGATGCTTTGCAGCAGTTACAGCTTGTGCAACTTTACCACCAATCATTGTGAGACACATTTTAAAACTTATTTTGATTTCCTGTTCACCTACTATAAATATTACAGGTTGAAGGACTTGAATTTGATCTTTTATCTTTTTGACCCTTTATTGGTCTGCAATACTTTGTTGATGAGGGTGTTTTATTTCTCCATATATCAATTTCAGTTGCTCTTCTAGTTGACGGCTCAAGGCCGGTATAACTTCTTGTTAAGCGCAATGGAACGAAAGATACCATAAATAAATCAGCATCTGATGAATTTTCGGCATTACACTGCTTGTATTGTCTCTGACCAGAGGACCCATCATATTCCCATGTAGAAATTAATGTAATGCTGCCAGTTCCAAGTTTTTTAAACGATCAGTATCAAGTATATTTAACAAGCGTTCGGCAGTGTGTTCAAGAATATCTTGCAATTTTATTTCTGCTGAAGAGGAAGTAACAGTTATAGCAGTTTGTGGATGTAAGCATTCTTTTTTGACAGCAACTATATCTCTATACTCTGGAAAAATCCCAGAATTCTTTTCATTAATGTCTTTGATGAGTTCGAGTTCGTCATTATGCTTTGCTGGTCGACCCTGTTTTCTACATCCATTGGCACTTGAAGGTGAAATTTAAAAAACAAGTACCTTTGACAACTATTCATGGTCACGTTCGTACATCCTTTGCTTACTGTAAGAGTATTCAACGTACCGTTTTTCAATGTTTTTCCAAAATTTATAATTTTTTGTTTATGTATTATAATTTCTTCTATATTTCATATGTTAAAAAATTTATATCTAATTACCTTCTTTGATTATTGATTTTAAGACAATAAAAATTTAATAATTAAAATTTACATATAAATCAAATTAAATATCAGCTACTTCATACAATCAATTGAAATTAGAAATTAAATTACAGTAAGTGTTTATGTAATTTTTCTTATCAGTTTTTTCATTACAAGTATATCTCTCAAATTTGACAATTTGGTTTACTTCATATACTTGTAATTTAAATTTGTTCTGTTCTGTTCTAAGTTTTTATGCATTTTCAAAATAAAACTCATGTTTATTTGATTTAGCATGTTTAGCCAATGCTGATAAATTAGTATTTATATTTGAATTTTTACAGTCATATTCGTGTTGTTTTAGTCTTTTTGTTAATTTTTGTGTTGTTTGACCTATATAAACTGCATTAAAATTTTTTCAATCAACTTTATAAACAACGTCAGATTTTTGTCACTTTTTTAAACGTTGTTTTAGATTTTCAAAAAACTTATTACCGGACTTTAAAGTTGGCCTCATGACAAGTTTAACATTAGGTGTAAAATATCGACATGATTTAGAGACTTTTTCAGATAAATTAGGAACATAAGTCATTGATGCGTAATTAACTTGTGATGTTGTTATAGAAATATTATTAACAGTAGTCGAGAGATCAGGATAACTCAATTGTGTTGCATTAATATTATTATCTCTATTTCCTAGTTGCCTAACCGAAAAAATAAGTCGTTTAATAATATTTATTCTAAAATTATTTTTTTCAAGTATCTGTTTAATACGCTCCAAATTATCTGACAAAAATATTTTGTGTGATAAACTAAACACTTTATTAATAATTTAATATTAATATTTATTAATATTGTTAATATTAATAATTTTTGGCTGTATTTTCTTTCATATGAAGTGGATGAGCTAAATAATGATTTAAAATGCGGTTTGATGCTATTTCTTTATGGTACCAATTAGTTATTATTTTTCCATTATCTTTGTGATGAATAGTTGTATCTAAGTAATTTAGCTGTTTATTTTCTTCTATTTCTATAGCAAATTTAATTTACTATAGGTAATTAATCAAAAATTGTTTTTGTCTTACCGTGATAATTATATTTGCTGTTTTTTCTCTCATATAAACGTTTAATTAATTTATTATGCTTTAATTCTAAAGATGATGTGGGATCACTATTTAATTGTTCAAAAATTTCTGTATTATTTAGGAATTCATTCATTTTTTGCTTATATTCTGATTTTTTTCCAACAATTGTAATATTACTTTTATCACTATGTGACACATATATTTCCGGGTGTTCTTGTAAAAATTTTGATGTAATTTTAGCCGTTTTTATCTTTTAATGATTTGTAAATAAGTATGTAAGATTTGATCGCATAGCTTGTCTAATATGTTCATCAGTGAAGTGCGTTATAATAAATTCAATATCTGCTATCAAATCAAGTACAATTATTTCTTAAACTGGTAACGCCAATTTTGGACCTAGACTTAAAAAAACCATCATATGTTTTGGTAAGTCAATATCAGATATGTTTTTATTAAATGATTCATTATATCTGATATCTTGATTTGGATGTTGATCAATTTTTAATCTTGATAGTTTCAAATGTAATCTCTTATTGTTGATTTTTATTAATTTTTGATAACAATTGTTATTATCATTAGTCAGGCTATTAACATCAATTTATTCTTAAGTTCAGTTATTAATTGTTGAATTAAGAAATGGCAATCATGTATTTCTGCATTCAACATTCTTATATTTATGTCATTAACTGCATTTTCAATTATTTTAATCGCCTTTTTACATTGCAAAGTGTAATTAATTATTATCTTTTGTGTTTTTTTCTTGTTGAATTTGGTATAACTTTTATACGACGACATTTAAGAAGAAAAACTAGTCTTGCCTTTTGTTGAGCCAATTTTTTGATATTGCGATTCATTGTTACATTCCTTCTTGAAATAATAATCATTATATGTCAATAATTAGACGTTGACTGAATTAATTGTATAATGATTTATTAAATAAATCAAATTTTGTGTTGCTGGATCCTCGTAATTATATTTTTCAATATTGTTTTGCTTCTCTTGATCCGTTTAAATAAAAAAACAATGTAAATTTGTTTTTTAATCTATATATTTCGAACCCTTTTGGTTCATCTTCAGGATCAACAATAATACATTATTAGTTTTTTTTTAAATTACTATAGAATTTATATCTAAATACCTTCTTTGATTATTGATTTTAAGACAATAAAAATTCAATAATTAAAATTTACATATAAATCAAATTTGTTTGTTTAGTATATGCAATTCCATATCATGAAAATCAATACTCTTATTCCATATCATGGAAATTAATACTCTTACTCGCAAATAAAAAATATATACAGGTAGACAGGCAACATCACAACCAAAAAACGAGCACACGATGGGTTAGAAAGCCACAGCACAAACAATAGACGCGCACCCATAAAGCTAGCCACAAAAATATTTTGCATACATTTTTTTCGGAATTTCCATTTTAATTTGAATTTAATAATCATAAAAAAGAAACTGAAACTGTACTTCTACCTAACGAGTGCTTGTTATATGCCTTTTTAAATCAGTTAAAAAAGCAAAGTATATTTGTGACCTTAATTATATAAATTTACTTTACTAAAGTAGTTGAATAGTGTATGTGTCTCCCCCATTAATTTTAATGGGGTAATAAAAATGATGTTAATTAGCCAATGAATGAGGTGATAAAAAATTAATGGGGGTGTCGGCTTTGTTTGATGTGTGTGTGTTTATATTTGGTGTTTGTTTACATATATTTTATGTGTTTATGTTTCGTCCGTCTGTCGGGCGTATTGATTTCCGTTTGATTGTTTATATTTGGAGGCTGTCGGTGGCGCGTTAGTTCTTGTGTGTCTGTCTGTCCGTGGGAATTTGTGGTAGTTTGATACTTGGTGATAAATTTTGTTTATATTAATTGTGTGCATGTGTGTTTTGTGTGTATGTAATGGCATCCATTCATCCATCTATGCTGTACGCTTGTTTGTCTGTCCTTCTTGAGATTGCGACTTGTACTCGCTGGCGTATTAATGATTAACAAAAATGAAATGAATAAAAAATTGTTGTCAAGTAATGATTTTGGAAGAGAATAATTTGTAATTAATTCTGATAAATGTATACACATTTGATATACATAAGTATGTATGTACATACATATATAAGTACATTCAGTCATAGGAAGAAATATTTGTTTACATTAAATTTTGAGAAGTATGCATGCTCGAGATCGCTTCTATGTTGACCCTAAAACTTTTTCGCTATTTGTTTACATGAAATTTTTTGTCAAGTGGTTGATGTGAAATTATGTATAAATTTGTTGTGCATGCTTCTGCTGGACATCTCAATATAAATCTACAAACAAATGTAATAACATGATAATGTTTTTTAAATTCTCCTTAGAAACAAATAATCGTCTGATCGATTAAATTTGCAATTGTGTTGCTAAGTATAAAACATGCTGATGAAATTTGTTTATGCAACATATTAAATCTATGAGTATGTATTCGAATATGTACATATGCATGTACTATATGTATGTACGTATGTTTGTTTATTTTTGTATACATCTCAACCACCAATACTAATTTTTGACGACAAATCTTTGTTTGGCTGTATCAACTAATTTCTTTAATAATAATAATAAAACATTGGTTAATAGTGCTGAAATCATTTCATTTTTATTGAATAAATTTAAATAAAAATAATTGTAATTGTTAGTTGTACAAAGTTAAAACAAGTTTAAAGGGTTGCTTCTTTTGATAATAAAGTAGCATTTCTTAATGCACAAACACCATTATAATGATAACTGCAATATAGTAGATGATCTGGATACTTAGTATTCATTTGCTTAAAGTTGATGCAGCCAATATCCTCTATATTTAAAATTTTGTTCCGCAATATTTTTTCTAACCATCGTTTTTTTTTCTTCACCTTTAACACATATTTCGGCGTGTCCTACATTGGCTTTTAAAAATTTACAAACGTTTTGATATGAAGTAGTTCCATCGTTCCAGCTTAAGTGATGATAATGTTTTGTTAACCAGTTTGCTTCTCTTTGCTTTTTTGTTGTTAAAAATTTAAAATCAAAAGGAGGTTTTATAATAAAATTGAAGTTTTGATTATTGTTGAAAACTACTGCTACTTCTTTTGGTATGAAATCATTTGAATTACTTTTAAAACCTTGCAAGTCTATGAAAACTGTATTATTTTTCATCTTTTTTTTAATTTATAAGATTTTACGAACTTGTCCTCTTATAGGTATGTATTCAATTAAACGATCATGAATAAGAATGCAGTAAGCTGATGTTTTGGCTGGAATGTTTGTTGCTGTTTCAAATTCAATTTTTATATCAATTGGTCCGTTATTAAGCGTTTCGTTTTGATAACTAACATCTACTACAATAATGGGCGCATTATTCTTGAACTCTTGAGAAGTTAGGAGAGGTTGTGACTCCTTCATATAATAGTTTTGTTGAAATCTTACATACATATCATATAGAATTGCGTAGCGTTCATTTTTAAATTTTATGTTAAGATCATCATATGGATATGAAACTGAATTCAAATGTACTTTTAGATTAGTGAGATCGCAATGAACAAACTTTTTTTCTTGTTGAAATGCAATCACTACAAAATGGGGTCGCTCTCTACTTGCAGCCATCTTTACATTCCAGATGTGGCTAGTTCCTGCAGTTAGTTGTGGATTTACATGACAATCCCAACTGCGGAATGCTATTGGTATAGAAGCAGCATTGTTTATAATTTTAATCATATTCAATTTACTATGATCGGATAAGTGTACATGGGGAATTCTCCATGAGATTAGCGAAATTGTAAGTTTTGGTTTGTCAGTAGAAGTACTCGAATGTACAAGATCGTCATCACTCTTGTTACGCAAGAGTATTAATTCATGTTTACCATTTAGTATTATTTTATTATAGTCTTCGGCAAAGCCTGAGAGCATTTTAAGTGGAACATAGAAATTAAAATATCCATTTTCAATATTCAAATTATCAATTTTGTTCCATCCAGCATTTTGCATGACAGTGCTTTCCGTTGGTGATAAAGAAATCAGATTTTTTATGGTACTTGTCTGTCCTAAATATCTTGTATGATCAATTTCAATACCATTAAGTTCATAACGGATTTCATCAAAGAGATACGCTACAAAATTGTTTTTTAATTTAATGCTTAAATCAGAGGATTTTGTGCTTTTATCATCTACAACAAATCCTTCCACATATATATAACTTTCACTGGGCAATACGTACAAATCTTGATTTTGTATTGAAATACGAATTTCATCATTATTGTTGTATGATTGTAGATATGGTACATATGTGTGATAGTCTTTTTTGATTATGCTCTCATCAGATAATGGCTTATCTAGTACATCCATTATTGAATTCATTTTTTCGTTTTTAATTTTAAATTTAAGGACTTGAGAAAGTTTTGATTTGATTTGGTTAGATTTTTTCGTGAGACTGATCTCTTCAACTGCCGCTTAGGTTCTGGTATAGTTTTAGAATTAAATGCAGCTTTATTCTTTGATATGTTAGTGTTATATAATATCATTATTTAGTTGGTCTCAAATGTATGCGAATGGTTATTTCCTCTTCTCGGAAATTTATTAGGTCACCGTGCTGATCAACCACGCGTAGAGCTAGTGAACTAATCTCTTGGGAGTTGACTGGTAAATAAATTAGATTTTTAGGGATTTCATCTATTTTATAGCCAGGAGGAACATTAATCGGAAACTCATGTAGTGTATGTGCCTTGGAATTGTTCATGTATGTATTAACAGCGATACTGCTTTCAACTCGCAAGAGATTTACCTTAAATATATTGACTGGAAGATCTGAGTAATGATCATGGTTTGGAGTCAGGATTTTAGTATTGAATCCTAAAAGTTTTCCAATTGTATTTTCTTTATTAAAATCTATTACATCTTTAGAGCTGTTAATTTTTACTTGCATTGTATTGTTATTAGCTTCTATTCGAATTTTATTTGTTGGACTACAGACTTTATATTGCTTATCTAAGTAATCAACTATATCATTTAATTCATAAGATCCAATTGGTATTTTAATTACATGTTCTCCTATGTGAAACATATTGTTATAGACGTCTACATTCGGTATGCTATTATATGAATGAAAAGCAGTTAAAGCGCACTCATAACCACCATTTAACTCTATAGGAGGGAAGTAATTTGCAGACAACTCTGATGAGTTAGAGCTCAAAGTAAGTGTTATTGACATTATGACAACCTGATTACAAATAAATGAAAACTTACTGTAATGTTGTTTATAAAAACGATTTATTTCTTATTTTAAATATATATATTACATTATGTGCTAAATATAAGTAATGTTGTTGTTATTGTTTTACTCCAACTACAATATAGCATCTTTACTTATCCAAGAATTATGCTGACTAGAAAACCCCAACCATTTAACATATGCCTCCTCTCCTTTAGTTTTAAGAATTTTTTCAACCAGATATGTATTGGGATATCTAGTTTTTGAAAGTTCTTCTTCATAGAATCCACCTTCAATAGGATTTCCGAGATGATCTTCTAATATGTATGTTGTAGGATATGTATTTTGAACTCTTTTAATTGTGAAAATTTCTGTTGTCCAATTTGGTGTATAGCCCTTTTCAAAAATATGCTTATATTTGCTTATGCGAACATGATCTCCTACATTAAATTTAGACATTTTAAACATCTTTAAATGACTGTATACTGTATTTAACAACTTTTTCTCATTTTTTGAGTTAACTTTAATAGGAGACATTTTAATTGTGCGATGAAATTTGTTATTATATGCATAAAGTAAATCTTTATACATATCAATCCACTTATATAAACCATTAAAGCTAAATTCTTTCCACATCATCCCTTTTAATGTTCTATTAAATCGTTCTACTATTGATGCTTTCATAATGCTATATGTTAAGTAGTGATTAATGTTGTATTTATGCATTAATTTTCCAAAGTGTTTGTTGAAAAATTCTTTACCATCATCTGTTTGCAAGTTTTTTGGAACTCGTCCTAATTGAAAAATATTTTCCATTGCCTTGGTTGTTTCGAGTGCAGTTTTTGTTTTTAGCGGTACTGCCCATGCAAATTTTGAGAATGTGTCAATTACAGTCATCAAAAATCGATAATTTCTATTTTTCGATGAAAAACTACCCATTTCAACTAGATCAGCTTGCCAAAGATCATCTAATCCTTCCATCACAACTCTACGGCGTACAAAAATTTTTCGTGCTTGCTTATGGAGTTCGTCAACTAAGTTTCTTTTTGGAGACATTGAGTAGTTTTACGGATTTGTGGGGGAGTGTTGTGATCTACTTGATGCACTTTCAGCTATTGATACGAACATGTAATTTTCTAATCTATAAATTTTCTCATTCAAGAGTTCAATTTGTTCTTCAAAAGATGATTTAATTTTTAAAATGTTTTTTTCAATTTTATAATTGTCTTCTATTTGTAATTTTATTTCCCTTTGTAATTCCTCGATTTGTACTTGAATATTTTCTTGAATTAGATTATTGTCTTCCTTGAAGCTATTTAATAATTTGACTTCTAGTTTTTCGATTTGAGTTTGCAGAAACAATTTATTGACAGCATCGTTTTCCTCCAGAGCTTTTGCAACATTTTTGATCCTTTTGTTTTGGACATCAATGTTGTTGTTCGTATCCATAAGGAACCCCAGCAGTTTAGGTGCATTTTTAATAGAAATTATATCACTAGTATCGTTTAAATAATGTCCAAACTTATCAACAGACATACTTCATACATATGTAAATACTTTATTAGAGTTAATGTATTATATTCGCTTCACGTAATTCTTCAATAATTGATACAATCTCGTTGTTGTGATTAGTATGACCTGCAGCTTGTGATGCAATCAGTAGTCGAAGACGATCTACTAACTCATTGGGATCATCCCAATATATATAGTTTTGTTCTCGAGGGTTAAGGTGCATAATTCCATCACCTTTATAATTAGGAATTGCTGCATTTGCTACTACACTACTCTTCTGAGTATTTTCTTTAAATATTTTTTGAATTATATGCTTATATTTATAACCTCTCGTCCCCTTGATCTGACCATCAGGATTAAAGCCTCTCCTGCATGCATTAGTTGTAATTAAAATTTTTTTTGTAGATTTCAAGTTCAAATTTGTCATAGTTTTTTGGTTTTTTATGAAACATTAAAGAAAACAAGCCAGGTGTTAGAGCCCATCTTTGACCACCAACTTGAATTTTTTCTTTATTTAACTCAATGTTACTACTACCAAATTTCCATTCGTTATTGTAATCTCTATGTGGACCATAGTAAGTATCTAATTCATTTCTCGCTTCCAAGAGTGCTAAGTCTGTACAACTCTCTTCAGTATTGGAAGTCTGTGAGTAAAACTCATCTTCATCCTTATCACTGACGTCATTGGCATCATTAAATAAAATGGTGTTATCAAATATTGATCCTTCTACAAGTTTCTTTGGTGTACTTGTCTCTACCTTGACTGATGCTTTCAAGGATTTTAAACTTTTGTTATTCTCAAGTTTTGTTTGGAATTTACTTTCTTCTTTCTTGGGTATTCTTTCAATATTTTTAGAACTATTTATAAATTCTTTGAGAGGTTCTGTTATAGGTTTAAATGTATCTCTTAGTTGTTCAAGTGTATCTATTTCAGCAGATTTTATACTACGGAGCTTTTTCTTCAAGACATTTCTTGTTGTAACCAGCTCTTTTAAAACTTTCTCATCCATGTTTAGTAGCGTCAAATATCAGATCAGTTATCAGGTATCAGAACAGGTTATCAGACCAGTTAACAGGTATCAGAACAGATTATCAGACCAGTTAACAGGTATCAGAACAGCTTATCAGACCAGTTAACAGGTATCAGAACAGCTTATCAGACCAGTTAACAGGTATCAGAACAGGTTATCAGACCAGTTAACAGGTATCAGAACAGATTATCAGACCAGTTAACAGGTATCAGAACAGATTATCAGACCAGTTAACAGGTATCAGAACAGGTTATCAGACCAGTTAACAGGTATCAGAACAGGTTATCAGACCAGTTAACAGGTATCAGAACAGATTATCAGACCAGTTAACAGGTATCAGAACAGCTTATCAGACCAGTTAACAGGTATCAGAACAGGTTATCAGACCAGTTATCAGGTATCAGAACAGGTATGTGATCAGTTTATCAGTTAATGTTATTAGACCGGTATTATTAGGTTGCTGATCAGATTATCAGATCAGGTTTTATGCATCTGACCAATTATAAAAAATAGATGTATAAAGTTTAAAGCCAGATTAAGAACTAAAGACTACCTTTTATGTGAAGTAATTTATATTGTTATGAAATAATCAAATTGTTTTCTGTAACGACCATTGTTTAGTTCATTATCTTTGCTTATCATCAAAAATTCATATTTATCCTTCCAACACTCTCGACAAATTTCTTGAAACTTCACAAAATTCATATCGCTTGCCACATGATCACTATAAACATGCTTCATATTTTTCTCATCTTGTTTAAATATTATAATTACATTGGCATTGTCTCTTATCAAATGTTTTGGAATTCTGGTATACGTTTGACATAAGTAAAATGAATCAACATTCTTATGTCGTCCCATACAAAAATATGCACGTATATTATTTTGCTTTTCGCATGCAACATCGTCAAATATCATAATTGAATTGCTTTTAGCTTCATTAGGGGGAATAACGGATTCATTGTCTGTAAATGTGTAATATCCCATTCCTTTTATTGGTAAAATTAAATTTCTCAGGTATTCATATTTCGGCTGATATAACGATTTTGAGTATAAATAGATGTTTTTAAACTTGAGTCCATTAGGACTTTCTATCAAGCTAATCATAATATTAGTCTTTCCACAATTTGATGGGCCAACTATTAGAGCACGAATAGAATTGGTAAGAGGGAACTATGCTTTATTTTTGATCTAATGTTTGATGAAGCATCAACATTACGGATTAAAATATTTTTATGTTGTTTTACTAACTGCATTTTTATAACTAAACGCAATTTATAAATACTGCCTTTTATTATAGAAAAAATAAAATAATATGGTTATACGATATCGTAAATCATTTAGTCATAACAAAACTGTCATTGGAGAAGGTTTAGTTAACAATATAATAAACTCTCTACCTGTTGAACTTCACCTTCCTGGATATCAGTACTGTGGACCTGGAACAAAACTACAAAAACGTTTACGTAGAGGTGATAAAGGAATTAATATATTAGATTCTGCTTGTAAAGAACACGACATTGCTTATTCTCAAAATAAGGATTTAAATACTAGACATAAAGCTGATAAAATACTTGAAAACAAAGCTTGGAACCAAGTTCTTTCAAAAGATAGCACTCTCACAGAAAAATCGTTTGCATATATGGTTACTAACGCAATGAAAGCTAAAACAAAATTCGGAATGGGTGTGGAGAAAAAGCAAAATAAAAAAAAAGTTTAAATGCTAAAAAGCTGTTTAGCACATCAATTAGAGCTGCATCAAAAATGTTGCAGAAGAAAAAACCGTTGGATATTAACTCAGCCATTAAAATTGCACGAAAAACTATTAACAGTTCTTTGAAGAGGAAAAAATCACAAATTATAGCACCACGTATAATACGTGTTCCAAAAATTGGTGGTTTTCTGCCATTAATTCCAATTTTAACTGCTCTGGGCGCAATTGGCAGTCTAGCGACTGGAGGTGCTGCTATAGCGAAGACTGTAACTGCAACAAAAAAATGCAAAAAGACAACTTGAGGAAGCAGCTAGACATAATAGAGCGATAGAATCTATAGCAGTAGGTGAAGGACTTTTCCTCAAACCTTATAAGAAAGGTTATGGTTTGATTTGTAAAGAAAACTCAAAAAACTAATACAAATGCTGCCCACTAGACCATTGACTGATGTTGATCTACAAATTTTTTCATCAAAAATTCCATATTTTAGAGGAGTTTATATGTTGAACACTCTACCAAAACGTGAGAGGAAAAGAGAATGTGGAATAATAAATTTAGATATGTCAACAAGACTCGGCACACATTGGGTAGCATATTTTAAAAACAATAAAGAAATAGAATATTTCGATAGCTTTGGAAACTTACAACCTCCTGCAGAAGTAATCAAATATCTGGGTAAAAATATAAGATACAACTATAATCAATATCAGAAGTTTAATACATTTAATTGTGGTCATTTATGCCTTCAATTTCTTTATGAAATAAATAAAAAGACTAGAATTTAATATTAAATAATTTATAAAAAATTTTGTTTTATTATTTGCAAAATATATATATATATATATATATATATAACAATAAGTTTACACTATTGCCAAATAGGATATTGACCATTTGTGATCAAAAACTCCTCCACCTCCTCCTTATCCAAAATTAAATTTCGCTCCCCTTGTCTTTGCACACGGAATGTGCCATCTGAGAGGTGGTTGAGCTCCTCGTCCGATAGGGAGTTGCATCTGTTAGGTAGGAACATGAAGTGATCCTCCATTTCTACCTTCACAGTTGCCCCATATTTCGCCGTTGTCCTCTGGGCAGTAACAATGCGATATTTCTTTGAAATATCTAAGTCCTTGATATGAATCAAGGACTTGTTGTTCAATGAACTAAACTTTTTATTTAAATTGTGGGCAGAGTCCATTCGAAGTTGTTTTGTCTTCGAGTATTTTACTAATATTGATATTAAATGTAGATTCGATGAATCTAAGAAGTCTTCTTGAAAATATTTGTTGTGAAATAGTGAATATGTTTATGTGGAGCGAAAAGATGTAGAAAGAGACAGAAATAGAGAGAGAGAGAGAAAATAGTAATGGTAATCGAAAATTTATATGTATCATTGTGAAATCAAAATTTCAACACAATATCAAATAGTCATTCAATACGTTAAGAACTTGACAATGAAATCTGTAGTAGAAGAATTTCTTAAGGAATATGAAAGATGTTTAATGCACGAACATAAGGATGCAGTACTATGTTTTCTTCACATGCTTAAAGAAAACGAAGACTTTGGTGTGGAGGATAATAATGATGCAGAACACTTTTCTTGTTGTCCTTGGTACAGCTCAGATTGTATAGAAGGACCAGACACGTGCAGATGCACGATTTATAATATAAGAAAAATCAATGTAATAAATTTAATCAATTCATATACGTTTATTTTTAATATCAAAAATCAATAAAAGTATAAATAAAATATTAATAAATTTCTTTTTTTTTTAGTTTTTAAAGATTATATCAAAAAGACAAAGTAAAAAAGTTATATATATATGTATATATTTATATTTTTAACAGTTTGTTTTCTTAATAATATTATTTATAAGCTAAACAATTTTGGTTTTATAACTAGATGTTAAACCATATAGATATGTATATATAAAATATGTTTATTTTTTTTTCAAAATTTCAACCTTCTTCAAGTTTATCAATTTCCATTAATAACATATCTAATTCATAATGCGGATTAGTTTCTTCAATTTGATAATGATAATGCGCAAATGTATTAATACCATCAAGTTTCACTTTTCTTTTGTCGTCTTCAAAGCTTAAAATTACTTTTTTTAGTTCACTAGTATAAATTTGATGTACTTTTGACTTAAATGTTAGCATATTATCATATATTACAGACTTATTAAATAAACAATTTTTATAAGTTGATAAACTATACTTATCAAGAATACATTTCTTTACTCCTTTAGATTTTTTAGTATCATTTTCATACTGGACGCTAAAAGAATACATTTTAGATCTCAACCCCACAAACTCTTTCATAACCTTTCCACAATTCTCATCCCTCATCATTCCCAACACCTTCTTGTTTAGACGAGGGAAACCATATTTGTTATCCTCAGGATAATCAGAAGTATCAAATTCTTGTATTAAGTCACTTTTTATATCAATATAAAAGTCATCCGTTTTTATGGTATATATGAATGAATCTGTATCCATATAATTAAGAGATAAATTTGATTTGAATTTGGGTTGCATATATCTGTAATGGAAATCGTACATTTTCCATTTAGAAAGCTCCAAGACACAAAATCCTAAATATATGGGCTTATTATAATATGTCTTGTCTCTATTCATTTCTATTGCAACCATATCGTCTGAAAATATAGACAAGCTGTGAAAATTAGACTTGGATATCCATTCTTGAGCTCCTAAGCGGTTTCGGTTCGTTCTACTCCAGTTTGTTATTATTCGTACATCTTTTCTTTTGTCCACATTCTCCATGGTTTTGCCATATACTGCGTTATTTAGTAGTTTATAGAAACTCTTTTCAAAATCATTTTTGGCGACAGCTCTGTGTTGAGTATTTAAATCAATATAATCTTTTAACCATGGAGATTGTTTAAAAGTGAGAATGCGATGAATTTTCCTTAGAACTAGACCATATTCCAAACATTGCTTAAGAACTCTGTAGTGTATTACATAGGAATTTTTCACAGAGAAATCGGTAATCAACTTCTTTTGTCTTGTTCCTAAAGGTTCTTTATTTTCAGGACAAAAAGGTAGATCATTATGCGATTCATGTAAATAAGAAGGATATTCTAAGGTTACTTCATATACATAACCATCATTTGAATTATCCTCTATATATCTAGGATCAAGGTTTAGTTCTTCACTTGTCAACCATATAAATCCACCATAAGGAAGATACTCTGACATGGCCCAGCCGTACAGATTATTAGCGTCTAAATATATTAGAAATTCTGAGGGCTTATCTTTATCAAAATCTTCTAGATATTTATTATTGGCCTTGGAATACCTTTTAACACATTGTACAAGTCCACCACGTATACCTTTTTTAAAGAAATTGTACATATCAATATCAGTTATTAACTCTAATTTAATATTTGTGTGCTTCAACATAGCATCCCATGATAGTCCTGGAGCAGTATAGTAGTGACAAGGATCTAAGTTGTATATTCCTTTACAAACACTTCGGAAGTTTTCAAATATATCAGTTAATAATAGTACATCTGATTTCAAATATAATTCCAAATAATCACGGATAGTTTTGCAATTGAAAGTATGCCAGACATCTCTGGCGTGAGCGTAATCTTCAATCGAACATTCTTTATTATTGAGTTTGTTAAAGAAATCTTCCCTAGACGGAAGCCGAGTTTCATTAAGCTTCTCAAATGAATCAAGATATTCATAAGGAAAAATACCCTTTTTTCGTATAAGATCAAACTCTGTTTTGGTTTTAAACTGACTCCTAACCGTACAGAAATCACTGTCCGAAAGATTGTTAGCTAAGGATTCTAAACTGTGAGGCATAAAGCGAAATGTATCAAGAAATCTGAGTTCAAGATTGAATTTATCGGGCATTTTAATAAATTGTGATAAAGATATGTACAATTCTTTATTAAGCGGAATGACTTTCAAATTATTTTCAATTTTACCTAACTCCTTCACAAAGAGGTGGGAGTCATAGCATGAGTAGTTATGGAAATATATTGGTATAAGCTTAGGGACTTGATAACTTAAATTACAACTTCTGTGCGCCGCTCCTCTAAATTTGCCACTTATGTGACAGTGATCTCTCACGCGATCACTATTTAAATATTTTTCACATATATGACAAATCTGAGCATTTTGAAATGATACTAATTCTTCAGGAGTTAGAGTATGCATAAGATTTATTTTTGAGAGATAATTATTATAGATTTCCTGACAGTCTCTATTCAAAAATGTAACGAATTTAACTGAAGCATCTTTTCCTGTATAAATTACTAGCTTATCTAACTTATTATTATGTTTACATTTAATGTGGTAGCTAAATGAGCAAGGAATATGTTTCTGAATATATTTAGTCTTATCACTTACACTAGTTTCTATTTTTTCTAGGACACATTCGAAATCTGCATAAATTACATAAGGGACGTCTATTTTACTTTGTTAATCTTTGAAATTTAGTGTTGAATTTTCAGGTGCCGGCAGCTTCGTTACAACTTTACCACACTCCATTTTGTGTTGAGCCATTGTATATTCTTGATGGGTGTATTGTAAACAACTATTACAAAATAATAGTTTACTACAATGTTTGGTTGTCTGTCGTTTCAAAAGTCTTAAAAAATTAAATCAATAAATAAATTATACAAATCTGTATATATGTATGTATAAATATTTTTACTTACTTTGAAATATCATTTATAAAGATATAATGAAACCGCTCAGCATTTTCTAATAACATTAAGTTAACATGATTTTGTTTCTCTTCTCTTGTGTTGTAATATGGGCCAACTATTTCATCGGTTTCTTCATCGTAACCAAATACATTTACGCTAATATTGATATTTCTTTCTTCAAATATTCTTATATCATGTAACTTTAAGGGGAAGTTTAAGAATGAAAAATCTATTGTAAAATTATTTTCTAAAGTGATTCTATTGGAATCAATATCGTCGATATTATAAGAGCTGCACCGTTCTTTATGTGTAATTGTTGAAGTAGTTAATGCTGCAATTAACGCCCACTTTAAACAGTAACTGTCATCATTTTCAATATTGATGCATGCGCGTCGGTTAGCAAGCTTTGCAGGCGAACTTATCCAATATGATCCTTTTACCAATGAAGATTTATTAACATTTATTTCCATACGAACAATTCGAATTAATGTCCAACCAGAATCTCTCTCCTGAAATTCTGACATTTTGTTCTGTATTTCAACAATTTGTTTCCCAACAACTTCATTAATATTATCTCCTCTACATAATAAGCTCATTTTTGCTCTATGCGAAATATTTGTTAGTTGTATATCTTCGTCAACAATTTTCATGTATTCACCAATAAGTGTAATCATAAACTTTATGATATTATGATTAAGCAAACTGCTTTCAAGTCTTTCCCTCACAACATCTTTGTTATTATCAATAAAATTTTCAAAAATAATATCATCCTTTTTATTGGGAATTCCGTAGATTGCTATTTTATTTTTGAAGGCCCTGTTAATATTATAATATCTAGGGGTGTCATTGTTTTCATTTACAGCTTCAGCTTGTTGTCCATTTCTTAAAATTTCATCATCATCATCATCAATATTCAAAATATCTATTTCTTCTTCTTCTCCCATCTGAGTGTTATCATCTTCCATCTGAGTGTTCTCATTAATATTTGATAAGGAATTTCCTTCTCTATTTTCATTCCGAATATTTAGATATTGTTCCTCACGGTCTTCAGAATAATTCGATGAAACGTTAAATGGATGATTGTAGGCCAAAGGATAATATGTAGGATTGGTATATTGGACATGCTGTAGGGCTGCTGCCGACGTTGAAGGATTAATTGATACGGGATATTGTTGTATTTGATTATTTCCTATCACGTTATAATATAAGGGGGTTGATTGTGGGTGAAAATATTGCATTGGTACATGTTGTTGTTGAGCTGAGATTACGTGATGTGGAAAAGTGTATGGGTATTGCGGAAAATACTCTATCGGCGCATGTTGTTGTTGAGCTGAGACTACGTGCTGTGGAAAAGTGTATGGGTATTGCGGAAAATACTCTATCGGTACATGTCGTTGTTGAGGAAAATGTAACATGGGTATATATTGTTGTTCTGCAGAAATTTGGAGTTGAGGAAAATAATAACCTGATGAATACATACTTAGATTTTTTTCAAATATGTTTTTTATTTTTAAAAAGATTACTTCAAACTTTTTCAAATTTGTTTTTTTTATATATAAAAATATCACTTAAAATTTTTTTAATTTGTTTTTTATTTTTCAAAAAGATCACTTCAAAACTTTCAAATTGTCCTAAACAACATAAGACAATCACTTTGATTTATTTTAATTAGTTTTATATAATAACATAAATGAACTCTATTATATGTTGGTTTTAAGAATCTACTTGAACGAAGTTCTTCTTTGAAATACAAATAATGTACTAACTTACAGAAAATAAAATTTTGTACTTATAACTACAAACATATCTTCGACTTGAAATTTTCAGTAAACAACCCAAACAATCAGCTCGAAAGAAATGCCTACGATGCAAAATTTTTACTAACAAAATAATACGTTTAACTAGAATCATGCTGAAGCAGGCATATGAAGATTGCAAAAATGTAATGTAAATAAATCTAATTTTGTAGCTATGTATATATGTATGTATGTATGTATGTATGAGTATCAAATGATCTTCAAAAAGAAATAATAAAAAATAAAAAAAGACATCCGGGTTCATGTACAAACATGTTAAAGTACGCATAGTTTGGCGAATTTAGTATAAACAAGCATTGCTTTGTATGTAGTATGTGTATCAAATAAACTTATTACAAACATATAGAAAGTATCCAGGGGGATACGTACATACTTATAAAATTAAAAAATACCTAACGTTGCTAAATTTTGTAGTCAAAGAAATGTTTATGTACCAAACGATTTCAAAGTAAAGGAAAAAAATTGTAACAATTTTTATTTGAGCAATGAATCCCGCGATGTCAACACCGATTTGTACGTTAAAGAAATATAAGCAGATGCTAGAAGGTGATGAGGATCTATTCCTGCACATCAACTTAGAGGAAGGAAATGCATCTGGAAACAATGGAGTATATGAAAATCTTCTCGAAGGTGACGAGGAGATTTTTTTAAACATAAATACTCAACAATTTCAAACGCCTCAGCCTACAGTTTCAAGAGAGATAGTTCAAATACTTAATGTTAAAGTGCTCCCAAAAATAGATGTCGCATGTTTTCTGGCACTATATGAAAATACGGATGACCAGTTGCTGAAGGAGACAGCGGAGTTACTAGAAGCAACAATATTAAATAATTAATATTCAATTGTATATTTTTATCCTAAAATATTTTTGCATACACATGTACATAAAATAAAATAAAAATAAAATAAATATATTCATATAAAACTATACAAATCTTCTATATTTAATATACATACATAGTAAAATAAAAATAACTTGTTATCAAAAAATATCCACACTAATTTATATTGTAAAATGAATATTATAGTTAATAAAAATTTTGTTGCACAAGGAAACTACTACATCAAGAAAATTCATCAATTTAATAATAATACTAAAATCAAGAGAGTACACGAATAAACGTAAAGTGTTGGTGGTTGAGATGTATACAAAAATAAACAAACATACGTACATACATATAGTACATGCATATGTACATATTCGAATCCATACTCATAGATTTAATATGTTGCATAAACAAATTTCATCAGCATGTTTTATACTTAGCAACACAATTGCAAATTTAATCGATCAGACGATTATTTGTTTCTAAGGAGAATTTAAAAAACATTATCATGTTATTACATTTGTTTGTAGATTTATATTGAGATGTCCAGCAGAAGCATGCACAACAAATTTATACATAATTTCACATCAACCACTTGACAAAAAATTTCATGTAAACAAATAGCGAAAAAGTTTGAGGGTCAACATAGAAGCGATCTCGAGCATGCATACTTCTCAAAATTTAATGTAAACAAATATTTCTTCCTATGACTGAATGTACTTACATATGTATGTACATACATACTTATGTATATCAAATGTGTATACATTTATCAGAATTAATTACAAATTATTCTCTTCCAAAATCATTACTTGACAACAATTTTTTATTCATTTCATTTTTGTTAATCATTAATACGCCAGCGAGTACAAGTCGCAATCTCAAGAAGGACAGACAAACAAGCGTACAGCATAGATGGATGAATGGATGCCATTACATACACACAAAACACACATGCACACAATTAATATAAACAAAATTTATCACCAAGTATCAAACTACCACAAATTCCCACGGACAGACAGACACACAAAAACTAACGCGCCACCGACAGCCTCCAAATATAAACAATCAAACGGAAATCAATACGCCCGACAGACGGACGAAACATAAACACATAAAATATATGTAAACAAACACCAAATATAAACACACACACATCAAACAAAGCCGACACCCCCATTAATTTTTTATCACCTCATTCATTGGCTAATTAACATCATTTTTATTACCCCATTAAAATTAATGGGGGAGACACATACACTATTCAACTACTTACTAAAATACTTAAAAAAATAGCATTACAGAAAAAACATTTTTATAACAATAAAATTTTTGGTATGCCCATGGGGAATCCCCTCTCTCCAACTATTGCTGATATCGTTTTAGACAATTTATTACACAAGGCAATAGCCGAGCTAAGCAGCAAAAATATTTACATAAAATACGTAACTAAATACGTAGACGATATTTTGGCGGTGATCAACATCAATAATAAAAACGAGATTTTGAACTCATTAAATTCATATCATCCTAAAATTAAATTTACTATCGAAATAGAAAAGGAAAGGAAAATATCGTATCTTGACACCACACTACACAGATTGGACAATAAAATATTATTTGGTTGGTACACAAAAAATGCTTCATCAGGAAGAATTATAAACTTTAATGCAACTCAACCGAAGTTCCAAATAATCAATACGGCAAGGAATCTCATACATAGAGTCTTGGATATAAGTGACGAACAATTTCACCCACGCAACATACAAAAAATCACTAAAATATTAATAGATAATAGCTTCCCCCCATATTTAATAAAAACTCTAATAAATTCCCAAAAACACTCACAAAACAATAGAAATGGCAACCCTAATGATAATAAACAGTACTACAGCGTCAAATACATACCAGGCTTAACTGATAATAGAAACATACAATATACAATAAACAACAACAACACTGCTTTAGCATATAAAGCTAATAAAACATTGAGTACCATTTTCACTAACACAAAAACACCTGTCGACAAACTACAGCAAAATAATGTGGTGTATGAAATACCATGTAAAGGAGATAATGCAAACAGCTGTGATCTTGTCTATATTGGCACAACAAAAAGAAATTTACTAACTAGAATGAAGGAACATAAAGCAGACATAAATAAAAACAAAGAAAGCACGGCATTATCTAAACATATAATAGAAACAAATCATGCACCTGATTTTGACAATATTAAAATTCTAAATGTAGAAAACAATACAAGAAAACGTTTCACAACAGAAAGCTTACGAATACAACAGAAAATAATGAAAACAATGAACAAAAAAGAAGATACTGACAATTTAAGCGCCATTTACAGTGTGATAATAAGGAACAGCTAAAGCCATCTTTCTTAATATTGTAATTTTTAGTTCAAGTAAACTTGTATATTTTTTATTTTTGATGTTTTAACAACAACACAACTCGATTGTTAGTAAGTTTATCTTATTTTGTATATTATTTTCTATACACTTTTGATGTTAATTTTTTTTAAATTTTAATAAAACAGACAAAATCCCCTGAAGAAGTGAACATAAAATTCACGAAACGTCCGGAAAAATATGTAATAAAAATTGAGTTTTTATTGACATAAAACAATATAGGCCTCACCAGCTAAATAATAAAAAGAATTCAATTCACAATAAATTTGATTTGGCCGAAAATAAAAAAACAACAATTTTTATAACTATTTTACTAAAATTTTGTAAATATTTTGACCTTGTGTCAGAAAAATTGTTCTGGTGGTCAGGCGTTAGAGGAGAGTCTTGGCTACAAAAAAAAAACTAATCTTTTTTTGTTCCCTTTTGACCTGTGGAAGTTATGCTTTGTTAAGTGGAAGAGTTTAGGAGTATTTGGACCTTTTTAAAAAAACAAAAAAATTAATTTCTAAAAATTATAAACACTACTTTTCTAGAACTGAGATATAACAAATAAGGTTATACAAAATTTATTTCGATTGAATATCTTATAAAACTAATAAGTTGTAGATGTTTGAAAAGCAAAAGCTTACTTGAAAATGTACGTTTTGAGTCATCATGTTCACTGTGATATATGTAGTTGAAATAAAGTTTTAAGTTTTAGGCTCCCTAGGTGCACTTTCGAGTGAACCTTAATATTTTTCATTCATTGACCATAAAAAAATTATTTTTGGCCGCCATCTCGTAAAATTGTCCACAGTGTGTCGGCCAAATGATCGGTCATTTGACTGGGAGTGTTCTTGCAGTGCTTGCTCTTGCCAGTGCACTGTGGACCATTTTACGAAATGGCGGCCAAAAGTATTTTTTTTATGGTCACTGATTGAAAAATGTTAAAGTTCATTCGAACTTTTGAATGAATAGGGTTGGATAATTCATTTGCAGAAGTAGTGGAGCTAATCTATGGATAGGTCTTTTTTATTCCTGATGCTGTTTTTACATCTGCCACCCGAACCTTGCCATCATTGCCTTCGTATGTTTGGAGGATTCTTCCAAGTGGCCAGCTCATCCATCTGTACTTCTTTCACGTTTTCAGATGATGATTTCCACTTCTGTATTTCCTTCAATTGGTGTAGATACTCAACTGACCAACGTCTCCAGAATTCATGCTTGAGTTGGGAGACGAGTTTCCATCTTGTGGCGAGAGAACTATTTGGTTGCACTGCTCTACTGTCCACTTGGGCTGTGAGTGGTTCTTTTATTAAGAAGTGTCCTGGAGTCAGTGCAGTTAGATCATTTGGATTAGGTGACATCGGAGCTAGCGACGGGAATTTAATATGGCTATTTCGATGATTACTGTTTCAAGCTGTTCGTGCGTAAGTGACGCTGTTAAAACACTTTGTAGTAACAGTTGCTTAGCAGATTTTACTGCTGACTCCCATAAGCTTCCAAAGTGAGCAGGTGGAATAAATTTAAATTCAATGCCTTCTCTACTGCATGACTGTAAATTTTTTCTTGAGAATTATTATCAAAGATTTCTTGATTTAGTTCTTCTAGCTGATTCCGTGTACCTATGAAGTTTGTAGCATTGTCTGAATATAATGTCTGGCATCGCCCTCGACGTGATAAGAATCTTTTTAGGGCTCCAATGAATGTGTCTGTTATCAGCTCAGTTTCAACTTCCAGGTGTACAGCCTTCGTCGAGAAACAGACAAAAACAGCTATGTAAACTTTATAAGTTTTTTTACCTCTTATGTTATAATGAACCCAAAATGGTCCGCAGTAGTCAACACCAGATTTAATAAATGGGCGTGATGGGGTGGACCTGCTTGCTGGTAGATCCCCCATTATTTGAGAAAATAATCTGGGTTTTGCCCTTGTACATCGCATACAATTTTGGACTATATTTCTTGCCATTGATTTACCCTTGATGATCCAGTATTGTTGTCTGGACATAGCCAATAATGATTGTGGGCCGCAGTGATAGTTTTTTTCATGCAACATTGTGAGTACAAGTTTTTTTTTATGGGATGTTTTGCGTCATATGATAGATTAGATTATTTTCATCTAGGAATGGAGATAAGCTGTTAATTGTGCTGGACTTGTCCACTTGATTTTTTATTTAATTCAGATATCTCCTTCTCGAAGTCGGAGATCTGAACTGGGCGAATAATTTTAAAACGAGAATCATCCAGTTCCTTAGGAGTCAGCAAAATGTGCTTTGGTCGAAATTCGTTTTGCGTTTTTGAATTATTTATGAATCTGAGTACGTAACCCAAAATGTTCTGTAAGGTTTTAAAGGAATTTTTGTTATGAATTCTGTATATAAGACTGCCGTCGTTTAACACCATAGTTGCAGTAACAGAAACCTTCTTCTTTTTCTCAATGTCATTGGCAATTCCTTGAGGTTAGTATTGAAGGAAGAGTGGTCCATATAGCCATAAGTTACATGCTGGCAGATCTACCGCACGAAGTCCTCTGGATAGTATATCGGCTGGGTTGTGTTTTGATCGTACATGGAGCCATTGTTCAGCTAGAGTTAGTGACTGAACTGTTGATACTCTGTTGGCGACACAGGTTTTGTATGAAGATGATTGTACGTTTATCCATGATAATATGATTTCTGAATCAGTCCATAGAAATGTAGCTTGGTTTTGAAACTGCAAGTCAATCTTTAGTCTGTGAGAAAGTTGTGCTGCTAAAACTGCTGCACATAACTCTAGTCGAGGTAATGTCTGCTGTTTTAATGGTGCAACTCTTGAATGGGGAACTCTTAAAAATCCCGCGCATATATGCAACTGCACCAAAGGCCTTCTCGTGTAGTTGTTTTTTTACTGGGATTTCGCCCTGGAAGATATGTCGTGGTATCGTAAAACTGTTAAGATTTTCTAGATATTTTCTAAATGTGCTCCAAGATGCACATATATCGTTAGTTAACGGTTCATCCCAATGTAATTTATGATCCCAAAGGTGTTGAATAAGTATTTTGGCCTTAATAATCATAGGGGCTAACAGACCGAGAGTATCAAACAGTTTTGCGAGATCAGAAGTTACTGTTCGTTTCGAGATTTGCTGATGCTGGTATAATCGTAAGGTTTTTATTGAATTAGTGCTGTTATTATCGAAATCTACGCTAACCTCTTGGTCACCAGTTGGAATATTTTTAAGCAACTGTGGATGGTTTGCGCACCATTTATTGAAAATAAATCCATATTTTTCAGCATAGTGATAAACTCTTTTTGCGTTTCCACTGCTATGTTGAGGTTGTTTGAACCTCCAAGGCCGTCATCCACATAGAAGTTGTCTTTCAGCATCTGAGAACCATACGAAAACTTGAGAGAATTCTCATTAGCTATTTTTTGTAGGCATCTCGTGGCCAGATAAGGTGCTGCACGTGTCCCATATGTTACTGTGTTGAGTTTGTAATAGGCAAGTGGCTATTATGGATCTTCCCTCCACATAATAAGTTCATATTGATGGTCGTTTGCGTTGATTAGTATTTGTCTGTACATTTTTTCAATACCGGTTAAAACGAACTTTGGCACTTTGCACCACTGGACAGTGTACATCAAGTCATTTAATTAATAGCCAGTTGATGTTTTTGCTGATGCATCAAGCACTACCCGAAGCTTTGTTGTGGTTCTATCAGGTTTTAATACACAGTGGTGTGCAATAAAATATCTAGGATGTGGTACGTTATCTTATACCATTTGTGGCCTTGATAGCTACCATTGCGGTGGCTAACATGACATAATTCTGATGCTATGTTGTTGGCTTCATAGATGTGGATGAGACAGTAATCGTCTCTCTTTTTTTGTTTGTAGGTTGCATATGCGGAACTGATGTCTTCTGTTTGTTCTGTATGTTTTGTTGTAAATGTAATAATGAGTTATGCTTCTTGTTGCATTTCCTACATTCACTGGAGGTACAAACCTTTGTTACGTGATCATCTCTAAGACAGTTGACACAAAGTCTTTGTTGCTGTGCCCAACTTAACCTGTCTGATTCCGTCATGTTTAAGAATTTCTTTTAGTGATAGATAGGATGATTTCCTGTGGTATATAGTTTGAAATTGTTATTTTTATCCAAAGATGCCACAGATGATACTCTCATCTTTTCCTTTAATGGGTAGTTAATTTTGCCTTGTAACCAAATGACTCCATTGACTGGAATTGAATCTCAAGAAAGGAGAACAACTCTTTCATTGTTGGCACATCTATTGGTTTATTTAGTGACTGTATAAATCGAAAAAAGAGAGCACGATCCAGTTTTTAAGCTATTGCATAGCTTTTATCGCAGGCTTTGAGGGTGTCGATCGAATCAAGAAATTCCGTAACGAAAAAACCTAAGATTATTTTTATTTGAATCGCCCAGTGTATATTAACCCCTAAAGTATGCTATTGATTTCATTAACATACACTACTGCTAGAACAAATTTTTACATGTAGGAAAACACAATGTGGCGTAGTTAAGAGCAATTGTGGTTGACAGAAAATGATAAACACAAACAAACAGACAATTCATAGGTCTTTAGGGTGTCGACGGAATCAAGAAATTCCGTAACAAAAATAAAAACTTAAGACTATTTTTATTTAAATCGCCCAGTCTATGTTAACCCCTAAACTATGCTATTGATTTCATTAACATACAGTATTGCTAGAACAGATTTTTACATGTAGGAAAACACATTGTGGTGTACTTAAGAGCAATTGTGGTTTACAAAAAATTATAAACACAAACAAATAGACATTTCGTAGGTTTTTTATTTTAAAAAATAAATTTGCATTAGAGGCCTGCATAAACAGAAATGTAAATACGTCACGTCGCATGTATCATACTAAACCAATAATAAATGCTGTCGTACTATAAGCGAAGCACGATGGATGTATTGGTGTACGTGTATATCACTGTTAACAAGCGATGTCGCCAAGACAGCTTGTTTGTAACAAACACTCAGAAGAAGAACTGTTGATTAGTGTATGCTTATTATTTTTCGTATTGTACGTTTGAGTGTGTGTAATATGTAGATGGTAAGCTATTATGTGATTAACCGCATACAACTAATGCTAATGCATGTGTGTGCTTTTGCATGTGCGCAGAAAAATAAAAGATAACACACACATACATGCATGACGTTTGTACACGCGCTCATGCGTAGAAAGAAGCAAGTATCGCAAATTTTTCCGTCGCGAAGTGTTTTCTTCTTCACTCTTATACCTACAATACTCAAACAAAGTTCTTGCAAACAGTGTTGTTAACGTTTGTTTTATAAGATTTTGCTGTAGTAAAGCGTTTGAAAAATCCCTCATATCTTGAAAATTCTTATAAGATGTCTTGTGCAGGACACTAATTTGCATAAGTTGATAAAAAAAAATGCTAAGCAATAGCTTTACCACGGCAGTCCTCGAGTGCCACACGTATTTTTTTTATTTTAAAAAATAAATTTGCATAAGTTAATAAAAAAATGCTAGGCAATAGTTTTACCGCGGCAGTCCCCGAGTGCCACACCTATTTTTTTTAATCATTAGTTGTATCATTATGGCATCCCAAGATAAAGTGTAAAAATTTAAGTTATTTAACGGCAGCAAAAATTCCTTGACAGTGTCATGAAGAGTTTTAATTGACGCTCTAGATATGATTCCTGTTGGTTGGTTAAGGATCTTCTTTACTAAAGTAGCTACTATGACTCTTTTGCTATCATACCGCTCCTGAAGTAGTGTCCATGCTGTCTTGTAATTCTTTTCGGATAGCGTTAGATGGCCAATAAGTTTTGCGGCTTCTCCTGACACGTTTGATTTGAAGTACCACATTTTCTACACGTTTGGCAGAGGTTGCTTGTCGACCATTTCCGTATATAGTTCCTAAAATTGAAACCACTTTAAACAATCTCCATTAAATTGTGGAATTGTGACCTTTGGTAGAGCGATGAGCTATGTACGCTTGGGTTGATTTCCAACTGCACTCCACCATCTACATGCTGCCGTTTGTATTGATCTGATAGTGCTGCTAATTCTATCAGATAATGTTGAACTGAATAGTCCAGATTATGGTATTCATGCTGATCAAGTTCAATCTTGTAGGATCTTCCACTTCATGCCATACTTCATCATAAAATTATTGAATTTGATCCCACAATTTTTTTATGGTTTCACTCTTAATCTGATAAAATTGTGTCGGATGACGTTCTTCCAACGATAAACCATTTAATAAATGTGTTAAGGCAGTCATTCGAGCTTTTAGTCCTAGCTAGTCCTTTACCTTGAGGTGACAATACCTCATGATCAGATGAATTAGTTGACGAGAGTTCTAATGTCTCTTTTCTGAGTAGTAGGGAACTGGGCATTCGGCCCCAATTAAAATTGTTAAATTGTTGCTGAAATTGTTAAATTTGGGTAATTAAAATTTGAAAATTGTTAAATTCTTGGAAATTTGTGAAATTTGATACCTACGAGGGTGGTTCAATAAGTCCGTCTTACTTTTTGTTTACATAAGGAGTTTTTTGTTTACATTAACCCTTGTGGGACCGGGTGATTTTTTTTTGGGTTACATTAATTATGATAACGGGTGATTTTTCTTGAGGTTTTTTATGAGTATATATGCCGACGGGAAAATCATGAAAATGATTTTTTCAAATACCAATGGTGAAATATTGATTATTAATTTTTCCTAATGCCTACGGCAATGCATGATAATTTTTCCTAATGCCTACGGCAAAACATGATTATTATTTTTTTCAAATGCCGACGGCAATGCATGATAATTTTTCCTAATGCCTACGGCAAAACATGATTATTATTTTTTTCAAATGCCGACGGCAAAACATGATTGTTATTTTTTTCTAATGCCTACGGCAATGCATGATAATTTTTCCTAATGCCTACGGCAAAACATGATTATTATTTTTTTCAAATGCCGACGGCAAAACATGATTGTTATTTTTTTCTAATGCTCCCAGTGTTGCCAGCTTGTTTGTCGCTGGTAAGCTTATATTCTGTTTATTTGTTTAAAAAATATATTTGTATGTATGTATGTGTGTATGTATGTATGTATGTATGTATGTATGTATGTATGTGTGTATGATGTATGTATGTATGTATGTATGTGCGATCGAAAGAACTTGTGCGTGGAATAATTTGTGGATGTGTAGATTACATTTATATTTTGCAACGTAATCAACGTAATGTCTGCGATTATTTTAAAGCAGCAAAGTTTCAACTAAGTACAGTCATCAGCAGAGAAACAAAAAGTAAAAACTGTGAATGCTGCAAGGATACTGCCACTAATTTTTGTATAAATACGCCAACTTTTCTAACCAACATATCAGTACTTTATTGTATTTACAAGTAGTATCATCAGCCATTGTGTTAAATTTTTATAATAATAAAATAATTAAAAATGAGTTATACAGGCTATCAGTGTAATAGATGTCATAAGGTATGCAAATACCAAAAGTCCTTTTTGGATCATGTGAAAAGTCATAGCGTGCAGGATCAAATGGTCGTAAGTCGGGGTACAAATCAAGAGCAACCGCAGACATTTGTTCAAAATCGTCAACAGCAGATAAATTCATTTCATCACCAGCAGCACCCTTCTCTACAGTATCCCCAATATCAACAATACGGTATGCCTAACTGTTACCCTACACCAATGTCATGGAGTAATCAGTTTTCGGCATCAGGAGTACCAATGCAATATGAGTATCCAAGTTACAATTATAATCCCGTCACACCAGTTAATCAAATGGAGCAGTATTCCAATTTGATGCAATAGCAACCTCTTAATTATCATCGACAAGAGCAGCAGCTACAACAACGAGCTCATCAATAAGATGTGGATATCCTTGGAGGGACTTTATACAACGATGCTATGGACATAAGTTTACCGCATAGTGATGGAGAAGTAGAAGTAGAAGAAAAAAGAGAAGAAACTCTGCCAACTCCAATGAGTACTTCGCATGCTAGGAGAGAAGAAGAAGTCGAAGAGAATGTGAGATATTACAAAATATCGAAAGCCTTCAAAAACCATATCGCCACATATGTAATACTAAATAAAAAGGACCAACTTCTCTTGGAAGAATTTATTAAAGAAAACATGAATATTTTTATTGAGAGACTTCAAATGTCTTTGTCTAAGCATACAAGAATTAAATTTCATGTGAGTATTGTGGCGGAGTACATCAAAATCGTAGAAGAAGAATTGGAGTTGTGTGTTATAACACATGTAGCCAAAATGAGTTTGCTGACGAAGGCAGACAATATAGAAGAATTATTCCGTAAACAGATTGAGGAGATTTCAACCAAAATGTCCGAATTTCAAGAGCGAGATTCTGGTTGGACTTTGTCACGCATAGTTCGAGCAGAAATCAACATCAAAAAATCTTCGCTAGTCAAAGGATCAAGTTGAATATCCACACCTCAAAAATTAGTAAGAAAATTTGCATGCATCAATATTGAAAATAGTGATGAATACTGCTTCAAGTGGTGTATAATCGCTGCCATGGATACTACTAAATACAACCATATAGAACGTTGCAGTACTTATAATATTCAGGATATTTCTGCAGACATTATTTCTACGCGAAATGGTGTAGCATTAAATTTCAAAAACTTAACTTACCCATTAGAACTAAACAAAATTAAGGAGTTCGAAGTAAATAATCCAGCAATAAGTGTTAATGTGTTTGGGTACGATGAGGGAGCAGATCAAATCATCGGTCCCTATTATGTGACCAAGGATGAGAAAGTAAAGCATGCCAACTTGTTGCTTTTGGAGAATGGTGAAGTTCATCACTACATTTTGATAAAAGACATATCAAGGTAAGTTAGAAAATTATTCATCACTTTAATTTAATGATACATATACTTGTTTTATATATTTTATAATATAGACATTTTACTTATAAACTTTTATATTTTTTTTTCATTCACAGACTTACGAAGTCAGATAACTCACCACCATGATAAGCTACATATCTGCAACACCTGTCTCCAATACACACATAACGAAAATGGTATGAGTAGCCATAAGGCGGAATGCGGCAAAATAGTGACAACTATGCCGTCAGGTCCAGATGCAGTTCTAAGTTTAAGGGGCATCAGAGGAAAATGGATGTCCCCTTTGTGGCGTATGCAGACTTCGAATGCATCCTGGAAGACATTAGTAATAACGTGAGTAGTAAAACCAGTCTTGTCAAAAAGCACACTCCTTGTGCTTTTAGTTACTACATTAAGTGTCTCCATAACAATAAGTTAGATAAATTAGGGGCTTATACAGGGAAAGATGCTTCACAAAAATTTGTTTCATTTTTAATTAAAGATTGTGAGGATATTTATAATAATCATTTAGTAAATAATAGGCAAATGGATACTTTATCCCCTTCTGATATTTATAATTTTTATAGTGCGGTGTATTGTCATATTTGTCAAAAATTTCTAGGTAAAGACCGCGTTAGAGATCATTGTCACATTAGCGGTAAATATAGAGGTGCAGCCCACAACAACTGTAATTTGAATTACAAAATTCCCAAGTTATACCAGTTTACTTTCACAATTACTCAAATTATGACTCACATCTTTTTATTAAAGAACTAGGTGAAATTTCTATGCAACTGAAAGTACTCCCTCTCAATAAGGAGCTTTATATATCACTCTCGCAATTTACACAAATGAGCGATGGTCATAATCTTGAAATAAGATTTCTTGATACATTACGCTTTATGGCTGAGAGTTTAGAATCATTAGCGGGCAATTTGTCGGATAATGATTTTAACACTATAAGGTCCTTGTTTCAATCAGAAAAAAAAATTTCAACTTATTAAGAAGAAAGGTATTTTCCCCTATGAGTACCTAAATTCATTCAAAAAATTAGACGAGTGCCAGCTGCCTTCACGCAGTGATTTCTTTAATAAGTTGAACAATAAAGAGTGTTCTTTAGAGGAATACTCACATGCTGTAGAGGTATGGAATACTTTTGGTTGCAAAACAATGAAAGATTACATGGAATTTTACTTAAAAACAGATGTCCTCTTACTGACAGATATTTTCGAGAACTTTAGAAAAGTTTGTAAGGGTATTTATGAGCTGGATCAATGTCAATACTATACCGCACCTGAACTTTCCTGGGATGCAATGTTAAAATACACAAAAATTGAACTAGAATTATTGACGGACATAGACATGTACAATTTTATGAAAAAAGGTATACGTGGGGGAATCGTACAGTGTAGCCAAAGATATTCGAAAGTGAATAACAAATATTTGGAAGATTTCGATAAAGAAAAGCCGTTGGAGTTTCTTGTCTATTTAGACGCAAATAACCTTTACGGTTGGGCAATGTCGGAATATCTTCCTCATGGTGGGTTCAGATGGTTATCGCAAGACGAGTTGAATCTGGATCCAAACAGCTTAGCTGACAATGGAACAGACGGTTATGTATATGAGGTTACTTTAGATTATCCTTCTCACTTACATGACTTGCATAATGACCTGCCTTTTTGCACTGAAAATAAAAAACCACTGCAAGCGAAGTATAACAAGTTGATAACCGATTTCTCTACAAAGCAATCATACGTGATACACTTTAGAGTTCTGAAACAATGCTTAGAAAATGGCTTAGTTTTAAAGAAAACACATCGTATTCTAGCATTTAAACAATCTCCATGGTTAAAAGGCTATATCGACCTAAATACCAGACATAGAGCTACTGCTAAAAATGCTTTTGAAAAAACTTTTTCAAACTACTTAGTAATGCAGTCTATGGTAAAACCATGGAAAATGTGGATAAGAGGAGAGATGTTAAAATTGTCAATAATTGGGAGAGAATGAATTGTAATCGTTTGGGGGCTCAAGATTGGATATCGAAACCAAATTTTCATAGTTTATCTATATTTTTCGAAGATCTGGTAGCAATCGAAATGACTAGAGTCAAAACCTGCTACAATAAACCAATTTACTTAGGATTTTGTGTACTTGAGTTGTCCAAATGGAAAATGTATAATTTTCATTACGGGTACATGCAACCTAAGTTTAAGACAAAACTCTCATTGAACTATATGGACACGGACTCTTTTATATATTCAATAAAGACGGATGACTTTTACGCTGACATAAAAAATGACATAGAAGAACATTTTGATACATCGGACTATCCCACGGACAATACTTATAATTTCCCATTAATAAATAAAAAAGTTTTAGGCATGATGAAAGATGAAAACTGCGGTAAGATAGTGACAGAATTTGTTGGGCTGGGATCAAAAATGTACTCATTCAGTATACAAAATCAAAATGACGTTAAAAATCGAAGGGGGTAAAAAGATCCATATTAGATAAATATAGTTTAGCTACTTATAGAAACTGTTTATTCAATAAGACTAATGTATACGATAATATGTTAACATTTAAATCTAAGCTTCATCATATATATACTAGTAAATTAAATAAGGTAGTCTTAAGTTATGGAGACGATAAGAGACAAATTAGGTCAAATAATATTAACACATATGCATGGTATCATTTTCGTATTAAGGAAACTAACCCTGAATACGAACTTGATATGTTGCTAGATGAAATTGCTAGAATGCAAGAAAATAGCTAAAATTAGCTAATTTTTAGTTAAGTAGTTAATTTTTAAATTGTATATAAAATCTTAGTTATTAAGAAGCATTATTGAAAATAAAATCCTATTTATTGTTGTTAAAATGATTTTAAATAAAATCCTTTTTATTAAGAAAAATGGTTGTAAATAAAATCCTATTTATTAAGAAAAACTATTGTACAAATGTATATGAATTTTTAAGAAAAACTATTGTACATACATATGTAAATAAATTTTTAAGAAAAAAAAAATGAAATAAAATATTGAAAAGAGAATGAAATATGTGAATGGTGTTTATTTCTTTATTGGCTTTACTCCGTTGAATCAAAAAAACTTTCGTTTTTGCTTATTTGCAAAAACATGCTTAAACATGCACAGTCTTGTTTTCCCTGAGAGGTTCTGCACAAAACAAATTGAATTTCACAATATGAAATTCCAGTAAATTTCATTAGATTTTTTTATAAAGAGAAACAATTTAGACAATCGGATAAGTCGTTATATTTTTCACTACATACAAGTTTCTGTAATTATCTATTCGAATAATTGATTCCTAAATTTTCTTTAAAAAATAATACAAAACAAGGAATAATTTAATTTAATTTTATTTATATTAATAATACATTTTAATTTTATTTTATTTATTTTTATTATAATGATGGAAACATTTCATAGTATCTAATTATTAAATTTTCTAATTTACTTTCGCGCAAAAAATATATTGTACATCTGCAAGTATCAGGTCCTTCCTCACACTCAGGATCATACCAAGGACAGCTTTTGAAGTGTCCTTCTGCGTTGTCTTCATCTTCCATGATACCATATTCTTCGTTCTCATCTAGCATATTTTCGAAAAATTTGATCATCTCCCAATGATCAAAAAGCCTGAAGCTTTCGAAATCTCTTAAAAATTGGTTTAGAGTACGTCTAATTTGGCTCATTATATTTGCCGATAAATTAATGAATGATGATTGTTTGAAGGTTTCTTTAAGACTAATTTGCTCTTTAAATTTTTAAAGTACTATCTTTTGATATTTAAAATATCTATACCATCATCTATATTCTATACTTCTTTTTTAGCACTCTATCTCGCTCTATCCCTTTTCTCTCTATAACCATCTCTTTCTGTCTATCACTATCCCCCACTTATTCACTATTTCACCATAAATATTTTCGATTAGCCTTCTTGAAGTCATCATCGCTACTTTTAAGATAATTTTCAGTTAAACATTTAAAGTGAGCAGAAGTAAATAAAAAATGGAGTCTACAACAAATCTAACATCAAAATTTAATTCACTAAAAAATAAAACTTAATCCACATAAAGGAGCTTGAGACATCAATTAAATACACCATTCGAAAAGTGTCAAGAGTAACACCAAAATATGGGCCAACACTAAAAGTTGAAATGGAAAACCACATAATGTTCCTGCCAAAGCGATATAATACTTTAACCGATGATGAAATTAAAGAACTCTCGAGCGGATCATATTGCTTAAGTAGAGGAGGTGAACAAAGCTAATTGTTGAAAGCGATTTGAGTGAATTTCTAATTCAAAATTCCCAATTTCCAATTTGGACATAATATATAATAATTTTGTATCTTAAATTATAAATAAAAATACATGAAAGAGTTTTGTAAAATATAAATGTTTGTGCTTTTTTATTTAATATTTTCAGTTATTTCATAAAGAAATTTAAGACATAAATGACCACAGGTAAATGTATTGAAATTCTGATGTTGATTATAGTTGTATTTTATATTTGTACCAAGATATTTGACTACTTCCGAAGGAGGTTGTAAGTTTCCAAAGCTGTCGAAATATTCTTTTTCATTGTTGTTTTTATAATATGCTACCCAATGTGTACCAGGTCCTGTTGATACGTCTAAATTGATTATTCCACATTCTATTTTCTTTGTTCGTTTTGGTAGAGTATTCAACATAAAAACTCCTCTAAAATGTGGAATATTTATAGAGAAACGGTTTATGTCCACATCAGATAGTGGTCTATTGGGTAGCATCTCTAAGAGTTTTTTGATTCTTCTTTGTAAACTAAATCATAACCCTTTTTATATGGTTTTAAGTAAAGTCCCTTTCCAACTGCTATAGATTCCATCGCTCTATTATGTCTAGTTGCTTCATCAAGTTGATTTTTTGCATTCTTTGTTGCACTTACAGCTTTTGCTATAGCAGCACCTCCAGTTGTTAGACTACCAATTGCACCCAGAGCAGTTAAAATCGGTATTAGAGGCAAAAAATCACCAATGTTTGGGACACGTATTACACGTGGTACTATAATTTGAGATTTTCTTCCTTTTAATGATTTGTTGATAGTTTTTCAGGCAATTTTAATTGCTGAGTTAATATCTAATGGCTTTTCCTTCTTTAGTATTTTTGTTGCAGCTCTAATTGATGTTCTAAACAGTTTTTTATCATTTAGCTTGTTCTTTTTAACATTTTTCTTTTTCTCCACACCCATACCAAATTTTGTTTTGGCTTTCATTGCGTTAGTAACCATATAGGCAAATGATTTTTCACCAATACTACTATCTTTTGATAAAACTCGATTCCAAGCTGAAATTTCAAGTATTTTATCAGCCTTATGTCTAGTGCTTAAATCCTTATTTTTCGAATAAGCTATATCGTGATCTTTACAAGCAGAGTCCAATAAATTAATTCCTTTATCACCTCGATTTAAACGTTTTTGTAGTTTTGTTCCAGGTCTACAGTACTGATAAGTAGATTGTTAATGGCGGTCTGAGACATGTTTTGGGAATTCAAAACCGGGAAAAAATAAAAACGATGGCAACACTGTTACAAATGGGGGGATTTTGGGGATTTTCATGCTGATATATTTTTGTCTACGTGTGTGTGTGTGTGAGAGTTTGATTCTTTCTGTTTGTATATGTGTATGTACGTGTGAGCGTGCATATGTGTGTGTTTTTGTATTACTTATTCGTTTGCCGGTGTCCACTACTTTTCAGACAAGAAATTGGTGTCTATGTAGGGATCGCTATTTCATATGTATATTGTGGTCTGCTGCTGTGAGTCGACATTGCTATGCTTATGTAGGTTTATTATACGTATGCATTTATATTTGTGATCTCTGAGGAAATAATCTAATAGCTGCAGGTAGTGACAACCCTGATAGGTGTTTGGAATGGAGGTGGATAGGGAATATATTTGGAAATGTATATATTTATAATATAATATATAATATAATATATAATATATGTTGTTGTAGTAATGTATGTGATCGTATCTATTTTGCTTGGAAGAATATCATTGCTTGTGTGAATTACATCTATACTTCTTCATACATATTTACATATGCCTGTATACATACATATATGTTTTCTAGGCTATTGGCGTTCATATTCTTATGGAGATAGAAAATGTCGTGTTGGAATAGGTTTTAATATAAACAAGTGTATTTCAGAATTTAAATGTTTTAAGTCCCAGCAGTTTGATAAGCAGAGTTTTGTGAATAGGGGTAATGATATTTTTATTTTAATATATTTTATTTTTGGTGTAACAATTGTAGAAAATAGCTTTTAGAGAAATGCATCAAGAACTTATAGAAGCATCTACTTTCACGTGTCCCGATTTTTCTCGTACCGTTATATTGCAAACTGATGTTAGCGATTTTGTTCTGGGTGTTGCTATGTATATGAATTTCATCATATATCGTAATACCAACAGATAATTGTGGAAATGTGTATGTGTGTGTGTGTGTGTGTGTGTGTATGAATTTCACCACATGTCGTAATACCATCAGATAAACTAGATTTGATGACTACTACGCGATTCTCACATAAAGTATATAAGTAGAAGAAATAATGTATATTGTCATCAGTCTGCTCTGATATCTCAACAAGTCACAACCTATTTTCCCATCCAAAATCTCTAAAGTGTTTGAAATCCAAAAACTATAAAAGTGTTAGAACTAATTACTCTTTGTTAAAAAAGATAATAGTGCATAAAAAATAATTAAATAAATTGTTTATAACTGAAATAAATTGTTTATAAATAAAATAATTAAATTAATTAATAAACAAATAAATAATTAAATAATATGAATACTACAAGTTGTACTATCTGCAATAAAGTCTTTATGACTCAAACAAATCTAAACCAGCATATTGAAACGCACTCCTATGCTAGCCAATCGAAGGCTATGCTTGGAACTAGTAAGCTAAATCTTCAAAACAAATATTGTAAGGATTGTGATGAGATGATCCCATCAAATGGTTATATGGCTCATGTCAGAACCACAAAACACAAACACAGTTGTCAGCAAGAACGGATTGGAGATTTTCTCACTAAGAGAGCAAGCAACTTCAATGGGAGGATCGAGACATACATCCTCCTCAACAAAAATGTGGTTGTTTTGTTTCCGGAGGAGTTTCTGAAATCGGCCAAGAGCTCCATAGTGCAACAATTAAATGAACGTAGTAAGATACATACTACATTCAAATTTAATATGGAGCTCACATGTGATTATATGAAGATGGTGAATGATGAGATGAATGTTTGCCAACTCGTACATATTACGAAAATGATGTTCGTGACTTTGTCTGATGACATAGAGGATATGTACAAGAAACAAGCCGAGGAGCTAAGAACCAAAATGGAAGAATTTCAAGAGAGGGATAGCGGATGAACCTTGATTTCAATAAATTCCCTTGAAGTTAATATAAACAAGGCGTCCATAATAAGAGGTTCGAGCTTTATCCCTCTCCCAAAAAATATTGCAGCAAAACATGCATGCATAAATGTCGAGAACTCTGATGTTTATTGCTTTAAATGGTGTCTCATTACGGCTTTGGACACAAATAGTACTTTATTATTTATTATTTATTATTTATTTATTTATTTATTTATTTATTTGTATGTTCAAGTCCTATACAACAAGAATTAATCTTATATTTAAAGTACAGGAATCCATATCCATAACTAAATTACGGCAGCAAACATATAGACAGACATTAAGATACAAATTTACAAAATTAACAAAAATTAAATAATTAGGTGTATATATTATAGAAACAATGTTTTGAATTTCTAGTTTGAGAAGTAATTAAATAAAAATTGCTTAAAGCTAGTTGCGTTGCTATTAAGTTGTTGTGTATCTGGAAGAATATTCCAGAGACGCGCAGCATGTATATAAAACTGCCAATCGGAAACTAGGAGACGATGTAAAGGAACTATAATCTTTTTCCCCCTAACTGATCTTGCAAAACTTTTTTTTTTTATCTGTAAGATATCGTGGCATTTCAGAATAAATAACTTTATGAAGAAATAAAAGCACACGTATATTAACAAGATTGTTAAACGAAACGCCATATCTTTTCAACCCGTACACATACCTAATAATATTGTTGAATAAACCGTTAAGCTTTCTTTTGCTAATAGAGTCACAACTAGCATAAAGTTCACAACCGTAGATTAAGGCAGGAATAATATAAGACTTAGCAATAAGTTGCCTTATATTGAAAGGAGTATAGTGCTGTGATGACCAAAGACATCTCAGTTTTGAATAACTCTGACCTACAACTGCGTTAATATGGTGTGACCAGGTAAGGTTGTTATTAAAAATTATTCCAAGATTTTTGGCAGTATTTACAATAGTAATTATTTCTCTGTTTATTAAGATCTCAACATCAGCAATATTATTAATTGTTTTCTTACGTACTATGATACATTTTGATTTTTGTGGGTTTAAACAAAGTCCATTTGCTGTTGCCCAAAGATAAATTCTATTTAGATCATCATTAAGTCTTGAAATATTTTCAGCAACTGAGTTGGCTGGACTACTTAAATACAACTGCACATCATCTGCATACATATGAATTTTGCAGTGCAAAAGTTGTTTAGGTAAATCATTTGAGTATATAGAAAAAAGTAGTGGTCCAAGGATTGACCCTTGAGGCACCCCTCTTGATAAATTTAATGCTGACGATCGGGCGTTGTTCGCGTAAACAAATTGCCTACGGCTAGATAGATAAGATGATAGCAGTCTTGTTGACGTATTAGAAAAATTAAAGAAATACTGAAGTTTCATGCAAAGCGTACTGTGGTCAACAGTGTCAAAGGCCTTAGAATGATCTAGAAGAATCAAAAAATTAATTTTTCCTTCGTCAAGTTCACGTATTATGTTTTCAGTTACATCCAATAAAGCGGAGACACAGCTATGATTTTGGCGATAACAAATTATTATTTTTTATATAAAGCGACATTTGATTGTGAAAAATTTTTTCAAGAGCCTTAGATAGAAAGCACAGTATGGCAATTGGCCTGAACTCAGAGTCTTTTTTAGGTATAGGCACTATTTTTGCGTATTTCCATTTCAACGGAAAAGTACTAGTCATTATAATAGTGTTGTATAAATGTGTGATATATGGCAAGAGTAGAGGTAACAATATCATAACGAATTTAGGGTGAATGTTATCGGAGCCCACCGCATTTGACTTAATTAAATTGAAGCTTAAATATACATCAGATTGGCTTATACGAGTGAATTGAAACTTGTTACTATCGCTATTGTGAAGATTAGAAGTTATACTTGTAAAGTTGTAGAAAGCGTTTTCTACTGGAGGAAACGGTATACTTGTGAAAGTTCTATTAAGCTCGTCGACATCGACTTGACAGCTGCTTGAACTCTCTAATCTGCCAACACCAATCTCACGAATATACTTCCAAGTTTGTCTTGAGTTTATTGCAGAGCTAAAACGTCTAGCGTAATAATCAGTTTTTGCAACTCTGATGGCAATGTTAACGTCACGTCTAGCAGTTCTAAATTCGTTTTTTAACTCTGGAGTTCTAAATCGCTTCCATCTAAAATAAGCACAGTCTCTTTTAGCGATTAGAGATTTTATGTGAGCAGAAAACCAAGGCTTATCCCTACAAGATGTTATTTTAGATTTAAGCGGAACTGTCTCATCAAAAAGACGTTGAATATTGTTCTCCAAAAATTCTACTTGCTCATCAACTGAGGGCATAAAGTACATTCGTGACCAATCAAATTGAGAGACGCTTGCCCATAAGATGTTGTAATTCAAGTTTTTGAAGTCACGATAGTAGACTGTATGTTCTGACAAAGGAATATTAAATTTGTATGTTAACAAAATTAGATCATGTTTTGAAAAACATGGTGCTGAAACTTGGTCATACAACAATACATTATCTGGACTCGCAACAAAAATAACGTCAAGCAATGTACGGTTAGTTGCGGTATGATGAGTTGGATTAACTGTGTTTGTAGGAGTTAGACCAAAAGATAACATATTGTCAGTTAATTCTGAATCCAAAAGTAAGTTTGAATTAAAGTCTCCTGCAATAATAATATCATCATAAGCAGCTGCAAGTGTTTCCAACGCACTGAAAAAATTTGAAAAAGATAATCTCTTATTCGGCCTATATACGCACCCTAACAACATCTTCTTCCCGTCTATGATTATCTCGATGAAAATAAACTCGACGTATTTTTCATTTGATGATAAATTGGTTGACGATTTTAAACAAACTTTGCAAGATATATTATTCTTCACGAAAATGGCAACACCGCCAGCATTACCCTCTCGATCTTCTCTAAATACTTTATAACCATCAAGGCAAATCAAACTATCTGGAGTTTCAGATGAAAACCAGGTTTCGGAAACGCAAACAATATCAACATTAGAATTTTCAAAAACAAATCTAAACTCGTCAATTTTATTGTTTAAGCTTTGTGCGTTGATGTGGGTTAAGGTTAGACCTTTCTTGTAGTTAGCTAGGATCTTAACCATGCTCATTGTTGTGTCACTGGTATATCTTCCCACAGTATTACAATAAACCGTATTCATAGTCGACAATATGAATATAAAATATGTAATGAAAAACTCTAATAGCAACGCAAAAGACAATTCTAACAAAGGAGATGATTAAACATTGAAATAAAAAATAGTAACTTAGTAAGACTGTAATTGTTCCTAAAAAAAGTACAAAAAACACATTTATAATAAATAAAAAATGAATAAAATAATAAATGATAAATAAAACATTAATAAAATAAAAAGAAAATGCAAATATAAAATCTATCTTATTCTCGAAAAAATTGTTGCAATTGCTCAGGAAAAATCATTTTAACAGGATCATCATTTTCACTAGCTTTAACATAGACGACTCCACGTAGTGTAAATACTGCTTTCAGGCAATTATTCTTTTTTAAATTTAGGGCAGATTTAAAAATACTATGGTTGTGCGGAGTTAGGTTTTCGTTAATAAAGAAAGGCATATCGCTGTCGAAGCCTGCATTACATAAACGAAGTGGCGATTTATTGCGATTACGATAAGCAGCAGCATTTTTAAGAAACAAATTTCTCTCGAATGGAGTGTTCATTTTAATAATAATGGGAGGGTCACTCACATTACGAACATGCTTAAAGTGCTTCACACGAAAATTAGATCGAAGACAACGGAAAAACCATAGAAATTACAATATTGCAAACATTTGTGATGAGAATATTAATATAGGGGAAATTGTACTAAATTTTAAAGACCTAGAGTTTCCACTCCCATTGAAGCAGATAAAAAAATTTGAAAGTCAAAATTATGTGAGCATCAATGTATTTGGGCACAATGGAACGTCGCTTATAGGACCATACCACATAACAAAAGGAGAAAAACATATTCATATTAATCTCTTATTGCTCCAGTCCAATGAAAACTTCCACTATGTACTCATCAATGATATATCAAGGTAAGTTTCATTTGTGCATTTAAGCGAAATATGTTTTCATAACTATTTAAACAGTTTCTTATTATTGTTATATTAATTCACATACTATTTTATTTTCTATATTTTCTTCAGACTCCTTCGTTCCAGCATAACATCACATGATCACAAGATCCTAATATGCAACACCTGCCTATATCATACACATGATGATTATGCGTATAATCATCACAGAAACGTTTGCGACAAAAAAGTCATCAGAATGCCAGAAGACGGATCTATTATCAAGTTTACGAAGCACTACAAACAGTTAGATGTACCATTTGTAATCTACGCAGACTTTGAGTCCATTTTAGAAAAAGTCAATGATCCTGTAAGTAAAAGCAGTACAAATGTACAGAAACACCATGCGTGTGCATTCGGGTATTTTATTAATTGTAGTTTTAAGAGAGAAAATAATATATATAGGAATTATTTTGGTGAGGATTCGGCAAATGTATTTATTAAAAAAATAGCTGAAGATTGTACAGATATTTATCTAAATTATTTAATTAAAGTTAAGAAAATGTTCATAACCCCAATAGAAATAGCTCAATATAATAATGCAAAAAATTGTTATATATGTAAGAAAATATTAAATAACGATAAAGTTAGAGATCATTGTCATCTTACGGGCAATTATCGTGGGGCAGCTCATAGCGAATGTAATTTGAATTATAAAACACCTCAGTTTATACCGGTTATCCTGCATAATCTTTCTGCATATGATTTACACCTATTTTTCAAAGAACTTTCTACTATAAAATACTCCACAATAAACGTGATTCCCCAGAACACAGAGCGTTATATTTCTCTTTCAATTTTCATCAGATTAGATGAAAAATATGGATTCGAAATAAGATTTATAGACTCGTTTAGATTTATGGCTTCGAACTTAGATACGTTAGCGAAAAATCTTGATAGCAATGATTTCAATACTATTCGATCATGTTTCGTTGATGAAGCTCAGTTCAACCTCATTAGAAGAAAGGGGGTATTTCCGTACTCTTACATGGATTCCATGACTAAGTTTAAGGAAACTAAGCTCCCTAGTAGAAACGAATTCTTCAATATTCTAACGAATGAAGAATGTGATGTATTCGAATATGAACATGCTCAAAAAATATGGAGGGTGTTTAATTGTAAAACCCTCCTTGACTATACTGAGCTCTACTTAAAGACAGATGTTCTTCTTCTAACCGATGTGTTTGAAAATTTTAGGAAAATTTGTAGAGATATATACGATTTGGACCCCTGCCACTATTATACAGCACCAGGCTTATCCTGGGATGCAATGTTGAAAACCACAGAAGTTTCACTGGAACAGTTCACTGATTCCGAAATGTATATGTTTATGCAAAACGGAATTAGAGGTGGACTAGTTCAATGCTCGCAAAGATATTCGAAAGCGAATAACAAATATTTGGAAGATTTTGATCCATCAAAGCCATCAGAATTTCTTGTATATTTAGACGCTAACAATTTGTATGGTTGGGCAATGTCGGAATATCTTCCTTGCGGTGAATTTGAGTGGGTATGTGATCCTGATTTTGATGTTAAAAAAATTTCTGATACTGCAGAGTATGGGTACATTTTGGAAGTGGATATAGATTATCCGGATTCAGTGCATGATCTTCATAATGATTTGCCATTTTGTCCCCAAAATAAGACCGTGGGGGGATCCAAAATCAAAAAATTAGTTGCAGACTTACACTCAAAAACAAATTACACCATACACTATAGAGTTTTAAAACAAGCCATTTCAAATGGCCTCATTTTAAAACAAATCCATAGAATACTCAGATTTAAGCAATCCCCTTGGCTTAAAAAATATATTGACTTAAACACATTTCATAGGACAAATGCTAAAAATAATTTTGAAAAAGATTTCTTCAAACTTTTAAACAATGCTGTTTACGGGAAGACAATGGAAAACATTGAAAAACGTAGGGACATTAGAATTACTTCATCTTGGGAAACAACAAATAGGAATCATTTAGGACTCAGAGCATTAATTGCGAAACCTAATTTTAAGCAGTTGGCAAAATTTTCTGATGATATGTATGCGGTTGAGTTAGAAAAAATGGAACCACTATATGATAAGCCCATATATGTTGGTTTCACAGTACTAGAGTTATCCAAGTGGAGAATGTATGACTTCCATTATGGCTTCATGAAGCCTAAATTTGGAGACAGCATTTCTCTCAACTATATGGATACTGACTCATTTATTTATTCAATTAAAACTAATGATTTTTACGATGACATCCGTAATGACATTAGTTTGAACTTTGATACGTCGGAATATCCTATAGATAATCAATTTCGTTTGCCGCTACTCAATAAGAAGGTTTTGGGAATGATGAAAGATGAAAACAATGGGGATATAATGACAGAGTTTGTTGGCTTAAGAGCAAAAATGTATTCTTTGTCGACTCTTCGCTCGGAAGCTGTTAAAAAATCAAAAGGGGTCAAAAAGTCTATAATTAAAAAGTTGTCCATTAATGATTACAAAAGTTGCTTATTCGAATCCAAAATTATCTCGGATGATGTGTTTTTGTGTAGATCTAAAACACATCAACTATATACCCAAAAACTACATAAAATAGCACTTAGCTTTTTTGATGATAAAAGAAATATAATGAAAGATAATATAAAAACGCGCGCTTGGGGGCATTACATAGACCGAAATAATGAAACAATGGATGTAGAATAGAATGATTCCTACTAAATTGCATGTAAGATGTCAACGAAAATTTAAATTTGTACTAATTGTATTTATTTATTAATATATTTCTTTAATTATTTATTAATTTATTTATTATTTACTTATTTGTGTATTAGTTAATTTATGTTTTTATTATTTATTTGTTTATTAATTTATTAATTAATTTATTCCTTTATTTATTTATTAGTTTATTTCTTTATTTATTTATTGCTTATATATTTGTTTATGAATTTATCTATTAATTTTAGTATTTTATTCACACAAAAGTATATAAAAATTTAATGCTTTAAAGCTTTGTTCTTTTTACCTATACCTAAATTATCTGTAAATAAAAATCAAATATTAGATTAATGTTTTTTTTTTCTTTTTATATCTGTATATTTTTATTTATACATAGAGTTAAGTTTGTATTGGTACTAAGATTTTTAAGAAAAAATGTTAAATAAAATATTGAAAAAATAATATATATATATATATATATATATATATATATATATATATATATATATATATATATATGTAAATGGTTTTTATTTCGACTTAAATTTACTGAATAGAAATTTTAACTACAAATGTCTACATTTTTATATTTTGTCTCTTTATTGGCTTTACTTCGCTAGATCAAAAAATTTTTCTTTTTGCTTATTTGCAAATTATTGTTTTTTTTCTTTTCATTTCGCTTAAGCATGCACAGTCTTGTTATCTTTGAAAACTTCCGCACAAAACAAATCGAATTTCACAATATTATGAAATTTCATAATACTTCATTAGATATTTTCTTATCGACACCAACTGCTTTAACACCATCACATCTACGTTTGATAACAGCAAATAGTACAATAGGTATCAGCTATTAGATCAGCTTATCAGGAACTGGTCTTATTTTCAGATCAGCTTTTCAGGAGCAGGTCTGGTTATCAGATCAGCTTATCAGAACCTGGTCTGGTTTTCAGATCAGGTTATCAGGAGCTGGTCTGGTTTTCAGATCAGCTTATCAGGACCTTGTCTGGTTATCAGATCAGCTTATCAGGACCTGGTCTGGTTTTCAGATCAGCTTATCAGGACCTGGTCTGGTTATCAGATCAGTGGTTGTGAAGAGAAAAATACAGCAAAATCTGATGACTTATTTGCAGATTATATAAGGAAGCAACCATACGACTTTTTGTACCAATCAATTCTTGCAGGTGATCTAGAATCTGTACGCACATTAGTAGAAAAGTTCAGTGTCGATATTAATATTAAGTATGATTACATATATATTGGACCTGGTCTGGTTATCAGATCAGCTTATCAGAACCTGGTCTGGTTTTCAGATTAGCTTATCAGGACCTGGTCTGGTTTTCAGATCAGCTTTTCAGGACCTGGTCTGGTTTTCAGATCAGCTTTTCAGGACCTGGTCTGGTTTTCAGATCAGCTTATCAGAATCTGGTCTGGTTTTCAGATTAGGCTATCAGGACCTGGTCTGGTTTTCAGATCAGCTTATCAGGAGCTGGTCTGATTTTCAGGTCAGCTTATTAGGAGCTGGTCTGATTTTCAGGTCAGCTTATTAGGAGCTGGTCTGGTTTTCAGGTCAGATGAAATAGCTAAAGTCTATCTTTTATTAGCAGTATTTTTTTTCTTTAACGTCGTTTAATTCAATATATTTGCTTATAATCAAAAATCCATATTTATCCTTCCAACACTCTACAAATTTTTTAAAACTTGTCAAAATTCATATTACTGCCAACATGAACCTTGTAAACATGCTTCATATTTTTCTCATCTTACTTAAACATTATAATTACATTTGCATTGCCTCTTATTAAATGCTTATAGCCATATTCATAAAAATTTTAAACAGCATTTCAAATGTTGTTTGAGCAAAATTCGCTAAAATTGTATTCATAATAGAATATTAGCTTAAAAACGTTTTTTAACTTGCGTAAATCAACAAATCTTATAAATTAAATGCACCCATACTTAAAATAATTTTGAGCTGATGTCGTTCTAGTTTTGCTTCTTGTTTATTTATATTTTTAACTTTGCCTGTATGTATGTATGTATGTATGTATGCATGTATTAAGAATTATGCTTATGTTTGGCACAAGTAGAATGAGTCATCATTCTTCTGTCGCCTCATACAAAAATATACACGTACATATGTTTGTATGTATATTATTCTGCTTTCCACATGCAACATCAGCAACTATCATAATTGAAACGTTTTAAGCTTCATTACGAGAAAAAAAAATACATTTATAATAACCCATTCTTTTAATTATGAAATTATGTAATTTCTTTAAGTATTCATATTTGTAGTAGTATATAGATAATTTTAGTATAAATATATGTTTTTAAACCTCAGATAGTAGTAGGGAACTGTTCATCCGGCGTAGATTAAAATTTTAAAGTTTCATTAGTCATAACTCCGACAAAGGACACCAACAAATTATTACACAACCCAAATCACTGAAAGACTCAAATTTCCACGGTCATGCAGATAGACAGAGAGAGAGAGACAGACATACGCTTAATGTAAACAAAAACTCCTTATGTTAAAAAAAAATAAGAGTGACTTATTGAACCACCCTCGAAAAATATTTAAAGGACTTATTGAACCACCCTCGTAGGTATCAAATTTCAAGAATTTTAAAATTTTCAAATTTTAATTACCCAAATTTAACAATTTCAGCAACAATTTAACAATTTTAATTGGGGCCGGATGAACAGTTCCCTACTACTATCTGAGGTTTAAAAACATATATTTATACTAAAATTATCTATATACTACTACAAATATGAATACTTAAAGAAATTACATAATTTCATAATTAAAAGAATGGGTTATTATAAATTTATTTTTTTTTCTCGTAATGGAGCTTAAAACGTTTCAATTATGATAGTTGCTGATGTTGCATGTGGAAAGCAGAATAATATACATACATACATATGTACGTGTATATTTTTGTATGGGGCGACAGAAGAATGATGACTCATTCTACTTGTGCCAAACATAAGCATAATTCTTAATACATGCATACATACATACATACAGGCAAAGTTAAAAATATAAATAAACAAGAAGCAAAACTAGAACGACGTCAGCTCAAAATTATTTTAAGTATGGGTGCATTTAATTTATAAGATTTGTTGATTTACGCAAGTTAAAAAACGTTTTTAAGCTAATATTCTATTATGAATACAATTTTAGCGAATTTTGCTCAAACAACATTTGAAATGCTGTTTAAAATTTTTATGAATATGGCTATAAGCATTTAATAAGAGGCAATGCAAATGTAATTATAATGTTTAAGTAAGATGAGAAAAATATGAAGCATGTTTACAAGGTTCATGTTGGCAGTAATATGAATTTTGACAAGTTTTAAAAAATTTGTAGAGTGTTGGAAGGATAAATATGGATTTTTGATTATAAGCAAATATATTGAATTAAACGACGTTAAAGAAAAAAAAATACTGCTAATAAAAGATAGACTTTAGCTATTTCATCTGACCTCAAAACCAGACCAGCTCCTAATAAGCTGACCTGAAAATCAGACCAGCTCCTAATAAGCTGACCTGAAAATCAGACCAGCTCCTGATAAGCTGATCTGAAAACCAGACCAGGTCCTGATAGCCTAATCTGAAAACCAGACCAGGTTCTGATAAGCTGATCTGAAAACCAGACCAGGTCCTGAAAAGCTGATCTGAAAACCAGACCAGGTTCTGAAAAGCTGATCTGAAAACCAGATCAGGTCCTGATAAGCTAATCTGAAAACCAGACCAGGTTCTGATAAGCTGATCTGATAACCAGACCAGGTCCTGATAAGCTGATCTGAAAACCAGACCAGGTCCTGATAAGCTGATCTGATAACCAGACCAGGTCCTGATAAGCTGATCTGAAAACCAGACCAGCTCCTGATAACCTGATCTGAAAACCAGACCAGGTTCTGATAAGCTGATCTGATAACCAGACCTGCTCCTGAAAAGCTGATCTGAAAATAAGACCAGTTCCTGATAAGCTGATCTAATAGCTGATACCTATTGTACTATTTGCTGTTATCAAACGTAGATGAGATGGTGTTAAAGCAGTTGGTGTCGATAAGAAAATATCTAATGAAGTATTATGAAATTTCATAATATTGTGAAATTCGATTTGTTTTGTGCGGAAGTTTTCAAAGATAACAAGACTGTGCATGCTTAAGCGAAATGAAAAGAAAAAAAACAATAATTTGCAAATAAGCAAAAAGAAAAATTTTTTGATCTAGCGAAGTAAAGCCAATAAAGAGACAAAATATAAAAATGTAGACATTTGTAGTTAAAATTTCTATTCAGTAAATTTAAGTCGAAATAAAAACCATTTACATATATATATATATATATATATATATATATATATATATATTATTATTTTTTCAATATTTTATTTAACATTTTTTCTTAAAAATCTTAGTACCAATACAAACTTAACTCTATGTATAAATAAAAATATACAGATATAAAAAGAAAAAAAAAACATTAATCTAATATTTGATTTTTATTTACAGATAATTTAGGTATAGGTAAAAAGAACAAAGCTTTAAAGCATTAAATTTTTATATACTTTTGTGTGAATAAAATACTAAAATTAATAGATAAATTCATAAACAAATATATAAGCAATAAATAAATAAAGAAATAAACTAATAAATAAATAAAGGAATAAATTAATTAATAAATTAATAAACAAATAAATAATAAAAACATAAATTAACTAATACACAAATAAGTAAATAATAAATAAATTAATAAATAATTAAAGAAATATATTAATAAATAAATACAATTAGTACAAATTTAAATTTTCGTTGACATCTTACATGCAATTTAGTAGGAATCATTCTATTCTACATCCATTGTTTCATTATTTCGGTCTATGTAATGCCCCCAAGCGCGCGTTTTTATATTATCTTTCATTATATTTCTTTTATCATCAAAAAAGCTAAGTGCTATTTTATGTAGTTTTTGGGTATATAGTTGATGTGTTTTAGATCTAAACAAAAACACATCATCCGAGATAATTTTGGATTCGAATAAGCAACTTTTGTAATCATTAATGGACAACTTTTTAATTATAGACTTTTTGACCCCTTTTGATTTTTTAACAGCTTCCGAGCAAAGAGTCGACAAAGAATACATTTTTGCTCTTAAGCCAACAAACTCTGTCATTATATCCCCATTGTTTTCATCTTTCATCATTCCCAAAACCTTCTTATTGAGTAGCGGCAAACGAAATTGATTATCTATAGGATATTCCGACGTATCAAAGTTCAAACTAATGTCATTACGGATGTCATCGTAAAAATCATTAGTTTTAATTGAATAAATAAATGAGTCAGTATCCATATAGTTGAGAGAAATGCTGTCTCCAAATTTAGGCTTCATGAAGCCATAATGGAAGTCATACATTCTCCACTTGGATAACTCTAGTACTGTGAAACCAACATATATGGGCTTATCATATAGTGGTTCCATTTTTTCTAACTCAACCGCATACATATCATCAGAAAATTTTGCTAACTGCTTAAAATTAGGTTTCGCAATTAATGCTCTGAGTCCTAAATGATTCCTGTTTGTTGTTTCCCAAGATGAAGTAATTCTAATGTCCCTACGTTTTTCAATGTTTTCCATTGTCTTCCCGTAAACAGCATTGTTTAAAAGTTTGAAGAAATCTTTTTCAAAATTATTTTTAGCATTTGTCCTATGAAATGTGTTTAAGTCAATATATTTTTTAAGCCAAGGGGATTGCTTAAATCTGAGTATTCTATGGATTTGTTTTAAAATGAGGCCATTTGAAATGGCTTGTTTTAAAACTCTATAGTGTATGGTGTAATTTGTTTTTGAGTGTAAGTCTGCAACTAATTTTTTGATTTTGGATCCCCCCACGGTCTTATTTTGGGGACAAAATGGCAAATCATTATGAAGATCATGCACTGAATCCGGATAATCTATATCCACTTCCAAAATGTACCCATACTCTGCAGTATCAGAAATTTTTTTAACATCAAAATCAGGATCACATACCCACTCAAATTCACTGCAAGGAAGATATTCCGACATTGCCCAACCATACAAATTGTTAGCGTCTAAATATACAAGAAATTCTGATGGCTTTGATGGATCAAAATCTTCCAAATATTTGTTATTCGCTTTCGAATATCTTTGCGAGCATTGAACTAGTCCACCTCTAATTCCGTTTTGCATAAACATATACATTTCGGAATCAGTGAACTGTTCCAGTGAAACTTCTGTGGTTTTCAACATTGCATCCCAGGATAAGCCTGGTGCTGTATAATAGTGGCAGGGGTCCAAATCGTATATATCTCTACAAATTTTCCTAAAATTTTCAAACACATCGGTTAGAAGAAGAACATCTGTCTTTAAGTAGAGCTCAGTATAGTCAAGGAGGGTTTTACAATTAAACACCCTCCATATTTTTTGAGCATGTTCATATTCGAATACATCACATTCTTCATTCGTTAGAATATTGAAGAATTCGTTTCTACTAGGGAGCTTAGTTTCCTTAAACTTAGTCATGGAATCCATGTAAGAGTACGGAAATACCCCCTTTCTTCTAATGAGGTTGAACTGAGCTTCATCAACGAAACATGATCGAATAGTATTGAAATCATTGCTATCAAGATTTTTCGCTAACGTATCTAAGTTCGAAGCCATAAATCTAAACGAGTCTATAAATCTTATTTCGAATCCATATTTTTCATCTAATCTGATGAAAATTGAAAGAGAAATATAACGCTCTGTGTTCTGGGGAATCACGTTTATTGTGGAGTATTTTATAGTAGAAAGTTCTTTGAAAAATAGGTGTAAGTCATATGCAGAAAGATTATGCAGGATAACCGGTATAAACTGAGGTGTTTTATAATTCAAATTACATTCGCTATGAGCTGCCCCACGATAATTGCCCGTAAGATGACAATGATCTCTAACTTTATCGTTATTTAATATTTTCTTACATATATAACAATTTTTTGCATTATTATATTGAGCTATTTCTATTGGGGTTATGAACATTTTCTTAACTTTAATTAAATAATTTAGATAAATATCTGTACAATCTTCAACTATTTTTTTAATAAATACATTTGCCGAATCCTCACCAAAATAATTCCTATATATATTATTTTCTCTCTTAAAACTACAATTAATAAAATACCCGAATGCACACGCATGGTGTTTCTGTACATTTGTACTGCTTTTACTTACAGGATCATTGACTTTTTCTAAAATGGACTCAAAGTCTGCGTAGATTACAAATGGTACATCTAACTGTTTGTAGTGCTTCGTAAACTTGATAATAGATCCGTCTTCTGGCATTCTGATGACTTTTTTGTCGCAAACGTTTCTGTGATGATTATACGCATAATCATCATGTGTATGATATAGGCAGGTGTTGCATATTAGGATCTTGTGATCATGTGATGTTATGCTGGAACGAAGGAGTCTGAAGAAAATATAGAAAATAAAATAGTATGTAAATTAATATAACAATAATAAGTAACTGTTTAAATAGTTATGAAAACATATTTCGCTTAAATGCACAAATGAAACTTACTTTGATATATCATTGATGAGTACATAGTGGAAGTTTTCATTGGACTGGAGCAATAAGAGATTAATATGAATATGTTTTTCTCCTTTTGTTATGTGGTATGGTCCTATAAGCGACGTTCCATTGTGCCCAAATACATTGATGCTCACATAATTTTGACTTTCAAATTTTTTTATCTGCTTCAATGGGAGTGGAAACTCTAGGTCTTTAAAATTTAGTACAATTTCCCCTATATTAATATTCTCATCACAAATGTTTGCAATATTGTAATTTCTATGGTTTTTCCGTTGTCTTCGATCTAAAGTACTATTTGTGTCCAAAGCCGTAATGAGACACCATTTAAAGCAATAAACATCAGAGTTCTCGACATTTATGCATGCATGTTTTGCTGCAATATTTTTTGGGAGAGGGATAAAGCTCGAACCTCTTATTATGGACGCCTTGTTTATATTAACTTCAAGGGAATTTATTGAAATCAAGGTTCATCCGCTATCCCTCTCTTGAAATTCTTCCATTTTGGTTCTTAGCTCCTCGGCTTGTTTCTTGTACATATCCTCTATGTCATCAGACAAAGTCACGAACATCATTTTCGTAATATGTACGAGTTGGCAAACATTCATCTCATCATTCACCATCTTCATATAATCACATGTGAGCTCCATATTAAATTTGAATGTAGTATGTATCTTACTACGTTCATTTAATTGTTGCACTATGGAGCTCTTGGCCGATTTCAGAAACTCCTCCGGAAACAAAACAACCACATTTTTGTTGAGGAGGATGTATGTCTCGATCCTCCCATTGAAGTTGCTTGCTCTCTTAGTGAGAAAATCTCCAATCCGTTCTTGCTGACAACTGTGTTTGTGTTTTGTGGTTCTGACATGAGCCATATAACCATTTGATGGGATCATCTCATCACAATCCTTACAATATTTGTTTTGAAGATTTAGCTTACTAGTTCCAAGCATAGCCTTCGATTGGCTAGCATAGGAGTGCGTTTCAATATGCTGGTTTAGATTTGTTTGAGTCATAAAGACTTTATTGCAGATAGTACAACTTGTAGTATTCATATTATTTAATTATTTATTTGTTTATTAATTAATTTAATTATTTTATTTATAAACAATTTATTTCAGTTATAAACAATTTATTTAATTATTTTTTATGCACTATTATCTTTTTTAACAAAGAGTAATTAGTTCTAACACTTTTATAGTTTTTGGATTTCAAACACTTTAGAGATTTTGGATGGGAAAATAGGTTGTGACTTGTTGAGATATCAGAGCAGACTGATGACAATATACATTATTTCTTCTACTTATATACTTTATGTGAGAATCGCGTAGTAGTCATCAAATCTAGTTTATCTGATGGTATTACGACATGTGGTGAAATTCATACACACACACACACACACACACACATACACATTTCCACAATTATCTGTTGGTATTACGATATATGATGAAATTCATATACATAGCAATACCCAGAACAAAATCGCTAACATCAGTTTGCAATATAAAGGTACGAGAAAAATCGGGACACGTGAAAGTAGGTGCTTCTATAAGTTCTTGATGCATTTCTCTAAAAGCTATTTTCTACAATTGTTACACCAAAAATAAAATATATTAAAATAAAAATATCATTACCCCTATTCACAAAACTCTGCTTATCAAACTGCTGGGACTTAAAACATTTAAATTCTGAAATACACTTGTTTATATTAAAACCTATTCCAACACGACATTTTCTATCTCCATAAGAATATGAACGCCAATAGCCTAGAAAACATATATGTATGTATACAGGCATATGTAAATATGTATGAAGAAGTATAGATGTAATTCACACAAGCAATGATATTCTTCCAAGCAAAATAGATACGATCACATACATTACTACAACAACATATATTATATATTATATTATATATTATATTATAAATATATACATTTCCAAATATATTCCCTATCCACCTCCATTCCAAACACCTATCAGGGTTGTCACTACCTGCAGCTATTAGATTATTTCCTCAGAGATCACAAATATAAATGCATACGTATAATAAACCTACATAAGCATAGCAATGTCGACTCACAGCAGCAGACCACAATATACATATGAAATAGCGATCCCTACATAGACACCAATTTCTTGTCTGAAAAGTAGTGGACACCGGCAAACGAATAAGTAATACAAAAACACACACATATGCACGCTCACACGTACATACACATATACAAACAGAAAGAATCAAACTCTCACACACACACACACGTAGACAAAAATATATCAGCATGAAAATCCCCCCATTTGTAACAGGGTTGCCATCGTTTTTATTTTTTCCCGGTTTTGAATTCCCAAAACATGTCTCAGACCGCCATTAACAATCTACGCTGATATCCAGGAAGATGAGCTTCAACATGTGTAGAGTTTATTATTTTATCTACTATACATCCTCCAACGAAGGTGTTGTTATGACTAAACGTTTTCTGATATCGTATAACCATATTATCTGATTTTTTCTATAAAAAGAGGTTACATTTATGAAATGTATTTATTTGAAAAAAATCCAGTAGTGAAACAACATAAAAATATTTTAGTTCGTAATATTGATGAATCGTCGAACATCACTTCAAAAATAAAGCATAGCCCCCTCTTACCAAATTCTGTTCGTGCTCTAATAGTAGGGCCATCAAATTGTGGAAAGACTAATGTTATGATCGGCTTACTAGAAAGTCCTAATGGACTCAAGTTTGAAAACATTTACTTATACTCAAAATCTCTTTATCAACCCAAATATGAGTACTTGAAGAAACTAATTTCACTAATTAAAGGAATGGGATATTATACATTCACCGATAATGAATCAGTTATTCCACCTGACCAAGCTAAAACTAATTCAATCATGATATTTGATGATGTTGCATGTGAAAAGCAGAATAATATACGTTCATATTTTTGTATGGGACGGCATAGGGATATTGATTCATTCTACTTGTGTCAAACTTATACTAGAATTCCCAAACATTTAATAAGAGACAATGCAAATGTTATTATAATGTTTAAGCAAGATGAGACAAATATGAAGCATGTTTATAGGGATCATGTTGGCTGCGATATGAGTTATGAAAAGTTCCAAGAAATTTGTCGAGAGTGTTGGAGGGATAAATATGGCTTTTTAGTGACAAGCAAAGATAATGAATTAAATGATGGTCGCTACAGGAAGCAATTTGACTATTTCATAACTATATAAACTACTTCTCATAAAAGATTGACTTTAGTTATTAATCTAACTTTAAACTTGATACATCTATTTGCTATAACCTCATCCGATACCTGATAAGCTGATCTCCAAACTATACCAGCTACCTGAAAACCAGACCAGCTCCTGATAAGCTGATCTAAAAACCAGACCAGGTCCTGATAAGCTGATCTGAAAACCAGACCAGGTCCTGAAAAGCTGATCTGGAAATCATACCAGGTCCTGAAAAGCTGATCTGAAAACCAGACCAGGTCCTGAAAAGCTGATCTGAAAACCAGACCAGGTCCTGAAAAGCTGATCTGAAAACCAGACCAGGTCCTGAAAGTCTGATCTGAAAACCAGACCAGGTCCTGAAAAGCTGATCTGAAAACCAGACCAGGTCCTGAAAAGCTGATCTGAAAACCAGAGCAGGTCCTGAAAAGCTGATCTGAAAACCAGACCAGGTCCTGATAAGCTGATCTGAAAACCAGACCAGCTCCTAATAAGCTGATCTGATTGCTGATACCTGTTATTTACCCTTAGCAAACATGGATGAGAAAATTTTAAAACAGTTGGTGTTGACAAGAAATGTGTTGCAGAAAAAGCTTCGTGGTATAAAAACTGGTGAAATAGATACACGTGAACAATTAAGAGATACATTCAAACCTATAATAGAACCTCTTAAAGAATTCATAAATAGTTCTAAAAATATTAAAAGAATTCGTATGAAAGAAGATAGTAACATCAAGACAGAAGTTGAAAATAATACAAACTTAAAGCCTGAAAACCCATCAGTCAAGATAGAGACAAGTACACCAAAAAAACTAGTAGAAGGGACAATTTTTGATAATACCATCTTATTTAATGATGTTAATACTGAAAATGATGATGATGATGATGAAGATGATTTTTACTCACAGACTTCCAATACAGAATATACTTATACTGATTTATCAGTTTTGGAAGGAAGAAATGAATTAGATACAAATTATGGTCCACATAAAGATTACAAGAATGAATGGAAATTTGGTGATAGTAGCCTAAAACTAAATGAAGATAAAATACAAGTTGGTGGTCAAATATGGGCTCTAACACCAGGACTATTTTCTCTAATGTTTCATAAAATACCAAAAAATTACGATAAGTTTGAACTTGAAATCTATAAAAAGATTTTAATTACTACTAATGCATATAGAAGAGACTTTAAACCTGATGGTCAAATTAAGGGTACTAGAGGATATAAATATAAACATATTATTAAAAAATTTATTGATGAGAAAAACCAGAAGAATTTACCTGAATCAACAGGATCTAAGCCCAAAGGTAGCTATTTAGGTGAGGGAATGATGCAAGTTAACTTCAATAAACCCAGCTATATATACTGGGACGATCCAAATGAGTTAGTAGATCGACTTCGACTACTGCTCGCATCACAAGGTGCAGGTCATACTAATCACAATAACGAAATTGTATCAATTATTGAAGAACTACGTGAAGCGAATATAATACACTAACTTTAATAAACTATATAGAGTATGTCTGTTGATAAATTTGGACACTATTTAAACGATACTAGCAGCACAATTTCTATGAAAAATGCACCTAAACTGCTGGGGTTCTTTGTGGATACGAACAACAACATTGATGTCCAAAACAAAAGGATCAAAAATGTTGCAAAAGCTCTGGAGGAAAACGATGTTATCAATAAATTGTTTTTGCAAACTCAAATCGAAAAATTAGAAGAGAAATTATTAACATACTTTAAGGGGGATAATACTATAATACGAGAAAATATTCAAATGCAAATTGAGGAACTACAACGCGAAATAAAATTAGATATAGAAGAAAATTATAAAATTGAAAGAGATATTCTACAAATTAAAACATCCTTTGAAGAACAAATTGAACAGCTTAATGAAAAAATTTATAGATTAGAAAATTACATGTTTGTATCAATAGCTGAAAGTGCGTCAAGCAGATCACAACACTCTGCAAAAAATCTTTTAAAACAACTTAATGTCTTCAAAAAGAAATTTAGTAAATGAACTCCATAAGCAAGCACGAAAACAATTTGTGCGTCGCAGAGTTGTAATGAAAGGAATAGATGATCTTTGGCAAGCTGATTTAGTTGAAATGGGGAACTATTCTAAAGAAAATAGAAATTATCGATTTTTGTTGACTGTAATTGACACATTCTCAAAATTTGCATGGGCAGTACCGCTAAAAACAAAAACAGCACTCGAAACAACCAAGGCAATGGAAGATATTTTTGAATTGGGACGAGTACCAAAAAACTTACAAACAGATGATGGCAAAGAATTTTTCAACAAACACTTTGGAAAATTAATGCATAAATACAACATTAATCACTACTCAACATATAGCATTATGAAAGCATCAATAGTAGAACGATTTAATAGAACATTGAAAGGAATGATGTGGAAAGAATTTAGTTATAATGAGTAGTAGGGAATTGCCAATTCTAAATCAATTAAAATTGTTAAATTGTGGCTGAAATTGTTAAATTGTGGGCTGAAATTGTTAAATTGTGGCTGAAATTGTTAAATTGTTGCTGAAATTTTAAAATTCTTGGAAATTTGTGTTTTCGGCGGCGCTTTGATATTTTTTTGTTTACATTAGGAGTTTTTTTTGTTTACATTAGGAGTTTTTTGTTTACATTAACTTTGTGTGAACGGGTGATTTTTTTTTGGGTTATATTAATTGTGATAACGGGTGATTTTTTTAAAGGTTTCATATGAGTGTATATGCCGACGGCAATACATGATTATTATTTTTTTCAAATGCCGACGGCAAAACATGTTTATTAATTTTTCCTAATGCCGACGGCAATACATGAATATTGTTTTTTCAAATGCCGACGGGAAAATGATTTTTCCTAATGACGACGGGAAAACGTGAAAGTTATTTTTTCTAATGCTCCCTAGGTGTTGCTAGACTGTGGGAATTTAAGGCTGACCGTGATTTGAGTGGGCAGGGTTGTTGACGTTATATGTAGCCATGGAGATTTGTGGGTGTTTCTGTCTATAGTAGTTTAAAACTGATCGTGATTTGAGGTGGGTGAGGATGTTGTTGAAGTAAATGGGTTATGTGTATGACCATGGGAATTTAAGGCTGACCGTGATTTGAGTGGGCGGCGTTGTTGCCGTAATATGTAACCATAGGAATTTGCGGATGTGTCTGTCTGTCTGTGAGAATTTAGGTGATGGTTTGATTGGAAGGGGCGGGGTGTAGTTGAGGTAGATCGATTGCGTGTATATGTGTGTGTGTGTGTATGTTTGTAGGAATTTCAATGTGTGTATTTCTGTAGGATCTTAAGGCTGATTGTGATTTATGAGGGGTGGGGTGTTCTAGTAATATGCAACCGGGGGAATCTGTGTGTTTGTGTGTCTGTAGGAGTTTAAGGCTGACCATGATTTGGGTGGGCAGGGTTGTTGACGTAATATGTATCCATGGGGATTTGTGGATGTGTCTGTCTATAGTAGTTTAAGGCTGATCGTGATTTGAGGTAGGTGAGGATGTTCTTGAGGTAAATTGGTTATGTGTGTGTATGTATGTATGTATTTTTGTAAGAATTTAAGATGATTATGATTTATTAGGGGCGAGGTGTTCTTGTAATATGTAGCCGTGAGAATCTATGTGTATAGATGTCTGTAGAAGTTTAAGACTATCTGTAATTTCGGGTAGGTGAGAGTGTTGTGGAGATTAATCTTATATATTGTATATGTATGTATGTATGATCATGGGAATTTGTGTATGTATATCTGAGGGAGAATTTAAGGTTCGTCATGATTTGCAAAAGGTGGGGTGTTGTTGAAATTTTCTTGGATATTTCTTATATGAATTCTGCTATGTGTGTGTATTTGAGGTGGTATTTATATGTAGGTAAAAATAAATTGTTTTCAATATCGACATTTGGTACTATAAAATACTATCATATATCTGGACTTCCCTATTCCTAGTATGTTTTTATACTTACGATTGCTTTATATTTTCTCATGCTTAAATTTGTCTCGCGTAAAAGTCTGTCTGTGTGAAATTTGTTTATATTACAAATTTTTTTTATTTAACTACATCCGTCTTCTTTGACTGAAAGAGTTTTCTGCACACATAGAAAAACCAACTTGAAATCAGTAAAAACCATGCTGAATTAATAAGAACCATTAACAAAGGTTTAGTCATATTAAAATTTCTTATTTCAATATGGACAAAATATTAATTTACAGTATTCATTTATTAAACTCATTAGTTTGTAGATATCTCAATATACATTTTCTATTATATTAAAAATTATTGAATTAATGTGACGAATTCTTATTTTTAAGCTGCAGATTTTCCCTGAGTGTATGGATTGTTTATATTTGCATTGTGCTTTAACTAAACGACGCTTCATATATTTTCATGATGTAGATCTAATAAATACTTAAGCATTGATAAGAAAAATTTGATATGTATACATACATATCTACAAATTGATTTTATATATGTATGTATGTATGTATGTACATATATATGTGCATACAAATAAGTGTTTAACTCAATCTTTGAATACATTTTTTGTTTTATTTTTTGTCATGTGATGTCTGTTGTTGGTGAAACTAAAAACATTTTATTTTTTATCTGCGTTTACTTAAAAGTTTGTGAGGATTTTCTGTTTTAAGTAAAACTGAATTCCTGAAGATAAGTACTTACATACTCTATAGTAATAGTAGCTATAATAGAAATATTTCTTGTACTTAATTTACATTTTTTTAAAGTTGATGCAATGTTAGTTAGTCAACGTTTGACATTTTTAGGGTATAAAATTTTTTCTAGCTATAGCCTTCTACATTTATTTTGGAAAGCTTGCTTTGCTTTTTAAAAATGTATAAACATTTTTAAATGAAACTGATCCGGCACTCCAGCTTAGGTACTGATAGTTTTTTTGTTGTTAGTTAACTTACTTCTTTTTTATTTTTTATTGATAAACATTGGAAATCAAAAGGGAGTTTTATATTGTAATTATTATTTTCATAATTGTTGAAAACAATCGCTGCTTTTTGTTTGTTTTTTGCGATGAAATCGTTTGAATTACTTTTGAAACTTTACGCGTTTATAAAAATTATGTTATTTTCTATATTTCTTAATTTATAAGACTTTTAGACTTTGTCCTTTAGTGGTTATATATTCTATTATACGATTATGAATAAGAATGCAGTAAGCTGATGTATTTGCTTACTGCTTCAAATTAAAATTTTATTCAATTGAATAAAAGGAGCTTTTTTCTTAAACTCTGATGCAGTTAGAAGCGCTGGAGATTCTTTCATATAACAGCTTTTTAGGAATTTTTGATACATAGTAAAGGGTGTTTTTTATTGGGGTATAGAAAGTAAATGAACAGACCTTATGTTTTCAAAATTTTCTTTCAATTTTACGGCCCTTTTCACAATGTACAATTAAAAGCTAACAGGGACTTTAACGGCAAGTTTTGTATGAAGAACTGTCAGTTAAAGTTCACGTTAACTCTTAATCATACATTGTGAAAAGAGACGTTATTAAATTAAAACCTCAATTTCAAAAATATGACCTAGCGCTTTTCTATATTAAAGCAACGCTATCTACTAAGTGAAAAATTTACAAATTGAATAAATTCAAACTCATAATTATATCCAAGATATACAAAAAACAGTTTTTTACCCGAAAAAAAAATAAAAAAAATTATATCAATCGGCGGCTAATTTTCAGCCGCTAAATAGCCGAAAATAAATCGGCGGCGGCGGCTGGTCAAAAGTATTCGGCGGCTCGGCTAAGCCGGCTCTCAGCCCATCGGCACCGAGCTCTGCTTCTGGTACTGTGGTGGTTGGTGCTGCTGGTACTGTGTTGGTTGCTGGTACTGTGGTGGTAGTACCGTTGATCGTGCGGCTCATAGCATGCATCATTAGGTCCGTTTGTTTACTTTTCCAGTAAAATCCAGTATTTGAGTAAATTTTGGGTACTTTGAACATTTTACTCTCAAGAATGTCTCTTGCACAAAAAAATACGCGAACGGAAATATTGCAAAAATTTGCATATTAATCCAAACAGCTGATAATATTGTTGCATGTTTTTGTTGTTTTTACTACCTATCAAATACATATTTTTGGTAATTGATGCGTGCATTTTTATAATTATAAATTTTAAACGATATATACATACATACGTCTAAAATAGAAGTTCTGTGAAAGCATTAGCTTGTGTTTGGTTTTTAGTTTTTTTCTGGGTAAATGGCATAGGAAAATTTATCAATATTTGATTTCTAATAGTCGGTACCCTGAATAGTATGCAGTATAAGCATTCACATATATTTACATAAGCTTTACATCTCTAAAAAAATTAAGTAAATAACATACATAATTTAATTAAATTTAAAAACTGATATATTTAACGATTATTATTCTTTAATTTGTTTCATCTTGGACATACAAATTTTCAGATTTTTTTTGTCAAAATTTTACTTCAGCTTTTCTTCTTTTAAATTCTTTTATTAAAAAAATTATACTTTGAACTTGCTTACTTTGGTTTATTTTATTGAATCACATGTTTTTCTCATCTACTGGATTTTGCTGGCAAAAATTTGTCCAGTTACAATTTGCAGACTCTCAGCCAACAACTGTCAATTTATTCTCTCAATTGGCACTCTCTTTTGCAATTTTATGTGGTAAGTAGAATCCAGTACAAATTTACACAAATTGTGGAGTAAACAAGCGGACATATTATAATCATAATTGCTGTATGACACCAGTCCAAACCGGAATTGTAACTATGCCGCCGCAAGATGCTCATCCACTTTTTTAGATTCAGAGATAAAACCACACTCTTATTGCAATGGGGACACATGTATTGATCCTGCAATATAAATAATATAATGTACATTTTAAATGAGACATTTTTAAATTTAGTTGAACTGTAGTGGATTTTAAACAGAAATAATTTCTTATTCGGGCTTAAGTTCAGTAATTTCATTTCTTATTCAATAAAATATTTTTATTAATTAATGTGAGTTTCTAAAGAAGAGAAGAAAAATTAAATTAGACTTTTAAGCTGGGGGAAATACCGATATTTTTCTGTGCAGCAACGCACTTCATCAGCACCCTATTATATCTAGTTGGGTAGAGATTGTTATTAACATCAGCTATTTAACTTAAATTCTAATGAAACGGAATGTGAGAAATGATTGTTGTGTACAATTATTGATTTAGCTTTGGTAAATACATATGTTAGTATCTCTATGCATTTCCCCTGTTTTTCCATTTTTATATTTAGGTTAGCACGAAGTTATATTGCTCTACCTACGTATGTTTAACTATTCTTGCTTATCTTTTACGACCATCACATGTACATTTTATTATATATTTATGTTTAGTTTCCACAATACAAGCAAGCGACTTGTCTAGAAAATTTGTATGGGAATTTTAGTGCTGTTCATATATTTTTTCTAGACAAGTCGCTTGCTTGTATTGTGGAAACTACACATTATTCTAAAATTATTTAATATAATTTTTACTTACCATTATCAAAAAGAGACGGCCAAAAACCAAAAGATAGAACCTTATATCTGTGCGTCTGTGCACATAACCAAAATAATAATGAAGAGACGCCATTTAAGTGCCACCAAGCTCAAGCCTAATCAAACTTATGTTGTTCGTTGCATTTTCTAAAATTACTAGTATTTTTGTTCCAAAATACATATTTGGCACATGTAACCGAATCGAAGACATTTTCTGGGGCAGCTCGTCTGTAAGCATGTTAATATAAGTAGTAGGGAATTGGGGCTCCCACCGCAATTAAAATTGTTAAATTGTTGCTGAAATTGTTAAATTTGGGTAATTAAAATTTGAAAACTTTAAAATTCTTGAAATTTGATACCTACGAGGGTGGTTCAATAAGTTCTTTAAATATTTTTCGAGGGTGGTTCAATAAGTCACTCTTATTTTTGTAACATAAGAAGTTTTTGTTTACATTAAGTCTATGTCTGTCTGTCTGCCTGACCGTGGAAATTTGTGTGTGGAATATTTTGTGGGGGTGGATTTAGGGATTTCATAAGATTAAGATTTCATATATATATATATATATATATGCCGATGGGAAAATCATGAAAATGATTTTTCCTAATACCAATGGGGGAATTGTGAATATGATTTTTCCTAATGCCGACGGCAATACATACTTATTTTTCTTAATGCCTACGGCAATACATAATTATTTTCAAATGCCGACGGCAATACATGATTATTATTTTTTTCAAATGCCGACGGCAAAACATGATTATTATTTTCTAATGCTCCCAGCGTTGCCAGACTGTAGAAATTTGTTATCATAATACTATATCAGTAATATCAGGGAAAATAGATTTGATGACTACTAGGCGGTTCTCATATAAATCGTGGGAATGTGCTTGTGTGATTTCCTCACGCTAATAAATTGTTTATAAATAAAATAATTAAATAAATTAATAAAATAATTAAATAAATTATTTTATTTATTTATAAAACGTATGTGAACACCCTAATGCTTGTGTGTGGGGTGTCCAGCTTGTTTGTCGCTGGTAAACTGTATATTCTGTTTATTTGTTTAAGAAATATATTTGTATGTATGTATGTATGTATGTATGTATGTGTGTATGATGTTTGTACGTATGTATGTATGTGCGATCGAAGAAACTTGTGCGTGGAATATTTTGTGGCTGTGTAGAATACATTTATATTTTGCAACGTAATCATTTTCTTTGTTTGCGATTATTTTAAAGCAGCAAAGTTTCAACTAACTACAGTCATAAGCAGAGAAACAAAAAGTAAAAATTTGCAAGTTAGCAAAAAAGCTAACTTCTCCTCCTCCTTCCCACTTCATTCTCTTTCCTTTATGTAGTTTGTATTTGAAATAAGAAAACACTTGTAGATTTTTTATTTTTCTATACATTTATTATTTAAAATTTTATAATAATACATACATTAATATTTTAAAGAGTGAAAAAGTTCATTTAAAGCAAGATATTTCTTTTGTTAGTAAAATAGCATTTTTTAATGCGCAAACACCAAGTTTATGATAATTACAATAAAAATATTCTGGATACTTAAGGCCCAACTATAATATGAATAAGCTGGCTTAAGCTAATGTCAGAATTGAACGATAAGTCTGTCAAATGCTTAAACAATTCAGATGTGACTTTTAGGTGGCCATAATGTACTTACATGCACTTAAGTATTCTTTAGCCACAGCTACACATCTAGGTATTGTCAACAATTTTGTAGTAATTTTGTTTCTTCTCATAACTCCTAAATCAATGCAATTCAATCAAACTAACTTGAAAGAATGTTCTAATCTATTAGAAATTCACATATAAATATATCCATCACCTTATTACTTGTTTTATTTGTTTTGCCTACCAAAAAGTACAACAGTGAATATACATAAGTAAATACATGTGTATGTGTGTATATGTGTATTGTAAAACAAACAATGAAAATAAAAGTTTTGCTGTATTTTCCGAGTTTAAAATAAGAAACAATAAAAAAATATTTAAAATCAATGAATATTTTCTGCTGCTGCTTGTTTGAGTTTAAAAAATGCACAAACAGTTGTTTCCTTACGGAATGTGCGTTCAGTTTGGCACTTTACTTAAGCAAATGACATTTGACGAAACTTGACGAATAGTTTGTTAAGTAGATTATAGTTTGCCACATACGTTTTATATGTAACCGCACAGTTGCTTAAGCTAGCTTATTCATATTATAGTTGGGCCTTTAATCTCCATTTGTTTAAAGTTGATACAGCCTATATCCTCAACGTTAAAAATTTTTCGGCATAAAATTTTTTCCAACCATCGTCTTTTCTCTTCGCCTTTTACATAAATTTTAGAACATCTTGCGTTGGCTTTTAAAAAATTGCAAACGCTTTCAAAAGAAACTGATCCAGCAGTCCAGCTGAGGTGATGATAGTTTTTCGTTAGCCACTTTGCTTCCCTTTGCTTTTTTATTGATAAGCATTTAAAATCAAAAGGTGGTTTTATAATGAAATTGTTATATTCATAATTGTTGAAAACAATCGCTACTTCTTTTGCGATGAAATCATTTGAATTACTTTTGAAACCTTGTACGTCTATAAAAATTGTGTTATTTTCCATATTACTCAATTTATAAGACTTTTCGAACTTGTCCTTTGATGGGTATATATTCTATTATGCGATCATGAATAAGAATGCAGTAAGCTGATGTCTTTGCTGCAATATTAGTTGCTGTTTCAAATGCTATTTTTATATCAATCGGTCCATTATTGAGTGATTCATTCTGGTGACTGACATCTGCTACAATAATAGGAGCTTTTGTCTTAAACTCTGATGCAGATAGAAGCGGTTGAGATTCTTTCATATAGTAGCTTTGTTGGAATCTTAGATACATATCATATAGAATTGCATATCGTTCATTTTTGAACTTTATGTTAAGATCATCATATGGATATGAGACTGAATTTAAATGTACTTTTAAATTAGTCAAATCACAATGAACAAACTTATTTTCTTGTTGAAAAGCAATCAGTACAAAACGGGGGCGTTCTCTATTTGCAGCCAGTTTAACATTCCAGATATGGCTAGTACCTGTGTTTAATTGTGGATTAACATGACAATCCCAACTGCAAAATGCCATAGGTATAGAAGCACCATTGTTAATAATTTTTATCATATTCAATTTGCTAAAGTCGGATAATTGTACATGTGGGATTCTCCATGAGATGAGTGAAATTGTAAGTTTAGCTTTTTCAGTAGAAACACTCGAGCGTACAAGATCTTCATCATTCTTATTGCGCAAGAGTATCAATTCATGTTTTCCATTTAGTATAACTTTGTTGTAGTCTTCGGCATTTTTAGAGGTACATAAAAATTGAAAAATCCATTTTCAAGAGTGACATCGTCAATTTTGTTCCATCCAGCATTTTGCATCACATTGCTTTCTGTTGGTGACAGAGAAACCAAATTTTTTATAGTGCTTGTGGCTCCTAAATATCTTGTATGATCAATTTCAATTCCATTGAGCTCATAGCGAATTTCATCAAATAGATATGCCACAAAGTTGTTTTTTAATAAAAAGTTCTCCGAAGAAGAAGAAGAAGATTTGGCCTTATTATCATCGGCAACAAACCCCTCTACATAAATGTAGCTCTCACTGGGTAGCACATACAAATCTTGATTTTGTATTGAAATTCTAATTTCATCATTATTGTTGTAAGATTGTAAGTATGGTACATATGTATGATAGTCCTTTTTGATTATATTCTCATCAGACAAGGGTTTATCTAAGACATCTATTATTGAACTCATTTTGTCTTCAATTTAAAATTCAAGGACTTTAGAAAAATTTTATTTGATGTTGTTAGAGCTTTTTGTTGAGCTGGTCGCTTTAATGTTGTTGTTGTTGTTCTTGCTGCTATATTTTTCAATGTATTTGTGTTGTATATTAGCATTATTTAGTTGGCCTTAAATGTATTCGTATTGTAATTTCCTCTCCTCGGAAATTAATTAAATCACCGTGTTGATCCAGTACGCGCAGCGCTAGTGAACTTATCTCTCTGGTGTTTACAGGTAAATAGATAAGATTTCTTGGAACCTCATCTATTTTATAGCCTGGAGGCACATTAATCGGAAATTCATGAAGTGTATGCGATTTCAAGTTATTCATATATGTGTTCATAGCGATACTACTTTCAATTCGCAAGAGATTCACTTTAAAAATATTAACTGGAAGATCTGAATAATAATATTTGTTTGGTGTTAGGATTTTGGTATTGAATCCTAAAAGTTTTCCAATTGTATTGTCTTTATTAAAATATACAACATCCTTGGAACTATTAACTTTAACTTGCATTGTATTGTTATTGGCTTCAATAAAGATCTTATTTGCTGGGCAGAGTTGTTTGTATTCCTCTTCTATAAAATCAACTATATTATTTAATTCGTAAGATCCAATTGGTATTTCAATTATATGCCCCCCTATATGAAACATATTGTTGTAGGTGTCTACATTTGGAATACTGTTGTATGAATGAAAATCAGTTAGAGCACACTCATATGCACCATGTAATTCAATAGGAGGAAAGTAACTAGCAGATAGTTCTGATGAGTTAGAGCTCAGAGTAAGTGTTATTGACATTATAACAGTCTGATTACAATTAAATAATGTTTATAGTACACAGTATGGTTTATAAGTATGATTTACATATTTTATTTCAATTTTTTCTCGTTTTAAAATTAACATTAGTTTCTTAATATTTATTAATGCTATTGTTGGTGCTAATTTAGTTTTTCTTCCAACTATAATATTTCATCTTTACTTATCCAAGAATTGTGTTGATTGGAAAATCCCAGCCATTTAACATATACCTCCTTCCCTTTAATTTTAAGAACCTTTTCAACTAGATATATATTTGGAAATCTAGTTTTTGAAAGTTCCTCCGTATAGAAGCCACCTTTAATAGGATTGCCAAGATAGTCTTCTAATATGTATGTTGCAGGATTTGTATTTTGAACTCTTGTAATTGTGAAAATTTCTGTAGTCCAATTTGGAGTATAACCTTTTTCAAATGTGTGCTTATATTTGCTTATGCGAACATGATCTCCCACATTAAATTTCGACATTTTATACATTTTCAAATGAGTGTATACTGTATTTAGCAGCTTTTCATCATTTGTTGAGTTGACTTTAATAGGAGATATATTAATGGTACGATGAACTTTTCTATTGTATGCATTGAGTAAATCTTTGTATATATCAATCCACTTATATGAGCCATTATAACTAAATTCTTTCCACATCATTCCTTTCAATGTTCTATTAAATCGTTCTACTATTGATGCTTTCATAATGCTATATGTTGAGTAGTGATTAATGTTGTATTTATGCATTAATTTTCCAAAGTGTTTGTTGAAAAATTCTTTGCCATCATCTGTTTGTAAGTTTTTTGGTACTCGTCCCAATTCAAAAATATCTTCCATTGCCTTGGTTGTTTCGAGTGCTGTTTTTGTTTTTAGCGGTACTGCCCATGCAAATTTTGAGAATGTGTCAATTACAGTCAACAAAAATCGATAATTTCTATTTTCTTTAGAATAGTTCCCCATTTCAACTAAATCAGCTTGCCAAAGATCATCTATTCCTTTCATTACAACTCTGCGACGCACAAATTGTTTTCGTGCTTGCTTATGGAGTTCATTTACTAAATTTCTTTTTGAAGACATAAAGTTGTTTTAAAAGATTTTTTGCAGAGTGTTGTGATCTGCTTGACGCACTTTCAGCTATTGATACAAACATGTAATTTTCTAATCTATAAATTTTTTCATTAAGCTGTTCAATTTGTTCTTCAAAGGATGTTTTAATTTGTAGAATATCTCTTTCAATTTTATAATTTTCTTCTATATCTAATTTTATTTCACGTTGTAGTTCCTCAATTTGCATTTGAATATTTTCTCGTATTATAGTATTATCCCCCTTAAAGTATGTTAATAATTTCTCTTCTAATTTTTCGATTTGAGTTTGCAAAAACAATTTATTGATAACATCGTTTTCCTCCAGAGCTTTTGCAACATTTTTGATCCTTTTGTTTTGGACATCAATGTTGTTGTTCGTATCCACAAAGAACCCCAGCAGTTTAGGTGCATTTTTCAAAGAAATTGTGCTGCTAGTATCGTTTAAATAGTGTCCAAATTTATCAACAGACATACTCTATATAGTTTATTAAAGTTAGTGTATTATATTCGCTTCACGTAGTTCTTCAATAATTGATACAATTTCGTTATTGTGATTAGTATGACCTGCACCTTGTGATGCGAGCAGTAGTCGAAGTCGATCTACTAACTCATTTGGATCGTCCCAGTATATATAGCTGGGTTTATTGAAGTTAACTTGCATCAGTTCTCGTTGAACCTTCATAGTGAAGAGACATTAAAGCGGATTTTTTTTTTACATACATACATACGAAACAAATATAAAAAACAACAAAATCAAAAATCATACAAAAAATATTCGTAATACATATTCACCTTGATAAATAAGCTTATTGGCTTTACTAATTTTTTTTACATAGCAAGAAATAGCAAAAACAAAAAAAAAAAAAACCGTAAACACAAACAAAGTTCCCTTGAGGATTAATACTCTGTATGAGTACCTCAAAGGAAAAAAATTTTGAAGTGAGTTCTAACGGCAGAAATGCTTATTTTACTGTGAGTTCTGAAACTCTTAATGAAAAAAATATAAATAATAAATCTGATGAAAATCTTTTTTTAACGGCAAAGCCAATTTTTCGTCAGCGGTCAACTTCGCTTTGTCCAATGCCAACTAGTGAATCGTTAACATTACCATTGCCTAGTACTTCTTCATTTAAGTCTGCGATATCATCCGCATCGGGCTCGCCTTCATCACTAAACCAAGTTATCACTACAGATAACAGTAGCTCAAAACCCAAGGTACAAGTGGGAATGGACAGATATATAACAGTGGTAAAGCGTGGGCGAAGCCCAAATTCTTCAAAAATTTCATCTGCTCCAAAGATGTCTAGGGATAACAGCGCATCATCTACCAATCGTCAAAATCGTTTTTCATTATTGCAAGACACCGACGACAAGCCCTCTACATCATCGCAAAAGTCTTTTAAGCCACCACCTATTTATCTGAGAGAAAAAAATTCTAACGCACTTATAAAAAAACTACTGTCGACCATTGGTGAAAATACTTTTCACATCATTCCAATTAAACGAGGTAATATTGATGAAACTAAAATCCAAATATATAATGAAAAAGATTTCCGAAAAATTGTTACTGAATTCGAAAAAAATAAAACAAATTTTTACACATACCAACTTAAGAGTGCTAAAGGCCTACAGATAGTATTAAAGGGCATAGATTCATATGTTGAACCCGAAGAAGTAAAATGTGCACTTGTCGACCAGGGATTCAAGGTAAAAAATGTTACCAACATATTTAATAGAGAAAAGGTCCCCCAACCCCTATTTCGGGTTGAACTGGAGCCGAACGACATACAATTGAAAAAAAATGAAGCCCATCCAGTTTATAACGTAAAGTATCTCTTACATCGAAAAATCACAGTTGAAGAGCCACGTAAGCGTTCAGGTCCCGTACAGTGCCATAATTGCCAAGAATATGGCCATACGAAAACTTACTGCAAGTTACCTACAGTGTGTGTTATCTGCGGTGAATTGCATGGTACTGCTAGCTGCACTAAGCCAAAAGATCAAGCAGAAAAAAAATGTAGTAATTGTGGAGGTAATCACACAGCTAACTATAGAGGGTGCCCTGTATTTTCTTTCGTTAAACAGGCTATGGGTCAAAAACCCAAGTTAACTCCAGCTCTACAAGTAAACGCGAACTCCGACACTTTTGCTCAAATCAGCCAACCAGTTACTTCACGTGTATCGTATGCTGATGCTGCTAAGACTAGTTCAATTCCCACGCAAAATGTTCCACCGCCAAATAATTCAACGAATTCAAACTCAAGCTTTAACTTTAGTCGCCTTGAAGCTACTATTGAGAATCTGGTGCTAACTATAAACAACTTTACTACAAATATGACAAGCATGATGCAAGAAATGCTGCGAATGCAGAATACACTGCTTCAAGCATTAGTTAATAAACCATGAACACGTTAAAAATATGTTTCTGGAACGCAAACGGCATTCGCCAACATAAAAATGAACTTGAGCACTTCCTCATGGAAAAAAATATTGATATAATGTTGGTTTCTGAGACTCATTTGACCTCAAGAAGCTTATTTAAAATAAATGGTTACACTTTATATGATACAAAGGACCCGAGAGAGAGAGCATGTGGTGGATCAGCAATTCTGATTAAGTCAAGACTCAAGCACTATGTCCTTGACAACGTTAGTGAAGAATATTTGCAAGCAACGAATATTTTCGTAGAAAATTTTTGTGCGAATTTCGTGATATCATCAATTTACTCACCTCCCAGATTTTCAGTTACCGAAGATCAGTACGAGAAGTTCTACAAATCGCTTGGATCTTGTTTCGTGGCAGCTGGTGACTACAATGCAAAACATACCTACTGGGAATCGCGTCTTGTTACACCTAGAGGTCGAGCCTTGTTCAATACAATTTCAAAAATGGGCTTAGATGTCATTTCGAGTGGGGAGCCTACTTACTGGCCTACTGACGTAAGAAAAATTCCAGATGTTATAGATTTTGCCGTCACTAAAAATATTCATAGGGACTTAATTCATGTAGAGGCCTCTCTAGATCTGTCCTCCGATCACTCTCCAACAATAGTTACAATTTTCAACCCACTAAGGAGTGATTTAACTAACTCATATGTGAAGATGATTAATGGAATCAACTGGCTGGCATTCAAAAAATATCTTAGTAGTCACTGCGTAGAAAACATTCAGCTTAGATCATGCGATGATATTGAATTTAACATTGCCAATCTTAACGAAAATATTAAACAGGCTGCTGAACACGCCACTACCTCCTATCCGCAGACCGGCTTTAACAGAATTTATTCTACGGAAATTGAACGTCTTGTATGTGAAAAAAGGAGAGCTAGAAGAGAATGGCAACAACACAGATCACCCCTAAATAAAATCAGACTTAAAGAATGTACTAAACGACTCAAAGAGCTGCTATCGTAGGAAAAAACTGCACTACTGGAAAAGTATTTAGAAGGTCTTGATGTAACGTCCGCATATAATTACTCTTTATGGCGCGCTACTAGAAATCTTAAACGACCCGTTGATATTAAATCACCATTGCGTACTGCGACCGGAGGCTGGGCAAGAAGTGATAGTGAGAAAGGTAACTTATTTTCTGAGCATTTAAAATCTGTATTCACTCCCAATTCATGTACGGGTGCTGCTGATTTACCGTGTGTAGTTTCTCTACCCCCTCGTCCCTTAAGGTTTAAGATGCGTGAAGTACAAAAAGTAATTGCTGAACTCAACCCGAAGAAAGCTCCAGGTATTGATGGCATTAGTAACAAAATGCTCATGAACTTGCCTCATATTGCAATAAGAATCCTGCTATTTACTTTTAATGCTATTCTAAGAATGCAGTATTTTCCACATAACTGGAAACTGGCCAAGATCAAAATGATTCCAAAGGCGGGCAAAGATCTTACCAAGACTAAGTCATATAGGCCTATAAGCTTACTATTTATCTACAATCTCAAAGCTTTTCGAAAAGCTGCTCATGACTAAATTGTCCAAAATTTTAACTGATAATGGGTGCATCCCGGACCATCAATTTGGCTTTAGAAGTCAGCACAGCACGATTGAACAAACGCATAGACTGGTCCAAGTTGTAAGAAGAACATTTGAAGAAAAGAAGTATTGTTCTGCTCTCTTTATTGATGTTTCTCAGGCGTTTGATAAAGTATGGCACGAAGGCCTAGTTTTAAAATTGAAGACATATCTGCCAATAAACATTCAAAAGCTTTTGGAAAGTTATATTATTGATAGGAAGTTCACTGTTGTGGAAGGAGAGTTCACGAGTGTGCCCGAAACTATATCTTCTGGTGTGCCCCAAGGTAGTATTCTGGGTCCTGTCTTGTATTTAATATATACTTGTGATATGCCTGTGAGCAATAATATCCATATTTCTACTTTTGCCGATGATACAGCCTGTATGAGTGTGCACGAAAACCCTTATGAGGCATCCCGCAATCTCCAGGAACATATCACTCAGCTGGAAATATGGTTGAACTTATGGAGAATTAAAGTCAATGAACAAAAGTGTGTCCATATAACGTTCACCCTAAGAAGAGATACTTGCTCCCCCATTCGAATCAACAATCAAAATATTCCTCAACATTCCCAAGTGAAATACCTTGGTATACACCTTGATCGAAGACTTACATGGAAACATCATATTGACTCTAAGTTAACTCAGATGAAACTTAAGTTAACTCAAATATATTGGTTGATTGGCAGAAACTCAACACTCAGCCTAGACTGCAAACTTTTATTATACAAGTCGCTTTTGAAGCCAATATGGCGCTACGGAATTCAGTTATGGGGCACTGCTTCAGCTTCCAATGTCGAGAGAATCCAACGAAGGCAAAACAAAATTTTACGGTTAATAACATTGGCTCCATGGTACATCCAAAATTCTATTATACATCGAGATTTAAATATGCCACTAGTGACTGAAGAAATTGAAAAATACGCAGGCAAATATTTAACAAAACTCGAATCACATCCTAATCCGCTTGCTCGTAATATTTTGAACTTTACTGGACACGTCCGCTTAAAAAAGAGGGACACACGGGCTCTTATACCTAACACTCCAGATGGGACTACTTGAAAATACTTTCCCCCCCCCCTTTTTTTTTTTTTGATTATCACTACTAATGTATTATTTATAACTATCACTAAGTTTATGTCCGACACTGGTCGGGCCTAATAATTTTTTTTTATAGATTTAAGATTTGAATACTTATTGTTAGTTCATATATGAAGATACAATAAATAAATACATGCATTAAAAAAAAAAAAAAAAAAAAAAACTTGCATCATTCCCTCACCTAAATAGCTACCTTTGGGCTTAGATCCTGTTGATTCAGGTAAATTCTTCTGGTTTTTCTCATCAATAAATTTTTTAATAATATGTTTATATTTATATCCTCTAGTACCCTTAATTTGACCATCAGGTTTAAAGTCTCTTCTATATGCATTAGTAGTAATTAAAATCTTTTTATAGATTTCAAGTTCAAACTTATCGTAATTTTTTGGTATTTTATGAAACATTAGAGAAAATAGTCCTGGTGTTAGAGCCCATATTTGACCACCAACTTGTATTTTATCTTCATTCAGTTTTAGGCTACTATCACCAAATTTCCATTCATTCTTGTAATCTTTATGTGGACCATAATTTGTATCTAATTCATTTCTTCCTTCCAAAACTGATAAATCAGTATAAGTATATTCTGTATTGGAAGTCTGTGAGTAAAAATCATCTTCATCATCATCATCATCATTTTCAGTATTAACATCATTAAATAAGATGGTATTATCAAAAATTGTCCCTTCTACTAGTTTTTTGGTGTACTTGTCTCTATCTTGACTGATGGGTTTTCAGGCTTTAAACTTGTATTATTTTCAACTTCTGTCTTGATGTTACTTTCTTCTTTCATGCGATTTCTTTTAATATTTTTAGAACTACTTATGAATTCTTTAAGAGGTCCTGTTATAGGTTTAAATGCATCTCTTAATTGTTCACGTGTATCTATTTCACCAGTTTTTATACTACGAAGCTTTTTCTTCAACACATTTCTTGTCAACACCAACTGTTTTAAAATTTTCTCATCCATGTTTGCTAAGGGCAAATAACAGGTATCAGCAATCAGATCAGCTTATTAGGAGCTGGTCTGGTTTTCAGATCAGCTTATTAGGAGCTGGTCTGGTTTTCAGATCAGCTTATTAGGAGCTGGTCTGGTTTTCAGATCAGCTTATTAGGAGCTGGTCTGGTTTTCAGATCACCACCACGACTTCACTTTAAGCAAAACCGAACCCCCCACCACGACTTCACTTTAAGCAAAACCGAACACGCTGCCGCCTCATAACACAAAATATCATGGGGTCGAATTTAACCCCATCGACCGTTAAAGGGTTAAGGTATGCACATTTTTCCTTTGCACATTTCTATATAGAAACCCCTTATTCATACTACTACAGTAAAATAGGAATTTCTGTCGTTATAACTCACTTCACAATTATTTGTTTTAGAGGTACTCATATAGAGAATTCCTCAAGGGCACTTTGTTTTTTTTAATCCGTTTTTGTTTGTTTTTGTTATTTATGTTATTTAAAAAATTATTAACAAAGCAATTAAAGCTTATTGATTGATCAAGGTTAAATATGTATTACGAATATTTTTTTATGATATATAAAAAAACTGCTAAGACGTCTGTTCACTATGAAGGTACAACAGTAGTAGTGAAATGGCGGTTCGGTGGCAATTAAAATTGTTAAATTGTGGGTGAAATTGTTAAATTTGGGTAATTAAAATTTGAAAATTGTTAAATTCTTGGAAATTTGTGAAATTTGATATCTACGAGGGTGGTTCGATAAGTCCTTTAAATATTTTTCGAGGGTGGTGCAATAAGTCTGCCTTTTTCCTAATGCCTACGGCAATGCATGATATTTTTTTCAAATGCCGATGGCAAAACATAATTATTTTTTTCAAATGCCGACGGCAAAAGATGATTATTATTTTTTTCAAATGTCGACGGAAAAACATGATTATTATTTTCCTAATGCCTACGGCATTACATAATTATTATTATTTTTATTTTTTTTTTCAAATGACGACGGTAAAACATGATTGTTTTTTTTCTAATGCTCCCAGTATTGCCAGACTGTAAAAATTTGTTATCATAATACTATATCAGTAATATCAGAGAAAATAGATTTGATGACTACTAGGTCATATGGTCTCATATGAATCATGGGAATGTGCTTGTGTGATTTCCTCACGCTAATAAATTGTTTATAAATAAACAATAAATAAATAAATTGTTATAAAATAAAATAATTAAATAAATTATTTTATTTATTTATAAAACGTTCTCATGTATGTGAACACCCCTAATGCTTGTGTGTGGGGGGTCCAGCTTGTTTGTCGCTGGTAAGCTTATATTCTGTTTATTTGTTTAAGAAATATATTTGTATGTATTATGTATGTATGTATGTGTATGTATGTGCGATCGAAAGAACTTGTGCGTGGAATATTTTGTGGCTGTGTAGAATACATTTATATTTTGCAACGTAATCATTTTCTTTGTCTGCGATTATTTTAAAGCAGCAAAGTTTCAACTAAGTACAGTCATCAGCAGAGAAACAAAAAGTTAAAACTGTAAATGCTGCAAGGATACTGCTACTAATTTTCGTATAAATACGCCAACTTTTCTAACCAACACATCAGTACTTTACTGTATTTACAAGTTGTATCATCAGCAATTGTGTTAAAGTTTTATAATAATAAAATAATTAAAATGAGTTATACAGGTTATCAGTGTAATAGATGCCATAAGGTATGCAAATACCAAAAGTCCTTTTTGGATCATGTGAAAAGTCATAGCGTGCAGGATCAAATGGTCGTAAGTCGGGGTACAAATCAAGAGCAACCGCAGACATTTGTTCAAAATCGTCAACAGCACATAAATTCATTTCATCACCAGCAGCACCCTTCTCTACAGTATCCCCAATATCAACAATACGGTATGCCTAACTGTTACCCTATACCAATGTCATGGAGTAATCAGTTTTCGGCATCAGGAGTACCAATGCAATATGAGTGTCCAAGTTACAATTATAATCCCGTCACACCAGTTAATCAAATGGAGCAGTATTCCAATTTGATGCAATGGCAACCTCTTAATTATTATCAACAAGAGCAGCAGCTACAACAACAAGCTCATCAACAAGTTGTGGATATCCTTGGAGGGACTTTATACAACGATGCTATGGACATAAGTTTACCGGAAAGTGATGGAGAAGTAGAAGTAGAAGAAAAAAGAGAAGAAACTCTGCCAACTCCAATGAGTACTTCGCGTGCTAGGAGAGAAGAAGAAGTCGAAGAGAATGTGAGATATTACAAAATATCGAAAGCCTTCAAAAACCATATCGCCACATATGTAATCCTAAATAAAAAGGACCAACTTCTCTTGGAAGAATTTATTAAAGAAAACATGAATATTTTTATTGAGAGACTTCAAATGTCTTTGTCTAAGCATACAATAATTAAATTTCATGTGAGTATTGTGGCGGAGTACATCAAAATTGTAGAAGAAGAATTGGAGTTGTGTATTATAACACATGTAGCCAAAATGAGTTTGCTGACGAAGGCAGATATCATTGAAGAATTATTCCGTAAACAGGTTGAGGAGATTTTAACCAAAATGTCCGAATTTGAAGAGCGAGATTCTGGTTGGACTTTGTCAAGCATAGTTCGAGCAGAAACCAACATCAACAAATCTTCGCTAGTCAAAGGATCAAGTTGGATATCCACACCTCAAAAACTATTAAGAAAAAAAGCTTGCATCAATATTGAAAATAGTGATGAATACTGCTTCAAGTGGTGTATAATCGCTGCCATGGATACGACCAACTATTATGATGCCAGACGTTGCAGTTCTTATAATATTCAGGACATTTCTGCAGAGACGATTGTTACGCGAAATGGTGTAGCGTTAAATTTCAAAAACTTAACTTACCCATTAGCACTAAACAAAATTAAGGAGTTTGAGGTAAATAATCCAGCAATAAGTGTTAATGTGTTTGGGTACGATGAGGGAGCAGATCAAATCATCGGTCCCTATTATGTGACCAAGGATGAAAAAGTAAAGCATGTCAACTTGTTGCTTTTGGAGAATGGTGAAGTTCATCACTACATATTGATAAAAGACATATCAAGGTAAGTTAGAAAATTATTCAACACTTTAATATAATGATACATATACTTGTTTTATATATTTTATAATAGAGACATTTTACTTATAAACTTTTATATACTTTTTATTATTCACAGACTTTTACGAAGTCAATTAACGCAGAATGAACACAAACTTCATATCTGCAACACCTGTCTCCAATACACACATAACGAAAATGGTATGAGTAGCCATAAGGCGGAATGCGGCAAAATCGTGACAACTATGCCGTCAGGTCCAAAAGCAGTTCTAAGTTTTAAGGGGCATCAGAGGAAAATGGATGTCCCCTTTGTGGTGTACGCAGACTTCGAATGCATCCTGGAAGACATTAGTAATAACGTGAGTAGTAAAACCAGTCTTGTCAAAAAGCACACTCCTTGTGCTTTTAGTTACTACATTAAGTGTCTCCATAGCAATAAGTTAGATAAATTAAGGGTTTATACAGGGAAAGATGCTTCACAAAAATTTATTTCATTTTTAATTAAAGATTGTGAGGATATTTATAATAATCATTTAGTAAATAATAGGCAAATGGATATTTTATCCCCTTCTGATATTTATAATTTTTATAGTGCGGTGAATTGTCATATTTGTCAAAAATTTCTAGGTAAAGATCGCGTTAGAGATCATTGTCACATTAGCGGTGAATATAGAGGTGCAGCCCACAATAACTGTAATTTGAATTACCAAATTCCCAAGTTTATACCAGTTTACTTTCACAATTACTCAAATTATGACTCACATCTTTTTATTAAAGAACTAGGTGAAATTTCTATGCAACTGAAAGTACTCCCTCTCAATAAGGAGCTTTATATATCACTCTCGCAATTTACAGAAATGAGCGATGGTCATAATCTTGAAATAAGATTTCTTGATACATTACGCTTTATGGCTGAGAGTTTAGAATCATTAGCCTGCAATTTGTCGGATAATGATTTTAACACTATAAGGTCCTTATTTCAATCAGAAAAAGAATTTCAGCTTATTAAGAAGAAAGGCATTTTCCCCTATGAGCACCTAAATTCATTTCAAAAATTAGACGAGTGCCAGCTGCCTTCACGCATTGATTTCTTTAATAAGTCGAACAATAAAGAGTGTTCTTTAGAGGAATACTCACATGCTGTAGAGGTATGGAATACTTTTGGTTGCAAAACAATGAAAGATTACATGGAACTTTACTTAAAAACAGATGTCCTCTTACTGACAGATATTTTCGAGAACTTTAGAAAAGTTTGTAAAGGTATTTATGAGCTGGATCGATGTCAATATTATACCGCACCTGGACTTTCCTGGGATGCAATGTTAAAATACACAAAAATTGAACTAGAATTATTTACGGACATAGACATGTACAATTTTATGAAAAAAGGTATACGTGGGGAATCGTACAGTGTAGCCAAAGATATTCGAAAGCGAATAACAAATATTTGGAAGATTTCGATAAAGAAAAGCCCTTGGAGTTTCTTATCTATTTACACGCAAATAACCTTTACGGTTATGCAATGTCGGAATATCTTCCTCATGGGGGGTTCAGATGGTTATCGCAAGACGAGCTGAATCTGGATCCAAACAGCATATCTGACAATGGAACAGACGGTTATGTTTATGAGGTCACTTTAGATTATCCTTCTCACTTACATGACTTGCATAATGACCTACCTTTTTGCGCTGAAAATAAAAAACCACTGCAAGCGAAGTATAACAAGTTGATAACCGATTTCTCTACAAAGCAATCATACGTGATACACTTTAGAGTTTTTAAACAATGCTTAGAAAATGGCTTAGTTTTAAAGAAAACTCATCGTATTCTAGCATTTAAACAATCTCCATGGTTAAAAGGCTATATTGACCTATATTGATCATACCAAGGACAGCTTTTGAAGTGTCCTTCTGTATTGTCTTCATCTTCCATGATACCATATTCTTCGTTCTCATCTAGCATATTTTCGAAAAATTTGATCATCTCCCAATGATCAAAAAGCCTGAAGCTTTCGAAATCTCTTAAAAATTGGTTTAGAGTACGTCTAATTTGGCTCATTGTATTTGTCGATAAATTAATGAATGATGATTGTTTGAAGGTTTCTTTAAGACTAATTTGCTCTTTAAATCTTAAAAGTACTATCTTTTGATATTTAAAATATCTATACCATCATCTATATTCCATACTTCTTTTTTAGCACTCTATCTCTCTCTATCCCTTTTCTCTCTATAACCATCTCTTTCTGTCTATCACTATCCCCCACTTATTCACTATTTCACCATAAATATTTTCGATTAGCCTTCTAGAAGTCATCATCGCTACTTTTAAGATCATTTTCAGTTAAACGTTTAAAGTGAGCAGAAGTAAATAAAAAATGGAGTCTACAACAAATCTAACATCAAAATTTAATTCACTAAAAAATATAACCTTAATCCACATAAAGGAGCTTGAGACATCAATTAAATACACAATTCGAAAAGTGACAAGAGTAACAACAAAATATGGGCCAACACTAAAAGTTGAAATGGAAAACCACATAATGTTCCTGCCAAAGCGATATAGTACTTTAACCGATGATGAAATTAAAGAACTCTCGAGCGGATCATATTGCTTAAGTAGAGAAGGTGAACAAAGCTTAATTGTTGAAAGCGAGCTGAGTGAATTTCTAATTCAAAATTCCCAATTTCCAATTTGGCAATAATATATAATAATTTTGTATTTTAAATTATAAATAAAAATACATGAAACAGTTTTGTAAAATATAAATGTTTGTGCTTTTTTATTAAATATTTTCAGTTATTTCATAAAGAAATTTAAGACATAAATGACCACAGGTAAATGTATTGAAATTCTGATGTTGATTATAGTTGTATTTTATATTTGTACCAAGATATTTGACTACTTCCGCAGGAGGTTGTAAGTTTCCAAAGCTGTCGAAATATTCTTTTTCATTGTTGTTTTTATAATATGCTACCAAATGTGTACCAGGTCCTGTTGATACGTCTAAATTGATTATTCCACATTCTATTTTCTTTGTTCGTTTTGGTAGAGTATTCAACATGAAAACTCCTCTAAAATATGGAATATTTATAGAGAAACGGTTTAGGTCCTCATCAGATAGTGGTCTGTTGGGTAGCATCTCTAATAGTTTTTTGATTCCTCTTTGAAAACTAAACCATAACCCTTTTTATATGGTTTTAAGTAAAGTCCCTTTCCAACTGCAATAGATTCCATCGTTTTATTCTGTCTAGTTGCTTCATCAAGTTGATTTTTTGCATTCTTTGTTGCATTTACAGCTTTAGCTATAGCAGCACCTCCAGTTGTTAGACTACCAATTGCACCCAGAGCAGTTAAAATCGGTATTACAGGCAAAAACCCACCAATTTTTGGGACACGTATTACACGTGGTACTATAATTTGAGATTTTCTTCCTTTTAATGATTTGTTGATAGTTTTTCGGGCAATTTTAATTGCTGAGTTAATATCTAATGGTTTTTCCTTCTTTAGTATTTTTGTTGCAGCTCTAATTGATGTTCTAAACAGTTTTTTATCATTTAGCTTGTTCTTTTTAACATTTTTCTTTTTTTCCACACCCATACCAAATTTTGTTTTGGCTTTCATTGCGTTAGCAACCATATAGGCAATTAATTTTTACCAATACTACTATCTTTTGATAAAACTCGATCCCAAGCTGAATTTTCAAGTATTTTATCAGCTTTATGTCTAGTGCTTAAATCCTTATTTTTTGAATAAGCTATATCGTGATCTTTACAAGCAGAGTCCAATAGATTAATTCCCTTATCACCTCGATTTAAACGTTTTTGTAGTTTTGTTCCAGGTCCACAGTACTGATATCCAGGAAGATGAAGTTAAACAGGTAGAGAGTTTATTATTTTATCTACTATACCTCCTCCAACGAAGGTGTTTTTATGACTAAACGTTTTCTGATATCGTATAACCATATTATCTGATTTTTTCTATAATAAGAGGTAACATTTATGAAATGTATTTAGTTACAAAAATGCAGTTAGTGAAACAACATAAAAATATTTTAGTTCGTAATATTGATGAATCATCGAACATCACTTCAAAAATAAAGCATAGCCCCCTCTTACCAAATTCTATTCGTGCTCTAATAGTGGGACCATCAAATTGTGGAAAGACTAATGTTATGATCGGCTTACTAGAAAGTCCTAATGGACTCTAGTTTGAAAACATCTATTTATACTCAAAATCTCTTTATCAACCCAAATATGAGTACTTGAAGAAACTAATTTCACCAATTAAAGGAATGGGATATTATACATTCACCGATAATGAATCAGTTATTCCACCTGACCAAGCTAAAACTAATTCAATTATGATATTTGATGATGTTGCATGTGACAAGCAGAATAATATACGTTCAGATTTTTGTATGGGACGGCATAGGGATGTTGATTCATTCTACTTGTGTCAAACTTATACTAGAATTCCCAAACATTTAATAAGAGACAATGCAAATGTTATTATAATGTTTAAGCAAGATGAGACAAATATGAAGCATGTTTATAGGGATCATGTTGGCAGCGATATGAGTTATGAAAAGATCCAAGAAATTTGTCGAGAGTGTTGGAGGGATAAATATGGCTTTTTAGTGATAAGCAAAGATAATGAATTAAATGATGGTCGCTACAGAAAGCAATTTGACTATTTCATAACTATATAAACTACTTCTCATAAAAGATTGACTTTAGTTATTAATCTAACTTTAAACTTGATACATCTATTTGCTATAACCTCATCCGATACCTGATAAGCTGATCTCCAAACTATACCAGCTACCTGAAAACCAGACCAGGTTCTGATAAGCTGATCTGAAAACCAGACCAGGTTCTGATAAGCTGATCTGAAAACCAGACCAAGTCCTGATAAGCTGATCTGAAAACCTGACCAGGTCCTGAAAAGCTGATCTGAAAACCAGACCAGCTCCTAATAAGCTGATCTGAAAACCAGACCAGCTCCTAATAAGCTGATCTGAAAACCAGACCAGCTCCTAATAAGCTGATCTGAAAACCAGACCAGCTCCTAATAAGCTGATCTGATTGCTGATACCTGTTATTTGCCCTTAGCAAACATGGATGAGAAAATTTTAAAACAGTTGGTGTTGACAAGAAATGTGTTGAAGAAAAAGCTTCGTAGTATAAAAACTGGTGAAATAGATACACGTGAACAATTAAGAGATGCATTTAAACCTATAACAGGACCTCTTAAAGAATTCATAAGTAGTTCTAAAAATATTAAAAGAAATCGCATGAAAGAAGAAAGTAACATCAAGACAGAAGTTGAAAATAATACAAGTTTAAAGCCTGAAAACCCATCAGTCAAGATAGAGACAAGTACACCAAAAAACTAGTAGAAGGGACAATTTTTGATAATACCATCTTATTTAATGATGTTAATACTGAAAATGATGATGATGATGATGAAGATGATTTTTACTCACAGACTTCCAATACAGAATATACTTATACTGATTTATCAGTTTTGGAAGGAAGAAATGAATTAGATACAAATTATGGTCCACATAAAGATTACAAGAATGAATGGAAATTTGGTGATAGTAGCCTAAAACTGAATGAAGATAAAATACAAGTTGGTGGTCAAATATGGGCTCTAACACCAGGACTATTTTCTCTAATGTTTCATAAAATACCAAAAAATTACGATAAGTTTGAACTTGAAATCTATAAAAAGATTTTAATTACTACTAATGCATATAGAAGAGACTTTAAACCTGATGGTCAAATTAAGGGTACTAGAGGATATAAATATAAACATATTATTAAAAAATTTATTGATGAGAAAAACCAGAAGAATTTACCTGAATCAACAGGATCTAAGCCCAAAGGTAGCTATTTAGGTGAGGGAATGATGCAAGTTTTTTTTTTTTTTTTTTTTTTTTTAATGCATGTATTTATTTATTGTATCTTCATATATGAACTAACAATAAGTATTCAAATCTTAAATCTATAAAAAAAATTATTAGGCCCGACCAGTGTCGGACATAAACTTAGTGATAGTTATAAATAATACATTAGTAGTGATAATCAAAAAAAAAAAAAAGGGGGGGGGAAAGTATTTTCAAGTAGTCCCATCTGGAGTGTTAGGTATAAGAGCCCGTGTGTCCCTCTTTTTTAAGCGGACGTGTCCAGTAAAGTTCAAAATATTACGAGCAAGCGGATTAGGATGTGATTCGAGTTTTGTTAAATATTTGCCTGCGTATTTTTCAATTTCTTCAGTCACTAGTGGCATATTTAAATCTCGATGTATAATAGAATTTTGGATGTACCATGGAGCCGATGTTATTAACCGTAAAATTTTGTTTTGCCTTCGTTGGATTCTCTCGACATTGGAAGCTGAAGCAGTGCCCCATAACTGAATTCCGTAGCGCCATATTGGCTTCAAAAGCGACTTGTATAATAAAAGTTTGCAGTCTAGGCTGAGTGTTGAGTTTCTGCCAATCAACCAATATATTTGAGTTAACTTAAGTTTCATCTGAGTTAACTTAGAGTCAATATGATGTTTCCATGTAAGTCTTCGATCAAGGTGTATACCAAGGTATTTCACTTGGGAATGTTGAGGAATATTTTGATTGTTGATTCGAATGGGGGAGCAAGTATCTCTTCTTAGGGTGAACGTTATATGGACACACTTTTGTTCATTGACTTTAATTCTCCATAAGTTCAACCATATTTCCAGCTGAGTGATATGTTCCTGGAGATTGCGGGATGCCTCATAAGGGTTTTCGTGCACACTCATACAGGCTGTATCATCGGCAAAAGTAGAAATATGGATATTATTGCTCACAGGCATATCACAAGTATATATTAAATACAAGACAGGACCCAGAATACTACCTTGGGGCACACCAGAAGATATAGTTTCGGGCACACTCGTGAACTCTCCTTCCACAACAGTGAACTTCCTATCAATAATATAACTTTCCAAAAGCTTTTGAATGTTTATTGGCAGATATGTCTTCAATTTTAAAACTAGGCCTTCGTGCCATACTTTATCAAACGCCTGAGAAACATCAATAAAGAGAGCAGAACAATACTTCTTTTCTTCAAATGTTCTTCTTACAACTTGGACCAGTCTATGCGTTTGTTCAATCGTGCTGTGCTGACTTCTAAAGCCAAATTGATGGTCCGGGATGCACCCATTATCAGTTAAAATTTTGGACAATTTAGTCATGAGCAGCTTTTCGAAAAGCTTTGAGATTGTAGATAGTAAGCTTATAGGCCTATATGACTCAGTCTTGGTAAGATCTTTGCCCGCCTTTGGAATCATTTTGATCTTGGCCAGTTTCCAGTTATGTGGAAAATACTGCATTCTTAGAATAGCATTAAAAGTAAATAGCAGGATTCTTATTGCAATATGAGGCAAGTTCATGAGCATTTTGTTACTAATGCCATCAATACCTGGAGCTTTCTTCGGGTTGAGTTCAGCAATTACTTTTTGTACTTCACGCATCTTAAACCTTAAGGGACGAGGGGGTAGAGAAACTACACACGGTAAATCAGCAGCACCCGTACATGAATTGGGAGTGAATAGAGATTTTAAATGCTCAGAAAATAAGTTACCTTTCTCACTATCACTTCTTGCCCAGCCTCCGGTCGCAGTACGCAATGGTGATTTAATATCAACGGGTCGTTTAAGATTTCTAGTAGCGCGCCATAAAGAGTAATTATATGCGGACGTTACATCAAGACCTTCTAAATACTTTTCCAGTAGTGCAGTTTTTTCCGACGATAGCAGCTCTTTGAGTCGTTTAGTACATTCTTTAAGTCTGATTTTATTTAGGGGTGATCTGTGTTGTTGCCATTCTCTTCTAGCTCTCCTTTTTTCACATACAAGACGTTCAATTTCCGTAGAATAAATTCTGTTAAAGCCGGTCTGCGGATAGGAGGTAGTGGCGTGTTCAGCAGCCTGTTTAATATTTTCGTTAAGATTGGCAATGTTAAATTCAATATCATCGCATGATCTAAGCTGAATGTTTTCTACGCAGTGACTAATAAGATATTTTTTGAATGCCAGCCAGTTGATTCATCTTCACATATGAGTTAGTTAAATCACTCCTTAGTGGGTTGAAAATTGTAACTATTGTTGGAGAGTGATCGGAGGTCAGATCTAGAGAGGCCTCTACATGAATTAAGTCCCTATGAATATTTTTCGTGACGGCAAAATCTATAACATCTGGAATTTTTCTTACGTCAGTAGGCCAGTCGAAATGACATCTAAGCCCATTTTTGAAATTGTATTGAACAAGGCTCGACCTCTAGGTGTAACAAGACGCGATTCCCAGTAGGTATGTTTTGCATTGTAGTCACCAGCTGCCACGAAACAAGATCCAAGCGATTTGTAGAACTTCTCGTACTGATCTTCGGTAACTGAAAATCTGGGAGGTGAGTAAATTGATGATATCACGAAATTCGCACAAAAATTTTCTACGAAAATATTCGTTGCTTGCAAATATTCTTCACTAACGTTGTCAAGGACATAGTGGTTGAGTCTTGACTTAATCAGAATTGCTGATCCACCACATGCTCTCTCTCGGGTCCTTTGTATCATATAAAGTGTAACCATTTATTTTAACTAAGCTTCTTGAGGTCAAATGAGTCTCAGAAACCAACATTATATCAATATTTTTTTCCATGAGGAAGTGCTCAAGTTCATTTTTATGTTGGCGAATGCCGTTTGCGTTCCAGAAACATATTTTTAACGTGTTCATGGTTTATTAACTAATGCTTGAAGCAGTGTATTCTGCATTCGCAGCATTTCTTGCATCATACTTGTCATATTTGTAGTAAAGTTGTTTATAGTTAGCACCAGATTCTCAATAGTAGCTTTAAGGCGACTAAAGTTAAAGCTTGAGTTTGAATTCATTGAATTATTTGGCGGTGGAACATTTTGCGTGGGAATTGAACTAGTCTTAGCAGCATCAGCATACGATACACGTGAAGTAACTGGTTGGCTGATTTGAGCAAAAGTGTCGGAGTTCGCGTTTACTTGTAGAGCTGGAGTTAACTTGGGTTTTTGACCCATAGCCTGTTTAACGAAAGAAAATACAGGGCACCCTCTATAGTTAGCTGTGTGATTACCTCCACAATTACTACATTTTTTTTCTGCTTGATCTTTTGGCTTAGTGCAGCTAGCAGTACCATGCAATTCACCGCAGATAACACACACTGTAGGTAACTTGCAGTAAGTTTTCGTATGGCCATATTCTTGGCAATTATGGCACTGTACGGGACCTGAACGCTTACGTGGCTCTTCAACTGTGATTTTTCGATGTAAGAGATACTTTACGTTATAAACTGGATGGGCTTCATTTTTTTTCAATTGTATGTCGTTCGGCTCCAGTTCAACCCGAAATAGGGGTTGGGGGACCTTTTCTCTATTAAATATGTTGGTAACATTTTTTACCTTGAATCCCTGGTCGACAAGTGCACATTTTACTTCTTCGGGTTCAACATATGAATCTATGCCCTTTAATACTATCTGTAGGCCTTTAGCACTCTTAAGTTGGTATGTGTAAAAATTTGTTTTATTTTTTTCGAATTCAGTAACAATTTTTCGGAAATCTTTTTCATTATATATTTGGATTTTAGTTTCATCAATATTACCTCGTTTAATTGGAATGATGTGAAAAGTATTTTCACCAATGGTCGACAGTAGTTTTTTTATAAGTGCGTTAGAATTTTTTTCTCTCAGATAAATAGGTGGTGGCTTAAAAGACTTTTGCGATGATGTAGAGGGCTTGTCGTCGGTGTCTTGCAATAATGAAAAACGATTTTGACGATTGGTAGATGATGCGCTGTTATCCCTAGACATCTTTGGAGCAGATGAAATTTTTGAAGAATTTGGGCTTCGCCCACGCTTTACCACTGTTATATATCTGTCCATTCCCACTTGTACCTTGGGTTTTGAGCTACTGTTATCTGTAGTGATAACTTGGTTTAGTGATGAAGGCGAGCCCGATGCGGATGATATCGCAGACTTAAATGAAGAAGTACTAGGCAATGGTAATGTTAACGATTCACTAGTTGGCATTGGACAAAGCGAAGTTGACCGCTGACGAAAAATTGGCTTTGCCGTTAAAAAAAGATTTTCATCAGATTTATTATTTATATTTTTTTCATTAAGAGTTTCAGAACTCACAGTAAAATAAGCATTTCTGCCGTTAGAACTCACTTCAAAATTTTTTTCCTTTGAGGTACTCATACAGAGTATTAATCCTCAAGGGAACTTTGTTTGTGTTTACGGTTTTTTTTTTTTTGTTTTTGCTATTTCTTGCTATGTAAAAAAAATTAGTAAAGCCAATAAGCTTATTTATCAAGGTGAATATGTATTACGAATATTTTTTGTATGATTTTTGATTTTGTTGTTTTTTATATTTGTTTCGTATGTATGTATGTAAAAAAAAATCCGCTTTAATGTCTCTTCACTATGAAGGTTCAACGAGAACTGATGCAAGTTAACTTCAATAAACCCAGCTATATATACTGGGACGATCCAAATGAGTTAGTAGATCGACTTCGACTACTGCTCGCATCACAAGGTGCAGGTCATACTAATCACAATAACGAAATTGTATCAATTATTGAAGAACTACGTGAAGCGAATATAATACACTAACTTTAATAAACTAAATAGAGTATGTCTGTTGATAAATTTGGACACTATTTAAACGATACTAGCAGCACAATTTCTTTGAAAAATGCACCTAAACTGCTGGGGTTCTTTGTGGATACGAACAACAACATTGATGTCCAAAACAAAAGGATCAAAAATGTTGCAAAAGCTCTGGAGGAAAACGATGTTATCAATAAATTGTTTTTGCAAACTCAAATCGAAAAATTAGAAGAGAAATTATTAACATACTTTAAGGGGGATAATACTATAATACGAGAAAATATTCAAATGCAAATTGAGGAACTACAACGTGAAATAAAATTAGATATAGAAGAAAATTATAAAATTGAAAGAGATATTCTACAAATTAAAACATCCTTTGAAGAACAAATTGAACAGCTTAATGAAAAAATTTATAGATTAGAAAATTACATGTTTGTATCAATAGCTGAAAGTGCGTCAAGCAGATCACAACACTCTGCAAAAAATCTTTTAAAACAACTTAATGTCTTCAAAAAGAAATTTAGTAAATGAACTCCATAAGCAAGCACGAAAACAATTTGTGCGTCGCAGAGTTGTAATGAAAGGAATAGATGATCTTTGGCAAGCTGATTTAGTTGAAATGGGGAACTATTCTAAAGAAAATAGAAATTATCGATTTTTGTTGACTGTAATTGACACATTCTCAAAATTTGCATGGGCAGTACCGCTAAAAACAAAAACAGCACTCGAAACAACCAAGGCAATGGAAGATATTTTTGAATTGGGACGAGTACCAAAAAACTTACAAACAGATGATGGCAAAGAATTTTTCAACAAACACTTTGGAAAATTAATGCATAAATACAACATTAATCACTACTCAACATATAGCAATATGAAAGCATCAATAGTAGAACGATTTAATAGAACATTGAAAGGAATGATGTGGAAAGAATTTAGTTATAATGAGTAGTAGGGAATTGCCAATTCTAAATCAATTAAAATTGTTAAATTGTGGCTGAAATTGTTAAATTGTGGGCTGAAATTGTTAAATTGTGGCTGAAATTGTTAAATTGTTGCTGAAATTTTAAAATTCTTGGAAATTTGTGTTTTCGGCGGCGCTTTGATATTTTTTTGTTTACATTAGGAGTTTTTTTTGTTTACATTAGGAGTTTTTTGTTTACATTAACTTTGTGTGAACGGGTGATTTTTTTTTTGGGTTATATTAATTGTGATAACGGGTGATTTTTTTTAAGGTTTCATATGAGTGTATATGCCGACAGCAATACATGATTATTATTTTTTTCAAATGCCGACGGCAAAACATGTTTATTAATTTTTCCTAATGCCGACGGCAATACATGAATATTGTTTTTTCAAATGCCGACGGGAAAATGATTTTTCCTAATGACGACGGGAAAACGTGAAAGTTATTTTTTCTAATGCTCCCTAGGTGTTGCTAGACTGTGGGAATTTAAGGCTGACCGTGATTTGAGTGGGCAGGGTTGTTGACGTTATATGTAGCCATGGAGATTTGTGGGTGTTTCTGTCTATAGTAGTTTAAAACTGATCGTGATTTGAGGTGGGTGAGGATGTTGTTGAAGTAAATGGGTTATGTGTATGACCATGGGAATTTAAGGCTGACCGTGATTTGAGTGGGCGGCGTTGTTGCCGTAATATGTAACCATAGGAATTTGCGGATGTGTCTGTCTGTCTGTGAGAATTTAGGTGATGGTTTGATTGGAAGGGGCGGGGTGTAGTTGAGGTAGATCGATTGCGTGTATATGTGTGTGTGTGTGTATGTTTGTAGGAATTTCAATGTGTGTATTTCTGTAGGATCTTAAGGCTGATTGTGATTTATGAGGGGTGGGGTGTTCTAGTAATATGCAACCGGGGGAATCTGTGTGTTTGTGTGTCTGTAGGAGTTTAAGGCTGACCATGATTTGGGTGGGCAGGGTTGTTGACGTAATATGTATCCATGGGGATTTGTGGATGTGTCTGTCTATAGTAGTTTAAGGCTGATCGTGATTTGAGGTAGGTGAGGATGTTCTTGAGGTAAATTGGTTATGTGTATGTATGTATGTATGTATTTTTGTAAGAATTTAAGATGATTATGATTTATTAGGGGCGAGGTGTTCTTGTAATATGTAGCCGTGAGAATCTATGTGTATAGATGTCTGTAGAAGTTTAAGACTATCTGTAATTTCGGGTAGGTGAGAGTGTTGTGTTGTTGAGATTAATCTTATATATTGTATATGTATGTATGTATGATCATGGGAATTTGTGTATGTATATCTGAGGGAGAATTTAAGGTTCGTCATGATTTGCAAAAGGTGGGGTGTTGTTGAAATTTTCTTGGATATTTCTTATATGAATTCTGCTATGTGTGTGTATTTGAGGTGGTATTTATATGTAGGTAAAAATAAATTGTTTTCAATATCGACATTTGGTACTATAAAATACTATCATATATCTGGACTTCCCTATTCCTAGTATGTTTTTATACTTACGATTGCTTTATATTTTCTCATGCTTAAATTTGTCTCGCGTAAAAGTCTGTCTGTGTGAAATTTGTTTATATTACAAATTTTTTTTATTTAACTACATCCATCTTCTTTGACTGAAAGAGTTTTCTGCACACATAGAAAAACCAACTTGAAATCAGTAAAAACCATGCTGAATTAATAAGAACCATTAACAAAGGTTTAGTCATATTAAAATTTCTTATTTCAATATGGACAAAATATTAATTTACAGTATTCATTTATTAAACTCATTAGTTTGTAGATATCTCAATATACATTTTCTATTATATTAAAAATTATTGAATTAATGTGACGAATTCTTATTTTTAAGCTGCAGATTTTCCCTGAGTGTATGGATTGTTTATATTTGCATTGTGCTTTAACTAAACGACGCTTCATATATTTTCATGATGTAGATCTAATAAATACTTAAGCATTGATAAGAAAAATTTGATATGTATACATACATATCTACAAATTGATTTTATATATGTATGTATGTATGTATGTACATATATATGTGCATACAAATAAGTGTTTAACTCAATCTTTGAATACATTTTTTGTTTTATTTTTTGTCATGTGATGTCTGTTGTTGGTGAAACTAAAAACATTTTATTTTTTATCTGCGTTTACTTAAAAGTTTGTGAGGATTTTCTGTTTTAAGTAAAACTGAATTCCTGAAGATATGTACTTACATACTCTATAGTAATAGTAGCTATAATAGAAATATTTCTTGTACTTAATTTACATTTTTTTAAAGTTGATGCAATGTTAGTTAGTCAACGTTTGACATTTTTAGGGTATAAAATTTTTTCTAGCTATAGCCTTCTACATTTATTTTGGAAAGCTTGCTTTGCTTTTTAAAAATGTATAAACATTTTTAAATGAAACTGATCCGGCACTCCAGCTTAGGTACTGATAGTTTTTTTGTTGTTAGTTAACTTACTTCTTTTTTATTTTTTATTGATAAACATTGGAAATCAAAAGGGAGTTTTATATTGTAATTATTATTTTCATAATTGTTGAAAACAATCGCTGCTTTTTGTTTGTTTTTTGCGATGAAATCGTTTGAATTACTTTTGAAACTTTACGCGTTTATAAAAATTATGTTATTTTCTATATTTCTTAATTTATAAGACTTTTAGACTTTGTCCTTTAGTGGTTATATATTCTATTATACGATTATGAATAAGAATGCAGTAAGCTGATGTATTTGCTTACTGCTTCAAATTAAAATTTTATTCAATTGAATAAAAGGAGCTTTTTTCTTAAACTCTGATGCAGTTAGAAGCGCTGGAGATTCTTTCATATAACAGCTTTTTAGGAATTTTTGATACATAGTATAATATAGAATTGGATAACATTTATTTTTAATTTTTATGTTAAGAAGTACGGATATGAGATTGAATTTAAATGTACTTTTAAATTAGTTAAATCATAATGAACAAACATATTTCCTTCTTGAATAGCGATCAACAGAAAACGAACTCGTTTTCATATAATTTAGGTATACCCTATCGACGGCTCCTCTAGGATACAAGATGACTTTGTATGACGAAATTTCTGTTGCTTTATACTGATAATATGTTTACATTAATAAGGTACATATACATATGTTTATTTTATGAAGGGTGAGCACCTATGGCTTTTATTTAATGTTCTATATGATTTTTTTTTTCATTTTATTAAAGTTCACCGTATTGTATATATATTTCTGAAATGTTTAAGTTTGTTTTGTGTGCCCATCAGAGAGAGTGTACGTATTAGTTGGTCAGTCAGTCTCTATTTTTATTTATTTTTTTTTTCTTCTAATGTGCCACTCCTTTTTTCAGATTTTACTACTTGGAATAGAGAATTTTTGTATAATTTTTTGCTGGGTATATACATTACGTATGTAGAAATTAGTTTACATACAAAGAAATGCATGTTTAATAAACAACTATTGTATCAAATCGATCTCAAATAACTCAGTTACCTCTACCAGCAATTCACCATTGGTGTTTTCATAAAGTGTTAGAAACAATGAAATATCTATGTTTTGAGAGAATTTTTCCCCTCAAGTATTTCTACATGAGGTTTGAGGGGTCAACCACTGTCGCATTCATATGTAATGATTATTCACTTAAAAAAGGTAATCATCACCATCAATCATCTCCGTATACAATACATTCATGAGTTGAGTTGACCCCGATACAATTGCTGTCTCATCACCTTCTAATAGCTTTATATATTTTGCTAGTATGCATGCCTTAGCATGCTTCTATGGATAGTGACGTAAGAGTCCGAGATGTAGAGTGATACAATTAAAAATTTTTACTATTAAAATTTACCAGTTCGCTCTTTTGAATTTTTACAAAGTAGATACATATGTATGTATTTCATTGACCACAAAATCATAAAATTTCTTTGCTTACAAAATTGTATGACGTGAGGATTTTTTTTTTGAAATTATACATGCTTCGGCATGCTTTAATTTTTTATTTTTTTTTTTATAAATTTATTTAATACTCATACAGATATAAAGTAAGATATGTTTACTGTACATTTTAAAATTTATGCATGCTTCAGCATGATTCTAGTTGAAGCGTATATTCATTCACTAAGTTTGTTTGATACTTATTCATACACATGTACATTCTTAAAGATTGGATATCAAAGTCCAATTTCCGTAGTTTATCTATATTTTCTAAAGATCTGATAGCTAAAGAAATAAATAGAGTGAAGATCTTCTATAATAATAATCCCATTTTCATATTGTAAAATTTTGCGTGCTAGCGCTTTCGATGGGAAAATGTACATACAACTTTATAAAAAGTGATAATATGATGTGCTGCTGAATATTACACTATGTTATAGTTCATTTTAAACACTGAAGTTTTACCAATATTTCATTCAGACCATCAAGTTTAGAGAATTCCACTACATTTAGTTAATTACCTTTCTTAAGACCCATCATTCCTAATCAATCCTACAAAAAACTAGATTTTTCGTTTTAATTTTATATTTATTAAATTCAACATTCATTCTTCAAATTACTTTATACTATATTAAGCAGCTTTTTCTCATTTGTGGAATGTTTAATCGTAAACATGTTAATGGTGAGATGAATTTTTCTATTTTATACACTAAGTAAATCTTTATATATACCAATCCACTTATATGAACCATTAAAGCTAATTCTTTTCACATCATTCCTTTCAATGATCTATTAAATCATTCTAGTATTGATGCTTTCATATTAAGTAATGTTTAATCTTCTATTTATGTATGAGTTTTCCAAAGTATTTATTAAAAAATTCTTTAGAATCATCTGTTTGTAAGTTTTTGGTACCCGTACCACTTCAAAAATATTTTCCATTCCCTTGGCTTTTAGAGTGCAGCTTTTATTTTCAGCTGTACTAAACTTTGAGAATGTGTCAATTACAGTCTTCAAAAATCAACAATTTCTATTTTCTGTAGAATAGTTCTCCATTTCACCTAACTTAGCTCCATAAAACTTCATATATTCCTTTCATTGCATCTCTACAAGCACAAACAATTGTTGAGATTTAATATGGAGTTCGTTCGAGTTGCTTCACAGATTTTTTCAAAAATGTTGTGATCTACATGTTGCACTTTCAGCTATTTATACTAATATACTAACATGTAGTTAATTTTCTAATCTGTATATTTAATCGTAAACTCGTCAATTTGTTTTTAATTATTTAATTTTTTGAATTGCTTTTGCAATTTTATAACTGTTTTCTTTCTCTAAATTTATTTCACGTTGTAGTTCCTCAATTGGCATTTAAATATATTCTTAAATATTAATGCTTTAAGCTATATTATTAATTTGTCTTGTATTTTATCTTCATTCAGTTTGAGGTAACTATCAACAATAGTTTGTATCTAATTCATTTCTGCCTTGCAATACTGATAAGTCAGTATAAATGTCTTCAGAATTGGAAGTCTATGAGTAAAAATCATCGTCATCATCATTTTCAGTATTAGCATCATTAAATAAGATGGTATTATCAAATATTGTTTCTTCTGCTAGTTTCTTTGGGGTACTTGTCTATATCTTGAGTGAAGGTTTCTCAGGTTTTAAACTTGTATATTTTCAACTTCTGTCTTGATTTTACTTTCCTCTTTCATAAGAATTCTTTTAATATTTTTAGAACTATTTTTGAATTCTTCTATTTAAATATATCTTTTAGTTGTTCACTTGTATCTATTTCACCAGTTTTTATACTACGAAGCTTTTTCTTCATCATATTTCTTGTCAACACCAAATGCTTTCAATCTTTCCCATCCATGTTCGCTAACAGCAAATAACAGGTATCAGCTACTAGATCAAGTTATCAGGAGCTGGTCTGGTTTTCAGATCAGTTTATCAGGAGCTGGTCTGGTTTTCAGATCAGCTTATCAGGAGCTGGTCTGGTTTTCAGATCAGCTTATCAGGAGCTGGTCTGGATTTCAGATCAGCTTATCAGCAGCTGGTCTGGTTATCAGATCAGCTTATCAGGAGCTGGTCTGATTATCAGATCAGCTTATCAGGACCTGATCTGATTTTCAGATCAGCTTATCAGGAGCTGGTCTGGTTTTCAGATCAGCTTATCAGGAGCTGATCTGATTTTCAGATCAGCTTATCAGGTAACAGATCAGGCTATCAGGAGCTGTTCAGATTTTCATATCAAGATATCTGATTCAGATTTAGTTATTAGTATACAAGTAGCTAGCCATTTATAACATTTATATAAATGGAGTTTAAGGTCAGATGAAATACGAAAAAGTAAACTTTTATGTATTAAAATTATTTTCTATAACGATCATCATTTAATTCACTATCTTTGCTTATAATCAAAAATCCATATTTATCCTTTCAACGTGCTTTATATTTTTCTCACCTTACTTAAACATTAAAATTACATTATGATGATCTCTTATTAAATGTTTGGTGATTCTGATGTAAGTTTTACATAAGTGAATTAATCAACTTTTTTATCTCTCCCAGTAGTAGGGAACTCCCACTCCTGCCCCAATTAAAATTGTTAAATTGTTGCTGAAATTGTTAAATTTGGGTAATTAAAATTTGAAAATTGTTAAATTCTTGGAAATTTGGGTTTTCGGCGGCGCTTTGATGTTTTTTGTTTACATTAGGAGTTTTTGTTTACATTAAGTGTATGTCTGTCTGTCCGTCTGTCGGTCTGTCTGCCTGACCGTGGATGTTTGTGTGTGGAATATTTTGTGTGAATGTATTAAGGCGGTTCATAGTTTGGCGGTTTTTATGTGTGTATGTGACGACGAGGAAAATCATGAAAATGATTTTTTCTAATACCAATGGTGAAATAGTGATTATTAATTTTTCCTAATGTCTACGGCAAAACATGTTTATTAATTTTTCCTAATGCCGACGGCAAAACATGAATATAATTTTTTCAAATGCCGACGGGAAAATGATTTTTCCTAATGCCGACGGCAAAACATGAATATAATTTTTTCAAATGCCGACGGGAAAATGATTTTTCCTAATGACGACGGGAAAACATGATTATTATTTTTTTTCCTAATGCCTACGGCATGCATGATAATTTTTCCTAATGCCTACGGCAATGCATGATAATTTTTTCAAATGCCGACGGCAATACATGATTATTTTTTTTTCCTAATGCCGACGGCAATACATACTTATTTTTCCTAATGCCTACGGCAATACATAATTATTTTCAAATGCCGACGGCAATACATGATAATTTTTCCTAATGCCGAAGGCAAAACATGATAATTATTTTTTTCAAATGCCGACGGCAAAACATGATTATTATTTTTTTCCTATTGCCGACGGCAAAACGTGAAAGTTATTTTTTCTAATGCTAATGTAGGTGTTGCTAGACTGTGGGAATTTAAGGCTGACCGTGATTTGAGTGGGTGGCGTTGTTGCCGTAATATGTAACCATAGGAATTCGTGGGTGTGTCTGTCTGTCTGTGAGAATTTAGTTGAAGCTTCGATTGGAAGGGGGGCGGGGTGTAGTAGAGCTAGATCAATTGCATGTATATATATATGTGTGTGTGTGTGTGTGTGTGTGTGTGTGTGTGTATGTGTGTGTGTGTACGTTTGTAGGAATTTCTATAGGAGCTTAAGGCTGATTGCGATTTATGAGGGGCGAGGTGTACTAGTAATATGTAACCGAGGGAGTCTGTCTGTTTGTATTTCTGTAGGAGTTTAAGGCTGACCATGATTTGGGTGGGCATGGTTGTTGACGTAATATGTAGCCATGGAGATTTGTGGGTGTGTCTGTCTGTAGGAGTTTAAGGCTGATCGTGATTTGAGGTGGGTGAGGATGTTATTGAGGTAAATTGGTTATGTGTATGTATGTATGTATGGCCAGGGGAATTTGTGTATGCATATCTGGAGGAGAATTTAAGGCTAGTCGTGATTTGTGAAAGGTGGGGTGTTGTTGAAATTTTCTTGGATATTTCTTATATGAATTCTGCTATGTGTGTGTATTTGCGCTGATATTTATATGTAGGTGGAAATAAATTGTTTTCAGTATCGACATTTGGTACTATAAAATAATATCATATGTCTGGACTTCCCTAATCCTAGTATGCTTTTATACTTACTATTGCTTTATATTTTCTCATGCTTAAATTTGTCTCGCGTTGAAGTCGGTCTGTGTGAAATTTGTTTATATTACAGATTTTGTTTATTTAACTACATTCGTCTTCTTTGACTGAAAGAGTTTTCTACACACAGAGAAAAACCAGCTTGAAATCAGTAAGAACCATGCTGAATTAATAAGAACCATTAGCGAAGGTTTAGCCATATTGAAATTTCTTATTTCAATATGGACAAAATATTAATTTACAGTATTCATTTATTAAACTCATTAGTTTGTAGATATCTCAATATACATTTTCTATTATATTAAAAATTATTGAATTAATGTGATGAATTCTTATTTTTAAGCTGCAGATTTTCCCTGAGTGTATGGATTGTTTATATTTGCATTGTGCTTTAACTAAACGACGCTTCATATATTTTCATGATGTAGATCTAATAAATACTTAAGCATTGATAAGAAATTTGATATGTATACATACATATCTACAAATTGATTTTATGTATGTATGTATGTATGTATGTACATATATATGTACATACAAATAAGTGTTCAACTCAATCTTTGAATACATTTTTTATTTTATTTTTTGTCATGTGATGTCTGTTGTTGGTGAAATTAAAAACATTTTAATTTTTATCTGCGTTTACTTAAAAGTTTGTGAGGATTTTCTGTTGTAAGTAAAACTGAATTCTTGAAGATATGTGCTTACATACTCTATAGTAATAGTAACTATAATAGAAATATTTCTTATACTTAATTTACAGTTTTTTAAAGTATAGGGTATAAAATTTTTTCTAGCTATAGCCTTCTACATTTATTTTGGAAAACTTGCTTTGCTTTTTAAAAATGTATAAACATTTTTAAATGAAACTGATCCGGCACTCCAGCTTAGGTACTGATAGTTTTTTTTTTTTGTTGTTAGTTAACTTACTTATTTTTTATTTTTTATTGATAAACATTGGAAATCAAAAGGGAGTTTTATATTGTAATTATTATTTTCATAATTGTTGAAAACAATCGCTGCTTTTTGTTTGTTTTTTGCGATGAAATCATTTGAATTACTTTTGCAACTTTACGCGTTTATAAAAATTATGTTATTTTCTATATTTCTTAATTTATAAGACTTTTAGACTTTGTCCTTTAGTGGTTATATATTCTATTATACGATTATGAATAAGAATGCAGTAAGCTGATGTATTTGCTTACTGCTTCAAATTAAAATTTTATTAAATTGAATAAAAGGAGTTTTTTTTTTCTTAAACTCTGATGCAGTTAGAAGCGCTGGAGATTCTTTCATATAACAGCTTTTTTGAAATTTTTGATACATAGTATAATATAGAATTGGATAACATTTATTTTTAATTTTTATGTTAAGAAGTACCGGTATAAGACTGAATTTAAATGTACTTTTAAATTAGTTAAATCATAATGAACAAACATATTTTCTTCTTTAATAGCGATCAACAGAAAACGAACTCGTTTTCATATAATTTAGGTATACCCTATCGACGGCTCCTCTAGGATACAAGATGACTTTGTATGACGAAATTTCTGTTGCTTTATACTGATAATATGTTTACATTAATAAGATACATATACATATGTTTATTTTATGAACGGTGAGCACCTATGGCTTTTATTTAATGTTCTATATGACTTTTTTTTTCATTTTCTTTAATAATTTTCTCCCCATAATAACATTCTAAATATTTCAAGGGCTCAAATGCTGTGTAGTCTCCTTCTGCAAACTTAACTAAACGTCTAACTTCTTCCAATGCTTCTTTATAAGAAGATATTTTGTTATGGTCTTCTTCTACGATACGTGCCCATCGGGCAGAGTGTACGTATTAGTTGGTCAGTCAGTCTCTATTTTTATTTATTTTTTTTTTCTTCTAATGTGCCACTCCTTTTTTTAGATTTTACTACTTGGAATAGAGAATTTTTGTCTAATTTTTTGGTGGGTATATACATTAGGTATGTAGAAATTAGTTTAGATACAAAGAAATGCATGTTTAATATACAACTATTGTATCAAATCGATCTCAAATAACTCAGTTACCTCTACCAGCAATTCACCGTTGGTGTATTCATAAAGTGTTAGAAACAATGAAATATCTATGTTTTGAGAGAATTTTTCCCCTCAAGTATTTCTACATGAGGTTTGAGGGGTCAATCACTGTCGCATTCATATGTAATGATTATTCACTTAAAAAACGTCATCATCACCATCAATCATCTCCGTATACAATAAATTCATGAGTTGGGTTGATCCACATACAATTGCTGTCTCATCACCTTCTAACAGCTTTATATATTTTGCTAGTATGCATGCCTTAGCATGCTTCTATCGATAGTGACGTAAGAGTCCGAGATGTAGAGTGTTACAATTAAAAATCTTTACTATTAGAATATACCAGTTCGCTCTTTTGAATTTTTACAAAGTAGATACATATGTATGTATTTCATTGACCACAAAATCATAAAATTTCTTTGCTTACAAAATTGTATGACGTGAGGATTTTTTTTTTTTTTTTTTTTTTTTTTTTTTAATTATACATGCTTCGGCATGCTTTCATTTTTTTTTTCTATAAATTTATGTAATACTCATACAGATACAGATATAAAGTAAGATCTGTTTACTGTACATTTTAAAATTTATGCATGCTTCAGCATGATTCTAGTTGAAGCGTATATTCATTCACTAAGTTTGTTTGATACTTATTCATACACATGTACATTCTTAAAGATTGGATATCAAAGTCCAATTTCCGTAGTTTATCTATATTTTCTAAAGATCTGATAGCTAAAGAAATAAATAGGGTGAAGATCTTCTATAATAATCCCATTTTCATATTGTAAAATTTTGCGTGCTAGCGCTTTCGATGGGAAAATATACATACAACTTTATAAAAAGTGATAATATGATGTGCTGCTGAATATTGCACTATGTTATAGTTGATTTTAAACACTGAAGTTTTAGCAATATTTCATTCAGACCAACAAGTTTAGAGAATTCCACTACATTTAGTTAATTATCTCTCTTAAGACCCATCATTCCTAATCAATCCTACAAAAAACAACACAAACTAGATTTTTCGTTTTAATTTTATTTTTATTAAATTCAACATTCATTCTTCAAATTACTTTATACTATATTAAGTAGCTTTTCCTCATTTGTTGAGTTGACTTTAATAGGAGACATTTTAATGGTACGATGAACTTTTCTATTGCATGCATTGAGTAAATCTTTATACATACCAATCCACTTATATGAACCATTAAAGCTAATTAATTCTTTTCACATCATACCTTTCAATGATCTATTAAATCATTCTAATATTGATGCTTTCATATTAAGTAATGTTTAATCTTCTATTTATGTATGAGTTTTCCCAAGTATTTATTAAAAAATTCTTTAGAATCATCAGTTTGTAAGTTTTTTGGTACCCGTACCACTTCAAAAATATTTTCCATTGCCTTGGTTTTTAGAGTGAAGCTTTTATTTTCAGCTGTACTTTGAGAATGTGTCAATTACAGTCTTCAAAAATCAACAATTTCTATTTTCTGTAGAATAGTTCTACATTTCACCTAACTTAGCTCCATAAAACATCATATATTCCTGTCATTACATCTCTACAAGCACAAACAGTTGTTGAAATTTAATATGGACTTCGTTAACTAAATTCCTTTTTAAAGACATTGAATTGTGTCACAGATTTTTTCGAAAGTGTTGTGATCTACATCTTGCACTTTCAGCTATTTATACTAACATGTAGTTAATTTTCTAATCTATATATTTAACCGTAAACTCTTCAATTTGTTTTTAATTATTTACTTTTTAGAATTGCTTTTTCAATTTTATAACTGTCTTCTTTCTCTAATTTTATTTCACGTTGTAGTTCCTCAATTTGGATTTAAATATATTCTTGAATATTAATGCTTTAAGCTATATTATTAATTTGTCTTGTATTTTATCTTCATTCAGTTTAATGTAACTATCAACAATAGTTTGTATGTAATTCATTTATGCCTTCCAATACTGATAAGTCAGTATAAATGTCTTCAGAATTGGAAGTCTATGAGTAAAATCATCGTCATCATCATTCTCAGTATTAGCATCATTAAATATGATGGTATTATCAAATATTGTTCCTTTTACTAGTTTCTTTGGGGTACTTGTCTATATCTTGAGTGAAGGTTTCTCAGGCTTTAAACTTGTATATTTTCAACTTCTGTCTTGATTTTACTTTCTTCTTTCATAAGAATTCTTTTAATATTTTTAGAACTATTTATGAATTCTTCTGCTATAGGTTTAAATGTATCTTTTAGTTGTTCACTTGTATCTATTTCACCAGTTTTTATACTACGAAGCTTTTTCTTCAACACATTTCTTGTCAACACCAACTGTTTTAAAATTTTCTCATCCAGGGCAAATAACAGGTATCAGCAATCATATCAGCTTTTCAGGAGCTGGTCTGGTTTTCAGATCAGCTTTTTAGGACCTGGTCTGGTTTTCAGATCAGCTTTTCAGGACCTGGTCTGGTTTTCAGATCAGCTTTTCAGGACCTGGTCTGGTTTTCAGATCAGCTTATCAGGACCTGGTCTGGTTTTCAGATCAGCTTATCAGGAGCTGGTCTGGTTTTCAGATCAGCTTATCAGGAGCTGGTCTGGTTTTCAGATCAGCTTATCAGGAGCTGGTCTGGTTATCAGATCAGCTTATCAGGAGCTGGTCTGGTTTTCAGATCAGCTTATCAGGAGCTGATCTGATTTTTAGATCAGCTTATCAGGTAACAGATCAGGCTATCAGGAGCTGTTCAGATTTTCATTTCAAGATATCTGAGTCAGATTTAGTTATCAGTGTACAAGTAGCTAGCCATTTATAACATTTATATACATGAAGTTTAAAGTCAGATGAAATACGAAAAAGTAAAGTTTTATCTAGTAAAATTATTTTCTATAACGATCATCGTTTAATTCACTATCTTTGCTTATAATCAAAAATCCATATTTATCCTTTCAACATGCTTTTTATTTTTCTCACCTAACTTAAACATTAAATATACATTATGATGATCTCTTATTAAATGTTTGGTGATTCTGGTGTAAGTTTTACATAAGTAGAATGAATCAACATTCTTATCTCTCCCCATACAAAAATATGCTTCCCATACGCATCATCGTTAAATATCATATTGGAATTACTTTGGACTGAAATAACAGATTCACTATCGGTAAATTTTGTAATATATTATTATTTTAATTGATGTAATTAATTTCTTCAGATATTTATATCTGGGGTGATATAAAGATTTTGAGTATAAATAAATGTTCTCAAAATTTAAGTCCATTAGGACTTTCTAGCAAGCCAATCATAGCGTTTTTTTTTCGTAATTTGACAGGTCAACTATTGTTGCACGAATAGAATTTGATATAAAGGAACTATGATTTATTTTTGAACTATCGTTCGATGAATCATCAATATTTCGTACCAAGAATTATTTATGTTGTTTTGACTAAGGGTATGAGTCAATATTTATAAAATCTATTTCATAAATATCAGCTCATGCTCATAGTCAAAACAAAGTATGCTTTAAGTGTTTAAAACCGCTATTACCATAAAAATGGTGGTTTTAAACACTTAAAATATACTTTGTTTTACTAACCGCATTTTATAACTAAATGCATTTCATAAATATTGACGCATACTCATAATCAAAACAGCATATAAATATCCTTTGTTTTGACTATGAGTATGAGTCATTATCTCTTATTATAGAAAAATAAAATAGTATGATTATATGATATCAGAAATCATGTTTTCTAATATCATATAACCATACTATTTGATTCTTTCTATAATAATAGATAATATTTATGAAATGCATTTATTTACAAAATGCGATTAGTAAAACAACATAAATATAGGATGGTATGAAATTTTGATGATTCATCAATATTTCGTACCAAGGTATTTTTAGGTTGTTTTTACTATGAGTATGCGCCAATATTTATGAAATGTATTTCATAAATATTATCTCTTATTATAGAAAAATTAAATAATGTAGCTATACGATTTCAGAAAATATTTTCTGAAATCGTATAGCTATATTATTTTATTTGTCCTATAATAAGAGATAATGGCCCCTACTCATAGTCAAAACAAAGAATATTTTAAGAGTTTCAAATCAGTATTATCATACAAAATACTGATTTTAAACTCTTACAGCCTTATTTATAAAACTTATTAAGGCTTTGTAAAGGCTTTTTAAAACAAATTTTTTATAAAAATTTTTTCTTAAAAAGTCTTTATAAAGCCCTAATAAGTGTTATAAATAAGGCTGTTAAAATATACTTTGTTTTACTAACCACATTTTTTGTAACTAAACGCATTTCATAAATATTGATCCATACTCATAGTCAAAACAAAGGATATTTTTATGCTGTTTTGATTATGAGTGTGGATCATTATCTCTTATTATAGAAAAAATAAACTAATGCAGCTATACGATTTCAGAAAATATTTTCTGATATGGTATAGCTGTATTAGTTTATTTTTTTATAATAAGAGATAATATTTATAAAATGTATTTAGCTACATAAATGCGGTTAGTAAAACAACCTAAAATACCTTGGTACGAAATATTGATGATTCATCGAACGATAGTTCAAAAATAAATCATAGTTCCTTTATATCAAATTCTATTCGTGCAACAATAGTTGACCTGTCAAATTACGAAAAAAAAACGCTATGATTGGCTTGCTAGAAAGTCCTAATGGACTTAAATTTTGAGAACATTTATTTATACTCAAAATCTTTATATCACCCCAGATATAAATATCTGAAGAAATTAATAACATCAATTAAAATAATAATATATTACAAAATTTACCGATAGTGAATCTGTTATTTCAGTCCAAAGTAATTCCAATATGATATTTAACGATGATGCGTATGGGAAGCATATTTTTGTATGGGGAGAGATAAGAATGTTGATTCATTCTACTTATGTAAAACTTACACCAGAATCACCAAACATTTAATAAGAGATCATCATAATGTATATTTAATGTTTAAGTTAGGTGAGAAAAATAAAAAGCATGTTGAAAGGATAAATATGGATTTTTGATTATAAGCAAAGATAGTGAATTAAACGATGATCGTTATAGAAAATAATTTTACTAGATAAAACTTTACTTTTTCGTATTTCATCTGACTTTAAACTTCATGTATATAAATGTTATAAATGGCTAGCTACTTGTACACTGATAACTAAATCTGACTCAGATATCTTGAAATGAAAATCTGAACAGCTCCTGATAGCCTGATCTGTTACCTGATAAGCTGATCTAAAAATCAGATCAGCTCCTGATAAGCTGATCTGAAAACCAGACCAGCTCCTGATAAGCTGATCTGATAACCAGACCAGCTCCTGATAAGCTGATCTGAAAACCAGACCAGCTCCTGATAAGCTGATCTGAAAACCAGACCAGCTCCTGATAAGCTGATCTGAAAACCAGACCAGGTCCTGATAAGCTGATCTGAAAACCAGACCAGGTCCTGAAAAGCTGATCTGAAAACCAGACCAGGTCCTGAAAAGCTGATCTGAAAACCAGACCAGGTCCTAAAAAGCTGATCTGAAAACCAGACCAGCTCCTGAAAAGCTGATATGATTGCTGATACCTGTTATTTGCCCTGGATGAGAAAATTTTAAAACAGTTGGTGTTGACAAGAAATGTGTTGAAGAAAAAGCTTCGTAGTATAAAAACTGGTGAAATAGATACAAGTGAACAACTAAAAGATACATTTAAACCTATAGCAGAAGAATTCATAAATAGTTCTAAAAATATTAAAAGAATTCTTATGAAAGAAGAAAGTAAAATCAAGACAGAAGTTGAAAATATACAAGTTTAAAGCCTGAGAAACCTTCACTCAAGATATAGACAAGTACCCCAAAGAAACTAGTAAAAGGAACAATATTTGATAATACCATCATATTTAATGATGCTAATACTGAGAATGATGATGACGATGATTTTACTCATAGACTTCCAATTCTGAAGACATTTATACTGACTTATCAGTATTGGAAGGCATAAATGAATTACATACAAACTATTGTTGATAGTTACATTAAACTGAATGAAGATAAAATACAAGACAAATTAATAATATAGCTTAAAGCATTAATATTCAAGAATATATTTAAATGCAAATTGAGGAACTACAACGTGAAATAAAATTAGAGAAAGAAGACAGTTATAAAATTGAAAAAGCAATTCTAAAAAGTAAATAATTAAAAACAAATTGAAGAGTTTACGGTTAAATATATAGATTAGAAAATTAACTACATGTTAGTATAAATAGCTGAAAGTGCAAGATGTAGATCACAACACTTTCGAAAAAATCTGTGACACAATTCAATGTCTTTAAAAAGGAATTTAGTTAACGAAGTCCATATTAAATTTCAACAACTGTTTGTGCTTGTAGAGATGTAATGACAGGAATATATGATGTTTTATGGAGCTAAGTTAGGTGAAATGTAGAACTATTCTACAGAAAATAGAAATTGTTGATTTTTGAAGACTGTAATTGACACATTCTCAAAGTACAGTTGAAAATAAAAGCTTCACTCTAAAAACCAAGGCAATGGAAAATATTTTTGAAGTGGTACGGGTACCAAAAAACTTACAAACTGATGATTCTAAAGAATTTTTTAATAAATACTTGGGAAAACTCATACATAAATAGAAGATTAAACATTACTTAATATGAAAGCATCAATATTAGAATGATTTAATAGATCATTGAAAGGTATGATGTGAAAAGAATTAATTAGCTTTAATGGTTCATATAAGTGGATTGGTATGTATAAAGATTTACTCAATGCATGCAATAGAAAAGTTCATCGTACCATTAAAATGTCTCCTATTAAAGTCAACTCAACAAATGAGGAAAAGCTACTTAATATAGTATAAAGTAATTTGAAGAATGAATGTTGAATTTAATAAAAATAAAATTAAAACGAAAAATCTAGTTTGTGTTGTTTTTTGTAGGATTGATTAGGAATGATGGGTCTTAAGAGAGATAATTAACTAAATGTAGTGGAATTCTCTAAACTTGTTGGTCTGAATGAAATATTGCTAAAACTTCAGTGTTTAAAATCAACTATAACATAGTGCAATATTCAGCAGCACATCATATTATCACTTTTTATAAAGTTGTATGTATATTTTCCCATCGAAAGCGCTAGCACGCAAAATTTTACAATATGAAAATGGGATTATTATAGAAGATCTTCACTCTATTTATTTCTTTAGCTATCAGATCTTTAGAAAATATAGATAAACTACGGAAATTGGACTTTGATATCCAATCTTTAAGAATGTACATGTGTATGAATAAGTATCAAACAAACTTAGTGAATGAATATACGCTTCAACTAGAATCATGCTGAAGCATGCATAAATTTTAAAATGTACAGTAAACAGATCTTACTTTATATCTGTATCTGTATGAGTATTACATAAATTTATAGAAAAAAAAATGAAAGCATGCCGAAGCATGTATAATTTAAAAAAAAAAAAAAAAAAAAAAAAAAAAAAAAAAAAAATCCTCACGTCATACAATTTTGTAAGCAAAGAAATTTTATGATTTTGTGGTCAATGAAATACATACATATGTATCTACTTTGTAAAAATTCAAAAGAGCGAACTGGTAAATTCTAATAGTAAAGATTTTTAATTGTAACACTCTACATCTCGGACTCTTACGTCACTATCGATAGAAGCATGCTAAGGCATGCATACTAGCAAAATATATAAAGCTGTTAGAAGGTGATGAGACAGCAATTGTATCTGGATCAACCCAACTCATGAATGTATTGTATACGGAGATGATTGATGGTGATGATGACGTTTTTTAAGTGAATAATCATTACATATGAATGCGACAGTGATTGACCCCTCAAACCTCATGTAGAAATACTTGAGGGGAAAAATTCTCTCAAAACATAGATATTTCATTGTTTCTAACACTTTATGAATACACCAACGGTGAATTGCTGGTAGAGGTAACTGAGTTATTTGAGATCGATTTGATACAATAGTTGTATATTAAACATGCATTTCTTTGTATCTAAACTAATTTCTACATACCTAATGTATATACCCACCAAAAAATTAGACAAAAATTCTCTATTCCAAGTAGTAAAATCTAAAAAAAGGAGTGGCACATTAGAAGAAAAAAAAAATAAATAAAAATAGAGACTGACTGACCAACTAATACGTACACTCTGCCCGATGGGCACGTATCGTAGAAGAAGACCATAACAAAATATCTTCTTATAAAGAAGCATTGGAAGAAGTTAGACGTTTAGTTAAGTTTGCAGAAGGAGACTACACAGCATTTGAGCCCTTGAAATATTTAGAATGCTATTATGGGGAGAAAATTATTAAAGAAAATGAAAAAAAAAGTCATATAGAACATTAAATAAAAGCCATAGGTGCTCACCGTTCATAAAATAAACATATGTATATGTATCTTATTAATGTAAACATATTATCAGTATAAAGCAACAGAAATTTCGTCATACAAAGTCATCTTGTATCCTAGAGGAGCCGTCGATAGGGTATACCTAAATTATATGAAAACGAGTTCGTTTTCTGTTGATCGCTATTAAAGAAGAAAATATGTTTGTTCATTATGATTTAACTAATTTAAAAGTACATTTAAATTCAGTCTCATACCGGTACTTCTTAACATAAAAATTAAAAATAAATGTTATCCAATTCTATATTATACTATGTATCAAAAATTTCAAAAAAGCTGTTATATGAAAGAATCTCCAGCGCTTCTAACTGCATCAGAGTTTAAGAAAAAAAAAACTCCTTTTATTCAATTTAATAAAATTTTAATTTGAAGCAGTAAGCAAATACATCAGCTTACTGCATTCTTATTCATAATCGTATAATAGAATATATAACCCCTAAAGGACAAAGTCTAAAAGTCTTATAAATTAAGAAATATAGAAAATAACATAATTTTTATAAACGCGTAAAGTTGCAAAAGTAATTCAAATGATTTCATCGCAAAAAACAAACAAAAAGCAGCGATTGTTTTCAACAATTATGAAAATAATAATTACAATATAAAACTCCCTTTTGATTTCCAATGTTTATCAATAAAAAATAAAAAATAAGTAAGTTAACTAACAACAAAAAAAAAAACTATCAGTACCTAAGCTGGAGTGCCGGATCAGTTTCATTTAAAAATTTTTATACATTTTTAAAAAGCAAAGCAAGTTTTCCAAAATAAATGTAGAAGGCTATAGCTAGAAAAAATTTTATACCCTATACTTTAAAAAACTGTAAATTAAGTATAAGAAATATTTCTATTATAGTTACTATTACTATAGAGTATGTAAGTACATATCTTCAAGAATTCAGTTTTACTTAAAACAGAAAATCCTCACAAACTTTTAAGTAAACGCAGATAAAAATTAAAATGTTTTTAATTTCACCAACAACAGACATCACATGACAAAAAATAAAATAAAAAATTTATTCAAAGATTGAGTTGAACACTTATTTGTATGTACATATATATGTACATACATACATACATACATAAAATCAATTTGTAGATATGTATGTATACATATCAAATTTCTTATCAATGCTTAAGTATTTATTAGATCTACATCATGAAAATATATGAAGCGTCGTTTAGTTAAAGCACAATGCAAATATAAACAATCCATACACTCAGGGAAAATCTGCAGCTTAAAAATAAGAATTCATCACATTAATTCAATAATTTTTAATATAATAGAAAATGTATATTGAGATATCTACAAACTAATGAGTTTAATAAATGAATACTGTAAATTAATATTTTGTCCATATTGAAATAAGAAATTTCAATATGGCTAAACCTTCGCTAATGGTTCTTATTAATTCAGCATGGTTCTTACTGATTTCAAGTTGGTTTTTCTCTGTGTGTAGAAAACTCTTTCAGTCAAAGAAGACGAATGTAGTTAAATAAACAAAATCTGTAATATAAACAAATTTCACACAGACCGACTTCAACGCGAGACAAATTTAAGCATGAGAAAATATAAAGCAATAGTAAGTATAAAAGCATACTAGGATTAGGGAAGTCCAGACATATGATATTATTTTATAGTACCAAATGTCGATACTGAAAACAATTTATTTCCACCTACATATAAATATCAGCGCAAATACACACACATAGCAGAATTCATATAAGAAATATCCAAGAAAATTTCAACAACACCCCACCTTTCACAAATCACGACTAGCCTTAAATTCTCCTCCAGATATGCATACACAAATTCCCCTGGCCATACATACATACATACACATAACCAATTTACCTCAATAACATCCTCACCCACCTCAAATCACGATCAGCCTTAAACTCCTACAGACAGACACACCCACAAATCTCCATGGCTACATATTACGTCAACAACCATGCCCACCCAAATCATGGTCAGCCTTAAACTCCTACAGAAATACAAACAGACAGACTCCCTCGGTTACATATTACTAGTACACCTCGCCCCTCATAAATCGCAATCAGCCTTAAGCTCCTATAGAAATTCCTACAAACGTACACACACACACATATACACACACACACACACACACACACACACACACATATATATATATATATATATACATGCAATTGATCTAGCTCTACTACACCCCGCCCCCCTTCCAATCGAAGCTTCAACTAAATTCTCACAGACAGACAGACACACCCACGAATTCCTATGGTTACATATTACGGCAACAACGCCACCCACTCAAATCACGGTCAGCCTTAAATTCCCACAGTCTAGCAACACCTACATTAGCATTAGAAAAAATAACTTTCACGTTTTGCCGTCGGCAATAGGAAAAAAATAATAATCATGTTTTGCCGTCGGCATTTGAAAAAAATAATTATCATGTTTTGCCTTCGGCATTAGGAAAAATTATCATGTATTGCCGTCGGCATTTGAAAATAATTATGTATTGCCGTAGGCATTAGGAAAAATAAGTATGTATTGCCGTCGGCATTAGGAAAAAAAAATAATCATGTATTGCCGTCGGCATTTGAAAAAATTATCATGCATTGCCGTAGGCATTAGGAAAAATTATCATGCATGCCGTAGGCATTAGGAAAAAAAAAATAATAATCATGTTTTCCCGTCGTCATTAGGAAAAATCATTTTCCCGTCGGCATTTGAAAAAATTATATTCATGTTTTGCCGTCGGCATTAGGAAAAATTAATAAACATGTTTTGCCGTAGACATTAGGAAAAATTAATAATCACTATTTCACCATTGGTATTAGAAAAAATCATTTTCATGATTTTCCTCGTCGTCACATACACACATAAAAACCGCCAAACTATGAACCGCCTTAATACATTCACACAAAATATTCCACACACAAACATCCACGGTCAGGCAGACAGACCGACAGACGGACAGACAGACATACACTTAATGTAAACAAAAACTCCTAATGTAAACAAAAAACATCAAAGCGCCGCCGAAAACACAAATTTCCAAGAATTTAACAATTTTCAAATTTTAATTACCCAAATTTAACAATTTCAGCAACAATTTAACAATTTTAATTGGGGCAGGAGTGGGAGTTCCCTACTACTTCTCCCCATACAAAAATATGCTTCCCATACGCATCATCGTTAAATATCATATTGGAATTACTTTGGACTGAAATAACAGATTCACTATCTGTAAATTTTGTAATATCTTATTGTTTTAATTGATGAAATTAATTTCTTCAGGTATTTATATTTGGGTTGATATAAAGATTTTGAGTATAAATAAATGTTCTCAAATTTAAGTCCATTAGGACTTTCTAGCAAGCCAATCATAGCGTCTTTTTTTTTGCAATTTGACAGGTCAACTATTGTTCCACGAATAGAATTTCGTATAAGGGAACTATGATTTATTTTTGAACTATCGTTCGATGATACATCAATATTTCGTACCATGCTATATTTTTGTTGTTTTGACTAAGGGTATGAGTCAATATTTATAAAATCCATTTCATAAATATCAGCTCATGCTCATAGTCAAAACAAAGTATGCTTTAAGTGTTTAAAACCGCTATTACCATAAAAATGGTGGTTTTAAACACTTAAAATATACTTTGTTTTACTAACCGCATTTTATAACTAAATGCATTTCATAAATATTGACGCATACTCATAATCAAAACAGCATATAAATATCCTTTGTTTTGACTATGAGTATGAGTCATTATCTCTTATTATAGAAAAATAAAATAGTATGATTATATGATATCAGAAATCATGTTTTCTAATATCATATAACCATACTATTTGATTCTTTCTATAATAATAGATAATATTTATGAAATGCATTTATTTACAAAATGCGATTAGTAAAACAACATAAATATAGGATGGTATGAAATTTTGATGATTCATCAATATTTCGTACCAAGGTATTTTTAGGTTGTTTTTACTATGAGTATGCGCCAATATTTATGAAATGTATTTCATAAATATTATCTCTTATTATAGAAAAATTAAAAATGTAGCTGTACGATATGAGAAAATATTTTCTGAAATCGTATAGCTATATTATTTTATTTGTCCTATAATAAGATATAATGGCCCCTACTCATAGTCAAAACAAAGAATATTTTAAGAGTTTCAAATCAGTATTATCATACAAAATACTGATTTTAAACTCTTACAGCCTTATTTATAAAACATATTAAGTCTTTGTAAAGGCTTTTTAAATCAAATTTTGATACAAAATTTTTCTTAAAAAGTCTTTATAAAGCCCTAATAAGTGTTATAAATAAGGCTGTTAAAATATACTTTGTTTTACTAACCACATTTTTGTAACTAAACGCATTTCATAAATATTGATGCATACTCATAGTCAAAACAAAGGATATTTTTATGCTGTTTTGATTATGAGTGTGGATCATTATCTCTTATTATAGAAAAAATAAACAAATGCAGCTATACGATTTCAGAAAATATTTTCTGAGATGGTATAGCTGTATTAGTTTATTTTTTTATCATAAGAGATAATATTTATAAAATGTATTTAGCTACATAAATGCGGTTAGTAAAACAACCTAAAACACCTTGGTACGAAATATTGATGAATCATCGAACGATAGTTCAAAAATAAATCATAGTTCCCTTATAAGTAGTAGGGAACTGTTCGTTCTGCCGCAATTAAAATTGTTAAATTGTTGCTGAAATTGTTAAATTTGGGTAATTAAAATTTGAAAATTGTTAAATTCTTGGAAATTTGTGAAATTTGATACCTACGAGGGTGGTTCAATAAGTCCGTCTTACTTTTTGTTTACATAAGGAGTTTTTTGTTTACATTAACCCTTGTGGGAACGGGTGATTTTTTTGGGTTACATTAATATTGATAACGGGTGATTTTTCTTGAGATTTTTTATGAGTATATATGTTGACGGGAAAATCATGAAAATGCTTTTTCCTAATGCCTACGGCAAAACATGATTATTATTTTTATTTTTTTTTTAATACCAATGGGGGAATTGTGAATATGATTTTTCCTAATGCCGACGGCAATACATACTTATTTTTCCTAATGCCTATGGCAATACATAATTATTTTCAAATGCCTTCTGCAATACATGATTATTATTTTTTTCGAATGCCGACGGCAAAACATGAATATATTTTTTTCAAATGCCGACGGCAAAACATAATTATTATTTTCTAATGCTCCCAGTGTTGCCAGACTGTAGAAATTTGATATCGTAATACTACATCAGTAATATCAGAGCAAATAGATTTGATGACTACTAGGCGATTCTCATATGAATCATGGGAATGTGCTTGTGTGATTTCCTCACGCTAATAAATTGTTTATAAATAAACAATAAATAAATAAATTGTTATAAAATAAAATAATTAAATAAATTATTTTATTTTTTTATAAAACGTTCTCATGTATGTGAACACCCCTAATGCTTGTGTGTGGGGGGTCCAGCTTGTTTGTCGCTGGTAAGCTTATATTCTCTTTATTTGTTTAAGAAATATATTTGTATGTATGTATGTATATATGTATGTATGTATGTGTGTATGATGCATGCATGCATGTATGTATGTATGTATGTATGTATGTGTATGTATGTATGTGCATGTATGTATGTGTATGCATGTGTGTGTATGTATGTATGTGCGATCGAAGGAGCTTGTGCGTGGAATATTTTGTGGCTGTGTAGAATACATTTATATTTTGCAACGTAATCATTTTCTTTGGCTGCGATTATTTTAGAGCAGCAAAGTTTCAACTAACTACAGTCATAAGCAGAGAAACAAAAAGTAAAAATTTGCAAGTTAGCAAAAATGCTAACTTCTCCTCCTCCTTCCCACTTCCTTCTCTTTCCTTTATGTAGTTTGTATTTGAAATAAGAAAACACTTGTAGATTTTTTATTTTTCTATACATTTATTGCTTAAAATTTTTTAAAATTTTATAATAATACATACATTAATATTTTAAAGAGTGAAAAATTCACTTAAAGCAAGATATTTCTTTTGTTAGTAAAATAACATTTTTTAATGCGCAAACACCACGTTTATGATAATTACAATTAAAATATTCTGGATACTTAATCTCCATTTGTTTAAAGCTGATGCAGCCTATATCCTCAACGTTAAAAATTTTTCAGCATAAAATTTTTTCCAACCATCGTCTTTTCTCTTCACCTTTTACATAAATTTTAGAACATCTTGCGTTGGCCTTTAAAAAATTGCAAACGCTTTCAAAAGAAACTGATCCAGCAGTCCAGCTGAGGTGATGATAGTTTTTCGTTAGCCACTTTGCTTCTCTTTGCTTTTTTATTGATAAGCATTTAAAATCAAAAGGTGGTTTTATAATGAAATTGTTATATTCATAATTGTTGAAAACAATCGCTACTTCTTTTGCGATGAAATCATTTGAATTACTTTTGAAACCTTGTACGTCTATAAAAATTGTGTTATTTTCCATATTACTCAATTTATAAGACTTTTCGAACATGTCCTTTGATGGGTATATATTCTATTATGCGATCATGAATAAGAATACAGTAAGCTGATGTCTTTGCTGCAATATTAGTTGCTGTTTCAAATGCTATTTTTATATCAATCGGTCCATTATTGGGTGATTCATTCTGATGACTGACATCTACTACAATAATAGGAGCTTTTGTCTTAAACTGTGATGCAGATAGAAGCGGTTGAGATTCCCTCATATAGTAACTTTGTTGGAATCTTAGATACATATCATATAGAATTGCATATCGTTCATTTTTGAACTTTATGTTAAGATCATCATATGGATATGAGACTGAATTTAAATGTACTTTTAAATTAGTCAAATCACAATGAACAAACTTATTTTCTTGTTGAAAAGCAATCAATACAAAACGGGGGCGTTCTCTATTTGCAGCCAGTTTAACATTCCAAATATGGCTAGTACCTGTGTTTAATTGTGTATTAACATGACAATCCCAACTGCGAAATGCCATAGGTATAGAAGCACCATTGTTAATAATTTTTATCATATTCAATTTGCTAAAGTCGGATAATTGTACATGTGGGATTCTCCATTAGATGAGTGAAATTGTAAGTTTAGCTTTTTCAGTAGAAACACTCGAGCGTACAAGATCTTCATCATTCTTATTGCGCAAGAGTATCAATTCATGTTTTCCATTTAGTATAACTTTGTTGTAGTCTTCGGCGAATCCTAGAAGCATTTTTAGAGGTACATAAAAATTGAAAAATCTATTTTCAAGAGTGACATCGTCAATTTTGTTCCATCCAGCATTTTGCATCACATTGCTTTCTGTTGGTGACAGAGAAACCAAATTTTTTATAGTGCTTGTGGCTCCTAAATATCTTGTATGGTCAATTTCAATTCCATTAAGCTCATAGCGAATTTCATCAAATAGATATGCCACAAAGTTGTTTTTTAATAAAAAGTTCTCCGAAGAAGAAGAAGAAGAAGAAGATTTGGCCTTATTATCATCGGCAACAAACCCCTCTACATAAATGTAGCTCTCACTGGGTAGCACATACAAATCTTGATTTTGTATTGAAATTCTAATTTCATCATTATTGTTGTAAGATTGTAAGTATGGTACATATGTATGATAGTCCTTTTTGATTATATTCTCATCAGACAAGCGTTTATCTAATTTAGCAACACACTGTTGAAAATTGCATTCGTAGTGGAAAATCGATAAATAAAGTTTACAGATTTTTAGCGATAGAGATTTAGCTTTAGCAAGTTACAAAATAAGGCGGCTGGTAATAATTTTATCGAATCCAAATTTATATAAAACTAAAAACAAATTAAATATTGATAAACACTTCTCCTTAAGTCCTTTATTTAAGTAAAAAAATAAATCATTTAGAGCGACTTTTTGAGTTCAAGATTAGAGATTACACTAACCTTTATCTTCATTTGTGATTCTTGGGTAGTCGATGATATGGTTTTACTTTCTAGTTTAAGCGGTTAATCGTGGTGGATTAACATGACAATCCCAACTGCGAAATGCCATAGGTATAGAAGCACCATTGTTAATAATTTTTATCATATTCAATTTGCTAAAGTCGGATAATTGTACATGTGGAATTCTCCATGAGATGAGTGAAATTGTAAGTTAAGCTTTTTCAGTAGAAACACTCGAGCGTACAAGATCTTCATCATTCTTATTGCGCAAGAGTATGAATTCTTGTTTTCCATTTAGTATAACTTTGTTGTAGTCTTCGGCGAATCCTAGAAGCATTTTTAGAGGTACATAAAAATTGAAAAATCCATTTTCAAGAGTGACATCGTCAATTTTGTTCCATCCAGAATTTTGCATCACATTGCTTTCTGTTGGTGACAGAGAAACCAAATTGTTTATAGTGCTTGTGGCTCCTAAATATCTTGTATGGTCAATTTCAATTCCATTGAGCTCATAGCGAATTTCATCAAATAGATATGCCACAAAGTTGTTTTTTAATAAAAAAAGTTCTCCGAAGAAGAAGAAGAAGAAGATTTGGCCTTATTATCATCGGCAACAAACCCCTCTACTTAAATGTAGCTCTCACTGGGTAGCACATACAAATCTTGATTTTGTATTGAAATTCTAATTTCATCATTATTGTTGTAAGATTGTAAGTATGGTACATATGTATGATAGTCCTTTTTGATTATATTCTCATCAGACAAGGGTTTATCTAAGACATCTATTATTGAACTCATTTTGTCTTCAATTTAAAATTCAAGGACTTTAGAAAATTTTTATTTGATGTTGTTAGAGCTTTTTGTTGAGCTGGTCGCTTTAATGTTGTTGTTGTTCTTGCTGCTATATTTTTCAATGTATTTGTGTTGTATATTAGCATTATTTAGTTGGCCTTAAATGTATTCGTATTGTAATTTCCTCTCCTCGGAAATTAATTAAATCACCGTGTTGATCCAGTACGCGCAGCGCTAGTGAACTTATATCTCTGGTGTTTACAGGTAAATAGATAAGATTTCTTGGAACCTCATCTATTTTATAGCCTGGAGGCACATTAATCGGAAATTCATGAAGTGTATGCGATTTCGAGTTATTCATATATGTGTTTATAGCGATACTACTTTCAATTCGCAAGAGATTCACTTTAAAAATATTAACTGGAAGATCTGAATAATAATATTTGTTTGGTGTTAGGATTTTGGTATTGAATCCTAAAAGTTTTCCAATTGTATTGTCTTTATTAAAATATACAGGATCCTTGGAACTATTAACTTTAACTTGCATTGTATTGTTATTGGCTTCAATAAAAATCTTATTTGCTGGGCAGAGTTGTTTGTATTCCTCTTCTGTAAAATCAACTATATCATTTAATTCGTAAGATCCAATTGGTATTTCAATTATATGCCCCCCTATATGAAACATATTGTTGTAGGTGTCTACATTTGGAATACTGTTGTATGAATGAAAATCAGTTAGAGCACACTCATATGCACCATGTAATTCAATAGGAGGAAAGTAACTAGCAGATAGTTCTGATGAGTTAGAGCTCAGAGTAAGTGTTATTGACATTATAACAGTCTGATTACAATTAAATAATGTTTATAGTACACAGTATGGTTTATAAGTATGATTTACATATTTTATTTCAATTTTTTCTCGTTTTAAAATTAACATTAGTTTCTTAATATTAATGATATTGTTGTTGTTGCTATTGATGTTGTTGTTTCTAATTTCGTTTTTCTTCCAACTATAATATTTCATCTTTACTTATCCAAGAATTGTGTTGATTAGAAAATCCCAGCCATTTAACACATACCTCCTTCCCTTTAATTTTAAGAACCTTTTCAACTAGATATGTATTTGGAAATCTAGTTTTTGAAAGTTCCTCAGTATAGAAGCCACCTTTAATAGGATTGCCAAGATAGTCTTCTAATATGTATGTTGCAGGATTTGTATTTTGAACTCTTGTAATTGTGAAAATTTCTGTAGTCCAATTTGGAGTATAACCTTTTTCAAATGTGTGCTTATATTTGCTTATGCGAACATGATCTCCCACATTAAATTTTGAAATTTTATACATTTTCAAATGACTGTATACTGTATTTAGCAGCTTTTCCTCATTTGTTGAGTTGACTTTAATAGGAGCCATTTTAATGGTACGATGAACTTTTCTATTGTATGCATTGAGTAAATCTTTGTATATATCAATCCACTTATATGAACCATTATAACTAAATTCTTTCCACATCATTCCTTTCAATGTTCTATTAAATTGTTCTACTATTGATGCTTTCATAATGCTATATGTTGAGTAGTGATTAATGTTGTATTTATGCATTAATTTTCCAAAGTGTTTGTTGAAAAATTCTTTGCCATCATCTGTTTGTAAGTTTTTTGGTACTCGTCCCAATTCAAAAATATCTTCCATTGCCTTGGTTGTTTCGAGTGCTGTTTTTGTTTTTAGCGGTACTGTCCATGCAAATTTTGAGAATGTGTCAATTACAGTCAACAAAAATCGATAATTTCTATTTTCTTTAGAATAGTTCCCCATTTCAACTAAATCAGCTTGCCAAAGATCATCTATTCCTTTCATTACAACTCTGCGACGCACAAATTGTTTTCGTGCTTGCTTATGGAGTTCATTTACTAAATTTCTTTTTGAAGACATTAAGTTGTTTTTAAAGATTTTTTGCAGAGTGTTGTGATCTGCTTGACGCACTTTCAGCTATTGATACAAACATATAATTTTCTAATCTATAAATTTTTTCATTAAGCTGTTCAATTTGTTCTTCAAAGGATGTTTTAATTTGTAGAATATCTTTTTCAATTTTATAATTTTCTTCTATATCTAATTTTATTTCGCGTTGTATTTCCTCAATTTGCATTTGAATATCTTCTCGTATTATAATATTATCCCCCTTAAAGTATGTTAATAATTTCTCTTCTAATTTTTCGATTTGAGTTTGCAAAAACAATTTATTGATAACATCGTTTTCCTCCAGAGCTTTTGCAACATTTTTGATCCTTTTGTTTTGGACGTCAATGTTGTTGTTCGTATCCACAAAGAACCCCAGCAGTTTAGGTGCATTTTTCAAAGAAATTGTGCTGCTAGTATCGTTTAAATAGTGTCCAAATTTATCAACAGACATACTCTATTTAGTTTATTAAAGTTAGTGTATTATATTCGCTTCACGTAGTTCTTCAATAATTGATACAATTTCGTTATTGTGATTAGTATGACCTGCACCTTGTGATGCGAGCAGTAGTCGAAGTCGATCTACTAACTCATTTGGATCGTCCCAGTATATAGAGTTGGGTTTATTGATGTTAACTTGCATCATTCCCTCACCTAAATAGCTACCTTTGGGCTTAGATCCTGTTGATTCAGGTAAATTCTTCTGGTTTTTCTCATCAATAAATTTCTTAATAATATGTTTATATTTATATCCTCTAGTACCCTTAATTTGACCATCAGGTTTAAAGTCTCTTTTATATGCATTAGTAGTAATTAAAATCTTTTTATAGATTTCAAGTTCAAATTTATCGTAATTTTTTGGTATTTTATGAAACATTAGAGAAAATAGTCCTGGTGTTAGAGCCCATATTTGACCACCAACTTGTAGTTTATCTTCATTCAGTTTTAGGCTACTATTACCAAATTTCCATTCATTATTGTAATTTTATGTGGGCCATAGTTTGTATCTAACTCATTTCTTCCTTCCAAAACTGATAAATCAGTATAAGTATATTCTGTATTGGAAGTCTGTGAGTAAAAATCATCTTCATCATCATCATCATCATTTTCAGTATTAACATCATTAAATAAGATGGTATTATCAAAAATTGTCCCTTCTTCTAATTTTTTGTCTTGTCTCTATCTTGACTGATGGGTTTTCAGGCTTTAAACTTGTATTATTTTAAACTTCTGTCTTGATGTTACTTTCTTCTTTCATGCGATTTCTTTTAATATTTTTAGAACTATTTATGAATTCTTTAAGAGGTTCTGTTATAGGTTTAAATGCATCTCTTAATTGTTCGCGTGTATCTATTTCACCAGTTTTTATACTACGAAGCTTTTTCTTCAACACATTTCTTGTCAACACCAACTGTTTTAAAATTTTCTCATCCATGTTTGCTAAGGGCAAATAACAGGTATCAGCAATCAGATCAACTTATTAGGAGCTGGTCTAGTTTTCAGATCAGCTTATTAGGAGCTGGTCTGGTTTTCAGATCAGCTTTTCAGGACCTGGTGTGGTTTTCAGATCAGCTTTTCAGGACCTGGTCTGGTTTTCAGATCAGCTTTTCAGGAGCTGGTCTGGTTTTCAGATCAGCTTATCAGAACCTGGTCTGGTTTTCAGATCAGCTTTTCAGGACCTGTTCTGGTTTTCAGATCAGCTTTTCAGGACCTGGTCTGGTTTTCAGATCAGCTTTTCAGGACCTGGTCTGGTTTTCAGATCAGCTTATCAAGACCTGGTCTGTTTTTCAGATCAGCTTTTCAGGAAATGGTCTGGTTTTCAGATCAGCTTATCAGGACCTGGTGTGGTTTTCAGGTAGCTGGTCTAGTTTTGAGATCAAGTTATCAGGTATCAGATGAGGTTATAGCAAATAGATGTATCAAGTTTAAAGTTAGATTAATAACTAAAGTCAATCTTTTATGAGAAGTAGTTTATATAGTTATGAAAAAAGTCAAATTGCTTTCTGTAGCGACCATCATTTAATTCATTATCTTTGCTTATCACTAAAAATCCACATTTATCCTTCTAACATTCTCTACAAATTTCTTGGAACTTTTCGTAACTCATATCGCTGCCAACATGATCCCTATAAACATGCTTCATATTTGTATCATCTTGCTTAAACATTATAATAATATTTGCATTGTCTCTTATTAAATGCTTGGGAATTCTAGTATAAGTTTGACACAAGTAGAATGAATCAATATCCCTATGTCGCCCCATACAAAAATATGTACGTATATTATTCTGCTTTTCACGTGCAACATCATCAAATATCATAATTGAATTAGTTTTAGCTTGGTCAGGTGGAATAACTGATTCATTATCGGTGAATGTATAATATCCCATTCCTTTAATTGGTGAAATTAGTTTCTTCAAGTACTCATATTTGGGTTGATAAAGAGATTTTGAGTATAAACAGATGTTTTCAAACTAGAGTCCATTAGGACTTTCTAGTAAGCCGATCATAACATTAGTCTTTCCACAATTTGATGGCCCTACTATTAGAGCATGAACAGAATTTGGTAAGAGGGGGCTATGCTTTATTTTTGAAGTGATGTTCGACGATTCATCAATATTACGAACTAAAATATTTTTATGTTGTTTCACTAACTGCATTTTTGTAACTAAATACATTTTATAAATGTTACCTCTTCTTATAGAAAAAATCAGATAATATGGTTATACGATATCAGAAAACGTTTAGTCATAACAACACCTTCGTTGGAGGAGGTATAGTAGATAAAATAATAAACTCTCTACATGTTGAAGCTCATCTTCCTGGATATCAGTAGTGTGGACCTGGAACAAAACTACAAAAACGTTTAAATCGAGGTGATAAAGGAATTAATTTATTGGACTCTGCTTGTAAAGATCACGATATAGCTTATTCGAAAAATAAGGATTTAAGCACTAGACATAAAGCTGATAAAATACTTGAAAATTCAGCTTGGAATCGAGTTTTATCAAAAGATAGTAGTATTGGTGAAAAATCATTTGCCTATATGGTTACTAACGCAATGAAAGCCAAAACAAAATTTGGTATGGGTGTGGAGAAAAAGAAAAATGTTAAAAAGAACAAGCTAAATGATAAAAAACTGTTTAGAACATCAATTAGAGCTGCAACAAAAATACTAAAGAAAGAAAAACCATTAGATATTAACTCAGCAATTAAAATTGCCCGAAAAACTATCAACAAATCATTAAAAGGAAGAAAATCTCAAATTATAGTACCACGTGTAATACGTGTCCCAAAAATTGGTGGTTTTTTGCCTCTAATACCGATTTTAACTGCTCTGGGTGCAATTGGTAGTCTAACAACTGGAGGTGCTGCTATAGCAAAAGCTGTAAGTGCAACAAAGAATGCAAAAAATCAACTTGATGAAGCAACTAGACATAATAGAGCGATGGAATCTATAGCAGTTGGAAAGGGACTTTACTTAAAACCATATAAAAAGGGTTATGATTTAGTTTACAAAGAAGAATCAAAAAATTCTTAGAGATGCTACCCAATAGACCACTATCTGATGTGGACATAAACCGTTTCTCTATAAATATTCCACATTTTAGAGGAGTTTTCATGTTGAATACTCTACCAAAACGAACAAAGAAAATAGAATGTGGAATAATCAATTTAGACGTATCAACAGGACCTGGTACACATTGGGTAGCATATTATAAAAACAACAATGAAAAAGAATATTTCGACAGCTTTGGAAACTTACAACCTCCTTCGGAAGTAGTCAAATATCTTGGTACAAATATAAAATACAACTATAATCAACATCAGAATTTCAATACATTTACCTGTGGTCATTTATGTCTTAAATTTCTTTATGAAATAACTGAAAATATTAAATAAAAAAGCACAAACATTTATATTTTACAAAACTCTTTCATGTATTTTTATTTATAATTTAAAATACAAAATTATTATATATTATGTCCAAATTGGAAATTGGGAATTTTGAATTAGAAATTCACTCAGATCGCTTTCAACAATTAAGCTTTGTTCACCTCCTCTACTTAAGCAATATGATGCGCTCGAGAGTTCTTTAATTTCATCATCGGTTAAAGTATTATATCGCTTTGGCAGGAACATTATGTGGTTTTCCATTTCAACTTTTAGTGTTGGCCCATATTTTGGTGTTACTCTTGTCACTTTTCGAATGGTGTATTTAATTGATGTCTCAAGCTCCTTTATGTGGATTAAGTTTTATTTTTTAGTGAATTAAATTTTGATGTTAGATTTGTTGTAGACTCCATTTTTTATTTACTTCTGCTCACTTTAAATGTTTAACTGAAAATTATCTTAAAAGTAGCGATGATGACTTCAAAAAGGCTAATCGAAAATATTTATGGTGAAATAGTGAATAAGTGGGGGATAGTGATAGACAGAAAGAGATGGTTATAGAGAGAAAAGGGATAGAGCGAAATAGAATGCTAAAAAAGAAGTATAGAATATAGATGATGGTATAGATATTTTAAATATCAAAAGATAGTACTTTAAAAATTTAAAGAGCAAATTAGTCTTAAAGAAACCTTCAAACAATCATCATTCATTAATTTATCGGCAAATATAATGAGCCAAATTAGACGTACTCTAAACCAATTTTTAAGAGATTTCGAAAGCTTCAGGCTTTTTGATCATTGGGAGATGATCAAATTTTTCGAAAATATGCTAGATGAGAACGAAGAATATGGTATCATGGAAGATGAAGACAACGCAGAAGGACACTTCAAAAGCTGTCCTTGGTATGATCCTGAGTGTGAGGAAGGACCTGATACTTGCAGATGTACAATATATTTTTTGCGCAAAAGTAAATTAGAAAATTTAATAATTAGATACTATGAAATGTTTCCATCATTATAGTAAAAATAAATAAAATAAAATTAAAATGTATTATTAATATAAATAAAATTAAATTAAATTAAATTATTCCTTGTTTTGTATTATTTTTTAAAGGAAATTTAGGAATCAATTATTCGAATAGAAAATTACAGAAACTTGTATGTAGTGAAAAATATAACGACTTATCCGATTGTCTAAATTGTTTCTCTTTATGAAAAAATCTAATGAAATTTACTGGAATTTCATATTGTGAAATTCAATTTGTTTTGTGCAGAACCTCTCAGGGAAAACAAGACTGTGCATGTTTAAGCATGTTTTTGCAAATAAGCAAAAACGAAAGTTTTTTTGATTCAACGGAGTAAAGCCAATAAAGAAATAAACACCATTCACATATTTCATTCTCTTTCCAATATTTTATTTCATTTTTTTTTCTTAAAAATTTATTTACATATGTATGTACAATAGTTTTTCTTAAAAATTCATATACATTTGTACAATAGTTTTTCTTAATAAATAGGATTTTATTTACAACCATTTTTCTTAATAAATAGGATTTTATTTACAACCATTTTTCTTAATAAAAAGGATTTTATTTAAAATCATTTTAACAACAATAATTAGGATTTTATTTACAATAATGTTTCTTAATAACTAAGATTTTATATACAATTTAAAAATTAACTACTTAACTAAAAATTAACTATTTTTAGCTATTTTCTTGCATTCTAGCAATCTCATCTAGCAACATATCAAGTTCATATTCAGGGCTAGTCTCCTTAACACGAAAATGATACCATGCATATGTGTTAATATTATTTGACCTAATTTTTCTCTTATCGTCTCCATAACTTAAGACTACCTTATTTAATTTACTAGTATATATATGGTGAAGCTTAGATTTAAATGTTAACATATTATCGTATACATTAGTCTTATTGAATAAACAGTTTTTATAAGTAGCTAAACTATATTTATCTAATATGGATCTTTTTACCCCCTTCGATTTTTTAACGTCATTTTGATTTTGTACACTGAATGAGTACATTTTTGATCGCAGCCCAACAAATTCTGTCATTATCTTACCACAGTTTTCACCCTTCATCATGCCTAAAACTTTTTTATTTATTAATGGGAAATTATAAGTATTGTCCGTGGGATAGTCCGATGTATCAAAATATTCTTCTATGTCATTTTTTATGTCAGCGTAAAAGTCATCCGTCTTTATTGAATATATAAAAGAGTCCGTGTCCATATAGTTCAATGAGAGTTTTGTCTTAAACTTAGGTTGCATGTACCCGTAATGAAAATTATACATTTTCCATTTGGACAACTCAAGTACACAAAATCCTAAGTAAATTGGTTTATTATAGCAGGTTTTGACTCTAGTCATTTCGATTGCTACCAGATCTTCGGAAAATATAGATAAACTATGAAAATTTGGTTTTGATATCTAATCTTGAGCCCCCAAACGATTACAATTCGTTCTCTCCCAATTATTGACAATTTTAACATCTCTCCTCTTATCCACATTTTCCATGGTTTTACCATAGACTGCATTATTAAGTAGCTTGAAAAAGTTTTTTTCAAAAGCATTTTAAGCAGTGGCTCTATGTCTGGTATTTAGGTCAATATAGCCTTTTAACCATGGATATTGTTTAAATGCTAGAATACGATGTGTTTTCTTTAAAACTAAGCCATTTTCTAAGCATTGTTTAAGAACTCTAAAGTGTATCACGTATGATTGCTTTGTAGAGAAATCGGTTATCAACTTGTTATACTTCGCTTGCAGTGGTTTTTTCTCACAGACAGACACATCCGCAAATTCCTATGGTTACATATTACGGCAACAACGCCGCCCACTCAAATCACGGTCAGCCTTAAATTCCCATGGTCATACACATAACCCATTTACTTCAACAACATCCTCACCCACCTCAAATCACGATCAGTTTTAAACTACTATAGACAGACACACCCACAAATCTCCATGGCTACATATAACGTCAACAACCCTGCCCACTCAAATCACGGTCAGCCTTAAATTCCCACAGTCTAGCAACACTTAGGGAGCATTAGAAAAAATAACTTTCACGTTTTCCCGTCGTCATTAGGAAAAATAATTTTCCCGTCGGCATTTGAAAAAACAATATTCATGTATTGCCGTCGGCATTAGGAAAAATTAATAAACATGTTTTGCCGTCGGCATTTGAAAAAAATAATAATCATGTATTGCCGTCGGCATATACACTCATATGAAACCTCAAAAAAATCACCCGTTATCACAATTAATGTAACCAAAAAAAATCACCCGTTCACACAAAGTTAATGTAAACAAAAAACTCCTAATGTAAACAAAAAACTCCTAATGTAAACAAAAAACATCAAAGCGCCGCCGAAAACACAAATTTCCAAGAATTTTAAAATTTCAGCAACAATTTAACAATTTCAGCCACAATTTAACAATTTCAGCCACAATTTAACAATTTCAGCCCACAATTTAACAATTTCAGCCACAATTTAACAATTTTAATTGATTTAGAATTGGCAGTTCCCTACTACTATAATGGTTCATATAAGTGGATTGATATATACAAAGATTTACTCAATGCATACAATAGAAAAGTTCACCGTACCATTAAAATGTCTCCTATTGAAGTCAACTCAACAAATGAGGAAAAGCTGCTAAATACAGTATACAGTTATTTGAAAATGTATAAAATGTCGAAATTTTATGTGGGAGATCATGTTCGCATAAGCAAATATAAGCACACATTTGAAAAAGGTTATACTCCAAATTGGACTACAGAAATTTTCACAATTACAAGAGTTCAAAATACAAATCCTGCAACATACATATTAGAAGACTATCTTGGCAATCCTATTAAAGGTGGCTTCTATACGGAGGAACTTTCAAAAACTAGATTTCCAAATATATATCTAGTTGAAAAGGTTCTTAAAATTAAAGGGAAGGAGGTATATGTTAAATGGCTGGGATTTTCCAATCAACACAATTCTTGGATAAGTAAAGATGAAATATTATAGTTGGAAGAAAAACTAAATTAGCACCAACAATAGCATTAATATTAAGAAACTAATGTTAATTTTAAAACGAGAAAAAATTGAAATAAAATATGTAAATCATACTTATAAACCATACTGTGTACTATAAACATTATTTAATTGTAATCAGACTGTTATAATGTCAATAACACTTACTCTGAGCTCTAACTCATCAGAACTATCTGCTAGTTACTTTCCTCCTATTGAATTACATGGTGCATATGAGTGTGCTCTAACTGATTTTCATTCATACAACAGTATTCCAAATGTAGACACCTACAACAATATGTTTCATATAGGGGAACATATAATTGAAATACCAATTGGATCTTACGAATTAAATAATATAGTTGATTTTATAGAAGAGGAATACAAACGACTCTGCCCAGCAAATAAGATCTTTATTGAAGCCAATAACAATACAATGCAAGTTAAAGTTAATAGTTCCAAGGATGTTGTATATTTTAATAAAGACAATACAATTGGAAAACTTTTAGGATTCAATAGCAAAATCCTAACACCAAAGAAATATTATTATTCAGATCTTCCAGTTAATATTTTTAAAGTGAATCTCTTGCGAATTGAAAGTAGTATCGCTATGAACACATATATGAATAACTCGAAATCGCATACACTTCATGAATTTCCGATTAATGTGCCTCCAGGCTATAAAATAGATGAGGTTCCAAGAAATCTTATCTATTTACCTGTAAACACCAGAGTGATAAGTTCACTAGCGCTGTGCGTACTGGATCAACACGGTGATTTAATTAATTTCCGAGGAGAGGAAATTACAATACGAATACATTTAAGGCCAACTAAATAATGCTAATATACAACACAAATACATTGAAAAATATAGCAGCAAGAACAACAACAACATTAAAGCGACCAGCTCAACAAAAAGCTCTAACAACATCAAATAAAAATTTTCTAAAGTCCTTGAATTTTAAATTGAAGACAAAATGAGTTCAATAATAGATGTCTTAGATAAACCCTTGTCTGATGAGAATATAATCAAAAAGGACTATCATACATATGTACCATACTTACAATCTTACAACAATAATGATGAAATTAGAATTTCAATACAAAATCAAGATTTGTATGTGCTACCCAGTGAGAGCTACATTTATGTAGAGGGGTTTGTTGCCGATGATAATAAGGCCAAATCTTCTTCTTCTTCTTTTTCGGAGAACTTTTTATTAAAAAACAACTTTGTGGCATATCTATTTGATGAAATTCGCTATGAGCTCAATGGAATTGAAATTGACCATACAAGATATTTAGGAGCCACAAGCACTATAAAAAATTTGGTTTCTCTGTCACCAACAGAAAGCAATGTGATGCAAAATGCTGGATGGAACAAAATTGACGACGTCACTCTTGAAAATGGATTTTTCAATTTTTATGTACCTCTAAAAATGCTTCTAGGATTCGCTGAAGACTACAACAAAGTTATACTAAATGGACAACATGAATTGATACTCTTGCGCAATAAGAATGATGAAGATCTTGTACGCTCGAGTGTTTCTACTGAAAAAGCTAAACTTACAATTTCACTCATCTCATGGAGAATCCCACATGTACAATTAGACTTTAGCAAATTGAATATGATAAAAATTATTAACAATGGTGCTTCTATACCTATGGCATTTTGCAGTTGGGATTGTCATGTTAATCCACAATTAAACACAGGTACTAGCCATATCTGGAATGTTAAACTGGCTGCAAATAGAGAACGCCCCCGTTTTGTACTGATTGCTTTCCAACAAGAAAATAAGTTTGTTCATTGTGATTTGACTAATTTAAAAGTACATTTAAATTCAGTCTCATATCCATATGATGATCTTAACATAAAGTTCAAAAATGTACGATATGCAATTCTATATGATATGTATCTAAGATTCCAACAAAGTTACTATATGAAAGAATCTCAACCGCTTCTATCTGCATCAGAGTTTGAGACAAAAGCTCCTATTATTGTAGTAGATGTCAGTCATCAGAATGAATCACTCAATAATGGACCGATTGATATAAAAATAGCATTTGAAACAGCAACTAATATTGCAGCAAAGACATCAGCTTACTGCATTCTTATTCATGATCGCATAATAGAATATATACCCATCAAAGGACAAGTTCGAAAAGTCTTATAAATTGAGTAATATGGAAAATAACACAATTTTTATAGACGTACAAGGCTTCAAAAGTAATTCAAATGATTTCATCGCAAAAGAAGTAGCGATTGTTTTCAACAATTATGAATATAACAATTTCATTATAAAACCACCATTTGATTTTAAATGCTTATCAATAAAAAGGCAAAAAGAAGCAAAGTGGCTAACGAAAAACTATCATCACCTCAGCTGGACTGCTGGATCAGTTTCTTTTGAAAGCGTTTGCAATTTTTTAAAAGCCAACGCAAGATGTTCTAAAATTTATGTAAAAGGTGAAGAGAAAAGACGATGGTTGGAAAAAATCTTATGCCGAAAAATTTTTAACGTTGAGGATATAGGCTGTATCAACTTTAAACAAATGGAGATTAAGTATCCAGAATATTTTTATTGTAATTATCATAAACTTGGTGTTTGCGCATTAAAAAATGCCATTTTACTAACAAAAGAAATATCTTGCTTTAAATGAATTTTTACACTCTTTAAAATATTAATGTATGTATTATTATAAAATTTTAAAAAACTTTAAACAATAAATGTATAGAAAAATAAAAAATCTACAAGTGTTTTCTTATTTCAAAAACAAACTACATAAAGGAAAGAGAAGGAAGTGGGAAGGAGGAGGAGAAGTTAGCATTTTTGCTAACTTGCAAATTTTTACTTTTTGTTTCTCTGCTTATGACTGTAGTTAGTTGAAACTTTGCTGCTTTAAAATAATCGTAGACAAAGAAAATGATTATGTGCAAAATATAAATGTATTCTACACAGCCACAAAATATTCCACGCACAAGTTCTTTCGATCGTACATACATACATACATACATACATACATCATACACACATACATACATACATACATCATACACACATACATACATACATACATCATACACACATACATACAAATATATTTCTTAAACAAATAAACAGAATATAAGCTTACCAGCGACAAACAAGCTGGACCCCCCACACACAAGCATTAGGGGTGTTCACATACATGAAAACGTTTTATAAATAAATAAAATAATTTATGTAATTATTTTATTCATTTATTTAATTATTTTATTTTATAAGAATTTATTAGCGTGAGGAAATCACACAAGCACATTCCCATGATTCATATGAAACCATATGACCTAGTAGTCATCAAACCTTCTTTCTCTGATATTACTGATATAGTATTACGATAACAAATTTCTACAGTATGGCAACACTGGGAGCATTAGAAAATAATAATCATGTTTTGCCGTCGGCATTTGAAAAAAATAATAATCATGTTTTGCCGTCGGCATTTGAAAAAAATAATAATCATGTTTTGCCGTCGGCATTTGAAAAAAATAATCATGTTTTGCCGTCGGCATTAGGAAAAATTATCATGCATTGACGTAGGCATTAGGAAAAATTATCATGTATTGCCGTCGGCATTTGAAAATAATTATGTATTGCCGTAGGCATTAGGAAAAATAAGTATGTATTGCCGTCGGCATTAGGAAAAAAAATAATCATGTATTGCCGTCGGCATTTGAAAAAATTATCATGTTTTGCCGTCGGCATTTGAAAATAATTATGTATTGCCGTAGGCATTAGGAAAAATAAGTATGTATTGCCGTCGGCATTAGGAACAAAAATAATCATGTATTGCCGTCGGCATTTGAAAAAATTATCATGCATTGCCGTAGGCATTAGGAAAAACTATCATGCATGCCGTAGGCATTAGGAAAAAGACAGACTTATTGAACCACCCTCGAAAAATATTTAAAGGACTTATCGAACCACCCTCGTAGGTATCAAATTTCAAGAATTTTAAAATTTTCAAATTTTAATTACCCAAATTTAACAATTTCAGCAACAATTTAACAATTTTAATTGCCACAGAATTGGCAGTTCACAACTACTCATATATATAACCGTCTGTTCCATTGTCAGCTATGCTGTTTGGATCCAGATTCAGCTCGTCTTGCGATAACCATCTGAACCCCCCATGAGGAAGATATTCCGACATTGCCCAACCGTAAAGGTTATTTGCGTCTAAATAGACAAGAAACTCTGAGGGCTTCTCTTTATCGAAATCTTCCAAATATTTGTTATTCGCTTTCGAATATCTTTGGCTACACTGTACGATTCCCCCACGTATACCTTTTTTCATAAAATTGTACATGTGTATGTCCGTCAATAATTCTAGTTCAATTTTTGTGTATTTTAACATTGCATCCCAGGAAAGTCCAGGTGCGGTATAGTATTGACATGGATCCAGCTCATAAATACCCTTACAAACTTTTCTAAAGTTCTCGAAAATATCTGTCAGTAAGAGGACATCTGTTTTTAAGTAAAGTTCCATGTAATCTTTCATTGTTTTGCAACCAAAAGTATTTCATACCTCTACAGCATGTGAGTATTCCTCTAAAGAACACTCTTTATTGTTCAACTTATTAAAGAAATCACTGCGTGAAGGCAGGTGGCACTCGTCTAATTTTTTGAATGAATTTAGGTACTCATAGGGGAAAATACCTTTCTTCTTAATAAGCTGAAATTTTTTTTCTGATTGAAACAAGGACCTTATAGTGTTAAAATCATTATCCGACAAATTGCACGCTAATGATTCTAAACTCTCAGCCATAAAGCGTAATGTATCAAGAAATCTTATTTCAAGATTATGACCATCGCTCATTTGTGTAAATTGCGAGAGTGATATATAAAGCTCCTTATTGAGAGGGAGTACTTTCAGTTGCATAGAAATTTCACCTAGTTCTTTAATAAAAAGATGTGAGTCATAATTTGAGTAATTGTGAAAGTAAACTAGTATAAACTTGGGAATTTGGTAATTCAAATTACAGTTGTTGTGGGCTGCACCTCTATATTTACCGCTAATGTGACAATGATCTCTAACGCGATCTTTACCTAGAAATTTTTGACAAATATGACAATTCACCGCACTATAAAAATTATAAATATCAGAAGGGGATAAAGTATCCATTTGCCTATTATTTACTAAATGATTATTATAAATATCCTCACAATCTTTAATTAAAAATGAAACAAATTTTTGTGAAGCATCTTTCCCTGTATAAACCCCTAATTTATCTAACTTATTAAACTTAAACTTAGAACTGCATATGGACCTGACGGCATAGTTGTCACTATTTTGCAGCATTCTGCCTTATGGCTACTCATACCATTTTTGTTATGACTATACTGTAGGCAGCTATTACAAAAATGTAGCTTATTGTGATTTTTGGTAGACTGACTTCGTAAAAGTCTATGAATGAGAAAAATATATAAAAGTTTATAAGTAAAATGTCTCTATTATAAAATATATCAAACAAGTATATGTATCATTAAATTAAAGTGTTGTATAATTTTCTAACTTCCCTTGATATGTTCCTTATCAATATGTAGTGATGAACTTCACCATTCTCCAAAAGCAACAAGTTGACATGCTTTACTTTCTCCTCCTTGGTCACATAATAGGGACCGATGATTTGATCTGCTCCCTCATCGAACTCCTTAATTTTTTTTAGTGCTAATGGGTAAGTTAAGTTTTTGAAATTTAATGCTACACCATTTCGCGTAGAAATAATGTCTGCAGAAATGTCCTGAATATTATAAGAACTGCAGCGTCTGGCATCATGATAATTGGTAGTATCCATGGCAGCGATTATACACCACTTGAAGTAGTATTCATCACTATTTTCAATATTGATGCAAGCTTTTTTTCTTAATAGTTTTTGAGGTGTGGATATCCAACTTGATCGTTTGACTAGCGAAGATTTGTTGATGTTGATTTCTGCTGGAACTATGCTTGACAAAGTCCAACCAGAATCTCGCTCTTCAAATTCGGACATTTTGGTTGAAATCTCCTCAATATGCTTACGGAATAATTTTTCAATGTTATCTGCCTTCGTCAGCAAACTCATTTTGGCTACATGTGTTATAACACACAACTCCAATTCTTCTTCTACAATTTTGATGTACTCCGCCACAATACTCACATGAAATTTAATTATTGTATGCTTAGACAAATAAATTTGAAGTCTCTCAATAAAAATATTCATGTTTTCTTTAATAAATTCTTCCAAGAGAAGTTGGTCTTTTTTATTAAGAATTACATATGTGGCGATATGGTTTTTGAAGCCTTTCAATATTTTGTAATATCTCACATCCTCTTCGACTTCTTCTCTCCTAGCATGCGAAGTACTCATTGGAGTTGGCAGAGTTTCTTCTCTTTTTTCTTCTACTTCTCCATCACTTTCCGGTAAACTTATGTCCATAGCATCGTTGTATAAAGTCCCTCCAAGGATATCCACACCTTGTTGATGAGCTTGTTGTTGTAGCTGCTGCTCTTGTTGATGATAATTAAGAGGTTGCCATTGCATCAAATCGGAATACTGCTCCATTTGATTAACTGGTGTGACGGGATTATAATTGTAACTTGGATACTCATATTGCATTGGTACTCCTGATGCCAAAAACTGATTACTCCATGACATTGGTGTAGGGTAACAGTTAGGCATACCGTATTGTTGATATTGAGGTTACTGTAGAGAAGGTTGCTCTTGATTTGTATCCCGACTTACGACCATTTGATCCTGTACGCTATGACTTTTCACATGATCCAAAAAGGACTTTTGGTATTTGTATACCTTATGATATCTATTACACTGATAACCTGTATAACTCATTTTTAATTATTTTATTATTATAAAACTTTAACACAATTGCTGATGATACAACTTGTAAATACAATAAAGTACTGATGTGTTGGTTAGAAAAGTTGGCGTATTTATACGAAAATTAGTAGCAGTATCCTTGCAGCATTCACAGTTTTTACTTTTTGTTTCTCTGCTGATGACTGTAGTTAGTTGAAACTTTGCTGCTTTAAAATAGTCGCAGCCAAAGAAAATGATTACGTTGCAAAATATAAATGTATTCTACACAGCCACAAAATATTCCATGCACAAGTTCCTTCGATCGCACATACATACATACATACATCATACACATATACATATATACATACATACATACATACATGCAAATATATTTCTTAAACAAATAAACAGAATATAAGCTTACCAGCGACAAACAAGCTGGACCCCCCACACACAAGCATTAGGAGTGTTCACATACATGAGAACGTTTTATAAATAAATAAAATAATTTATTTAATTATTTTATTCATTTATTTAATTATTTAAATTTATTTATTATTTATTTATTAGCGTGAGGAAATCACACAAGCACATTCCCATGATTCATATGAGACCATATGACCTAGTAGTCATCAAATCTATTTTCTCTGATATTACTGATATAGTATTACGATAACAAATTTCTACAGTCTGGCAACACTGGGAGCATTAGAAAATAATAATCATGTTTTGCCGTCGGCATTTGAAAAAAATAATAATCATGTTTTGCCGTAGGCATTAGGAAAAATTATCATACATTGCCGTAGGCATTAGGAAAAATTATTATGCATTGCCGTAGGCATTAGGAAAAATTATCATACATTGCCGTCGGCATTAGGAAAAAATTAATAATCACTATTTCAATATTGGTATTAGAAAAAATCATTTTCATGATTTTCCCGTCGGCATATATATTCATAAAAAACCTCAAGAAAAATCACCCGTTATCACAATTAATGTAACCCAAAAAAATCACCCGTTCCCACAAGGGTTAATGTAAAGAAAAAACTCCTTATGTAAACAAAAAGTAAGACGGACTTATTGAACCACCCTCGTAGGTATCAAATTTCACAAATTTCCAAGAATTTAACAATTTTCCAAGAATTTAACAATTTTCAAGTTTTAATTACCCAAATTTAACAATTTCAGCAACAATTTAACAATTTTAATTGCGGCAGAACGAACAGTTCCCTAGCACTCTTATACGAAATTCTATTCGTGGAACAATAGTTGACCTGTCAAATTGCAAAAAAAAAAAGACGCTATGATTGGCTTGCTAGAAAGTCCTAATGGACTTAAATTTGAGAACATTTATTTATACTCAAAATCTTTATATCAACCCAAATATAAATACCTGAAGAAATTAATTTCATCAATTAAAACAATAAGATATTACAAAATTTACAGATAGTGAATCTGTTATTTCAGTCCAAACTAATTCCAATATGATATTTAACGATGATGCGTATGGGAAGCATATCTTTGTATGGGGAGAGATAAGAATGTTGATTAATTCACTTATGTAAAACTTACATCAGAATCACCAAACATTTAATAAGAGATCATCATAATGTAATTTTAATGTTTAATGTGAGAAAAATATAAAGCATGTTGAAAGGATAAATATGGATTTTTGATTATAAGCCAAGATAGTGAATTAAATGATGATCGTTATAGAAAATAATTTTAATACATAAAAGTTTACTTTTTCGTATTTCATCTGACCTTAAACTCCATTTATATAAATGTTATAAATGGCTAGCTACCTGTATACTAATAACTAAATCTGAATCAGATATCTTGATATGAAAATCTGAACAGCTCCTGATAGCCTGATCTGTTACCTGATAAGCTGATCTGAAAATCAGATCAGATCCTGATAAGCTGATCTGAAAACCAGACCAGCTCCTGATAAGCTGATCTGAAAATCAGATCAGGTCCTGATAAGCTGATCTGATAATCAGACCAGCTCCTGATAAGCTGATCTGACAACCAGACCAGCTCCTGATAAGCTGATCTGAAAACCAGACCAGCTCCTGATAAGCTGATCTGATAACCAGACCAGCTCCTGATAAGCTGATCTGAAAACCAGCCCAGCTCCTGATAAGCTGATCTGAAAACCAGACCAGCTCCTGATAAGCTGATCTGAAAACCACATCAGGTCCTGATAAGCTGATCTGATAACCAGACCAGCTCCTGATAAGCTGATCTGATAACCAGACCAGCTCCTGATAAGCTGAACTGATAACCAGACCAGCTCCTGATAAGCTGATCTGAAAACCAGACCAGCTCCTGGTAACTTGATCTAGTAGCTGATACCTGTTATTTGCTGTTAGCGAACATGGATGAGAAAGATTGAAAGCATTTGGTGTTGACAAGAAATATGATGAAGAAAAAGCTTCGTAGTATAAAAACTGGTGAAATAGATACAAGTGAACAACTAAAAGATATATTTAAACCTATAACAGAAGAATTCAAAAATAGTTCTAAAAATATTAAAAGAATTCTTATGAAAGAGGAAAGTAAAATTAAGACAGAAGTTGAAAATATACAAGTTTAAAGCCTGAGAAACCTTCACTCAAGATATAGACAAGTACCCCAAAGAAACTAGCAGAAGAAACAATATTTGATAATACCATCTTATTTAATGATGCTAATACTGAAAATGATGATGACGATGATTTTTACTCATAGACTTCCAATTCTGAAGACATTTATACTGACTTATCAGTATTGGAAGGCAGAAATGAATTAGATACAAACTATTGTTGATAGTTACCTCAAACTGAATGAAGATAAAATACAAGACAAATTAATAATATAGCTTAAAGCATTAATATTTAAGAATATATTTAAATGCCAATTGAGGAACTACAATGTGAAATAAATTTAGAGAAAGAAGACAGTTATAAAATTGCAAAAGCAATTCTAAAAATTAAATAATTAAAAACAAATTGACGAGTTTAGGATTAAATATACAGATTAGAAAATTAACTACATGTTAATATATTAGTATAAATAGCTGAAAGTGCAACATGTAGATCACAACATTTTTGAAAAAATCTGTGAAGCAACTCAATGTCTTTAAAAAGAAATTTAGTAAACGAACTCCATATTAAATCTCAACAATTGTTTGTGCTTGTAGAGATGCAATGAAAGGAATATATGAAGTTTTATGGAGCTAAGTTAGGTGAAATGGAGAACTATTCTACAGAAAATAGAAATTGTTGATTTTTGAAGACTGTAATTGACACATTCTCAAAGTTTAGTACAGCTGAAAATAAAAGCTGCACTCTAAAAGCCAAAGGAATGGAAAATATTTTTGAAGTGGTACGGGTACCAAAAAACTTACAAACAGATGATTCTAAAGAATTTTTTAATAAATACTTTGGAAAACTCATACATAAATAGAAAATTAAACATTACTTAATATGAAAGCATCATTACTAGAATGATTTAATAGATCATTGAAAGGAATGATGTGAAAAGAATTAGCTTTAATGGTTCATATAAGTGGATTGGTACATATAAAGATTTACTTAGTGTATAAAATAGAAAAATTCATCTCACCATTAATATGTTTACGATTAAACATTCCACAAATGAGAAAAAGCTGCTTAATATAGTATAAAGTAATTTGAAGAATGAATGTTGAATTTAATAAATATAAAATTAAAACGAAAAATCTAGTTTTTTGTAGGATTGATTAGGAATGATGGGTCTTAAGGAAGGTAATTAACTAAATGTAGTGGAATTCTCTAAACTTGATGGTCTGAATGAAATATTGGTAAAACTTCAGTGTTTAAAATGAACTATAACATAGTGTAATATTCAGCAGCACATCATATTATCACTTTTTATAAAGTTGTATGTACATTTCCCCATCGAAAGCGCTACCACGCAAACTTTTACAATATGAAAATGGGATTATTATTATAGAAGATCTTCACTCTATTTATTTCTTTAGCTATCAGATCCTTAGAAAATATAGATAAACTACGGAAATTGGGCTTTGATATCCAATCTTTAAGAATGTACATGTGTATGAATAAGTATCAAACAAACTTAGTGAATGAATATAGGCTTCAACTAGAATCATGCTGAAGCACGCATAAATTTTAAAATATACAGTAAACATATCTTACTTTATATCTGTATGAGTATTAAATAAATTTATAGAAAAAAAAATAAAAAATGAAAGCATGCCGAAGCATGTATAATTTAAAAAAAAAAAAAAAAAAAAAAAAAAAATCCTCACGTCATACAATTTTGTAAGCAAAGAAATTTTATGATTTTGTGGTCAATGAAATACATACATATGTATCTACTTTGTAAAAATTCAAAAGAGCGAACTGGTAAATTCTAATAGTAAAGATTTTTAATTGTATCACTCTACATCTCGGACTCTTACGTCACTATCCATAGAAGCATGCTAAGGCATGCATACTAGCAAAATATATAAAGCTATTAGAAGGTGATGAGACAGCAATTGTATCGGGGTCAACTCAACTCATGAATGTATTGTATACGGAGATGATTGATGGTGATGATTACCTTTTTTAAGTGAATAATCATTACATATGAATGCGACAGTGGTTGACCCCTCAAACCTCATGTAGAAATACTTGAGGGGAAAAATTCTCTCAAAACATAGATATTTCATTGTTTCTAACACTTTATGAAAACACCAATGGTGAATTGCTGGTAGAGGTAACTGAGTTATTTGAGATCGATTTGATACAATAGTTGTTTATTAAACATGCATTTCTTTGTATGTAAACTAATTTCTACATACGTAATGTATATACCAAGCAAAAAATTATACAAAAATTCTCTATTCCAAGTAGTAAAATCTGAAAAAAGGAGTGGCACATTAGAAGAAAAAAAAAATAAATAAAAATAGAGACTGACTGACCAACTAATACGTACACTCTCTCTGATGGGCACACAAAACACACTTAAACATTTCAGAAATATATATACAATACGGTGAACTTTAATAAAATGAAAAAAAAAATCATATAGAACATTAAATAAAAGCCATAGGTGCTCACCCTTCATAAAATAAACATATGTATATGTACCTTATTAATGTAAACATATTATCAGTATAAAGCAACAGAAATTTCGTCATACAAAGTCATCTTGTATCCTTGAGGAGCCGTCGATAGGGTATACCTAAATTATATGAAAACGAGTTCGTTTTCTGTTGATCGCTATTCAAGAAGGAAATATGTTTGTTCATTATGATTTAACTAATTTAAAAGTACATTTAAATTCAATCTCATATCCGTACTTCTTAACATAAAAATTAAAAATAAATGTTATCCAATTCTATATTATACTATGTATCAAAAATTCCTAAAAAGCTGTTATATGAAAGAATCTCCAGCGCTTCTAACTGCATCAGAGTTTAAGAAAAAAGCTCCTTTTATTCAATTGAATAAAATTTTAATTTGAAGCAGTAAGCAAATACATCAGCTTACTGCATTCTTATTCATAATCGTATAATAGAATATATAACCACTAAAGGACAAAGTCTAAAAGTCTTATAAATTAAGAAATATAGAAAATAACATAATTTTTATAAACGCGTAAAGTTTCAAAAGTAATTCAAACGATTTCATCGCAAAAAACAAACAAAAAGCAGCGATTGTTTTCAACAATTATGAAAATAATAATTACAATATAAAACTCCCTTTTGATTTCCAATGTTTATCAATAAAAAATAAAAAAGAAGTAAGTTAACTAACAACAAAAAAACTATCAGTACCTAAGCTGGAGTGCCGGATCAGTTTCATTTAAAAATGTTTATACATTTTTAAAAAGCAAAGCAAGCTTTCCAAAATAAATGTAGAAGGCTATAGCTAGAAAAAATTTTATACCCTAAAAATGTCAAACGTTGACTAACTAACATTGCATCAACTTTAAAAAAATGTAAATTAAGTACAAGAAATATTTCTATTATAGCTACTATTACTATAGAGTATGTAAGTACATATCTTCAGGAATTCAGTTTTACTTAAAACAGAAAATCCTCACAAACTTTTAAGTAAACGCAGATAAAAAATAAAATGTTTTTAGTTTCACCAACAACAGACATCACATGACAAAAAATAAAACAAAAAATGTATTCAAAGATTGAGTTAAACACTTATTTGTATGCACATATATATGCACATACATACATACATACATATATAAAATCAATTTGTAGATATGTATGTATACATATCAAATTTTTCTTATCAATGCTTAAGTATTTATTAGATCTACATCATGAAAATATATGAAGCGTCGTTTAGTTAAAGCACAATGCAAATATAAACAATCCATACACTCAGGGAAAATCTGCAGCTTAAAAATAAGAATTCGTCACATTAATTCAATAATTTTTAATATAATAGAAAATGTATATTGAGATATCTACAAACTAATGAGTTTAATAAATGAATACTGTAAATTAATATTTTGTCCATATTGAAATAGGAAATTTTAATATGACTAAACCTTTGTTAATGGTTCTTATTAATTCAGCATGGTTTTTACTGATTTCAAGTTGGTTTTTCTATGTGTGCAGAAAACTCTTTCAGTCAAAGAAGACGGATGTAGTTAAATAAAAAAAATTTGTAATATAAACAAATTTCACACAGACAGACTTTTACGCGAGACAAATTTAAGCATGAGAAAATATAAAGCAATCGTAAGTATAAAAACATACTAGGAATAGGGAAGTCCAGATATATGATAGTATTTTATAGTACCAAATGTCGATATTGAAAACAATTTATTTTTACCTACATATAAATACCACCTCAAATACACACACATGGCAGAATTCATATAAGAAATATCCAAGAAAATTTCAACAACACCCCACCTTTTGCAAATCATGACGAACCTTAAATTCTCCCTCAGATATACATACACAAATTCCCATGATCATACATACATACATATACAATATATAAGATTAACCTCAACAACACAACACTCTCACCTACCCGAAATTACAGATAGTCTTAAACTTCTACAGACATCTATACACATAGATTCTCACGGCTACATATCACAAGAACACCTCGCCCCTAATAAATCATAATCATCTTAAATTCTTACAAAAATAAATACATACATACATACACATAACCAATTTACCTCAAGAACATCCTCACCTACCTCAAATCACGATCAGCCTTAAACTACTATAGACAGACACATCCACAAATCCCCATGGATACATATTACGTCAACAACCCTGCCCACCCAAATCATGGTCAGCCTTAAACTCCTACAGACACACAAACACACAGATTCCCGCGGTTGCATATTACTAGAACACCCCACCCCTCATAAATCACAATCAGCCTTAAGCTCCTACAGAAATACACACATTGAAATTCCTACAAACATACACACACACACACATACACACGCAATCGATCTACCTCAACTACATCCCGCCCCTTCCAATCAAACCCTCACCTAAATTCTCACAGACAGACAGACACATCCGCAAATTCCTATGGTTACATATTACGGCAACAACGCCGACCACTCAAATCACGGCCAGCCTTAAATTCCCATGGTCATACACATAACCCATTTACTTCAACAACATCCTCACCCACCTCAAATCACGATCAGTTTTAAACTACTATAGACATACACACCCACAAATCTCCATGGCTACATATAACGTCAACAACCCTGCCCACTCAAATCACGGTCAGCCTTAAATTCCCACAGTCTAGCAACACTTAGGGAGCATTAGAAAAAATAACTTTCACGTTTTCCCGTCGTCATTAGGAAAAATAATTTTCCCGTCGGCATTTGAAAAAACAATATTCATGTATTGCCGTCGGCATTAGGAAAAATTAATAAACATGTTTTGCCGTCGGCATTTGAAAAAAATAATAATCATGTATTGCCGTCGGCATATACACTCATATGAAACCTCAAAAAAATCACCCGTTATCACAATTAATGTAACCAAAAAAAATCACCCGTTCACACAAAGTTAATGTAAACAAAAAACTCCTAATGTAAACAAAAAACTCCTAATGTAAACAAAAAACATCAAAGCGCCGCCGAAAACACAAATTTCCAAGAATTTTAAAATTTCAGCAACAATTTAACAATTTCAGCCACAATTTAACAATTTCAGCCTCAATTTAACAATTTCAGCCCACAATTTAACAATTTCAGCCACAATTTAACAATTTTAATTGATTTAGAATTGGCAGTTCCCTACTACTATAATGGTTCATATAAGTGGATTGATATATACAAAGATTTACTCAATGCATACAATAGAAAAGTTCACCGTACCATTAAAATGTCTCCTATTGAAGTCAACTCAACAAATGAGGAAAAGCTGCTAAATACAGTATACAGTTATTTGAAAATGTATAAAATGTCGAAATTTTATGTGGGAGATCATGTTCGCATAAGCAAATATAAGCACACATTTGAAAAAGGTTATACTCCAAATTGGACTACAGAAATTTTCACAATTACAAGAGTTCAAAATACAAATCCTGCAACATACATATTAGAAGACTATCTTGGCAATCCTATTAAAGGTGGCTTCTATACGGAGGAACTTTCAAAAACTAGATTTCCAAATATATATCTAGTTGAAAAGGTTCTTAAAATTAAAGGGAAGGAGGTATATGTTAAATGGCTGGGATTTTCCAATCAACACAATTCTTGGATAAGTAAAGATGAAATATTATAGTTGGAAGAAAAACTAAATTAGCACCAACAATAGCATTAATATTAAGAAACTAATGTTAATTTTAAAACGAGAAAAAATTGAAATAAAATATGTAAATCATACTTATAAACCATACTGTGTACTATAAACATTATTTAATTGTAATCAGACTGTTATAATGTCAATAACACTTACTCTGAGCTCTAACTCATCAGAACTATCTGCTAGTTACTTTCCTCCTATTGAATTACATGGTGCATATGAGTGTGCTCTAACTGATTTTCATTCATACAACAGTATTCCAAATGTAGACACCTACAACAATATGTTTCATATAGGGGAACATATAATTGAAATACCAATTGGATCTTACGAATTAAATAATATAGTTGATTTTATAGAAGAGGAATACAAACGACTCTGCCCAGCAAATAAGATCTTTATTGAAGCCAATAACAATACAATGCAAGTTAAAGTTAATAGTTCCAAGGATGTTGTATATTTTAATAAAGACAATACAATTGGAAAACTTTTAGGATTCAATAGCAAAATCCTAACACCAAACAAATATTATTATTCAGATCTTCCAGTTAATATTTTTAAAGTGAATCTCTTGCGAATTGAAAGTAGTATCGCTATGAACACATATATGAATAACTCGAAATCGCATACACTTCATGAATTTCCGATTAATGTGCCTCCAGGCTATAAAATAGATGAGGTTCCAAGAAATCTTATCTATTTACCTGTAAACACCAGAGAGATAAGTTCACTAGCGCTGTGCGTACTGGATCAACACGGTGATTTAATTAATTTCCGAGGAGAGGAAATTACAATACGAATACATTTAAGGCCAACTAAATAATGCTAATATACAACACAAATACATTGAAAAATATAGCAGCAAGAACAACAACAACATTAAAGCGACCAGCTCAACAAAAAGCTCTAACAACATCAAATAAAAATTTTCTAAAGTCCTTGAATTTTAAATTGAAGACAAAATGAGTTCAATAATAGATGTCTTAGATAAACCCTTGTCTGATGAGAATATAATCAAAAAGGACTATCATACATATGTACCATACTTACAATCTTACAACAATAATGATGAAATTAGAATTTCAATACAAAATCAAGATTTGTATGTGCTACCCAGTGAGAGCTACATTTATGTAGAGGGGTTTGTTGCCGATGATAATAAGGCCAAATCTTCTTCTTCTTCTTTTTCGGAGAACTTTTTATTAAAAAACAACTTTGTGGCATATCTATTTGATGAAATTCGCTATGAGCTCAATGGAATTGAAATTGACCATACAAGATATTTAGGAGCCACAAGCACTATAAAAAATTTGGTTTCTCTGTCACCAACAGAAAGCAATGTGATGCAAAATGCTGGATGGAACAAAATTGACGACGTCACTCTTGAAAATGGATTTTTCAATTTTTATGTACCTCTAAAAATGCTTCTAGGATTCGCTGAAGACTACAACAAAGTTATACTAAATGGACAACATGAATTGATACTCTTGCGCAATAAGAATGATGAAGATCTTGTACGCTCGAGTGTTTCTACTGAAAAAGCTAAACTTACAATTTCACTCATCTCATGGAGAATCCCACATGTACAATTAGACTTTAGCAAATTGAATATGATAAAAATTATTAACAATGGTGCTTCTATACCTATGGCATTTTGCAGTTGGGATTGTCATGTTAATCCACAATTAAACACAGGTACTAGCCATATCTGGAATGTTAAACTGGCTGCAAATAGAGAACGCCCCCGTTTTGTACTGATTGCTTTCCAACAAGAAAATAAGTTTGTTCATTGTGATTTGACTAATTTAAAAGTACATTTAAATTCAGTCTCATATCCATATGATGATCTTAACACAAAGTTCAAAAATGTACGATATGCAATTCTATATGATATGTATCTAAGATTCCAACAAAGTTACTATATGAAAGAATCTCAACCGCTTCTATCTGCATCAGAGTTTAAGACAAAAGCTCCTATTATTGTAGTAGATGTCAGTCATCAGAATGAATCACTCAATAATGGACCGATTGATATAAAAATAGCATTTGAAACAGCAACTAATATTGCAGCAAAGACATCAGCTTACTGCATTCTTATTCATGATCGCATAATAGAATATATACCCATCAAAGGACAAGTTCGAAAAGTCTTATAAATTGAGTAATATGGAAAATAACTCAATTTTTATAGACGTACAAGGCTTCAAAAGTAATTCAAATGATTTCATCGCAAAAGAAGTAGCGATTGTTTTCAACAATTATGAATATAACAATTTCATTATAAAACCACCATTTGATTTTAAATGCTTATCAATAAAAAGGCAAAAAGAAGCAAAGTGGCTAACGAAAAACTATCATCACCTCAGCTGGACTGCTGGATCAGTTTCTTTTGAAAGCGTTTGCAATTTTTTAAAAGCCAACGCAAGATGTTCTAAAATTTATGTAAAAGGTGAAGAGAAAAGACGATGGTTGGAAAAAATCTTATGCCGAAAAATTTTTAACGTTGAGGATATAGGCTGTATCAACTTTAAACAAATGGAGATTAAGTATCCAGAATATTTTTATTGTAATTATCATAAATTTGGTGTTTGCGCATTAAAAAATGCTATTTTACTAACAAAATAAATATCTTGCTTTAAATGAACTTTTTCACTCTTTAAAATATTAATGTATGTATTATTATAAAATTTTAAAAAATTTTAAACAATAAATGTATAGAAAAATAAAAAATCTACAAGTGTTTTCTTATTTCAAATACAAACTACATAAATGAAAGAGAATGAAGTGGGAAGGAGGAGGAGAAGTTAGCACTTTTGCTAACTTGCAAATTTTTACTTTTTGTTTCTCTGCTTATGTAGTTAGTTGAAACTTTGCTGCCTTAAAATAATCGCAGACAAAGAAAATGATTACGTTGCAAAATATAAATGTATTCTACACAGCCACAAAATATTCCACGCACAAGTTCTTTCGATCGCACATACATATATACATACCCATACATACATACATGCATCATACATACAAACATACATACATCATACATACAAATATATTTCTTAAACAAATAAACAGAATATAAGCTTACCAGCGACAAACAAGCTGGACCCCCCACACACAAGCATTAGGGGTGTTCACATACATGAGAACGTTTTATAAATAAATAAAATAATTTATTTAATTATTTTATTTATTTATTTAATTATTTTATTTTATAAGAATTTATTAGCGTGAGGAAATCACACAAGCACATTGCCATGATTCATATGAGACCATATGACCTAGGAGTCATCAAATCTATTTCTTTCTCTGATATTACTGATATAGTATTATGACAACAAATTTTTAAAGTCTGGCAACACTGGCAGCATTAGAAAAAAATAACAATCATGTTTTGCCGTCGGCATTTGAAAAAAATAATAATCATGTTTTGCCGTAGGCATTAGGAAAAATTATCATGCATTGCCGTAGGCATTAGAAAAAAATAACAATAATGTTTTGCCGTCGGCATTTGAAAAAAATAATAATCATGTTTTGCCGTAGGCATTAGGAAAAATTATCATGCATTGCCGTAGGCATTAGGAAAAATTATCATGCATTGCCGTCGGCATTTGAAAAAAATAATAATCATGTTTTGCCGTAGGCATTAGGAAAAATTATCATGCATTGCCGTAGGCATTAGGAAAAATTAATAATCACTATTTCACCATTGGTATTTGAAAAAATCATTTTCATGATTTTCCCGTCAGCATATATACTCATAAAAAACCTCAAGAAAAATCACCCGTTATCATAATTAATGTAACCCAAAAAAATCACCCGTTCCCACAAGGGTTAATGTAAACAAAAAACTCCTTATGTAAACTAAAGTAAGACGGACTTATTGAACCACCCTCGTAGGTATCAAATTTCACAAATTTCCAAGAATTTAACAATTTTCAAATTTTAATTACCCAAATTTAACAATTTCAGCAACAATTTAACAATTTTAATTGGGGCCGAATGCCCAGTTCCCTACTACTTTTCTGATTGCAGGTAATGGCTTGATACTAAGTCTGTTAATCTGTGACCTAATATACTCAACTGTCTCACTGTATTTTTCGCCTATGGATATGTGCAGGTTTTGGACAATATATGGATCGCTGGTTGATAGCGTATTTTCTCTTCTAATCGCGTTTTCTTGCTTTTCAAAGGCCTGCCAAAATGCAACTAGTTCTTTGTTTTTACTTCTGCACAAGTCTAGCGTTCGCGGATCATGTGGAGCCTTCTTGATGTTTGAAATAAGTTTTTCTATCTCAGTTGCTTTCTCTTGCTGCTAAGACATAAGACTCTTTAAGTTTGTCATTTCAGATTGCCTTTTTGTTTCTTAGAGTTTTGTTATTTCTTGAAGAAATATTCAATACAGATCAGTAATGGAAAACTCAGTACTATTGTACTATTTTCAGTACTTTTTCGCAACAAAAATACCGCAGTACCCCCACGTCTTATTTAGTACTCTTTTTGTGTTTTGGTTTGTTCCCAATTCAGACACATAAATCTGAACTGAGACTATTTTTACCTTTGTTGTTCTCACAAGCACTTGAACCTGAAGAACACAAATCAATTAAATAGAAACACCTTGAATGCATTAAGAAATGCTTGATTAATTTCTTTATTTTTCATTCTTATATACTAAAATAGTGCTAGTAGAATAAACAACGTTTGCATAATTCTTGTCTTGTCAACAATAATGGTTAATGAACTTAAAAACAAAATTAGGTCATAATAAAATGTTTAGTGGTCAATGAACTTAAAAACAAAATTTGGTAATAATAAAATGTTTAAAACAGAAATAATAAGTAGAATAAAATGTTTAACTACAAAACGGCCTGGACACACTTCAAAACCGCTTGAATAATCCACGAATCTTAACAAATAATATTATAAACAGGTTGTTGCGCCAACAAAAAATACCTGACAGTCCCTCTGCTGCTGCTATAAAAAGGTTGGACAACATTACCCACGAATCCAATAATTTAAATATCAATACAACATCTTGGGATCCATACTGGTCAACATATTAATAAAGTACTCAAGTAGTAGGGAACTATCGCTTCTGGCGCCGATTAAAATTGTTAAATTGTGGCTGAAATTGTTAAATTGTGGGCTGAAATTGTTAAATTGTTGCTGAAATTGTTAAATTTGGGTAATTAAAATTTGAAAATTGTTAAATTCTTGGAAATTTGTGATTTTTGTTTACATTAGGAGTTTTTTGTTTACATTAGGAGTTTTTGTTTACATTAAGTGTATGTCTGTCTGTCGGTCTGTCTGTCTGCCTGCCTGACCGTGGGAAGTTTGTGTGTGGAATATTTTGTGTGAATGTATTAAGGCGGTTCATAGTTTGGCGGTTTTTATGTGTGTATGTGACGACGGGGAAAATCATGAAAATGGTTTTTCCTAATGCTGACGGAAAATCATCTAATGATTTTTCGTAATTCCGAAGGCAATGCATGATAATTTTTTCAAATGCCGACGGCAATACATGATTATTTTTTTCCTAATGCCGACGGCAATACATACTTATTTTTCCTAATGCCTACGGCAATACATAATTATTTTCAAATGCCGACGGCAAAACATGATTATTATATTCTCCTAATGCCTACGGCAATACATAATTATTTTCAAATGCCGACGGCAATACATGATTATTTTTTTTTTCAAATGCCGACGGCAAAACATGATTATTATTTTTTTCAAATGCCGACGGCAAAACATGATTATTATTTTTTTCAAATGCCGACGGCAAAAAATGAATATAATTTTTTCAAATGCCGACGGGAAAATGATTTTTCCTAATGACGACGGGAAAACGTGAAAGTTATTTTTTCTACTGCTAATGTAGGTGTTGCTAGACTGTGGGAATTTAAGGCTGACCGTGATTTGAGTGGGCGGCGTTGTTGCCGTAATATGTAACCATAGGAATTTGTGGATGTGTCTGTCTGTCTGTGAGAATTTAGGTGAAAGTTTGATTGGCAGGGGGCGGGGTGTAGTTGAGGTAGATCGATTGCGTGTGTAGTTGTGTGTGAATGTGTGTGTATGTGTGTGTGTGTGTGTGTGTGTATGTTTGTAGGAATTTCAATGTGTGTATTTCTGTAGGAGCTTAAGGCTGATTGTGATTTATGAGGGGTGAGGTGTTCTAGTAATATGCAACCGGGGGAATCTGTGTGGTGGGTGTGTCTGTCTGTAGGAGTTTAAGGCTGATCGTGATTTGAGGTGGGTGAGGATGTTATTGAGGTAAATTGGTTATGTGTATGTATGTATGTATGGCCAGGGGAATTTGTGTATGCATATCTGGGGGAGAATTTAAGGCTAGTCGTGATTTGTGAAAGGTGGGGTGTTGTTGAAATTTTCTTGGATATTTCTTATATGAATTCTGCTATGTGTGTGTATTTGAGCTGGTATTTATATGTAGGTAGAAATAAATTGTTTTCAACATCGACATTTGGTACTATAAAATACTATCATATATCTGGACTTCCCTAATCCTAGTATGCTTTTGTACTTACGATTGCTTTATATTTTCTCATGCTTAAATTTGTCTCGCGTTGAAGTCGGTCTGTGTGAAATTTGTTTATATTACAGATTTTGTTTATTTAACTACATTCGTCTTCTTTGACTGAAAGAGTTATCTACACACAGAGAAAAACCAACTTGAAATCAGTAAGAACCATGCTGAATTAATAAGAACCATTAGCGAAGGTTTAGTCATATTGAAATTTCTTATTTCAAAATATTAATTTACAGTATTCATTTATTAAACTCATTAGTTTGTAGATATCTCAATATACATTTTCTATTTTATTAAAAATCATTGAATTAATGTGATGAATTCTTATTTTTAAGCTGCAGATTTTCCCTGAGTGTATGGATTGTTTATATTTGCATTGTGCTTTAACTAAACGACGCTTCATATATTTTCATGATGTAGATCTAATAAATACTTAAGCATTGATAAGAAATTTGATATGTATACATACATATCTACAAATTGATTTTATGTATGTATGTATGTATGTATGTATGTACATATATATGTACATACAAATAAGTGTTCAACTCAATCTTTGAATACATGTTTTATTTTATTTTTTGTCATGTGATGTCGGTTGTTGGTGAAATTAAAAACATTTTAATTTTTATCTGCGTTTACTTAAAAGTTTGTGAGGATTTTCTGTTGTAAGTAAAACTGAATTCTTGAAGATATGTACTTACATACTCTATAGTAATAGTAACTATAATAGAAATATTTCTTATACTTAATTTACAGTTTTTTAAAGTATAGGGTATAAAATTTTTTCTAGCTATAGCCTTCTACATTTATTTTGGAAAACTTGCTTTGCTTTTTAAAAATGTATAAACATTTTTAAATGAAACTGATCCGGCACTCCAGCTTAGGTACTGATAGTTTTTTTTTGTTGTTAGTTAACTTACTTATTTTTTATTTTTTATTGATAAACATTGAAAATCAAAAGGGAGTTTTATATTGTAATTATTATTTTCATAATTGTTGAAAAAAATCGCTGCTTTTTGTTTGTTTTTTGCGATGAAATCATTTGAATTACTTTTGCAACTTTACGCGTTTATAAAAATTATGTTATTTTCTATATTTCTTAATTTATAAGACTTTTAGACTTTGTCCTTTAGGGGTTATATATTCTATTATACGATTATGAATAAGAATGCAGTAAGCTGATGTATTTGCTTACTGCTTCAAATTAAAATTTTATTAAATTGAATAAAAGGAGTTTTTTTTTTTCTTAAACTCTGATGCAGTTAGAAGCGCTGGAGATTCTTTCATATAACAGCTTTTTTGAAATTTTTGATACATAGTATAATATAGAATTGGATAACATTTATTTTTAATTTTTATGTTAAGAAGTACGGGTATGAGACTGAATTTAAATGTACTTTTAAATTAGTTAAATCATAATGAACAAACATATTTTCTTCTTTAATAGCGATCAACAGAAAACGAACTCGTTTTCATATAATTTAGGTATACCCTATCGACGGCTCCTCTAGGATACAAGATGACTTTGTATGACGAAATTTCTGTTGCTTTATACTGATAATATGTTTACATTAATAAGATACATATACATATGTTTATTGTTTATTTTATGAACGGTGAGCACCTATGGCTTTTATTTAATGTTCTATATGACTTTTTTTTCATTTTATTAAAGTTCAGCGTATTGTATATATATTTCTGAAATGTTTAAGTGTGTTTTGTGTGCCCATCGGGCAGAGTGTACGTATTAGTTGGTCAGTCAGTCTCTATTTTTATTTATTTTTTTTTTCTTCTAATGTGCCACTCCTTTTTCAGATTTTACTACTTGGAATAGAGAATTTTTGTCTAATTTTTTGGTGGGTATATACATTAGGTATGTAGAAATTAGTTTAGATACAAAGAAATGCATGTTTAATATACAACTATTGTATCAAATCGATCTCAAATAACTCAGTTACCTCTACCAGCAATTCACCGTTGGTGTATTCATAAAGTGTTAGAAACAATGAAATATCTATGTTTTGAGAGAATTTTTCCCCTCAAGTATTTCTACATGAGGTTTGAGGAGTCAATCACTGTCGCATTCATATGTAATGATTATTCACTTAAAAAACGTCATCATCACCATCAATCATCTCCGTATACAATACATTCATGAGTTGGGTTGATCCAGATACAATTGCTGTCTCATCACCTTCTAACAGCTTTATATATTTTGCTAGTATGCATGCCTTAGCATGCTTCTATCGATAGTGACGTAAGAGTCCGAGATGTAGAGTGTTACAATTAAAAATCTTTACTATTAGAATTTACCAGTTCGCTCTTTTGAATTTTTACAAAGTAGATACATATGTATGTATTTCATTGACCACAAAATCATAAAATTTCTTTGCTTACAAAATTGTATGACGTGAGGATTTTTTTTTTTTTTTTTTTTTTAATTATACATGCTTCGGTATGCTTTCATTTTTTTTCTATAAATTTATGTAATACTCATACAGATACAGATATAAAGTAAGATCTGTTTACTGTACATTTTAAAATTTATGCATGCTTCAGCATGATTCTAGTTGAAGCGTATATTCATTCACTAAGTTTGTTTGATACTTATTCATACACATGTACATTCTTAAAGATTGGATATCAAAGTCCAATTTCCGTAGTTTATCTATATTTTCTAAAGATCTGATAGCTAAGGAAACAAATAGAGTGAAGATCTTCTATAATAATCCCATTTTCATATTGTAAAATTTTGCGTGCTAGCGCTTTCGATGGGAAAATATACATACAACTTTATAAAAAGTGATAATATGATGTGCTGCTGAATATTGCACTATGTTATAGTTCATTTTAAACACTGAAGTTTTAGCAATATTTCATTCAGACCAACAAGTTTAGAGAATTCCACTACATTTAGTTAATTATCTTTCTTAAGACCCATCATTCCTAATCAATCCTACAAAAAACAACACAAACTAGATTTTTCGTTTTAATTTTATTTTTATTAAATTCAACATTCATTCTTCAAATTACTTTATACTATATTAAGTAGCTTTTCCTCATTTGTTGAGTTGACTTTAATAGAAGACATTTTAATGGTACGATGAACTTTTCTATTGCATGCATTGAGTAAATCTTTATACATACCAATCCACTTATATGAACCATTAAAGCTAATTCTTTTCACATCATACCTTTCAATGATCTATTAAATCATTCTAATATTGATGCTTTCATATTAAGTAATGTTTAATCTTCTATTTATGTATGAGTTTTCCCAAGTATTTATTAAAAAATTCTTTAGAATCATCTGTTTGTAAGTTTTTTGGTACCCGTACCACTTCAAAAATATTTTCCATTGCCTTGGTTTTTAGAGTGCAGCTTTCTTTTTTATCTGTACTTTGAGAATGTGTCAATTACAGTCTTCAAAAATCAACAATTTCTATTTTCTGTAGAATAGTTCTACATTTCACCTAACGTAGCTCCATAAAACATCATATATTCCTGTCATTACATCTCTACAAGCACAAACAGTTGTTGAAATTTAATATGGACTTCGTTAACTAAATTCCTTTTTAAAGACATTGAATTGTTTCACAGATTTTTTCGAAAGTGTTGTGATCTACATCTTGCACTTTCAGCTATTTATACTAACATGTAGTTAATTTTCTAATCTATATATTTAACCGTAAACTCTTCAATTTGTTTTTAATTATTTACTTTTTAGAATTGTTGTAGTTCCTCAATTTGCATTTAAATATATTCTTGAATATTAATGCTTTAAGCTATATTATTAATTTGTCTTGTATTTTATCTTCATTCAGTTTAATGTAACTATCAACAATAGTTTGTATCTAATTCATTTATGCCTTCCAATACTGATAAGTCAGTATAAATGTCTTCAGAATTGGAAGTCTATGAGTAAAATCATCGTCATCATCATTCTCAGTATTAGCATCATTAAATATGATGGTATTATCAAATATTGTTCCTTCTACTAGTTTCTTTTGGGGTACTTGTCTATATCTTGAGTGAAGGTTTCTCAGGCTTTAAACTTGTATATTTTCAACTTCTGTCTTGATTTTACTTTCTTCTTTCATAAGAATTCTTTTAATATTTTTAGAACTATTTATGAATTCTTCTGCTATAGGTTTAAATGTATCTTTTAGTTGTTCACTTGTATCTATTTCACCAGTTTTTATACTACGAAGCTTTTTCTTCAACACATTTCTTGTCAACACCAACTGTTTTAAAATTTTCTCATCCAGGGCAAATAACAGGTATCAGCAATCATATCAGCTTTTCAGGAGCTGGTCTGGTTTTCAGATCAGCTTTTCAGGACCTGGTCTGGTTTTCAGATCAGCTTTTCAGGACCTGGTCTGGTTTTCAGATCAGCTTTTCAGGACCTGGTCTGGTTTTCAGATCAGCTTTTCAGGACCTGGTCTGGTTTTCAGATCAGCTTATCAGGACCTGGTCTGGTTTTCAGATCAGCTTATCAGGAGCTGGTCTGGTTTTCAGATCAGCTTATCAGGAGCTGGTCTGGTTTTCAGATCAGCTTATCAGGAGCTGGTCTGGTTATCAGATCAGCTTATCAGGAGCTGGTCTGGTTTTCAGATCAGCTTATCAGGAGCTGATCTGATTTTTGGATCAGCCTATCAGGTAACAGATCAGGCTATCAGGAGCTGTTCAGATTTTCATTTCAAGATATCTGAGTCAGATTTAGTTATCAGTGTACAAGTAGCTAGCCATTTATAACATTTATATACATGAAGTTTAAAGTCAGATGAAATACGAAAAAGTAAAGTTTTATCTAGTAAAATTATTTTCTATAACGATCATCGTTTAATTCACTATCTTTGCTTATAATCAAAAATCCATATTTATCCTTTCAACATGCTTTTTATTTTTCTCACCTAACTTAAACATTAAATATACATTATGATGATCTCTTATTAAATGTTTGGTGATTCTGGTGTAAGTTTTACATAAGTAGAATGAATCAACATTCTTATCTCTCCCCATACAAAAATATGCTTCCCATACGCATCATCGTTAAATATCATATTGGAATTACTTTGGACTGAAATAACAGATTCACTATCGGTAAATTTTGTAATATATTATTATTTTAATTGATGTAATTAATTTCTTCAGATATTTATATCTGGGGTGATATAAAGATTTTGAGTACAAATAAATGTTCTCAAAATTTAAGTCCATTAGGAATTTCTAGCAAGCCAATCATAGCGTTTTTTTTTCGTAATTTGACAGGTCAACTATTGTTGCACGAATAGAATTTGATATAAGGGAACTATGATTTATTTTTGAACTATCGTTCGATGAATCATCAATATTTCGTACCAAGGTATTTTAGGTTGTTTTACTAACCGCATTTATGTAGCTAAATACATTTTATAAATATTATCTCTTATTATAAAAAAATAAACTAATACAGCTATACCATATCAGAAAATATTTTCTGAAATCGTATAGCTGCATTAGTTTATTTTTTCTATAATAAGAGATAATGATCCACACTCATAATCAAAACAGCATAAAAATATCCTTTGTTTTGACTATGAGTATGGATCAATATTTATGAAATGCGTTTAGTTACAAAAATGTGGTTAGTAAAACAAAGTATATTTTAACAGCCTTATTTATAACACTTATTAGGGCTTTATAAAGACTTTTTAAGAAAAAATTTTTATAAAAAATTTGTTTTAAAAAGCCTTTACAAAGCCTTAATAAGTTTTATAAATAATGCTGTAAGAGTTTAAAATCAGTATTTTGTATGATAATACTGATTTGAAACTCTTAAAATATTCTTTGTTTTGACTATGAGTAGGGGCCATTATCTCTTATTATAGGACAAATAAAATAATATAGCTATACGATTTCAGAAAATATTTTCTGATATCGTACAGCTACATTTTTAATTTTTCTATAATAAGAGATAATATTTATGAAATACATTTCATAAATATTGGCGCATACTCATAGTAAAAACAACCTAAAAATACCTTGGTACGAAATATTGATGAATCATCAAAATTTCATACCATCCTATATTTATGTTGTTTTACTAATCGCATTTTGTAAATAAATGCATTTCATAAATATTATCTATTATTATAGAAAGAATCAAATAGTATGGTTATATGATATTAGAAAACATGATTTCTGATATCATATAATCATACTATTTTATTTTTCTATAATAAGAGATAATGACTCATACTCATAGTCAAAACAAAGGATATTTATATGCTGTTTTGATTATGAGTATGCGTCAATATTTATGAAATGCATTTAGTTATAAAATGCGGTTAGTAAAACAAAGTATATTTTAAGTGTTTAAAACCACCATTTTTATGGTAATAGCGGTTTTAAACACTTAAAGCATACTTTGTTTTGACTATGAGCATGAGCTGATATTTATGAAATGGATTTTATAAATATTGACTCATACCCTTAGTCAAAACAACATAAATAATTCTTGGTACGAAATATTGATGATTCATCGAACGATAGTTCAAAAATAAATCATAGTTCCCTTATATCAAATTCTATTCGTGCAACAATAGTTGACCTGTCAAATTACGAAAAAAAAAACGCTATGATTGGCTTGCTAGAAAGTCCTAATGGACTTAAATTTTGAGAACATTTATTTGTACTCAAAATCTTTATATCACCCCAGATATAAATATCTGAAGAAATTAATTACATCAATTAAAATAATAATATATTACAAAATTTACCGATAGTGAATCTGTTATTTCAGTCCAAAGTAATTCCAATATGATATTTAACGATGATGCGTATGGGAAGCATATTTTTGTATGGGGAGAGATAAGAATGTTGATTCATTCTACTTATGTAAAACTTACACCAGAATCACCAAACATTTAATAAGAGATCATCATAATGTATATTTAATGTTTAAGTTAGGTGAGAAAAATAAAAAGCATGTTGAAAGGATAAATATGGATTTTTGATTATAAGCAAAGATAGTGAATTAAACGATGATCGTTATAGAAAATAATTTTACTAGATAAAACTTTACTTTTTCGTATTTCATCTGACTTTAAACTTCATGTATATAAATGTTATAAATGGCTAGCTACTTGTACACTGATAACTAAATCTGACTCAGATATCTTGAAATGAAAATCTGAACAGCTCCTGATAGCCTGATCTGTTACCTGATAAGCTGATCTAAAAATCAGATCAGCTCCTGATAAGCTGATCTGAAAACCAGACCAGCTCCTGATAAGCTGATCTGATAACCAGACCAGCTCCTGATAAGCTGATCTGAAAACCAGACCAGCTCCTGATAAGCTGATCTGAAAACCAGACCAGCTCCTGATAAGCTGATCTGAAAACCAGACCAGGTCCTGAAAAGCTGATCTGAAAACCAGACCAGGTCCTGAAAAGCTGATCTGAAAACCAGACCAGCTCCTGAAAAGCTGATCTGAAAACCAGACCAGGTCCTGAAAAGCTGATCTGAAAACCAGACCAGGTCCTGAAAAGCTGATCTGAAAACCAGACCAGCTCCTGAAAAGCTGATATGATTGCTGATACCTGTTATTTGCCCTGGATGAGAAAATTTTAAAACAGTTGGTGTTGACAAGAAATGTGTTGAAGAAAAAGCTTCGTAGTATAAAAACTGGTGAAATAGATACAAGTGAACAACTAAAAGATACATTTAAACCTATAGCAGAAGAATTCATAAATAGTTCTAAAAATATTAAAAGAATTCTTATGAAAGAAGAAAGTAAAATCAAGACAGAAGTTGAAAATATACAAGTTTAAAGCCTGAGAAACCTTCACTCAAGATATAGACAAGTACCCCAAAAGAAACTAGTAGAAGGAACAATATTTGATAATACCATCATATTTAATGATGCTAATACTGAGAATGATGATGACGATGATTTTACTCATAGACTTCCAATTCTGAAGACATTTATACTGACTTATCAGTATTGGAAGGCATAAATGAATTAGATACAAACTATTGTTGATAGTTACATTAAACTGAATGAAGATAAAATACAAGACAAATTAATAATATAGCTTAAAGCATTAATATTCAAGAATATATTTAAATGCAAATTGAGGAACTACAACAATTCTAAAAAGTAAATAATTAAAAACAAATTGAAGAGTTTACGGTTAAATATATAGATTAGAAAATTAACTACATGTTAGTATAAATAGCTGAAAGTGCAAGATGTAGATCACAACACTTTCGAAAAAATCTGTGAAACAATTCAATGTCTTTAAAAAGGAATTTAGTTAACGAAGTCCATATTAAATTTCAACAACTGTTTGTGCTTGTAGAGATGTAATGACAGGAATATATGATGTTTTATGGAGCTAAGTTAGGTGAAATGTAGAACTATTCTACAGAAAATAGAAATTGTTGATTTTTGAAGACTGTAATTGACACATTCTCAAAGTACAGATAAAAAAGAAAGCTGCACTCTAAAAACCAAGGCAATGGAAAATATTTTTGAAGTGGTACGGGTACCAAAAAACTTACAAACAGATGATTCTAAAGAATTTTTTAATAAATACTTGGGAAAACTCATACATAAATAGAAGATTAAACATTACTTAATATGAAAGCATCAATATTAGAATGATTTAATAGATCATTGAAAGGTATGATGTGAAAAGAATTAGCTTTAATGGTTCATATAAGTGGATTGGTATGTATAAAGATTTACTCAATGCATGCAATAGAAAAGTTCATCGTACCATTAAAATGTCTCCTATTAAAGTCAACTCAACAAATGAGGAAAAGCTACTTAATATAGTATAAAGTAATTTGAAGAATGAATGTTGAATTTAATAAAAATAAAATTAAAACGAAAAATCTAGTTTGTGTTGTTTTTTGTAGGATTGATTAGGAATGATGGGTCTTAAGAAAGATAATTAACTAAATGTAGTGGAATTCTCTAAACTTGTTGGTCTGAATGAAATATTGCTAAAACTTCAGTGTTTAAAATGAACTATAACATAGTGCAATATTCAGCAGCACATCATATTATCACTTTTTATAAAGTTGTATGTATATTTTCCCATCGAAAGCGCTAGCACGCAAAATTTTACAATATGAAAATTGGATTATTATAGAAGATCTTCACTCTATTTATTTCTTTAGCTATCAGATCTTTAGAAAATATAGATAAACTACGGAAATTGGACTTTGATATCCAATCTTTAAGAATGTACATGTGTATGAATAAGTATCAAACAAACTTAGTGAATGAATATACGCTTCAACTAGAATCATGCTGAAGCATGCATAAATTTTAAAATGTACAGTAAACAGATCTTACTTTATATCTGTATCTGTATGAGTATTACATAAATTTATAGAAAAAAATGAAAGCATACCGAAGCATGTATAATTAAAAAAAAAAAAAAAAAAAAAAAAAAAATCCTCTCGTCATACAATTTTGTAAGCAAAGAAATTTTATGATTTTGTGGTCAATGAAATACATACATATGTATCTACTTTGTAAAAATTCAAAAGAGCGAACTGGTAAATTCTAATAGTAAAGATTTTTAATTGTAACACTCTACATCTCGGACTCTTACGTCACTATCGATAGAAGCATGCTAAGGCATGCATACTAGCAAAATATATAAAGCTGTTAGAAGGTGATGAGACAGCAATTGTATCTGGATCAACCCAACTCATGAATGTATTGTATACGGAGATGATTGATGGTGATGATGACGTTTTTTAAGTGAATAATCATTACATATGAATGCGACAGTGATTGACTCCTCAAACCTCATGTAGAAATACTTGAGGGGAAAAATTCTCTCAAAACATAGATATTTCATTGTTTCTAACACTTTATGAATACACCAACGGTGAATTGCTGGTAGAGGTAACTGAGTTATTTGAGATCGATTTGATACAATAGTTGTATATTAAACATGCATTTCTTTGTATCTAAACTAATTTCTACATACCTAATGTATATACCCACCAAAAAATTAGACAAAAATTCTCTATTCCAAGTAGTAAAATCTGAAAAAGGAGTGGCACATTAGAAGAAAAAAAAATAAATAAAAATAGAGACTGACTGACCAACTAATACGTACACTCTGCCCGATGGGCACACAAAACACACTTAAACATTTCAGAAATATATATACAATACGCTGAACTTTAATAAAATGAAAAAAAAGTCATATAGAACATTAAATAAAAGCCATAGGTGCTCACCGTTCATAAAATAAACAATAAACATATGTATATGTATCTTATTAATGTAAACATATTATCAGTATAAAGCAACAGAAATTTCGTCATACAAAGTCATCTTGTATCCTAGAGGAGCCGTCGATAGGGTATACCTAAATTATATGAAAACGAGTTCGTTTTCTGTTGATCGCTATTAAAGAAGAAAATATGTTTGTTCATTATGATTTAACTAATTTAAAAGTACATTTAAATTCAGTCTCATACCCGTACTTCTTAACATAAAAATTAAAAATAAATGTTATCCAATTCTATATTATACTATGTATCAAAAATTTCAAAAAAGCTGTTATATGAAAGAATCTCCAGCGCTTCTAACTGCATCAGAGTTTAAGAAAAAAAAAAACTCCTTTTATTCAATTTAATAAAATTTTAATTTGAAGCAGTAAGCAAATACATCAGCTTACTGCATTCTTATTCATAATCGTATAATAGAATATATAACCCCTAAAGGACAAAGTCTAAAAGTCTTATAAATTAAGAAATATAGAAAATAACATAATTTTTATAAACGCGTAAAATTGCAAAAGTAATTCAAATGATTTCATCGCAAAAAACAAACAAAAAGCAGCGATTGTTTTCAACAATTATGAAAATAATAATTACAATATAAAACTCCCTTTTGATTTCCAATGTTTATCAATAAAAAATAAAAAATAAGTAAGTTAACTAACAACAAAAAAAAACTATCAGTACCTAAGCTGGAGTGCCGGATCAGTTTCATTTAAAAATGTTTATACATTTTTAAAAAGCAAAGCAAGTTTTCCAAAATAAATGTAGAAGGCTATAGCTAGAAAAAATTTTATACCCTATACTTTAAAAAACTGTAAATTAAGTATAAGAAATATTTCTATTATAGTTACTATTACTATAGAGTATGTAAGTACATATCTTCAAGAATTCAGTTTTACTTACAACAGAAAATCCTCACAAACTTTTAAGTAAACGCAGATAAAAATTAAAATGTTTTTAATTTCACCAACAACCGACATCACATGACAAAAAATAAAATAAAACATGTATTCAAAGATTGAGTTGAACACTTATTTGTATGTACATATATATGTACATACATACATACATACATACATACATAAAATCAATTTGTAGATATGTATGTATACATATCAAATTTCTTATCAATGCTTAAGTATTTATTAGATCTACATCATGAAAATATATGAAGCGTCGTTTAGTTAAAGCACAATGCAAATATAAACAATCCATACACTCAGGGAAAATCTGCAGCTTAAAAATAAGAATTCATCACATTAATTCAATGATTTTTAATAAAATAGAAAATGTATATTGAGATATCTACAAACTAATGAGTTTAATAAATGAATACTGTAAATTAATATTTTGAAATAAGAAATTTCAATATGACTAAACCTTCGCTAATGGTTCTTATTAATTCAGCATGGTTCTTACTGATTTCAAGTTGGTTTTTCTCTGTGTGTAGATAACTCTTTCAGTCAAAGAAGACGAATGTAGTTAAATAAACAAAATCTGTAATATAAACAAATTTCACACAGACCGACTTCAACGCGAGACAAATTTAAGCATGAGAAAATATAAAGCAATCGTAAGTACAAAAGCATACTAGGATTAGGGAAGTCCAGATATATGATAGTATTTTATAGTACCAAATGTCGATGTTGAAAACAATTTATTTCTACCTACATATAAATACCAGCTCAAATACACACACATAGCAGAATTCATATAAGAAATATCCAAGAAAATTTCAACAACACCCCACCTTTCACAAATCACGACTAGCCTTAAATTCTCCCCCAGATATGCATACACAAATTCCCCTGGCCATACATACATACATACACATAACCAATTTACCTCAATAACATCCTCACCCACCTCAAATCACGATCAGCCTTAAACTCCTACAGACAGACACACCCACAAATCTCCATGGCTACATATTACGTCAACAACCCTGCCCACCCAAATCATGGTCAGCCTTAAACTCCTACAGACATACAAACACACAGATTCCCCCGGTTGCATATTACTAGAACACCTCACCCCTCATAAATCACAATCAGCCTTAAGCTCCTACAGAAATACACACATTGAAATTCCTACAAACATACACACACACACACACACACACACACACACACACACACACATACACACACATTCACACACAACTACACACGCAATCGATCTACCTCAACTACACCCCGCCCCCTGCCAATCAAACCTTCACCTAAATTCTCACAGACAGACAGACACATCCACAAATTCCTATGGTTACATATTACGGCAACAACGCCGCCCACTCAAATCACGGTCAGCCTTAAATTCCCACAGTCTAGCAACACCTACATTAGCATTAGAAAAAATAACTTTCACGTTTTCCCGTCGTCATTAGGAAAAATCATTTTCCCGTCGGCATTTGAAAAAATTATATTCATTTTTTGCCGTCGGCATTTGAAAAAAATAATAATCATGTTTTGCCGTCGGCATTTGAAAAAAATAATAATCATGTTTTGCCGTCGGCATTTGAAAAAAAAAATAATCATGTATTGCCGTCGGCATTTGAAAATAATTATGTATTGCCGTAGGCATTAGGAGAATATAATAATCATGTTTTGCCGTCGGCATTTGAAAATAATTATGTATTGCCGTAGGCATTAGGAAAAATAAGTATGTATTGCCGTCGGCATTAGGAAAAAAAATAATCATGTATTGCCGTCGGCATTTGAAAAAATTATCATGCATTGCCTTCGGAATTACGAAAAATCAGTAGATGATTTTCCGTCAGCATTAGGAAAAACCATTTTCATGATTTTCCCCGTCGTCACATACACACATAAAAACCGCCAAACTATGAACCGCCTTAATACATTCACACAAAATATTCCACACACAAACTTCCCACGGTCAGGCAGGCAGACAGACAGACCGACAGACAGACATACACTTAATGTAAACAAAAACTCCTAATGTAAACAAAAAACTCCTAATGTAAACAAAAATCACAAATTTCCAAGAATTTAACAATTTTCAAATTTTAATTACCCAAATTTAACAATTTCAGCAACAATTTAACAATTTCAGCCCACAATTTAACAATTTCAGCCACAATTTAACAATTTTAATCGGCGCCAGAAGCGATAGTTCCCTACTACTTACTCATGTGTTATATGAGCAGTTCATACAGCTACCTAGGTCAGTACCATCTTTAGAAGAGCTATTAACCTTCAGTCGCTAGAGGCAGTTGGACGAATCTAAGGTATATCAAAAAGAACAGTGTCTGCAGCAACCACTTCTCAGGAGACCCATCAATGCAAATTGTGCAATAGTGGAAATCATCAGTTGTGTTATTTCAACAAAGTCTTATCAAAATCTATTCCTTAGCGATTGCAGTGGGTTTAGCAGCAAAAACTATACATGAACTGCCTCAAGTCTGGACACATTGCATAACAATGCACAACAAGCTGCTGTAGAAAATGTCAGAAAAAACATAACGCATTGGTTCATCTTGGAATACAACAACATAACACAAAATCTTCAACCCCATCATTAAACAACAGTTCAAGTTTGAGTAACGCACAATTACTTTCAACAGTACCGTCGGCACATCTCACTAGTGCACGACAGGGCTAAGTTCTGCTGGCAACCGCTCGCGTAAAAATCACAGCTAAAAACGAACAATCTGGTATTTTAGAGCAATTTTGGATTCTCGTTCACAAATCAATATTGTGACAAACCGAATTGTAAATCGATTATCTATCAAACCAAGAGAAAAATCTCTATGCATCGAAGGAATTGGCAATCACTCGCGAAAAACAACTCAACGCATCAACATGGTCCTTCAATCTATAACTAATAGCTTCAGCACAAGGCTAGAGGCCTTCGTTCTGCCCAACATTATTCCGATCCAACCTTCTAAGGAAGTCAACTGCACATCCTGGCCAATTTCGAAAAATATACAACTGGCTGACCCAGAGTTTAATAAACCCACTAACATTGATGTTCTACTAGGAGCAGAATACTATCATGAACTAATGATTTATGGCAAAATAAACTCATCACCTGAACTACTAACCTTAAAAAACACGAAACTAGGTTGGATTATTAGCGGAAAGGTAGAAGAAGAGAAGGTTCATTCACCGCAGCGACTTGTGCAGTTAACAGTGAAAGCAACAAAAACGAACTCATTGAACGTTTTTGGAGACTAGATGAGTTTACATCAGACAACGTTTTCAAGATTCAAGGCGTTAGAACATAGACAAGCGAAAATTGAGGATATTAAAAATCAATACGTTGATTTCATGAACAAATATGAAAAAACTGGGCCACATGACCCGCATAGATAACTCTGTGGTGACTGATCCTCATTTTTACATCCCTCATCACTGTGTGTTTAAGCCAGAAAGTAAAACTGCCAATCTCCGAGTAGTATTTGATGCTTCTGCAAAATCCTTAACAGGCATCTCTCTTAAGGCGGTTTCAGACTATAATAAAACTATTAATACTTTTGACGAAAATGCTTCCATGATCTAATTTCTATTTAAAAAATTTCAAAAACAATAACAAAACATGTCAGAATTGCATTTTCCACAAAAGTATTAATACTTTTATTATAGTCTGAAACATATTAAGTGTTGGTCCCCGAACTCAAGTAGACCTCTTTGGTCCGCTTTTTGTATTCTGTACCCGGCAGACCGAAACATGCAACTAATATTTTGGAGAAAGAATCCATCTGAAGTAATTCAAATATACAAGATGAACACTGCAACCTCCAAACTTAGCAACAAAATTTTTGCAACAATTAGCAGATTAGAAAAAAATGGAAAAATATGCATTATGTTCAAAAACATTAGGATACGACTTTTACGTGGACGATGGCATAATTGGTTTAGATAATTTGGGTACAGCAGTTCAAATCCAACAACAACTAACTAAATTACTACGTGATGCTGGTTTCAAACTAAGGAAATGGTGTGTAAACCATCCTCAGCTATTATCCGAAATTTCTTCAGAAGAGAAAGAGCTGGATCAAGACTTTGACAGCCAATGCACAAAAATTTGGGACTGACATGAAATCCGAAGGCAGATATGTTTTGCCTTAAGGCAGATATTCAAACATCACACAGAATTGAAAAGTGTACTGCTACATCACACATAGCTCGAATTTTCGATTCATTGGGCATTGCGGGTCCGGTGGTAGTTGCTGCCAAAATGTTCATACAAAAGCTATGGCAGCTAGAACTGTCTTCGGATGAATCTTAACGAAACTCGTCTTCATTTCGGCAAACTTTAAAACATCTAAATAATTTATCCGTTAAAAGACATATTTTTGATGGACAAATTTCAAAACACACACAAATTTTTTTTGCATGTTATTTTATTTATGTATTGTATCTTCATATACTAACTAATCATAAGTATTCAAATCTTAAATCTAAAATATAATTAATAGGCCCGACCAATGTCGGACATAAACTTGATGATAGTTATTAATAATATATAAGTAGTAATAGGCAGCTTCATTTTCAAGTATTTTAAGCAGCTTCATCTGGAGTGTTTAGTGTTAGAGCCCTTGTATCTCTCTTTTTTTAAACGGATGTGTCCAGTAAAGTTCAAAATATTACGAGCAAGCGGATTAGGATGTGACTCGAGTTTTGTTAGATATTTGCCTGCGTATTTTGCAATTTCTTCAGTCACTAGTGGCATATTTAAATCACGATGTATTTGAATTTTTGACGAGCCATGGAGCCGATGTTATCAAACCTAAAATTTTGTTTTGCGTTCGTTGAATTTTCTCAACATTTGAAGCTGAAGCCGTGCCTCATAACTGAATTCCGTAGCACCATATTGGCTTTAAAAGCGACTTGTATATTAAAAGTTTGCAGTCTAGGCTGAGTGTTGAATTTCTGCCAATCAGCCAATGTACCTGAGTTAATTTTAGTTTCATTTGAGTTAACTTAGAGTCAATGTGATGTTTCCATGTAAGCCGTCGATCAAGGTGTATACCAAGATATTTCACATGTGAATATTGAGGATCAACTTGATTGTTAATCCGAATGGGGTAACAAGTATATCTTCGTAAGGTAAATGTTACTTGAACACACTTTTGTTCATTTACCTTAATTCTCCATATGTTCAACCATAGCTCCAGCTGGGCAATGTGTTCCTGAAGATATCGAGACGCCACGTAAGGGTGTTCATGCATACTAAGGCAGGCTGTATCGTCGGCAAATGTAGGAGTATGGATACTTTACTGCTCACAGGCATACCACAAGTATAAATCAAATACAAAACTGGTCTCAGTATACTCCCCTGTAGCACACCTGATGAGATAGTTTCATGCATACTCATAAAGTCTCCTTCCACAACTGTAAATTTTCGGGTAAGAATGTAACTTTCCAAAAGATTTAGAATGTTTATTGGTAAATGTGTCTAAAATTAGGCCTTCATGCTACACTTTATCAAATGCCTGAGAAACATCAATAAACAGGACAGAACAATACTTCTTTTCTTCAAATGTTTTTCTTATAAATTGAACCAATCTATGCGTTTGCGCAATGGTGCTATGCTGGCTATTTAAACCAAATTGATGGTCCGGGATGCACCCATTATCAGTTAAAATTGAAGACAATTTTGTCATGAGTAGCTTTTCAAAGAGCTTTGACATTGCTGACAGTAAACTTTTTGGCCTATATGACTCAGCCTTGGTAAGATCTTTACCTAGCTTTGGAATGATTTTAACTTTGGCAAGCTGCCAGGGTTGTGGATAATACTCCAGTCGTAAAATATCATTAAAAACTAATAACAGGACTCTAATTGCAATACGAGGCAACTTAATTAGCATCTGGTTACTAATTCCATCAATACTTGTTCTTTTTTCGGCTTGAGTCCGGCAATTAGTTTTTGTATATCACATATCTTAAGTTTTAAGGGTTGAGGGGGTAGAGCAACTACACTCGGAAAATTAGCAACACCGGTACATGTGTTTGGGGTAAATACGGATTTTAAATGCTCAGCAAATATGTTACATTTTTCAGTATCGCTTCTTGCCCAACCTCCGGTAGATGTGCGCAGAGTTGGCTTAAACTCAACGGGTGTTTTAAGCTTTTTAGCAGCGCGCCACAAAGAGTAATTAGATGCTGGTGTGACATCAAGACCTTCCAGATAATTTTTAAAAGATGCAGTTTTTTCAGATGTAAGCAACTCGGAGTCGTTTAGTGCACTATTTAAATCTGATTTTGTGTTGAGGTGATCTGTGCTGCTGCCATTCCCTTCTAGCTCCTCTTTTTTCACGTACGAGACGTTCAACATTTGTAGAATAAATTCTATTAAACCCAGTGTGCGGATGGGAGGTAGTGGCATGTTCAGCAGCTTGTTTTATATTCTCGTTAAGATTATCAATGTTAGCTTCAATATCATCGAGTGTTCTTAGCGTAATATTTTCCGTGCAATGACTACTAAGATATTTTTTGAATCCCATCCAATTAACACGATTCATCATCCTGACATATCGGTGAGGTAAAGCGCTTCTCAGTGGGCTACACACAATTACACACCTTTTTGGATGCATCAGCAAAGGCCTTTGGCACCACGGTTGACATACGCTCTAAATTGAAGGATGTTCATGTCATAGTAAGATTATTATGCCCCAAGTCACGTATTTCACCGTTGAAAAGGGTGACTCTTCTGAGATTAGAACTATATGCCGCTCTTCTTGGAACCAAACTTACCACGAGAGTAAAAAAAGAAATACATGCTGAAAACATGCCAACATAGCTATGGTCGGATTCGGAAACAGTACTTCACTGGATCAGCTCTACAACATCTTCACGACACATATTTGTAGCAAATCGAGTTAGCAAGATTCAAGAAAACAATAAGCGTTCAATGGTGATACTTCGATTCAAAGAGAAATCCAGCTGACCTGACTTCTCAAGGTTTAAGTCCCGAACAGCTATTAAAATATAACCTATTGCTTGTCGGACCAATATTTTTACATGGCAGCGAAAACCGCTGTCCTAAGGAATTTAATAAAGATTAACCAACTCTCTTTTTAGAAGAATTCACCCAAAAACCAGTAACGGCTTTATCTACAGCTGCACCTGGATTAGAAGAAAGCATATATAACATTAACAATCTTAATTCATTCAAGACGCTTCAAAGAGTAGTAGCATATGTATACCGTTTCACGAAAAATATTAAGATGTTAAAGACGGACCGACCAATAAGCAAAGTACTCACGCTTCAAGAACCAACCTTAGCCTTAACTAATAGCCAAGGCCAATCAAACATCTGAATTTAAAACTGAATTCAACATACCAAAGAACTCCTGAACGAGAATGATGTAATACGGGTCGGGGAAAGACTGGAGGCCTCTAGTCTTCCATACAAAGCGAAACACCCAATACTCCTACCGTAAAACGGTGCGATTGTAAAGCTAAAAATCAAAATGTTGCATATTGCAAATTATCACTGCGGTTCACAAACATTATGAGCCATCTCAAGGCAGCAGTTCTGGATCATCAAGGGAAAAATAATGGCTAGAAACATAGTTCAAAACTGTGTACGGTGTACGAAGTCCAGGCCTATGCTAATGAAGTAAATTATGGGAGACCTACCCGCTAGTCGTGTGACTCAGACAAGACCATTTATGATATCAGGTGTGGACTACTGCGGCCCACTCTGGGTGCACTACAAGGTTAGAGGCAAGAAGTCACACAAGGTGTACATATCAGTCTTCATCTGTTTCGCAACTAAGGCAGTACATTTAGAAGTGGTGAGTGATCTTACTACAGAAGCATTAATTGGAGCCCTCAAGAGATTTGTGGCTCGTCGAAGACGCTGTCAAACCATATACTCTTATAATGCCACAAATTTTATAGTGGCACGAAATCAGCTTGAAGAGCTAAATGATGTCATCTTTTCCGAAAAATCGCAGGAAGCAATCATCAGATCTTACAATACTACTAGGATGAAATTAAAATTTATACCCCCAAGAGCACTTCATTTCGGTGGATTATGGAAAGCAGCAGTTAAATCCGCCAAACAATTATTACTTCGAAGTGTGGCAACAGCTTCACTGACATACGAAGAACTGGAAACAATAATCATCGAAATTGAAGCAATTCTAAACTCACACCACTCACCCCACTGTCGAGTGATCCAAATGACTTAGCAGCCTTAACACCCGGACATTTTCTGATCGGAGAGCCACTTACGGCTTGAGTAGATTCTAGGGCACTTAATCCTACCATTTCACTTACGAAAAGATGGAACCTCTTGTCCCAGCTAAAATACGAATTTTGGAGACGTTAGTCATTAGAGTATCTACACCATCTTCAAGAAAAACGAAAGTGGAAAACACCATCAGAAAATGCAAGGGAAGGGAAGTTGGTCATAATAAAGGAGGATAATCTGTCTGTAATGCAATGGCCACTCGGCAGAATTCTTAAAACTCATGAGGGAAACGATGGTAAAGTTTGAGTAGCAGGAATAAAAAGAAGGTCCATTCATAGATTAGCTCAGTACAACACGATGACGAATCACCAACTAACGAGTTATCCAACTCCATTTTCTCAATCCAGTTGCTATGAGCAATGGCATGAATATAAGCAGATTTCATTGTAACCCAGGACTATATTTTGAAGGAATTGGTACTATACAACTGGTTACGGCTGAATGGAAACTGATCGTGTACTATGACTTAGCATCATTTTCTTCCGAGATAAATGCCTTTCAGTCTGGATTAGCCACCCTGCAGCAATTATGTTCTACTATAAAACAGCAAACAACTTGTTACTTGTAAATAAAGGAGGAACTACTAGAGTAAAGGAAGCTATTTGTCACTAACAGAGTAAAGAGGGGTGCCTTTAAAATTGTAGGAAATGTGGCAAGATGAAATGTCAGACAACATTAAAAGGGCCAAGGTCGAAACTGATTATATGTTTAAATTATTTAAGAATTAAACGTCTATTATTGATTCCACTATAAACATAATTAAGCAAGATGAACTTGGTACACAGAAACAAATAAGGGAAATTGTTGAAAAAATAAATGGAGAAGCAAACGCACTAGCCAAGGTATCTGAACAAGTTACTCAAACACAACTTATTTTACTTTTATCCAATCAATTAACTTTAACAGCACTAAATTTGCCAAGCATAGAAAAAGAAATTATTGAAGTACTCTCCGATTCTTACCATGGCAAAATTAGTCCTCTTTTATTATCACCCCATCAACTAAGGAAGGAAATTTTTTTTAAGACGTTTTTTTTATTTATTGTATCTTCAATTATGAACTAACAATAAGTATTTAAATCTTAATCTAAAGTATAATTATTAGGCCCAACCAATGTCGGACGTGATAGTTACTAATAATCATAAGTAGTGATAAGCACAAAAAAAAATATTTTTAAGCAGCTGCATCTGGAGTGTTGTTTATTAGAGCCATTGTATCTCTCTTGTGTCCAGTAAAGTTCAATATATTATGAGCAAGCGGATTAGGATGTGACTCGAGTTTTGTTAGGTATTTGCCTGCGTATTTTGCAATTACAAGGAAGGAAATAACGATAATAAAGGCACATCTTCCAATACAACGCACACTTCCAATTGAAGATGATAGTTTAATTCAACTATACAAGCTAATTCAGGCAAGGGAGCAGTGACAAAAGGCGAAGTTATGTTTGAAATCACGCTGCCACTCATCGACCAACAGTTTTTAGAACTACTAAATGTCATTCCAGTTCCCACGCCACGATAACAAATAACGTCTTAATATCCATTGCTATAGAAGAACCTTTCATTACCACAAATTCACACAGAGATGAATTTATTTCTTTTACAAATCTCGACTTAAATAACAAGCTGCATCAAACCTAAATATGATGTATATTTATTCAATAACAAGCAGTTTAGGCTCAAAGGAAATGCAATTGCCAACTCTTGTGAAATTAACATTCTTTACAACCACAACACAGCCAATTGTGAACTTGCACAGATTGCAGACTACAGATAATGGACACAATTAAAAAAAGCTTACAAATGGATGTTAACTATCACCACGGAAATAGAGTTTTCAGCAGTATGTGGTGCTGAAACTTCACAACACCTAATGAGAGGCATTGGAATAATGCAAATAGAACCAAATTGCATAATCCAAAAAAAACATGATCACTATTCAAGCTCACTTTGGTGCATCAAGTAACTTACACTCCTCATACGTCCAACTAAAACACATCAGCCACATAAGCACACCTCAGGAGATCAAATCACCTGAATGAACTGGATGATTTAAAAAAAAGATTCACTGAGTCAGCCGATATACATATACCAGAACTAATCAAGTCTAACAGCCAACATCATCAAGCACTTTCAATTTCACTTATCATTTTGGTAGTCATCACAATATTTAAAATTTGCTCAAACTATGGAGACAGAAAAACTAACAAAACCAATCAAAAACCGTCTCACCCAGTTGTACTGCCCCGAGCTGTCACAGTCGAAATATTCGACACCTGAAAGATGATACACACTGTCACCATTGCTCGTTGGTCAATGAGGGGGAGAATGTTGACACATCAATATAATTATTAAGTTTTTATGAATAAAATTATTGTTTAAGTATAATTTGCTTAGTTAACATTTAACGGATTTTTACATTTGTTCAATAAACATAAATATGTATAAGTTGCTTATGTACTTCTGTATTGTTCAATGAAAATAATTTGCTTACTAAACATATAACAAATATTTACTCTTGACTCAAATTATTCTGTAAGTTCAATGAACACAAATATTGATGATTTGTATTTTATATTTAAGTTTTATTATTTCGCAAAACAACCAAGTATTATATTGCAATTCTCACAACTACATACTTTTTTTGTTATTTGAGGTTTTTAAGATTAAGCAGTTTTATTATTAATAATTTTGTACATGAAATACTGAAGTATATTTATTTGACATTATGTCTTTATTTAATTTCAAAATTTGGCTTGTGGAACTCGTCAGTAGACTTCAGCCCAAAAAATTTTTGAATTTAGTTAACAAACTCCGTATGTTTATAGTAAGACTCTTAATACTATATTGAGAATCACAATATACAAACACAATAAGTTTGAAAACTGCAAACAAAAATCTTTACAAAACAAGCATAAAAGTATTTAAAAAGCAAAAAGAAAAATAAAATATGTATTTTCATACATGAAATACTGAAGTATATTTATTTCACATAATGTCTTTGTTTAATTTAAAAAATTGGCTTGTTTTTATGGTTAAGCATTGTCTATATGCATTTCGAGTTCACCCAGCGGGAATAATAAGGTATCCAGTTGTGCCAGTAGTCATCATTCACGAATGACAATAAGCATTCATTTAGAACTCTATGAGTTCTTTCTACAGTACCGAGTGTTTCATGATGGTACGATGTGGATATTTTATGTTCTATTTTTAGCAAAGTACATATTTCTTTCATTAATTCATTTACAAACTCTGTACCTCTGTCCGATTTCAATATTTTAAATATGCCGTAATTCAATATTAAATTTTCTGTCAAACATTTTGCGATTGATTTGGATTCCTTTGTTTCCGTTGGTGCAGCTATTAAGTATTTAGTTAACTCACATTGCATTGTTAATATAAAGGTCGTAAAGGGCCAACTGTATGACTATCGTACAAAAACTATTTTTTTTTGTGTCTGTAATGCATGACGGTTGTTTGGTGTGTTTTACTTGTTTGTTTCTCTGACATAGATCACACTCTAAAACGTACTTTCTTACCATTTTATACATATTTTTCCATACGTATTTTCGTTTCAATTTGATTAAAGTTTTTCTTACTCAAAAATGTCCTCCGCATGGTGTGTTGTGATACAATTTAATTAATTCATTTATTCTGTCTTCGTCTGTTATTATTTGAGGATTACTATATAACTGTGATGTATTGAAAGGTGTTTTTTAAAGAAAGAACTTTTATTGAATAAATGAAAATATAAAACATAATAATATATATAAATTGTAAACTAATTCAAAACCTACTACGCTAATGTAATTAATGTAAAGTACAATACCATCATGCCCTTACTTAAGATTGATAATAAATCTTAGATAAGAATTCAAAATTGTATTAAATTTGAAAGATAGGTTAAAATTTAGAAATAATAATACTTAAAAATTTATAATAAAATAGAAGTAGTTTAAATAGTTTTAAGTGAAGTTTGCACTTAAGTCTTAACAGCTTTACCATCTCTTCGTGGTCGTAACAAACTTTCTGATTTTAGTTCTTCGAAAGATTTATGGAAAATGCGTCTTTTCTTTACCTTCTCTTCCTCATTTTAATCCTTGGAACCAATGTCAATAAGCAGCTCTCTTTTACGCATTTGATTACAGTTTGATTTATATGTTTTTTATTGAGGTATAGAACTTTAAGTTGGCATCACTTTTTTAACTGGCGGCCATTTTGTCAGCTGTCAAGTGATTAATATTTAGTTTGGTTTGCCATTTCATCATGAACAGGTTGACAAAAGAACAACGCTTGCAAATCGTGCAAATTTATTTCGAAAATAATGGTTCAGTTCGCGAAGTTTACCGCAAGCTCCGTCCAGTTTATGGTCGACATAATCGTCCATCAGAGCAATTAATTTGGTTAACCATGGATCGTTTTCGCACTACGTTTACTCTATGTGATAATACGCATCCGCAGAGACGTCGAACAGTGCGCACCGAAGAAACAATTGCCGCTGTAGAGCAAAGTGTTGAAGAGGACCCGAATGAATCGATTCGCCATCGTGCACAACAATTGGAGCTTTGTCCATCAACTTTATGGAAGATTTGAATGTGGCATGAATGTGGATGAGTTGTGGTTCCAACAAGACGGCGCTACATGCTACACAGCGCACGTCACAATCGATTTATTGAAGGAAACATTCGATGAGCGCATAATTTCGCGGAATGGACCTGTCAATTGGCCACCAAGATCGTGTGATTTGACACCATTGGATTATTTTCTTTGGGGATATGTGAAGTCGCTCGTCTACGCCAACAAACCAGAAACGTTAGGGGACTTGGAAGCCAACATTCGTGGCGTTATTGCCAACATACGGTCCCATATGCTCGAAAAAGTGGTTGAAAATTGGACCTGTAGAATTGGCTTTATTCGAGTCAGCCGCGGCGGCCACATGCCCGAAATCATATTTAAACATTAATGGCATAAAATTATCCTTCCAATAAAGCCAAATTGATGGACATTAAAACGATTTTCTTGTGTTTTATTTCAATTCGAAGCTCTATACCTCTAAAAAAACACCCTATATTATTATGAGTGTGTATGAAAATATAAGATCTAGGACCTAATTGCATTTTAATTTTAGCCTCAGACCATTTAGGTTTGTTAGGATCCCTATAATCACGTATAAAAACTGGGTCACCAGAGTTAAAATCTACTAATCTTTTACCCTTATGGTTTTCAATGTTGTCCTCCTGACTCTTTATGATCTGATCTCTAACTAAGGGAGGTTTTAGCAAACTTAAACGAGACTTAAGTAATCTACCTAAAAATAGTTTTGAAGGACTTTCTCGTGTTGTGCAAGGTTTTGAGTTTCTATAATCAAAAACAAATTGATTCAAAATAGTGTCAAAATTATGATTAACATTGCTGTTCAGTGATGTAATTAGTGATTTTTTTAAAGTCTTGAAAAAATTCTCCGCTTGACCATTTGTTGCTGGATGACCAGGTGCAGTTAAAATATGCTTAATACCATTCATACTTGTAAAATCATTGAAATCTTTCGAAGTGAGCTGTTTACCATTGTCACTTACAATTGTGTCTACTAAACCATATTGCCATAATCTTCTCAATGACTGAATAGTAAACAAAGATGTTATATCTTTAGTTTTAAGAACTTCTACCCACTTAGTAAAAGAATCTATAATTACTAATAAGTAGTAACCTTTTACAGGGCCTGCAAAATCTAAATGTATCCTGCTCCAAGCTGAACTTGCAGGTTGCCATGGTATCAGCACGGACTTCTCTGGACTATATCCTATTTCTTGACAATGTACACAACTTTTAACTAATTTCTCAATTCCAATATCCAGATTGGGCATTTAACAATGCCCATATGAAAGCGATGCAGTTGATCAAGTACAGATTTTTTTAGTTTAGGAGGAACTACAGTTCTATAACCCCAAAGAATACAACTGTATTCAACTGACAATCTTTTAAAAGGTTCAAACTCATTGCCTTCTAACCATTCTAATAATCCAGAGTATATAGCATCTACTACCTTAGAAAGTACTGGATCACGTCTTGTCTCTCTAGCAATATCTCTGAATGTTAAGTTTAAATAATTTTCGGATTGAACCAAATTTATAAAGTTGCTTTCTTCCTCATCAGGTACAGTTTCAGATTGCGGAAGTCTTAAAAGCTCATCAGCATCATTTTGTTTACCTTTTACATATTCAATTGAATAATTAAAACCTGACAATATAAATGCCCATCTTTGGACCCTAGCCGAAGCCATTTGTGGTAATCCCTCATTTTCACCAAAAAAAAAAAAAAAAAAAAAAAAAAAAATGTAACGGCCTGTGATCCGTTCTCAAAATAAAATGTTGCCCTAGTAAATACTGTTCGAGCTTAATTATACTATATTTAATTGCTAGTGCTTTTTTTTCTAACGTACTATAATTACGTTCAGTTTTTGATAAAGCACGAGATACAAAAGCTATAGGCATAACTGTGTTATCCGGAATAAGACACCTGCCAACGCTATGTTACTTGCATCTGTAGTTAAAATTATTGGTAATGAACTATTAAAATGCACTAGAACTTGATCTGAAGACACTTCAGATTTAATCTGTTCGAAAGCCTTTGACACTGTTCTGACCATTCAAAATTTTTAATATTTTTCCTTAATAATTCATACAGAGGGTTTATTTTCATAGTGAAATTTTCAATAAACTTGGAATAATGATTCGACATTCCTATAAACGCTCTAACTTCAGTAATATTTTGCGGTGCCGGACAATTGATTACACTTTTATACCTATCACTGTTTTTTTGTAGGCCATTTTTATCAATTGTGAATCCTAAATACGACACTTTATCCTGCAGATATTTGCATTTGTCTATATTCAACTTAAGTCCTACCTCTTGTAGCTTCTTTAAAACGATTTTAAGAATTTTAGTATGCTCAGCTATTGTTTTACCTGTAATTGTAATATCATCCTGATACACAACAATACTTGGAACACCACTTAAAATACTTTCCATAGTCTTTTGGAAAATTGTCGCTGCTGGCTTAACACCAAAAGGTAATCTCTTCATTTTCAATGTCCCTCCATGTGCACAAACGTTGAGATTTCTCATCTTATAAAAGCTGGGTACGAGCATTGGACAGATCTAATTTGGAATGTATTTCACCACCACTTAAAGCTGCAAAAATTTCATCCATGCGTGGTAAAGGATAACCAATTATTTATTGCGATCTTGTAATCACCACATATACGGAGTTTACCATTATTTTAAGAATTGGTACCAATGGTGTCCCCATTCAGAATGATCAACTGGTACTAATATATCCCTATTAATAAGATCTTTTAACTCATCCTCAAGTTTTGATTTTCAAGCCAAAGGAATAGCACGAGGCTTGAAAAATATAGGTTTCGCATTCTCATCGACTGGTATTAAACAATTCTTAAAATTAATTTTTTAATTGGTCTATAATGTTCCTATTATCAACAATATTCACGTTTTCTACCTGATTATTTTTTTTAATACATGTATTTATTTATTGTATCTTCAAATATGAACTAACAATAAGTATTCAAATCTTAAATCTAAAATATAATTATTAGGCCCGACCACTGTCGGACATAAACTTAGTGATAGTTATAAATAATACATAAGTAGTGATAATCAAAAAAAAAAAAAAGTATTTTCAAGTAGTCTCATCTGGAGTGATGAGTATAAGAGTCCTTGTGTCCCTCTTTTTTAGGCGGATGTGTCCAGTAAAGTTCAAAATATTACGAGCAAGCGGATTAGGATGTGATTCTAGTTTTGTTAAATATTTGCCTGCGTATTTTGCAATTTCTTCAATCACTAGTGGCATATTCAAATCACAATATATATTTGAATTTTTGATGTACCATGGAGGCGAAGTTATCATACGTAAAATTTTGTTTTGCCTTCGTTGGATTCCGTCGATATTGGAAGGTGAAGCAGTGCCCCATAGTTGAATTCCGTAGTACCATATAGGTTTCAAAAGTGACTTGTATATCAAAAGTTTGCAATCTAGACTGAGAGTTGAGTTTCTACCAATCAGCCAATGTACCTGAGCTAATTTTAGTTTCATTTGTGTTAGCTTAGAATCAATGTGTTGTTTCCCTGTAAGCCGTTGATCAAGGTGTATACCATGGTATTTTACATGTGAATGTTGAGGAACAATTTGATTATTGATTGTAATGGGGGAACAAGTATCTTTTCATAGATTAAATGTTACCTGCGCACACTTCTGCTCATTTACTTTAATTCTCCATAACTTTAACCATAGTTCCAGCTGGGTAATATGTTCCTGAAGATATCGGGATGGCTCGTGAGGGTTTTCGTGCATGCTAAAGAAGGCTGTATCATCGGCAAAAGTAGATGTATCGATTTTAGTGCTAACCGGCATATCACAAGTATAAATCAAATACAAAACTGGTCCCAGTATACTGCCCTGTGGCGCACCGGCAGAGATAGATTCGGGAACACTCATGAAGTCTCCTTCCGCAACAATGAATTTCCGGGATAGAATATAACTTTCCAATAGCTTTAGAAAATTTATTGGTAGATATGTCTTCAATTTTAAAGTTAGGCCTTCATACCATACTTTATCAAATGCCTGAAAAACGTCAAAAAAGAGAGTAGAACAATACTTCTATTCTTCAAATGTTCTTCTTATAACTTGAACCAATCTATGCGTTTGTTCAATGGTACTATGCTGACTTCTAAGACCAAATTGATGATCCGGTATGCATCCACTATCAGTTAGAATTGGGGACAATTTTGTCATGAGCAGCTTTTCGAAAAGCTTTGATATTGTTGGTAGTAAACTTATTGGCTTATAGGACTCAGCTTTGGTAAGATCTTTGCCCGGCTTTGGAATCATTTTTTACCTTGGCAAGCTTCCAGCTGTGTGGATAATACTCTAGTCGTAATATGGCATTAAAAATAAATAGTAAGATTCTAGTTGCAGTGCGAGGCAGATTCATCAGCATCTTGTTACTAATTCCATCAATACCTGGAGCTTTCTTCGGGTTGAGCTCAGCAGTTAGTTTATGTACATCACGCATCTTAAACTTTAAGGGTCGAGGGGGTAGAACAACCACACTCAGCAAATCAGCAACACTAGTATATATATTTGGGGTAAATACGGATTTTAAGTGCTCAGCAAATATTTTACCTTTTTCAGTATCGCCCAATAACCGGTCGAAGTGCGCAGAGGTGGTTTCAACTCAACGGGTCTTTTAAGCTTTTTAGTAGCGCGCCACAAGGAGTAATTAGATGCTGGTGTGACATTGAGATTTTCAAGATAATTTCTAAGAGATGCAGTTTTCTCAGATTCAAGCAACTCTTGGAGTCGTTTCGTGCACCCTTTGAATCTAATTTTATTTTAGGGTGATCTGTGATGTTGCCATTCCATTCTAGCTCTTCATTTTTTAACGTACGAGACGTTAAATGTCTGTATAATAAATTCTGTTAAACCCAGTCTGCAGATGGGAGGTAGCAGCATGTTCAGCAGCCTGTTTAATATTCTCGTTGAGATTGGCAATGTTAGATTCAATGTCATCTGGTGTTCTTTGCTTTACATTTTCCGTACAATGACTACTAAGGTATTTTTTGAACCCCAGCCAATTAACACGATTTATCATCTTCATATATGGATGAGGTAAGTCACTTCTTAGTGGGTTACAGATTGTCACGATAGTGGGAGAGTGATGGGACGAGAGATCTAGAAAAGCTTCAACTTGAACTAAATCCCTAGAGGTATTTTTCATGACGCCAAAATCTATGACATCCGGAATTTTTTGTATGTCAGTAGGCCAATAAGTGCTCTCCACTCGAAATGACGTCCAAGTCCATTTTTGCAATTGTGTTGAACAACGCTCTACCTCTGGGAGTAATAAGACGAAAATCCCAGAACGAATGTTTTGCATTGTAGTCGCCAGCTGCTACAAAACAAGGTCCAAGGGATTTGTAGAAATTCTCGTATTGATCCTCAGTGATTGAAAATCTGGAAGGGGAGTAAATTGATGATATCACGAAATTTGTACAAAAATGTTGAATGCCAATATTTGCTGCTTGTAGATGTTCTGCACAAATGTTGTCAAGAATATAGTGCTTGAGTCTTGACTCATGCAAATGCAAACTCAAGCTTTAATTTCAGTCGCCTTGAAAGCACTATTGATAATCTGGTGCAATTTATAAACAACTTTACTACAAATATGACAAGTATGATGCAAGAAATGCTGCGAATGCAGAATACACTGCTTCAAGCATTAGTTAACAAACCATGAACACGTTAAAAATATGTTTCTGGAACGCAAACGGCATTCGCCAACATAAAAATGAACTTGAGCACTTCCTTATGGAAAAAAATATTGATATAATGTTGGTTTCTGAGACTTATTTGACCTCAAGAAACTTATTTAAAATAAATGGTTACACTTTATATGATACAAAGGACCCGAGAGGGAGCGCATGTGGTGGATCAGCAATTCTGATTAAGTCAAGACTCAAGCACTATGTCCTTGACAACGTTAGTGAAGAATATTTGCAAGCAACGAATATTTTCGTAGAAAATTTTTGTGCGAATTTCGTGATATCATCAATTTACTCACCTCCCAGATTTTCAGTTACCGAAGATCAGTATGAGAAGTTCTACAAATCGCTTGGATCTTGTTTCGTGGCAGCTGGTGACTACAATGCAAAACATACGTACTGGGGATCGCGTCTTGTTACACCTAGAGGTCGAGCCTTATTCAATACAATTTCAAAATGGGCTTAGATGTCATTTCGAGTGGGGAGCCTACTTACTGGCCTACTGACGTAAGAAAAATTCCAGATGTTATAGATTTTGCCGTCACGAAAAATATTCATAGGGACTTAATTCATGTAGAGGCCTCTCTAGATCTGTCCTCCGATCACTCTCCAACAATAGTTACAATTTTCAACCCACTAAGGAGTGATTTAACTAACTCATATGTGAAGATGATTAATGGAATCAACTGGCTGGCATTCAAAAAATATCTTAGTAGTCACTGCGTAGAAAACTTTCAGCTTAGATCATGTGATGATATTGAATTTAACATTGCCAATCTTAACGAAAATATTAAACAGGCTGCTGAACACGCCACTACCTCCTATCCGCAGACCGGCTTTAACAGAATTTATTATACAGAAATTGAACGTCTTGTATGTGAAAAAAGGAGAGCTAGAAGAGAATGGCAACAACACAGATCACCCCTAAATAAAATCAGACTTAAGGAATGTACTAAACGACTCAAGGAGCTGGAAAAGTATTTAGAAGGTCTTGATGTAACGTCCGCATCTAATTACTCTTTATGGCGCACTACTAGAAATTTTAAACGACCCGTTGATCTTAAATCACCATTGCGTACTGCGACCGGAGGCTGGGCAAGAAGCGATAGTGAGAAAGGTAACTTATTTTCTGAGCATTTAAAATCTGTATTCACTCCCAATTCATGTACGGGTGCTGCTGATTTACCGAGTATAGTTTTTCTACCCCCTCGTCCCTTAAGGTTTAAGATGCGTGGAGTACAAAAAGTAACTGCTGAACTCAACCCGAAGAAAGCTCCAGGTATTGATGGCATTAGTAACAAAATGCTCATGAACTTGCCTCATATTGCAATAAGAATCCTGCTATTTACTTTTAATGCTATTTTAAGAATGCAGTATTTTCCACATAATTGGAACCTGGCCAAGATCAAAATGATTCCAAAGGCGGGCAAAGATCTTACCAAGACTGAGTCATATAGGCCTATAAGCTTACTATCTACAATCTCAAAGCTTTTCGAAAAGCTGCTCATGACTAAATTGTCCAAAATTTTAACTGATAATGGGTGCATCCCGGACCATCAATTTGGCTTTAGAAGTCAGCACAGCACGATTGAACAAACGCATAGACTGGTCCAAGTTGTAAGAAGAACATTTGAAGAAAAGAAGTATTGTTCTGCTCTCTTTATTGATGTTTCTCAGGCGTTTGATAAAGTATGGCACGAAGGCCTAGTTTTAAAATTGAAGACATATCTGCCAATAAACATTCAAAAGCTTTTGGAAAGTTATATTATTGATAGGAAGTTCACTGTTGTGGAAGGAGAGTTCACGAGTGTGCCCGAAACTATATCTTCTGGTGTGCCCCAAGGTAGTATTCTGGGTCCTGTCTTGTATTTAATATATACTTGTGATATGCCTGTGAGCAATAATATCCATATTTCTACTTTTGCCGATGATACAGCCTGTATGAGTGTGCACGAAAACCCTTATGAGGCATCCCGCAATCTCCAGGAACATATCACTCAGCTGGAAATATGGTTGAACTTATGGAGAATTAAAGTCAATGAACAAAAGTGTGTCCATATAACGTTCACCCTAAGAAGAGATACTTGCTCCTCCATTCGAATCAACAATCAAAATATTCCTCAACATTCCCAAGTGAAATACCTTGGTATACACCTTGATCGAAGACTTACATGGAAACATCATATTGACTCTAAGTTAACTCAGATGAAACTTAAGTTAACTCAAATATATTGGTTGATTGGCAGAAACTCAACACTCAGCCTAGACTGCAAACTTTTATTATACAAGTCGCTTTTGATGGGGGCACTGCTTCAGCTTCCAGTGTCGAGAGAATACAAAGAAGGCAAAACAAAATTTTACGGTTAATAACATCGGCTCCTTGGTACATCCAAAATTCTATTATACATCGTGATTTTAATATGCCACTAGTGACTGAAGAAATTGCAAAATACGCAGGCAAATATTTAACAAAACTCGAATCACATCCTAATCCGCTTGCTCGTAATATTTTGAACTTTACTGGACACATCCGCTTAAAGAAGAGGGACACACGGGTTCTTATACATACCTAACAATCCAGATGGGACTACTTGAAAATACTTTTTCCCCCCCTTTTTTGATTATCACTACTAATGTATTATTTATAACTACCACTAAGTTTATGTCCGACACTGGTCTGGCCTAATAATTTTTTTTATAGATTTAAGATTTGAATACTTATTGTTAGTTCATATATGAAGATACAATAAATAAATACATGCAAAAAAAATTATATTTACAATCATGATACAATAATATAAAGGTACAACCACATTTGACGTACAAAATTAATTATGACTTTTTCCCCGATTATTTGATTACTGTTTTTTTTGTAAACAGAGAGGAGAACGTTGCCACACATATAATGGCAACCTTCATTTGGGAATGCTTTTTGAAATGTGTAATTTGAGTTAAAAAATTATAGTTTAATCCACACATTTTTTAAATGCTGTATTTATTGGACATGAGGATAACTAAATCTGTATGTAATATGATCTTCAAAAGTTGGCAAATGTTTGATTTATTATTTATTTCATCACATAATAAAAAAGTCTCATAGGTAGGCATGCAACATCAGTCTTAAAAACATCGATGTTTTTGTTAAAGCAGCATAACAGCGAAATTTACAATTACTGAAAACTGTTAGAAAGCTCGCTTACATGGCGAACATTGCAAAAATACTCGAGAAGTTGCAAAATCGGAAAAAAAACCGTAAAATTTGTTAGAAATCGCTTAATCTGTTAAATAGAAAATAACTCGGAAATAACGCGAAAAAATCACAAGTTCGCGAAAAATTTCTAAATGCATTGAAGAAATAACTCCAACTGCAAAGTATAACAAACTCGCAGAAAATCAGATAAACTTTTTTTTATTTTTTTTAAAGACGTTTTTTTATTTATTGTATCTTCAATTATGAACTAACAATACTAACAATATTACCTTCTTGCAAATGAAATACATATGTATCTACTTTTTAGAAAATTCAAAAGAGTGAACTCGTTAATTTCAATAGTAACGATTTTTAATTGTAACACTACTACATATCGGGCTCTCGCGTCACTGTCGATAGAAGCATACTAAGGCATGCATACTTTTTTTTATACATGTATTTGTTTATTGTATCTTCAAATATGAACTAACAATAAGTATTCAAATCTTAATCTAAAGTATAATTATTAGGCCCAACCAATGTCGGACATAAACTAAGTGATAGTTATTAATAATCATAAGTAGTGATAAGCAACAAAAGGAAAAAATTCCTTACATGGCAGAAATTGCAATGTCTGGTAAAAGTTTTTGTATGATTTTCATTTCGAAATGAAACTACAATGGACATAAACATTGAAACATTTAATCATCTTTCGACGACGTAAGAAATAAACTATCGCCAGTTAGTTACACAAGGAAACTTTCGTCCAACGTACTGATTGTGTGTATTTTCATATACACAAAAGTGTTTTTATAATTTACGAAGAATATTCGTCCTTGGTTCCAGTTGTGCTTACAGCAGCTTCGTCCAAACATACAAAAGCTTTGAAAGCTCTTTAATTTCTTCTCGTTTCTTTACATTGCTGTCGTCAAGATCTTATTGGCTGATGTGATCTCTTCTGCTCCTGTTGGTGTGAAAGCACAAAACCTCCTTTTTAAAAGTTTTCACATTGTGCATATGCCTTGGACGTACCTGATGTAAGGCAATAATAGAGTGAAGCACGAACATGAAGTCCCGCCTATGATTCGGAAGTGGAGCAGATGATGTTTAGTTAGGAATTTCCTTGTAGCTGTTAATTTCCTTGCTGTTCTATCTTTGCTGCTGCCGTTGTTGGTGCTGCTGTATTTTTTTATTGCTGTTTTTTATAATGAAAAAATTTAAATATTTTAAAATTTTTTTAATTAAATAAACAACAAAGTCAAACAATTAATCAAAAACTCGGATTTCATAAACTAATAAGGCAGCATTAATTTTGAGGGTAAAAAATAATCGGGACAAACGTCAGAAGGTTAATATGGCTACGAAAAGAGAGAACGATTTTACCTTTATATTATTGCATCATGTTTACAATTGTTAAAATTTATTTGATTTTAAATTCTTTCGTTTTTGAATTTTCAAAAAAAAAATTTTTTTTCTATCGTCGCCAATTATGTGATGTATTGAAAGGTGTTTTTTATGGAAAGAACTTTTATTGAATAAATGAAAATATAAAAATGAAAAATACTTAAATTGTAAACTAATTCAAAACCTATTACGTTTGTGTAATTAATGTAAAGTACAATATCCATCAATAACATTATTTTTACATAATTTTCTTTGCATATGTCTAACTATATATACTTATTTTCTTAAATATTTCGTCACCTTTTTCTAGTGCGAATCTTACATAATTTATTCTGCCTAAAACAGAAGATAGTTTCTTCAATATATTATCTAGATACTAAGGATTATCGCTACATCTGATGCTCATTTCAATTAGGACAGAACCGTTTTCGATTTTATATCATTTATTGATGTGCAATCCCAAATTTTGAGTTAATCAGGCTCATTAGGATCAGTATTAGCATTCTTTTCATTTTTCTTGTATTTACGTAGGTTTTTGGTTTCCTCATTTTGTAGCCTCTTTTTGTTCATATTTCTTGTTATTACCAGCAATTTTTTTTACAGTTTCATCAATTTTGTTCGGAATCATTTCTTTTAATATTTTTGAGTCCAATTGTATTATCGACAATGCATCTGCGTTAGTGTTGTTACTTGCCCTTTTGTAAGTTATTTCCAAGTTGCAGTCTGATAATTCTAAACGTATTCTAAATAATTTCGAATTTGAATTTTCTATCATCGTCTAAAATGTTGTGTCCTAGTATAAATATCAGTGCTATTTTGTTATTTTTTGCTCAATTTCTTATGTAATTTTTTTCAAAATATTGTAACCAATTTGATAAATCATTGAATATTATAATATTTAAGTATTCTATCTATGAAATATTAGATATTATTTTTATTCTTACTTGAATGCTATTAATTACTTAAAGATAATTAATTTTTAATACAACTACGTACTTTTATTTATCGTTACATTATTTAAATTTTTTTTACAATTTTATGTTATTTCATTTTTTACAATTCAGTTAATATTACTTGATATAATTGAAAGAAAAGTTTAGTTTTACTTTACATTTCTTGGTTTGAAAAATATTTTGATATTTCTAAAATTGTATTTATTATTATAGTTAATTTAATTATTATTTTTCGAACTTCATTTGTTTCTATATTTATGATTTGAACAGGTTAAAGTACGTATCGCTTTTTAAGCCAAATTACATGTGATAATTATTAATGAACAAATAACAACAAAGTTAGTTGTAAATATTCTGACAACACATAGTTGAACGGAACAGCCAGCCATTTTCGAAGGCCACTAAACCTTCATCATCAGCGTTCTTCTGTGTTTGGTCCACTGTGTGTGGTGTCAGTTGATGTAGATTTTCGCTTTACATACGAAACTGTTTTGCAAATGGAATATGTGAATTGTTTTGATTCATCGAATTTCAATTAGCTGAAAGATGTTTTGTAATGAAAGCTGACTTTACCATCTCTAAATTTACAACAGTCTTACTATTGTCGTTTGTTCTTTACTAATTATACACATGTTAGTTAATTTGCTTATTTTTGATCTACTTAAGACAAACTTTCTTGGTTCGTTACTATTAAGTATATTTATTTAATTTTTGCCACAAGCCAATGACTATTAATTTAGTTAATTTAATTATTACACCGCGTTACAAAAACGAACTTTTTTTCTGTCCTATGAACCAAATATACTTTTTCGGAAAGGGGAGGAAAAATAAAAATACACGTGTATCGGCGATTTTCATGTACACGTCAGAATTTTTTTGTATAAAATATAAAGCTCGTAGTGTCCGTCTGTCTGAAAAACTTTGGATAAGTTCTTAGCCCTTTTTCCGTGATCCAATCGAGCTGAGTTCTTGCAGGCAGACTCGTGTATCATGTCAAATTTAAAAAAAAAATAGATTTTTATCAATTCTCAGATTTTTTTTTGAATTTTTTTGAAAAATTTGTTATCGGTTTTTTTGTAACGGTTTCAGCTCCTTAAAAAACCGATTTTTTTATTAATTTTGTTATATTAACATTGAAAATTGTTACATTAAAAATTTTAATGCTTTTAAAGAAACTTCGGCCTTTTATTCTTGCGTTTGTAAGCATTTGTGTCACCATCGCGACAAATAGACCAACAGTATTCTCCAAGCATATGAGCAATATCTTGTCCTTTAAAGCCCTTTTCAATAGCCGCAATGTCCTGATGGAACCTTTCGCCATGCTCATCGCTACAAGCTCCTAAATCATCAGGGGAAAAATCTAAATGATTGTGAAGGAAATGGATCTTTAGCGACATTAATATGCCCATTTCGCCATATGCCGAAATCATTTCTGCGACAATATATTTATAATTGGCAGCTAGTTTGTTGCCAAGAAACTGCTCAATAACGGCAACTGTGCCTTTCCATGCACGTTGTTCGATAGCATTCAATTTAGATGAAAATTCATAACTTGCAACTATTTTTTTATCTGCGGACCATTGAAAACACCTTAAATCATACACATCATTAAAAAAAATTACTGAATGACTTCTTAACAAGTACCTGCATGAATCTTTGCGCCGTTCAATTTTGGAAAAATTTTGCGCAAACTTGCGATCGCCTCGCCCTCACATCCAGTTTTTTAACAAAATTTGATACGAGACCGAGCTTAATGTGTAGTGGTGGCAAAATGATTTGAGATGGCTGCACCAATGGTAGATGCTCTATACTTTCTACGCCTACTTTGTAGTATGTTCGCGGCTTCCAATTAAATTCAGTGTAATGCAGTGTAATGTACACAAAAAGCACTGGTGAGTTGGAAATCCACGCTTAACACCCATGAGTAATCCGACCACTTTCAGATCGCAGCATATTTTCCAATTATGCTCTTGGTACTTTATCAGCTGTAATATTAATTCCATGCCTTCGTATGTTTCTTTGAGGTTTGTGGCATATGTGACCGGGACAGATGGATGTTTGTTACCTCTATGAAGCAGCACGACTTTAAGGCTGTTGACCGATGCATCGATGAAAAGCCGCCACTCCTCTGAAATATGAGGGTAACCAATTTTTGCAAACATTGAATCAATATCATAACAATAAGCCAGGTTTTTTCCCCGATCTTCGCGCAATTTAAAAAATTCGTCACATGGAATAGTGCTACCTCGATCACGAGCGGCTGTTATTTTAAAATCAGCCGCCACTATATTCTACTGCTAAAAGCGTGATGCAAAGAGTTCCGCTGTTCTCCTCGACAAATTTCCGTCTGGTACAAGGTCATTGAAGTCGGCTTGTGTTATTAAATGCGGCATTGCAGTCCCAAGTTCACTGGATGTTGGTACATATTCCGATACTTCTGAACTCTCGCATCTCGTATTCGATGCAAGAAATGTTGATAGCATTGTTGGAACTACTGTTGATTTTCCATCGCTTACTTCGGGAACATCATCAAAAATCTCCACTGAAGCCACTATACGTTCTTCTGGTGAGTACAGAACCGCTGGAATAACCGATACCACATTAGCGTAGCGAACTTTGTTACGGCGAAAGTATTGGTACCCTTTAGTTTGAGGAAAATTTACGCAAAAGTAGCACAATTCATTGCAGTGCTCCGTACGTGGTAGCCAAATTGTTAATACAGCGTACTTTATTGTTGACCTTCCATCAGTAAACTTGCATAAATTTCTATAGCAATAGTCGCACACGACTTCCGGAGTATACCACAAGTAAGGAACATAAGCAGTCTTGAATATTTTCTGAAACGAATTAACCACTGTTTTCGTAATATTTCTAAATTTTTACTTGGTGCGTATAAGCCACAAACGTAACAAAAGTTATTTCGAGTCGGGCACTGCATTGATAAACTGCAAATACATGGAATAGGATGGGTCGAAAAAAAAAATTTTTTTTTCCGGAACGCTTTAGTAGTTTAAAAATTTGGAGTCCCTTCAAGTTATGCTGAAAAAAGAGAAAAAAATGTCAAAAAAATCGGAGAATTTGATAAAAATAATTTTTTTTAAATTTGACATGTTACAGACATTTCCACGAGTCTGCAAAAACTCAGCTCGATTGGATCACGGAAAAAGGATTAAAAACTTATCCAAAGTTTTTCAGACAGACGGACACTACGAGCCTTATATTTTATACAAAAAATATTCTGACGTGTACATGAAAATCGCCGATACACGTGTATTTTTATTTCTTCTCCCCTTTCCGAAAAAGTATATTTGGTTCATAGGAAAGAATGTGTGTAACGCGGTGTTATTTTCGAACTTCATTTGTTTCTATATTTATGATTTGAACAGGCTAAAGTTCGTATCGCTTTTTAAACCAAATTGTATGTATGTATGTATGTATTTATTATTATTTTTTTGTTGCAATTTTACATTATTATATGTTTGTAATTCAGTTGGTAGTTTACATTTTTATAATTCAATTGTAAATAGACTTGTAAAATAACATTTTTAGGTTAAGCATTTTTTTTAATATTTTTTTGTGCATCTAAAGTTTTTTAAGTAAGATGTTCAATGAAACTATTTTTTAATCTTTAGATCAGTAAATTTTATATATTTTTAGTTTTATAACGATATTTCGTTAACCTTTGATTAACTTCTTCAGTATTGTTCTTATTTTATTTTTTGGTAACTAGTTTTTGTCATTTTTCTTTTCAATCAGAAATTTTTATTTGTTTTATTGCCCAATTTAGCATTTTGCTTTGAAAAATATTTATATTTCTCGCAATCATCATTTGTGTAGATGACCGACCGAACATTAATTACATTTTTAGTGGAATTTTTAATGAAATTAGGAATTATACCTTTGTGCAAATTGAAAACGTTATCGTTGCTTTACACTTTATAATTTTTCCCCTATTATTGTTATCGAAAATCACGTCTTCTTCTCTTCTCCTGAATCTGTTATAATTTGCTAAATTATCTTCTCTTGCTCTTCCATAGTTATTACGGTTTCTGTCTTCTCTTATTCTTCTTCCTATATTGCTTTCTCTATCATCATTCACGTAATATCTTTTTTGATATCTTTCGAATCCGTTGCCAGTAGTTTGTTCATATTGATATTCTTTTCTATAACTTCTGTTGATACTACTTCCTATTGTATTGTATCCTATTCTCCTCTCTTGATGAATTCTTTGTATTCTTTTTTAATATTTTATTTTTTTCGGGTTCAAAAATTTTATTAGATTGTTTATCTAATTTTTCGACCTTTTATATATGTTCAATGAAACTATTTTTTAAGCTTTTGGTCAGTAAATTTTATATATTTTTAGTTTTATATCGATATTTCGTTAACCTTTGGTTAACTTCTTCAGGATTGTTCTTATTTTATTTTTTGGTAATTAGTTTTTGTCTCTATTCTTTTCAATCAGAAAAAAAAAATTTACTGACATAAAGCTTACAAAATAGTTTCATTGAATATATATAAAAGGTCGAAAAATTAGATAAATAATTTAGTAAGATGTTAAATAATGTTTTGTTTTTGTTTATGTAAAAGTAAAGAGTTGTTTGCTAATATTAATGAAATCAAAATATATTTTATGTTTTATAATTGTTACGTTTTATCCTTTTCTTCTTTATCCTTATTGCCAGCTTTACCATCATCGTTTTGTTATACAGTTGGGGCACTAACATATGCATTGTTGTCATCATCACAATCATCAAATTAAAAATTCAGAGATCCATTTTTAGCATCGTTAAACAAATTTTTCCCATTTGGCTGTTTGGTCTGATATGGATTTTTGATCTTCCTTCATCCAGTTTTTGTAGGAACTCATTGCCATGTAATGTATTAAAAGTGTAATAAAGATGATCCCTGTTAAGCATAAGCTCTCTATGCGGGGGTCTATTTTAAGGTCCTTTTCATTTAAAAGGATAAGCAATAATGCTGTCAGTTCCTTATAAATGAAAAGGCAGGATCGCCATGTAATGGATTTCCAATAAAGTGTAATACACAAGCGTGATCAAAGTATATTAATATTTTATTTAACAATTTCTTCAGCTTATATACTAACAATGAAAAGTACGATTTTTTAATTTTTACTTATTCTAATATACATACCTTCATACATTTGAATTAAATTGTAATATATAATATATTGTATGAATATAATATATTGTAGCAGGATGTGTGTGTGTTTTTGTATATTTGAAGTTCAGTGTCATTTCGCTTTAGTCATAGTAACAATTAATTCAAGTCAGCATAATTCGAACTATTTAGCAATAGCGAGCGTTGACCGAAAATTATATGAATATTATGTTACCGAAATTCCAGCGTTTATCACTTAGTCATGTTTGCAATTAAAAATCGTTACTGACCTATCTTAAGAAAACGTTGACTTTAAGTTACTTCAATTTGTTTACATACTTTTGAATATTATTGTTTTTCATGAATATCATGTTGCTGTGACTGTTTGGTGAGGTTCATTCATATGTCATGCTATGTATTCACTACAACTTTTATTCTCCATAAGTTTAACCATAGCTCAAGATGTGTTATATGTTCCTGAAGATATCGGGATGCCTCATGAGGGTTTTCATGCATACTAAGGCAGGCTGTGTCATCGGCAAATGTAGAAGTGTGGATATTACTGCTCACAGGCATATCACAAGTATAAATGAAATACATAACTGGCCCCAGTATACTCCCTTGCGGTACACCGGATGAGATAGTTTCGGCCATACTCATAAATTCTCCTACCATAACAGAGAACTTCCGGCCTAAAATAAAACTCCAAAAGCTTTAGAATGTTATTTGGTAGATATGTTTTCTATTTTAAAATTAGAACATCATGCCAAACTTTATCAAATGCCTGATAAACATCAATAAACAGGTCAGAACAATACTTCTTTTCTTCGAATTTTTTCCTTATAAATTTAACCAATGTATGCGTTTGCTCAATGGTGCTATGCTGACTTCTAAAACCAAATTAATGGTCCGGTATGCAAATAAAGGGTGTTTTTTTAAGAGGTATAGAACTTTGAATTGAAATAAAACACAAAAAAATCGTTTAAATGTCCATCAATTTGGCTTTATTGGAAGGATAATTTTATGCCATTAATGTCTAAATATGATTTCGGGCATGTGGCCGCCCCTGCTGGCTCGAATAAAGCCAATTCTACAGGTCCAATTTTCAACAACTTTTTCGAGCATATGGGGCCGTATGTTGGCAATAACGCCACGAATGTTGGCTTCCAAGTCCCCTAACGTTTCTGGTTTGTTGGCGTAGACGAGCGACTTCACATATCCCCAAAGAAAATAATCCAATGGTGTCAAATCACACGATCTTGGTGGCCAATTGACAGGTCCATTCCGCGAAATTATGCGCTCATCGAATGTTTCCTTCAATAAATCGATTGTGACGTGCGCTGTGTGGCATGTAGCGCCGTCTTGTTGGAACCACAACTCATCCACATTCATGCCATCCAATTCGGGAACAAAATAGTCGGTTAGTCGGCTCCAATTGCTGTGCACGGTGGTGAATCGATTCATTCGGGTCCTCTTCAACACTTTGCTCTACAGCGGATATTGTTTCTTCGGTGCGCACTGTTCGACGTCTCTGCGGATGCGTATTATCACATAGAGTAAACGTAGTGCGAAAACGATCCATGGTTAACCGAATTAATTGCTCTGATGGACGATTATGTCGACCATAAAATGGACGCAGCTTGCGGTAAACTTCGCGAACTAAACCATTATTTTCGAAATAAATTTGCACGATTTGCAAGCGTTGGTCTTTTGTCAACCTGTTCATGGTGAAATGGCAAACCAAACTAAATATTAATCACTTGACAGCTGACAAAATGGCCGCCAGTTAAAAAAGTGATGCCAGCTTAAAGTTCTATACCTCAATAAAAAACACCCTATATTATCTGTTAGACAAGGGGACAATTTTGTCATGAGCAGCTGATTTTCAGTTACCGAAGATCAGTAGAGAAGTTCTACAAATCGCTTGGATTTTGTTTCGTGGCAGCTGGTGACTACAATGCAAAACATGCGTACTGCGGCTCGGGTCTTGTTACACCTAGAGATCGAGCGTTGTTTAATACAATTTTGAAAAAAGGACTTAGATATCATTTCGAGTGGGGAGCCTACTTACTGGGCTACTGACGTAAGAAAAATTCCAGATGTTATAGATTTTGCCGTCACGAAAAATATTCATAGGGACTTAACTCACGTAGAGGCGTCTCTAAATCTGTCCTCCGATCACTCTCCAACAATAGTTACAATTTTCAACCCACTAAGGAGTGATTTAACTAATTCATATGTGAAGATGATTAATGGAATCAACTGGCTGGCATTCAAAAAATATCTTAGAAGTCACTGCGTAGAAAACATTCAGCTTAGATCATCCGATGATATTGAATTTAACATTTCCAATCTTAACGAAAATATTAAACAGGCTGCTGAACATGCCACTACTTCCTATCCGAAGACCGACTTTAACAGAATTAATTATACAGAAATTGAACGTCTTGTATGTTATAAAAGCAGAGCTAGAAGAGAATGGCAACAACACAGATCGCCCCTAAATAAAATCAGACTTAAAGAATGTACTAAACGACTCAAAGAGCTGCTATCATCGGAAAAAACTGCATTACTGGAGGAGTATTTAGAAGGACTTGATGTAACGTCCGCATCTAATTACTCTTTATGGCGCGCTACTAGAAATCTTAAAAGACCCATTGATCTTAAATCACCACTGCGTACTGCGACCGGTGGCGGGGCAAGAAGCTATAGCAGAAAAGTAGCTTATTTTCTGAGCATTTAAAATCTGTATTCACTCCCAATTCATGTACGGGTGCTGCTGATTTACCGAGTGTAGTTTCTCTACCCCCTCGTCCCTTAAGGTCTAAGATGCATGAAGTACAAAAAGTAATTGCTGAACTCAACCAGAAGAAAGCTCCAGGTATTGATGGCATTAGTAACAAAATGCTCATGAACTTGCCTCATATTGCAATAAAAATCCTGCTATTTATTTTTAACGCTATTTTAAGAATGCAGTATTTTCCACATAACTGGAAACTTGCAAGGACCAAAATGATTCCAAAGGCGGGCAAAGATCTTACCAAGACTGAGTCACATAGGCCTATAAGCTTACTATCTACAATCTCAAAACTTTTCGAAAAGCTGCTCATGACTAAATTGTCCAAAATTTTAATTGATAATGGGTGCATCCCGGCCCATCAATTTGGTTTCAGAAGTCAGCATAGCACCATTGAACAAACGCATACACTGGCCCAAGTTGTAAGAAGAACATTTGAAGAAAAGAAGTATTGTTCTGCTCTCTTTATTGATGTTTCTCAGGCATTTGATAAAGTATGGCACGAAGGCCTAGTTTTAAAATTGAAGACATACATTCCAATAAACATTCAAAAGCTTTGGGAAAGTTATATTTTATAGTTCACTGTTGTGGAAGGAGAGTTCACGAGTGTGCCTGAATCTATATCTTCTGGTGTGCCACAGGGTAGTATTCTGGGTCCTGTCTTGTATTTAATATATACTTGTAATACGCCTGTGAGCAATAATATCCATATTTCTACTTTTGCCGATGATACAGCCTGTATGAGTGTGCACGAGAACCCTTATGAGGTATCCCGCAATCTCCAGAAACATATTACCCAGCTGGAAATGTGGTTGAACTTATGGAGAATTAAAGTCAATGAACAAAAGTGTGTCCATATAACGTTCACCCTAAGAAGAGATACTTGCTCCCCCACTCGAATCAACAATCAAAATATTCCTCAACATTCCCAAGTGAAATACCTTGGTATACACCTTGATCGAAGACTTACATGGAAACATCATATTGACTCTAAGTTAACTCAGATGAAACTTAAGTTAACTCAAATATATTGGTTAATTGGCAGAAACTCAACACTCAGCCTAGACTGCAAACTTTTACTATACAAGTCGCTTTTGAAGCCAATATGGTGCTACGGAATTCAGTTATGGGGCACTACTTCAGCTTCCAATGTCGAGTGAATCCAACGAAGGCAAATCAAAATTTTATGGTTAATAACATCGGCTCCACGGTACATAAAAAATTCTAATACACATCGTGATTTAAATATGCCACTAGTGATTGAAGAAATTGCCAAATACGCAGGCAAATATTTAACAAAACACGAATCACATCCTAATAATTATATTTTAGATTTAAGATTTGAATAGTTATTGTTAGCTCATATTTGAAGATAAATACAATAAATAAATACATGTAAAAACAATGAGCAGCTTTTCGAAGAGTTTTGATATAGCTGACAGCAAACTTATTGGCCTATATGACTCAGCTTTGGTAAGATCTTTGCCCGGCTTTGGAATCATTTTGACCTTGGCAAGCTTCCAGGTTTGTGGATAATACTCCAGTTGTAATAAAATTAAAAATTAACAGCAGGATTCTTATCGCAATATGCGGCAAGTGCATCAGCATCTTGTTACTAATTCTATCAATACCTGGAGCTTTCTTTGGTTTGAGTACAGCAACTAGTTTTTGTACATCACGCATCTTAAACTTCAAGGGTAGAGAGAGTAGAGCAAGTACACTCAGCAAATCTGAAATACCAGTACATGTGTTTGGCGTAAATACGGATTTCAAGTGCTCAGCAAATATTTTACATTTTTCGTATCGCATCTTGCCCAACCTCTGCTAGATGTGCGCAGAGGTGGCTTAAACTCAACGGGTGTTTTAAGCTTTCTAGCAGCGCGCCACAAAGAGAGATTAGATGCTGGTGTGATATCAAGACCTTCCTGGTAATTTTTAAGAGATACAGTTAACAAATAAAGTGCCCTTAAGGAATACTGTGTATGAGTACCTGAAAAGAAAAAGGGAGTGCTAACAGCAGAAATGCTTATTTTTCTGTAAGTTCTGAAACTCTTAAAGAAAACAATATATATAATAAACCTGATGAAAGTCTTTTTTTGACGGCAAAGCCAATTTTTCGTCAGCGATCAACTTCGCTTTGTCCAATGTCAAAGAGGAATGATTCATTAACATTACAGTTGTATCAGTAATATCATTCCCTTCAGGCTCGTGTTCATCAGTAGATTAGTAATGGGGACCTGAGTCCTGTTTTGGGAATTCAAAACCGGGAAAAAACAAAAACGATGGCAACCCTGTTACAAGTGGGGGGGATTTTGGGGATTTTTCATGCTGATATGGTGTGTGTGTGTGAGTTTGATTCTTTGGCCATGTGTATGTATGTATACTTGTGTGCACAGCTTTTGTTGTTATTGTAGAGAAACGTTGTGCTTACAGTGCATGCATGTATGTACGTGTGGGATGTGTATGTGTGTGTGTGTGAGTGTAATTCTTTGGTTGTGTGTGCATGTATATGTGGGTGTTTGTATGTATGTATGGGTGTGTGCGTATGTGTGTGATTGTTTTTTGATAGACTTATGGTTGCTGTTTTGAGTTATAGTTGGTATGCTTATGTAGGGTTATTGTATGTATGCATTTATGTTTGTGATCTCTGTGGGGGAAATAATCTAATAGCTGCAGAGAGTGGCAACCCTGTTGCAAATGGAAGTCGTTAGGGAATGTATTTGGTAATGTATGTATATGTTGTTGGATTAATGTATGTGATCTTATCTATTTTTGCTTTGAAGAATGTCATTGCTTGTGTGAGTTACATCAACACTTTTTCATACATATTTACAAATGCATGTATATATGTTTTTAAGGCTATTGACGTTGCTATTATGGAGATAGAAAATATTGTGTCGGCATAGGTTTCATATATGTTCAAGTGAATTTCAGATGTTAAATGTTTTGAATCCGATCAGGTTGATAAGAAGAGCTTTTCAATAGGGGTAGTGATATCTTTATTTCGGTATATTTTACTTTAATGTAACAATTATAAGAAATAGCTTTTGGAGAAATACAGCAAAAACTTATAGAAGCACCTACTTCCACGTGTCCCGATTTTTCTAGTACCTTTATATTGCAAACTGATGCTAGCGATTTTGTTCTGGGTGTTGCTGTGTATATGAATTTCATCATATATCGTAATACCAACAGAGAATTGTGGAAATGTGTGTGTGTGTGGGTATGTGTTTATGTTTGTGTGTGTGTGTGTGTGTGTGTATGTTTGTAGGAATTTTAATGTGTGTATTTCTGTAGGAGCTTAGGGCTGATTGTGATTTATGAGGGGTGAGGTGTTCTAGTAATATGTAACCGGGGGAATCTGTGTGTTTGTATGTCTGTAGGAGTTTAAGGCTGACCATGATTTGGGTGGGCAGGGTTGTTGACGTAATATGTATCCATGGGGATTTGTGAATGTGTCTGTCTATAGTAGTTTAAGGCTGATCGTGATTTGAGGTAGGTGAGGATGTTGTTGAGGTAAATTGGTTATGTGTATGTATGTATGTATGTATTTTTGTAAGAATTTAAGATGATTGTGATTTATTAGGGGCGGGGTGTTCTTGTAATATGTAGCCGTGAGAATCTATGTGTATAGACGTCTGTAGAAGTTTAAGACTATCTGTAATTTCAGGTAGGTGAGAGTGTTGTGTTGTTGAGATTAATCTTATATATTGTATATGTATGTATGTATGATCATGAGAATTTGTGTATGTATATCTGGGGAGAATTTGAGGCTGGTCATGATTTGTAAAAGGTGGGGTGTTGTTGAAATTTTCTTGGATATTTCTTATATCTATTCTGCTATGTGTGTGTGTATTTGCGTTAATATTTATATGTAGATAAAAATAAATTGTTTTCAGTATCGACATTTGGTACTATAAAATACTATCATATGTCTGAACTTCCTTAATCTTATTATGTTTTTATACTTACGCTTGTTTTATATTTTCTCATACTTAAATTTGTCTGGCGTTAAAGTCTGCCTATATGAAATTTGTTTATATTACAGATTTTGTTTGTTTCAATCTTTGAATACATTTTTTTTTTGTCATTGATGTCTTTGGTTCTTCTTGTTGTTGGTGTTGTTGTTGTAAATATTCGTCTGTGTATAGATGCGATATATTCAGTTTTTTTTATTTGAAAATAAAACGTTTTAATTTTTATCTGCGTTTACTTAAAAGTTTGTGAGGATTTTCTGTTTTTAAGTAAAACTGACTTCCTGAAGATACATACTCTAAAGTAATAGCAACTATAATAGAAATATTTCTTATACTTAATTTAAATTTTTTTAAAGTTGATGCAACGTTAGTAAGTTAACGTTAGAAGTTTTTGGGGTACATAATTTTTTCTAACTATAGACTTTTTTCTTCACTTTCTACATTTGTTTTCGAAATCTTGCTTTGCTTTATGAAAATGTATAAACATTTTTAAATGAAACTGATCCGGCACTCCAGCTTATATACTGATAGTTTTTTTTCTTTGGTAGTCAACTTACTTCTTTTTTTATTTTTATTGATAAACATTTAAAATCAAAATGGAGCTTTATATTGAAATTATTATTTTCATAATTGTTGAAAACAATCACTAGTTTTTTTTTGTGATGAAATCATTTGAAGTTGAAGCTGATATCTTTGCTTACTGTTTTAAATTAAAATTTTATTCAATAGAATAAAAGGAGCTTTTTTCTTAAATTCTGATGCAGTTAAGATCGGATATGAGACTGAATTTAAATGTACTTTTAAATTAGTCACAATGAACAAACTTATTTTCTTGTTGAAAAGCGATCATCAGAAAACGAAGTGGTTTTCAGAGACTTTAGGCATACCCTTTCGACGGTTCCTCTAGGATACAAGATGACTTTGTTTCACGAAATTTCTGTTGCTTTATACTGATAATATGTTTACATTAATAAGGTACATATGTATATGTTTATTTTATGAAGGGCTATTACCTATGGCTTTCATTTGACGTTCTATATGATTTTTTTTTCTCATTTTATTAAAGTTCAGCGTGTTGTGTATATATTTCTGAAATGTTTAAGTGTGCTTTGTGTGTCCATCGGACAGAGTGTACGTTTTAGTTGGTCAGTCAGTCTATATATTTATTTATTTTTTTTTTCTTCTAATGTACCACACCTTTTTTTCACATTTTACTAATTACTTGAAATAGAGAATTTTGTCTAATTTTTTCTGGGTATCTACATACATTAGTTAAATATGTGTATGAATTTTTAAGAAAAAATTTTAAATAAAATATTAGAAAAAGAATTAATTATGTGAATGGTTGTTATTTCTTTATTAGCTTTACTTCGCTAGATCAAAAAAATTTTTGTTTTTGCTTATTTGCAAATTCTTGTTTTCATGTCGTTTAAACATGTACAGTCTTGTTTTCATGACGCTTAAACATGCACAGTCTTGTTTTCTTTGAAAAGTTATGCACATGACAAATTGAATTTCACAATGTTATGAAATTCCAGTAAATTTCATTAGATTTTTTCATAAAGAGAAACAATTTAGACAATCGGATAAGTCCTTATAGTTTTCACTACATACAAGTTTCTGTTATTTTATATTCGAATAGATGAATCCTAAATTTCCTTTAAAAAATAACACACAACAAGGAATAATTTAATTTAATTTTATTTATATTAATAAAACATTTTAATTTAATTTTATTTATTTTTATTATAATGATGGAAACATTTCATAATATCCAATTATTAAATTTTCTAATATACTTTTACGCAAAAAATATATTGTACATCTGCAAGTATCTGGTCCTTCCTCACAATCAGGATTATACCAAGGACAGCTTTTGAAGTGTCCTTCTGTGTTGTCTTCATCTTCCATGATACCATATTCTTCGTTCTCATCCAGCATATTTTGAAAAAATTTGATCATCTCCCAATGATCAAAAAGCCTGAAGCTTTCAAAATCTCTTATAAATTGGTTTAGAGTACGTCTAATTTGGCTCATTATATTTGCCGATAAATTAATGAATGATGATTGCTTGAAGGTTTCTTTAAGACTAATTTGCTCTTTAAATTTTTAAAAAACTATCTTTGATATTTAAAATATCTATACCATCATCTATATTCCATACTTCTTTTTTAGCACTCTATCTCTCTCTATCCCTTTTCTCTCTATAACTATCTCTTTCTGTCTATCACTACCCCTCCACTTATTCACTATTTCACCATATTTTCGATTAGCCTTCTTGAAGTCGTCATCGCTACTTTTCAGATCATTTTCATTTAAACATTCAAAGTGCGGAGAAGTAAATAAAAAAAATAAATAAATAAAACAAAAATGGAGTCTAGAACAAATCTAACATCAAAATTTAATTCACTAAAAAATAAAACCTTAATCCAAATAAAGGAGCTTGAGACATCAACTAAATACACCATTCGAAAAGTGTCAAGAGTAACAACAAAATATGGGCCAACACTAAAAGTTGAAATGGAAAACCACATAATGTTCCTCCCAAAGCGATATAATGCTTTTACCGATGCTGAAATTAAAGAATTCTCGAGCGGATCATATTGCTTAAGTAGAGAAGGTGAACAAAGCTTAATTGTTGAAAGCGAGCTGAGTGAATTTCTAATTCAAAATTCCCAATTTCCAATTTGGCAATAATATATAATAATTTTGTATTTTAAATTATAAATAAAAATACATGAAAGAGTTTTGTAAAATATAAATGTTTGTGCTTTTTTATTTAATATTTTCAGTTATTTCATAAAGAAATTTAAGACATAAATGACCACAGGTAAATGTATTGAAATTCTGATGTTGATTATAGTTGTATTTTATATTTCTACCAAGATATTTGACTACTTCCGAAGGAGGTTGTAAGTTTCCAAAGCTGTCGAAATATTCTTTTTCATTGTTGTTTTTATAATATGCTACCCAATGTGTACCAGATCTTGTTGATACGTCTAAATTGATTATTCCACATTCTATTTTCTTTGTTCGTTTTGGTAGAGTATTCAACATGAAAACTCCTTTAAAATATGGAATATTTATAGAGAAACGGTTTATGTCCACATCAGATAGTGGTCTGTTCGTAGCATCTGTAAGAGTTTTTTGATTCCTCTTTGTAAACTAAACCATAACCCTTTTTATATGGTTTTAAGTAAAGTCCCTTTCCAACTGCTATAGATTCCATCGCTCTATTATGTCTAATTGCTTCATCAAGTTGATTTTTTGCATTCTTTGTTGCATTAACAGCTTTAGCTATAGCAGCACCTCCAGTTGTTAGACTACCAATTGCACCCAGAGCAGTTAAAATCGGCATTAGAGGCAAAAACCCACCAATTTTTGGTACACGTATTACATGTGGTACTATAATTTAAGATTTTCTTCCTTTTAATGATTTTTTGATAGTTTTTCGGGCAATTTTAATTGCTGAGTTAATATCTAATGGTTTTTCCTTCTTACGTATTTTTGTTGCAGCTCTAATTGATGTTCTAAACAGTTGTTTATCATTTATCTTGTTCTTTTTAACATTTTTCTTTTTCTCCACACCCATACCAAATTTTGTTTTGGCTTTCATTGCGTTAGTAACCATATAGGCAAATGATTTTTCAGCAATACTACTATCTTTTGATAAAACTCGATCCCAAGCTGAATTTTCAAGTATTTTATCAGCTTTATGTCTAATGCTTTTTTTATAATGCATGTATTTATTTATTGTATCTTCATATGTGAACTAACAATAAGTATTCAAATCTTAAATCTATAAAAAAAAAAATTATTAGGCCCGACCAGTGTCGGACATAAACTTAGTGGTAGTTATAAATAAAACATTAGTAGTGATAATCAAAAAAAAAAAGGGGGGGGGAAAGTATTTTCAAGTAGTCCCATCTGGAGTGTTAGGTATAGGAGCCCGTGTGTCCCTCTTTTTTAAGAGGATGTGTCCAGTAAAGTTCAAAATATTACGAGCAAGCGGATTAGGATGTGATTCGAGTTTTGTTAAATATTTGCCTACGTATTTTGCAATTTCTTCAGTCACTAGTGGCATATTCAAATCGCGATGTATATTTGAATTTTTGATGTACCATGGAGCCGATGTTATCATGCGTAAAATTTTATTTTGCCTTCGTTGAATTTTCTCTACATTTGAAGCTGAAGCAGTGCCCCATAGCTGAATTCCGTAGCACCAGATTGGCTTCAAAAGCGACTTGTATATTAAAAGTTTGCAGTCTAGGCTAAGTGTTGAATTTCTACCAATCAGCCAATGTACCTGAGTTAACTTAAGTTTCATCTGAGTTAACTTAGAGTCAATATGATGTTTCCATGTAAGTCTTCGATCAAGGTATATACCAAGGTATTTCACTTGGGAATGTTGAGGAATATTATGATTGTTGATTCGAATAGGGGAGCAAGTATCTCTTCTTAGGGTGAACGTTATATGGACACACTTTTGTTCATTGACTTTAATTCTCCATAAGTTCAACCATATTTCCAGCTGAGTGATATGTTCCTGGAGATTGCGGGATGCCTCATAAGGGTTTTCGTGCACACTCATACAGGCTGTATCATCGGCAAAAGTAGAAATATGGATATTATTGCTCACAGGCATATCACAAGTATATATTAAATACAAGACAGGACCCAGAATACTACCCTGGGGCACACCAGAAGATATAGATTCGGGCACACTCGTGAACTCTCCTTCCACAACAGTGAACTTCCTATCAATAATATAACTTTCCAAAAGCTTTTGAATGTTTATTGGCAGATATGCCTTCAATTTTAAAACTAGGCCTTCGTGCCATACTTTATCAAATGCCTGAGAAACATCAATAAAGGGAGCAGAACAATACTTCTTTTCTTCAAATGTTCTTCTTACAACTTGGACCAGTCTATGCGTTTGTTCAATCGTACTGTGCTGACTTCTTAAGCCAAATTGATGGTCCGGGATGCACCCATTATCAGTTAAAATTTTGGACAATTTAGTCATGAGCAGCTTTTCGAAAAGCTTTGAGATTGTAGATAGTAAGCTTATAGGCCTATATGACTCAGTCTTGGTAAGATCTTTGCCCGCCTTTGGAATCATTTTGATCTTGGCCAGTTTCCAGTTATGTGGAAAATACTGCATTCTTAAAATAGCATTAAAAGTAAATAGCAGGATTCTTATTGCAATATGAGGCAAGTTCATGAGCATTTTGTTACTAATGCCATCAATACCTGGAGCTTTCTTCGGGTTGAGTTCAGCAATGACTTTTTGTACTTCACGCATCTTAAACCTTAAGGGACGAGGGGGTAGAGAAACTACACTCGGTAAATCAGCAGCACCCGTACATGAATTGGGAGTGAATACAGATTTTATATGCTCAGAAAATAAGTTACCTTTCTCACTATCACTTCTTGCCCAGCCTCCGGTCGCAGTACGCAATGGTGATTTAAGATCAACGGGTCGTTTAAGATTTCTAGTAGCGCGCCATAAAGAGTAATTAGATGCGGACGTTACATCAAGACCTTCTAAATACTTTTCCAGTAGTGCAGTTTTTTCCGATGATAGCAGCTCTTTGAGTCGTTTAGTACATTCTTTAAGTCTTATTTTATTTAGGGGTGATCTGTGTTGTTGCCATTCTCTTCTAGCTCTCCTTTTTTCACATACAAGACGTTCAATTTCCGTAGAATAAATTCTGTTAAAGCCGGTCTGCGGATAGGAGGTAGTGGCGTGTTCAGCAGCCTGTTTAATATTTTCGTTAAGATTGGCAATATTAAATTCAATATCATCGCATGATCTAAGCTGAATGTTTTCTACGCAGTGACTACTAAGATATTTTTTGAATACCAGCCAGTTGATTCCATTAATCATCTTCACATATGAGTTAGTTAAATCACTCCTTAGTGGGTTGAAAATTGTAACTATTGTTGGAGAGTGATCGGAGGACAGATCTAGAGAGGCCTCTACATGAATTAAGTCCCTATGAATATTTTTCGTGACGGCAAAATCTATAACATCTGGAATTTTTCTTACATCAGCAGGCCAGTAAGTAGGCTCCCCACTCGAAATGACATCTAAGCCCATTTTTGAAATTGTATTGAACAAGGCTCGACCTCTAGGTGTAACAAGACGCGATCCCCAGTAGGTATGTTTTGCATTGTAGTCACCAGCTGCCACGAAACAAGATCCAAGCGATTTGTAGAACTTCTCATACTGATCTTCGCTAACTGAAAATCTGGGAGGTGAGTAAATTGATGATATCACGAAATTCGCACAAAAATTTTCTACGAAAATATTCGTTGCTTGCAAATATTCTTCACTAACGTTGTCAAGGACATAGTGCTTGAGTCTTGACTTAATCAGAATTGCTGATCCACCACATGCTCTCTCTCTCGGGTCCTTTGTATCATATAAAGTGTAACCATTTATTTTAAATAATAAAATAATAAAAAATAATAAATAAAATAAATAATAAAATATAAATAAACAAGAAGCAAAACTAGAACGACGTCAGCTCAAAATTATTTTAAGTATGGGTGCATTTAATTTATAAGATTTGTTGATTTACGCAAGTTAAAAAACGTTTTTAAGCTAATATTCTATTATGAATACAATTTTAGCGAATTTTGCTCAAACGACATTTGAAATGCTGTTTAAAATTTTTATGAATATGGCTATAAGCATTTAATAAGAGACAATGCAAATGTAATTATAATGTTTAAGTAAGATGAGAAAAATATGAAGCATGTTTACAAGGTTCATGTTGGCAGTAATATGAATTTTCACAAGTTTTAAAAAATTTGTAGAGTGTTGGAAGGATAAATATGAATTTTTGATTATAAGCAAATATATTGAATTAAACGATTTTCGTTATAGAAAAAAAATACTGCTAATTAAAGATAGACTTTAGTTATTTCATCTGACCTGAAAACCAGACCAGCTCCTAATAAGCTGACCTGAAAATCAGACCAGCTCCTGATAAGCTGATCTGAAAACCAGACCAGGTCCTGATAGCCTGATCTGAAAACCAGACCAGGTCCTGATAAGCTGATCTGAAAACCAGACCAGGTCCTGAAAAGCTGATCTAAAAACCAGACCAGGTCCTGATAAGCTGATCTGAAAACCAGACCAGGTCCTGATAAGCTGATCTGAAAACCAGACCAGGTCCTGAAAAGCTGATCTGAAAACCAGACCAGCTCCTAATAAGCTGATCTGAAAACCAGACCAGGTCCTAATAAGCTGATCTGAAAACCAGGCCAGGTCCTGATAAGCTGATCTGATAACCAAAACAGGCCCTGATAAGCTGATCTGAAAACCAGACCAGCTCCTGAAAAGCTGATCTGAAAAACAGACCAGGTGCTAATAAGCTGATCTAATAGCTGATAAGCTGATCTAATAGCTGACACCTATTGTAATATTTGCTGTTAGCAAACGTAAATGAGATGGTGTCGATAAGAAAATACCTAATGAAATATAATGGAATTTCATAATATTGTGAAATTCGATTTATTTTGTGCAGAACCTTTCAAAGATAACAAGACTGTGCATGTTTAAGCGATATGAAAAGAAAAAACAAGAATTCGCATGAAAGAAGAAAGTAACATCAAGACAGAAGTTGAGAATATACAAGTTTAAAGACTGAGAAACCCTCAGTCAAGATAGAGGCAAGTAAACAAAAAAAAAAAAAAAATAGTAGAAGGAACAATATTACGAACTAAATAGATTTTATAAATGTTACCTGTTATTATCGACAAAATTAGATGATATAGTTATACAATATCAGAAAACGTTTAGTCATAAAAACACCTTTGTTGGAGGAGGTATAGTAGATAAAAAGAATAAACTCTCTAACTGGTGAACTTTATCTTCCCGGATATTAGTATTGGGGACCTGAAACAAAACTACAAAAACGTTTAAATTGAGGTGACAAAGGAATTAATTTATTGGACTCTGCTTGTAAGGATTTAAGCATTAGACATAAAGCTGATAAAATACTTGAAAATTCAGCTTGGGATCGAGTTTTATCAAAAGATAGTAGTATTGCTGAAAAATCATTTGCCTATATGGTTACTAACGCAATGAAAGCCAAAACAAAATTTGGTATGGGTGTGGAGAAAACGAAAAATGTTAAAAAGAACAAGATAAATGATAAAAAACTGTTTAGAACATCAATTAGAGCTGCAACAAAAATACTAAAGAAGGAAAAACCATTAAATATTAACTCAGCAATTAAAATTGCCCGAAAAACTATCAACAAATCATTAAAAGGAAGAAAATCTCAAATTATAGTACTACATGTAATACGTGTACCAAAAATTGGTGGGTTTTTGCCTCTAATACCGATTTTAACTGCTCTGGGTGCAATTGGTAGTCTAACAACTGGAGGTGCTGCTATAGCTAAAGCTGTTAATGCAACAAAGAATGCAAAAAATCAACTTGATGAAGCAATTAGACATAATAGAGCGATGGAATCTATAGCAGTTGGAAAGGGACTTTACTTAAAACCATATAAAAAGGGTTATGGTTTAGTTTACAAAGAGGAATCAAAAAACTCTTAGAGATGCTACGAACAGACCACTATCTGATGTGGACATAAACCGTTTCTCTATAAATATTCCATATTTTAGAGGAGTTTTCATGTTGAATACTCTACCAAAACGAACAAAGAAAATAGAATGTGGAATAATCAATTTAGACGTATCAACAGGACCTGGTACACATTGGGTAGCATATTATAAAAACAACAATGAAAAAGAATATTTCGACAGCTTTGGAAACTTACAACCTCCTTCGGAAGTAGTCAAATATCTTGGTAGAAATATAAAATACAACTATAATCAACATCAGAATTTCAATACATTTACCTGTGGTCATTTATGTCTTAAATTTCTTTATGAAATAACTGAAAATATTAAATAAAAAAGCACAAACATTTATATTTTACAAAACTCTTTCATGTATTTTTATTTATAATTTAAAATACAAAATTATTATATATTATTGCCAAATTGGAAATTGGGAATTTTGAATTAGAAATTCACTCAGCTCGCTTTCAACAATTAAGCTTTGTTCACCTTCTCTACTTAAGCAATATGATCCGCTCGAGAGTTCTTTAATTTCAGCATCGGTTAAAGCATTATATCGCTTTGGGAGGAACATTATGTGGTTTTCCATTTCAACTTTTAGTGTTGGCCCATATTTTGTTGTTACTCTTGACACTTTTCGAATGGTGTATTTAGTTGATGTCTCAAGCTCCTTTATTTGGATTAAGGTTTTATTTTTTAGTGAATTAAATTTTGATGTTAGATTTGTTGTAGACTCCATTTTTGTTTTATTTATTTATTTTTTTTTATTTACTTCTCCGCACTTTGAGTGTTTAACTGAAAATGATCTGAAAAGTAGCGATGACGACTTCAAGAAGGCTAATCGAAAATATGGTGAAATAGTGAATAAGTGGAGGGGTAGTGATAGACAGAAAGAGATAGTTATAGAGAGAAAAGGGATAGAGAGAGATAGAGTGCTAAAAAAGAAGTATGGAATATAGATGATGGTATAGATATTTTAAATATCAAAGATAGTACTTTAAAAATTTAAAGAGCAAATTAGTCTTAAAGAAACCTTCAAGCAATCATCATTCATTAATTTATCGGCAAATATAATGAGCCAAATTAGACGTACTCTAAACCAATTTATAAGAGATTTTGAAAGCTTCAGGCTTTTTGATCATTGGGAGATGATCAAATTTTTTCAAAATATGCTGGATGAGAACGAAGAATATGGTATCATGGAAGATGAAGACAACACAGAAGGACACTTCAAAAGCTGTCCTTGGTATAATCCTGAGTGTGAGGAAGGACCAGATACTTGCAGATGTACAATATATTTTTTGCGTAAAAGTATATTAGAAAATTTAATAATTGGATATTATGAAATGTTTCCATCATTATAATAAAAATAAATTAAATTAAATTAAAATGTTTTATTAATATAAATAAAATTAAATTAAATTATTCCTTGTTGTTTGTTATTTTTTAAAGGAAATTTAGGATTCATCTATTCGAATATAAAATAACAGAAACTTGTATGTAGTGAAAACTATAAGGACTTATCGGATTGTCTAAATTGTTTCTCTTTATGAAAAAATCTAATGAAATTTACTGGAAGTTCATAACATTGTGAAACTCAATTTGTCATGTGCATAACTTTTCAAAGAAAACAAGACTGTGCATGTTTAAGCGTCATGAAAACAAGACTGTACATGTTTAAACGACATGAAAACAAGAATTTGCAAATAAGCAAAAACAAAAATATTTTTGATCTAGCGAAGTAAAGCTAATAAAGAAATAACAACCATTCACATAATTAATTCTTTTTCTAATATTTTATTTAAAATTTTTTCTTAAAAATTCATACACATATTTAACTAATGTATGTAGATACCCAGAAAAAATTAGACAAAATTCTCTATTTCAAGTAATTAGTAAAATGTGAAAAAAAGGTGTGGTACATTAGAAGAAAAAAAAATAAATAAATATATAGACTGACTGACCAACTAAAACGTACACTCTGTCCGATGGACACACAAAGCACACTTAAACATTTCAGAAATATATACACAACACGCTGAACTTTAATAAAATGAGAAAAAAAATCATATAGAACGTCAAATGAAAGCCATAGGTAATAGCCCTTCATAAAATAAACATATACATATGTACCTTATTAATGTAAACATATTATCAGTATAAAGCAACAGAAATTTCGTGAAACAAAGTCATCTTGTATCCTAGAGGAACCGTCGAAAGGGTATGCCTAAAGTCTCTGAAAACCACTTCGTTTTCTGATGATCGCTTTTCAACAAGAAAATAAGTTTGTTCATTGTGACTAATTTAAAAGTACATTTAAATTCAGTCTCATATCCGATCTTAACTGCATCAGAATTTAAGAAAAAAGCTCCTTTTATTCTATTGAATAAAATTTTAATTTAAAACAGTAAGCAAAGATATCAGCTTCAACTTCAAATGATTTCATCACAAAAAAAAACTAGTGATTGTTTCCAACAATTATGAAAATAATAATTTCAATATAAAGCTCCCTTTTGATTTTAAATGTTTATCAATAAAAATAAAAAAAGAAGTAAGTTGACTACCAAAGAAAAAAAAACTATCAGTATATAAGCTGGAGTGCCGGATCAGTTTCATTTAAAATTGTTTATACATTTTCATAAAGCAAAGCAAGATTTCGAAAACAAATGTAGAAAGTGAAGAAAAAAGTCTATAGTTAGAAAAAATTATGTACCCCAAAAATTTCTAACGTTAACTTACTAACGTTGCATCAACTTTAAAAAAATTTAAATTAAGTATAAGAAATATTTCTATTATAGTTGCTATTACTATAGAGTATGTATCTTCAGGAATTCAGTTTTACTTAAAAACAGAAAATTCTCACAAACTTTTAAGTAAACGCAGATAAAAATTAAAACGTTTTATTTTCAAATAAAAAAAAACTGAATATATCGCATCTATACACAGACGAATATTTACAACAACAACACCAACAACAAGAAGAACAAAAGATATCAATGACAAAAAAAATGTATTCAAAGATTGAAATAAACAAAATCTGTAATATAAACAAATTTCATATAGGCAGACTTTAACGCGAGACAAATTTAAGTATGAGAAAATATAAAACAAGCGTAAGTATAAAAACATAATAAGATTAAGGAAGTTCAGACATATGATAGTATTTTATAGTACCAAATGTCGATACTGAAAATAATTTATTTCTATCTACATATAAATATTAACGCAAATACACACACACATAGCAGAATTCATATAAGAAATATCCAAGAAAATTTCAACAACACCCCACCTTTTACAAATCATGACCAGCCTAAAATTCTCCCCAGATATACATACACAAATTCTCATGATCATACATACATACATATACAATATATAAGATTAATCTCAACAACACAACACTCTCACCTACCTGAAATTACAGATAGTCTTAAACTTCTACAGACGTCTATACACATAGATTCTCACGGCTACATATTACAAGAACACCTCGCCCCTAATAAATCACAATCATCTTAAATTCTTACAAAAATACATACATACATACATACACATAACCAATTTACCTCAACAACATCCTCACCTACCTCAAATCACGATCAGCCTTAAACTACTATAGACAGACACATCCACAAATCCCCATGGATACATATTACGTCAACAACCCTGCCCACCCAAATCATGGTCAGCCTTAAACTCCTACAGACATACAAACACACAGATTCCCCCGGTTACATATTACTAGAACACCTCACCCCTCATAAATCACAATCAGCCCTAAGCTCCTACAGAAATACACACATTAAAATTCCTACAAACATACACACACACACACACACACACATAAACACATACCCACACACACACACATTTCCACAATTCTCTGTTGGTATTACGATATATGATGAAATTCATATACACAGCAACACCCACAACAAAATCGCTAGCATCAGTTTGCAATATAAAGGTACTAGAAAAATCGGGACACGTAGGTGCTTCTATAAGTTTTTGCTGTATTTCTCCAAAAGCTATTTCTTATAATTGTTACATTAAAGTAAAATATACCGAAATAAAGATATCACTACCCCTATTGAAAAGCTCTTCTTATCAACCTGATCGGATTCAAAACATTTAACATCTGAAATTCACTTGAACATATATGAAACATATGCCGACACAATATTTTCTATCTCCATAATAGCAACGTCAATAGCCTTAAAAACATATATACATGCATTTGTAAATATGTATGAAAAAGTGTTGATGTAACTCACACAAGCAATGACATTCTTCAAAGCAAAAATAGATATATACATACATTACCAAATACATTCCCTAACGACTTCCATTTGCAACAGGGTTGCCACTCTCTGCAGCTATTAGATTATTTCCCCCCCAGAGATCACAAACATAAATGCATACATACAATAACCCTACATAAGCATACCAACTATAACTCAAAACAGCAACCATAAGTCTATCAAAAAACAATCACACACATACGCACACACCCATACATACATACAAACACCCACATATACATGCACACACAACCAAAGAATTACACTCACACACACACACACATACACATCCCACACGTGCATACATCCATGCACTGTAAGCACAACGTTTCTCTACAATAACAACAAAAGCTGTGCACACAAGTATACATACATACACATGGCCAAAGAATCAAACTCACACACACACACCATATCAGCATGAAAATCCCCGAAATCCCCCCACTTGTAACAGGGTTGCCATCGTTTTTGTTTTTTCCCGGTTTTGAATTCCCAAAACAGGACTCAGGTCCCCATTACTAATCTACTTTCATCACTTAACCAGGTTATCTCTACAGATAACAGTAGCTCAAAAAAAAACCTAAGGTAAAAGTCGGAATGTAGAGATATATAACCGTGGTAAGGCGTGGGCAAAGCATTAATTCTTCAAAAATTTCATTTGCTCAAAAAATGTCTAGGGATAACAGCGCAGCGTCAACTAATCGCCAAAACCGCTTTAAATTTTTCAAGATGACAACAACAATCCCGATGTATCCTGGAAGAAAACATCCAAGCCACCACCAATCTATTTGAGAGAAAAAATTCAAATGCCCTTATTAAAAAATCAATTTCGGTCATTGGTGCCAATAAATTTCACATAGTTCCAATAAAACGTGGCAACAAAAACGAAAATTCAAATTTATGAGGAAAAAGATTTCCGCAAAATGGTTTCTGAATTTGAAAAAAATAAAACAAGCTTCTACACATACCAGCTTAAGAGCGCTAAAGGCCTGCTGATCGTATTGAAGGGTATATTCTTATGTTGTTCCCGAAGAAATAAAAGATGCACTCGTTCTCTAGGGATTTAAGGTAAAAAATGTTTCTAACATAATAAACACAGAAAAGGTACCCTATTTCGTGTTGGACTGGAGCCGAACGATATAAAGTTGAAAAAAACGAGACTCATACAATTTATAGCCTAAAAATCAAAAATCACAGCTGAAGAGCCACATAAGCGTTCAGGTCCCGTGCCATAATTGCCAAGAATATGGCCATACAAAAGCTTACTGCAATTTACCTACAGTGTGTGTTATCTGCAGTGAATTGCACGGTACTGCTAGTTGTACTAAACCAAAAGATCAAGCAGGAAAATTGTGGAGGTAGTCATTGTGCAGTAATTGTGGAGGTAGTCATTCCGCAAACTACAGAGGCTGTCCTGTGTGCTCTTTTGTCACGCATGTTATGGTGCAAAAACCTAAATTAGCTGAAGTTCATTAAACAAACGCTTCCTCAGCCACATTTGCGCAAATGAGCCAACCAGTTACTTCCCGTGTATCGTATGCTGATGCTGCCAAGAAAAATTCTATCCCCTCGCAGAAAGTGTCCCCACCAAGTAATTCAACAAATGCTTTAATTTTAGTCGCCTTGAAGCCACTATTGAAAATCTTGTGCAAACTATCAACAACTTTACAACAAATATGACAAGCATGATGCAAGAAATACTACGTATGCAGAATACACTGCTTCAAGCATTAATTAACGAGCCATGAACACGTTAAAAATATGTTTCTGGAACGCAAATGGCATTCGCCAACATAAATATGAACTTAAGCACTTTCTTATAGAAAAAAATATTGATATAATGTTGGTCTCTGAGACTCATTTGACTTCTAGAAGCCTATTTAAAATGAATGGCTACACGTTGTATGATACAAAGGACCCAAGAGGGAGAGCATGCGGTGGATTAGCAATTCTAATAAAGTCAAGACTCAAGCACTATATTCTTGACAACAAGCAACAAATATCTTCATTGAAAATTTTTGTACAATTTCGTGATATCTTCAATTTACTCCCCTCCCAGATTTTCAATCACTGAGGATCAATACAAGAAATTCTACAAATCTCTTGGACCTTGTTTCGTAGCAGCTGGCGATTACAATGCTTAGCACGCGTTCTGGGTTTCGCGTGTTATTACGCCTAGAGGTCGGGCGTTGTTAAACACAATTTCAAAAATGGGCTCGGATGTTATTTCGATTGAGCAGCCTACTAACTGGCTGACTGACGTACGAAAAATTCCGGATGTTATAGATTTTGACATCATAAAAAGTATTTCTAGGGAATTAACTCACGTTGAAGCTTCCCTAGATCTCTCGTCCGATCACTCTCCCACGATCGTTTAAATCTGTAGCCCACTGAGAAGCGTTTTACCTCACCCATGTGTCAAGATGATAAATCCTGTTAATTGACTGGGATTCAAAAAATATCTTAGTAGTCATTGCACGGAAAGTATTACGCTAAGAACGCCCGATGATATTGAATCTAACATTGCCAATCTTAACGAGAATATTAAACAAGCTGCTGAACATGCCACTACCTCCCATCCGCACACTGGGTTTAATAGAATTTATTCTACAAATGTTGAACGTCTTGTACGTGAAAAAGAGGAGCTAGAAGAGAAAGGCAACAGCACAGATCACCTCAACACAAAATCAGATTTAAGCAGTGCACTAAACGGCTCCAAGAGTTGCTTGCATCTGAAAAAACTGCATCTTTTAAAAATTATCTGGAAGGTCTTGATGTCACACCAGCATCTAATTACTCTTTGTGGGGCGCTGCTAAAAAGCTTAAAACACCCGTTGAGTTTAAGCCACCTCTGCCCACATCTACCGGAGGTTGGGCAAGAATCGATACTGAAAAAGGTAACATATTTGCTGAGCATTTAAAATCCGTATTTACACCAAACACATGTACCGGTATTGCTGATTTGCCGACTGTAGTTGCTCTACCCCCTCGACCTATAAAATTTAAGATGTTTGATGTACAAAAACTAATTGCCGAACTCAACCCGACAAAAGCTCCCCGTATTGTGGGTTTAGTAACCAGATGCTGATTAAGTTGCCTCATATTGCAATTAGAATCCTGTTATTCATTTTTAATGCCATTTTACGACTGAAGTATTATCCACACAGCTAGAAGGTTGCCAAGGTTAAAATGATTCCAAAGCCAGGTAAAGATATTACCGAGGCTGAGTTATATAGGCTGTCAACAATGTCAAAGCTCTTTGAAAATCTACTCATGACAAAATTGTCTTCAATTTTAACTGATAATGGGTGCATCCCGGACCATCATTTTGGTTTTAGAAGCCAGTATAGCACCATTGAGCAAGCGCATAGATTGGTTCAATTTATAAGAAAAACATTTGAAGGAAAGAAGTATTAGTGTTTTTATTAAAGATACATTGAAATTGATTATTGAGGGGTTTAGCTGGATCCTATGCGCATTTCACTGTTGCTAATGCAGATCATCAGGGAACCTTTACCCAAAGCTTCTTAGAACAACTAGAGATTATATTATAAGCTTTCTTTTAAACAAATGAGAAGCTCAATAACAAATAACAAAGTTGAAACAAGAACTCAATAATCAACATGTTTTTTATTTTCTTACTTTACTATTGCTACCTTCGCTGACTTTTTTTCAGCTTCAAATTGTAGTCGTAAGAGTATGTAAAAGAAAATAAATGTAAATAACAACAACAGCTATTTAAGAATAGAGTGTTGCCACACAAATATTTTTTTGACCGGGTGCAGTCAAGTTAATAATTAGTGTTTTTTTTTTATGGGAATTGTTGGAAAGAAGTATTGTTCTGCGCTGTTTATTTATGTTTCTCAGGCATTTGATAAAGTGTGGGATGAAGGTCTAATTTTAAAATTGAACACATACTTACCAATAAACATTCTAGTTACATCTTTTGGTACGTTACATTATTGCCCGAGAATTTACAGTTGTGGAAGGAGACTTAATGAGTATGCTTGAAACTATATCATCCGGTGTGCCACAGGAGAGTATACTGGGACCAGTTTTGTATTTGATTTATACTTGTGATATGCCTGTGAGCAGTAGTATCCATACTTCTACATTTGCCGACGATACAGCCTTAGTATGCATTAGTCTTGTGCTGTAAAAGAACGAACTAGTTCAATTGAACTATTCCCATAAGTGAACGATGTGAACTAGTTCAGTCTAGGTGTTCATTTTTGTTCTTTTGGTATTTCTTGTTCTTTTGGCCTTTCTTGTTCTTTTGGTCTTTCTTGCTATTTTGTTCTTTCTTGTTCTTTCGTTCGTTTTTGTTCCTTCGTTCGTTTTTGGTCTGTATTTCGTTTTGTTTATCTTATTCACTGTTCCTGACCAATACACACGCAAAACATTTCATTTACAAGAGACAAATGTAGTGTGCCTATTGAATTTTTAGCAGAATAATCAAAACATAGTGAAATATACAAGCGAGTTTTACAATATTAAAAGAATTAATTTGTAGTATTGAATTAAAAAACAGATTGTGAAAAAGATTATTAGAACTAAAAAAGTGATTAAAATTTGTTTTAAATTGATTACGGATTTCATTTGAAAAATTTTCGTTCAAAAATATTAATTTTTACCTTTTAGTTACTTGCAAATGAGAACACAAAGTGCAAATAAAAATACTGACGAACAAGAAACATTTTTACTAAATTAAAAAAAAAGTTTGTTGTGTTGAATATGAATCAGTATTAAAAGAGTGATTAAAATTTTCTTTCAAATGATCACTGACTTCATTTTAAGTATTTTCAATCAACAATATTAATTCTAACAATTTACTTATACAAACTACGCAACGAATAAGGTCACTAATAAGCACTAAGAAGAAGGATTGGACGACTACAATCACTTTTCTGTTGTTCACTGAACAACTGACCGAAAATAACAACTGAACGAACTAGTTCTTTTTGTTGTTGGGAACAAAACGGAACAATCTGCAAAAGGAACAACTATGCCCAACTCTAGTATGCATGAAAACCCTTACGAGCCATCTCGGTATCTTCAGAAACACATTGCCCAGCTGGAGCTATGGTTAAACATATGGAGAATTAAGGTAAATGAACAAAAGTGTTTTCAAGTAACATTTACCTTACGAAGAGATACTTGTTACCCCATTCGGATTAACAATCAAGTTGTTCCTCAACATTCACATGTGAAATATCTTGGTATACACCTTGATCGACGGCTTACATGGAAACATCACATTGACTCTAAGTTAACTCAAATGAAACTAAAATTAAATCAGGTACATTGGCTGATTGGCAGAAATTCAACACTCAGCCTAGACTGCAAACTTTTAATATACAAGTCGATTTTAAAGCCAATATAGTGCTACGGAATTCAGCTATGGGGAACGGCTTCAGCTTCAAATGTTGAGAAAATCCAATTTTACGTTTGATAACATCGGCTCCATGGCTCGTCAAAAATTCAAATACATTGTGACTTAAACATGCCACTAGTGACTGAAGAAATTGCAAAATACGCAGGCAAATATCTAACAAAACTCGAGTCACATCCAAATCCGCTTGCTCGTAATATTTTAAACATTACTGGACACATCCGTTTAAAAAGAGAGATACAAGGGCTCTAACAACAACACCCGAGATGAAGCTGCTTGAATACTTTTTTTTGCCTATCACTACTTATGTATTATTAATAATTATCACTAAGTTTATGTCTGACATTCTTCGAGCATACTAATTATATTTTAGATTTAAGATTTCAATACTTATTGTTAGTTCATATATGAAAATACAATAAATAATAAAAAAAAACATGCGTTAAAAAAACAGAGATGCAGTGTTTTCAGATGCAAGCAACTCTTGGAGTCGTTTAGTGCACGCTTTGCTGTTGCCATTCCCTTCTAGCTCTTCTTTTTTTTATACACGAGATGTTCACTATCCCTAGAATAAATTTTATTAAACCCAGTCTTCGGATGGAAGGTAGTGGCATGTTCAGCAGCCTGTTTAATATTTTCGTAAAGATTGGCAATGCTAGGTTCAATATTATTGGGTGTTCTTAGCGTAATATTTTCCGTGCAATGACTACTAATATATTTTTTGAATCCCAGCCAATTAACACGACTGAACATCTTCACATATGAGTAAGGTAAGTCACTTCTTAGTGGGTTACAGATTGTAACGATAGTAAGGGAGTGATCGGAGGAGAGATCTAGAGAAGCTTCAACATTAATTAAATCTCTAGAAATATTTTTCATGACGCCAAAATCTATAAAATCCGGAATTTGTTGTATGTCAGTTCGCCAATAAGTGGGCTTTTCACTCGAAATGACATCCAAGCCCCTTTAAGAGATTGTGTTGAACAACGCTCGACCTCTGGGAGTAGTTGTGAATTGGGGTTCCTGTGGCAATTAAAATTGTTAAATTGTTGCTGAAATTGTTAAATTTGGGTAATTAAAATTTGAAAATTTTAAAATTCTTGAAATTTGATACCTACGAGGGTGGTTCGATAAGTCCTTTAAATATTTTTCGAGGGTGGTTCAATAAGTCTGTCTTTTTCCTAATGCCTACGGCATGCATGATAATTTTTCCTAATGCCTACGGCAATACATAATTATTTTCAAATGCCGACGGGAAAATCATGAAAATGATTTTTTCTAATACCAATGTTGAAATAGTGATTATTAATTTTTCCTAATGTCTACGGCAAAACATGTTTATTAATTTTTCCTAATGCCGACGGCAAAACATGATTATTTTTTTCAAATGCCGACGGCAATACATACTTATTTTTCCTAATGCCTACGGCAATACATACTTATTTTTCCTAATGCCGACGGCAAAACATGATTATTTTTTTCAAATGCCGACGGCAATACATGATTATTTTTTTTTCCTAATGCCGACGGCAATACATACTTATTTTTCCTAATGCCTACGGCAATACATAATTATTTCCTAATGCCTACGGCAATACATAATTATTTTCAAATGCCGACGGCAATACATGATAATTTTTCCTAATGCCTACGTCAATGCATGATAATTTTTCCTAATGCCGACGGCAAAACATGATTATTATTTTTTTCAAATGCCGACGGCAAAACATGATTATTATTTTCTAATGCTCCCAGTGTTGCCATACTGTAGAAATTTGTTATCGTAATACTATATCAGTAATATCAGAGAAAGAAGGTTTGATGACTACTAGGTCATATGGTTTCATATGAATCATGGGAATGTGCTTGTGTGATTTCCTCACGCTAATAAATTCTTATAAAATAAAATAATTAAATAAATGAATAAAATAATTACATAAATTATTTTATTTATTTATAAAACGTTCTCATGTATGTGAACCCCCTAATGCTTGTGTGTGGGGGGTCCAGCTTGTTTGTCGCTGGTAAGCTTATATTCTGTTTATTTGTTTAAGAAATATATTTGTATGTAGGTATGTATGTGTGTATGATGCATGCATGCATGTATGTATGTATGTATGTATGTGTGCATGATGTTTGTATGTATGTATGTATGTATGTGCGATCGAAAGAACTTGTGCGTGGAATATTTTGTGGCTGTGTAGAATACATTTATATTTTGCAACGTAATCATTTTCTTTGGCTGCGATTATTTTAAGGCAGCAAGTTTCAACTAACTACAGTCATAAGCAGAGAAACAAAAAGTAAAAATTTGCAAGTTAGCAAAAATGCTAACTTCTCCTCCTCCTTCCCACTTCCTTCTCTTTCCTTTATGTAGTTTGTTTTTGAAATAAGAAAACACTTGTAGATTTTTTATTTTTCTATACATTTATTGTTTAAAGTTTTTTAAAATTTTATAATAATACATACATTAATATTTTAAAGAGTGTAAAAATTCATTTAAAGCAAGATATTTCTTTTGTTAGTAAAATAGCATTTTTTAATGCGCAAACACCAAGTTTATGATAATTACAATAAAAATATTCTGGATACTTAATCTCCATTTGTTTAAAGTTGATACAGCCTATATCCTCAACGTTAAAAATTTTTCGGCATAAAATTTTTTCCAACCATCGTCTTTTCTCTTCACCTTTTACATAAATTTTAGAACATCTTGCGTTGGCTTTTAAAAAATTGCAAACGCTTTCAAAAGAAACTGATCCAGCAGTCCAGCTGAGGTGATGATAGTTTTTCGTTAGCCACTTTGCTTCTCTTTGCTTTTTTATTGATAAGCATTTAAAATCAAAAGGTGGTTTTATAATGAAATTGTTATATTATATTATAATTGTTGAAAACAATCGCTACTTCTTTTGCGATGAAATCATTTGAATTACTTTTGAAACCTTGTACGTCTATAAAAATTGTGTTATTTTCCATATTACTCAATTTATAAGACTTTTCGAACTTGTCCTTTGATGGGTATATATTCTATTATGCGATCATGAATAAGAATGCAGTAAGCTGATGTCTTTGCTGCAATATTAGTTGCTGTTTCAAATGCTATTTTTATATCAATCGGTCCATTATTGAGTGATTCATTCTGATGACTGACATCTACTACAATAATAGGAGCTTTTGTCTTAAACTCTGATGCAGATAGAAGCGGTTGAGATTCCCTCATATAGTAACTTTGTTGGAATCTTAGATACATATCATATAGAATTGCATATCGTTCATTTTTGAACTTTATGTTAAGATCATCATATGGATATGAGACTGAATTTAAATGTACTTTTAAATTAGTCAAATCACAATGAACAAACTTATTTTCTTGTTGAAAAGCAATCAATACAAAACGGGGGCGTTCTCTATTTGCAGCCAGTTTAACATTCCAAATATGGCTAGTACCTGTGTTTAATTGTGGATTAACATGACAATCCCAACTGCGAAATGCCATAGGTATAGAAGCACCATTGTTAATAATTTTTATCATATTCAATTTGCTAAAGTCGGATAATTGTACATGTGGGATTCTCCATGAGATGAGTGAAATTGTAAGTTTAGCTTTTTCAGTAGAAACACTCGAGCGTACAAGATCTTCATCATTCTTATTGCGCAAGAGTATCAATTCATGTTTTCCATTTAGTATAACTTTGTTGTAGTCTTCGGCGAATCCTAGAAGCATTTTTAGAGGTACATAAAAATTGAAAAATCCATTTACAAGAGTGACATCGTCAATTTTGTGCCATCCAGCATTTTGCATCACATTGCTTTCTGTTGGTGACAGAGAAACCAAATTTTTTATAGTGCTTGTGGCTCCTAAATATCTTGTATGGTCAATTTCAATTCCATTGAGCTCATAGCGAATTTCATCAAATAGATATGCCACAAAGTTGTTTTTTAATAAAAAGTTCTCCGAAGAAGAAGAAGAAGATTTGGCCTTATTATCATCGACAACAAATCCCTCTACATAAATGTAGCTCTCACTGGGTAGCACATACAAATCTTGATTTTGTATTGAAATTCTAATTTCATCATTATTGTTGTAAGATTGTAAGTATGGTACATATGTATGATAGTCCTTTTTGATTATATTCTCATCAGACAAGGGTTTATCTAAGACATCTATTATTGAACTCATTTTGTCTTCAATTTAAAATTCAAGGACTTTAGAAAATTTTTATTTGATGTTGTTAGAGCTTTTTGTTGAGCTGGTCACTTTAATGTTGTTGTTGTTGTTCTTGATGCTATATTTTTCAATGTATTTGTGTTGTATATTAGCATTATTTAGTTGGCCTTAAATGTATTCGTATTGTAATTTCCTCTCCTCGGAAATTAATTAAATCACCGTGTTGATCCAGTACGCGCAGCGCTAGTGAACTTATCTCTCTGGTGTTTACAGGTAAATAGATAAGATTTCTTGGAACCTCATCTATTTTATAGCCTGGAGGCACATTAATCGGAAATTCATGAAGTGTATGCGATTTCGAGTTATTCATATATGTGTTCATAGCGATACTACTTTCAATTCGCAAGAGATTTACTTTAAAAATATTAACTGGAAGATCTGAATAATAATATTTGTTTGGTGTTAGGATTTTGCTATTGAATCCTAAAAGTTTTCCAATTGTATTGTCTTTATTAAAATATACAAGATCCTTGGAACTATTAACTTTAACTTGCATTGTATTGTTATTGGCTTCAATAAAAATCTTATTTGCTGGGCAGAGTCGTTTGTATTCCTCTTCTATAAAATCAACTATATTATTTAATTCGTAAGATCCAATTGGTATTTCAATTATATGTTCCCCTATATGAAACATATTGTTGTAGGTGTCTACATTTGGAATACTGTTGTATGAATGAAAATCAGTTAGAGCACACTCATATGCACCATGTAATTCAATAGGAGGAAAGTAACTAGCAGATAGTTCTGATGAGTTAGAGCTCAGAGTAAGTGTTATTGACATTATAACAGTCAGATTACAATTAAATAATGTTTAGTACACAGTATGGTTTATAAGTATGATTTACATATTTTATTTAAAACTTTTTCTCATTTTAAAATTAACATTAGTTTCTTAATATTAATGCTATTGTTGTTGTTGCTATTGATGTTGTTGTTGTTTCTAATTTAGTTTTTCTTCCAACTATAATATTTCATCTTTACTTATCCAAGAATTATGTTGATTAGAAAATCCCAGCCATTTAACATATACCTCCTTCCCTTTAATTTTAAGAACCTTTTCAACTAGATATGTATTTGGAAATCTAGTTTTTGAAAGTTCCTCAGTATAGAAGCCACCTTTAATAGGATTGCCAAGATAGTCTTCTAATATGTATGTTGCAGGATTTGTATTTTGAACTCTTGTAATTGTGAAAATTTCTGTAGTCCAATTTGGAGTATAACCTTTTTCAAATGTGTGCTTATATTTGCTTATGCGAACATGATCTCCCACATTAAATTTTGACATTTTATACATTTTCAAATGACTGTATACTGTATTTAGCAGCTTTTCCTCATTTGTTGAGTTGACTTTAATAGGAGCCATTTTAATGGTACGATGAACTTTTCTATTGTATGCATTGAGTAAATCTTTGTATATATCAATCCACTTATATGAACCATTATAACTAAATTCTTTCCACATCATTCCTTTCAATGTTCTATTAAATCGTTCTACTATTGATGCTTTCATAATGCTATATGTTGAGTAGTGATTAATGTTGTATTTATGCATTAATTTTCCAAAGTGTTTGTTGAAAAATTCTTTGCCATCATCTGTTTGTAAGTTTTTTGGTACTCGTCCCAATTCAAAAATATCTTCCATTGCCTTGGTTGTTTCGAGTGCTGTTTTTGTTTTTAGCGGTACTGCCCATGCAAATTTTGAGAATGTGTCAATTACAGTCAACAAAAATCGATAATTTCTATTTTCTTTAGAATAGTTCCCCATTTCAACTAAATCAGCTTGCCAAAGATCATCTATTCCTTTCATTACAACTCTGCGACGCACAAATTGTTTTCGTGCTTGCTTATGGAGTTCATTTACTAAATTTCTTTTTGAAGACATTAAGTTGTTTTTAAAGATTTTTTGCAGAGTGTTGTGATCTGCTTGACGCACTTTCAGCTATTGATACAAACATATAATTTTCTAATCTATAAATTTTCTCATTAAGCTGTTCAATTTGTTCTTCAAAGGATGTTTTAATATGTACAATATCTTTTTCAATTTTATAATTTTCTTCTATATATAATTTTATTTCGCGTTGTAGTTCCTCAATTTGCATTTGAATATCTTCTCGTATTATAGTATTATCCTCCTTAAAGTATGTTAATAATTTCTCTTCTAATTTTTCGATTTGAGTTTGCAAAAACAATTTATTGATAACATCGTTTTCCTCCAGAGCTTTTGCAACATTTTTGATCCTTTTGTTTTGGACATCAATGTTGTTGTTCGTATCCACAAAGAACCCCAGCAGTTTAGGTGCATTTTTCAAAGAAATTGTGCTGCTAGTATCGTTTAAATAGTGTCCAAATTTATCAACAGACATACTCTATTTAGTTTATTAAAGTTAGTGTATTATATTCGCTTCACGTAGTTCTTCAATAATTGATACAATTTCGTTATTGTGATTAGTATGATCTGCACCTTGTGATGCGAGCAGTAGTCGAAGTCTATCTACTAACTCATTTGGATCGTCCCAGTATATATAGTTGGGATTATTGATGTTAACTTGCATCATTCCCTCACCTAAATAGCTACCTTTGGGGTTAGACCCTGTTGATTCAGGTAAATTCTTCTGGTTTTTCTCATCAATAAATTTCTTAATAATATATTTATATTTATATCCTCTAGTACCCTTAATTTGACCATCAGGTTTAAAGTCTCTTCTATATGCATTAGTAGTAATTAAAATCTTTTTATAGATTTCAAGTTCAAATTTATCGTAATTTTTTGGTATTTTATGAAACATTAGAGAAAATAGTCCTGGTGTTAGAGCCCATATTTGACCACCAACTTGTATTTTATCTTCATTCAGTTTTAGGCTACTATCACCAAATTTCCATTCATTATTGTAATCTTTATGTGGGCCATAGTTTGTATCTAACTGATTTCTTCCTTCCAAAACTGATAAATCAGTATAAGTATATTCTGTATTGGAAGTCTGTGAGTAAAAATCATCTTCATCATCATCATCATCATCATCATTTTCAGTATTAACATCATTAAATAAGATGGTATTATCAAAAATTGTCCCTTCTACTAGTTTTTTTGGTGTACTTGTCTCTATCTTGACTGATGGGTTTTCAGGCTTTAAACTTGTATTATTTTCAACTTCTGTCTTGATGTTACTTTCTTCTTTTATACGAATTCTTTTAAAATTTTTAGAACTATTTATGAATTCTTTAAGAGGTTCTGTTATAGGTTTGAATGTATCTCTTAATTGTTCACGTGTATCTATTTCACCAGTTTTTATACTACGAAGCTTTTTCTTCAACACATTTCTTGTCAACACCAACTGTTTTAAAATTTTCTCATCCATGTTTGCTAAGGGCAAATAACAGGTATCAGCAATCAGTTCAGCTTATCAGGACCTGGTCTGGTTTTCAGATCAGCTTTTCAGGACCTGGTCTGGTTTTCAGATCAGCTTATCAGGACCTGGTCTGGTTTTCAGATCAGCTTTTCAGGACCTGGTCTGGTTTTCAGATCAGCTTATCAGGACCTGGTCTGGTTTTCAGATCAGCTTTTCAGGACCTGGTCTGGTTTTCAGATCAGCTTATCAGGACCTGGTCTGGTTTTTAGATCAGCTTATCAGAACCTGGTCTGGTTTTCAGATCAGCTTTTCAGGACCTGGTCTGGTTTTTAGATCAGCTTATCAGGACCTGGTCTGGTTTTCAGATCAGCTTTTCAGGACCTGGTCTGGTTTTCAGATCAGCTTATCAGGACCTGGTCTGGTTTTTAGATCAGGTTATCAGGAGCTGGTCTGGTTTTCAGGTAGCTGGTATAGTTTGGAGATCAGCTTATCAGGTATCGGATGAGGTTATAGCAAATAGATGTATCAAGTTTAAAGTTAGATTAATAACTAAAGTCAATCTTTTATGAGAAGTAGTTTATATAGTTATGAAAAAGTCAAATTGCTTTCTGTAGCGACCATCATTTAATTCATTATCTTTGCTTATCACTAAAAAGCCATATTTATCCTTCCAACATTCTCTACAAATTTCTTGGAACTTTTCGTAACTCATATCGCTGCCAACATGATCCCTATAAACATGCTTCATATTTGTATCATCTTGCTTAAACATTATAATAACATTTGCATTGTCTCTTATTAAATGCTTGGGAATTCTAGTATAAGTTTGACACAAGTAGAATGAATCAATATCCCTATGTCGCCCCATACAAAAATATGTACGTATATTATTCTGCTTTTCACATGCAACATCATCAAATATCATAATTGAATTAGTTTTAGCTTCGTCAGGTGGAATAACTGATTCATTATCGGTGAATGTATAATATCCCATTCCTTTAATTGGTGAAATTAGTTTCTTCAAGTACTCATATTTGGGTTGATAAAGAGATTTTGAGTATAAATAGATGTTTTCAAACTTGAGTCCATTAGGACTTTCTAGTAAGCCGATCATAACATTAGTCTTTCCACAATTTGATGGTCCCACTATTAGAGCACGAATAGAATTTGGTAAGAGGGGGCTATGCTTTATTTTTGAAGTGATGTTCGATGATTCATCAATATTACGAACTAAAATATTTTTATGTTGTTTCACTAACTGCATTTTTGTAACTAAATACATTTCATAAATGTTACCTCTTATTATAGAAAAAATCAGATAATATGGTTATACGATATCAGAAAACGTTTAGTCATAAAAACACCTTCGTTGGAGGAGGTATAGTAGATAAAATAATAAACTCTCTACCTGTTGAACTTCATCTTCCTGGATATCAGTACTGTGGACCTGGAACAAAACTACAAAAACGTTTAAATCGAGGTGATAAAGGAATTAATTTATTGGACTCTGCTTGTAAAGATCACGATATAGCTTATTCGAAAAATAAGGATTTAAGCACTAGACACAAGGCTGATAAAATACTTGAAAATTCAGCTTGGGATCGAGTTTTATCAAAAGATAGTAGTATTGGTGAAAAATCATTTGCCTATATGGTTACTAACGCAATGAAAGCCAAAACAAAATTTGGTATGGGTGTGGAGAAAAAGAAAAATGTTAAAAAGAACAAGCTAAATGATAAAAAACTGTTTAGAACATCAATTAGAGCTGCAACAAAAATACTAAAGAAGGAAACTCAGCAATTAAAATTGCCCGAAAAACTATCAACAAATCATTAAAAGGAAGAAAATCTCAAATTATAGTACCACGTGTAATACGTGTCCCAAAAATTGGTGGGTTTTTGCCTCTAATACCGATTTTAACTGCTCTGGGTGCAATTGGTAGTCTAACAACTGGAGGTGCTGCTATAGCTAAAGCTGTAAATGCAACAAAGAATGCAAAAAATCAACTTGATGAAGCAACTAGACATAATAAAGCGATGGAATCTATTGCAGTTGGAAAGGGACTTTACTTAAAACCATATAAAAAGGGTTATGGTTTAGTTTTCAAAGAGGAATCAAAAAACTATTAGAGATGCTACCCAACAGACCACTATCTGATGAGGACCTAAACCGTTTCTCTATAAATATTCCATATTTTAGAGGAGTTTTCATGTTGAATACTCTACCAAAACGAACAAAGAAAATAGAATGTGGAATAATCAATTTAGACGTATCAACAGGACCTGGTACACATTGGGTAGCATATTATAAAAACAACAATGAAAAAGAATATTTCGACAGCTTTGGAAACTTACAACCTCCTTCGGAAGTAGTCAAATATCTTGGTACAAATATAAAATACAACTATAATCAACATCAGAATTTCAATACATTTACCTGTGGTCATTTATGTCTTAAATTTCTTTATGAAATAACTGAAAATATTAAATAAAAAAGCACAAACATTTATTTTTTACAAAACTGTTTCATGTATTTTTATTTATAATTTAAAATACAAAATTATTATATATTATTGCCAAATTGGAAATTGGGAATTTTGAATTAGAAATTCACTCAGCTCGCTTTCAACAATTAAGCTTTGTTCACCTTCTCTACTTAAGCAATATGATCCGCTCGAGAGCTCTTTAATTTCATCATCGGTTAAAGTATTATATCGCTTTGGGAGGAACATTATGTGGTTTTCCATTTCAACTTTTAGTGTTGGCCCATATTTTGTTGTTACTCTTGACACTTTTCGAATGGTGTATTTAGTTGATGTCTCAAGCTCCTTTATGTGGATTAAGGTTTTATTTTTTAGTGAATTAAATTTTGATGTTAGATTTGTTGTAGACTCCATTTTTTATTTACTTCTACTCACTTTAAATGTTTAACTGAAAATGATCTTAAAAGTAGCGATGATGACTTCTAGAAGGCTAATCGAAAATATTTATGGTGAAATAGTGAATAAGTGGGGGATAGTGATAGACAGAAAGAGATGGTTATAGAGAGAAAAGGGATAGAGAGAGATAGAGTGCTAAAAAAGAAGTATGGAATATAGATGATGGTATAGATATTTTAAATATCAAAAGATAGTACTTTTAAAATTTAAAGAGCAAATTAGTCTTAAAGAAACCTTCAAACAATCATCATTCATTAATTTATCGGCAAATACAATGAGCCAAATTAGACGTACTCTAAACCAATTTTTAAGAGATTTCGAAAGCTTCAGGCTTTTTGATCATTGGGAGATGATCAAATTTTTCGAAAATATGCTAGATGAGAACGAAGAATATGGTATCATGGAAGATGAAGACAATACAGAAGGAGACTTCAAAAGCTGTCCTTGGTATGATCCTGAGTGTGAGGAAGGACCTGATACTTGCAGATGTACAATATATTTTTTGCGCAAAAGTATATTAGAAAATTTAATAATTAGATACTATGAAATGTTTCCATCATTATAATAAAAATAAATAAAATTAAATTAAATTATTCCTTGTTTTGTATTATTTTTTAAAGGATATTTAGGAATCATTTATTCGAATAGAAAATTACAGAAACTTGTATGTAGTGAAAAATATAAGGACTTATCCGATTATCTAAATTGTTTCTCTTTATGAAAATATGAAATTTAATGGAATTTCATAATATTGTGAAATTCAATTTGTTTTGTGCAGAACCTCTCAGGGAAAACAAGACTGTGCATGTTTAAGCGATATGAAAACAAGAATTTGCAAATAAGCAAAAACGAAAGTTTTTTTGATTCAACGAAGTAAAGCCAATAAAGAAATAAACACTTTGGAAAATTAATGCATAAATACAACATTAATCACTACTCAACATATAGCATTATGAAAGCATCAATAGTAGAACGATTTAATAGAACATTGAAAGGAATGATGTGGAAAGAATTTAGTTATAATGGTTCATATAAGTGGATTGATATATACAAAGATTTACTCAATGCATACAATAGAAAAGTTCATCGTACCATTAAAATGGCTCCTATTAAAGTCAACTCAACAAATGAGGAAAAGCTGCTAAATACAGTATACAGTCATTTGAAAATGTATAAAATGTCAAAATTTAATGTGGGAGATCATGTTCGCATAAGCAAATATAAGCACACATTTGAAAAAGGTTATACTCCAAATTGGACTACAGAAATTTTCACAATTACAAGAGTTCAAAATACAAATCCTGCAACATACATATTAGAAGACTATCTTGGCAATCCTATTAAAGGTGGCTTCTATACTGAGGAACTTTCAAAAACTAGATTTCCAAATACAGAAAAGGTTCTTAAAATTAAAGGGAAGGAGGTATATGTTAAATGGCTGGGATTTTCTAATCAACATAATTCTTGGATAAGTAAAGATGAAATATTATAGTTGGAAGAAAAACTAAATTAGAAACAACAACAACATCAATAGCAACAACAACAATAGCATTAATATTAAGAAACTAATGTTAATTTTAAAATGAGAAAAAGTTTTAAATAAAATATGTAAATCATACTTATAAACCATACTGTGTACTAAACATTATTTAATTGTAATCAGACTGTTATAATGTCAATAACACTTACTCTGAGCTCTAACTCATCAGAACTATCTGCTAGTTACTTTCCTCCTATTGAATTACATGGTGCATATGAGTGTGCTCTAACTGATTTTCATTCATACAACAGTATTCCAAATGTAGACACCTACAACAATATGTTTCATATAGGGGAACATATAATTGAAATACCAATTGGATCTTACGAATTAAATAATATAGTTGATTTTATAGAAGAGGAATACAAACGACTCTGCCCAGCAAATAAGATTTTTATTGAAGCCAATAACAATACAATGCAAGTTAAAGTTAATAGTTCCAAGGATCTTGTATATTTTAATAAAGACAATACAATTGGAAAACTTTTAGGATTCAATAGCAAAATCCTAACACCAAACAAATATTATTATTCAGATCTTCCAGTTAATATTTTTAAAGTAAATCTCTTGCGAATTGAAAGTAGTATCGCTATGAACACATATATGAATAACTCGAAATCGCATACACTTCATGAATTTCCGATTAATGTGCCTCCAGGCTATAAAATAGATGAGGTTCCAAGAAATCTTATCTATTTACCTGTAAACACCAGAGAGATAAGTTCACTAGCGCTGCGCGTACTGGATCAACACGGTGATTTAATTAATTTCCGAGGAGAGGAAATTACAATACGAATACATTTAAGGCCAACTAAATAATGCTAATATACAACACAAATACATTGAAAAATATAGCATCAAGAACAACAACAACAACATTAAAGCGACCAGCTCAACAAAAAGCTCTAACAACATCAAATAAAAATTTACTAAAGTCCTTGAATTTTAAATTGAAGACAAAATGAGTTCAATAATAGATGTCTTAGATAAACCCTTGTCTGATGAGAATATAACCAAAAAGGACTATCATACATATGTACCATACTTACAATCTTACAACAATAATGATGAAATTAGAATTTCAATACAAAATCAAGATTTGTATGTGCTACCCAGTGAGAGCTACATTTATGTAGAGGGATTTGTTGTCGATGATAATAAGGCCAAATCTTCTTCTTCTTCTTCTTCGGAGAACTTTTTATTAAAAAACAACTTTGTGGGATATCTATTTGATGAAATTCGCTATGAGCTCAATGGAATTGAAATTGACCATACAAGATATTTAGGAGCCACAAGCACTATAAAAAATTTGGTTTCTCTGTCACCAACAGAAAGCAATGTGATGCAAAATGCTGGATGGAACAAAATTGACGATGTCACTCTTGAAAATGGATTTTTCAATTTTTATGTACCTCTAAAAATGCTTCTAGCATTCGCCGAAGACTACAACAAAGTTATACTAAATGGAAAACATGAATTGATACTCTTGCGCAATAAGAATGATGAAGATCTTGTACGCTCGAGTGTTTCTACTGAAAAAGCTAAACTTACAATTTCACTCATCTCATGGAGAATCCCACATGTACAATTATCCGACTTTAGCAAATTGAATATGATAAAAATTATTAACAATGGTGCTTCTATACCTATGGCATTTCGCAGTTGGGATTGTCATGTTAATCCACAATTAAACACAGGTACTAGCCATATTTGGAATGTTAAACTGGCTGCAAATAGAGAACGCCCCCGTTTTGTATTGATTGCTTTTCAACAAGAAAATAAGTTTGTTCATTGTGATTTGACTAATTTAAAAGTACATTTAAATTCAGTCTCATATCCATATGATGATCTTAACATAAAGTTCAAAAATGAACGATATGCAATTCTATATGATATGTATCTAAGATTCCAACAAAGTTACTATATGAGGGAATCTCAACCGCTTCTATCTGCATCAGAGTTTAAGACAAAAGCTCCTATTATTGTAGTAGATGTCAGTCATCAGAATGAATCACTCAATAATGGACCGATTGATATAAAAATAGCATTTGAAACAGCAACTAATATTGCAGCAAAGACATCAGCTTACTGCATTCTTATTCATGATCGCATAATAGAATATATACCCATCAAAGGACAAGTTCGAAAAGTCTTATAAATTGAGTAATATGGAAAATAACACAATTTTTATAGACGTACAAGGTTTCAAAAGTAATTCAAATGATTTCATCGCAAAAGAAGTAGCGATTGTTTTCAACAATTATGAATATAACAATTTCATTATAAAACCACCTTTTGATTTTAAATGCTTATCAATAAAAAAGCAAAGAGAAGCAAAGTGGCTAACGAAAAACTATCATCACCTCAGCTGGACTGCTGGATCAGTTTCTTTTGAAAGCGTTTGCAATTTTTTAAAAGCCAACGCAAGATGTTCTAAAATTTATGTAAAAGGTGAAGAGAAAAGACGATGGTTGGAAAAAATTTTATGCCGAAAAATTTTTAACGTTGAGGATATAGGCTGTATCAACTTTAAACAAATGGAGATTAAGTATCCAGAATATTTTTATTGTAATTATCATAAACTTGGTGTTTGCGCATTAAAAAATGCTATTTTACTAACAAAAGAAATATCTTGCTTTAAATGAATTTTTACACTCTTTAAAATATTAATGTATGTATTATTATAAAATTTTAAAAAACTTTAAACAATAAATGTATAGAAAAATAAAAAATCTACAAGTGTTTTCTTATTTCAAAAACAAACTACATAAAGGAAAGAGAAGGAAGTGGGAAGGAGGAGGAGAAGTTAGCATTTTTGGTAACTTGCAAATTTTTACTTTTTGTTTCTCTGCTTATGACTGTAGTTAGTTGAAACTTGCTGCCTTAAAATAATCGCAGCCAAAGAAAATGATTACGTTGCAAAATATAAATGTATTCTACACAGCCACAAAATATTCCACGCACAAGTTCTTTCGATCGCACATACATACATACATACATACAAACATCATACACACATACATACATACATACATACATACATACATGCATGCATGCATCATACACACATACATACCTACATACAAATATATTTCTTAAACAAATAAACAGAATATAAGCTTACCAGCGACAAACAAGCTGGACCCCCCACACACAAGCATTAGGGGGTTCACATACATGAGAACGTTTTATAAATAAATAAAATAATTTATGTAATTATTTTATTCATTTATTTAATTATTTTATTTTATAAGAATTTATTAGCGTGAGGAAATCACACAAGCACATTCCCATGATTCATATGAAACCATATGACCTAGTAGTCATCAAACCTTCTTTCTCTGATATTACTGATATAGTATTACGATAACAAATTTCTACAGTATGGCAACACTGGGAGCATTAGAAAATAATAATCATGTTTTGCCGTCGGCATTTGAAAAAAATAATAATCATGTTTTGCCGTCGGCATTAGGAAAAATTATCATGCATTGACGTAGGCATTAGGAAAAATTATCATGTATTGCCGTCGGCATTTGAAAATAATTATGTATTGCCGTAGGCATTAGGAAATAATTATGTATTGCCGTAGGCATTAGGAAAAATAAGTATGTATTGCCGTCGGCATTAGGAAAAAAAAATAATCATGTATTGCCGTCGGCATTTGAAAAAAATAATCATGTTTTGCCGTCGGCATTAGGAAAAATAAGTATGTATTGCCGTAGGCATTAGGAAAAATAAGTATGTATTGCCGTCGGCATTTGAAAAAAATAATCATGTTTTGCCGTCGGCATTAGGAAAAATTAATAAACATGTTTTGCCGTAGACATTAGGAAAAATTAATAATCACTATTTCAACATTGGTATTAGAAAAAATCATTTTCATGATTTTCCCGTCGGCATTTGAAAATAATTATGTATTGCCGTAGGCATTAGGAAAAATTATCATGCATGCCGTAGGCATTAGGAAAAAGACAGACTTATTGAACCACCCTCGAAAAATATTTAAAGGACTTATCGAACCACCCTCGTAGGTATCAAATTTCAAGAATTTTAAAATTTTCAAATTTTAATTACCCAAATTTAACAATTTCAGCAACAATTTAACAATTTTAATTGCCACAGGAACCCCAATTCACAACTACTTCTGGGAGTTATAAGACGCGATCCCCAAAACGTACACACAAAAAAAAAAGTTCATAACAATTATGAATATTTTATGAAAAATTTGCCAATGAACGTTTTTGGTGTTTCTTAGGAACTTTTTCATAATATCAATGAAAAAGTTAATAAAAACAAAAAATAGTGGGAAAATATTTATGAGCAATATTTATGAAATATTTATGAAAAATACAAAAATAAATGAAAAAATTCTTTACATGAATGAAATATTTCATATAAAATTTCCCAATGCTCAAATCCTAGTATTTATGAACTATTTCGTAAATATGAAAAATACTGTTTTATTTGTACATAGTATAAATGAAAATGCATCACGGATTTTTATGAAAAGTTTCATAATATGTATGAACTTTTATGTTTTTATTTTATGAATGTTTAGCTATTATACATATAATTTTAAGAATTTTATGAAAAGTTGCATAATATAAATGAACGTTTGGGTTTTTATTTTAAGTTTTTACCCCTATGCATATAATTTTAAGTATATAAAATTCTTAAAGAAAAGTTGCATATAAATTACATTTTTTATACATGGTTTTTAAGTATCAAGTACTTTAATAAGTCTTTCAGATTATAGTTATATAAATAAATTCATATATTGTTTGTTTTAAAAATAATTGAAATTAAATTTAGTATACATATAGTATGTGTTAGTTTATAAAACTATGACTTCAATTCATTACATAGTGTAGAAACTTTAATATTGGCTTTGGAATTGTGCATTTTGTAAAAAAAGTGTTCAATAACAATCCAAAAAAATGAAGCTTCTTCGGGATATTTTAAATCAAAAACAAAAAATATTTTAAAGCATACATCCATGATACAATTATAACAGGTACATGCACAAGCCCAGCCTGTTAATGTATACAATTCAAATAGTTGTCAAACTTTGTTTACAAGCTGCGAAAATGTTAGTGTATGTGTGTGAATAAAATGATTACAGTGTTGCCAATGAATTTACACATCGCTGTGTCTCCAATTACACATCGAAGAAAATTACACTACACATCTTTTGTGTAGGTTAAAATTAAAACAAAAATAAATAAAAATAGAACCCAAAGTAGAATTACACACAGATTATACAAGAATTTAATTAAATGGCCTACACATGTGGGTAGAAATTACACACTGTCTAACTACACACAGATTGGCAACACTGAATAACTATAATCATGCAGGAATACCGCGTCTGCAATTGTACTTTAGTTACCTTGTAATTGTTATTTTTAAAAACAAAAGGCATCTATTTCTGACAATTATTCGTTTGTTTATACCAACAAAATGAATGTGTTTTTTGGTATTGTAATTTTGTTGTAGTCGTGCATGTACCTAGTATAATTGTACCATGCATACATCTAAAGCATGTATAATATACATATATATATATAATATAATATATATATATCATACAATTTTATACCATTAGTTTCTGTTAAAATCTGATCTGTTTAAAAATTTTTTAATTTCAAAGAAAAACTTCATAAATATTGGAAGTTTTTTCATATATTGGTATTAAAAAAAAAACATTATCAAACCGGTTTGTAAAATATTATGAACATTTTCATATTTATAATGAATAGGTACATACATATAATTTACAACTTATGTATGTCTTGAAAATGGTGAATTATATCATAGGATTTATGTATTTCTTATATAAATAATATGAGCTTTTTATATATTTTTTAAGAAATTAAGTATTAAATCATAGAAATATTTCATAATATTTATGAATTTGATTTAACAAAATGTAGGGAATTAAAAAAGAAAATTTAATTTAAGAAATATTAATACTGTTTATGAAAATGTTCATTATATTTATGAACAGTTCATTTTTATGAATATAATTCATAGCATTTAAGACTAAATTCATAATTAAATAGTGGGTACCCAGCTAAAAAAAAATATGTATGGATCATATATGACATCCCATATATGGTTCGGATCCGAAAAATGAGGGTATATGGACATATATGATAATATATGTATATTCATGCATTTTCATACATTTAATTATGTGTAAATATTCGCTATACAGTATGCGCAAAGTTCATATTCATACTTCCTTGATTCAAAAAAAGCATTGCTTGCAATAAATAATATGTATTACTAAAATTACTTTAAGAAGTTGAAAAGGGGCGTTGTATTTATTTAATGAAACATTTCTTTGGACAAAATAATTAAAAGCGAACTAAAAGATATTATATTTATCATTTTAAGAAAACAGTGAATCGATTATTAAAAAAACACAAAACTCATATTCATACACCAAATTTAATTAAAGAAAGCAGATTAAAAACTAATGCAATTAATTATAAAATAAAAAATACTCCGATTTTATACTAACACTAGTTTTCAATATAATTTTTTGCAGTAATATGAACTTTGGTTCGTAAAAATATCTAGAGTATCCGTTATTTTCTACAAATTTAGTGACAGAATTATCAATTTGATTATTTGATTTATTAAATAGGGCCACAATGTAAAAAATCATACAATTGTTTTTTTTTTTTTTTTTAACAAAAGTTTTTATTTTTTAAGCGCATCTAAACTTTGCATACCGCATGTATTTTCTAATAGATTTCCAATCCACCAGTGATAAAAAAAGAGAGAAAAAGATCGAATTAATAAAATGCAAGCTTTTTTGATTGCAAAAACGATCTTATGTGAGATATCATGTATGCAACCATTGTTTATATGGCTCCATATATTAAATCTTATTTCTATATATGGATCCACATATGAAGAGCTTCATAATTAAATTTCCATATATGAGCTCATATGTTATAATACATTTCATATATTAGTCCTATTATGAATACAATTTTAGCGAATTTTGCTTAAACAATATTTGAAACGCGGTTTAAAATTTTTATGAATACGGCTGTAACTATTTAGAAAAAATCGAATAATTAGGAAATATAACCCTATCAGACGGTATAGGTCGCTTTTTTTGGCACGCGGCCGGGTTTAGGAGGTATAGCCCAAAAAGAGAGCGAAAATTTGTTTGGAAAATGGTTGTTCAAAAATTTTGTTCGAAACACTATGTAGGAATAATCGAGGGTGAAAAATATAGCCCTTTTCACGCCCTATTAGAAGGTATAGGTCGTTTTTTTTAGCAAATGGCCGCATTTGAGAGTTATATCTCAAAAAGTGAGCAAAAATTGGTTTCGAAAAGTTTTTCAAAAATTTTGTTCGAAACACTAACGGCCTTATTTATAGAACTTATTAAGGCTTTTTAAGAAAAAGTTTTGTATGGAAATTTGTGTTAAAAACCCTTTATAAAGCCGTAAAAATTTTTATAAATGAGGCTGTAACTATTAAGGAAAAATCGAATAATGAGGAAATATAACCCTTTTTATGTCCTATCAGACGGTATAGGTCACTTTTTGGCATGCGGCCAGGTTTTGGAGTTATAGCAAAAAAAAGTGAGCAAAAATTTGTTTCGAAAACGTTCGTTCAAAAATTTTTTTTCGAAACATCTAGGAAAAATCAAATGATGAGAAAATATAGCCCTTTTTACGCCATATCAAACGTTATAGGACGTTTTTTGACACACGGCCGAGTTTGGAAGTTATAGCTCAAAAAGTGAGCGAAAATTTGTTTCGAAAACACTTGTTCAAAAATGTTGTTCGAAACAGTTAAAACACGAAAACACAAAATATCATAAATAGGCCTTGTGTTGGGTAAACTGTTGGTTTTAAGAAATTGAATGTGCACACCCTGTAAAATTTGTAGTTAGAGTGCGATGTAAGAAATTTTAATCCCCCATATTTTCGTAAAACTTGAAGTTTGTAGTGTGTAACTTTTGAAGATCAAAAGGGATCAAAAAAAATTCAAACCCTCCAGAGAAAGACGAAATTGTAGTCCTTAAGTGTATATATACTTTTGCACCATTCACGACCCGCCTGTGGAACACTTTTTTTATTTTAATGACAATACTCAAACATTGCAAAGAAATATTTGTACCAAATTGCTAGAAAATCTATATTAGAAATCACTTAAATGCCATTCTACCTGAAAAAAATAAAAATAACAATAGCAAACTTATTTTTATTTACATAATTTTGAATTAAAAAAAGAGATTAATATTTAAAATCGAATACGGCTAACTCCAAATAAACAATCATAAGTACAAATCGCAGGTAGCAAGACGTATTATGTTGATTGTTTTCCTGCAATTTTGTATAGTTAATTGATTTTTGAATATTAGGTTAGGTAGACAGGTTGCTGGGAAGATATATGTAGCTATAAAATCACGTTCATTTCGAAATTCTTTTCATGCTTACTTGAAAGAAATTAAACAAGGAAAGAGAGGGAGCGAGAGGAGGAGTTAATTTTATTCGAAAATTGTTAAATTCTCAATTTTTCTAGGTAACCTAGATTAGCTTTAAAAATGTTGTAAGGACAATAATTTGGTAATAAAATTTGATTCTGAAAGATTGATGTTTTTGTGCAAATTTTACTTTATAGCGTTTTAGCAAATACATGTCGTGTGTCTTAGATATAAAGAATTGACTGCTGAATATTTTAAAAATAAAAATGAGGAAGATGTTCTAAGCCACATTCATAAACTTAAATTTTTACAACAGTGAAACAGAATTAGACTTACAAAACTAAGTATCTACTTTTGTCAAAAATTTTAAAAAACGCTACAAGGAAGCTGATTGGAGTAAAAGTAAATTAAATATGTGCTTTGCAAAATGGTTACAGGGTGAACTTTCTATCAAAATAACTTCTGAAACTACAAGTTAAAACTGTGGAGGAAGACCACAAAAATCGCTTGATAAGCGCAGCGATAGATCTAAGAGGCGAAAACTGAAGAATATAAATAAAGAAATCGGCTGTGAAATCATTAAAGATAGTTTGCTTTACCAATTGCGATCACAAAAACAACTAACGAAAATAGACATCGTTTAAAAAGTTATTTCCGCTAGTCCAGTGAGAAAAAAACGGATCCTTAAAAGCATTCCAACACCAAACGAGGAAAAACAGTTCACAAATGAGGAATCGCTTGCATTATTTCTGGATTTGAAGTTAACAAAACAGCAGTATGCTCATTTCAGATTGCGTGCGATCGAAAAAGGCTCAAATTTATACCCATCGTATCATCACATAATTGCAGCTAAAACGAACTGTTGGCCTTCAAAGGAATTTATTGCAATCACACCAATTTCTGCAGAGGTACAACTACAAGCTCTACTTGATCATACAGCGGAACGGTTTCTACAATAATTTAAAGGAAGTGAGTTGAAGAAATATGGAAAATGCAAGTTAACTCTTTTTTGTAAATGGGAATGCGATGGATTTTCTGGACAAAAGCAATATAAAAAATGTTTATGTGAAGATACTTCGGACACAGATCTATTCATGGTGTCATTTGTACCATTGCAATTAATAAAGAACTTAGGAGAGTCAGAACCTTCGACCAGTACAATGCAAACAAAGTACATTTGGAAAAATCAAACACCATCCTCTACTAAATACTGCAGACCGATAAAATTTGAATTTAAAAAGGAAACTCATGATACCATTAAGAATGAATTTAGTGATATTGGAGCTCAAATTTCAACACTACAGCCATTAGAATTAGAGATAGATGGACAGACTATTAAAATATACTACCAATTAGTGCTGTCAATGATAGATGGAAAAATTGCCCAGGCTTTGACTGACACAAATGCCTCATCCAGCTATCTTATATGCAAAGCAACATATATGTTCAAGATGAATTTTTCAAACATGGGTTGATTATAGATCAACCAAAACAAGGATCAGGCAATGCAAATGATGACAATACCGCAAGAAGGTTCTTTTTAGATCTCGAAACTACATCTAATATAACAGGTGTTGATATAGACCTTATTTCAAGATTTAAAATAATTATTGAAGCACTTGCATGTAACGAGCAAACTAATGCTAGGTGATTATACCAGGGAAACCGCTAATATATATATACATCCAAATACCCATGGCGAATTATGTCTGCAACTGTGCACAAGGTTCTTTATCATGGAGAAGATGTCATTAAGCACCATATACTACCGATTTATCAGAGGAAGTCCAGGAAAAAAGAAATAAAGATTACAGATTTTACAGAGAACATAATGCCAGAAAAATTCCACGAAGTTCTACAAATGAAGATTTATTTAATATATTATTGGCAACGTCTGATCCCTTCACCTCTAGCATTCGAAATCAATGGAAATTGGATCATTCGGACTTGCATGCCGAAGCTAAAGAACTGCTACACGACAGAAGTAATACAGAGATGAATATGGAATATTTACAAACAATATTCCAGCCGAATGAATAATAATTACAATTTGCATTTACTATTATTTGAGTGAAATAAACCAGAGTTCAGAAAATACACACATCGTACGTACAATGTACTGTTCAAAAGCAACCAACACACGTTTTTATTTTCATATCAATTATGTGTGTTTTTAAAATTTGTACGCAGCCGCACACAATCATGAATGTGTTTGATTTTAATATTTGGTTGCGTACACGTACATGAGTAGTGCACGTGTTGTTATATCGGAACACACTTGAACTACACATGTTCAAGTGTAGCTATAATTTGAGTTCGAGTTCATGTACATCGAATAAAAGTACATGTACTTTAAGTTCGTGTATGTACAATGTACAGTGTACATGTACGGCAAAAAAGTACTTTAATAAAGCCAAGATCGAATATTCGTGTTCTGCTAAAAATGCTAATTGCCGCATTAGAAAAATATTTTAGGTTATTTCGTATTTATATGACAAATTTTCCATAGAAATACCTACATATGTCAAATAAGCTCTAAATAAAACTTTTATATTTTTTAAATTAGTATGTGAAAATTAGGGACATACCTTGGGAAGTGGATGGTAAGTTTTACCCTTCTTAATTTTCCATATATGTTTTAATAGAAATTAGTTTTATTTAGATATTTTTCTTTAAATTAAAAAGGCAACATTTTCAATTCAGAAAGAAATAAACTATCGATAAAAAAAGTTTAATAAAGTGAAACAGAACAGGCAATTGATTATACTGGCATTTGAAAAGCACTTCTGAATTAAAAGCAAAAATTATTTAAAAGCTTAAATGCAATTTTTTCGAAGCCAAAAGTATAGAGTTAATTAAAATTAAAGACATAACAAAACGAAAATATACATAATTGTAGGAACTGCGGGTCAACCTTTTACTCGAATTTTAATTCATTTCAATATATATTTGCACATTACACGTATTTACGTAAGCCTACATTACACGGCATTGCAAAGCCACATGTGTATGTAGCGATGACGTCACGAGAATTTTCAGCATGTTCGTTGCATTTTCTAAAATTACTAGTATTTTTGTTCCAAAATACATATTTGGCACATGTAACCGAATCGAAGACATTTTCTGGGGCAGCTCGTCTGTAAGCATGTTAATATAAGTAGTAGGGAATTGGGGCTCCCACCGCAATTAAAATTGTTAAATTGTTGCTGAAATTGTTAAATTTGGGTAATTAAAATTTGAAAACTTTAAAATTCTTGAAATTTGATACCTACGAGGGTGGTTCAATAAGTTCTTTAAATATTTTTCGAGGGTGGTTCAATAAGTCACTCTTATTTTTGTAACATAAGAAGTTTTTGTTTACATTAAGTCTATGTCTGTCTGTCTGCCTGACCGTGGAAATTTGTGTGTGGAATATTTTGTGGGGGTGGATTTAGGGATTTCATAAGATTAAGATTTCATATATATATATATATATATATATATATATATATATATATATATATATATATATATATATATGAAATCTTAATCTTATGAAATCCCTAAATCCACCCCCACAAAATATTCCACACACAAATTTCCACGGTCAGGCAGACAGACAGACATAGACTTAATGTAAACAAAAACTTCTTATGTTACAAAAATAAGAGTGACTTATTGAACCACCCTCGAAAAATATTTAAAGAACTTATTGAACCACCCTCGTAGGTATCAAATTTCAAGAATTTTAAAGTTTTCAAATTTTAATTACCCAAATTTAACAATTTCAGCAACAATTTAACAATTTTAATTGCGGTGGGAGCCCCAATTCCCTACTACTTATATTAACATGCTTACAGACGAGCTGCCCCAGAAAATGTCTTCGATTCGGTTACATGTGCCAAATATGTATTTTGGAACAAAAATACTAGTAATTTTAGAAAATGCAACGAACATGCTGAAAATTCTCGTGACGTCATCGCTACATACACATGTGGCTTTGCAATGCCGTGTAATGTAGGCTTAAGTAAATACGTGTAATGTGCAAATATATATTGAAATGAATTAAAATTCGAGTAAAAGGTTGACCCGCAGTTCCTACAATTATGTATATTTTCGTTTTGTTATGTCTTTAATTTTAATTAACTCTATACTTTTGGCTTCGAAAAAATTGCATTTAAGCTTTTAAATAATTTTTGCTTTTAATTCAGAAGTGCTTTTCAAATGCCAGTATAATCAATTGCCTGTTCTGTTTCACTTTATTAAACTTTTTTTATCGATAGTTTATTTCTTTCTGAATTGAAAATGTTGCCTTTTTAATTTAAAGAAAAATATCTAAATAAAACTAATTTCTATTAAAACATATATGGAAAATTAAGAAGGGTAAAACTTACCATCCACTTCCCAAGGTATGTCCCTAATTTTCACATACTAATTTAAAAAATATAAAAGTTTTATTTAGAGCTTATTTGACATATGTAGGTATTTCTATGGAAAATTTGTCATATAAATACGAAATAACCTAAAATATTTTTCTAATGCGGCAATTAGCATTTTTAGCAGAACACGAATATTCGATCTTGGCTTTATTAAAGTACTTTTTTGCCGTACATGTACACTGTACATTGTACATACACGAACTTAAAGTACATGTACTTTTATTCGATGTACATGAACTCGAACTCAAATTATAGCTACACTTGAACATGTGTAGTTCAAGTGTGTTCCGATATAACAACACGTGCACTACTCATGTACGTGTACGCAACCAAATATTAAAATCAAACACATTCATGATTGTGTGCGGCTGCGTACAAATTTTAAAAACACACATAATTGATATGAAAATAAAAACGTGTGTTGGTTGCTTTTGAACAGTACATTGTACGTACGATGTGTGTATTTTCTGAACTCTGGTTTATTTCACTCAAATAATAGTAAATGCAAATTGTAATTATTATTCATTCGGCTGGAATATTGTTTGTAAATATTCCATATTCATCTCTGTATTACTTCTGTCGTGTAGCAGTTCTTTAGCTTCGGCATGCAAGTCCGAATGATCCAATTTCCATTGATTTCGAATGCTAGAGGTGAAGGGATCAGACGTTGCCAATAATATATTAAATAAATCTTCATTTGTAGAACTTCGTGGAATTTTTCTGGCATTATGTTCTCTGTAAAATCTGTAATCTTTATTTCTTTTTTCCTGGACTTCCTCTGATAAATCGGTAGTATATGGTGCTTAATGACATCTTCTCCATGATAAAGAACCTTGTGCACAGTTGCAGACATAATTCGCCATGGGTATTTGGATGTATATATATATTAGCGGTTTCCCTGGTATAATCACCTAGCATTAGTTTGCTCGTTACATGCAAGTGCTTCAATAATTATTTTAAATCTTGAAATAAGGTCTATATCAACACCTGTTATATTAGATGTAGTTTCGAGATCTAAAAAGAACCTTCTTGCGGTATTGTCATCATTTGCATTGCCTGATCCTTGTTTTGGTTGATCTATAATCAACCCATGTTTGAAAAATTCATCTTGAACATATATGTTGCTTTGCATATAAGATAGCTGGATGAGGCATTTGTGTCAGTCAAAGCCTGGGCAATTTTTCCATCTATCATTGACAGCACTAATTGGTAGTATATTTTAATAGTCTGTCCATCTATCTCTAATTCTAATGGCTGTAGTGTTGAAATTTGAGCTCCAATATCACTAAATTCATTCTTAATGGTATCATGAGTTTCCTTTTTAAATTCAAATTTTATCGGTCTGCAGTATTTAGTAGAGGATGGTGTTTGATTTTTCCAAATGTACTTTGTTTGCATTGTACTGGTCGAAGGTTCTGACTCTCCTAAGTTCTTTATTAATTGCAATGGTACAAATGACACCATGAATAGATCTGTGTCCGAAGTATCTTCACATAAACATTTTTTATATTGCTTTTGTCCAGAAAATCCATCGCATTCCCATTTACAAAAAAGAGTTAACTTGCATTTTCCATATTTCTTCAACTCACTTCCTTTAAATGATTGTAGAAACCGTTCCGCTGTATGATCAAGTAGAGCTTGTAGTTGTACCTCTGCAGAAATTGGTGTGATTGCAATAAATTCCTTTGAAGGCCAACAGTTCGTTTTAGCTGCAATTATGTGATGATACGATGGGTATAAATTTGAGCCTTTTTCGATCGCACGCAATCTGAAATGAGCATACTGCTGTTTTGTTAACTTCAAATCCAGAAATAATGCAAGCGATTCCTCATTTGTGAACTGTTTTTCCTCGTTTGGTGTTGGAATGCTTTTAAGGATCCGTTTTTTTCTCACTGGACTAGCGGAAATAACTTTTTAAACGATGTCTATTTTCGTTAGTTGTTTTTGTGATCGCAATTGGTAAAGCAAACTATCTTTAATGATTTCACAGCCGATTTCTTTATTTATATTCTTCAGTTTTCGCCTCTTAGATCTATCGCTGCGCTTATCAAGCGATTTTTGTGGTCTTCCTCCACAGTTTTAACTTGTAGTTTCAGAAGTTATTTTGATAGAAAGTTCACCCTGTAACCATTTTGCAAAGCACATATTTAATTTACTTTTACTCCAATCAGCTTCCTTGTAGCGTTTTTTAAAATTTTTGACAAAAGTAGATACTTAGTTTTGTAAGTCTAATTCTGTTTCACTGTTGTAAAAATTTAAGTTTATGAATGTGGCTTAGAACATCTTCCTCATTTTTATTTTTAAAATATTCAGCAGTCAATTCTTTATATCTAAGACACACGACATGTATTTGCTAAAACGCTATAAAGTAAAATTTGCACAAAAACATCAATCTTTCAGAATCAAATTTTATTACCAAATTATTGTCCTTACAACATTTTTAAAGCTAATCTAGGTTACCTAGAAAAATTGAGAATTTAACAATTTTCGAATAAAATTAACTCCTCCTCTCGCTCCCTCTCTTTCCTTGTTTAATTTCTTTCAAGTAAGCATGAAAAGAATTTGTAACATAAGAAGTTTTTGTTTACATTAAGTCTATGTCTGTCTGTCTGCCTGACCGTGGAAATTTGTGTGTGGAATATTTTGTGGGGGTGGATTTAGGGATTTCATAAGATTAAGATTTCATATATATATATATATATATATATATATATATATATATATATATATATATATATATATATATATATATATATATATATATATATATGCCGATGGGAAAATCATGAAAATGATTTTTCCTAATACCAATGGGGGAATTGTGAATATGATTTTTCCTAATGCCGACGGCAATACATACTTATTTTTCTTAATGCCTACGGCAATACATAATGATTTTCAAATGCCGACGGCAATACATGATTATTATTTTTTTCAAATGCCGACGGCAAAACATGAATATAATTTTTTCAAATGCCGACGGCAAAACATGATTATTATTTTCTAATGCTCCCAGCGTTGCCAGACTGTAGAAATTTGTTATCATAATACTATATCAGTAATATCAGGGAAAATAGATTTGATGACTACTAGGCGGTTCTCATATAAATCGTGGGAATGTGCTTGTGTGATTTCCTCACGCTAATAAATTGTTTATAAATAAAATAATTAAATAAATTAATAAAATAATTAAATAAATTATTTTATTTATTTATAAAACGTTCTCATGTATGTGAACGCCCCTAATGCTTGTGTGTGGGGTGTCCAGCTTGTTTGTCGCTGGTTAACTGTATATTCTGTTTATTTGTTTAAGAAATATATTTGTATGTATGTATGTATGTATGTATGTATGTATGTATGTGTGTATGATGTTTGTATGTATGTATGTATGTGCGATCGAAGAAACTTGTGCGTGGAATATTTTGTGGCTGTGTAGAATACATTTATATTTTGCAACGTAATCATTTTCTTTGTTTGCGATTATTTTAAAGCAGCAAAGTTTCAACTAACTACAGTCATAAGCAGAGAAACAAAAATTAAAAATTTGCAAGTTAGCAAAAAAAGCTAACTTCTCCTCCTCCTTCCCACTTCATTCTCTTTCCTTTATGTAGTTTGTATTTGAAATAAGAAAACACTTGTAGATTTTTTATTTTTCTATACATTTATTATTTAAAATTTTATAATAATACATACATTAATATTTTAAAGAGTGAAAAAGTTCATTTAAAGCAAGATATTTCTTTTGTTAGTAAAATAGCATTTTTTAATGTGCAAACATCAAGTTTATGATAATTACAATAAAAATATTCTGGATACTTAAGGCCCAACTATAATATGAATAAGCTGGCTTAAGCTAATGTCAGAATTGAACGATAAGTCTGTCAAATGCTTAAACAATTCAGATGTGACTTTTAGGTGGCCATAATGTACTTACATGCACTTAAGTATTCTTTAGCCACAGCTGCACATCTAGGTATTGTCAACAATTTTGTAGTAATTTTGTTTCTTCTCATAACTCCTAAATCAATGCAATTCAATCAAACTAACTTGAAAGAATGTTCTAATCTATTAGAAATTCACATATAAATATATCCATCACCTTATTACTTGTTTTATTTGTTTTGCCTACCAAAAAGTACAACAGTGAATATACATAAGTAAATACATGTGTATATGTGTATTGTAAAACAAACAATGAAAATAAAAGTTTTGCTGTATTTTCCGAGTTTAAAATAAGAAACAATAAAAAAGTATTTAAAATCAATGAATATTTTCTGCTGCTGCTTGTTTGAGTTTAAAAAATGCACAAACAGTTGTTTCCTTACGGAATGTGCGTTCAGTTTGGCACTTTACTTAAGCAAATGACATTTGACGAAACTTGACGAATAGTTTGTTAAGTACATTATAGTTTGCCACATACGTTTTATATGTAACCGCACAGTTGCTTAAGCTAGCTTATTCATATTATAGTTGGGCCTTTAATCTCCATTTGTTTAAAGTTGATACAGCCTATATCCTCAACGTTAAAAATTTTTCGGCATAAAATTTTTTCCAACCATCGTCTTTTCTCTTCTCCTTTTACATAAATTTTAGAACATCTTGCGTTGGCTTTTAAAAAATTGCAAACGCTTTCAAAAGAAACTGATCCAGCAGTCCAGCTGAGGTGATGATAGTTTTTCGTTAGCCACTTTGCTTCTCTTTGCTTTTTTATTGATAAGCATTTAAAATCAAAAGGTGGTTTTATAATGAAATTGTTATATTCATAATTGTTGAAAACAATCGCTACTTCTTTTGCGATGAAATCATTTGAATTACTTTTGAAACCTTGTACGTCTATAAAAATTGTGTTATTTTCCATATTACTCAATTTATAAGACTTTTCGAACTTGTCCTTTGATGGGTATATATTCTATTATGCGATCATGAATAAGAATGCAGTAAGCTGATGTCTTTGCTGCAATATTAGTTGCTGTTTCAAATGCTATTTTTATATCAATCGGTCCATTATTGAGTGATTCATTCTGATGACTGACATCTACTACAATAATAGGAGCTTTTGTCTTAAACTCTGATGCAGATAGAAGCGGTTGAGATTCTTTCATATAGTAGCTTTGTTGGAATCTTAGATACATATCATATAGAATTGCATATTGTTCATTTTTGAACTTTATGTTAAGATCATCATATGGATATGAGACTGAATTTAAATGTACTTTTAAGTTAGTCAAATCACAATGAACAAACTTATTTTCTTGTTGAAAAGCAATCAGTAGAAAACGGGGGCGTTCTCTATTTGCAGCCAGTTTAACATTCCAGATATGGCTAGTACCTGTGTTTAATTGTGGATTAACATGACAATCCCAATTGCAAAATGCCATAGGTATAGAAGCACCATTGTTAATAATTTTTATCATATTCAATTTGCTAAAGTCGGATAATTGTACATGTGGGATTCTCCATAAGATGAGTGAAATTGTAAGTTTAGCTTTTTCAGTAGAAACACTCGAGCGTACAAGATCTTCATCATTCTTATTGCGCAAGAGTATCAATTCATGTTTTCCGTTTAGTATAACTTTGTTGTAGTCTTCGGCGAATCCTAGAAGCATTTTTCGAGGTACATAAAAATTGAAAAATCCATTTTCAAGAGTGACATCGTCAATTTTGTTCCATCCAGCATTTTGCATCACATTGCTTTCTGTTGGTGACAGAGAAACCAAATTTTTTATAGTGCTTGTGGCTCCTAAATATCTTGTATGGTCAATTTCAATTCCATTGAGCTCATAGCGAATTTCATCAAATAGATATGCCACAAAGTTGTTTTTTAATAAAAAGTTCTCCGAAGAAGAAGAAGAAGATTTGGCCTTATTATCATCGACAACAAATCCCTCTACATAAATATAGCTCTCACTGGGTAGCACATACAAATCTTGATTTTGTATTGAAATTCTAATTTCATCATTATTGTTGTAAGATTGTAAGTATGGTACATATGTATGATAGTCCTTTTTGATTATATTCTCATCAGACAAGGGTTTATCTAAGACATCTATTATTGAACTCATTTTGTCTTCAATTTAAAATTCAAGGACTTTAGAAAATTTTTATTTGATGTTGTTAGAGCTTTTTGTTGAGCTGGTCGCTTTAATGTTGTTGTTGTTGTTCTTGGTGCTATATTTTTCAATGTATTTGTGTTGTATATTAGCATTATTTAGTTGGCCTTAAATGTATTCGTATTGTAATTTCCTCTCCTCGGAAATTAATTAAATCACCGTGTTGATCCAGTACGCGCAGCGCTAGTGAGCTTATCTCTCTGGTGTTTACAGGTAAATAGATAAGATTTCTTGGAACCTCATCTATTTTATAGCCTGGAGGCACATTAATCGGAAATTCATGAAGTGTATGCGATTTCGAGTTATTCATATATGTGTTTATAGCGATACTACTTTCAATTCGCAAGAGATTCACTTTAAAAATATTAACTGGAAGATCTGAATAATAAAATTTGTTTGGTGTTAGTATTTTGGTATTGAATCCTAAAAGTTTTCCAATTGTATTGTCTTTATTAAAATATACAGGATCCTTGGAACTATTAACTTTAACTTGCATTGTATTGTTATTGGCTTCAATAAAAATCTTATTTGCTGGGCAGAGTCGTTTGTATTCCTCTTCTGTAAAATCAACTATATCATTTAATTCGTAAGATCCAATTGGTATTTCAATTTTATGTCCCCCTATATGAAACATATTGTTGTAGGTGTCTACATTTGGAATACTGTTGTATGAATGAAAATCAGTTAGAGCACACTCATATGCACCATGTAATTCAATAGGAGGAAAGTAACTAGCAGATAGTTCTGATGAGTTAGAGCTCAGAGTAAGTGTTATTGACATTATAACAGTCTGATTACAATTAAATAATGTTTATAGTACACAGTATGGTTTATAAGTATGATTTACATATTTTATTTCAAATTTGTTCTTATTTTAAAATTAACATTATTTTCTTAATATTAATTCTATTGTTGTTGTTGCTATTAATGTTGTTGTTGTTTCTAATTTAGTTTTTCTTCCAACTATAATATTTCATCTTTACTTATCCAAGAATTGTGTTGATTAGAAAATCCCAGCCATTTAACATATACCTCCTTCCCTTTAATTATAAGAACCTTTTCAACTAGATATGTATTTGGAAATCTAGTTTTTGAAAGTTCCTCAGTATAGAAGCCACCTTTAATAGGATTGCCAAGATAGTCTTCTAATATGTATGTTGCAGGATTTGTATTTTGAACTCTTGTAATTGTGAAAATTTCTGTAGTCCAATTTGGAGTATAACCTTTTTCAAATGTGTGCTTATATTTGCTTATGCGAACATGATCTCCCACATTAAATTTCGACATTTTATACATTTTCAAATGAGTGTATACTGTATTTAGCAGCTTTTCATCATTTGTTGAGTTGACTTTAATAGGAGATATATTAATGGTACGATGAACTTTTCTATTGTATGCATTGAGTAAATCTTTGTATATATCAATCCACTTATATGAGCCATTATAACTAAATTCTTTCCACATCATTCCTTTCAATGTTCTATTAAATCGTTCTACTATTGATGCTTTCATAATGCTATATGTTGAGTAGTGATTAATGTTGTATTTATGCATTAATTTTCCAAAGTGTTTGTTGAAAAATTCTTTGCCATCATCTGTTTGTAAGTTTTTTGGTACTCGTCCCAATTCAAAAATATCTTCCATTGCCTTGGTTGTTTCGAGTGCTGTTTTTGTTTTTAGCGGTACTGCCCATGCAAATTTTGAGAATGTGTCAATTACAGTCAACAAAAATCGATAATTTCTATTTTCTTTAGAATAGTTCCCCATTTCAACTAAATCAGCTTGCCAAAGATCATCTATTCCTTTCATTACAACTCTGCGACGCACAAATTGTTTTCGTGCTTGCTTATGGAGTTCATTTACTAAATTTCTTTTTGAAGACATTAAGTTGTTTTAAAAGATTTTTTGCAGAGTGTTGTGATCTGCTTGACGCACTTTCAGCTATTGATACAAACATGTAATTTTCTAATCTATAAATTTTTTCATTAAGCTGTTCAATTTGTTCTTCAAAGGATGTTTTAATTTGTAGAATATCTCTTTCAATTTTATAATTTTCTTCTATATCTAATTTTATTTCACGTTGTAGTTCCTCAATTTGCATTTGAATATTTTCTCGTATTATAGTATTATCCCCCTTAAAGTATGTTAATAATTTCTCTTCTAATTTTTCGATTTGAGTTTGCAAAAACAATTTATTGATAACATCGTTTTCCTCCAGAGCTTTTGCAACATTTTTGATCCTTTTGTTTTGGACATCAATGTTGTTGTTCGTATCCACAAAGAACCCCAGCAGTTTAGGTGCATTTTTCAAAGAAATTGTGCTGCTAGTATCGTTTAAATAGTGTCCAAATTTATCAACAGACATACTCTATATAGTTTATTAAAGTTAGTGTATTATATTCGCTTCACGTAGTTCTTCAATAATTGATACAATTTCGTTATTGTGATTAGTATGACCTGCACCTTGTGATGCGAGCAGTAGTCGAAGTCGATCTACTAACTCATTTGGATCGTCCCAGTATATATAGCTGGGTTTATTGAAGTTAACTTGCATCAGTTCTCGTTGAACCTTCATAGTGAAGAGACATTAAAGCGGATTTTTTTTTTACATACATACATACGAAACAAATATAAAAAACAACAAAATCAAAAATCATACAAAAAATATTCGTAATACATATTCACCTTGATAAATAAGCTTATTGGCTTTACTAATTTTTTTTACATAGCAAGAAATAGCAAAAACAAAAAAAAAAAACCGTAAACACAAACAAAGTTCCCTTGAGGATTAATACTCTGTATGAGTACCTCAAAGGAAAAAAATTTTGAAGTGAGTTCTAACGGCAGAAATGCTTATTTTACTGTGAGTTCTGAAACTCTTAATGAAAAAAATATAAATAATAAATCTGATGAAAATCTTTTTTTAACGGCAAAGCCAATTTTTCGTCAGCGGTCAACTTCGCTTTGTCCAATGCCAACTAGTGAATCGTTAACATTACCATTGCCTAGTACTTCTTCATTTAAGTCTGCGATATCATCCGCATCGGGCTCGCCTTCATCACTAAACCAAGTTATCACTACAGATAACAGTAGCTCAAAACCCAAGGTACAAGTGGGAATGGACAGATATATAACAGTGGTAAAGCGTGGGCGAAGCCCAAATTCTTCAAAAATTTCATCTGCTCCAAAGATGTCTAGGGATAACAGCGCATCATCTACAAATCGTCAAAATCGTTTTTCATTATTGCAAGACACCGACGACAAGCCCTCTACATCATCGCAAAAGTCTTTTAAGCCACCACCTATTTATCTGAGAGAAAAAAATTCTAACGCACTTATAAAAAAACTACTGTCGACCATTGGTGAAAATACTTTTCACATCATTCCAATTAAACGAGGTAATATTGATGAAACTAAAATCCAAATATATAATGAAAAAGATTTCCGAAAAATTGTTACTGAATTCGAAAAAAATAAAACAAATTTTTACACATACCAACTTAAGAGTGCTAAAGGCCTACAGATAGTATTAAAGGGCATAGATTCATATGTTGAACCCGAAGAAGTAAAATGTGCACTTGTCGACCAGGGATTCAAGGTAAAAAATGTTACCAACATATTTAATAGAGAAAAGGTCCCCCAACCCCTATTTCGGGTTGAACTGGAGCCGAACGACATACAATTGAAAAAAAATGAAGCCCATCCAGTTTATAACGTAAAGTATCTCTTACATCGAAAAATCACAGTTGAAGAGCCACGTAAGCGTTCAGGTCCCGTACAGTGCCATAATTGCCAAGAATATGGCCATACGAAAACTTACTGCAAGTTACCTACAGTGTGTGTTATCTGCGGTGAATTGCATGGTACTGCTAGCTGCACTAAGCCAAAAGATCAAGCAGAAAAAAAATGTAGTAATTGTGGAGGTAATCACACAGCTAACTATAGAGGGTGCCCTGTATTTTCTTTCGTTAAACAGGCTATGGGTCAAAAACCCAAGTTAACTCCAGCTCTACAAGTAAACGCGAACTCCGACACTTTTGCTCAAATCAGCCAACCAGTTACTTCACGTGTATCGTATGCTGATGCTGCTAAGACTAGTTCAATTCCCACGCAAAATGTTCCACCGCCAAATAATTCAACGAATTCAAACTCAAGCTTTAACTTTAGTCGCCTTGAAGCTACTATTGAGAATCTGGTGCTAACTATAAACAACTTTACTACAAATATGACAAGCATGATGCAAGAAATGCTGCGAATGCAAAATACACTGCTTCAAGCATTAGTTAATAAACCATGAACACGTTAAAAATATGTTTCTGGAACGCAAACGGCATTCGCCAACATAAAAATGAACTTGAGCACTTCCTCATGGAAAAAAATATTGATATAATGTTGGTTTCTGAGACTCATTTGACCTCAAGAAGCTTATTTAAAATAAATGGTTACACTTTATATGATACAAAGGACCCGAGAGAGAGAGCATGTGGTGGATCAGCAATTCTGATTAAGTCAAGACTCAAGCACTATGTCCTTGACAACGTTAGTGAAGAATATTTGCAAGCAACGAATATTTTCGTAGAAAATTTTTGTGCGAATTTCGTGATATCATCAATTTACTCACCTCCCAGATTTTCAGTTACCGAAGATCAGTACGAGAAGTTCTACAAATCGCTTGGATCTTGTTTCGTGGCAGCTGGTGACTACAATGCAAAACATACCTACTGGGGATCGCGTCTTGTTACACCTAGAGGTCGAGCCTTGTTCAATACAATTTCAAAAATGGGCTTAGATGTCATTTCGATTGGGGAGCCTACTTACTGGCCTACTGACGTAAGAAAAATTCCAGATGTTATAGATTTTGCCGTCACTAAAAATATTCATAGGGACTTAATTCATGTAGAGGCCTCTCTAGATCTGTCCTCCGATCACTCTCCAACAATAGTTACAATTTTCAACCCACTAAGGAGTGATTTAACTAACTCATATGTGAAGATGATTAATGGAATCAACTGGCTGGCATTCAAAAAATATCTTAGTAGTCACTGCGTAGAAAACATTCAGCTTAGATCATGCGATGATATTGAATTTAACATTGCCAATCTTAACGAAAATATTAAACAGGCTGCTGAACACGCCACTACCTCCTATCCGCAGACCGGCTTTAACAGAATTTATTCTACGGAAATTGAACGTCTTGTATGTGAAAAAAGGAGAGCTAGAAGAGAATGGCAACAACACAGATCACCCCTAAATAAAATCAGACTTAAAGAATGTACTAAACGACTCAAAGAGCTGCTATCGTCGGAAAAAACTGCACTACTGGAAAAGTATTTAGAAGGTCTTGATGTAACGTCCGCATATAATTACTCTTTATGGCGCGCTACTAGAAATCTTAAACGACCCGTTGATATTAAATTACCATTGCGTACTGCGACCGGAGGCTGGGCAAGAAGTGATAGTGAGAAAGGTAACTTATTTTCTGAGCATTTAAAATCTGTATTCACTCCCAATTCATGTACGGGTGCTGCTGATTTACCGTGTGTAGTTTCTCTACCCCCTCGTCCCTTAAGGTTTAAGATACGTGAAGTACAAAAAGTAATTGCTGAACTCAACCCGAAGAAAGCTCCAGGTATTGATGGCATTAGTAACAAAATGCTCATGAACTTGCCTCATATTGCAATAAGAATCCTGCTATTTACTTTTAATGCTATTCTAAGAATGCAGTATTTTCCACATAACTGGAAACTGGCCAAGATCAAAATGATTCCAAAGGCGGGCAAAGATCTTACCAAGACTGAGTCATATAGGCCTATAAGCTTACTATCTACAATCTCAAAGCTTTTCGAAAAGCTGCTCATGACTAAATTGTCCAAAATTTTAACTGATAATGGGTGCATCCCGGACCATCAATTTGGCTTAAGAAGTCAGCACAGTACGATTGAACAAACGCATAGACTGGTCCAAGTTGTAAGAAGAACATTTGAAGAAAAGAAGTATTGTTCTGCTCCCTTTATTGATGTTTCTCAGGCATTTGATAAAGTATGGCACGAAGGCCTAGTTTTAAAATTGAAGGCATATCTGCCAATAAACATTCAAAAGCTTTTGGAAAGTTATATTATTGATAGGAAGTTCACTGTTGTGGAAGGAGAGTTCACGAGTGTGCCCGAATCTATATCTTCTGGTGTGCCCCAGGGTAGTATTCTGGGTCCTGTCTTGTATTTAATATATACTTGTGATATGCCTGTGAGCAATAATATCCATATTTCTACTTTTGCCGATGATACAGCCTGTATGAGTGTGCACGAAAACCCTTATGAGGCATCCCGCAATCTCCAGGAACATATCACTCAGCTGGAAATATGGTTGAACTTATGGAGAATTAAAGTCAATGAACAAAAGTGTGTCCATATAACGTTCACCCTAAGAAGAGATACTTGCTCCCCTATTCGAATCAACAATCATAATATTCCTCAACATTCCCAAGTGAAATACCTTGGTATACACCTTGATCGAAGACTTACATGGAAACATCATATTGACTCTAAGTTAACTCAGATGAAACTTAAGTTAACTCAGGTACATTGGCTGATTGGTAGAAATTCAACACTTAGCCTAGACTGCAAACTTTTAATATACAAGTCGCTTTTGAAGCCAATCTGGTGCTACGGAATTCAGCTATGGGGCACTGCTTCAGCTTCAAATGTAGAGAAAATTCAACGAAGGCAAAATAAAATTTTACGCATGATAACATCGGCTCCATGGTACATCAAAAATTCAAATATACATCGCGATTTGAATATGCCACTAGTGACTGAAGAAATTGCAAAATACGTAGGCAAATATTTAACAAAACTCGAATCACATCCTAATCCGCTTGCTCGTAATATTTTGAACTTTACTGGACACATCCTCTTAAAAAAGAGGGACACACGGGCTCCTATACCTAACACTCCAGATGGGACTACTTGAAAATACTTTCCCCCCCCCTTTTTTTTTTTGATTATCACTACTAATGTTTTATTTATAACTACCACTAAGTTTATGTCCGACACTGGTCGGGCCTAATAATTTTTTTTTATAGATTTAAGATTTGAATACTTATTGTTAGTTCATATATGAAGATACAATAAATAAATACATGCATTAAAAAAAAAAAAAAAAAACTTGCATCATTCCCTCACCTAAATAGCTACCTTTGGGCTTAGATCCTGTTGATTCAGGTAAATTCTTCTGGTTTTTCTCATCAATAAATTTTTTAATAATATGTTTATATTTATATCCTCTAGTACCCTTAATTTGACCATCAGGTTTAAAGTCTCTTCTATATGCATTAGTAGTAATTAAAATCTTTTTATAGATTTCAAGTTCAAACTTATCGTAATTTTTTGGTATTTTATGAAACATTAGAGAAAATAGTCCTGGTGTTAGAGCCCATATTTGACCACCAACTTGTATTTTATCTTCATTCAGTTTTAGGCTACTATCACCAAATTTCCATTCATTCTTGTAATCTTTATGTGGACCATAATTTGTATCTAATTCATTTCTTCCTTCCAAAACTGATAAATCAGTATAAGTATATTCTGTATTGGAAGTCTGTGAGTAAAAATCATCTTCATCATCATCATCATCATTTTCAGTATTAACATCATTAAATAAGATGGTATTATCAAAAATTGTCCCTTCTACTAGTTTTTTGGTGTACTTGTCTCTATCTTGACTGATGGGTTTTCAGGCTTTAAACTTGTATTATTTTCAACTTCTGTCTTGATGTTACTTTCTTCTTTCATGCGATTTCTTTTAATATTTTTAGAACTACTTATGAATTCTTTAAGAGGTCCTGTTATAGGTTTAAATGCATCTCTTAATTGTTCACGTGTATCTATTTCACCAGTTTTTATACTACGAAGCTTTTTCTTCAACACATTTCTTGTCAACACCAACTGTTTTAAAATTTTCTCATCCATGTTTGCTAAGGGCAAATAACAGGTATCAGCAATCAGATCAGCTTATTAGGAGCTGGTCTGGTTTTCAGATCAGCTTATTAGGAGCTGGTCTGGTTTTCAGATCAGCTTATTAGGAGCTGGTCTGGTTTTCAGATCAGCTTATTAGGAGCTGGTCTGGTTTTCAGATCAGCTTTTCAGGACCTGGTCAGGTTTTCAGATCAGCTTATCAGGACTTGGTCTGGTTTTCAGATCAGCTTATCAGAACCTGGTCTGGTTTTCAGATCAGCTTATCAGAACCTGGTCTGGTTTTCAGGTAGCTGGTATAGTTTGGAGATCAGCTTATCAGGTATCGGATGAGGTTATAGCAAATAGATGTATCAAGTTTAAAGTTAGATTAATAACTAAAGTCAATCTTTTATGAGAAGTAGTTTATATAGTTATGAAATAGTCAAATTGCTTTCTGTAGCGACCATCATTTAATTCATTATCTTTGCTTATCACTAAAAAGCCATATTTATCCCTCCAACACTCTCGACAAATTTCTTGGATCTTTTCATAACTCATATCGCTGCCAACATGATCCCTATAAACATGCTTCATATTTGTCTCATCTTGCTTAAACATTATAATAACATTTGCATTGTCTCTTATTAAATGTTTGGGAATTCTAGTATAAGTTTGACACAAGTAGAATGAATCAACATCCCTATGCCGTCCCATACAAAAATCTGAACGTATATTATTCTGCTTGTCACATGCAACATCATCAAATATCATAATTGAATTAGTTTTAGCTTGGTCAGGTGGAATAACTGATTCATTATCGGTGAATGTATAATATCCCATTCCTTTAATTGGTGAAATTAGTTTCTTCAAGTACTCATATTTGGGTTGATAAAGAGATTTTGAGTATAAATAGATGTTTTCAAACTAGAGTCCATTAGGACTTTCTAGTAAGCCGATCATAACATTAGTCTTTCCACAATTTGATGGTCCCACTATTAGAGCACGAATAGAATTTGGTAAGAGGGGGCTATGCTTTATTTTTGAAGTGATGTTCGATGATTCATCAATATTACGAACTAAAATATTTTTATGTTGTTTCACTAACTGCATTTTTGTAACTAAATACATTTCATAAATGTTACCTCTTATTATAGAAAAAATCAGATAATATGGTTATACGATATCAGAAAACGTTTAGTCATAAAAACACCTTCGTTGGAGGAGGTATAGTAGATAAAATAATAAACTCTCTACCTGTTTAACTTCATCTTCCTGGATATCAGTACTGTGGACCTGGAACAAAACTACAAAAACGTTTAAATCGAGGTGATAAGGGAATTAATCTATTGGACTCTGCTTGTAAAGATCACGATATAGCTTATTCAAAAAATAAGGATTTAAGCACTAGACATAAAGCTGATAAAATACTTGAAAATTCAGCTTGGGATCGAGTTTTATCAAAAGATAGTAGTATTGGTAAAAATTAATTGCCTATATGGTTGCTAACGCAATGAAAGCCAAAACAAAATTTGGTATGGGTGTGGAAAAAAAGAAAAATGTTAAAAAGAACAAGCTAAATGATAAAAAACTGTTTAGAACATCAATTAGAGCTGCAACAAAAATACTAAAGAAGGAAAAACCATTAGATATTAACTCAGCAATTAAAATTGCCCGAAAAACTATCAACAAATCATTACAAGGAAGAAAATCTCAAATTATAGTACCACGTGTAATACGTATCCCAAAAATTGGTGGTTTTTTGCCTCTAATACCGATTTTAACTGCTCTGGGTGCAATTGGTAGTCTAACAACTGGAGGTGCTGCTATAGCAAAAGCTGTAAATGCAACAAAGAATGCAAAAAATCAACTTGATGAAGCAACTAGACATAATAGAGCGATGGAATCTATAGCAGTTGGAAAGGGACGTTACTTAAAACCATATAAAAAGGGTTCTGGTTTAGTTTACAAAGAAGAATCAAAAAACTCTTAGAGATGCTACCCAACAGACCACTATCTGATGTGGACATAAACCGTTTCTCTATAAATATTCCACATTTTAGAGGAGTTTTCATGTTGAATACTCTACCAAAACGAACAAAGAAAATAGAATGTGGAATAATTAATTTAGACGTATCAATAGGACCTGGTACACATTGGGTAGCATATTATAAGAACAACAATGAAAAAGAATATTTCGACAGCTTTGGAAACTTACAACCTCCTTCGGAAGTAGTCAAATATCTTGGTACAAATATAAAATACAACTATAATCAACATCAGAATTTCAATACATTTACCTGTGGTCATTTATGTCTTCAATTTCTTTATGAAATAACTGAAAATATTTAATAAAAAAGCACAAACATTTATATTTTACAAACTCTTTAATGTCTTTTTATTTATTATTTAAAATACATAATTAGTACATATCATTGGCAAAGAGAAAATTGGGAATTTGGAATTAGAAATTCACTCAGCTCGCTCTCACCGATTAAGCTTTTTCGATTAGAAAATAAGAGAAACTTGTATGTAGTGAAAAATATAAGGACTTATCCGATTATCTAAATTGTTTCTCTTTATGAAAATATGAAATTTAATGGAATTTCATAATATTGTGAAATTCAATTTGTTTTGTGCAGAACCTCTCAGGGAAAACAAGACTGTGCATGTTTAAGCGATATGAAAACAAGAATTTGCAAATAAGCAAAAACGAAAGTTTTTTTGATTCAACGGAGTAAAGCCAATAAAGAAATAAACACCATTCAAATATTTCATTCTCTTTTCAATATTTTATTTTATTTTTTTTCTTAAAAATTTATTTACATATGCATGTACAATAGTTTTTCTTAAAAATTCATATACATTTGTACAATAGTTTTTCTTAATAAATAGGATTTTATTTACAACCATTTTTCTTAATAAATAGGATTTTATGTACAATAATTTTTCTAAATAAAAAGGATTTTATTTAAAATCATTTTAACAACAATAATTAGGATTTTATTTACAATAATGTTTCTTAATAAATAAGATTTTATATACAATTTAAAAATTAACTAATTTTAGCTATTTTCTTGCATTCTAGCAATTTCATCTAGCAACATATCAAGTTCGTATTCAGGGTTAGTTTCCTTAATACGAAAATGATACCATGCATATGTGTTAATATTATTTGACCTAATTTTTCTCTTATCGTCTCCATAACTTAAGACTACCTTATTTAATTTATTAGTATATATATGGTGAAGCTTAGATTTAAATGTTAACATATTATCGTATACATTAGTCTTATTGAATAAACAGTTTCTATAAGTAGCTAAACTATATTTATCTAATATGGATCTTTTTACCCCCTTCGATTTTAACGTCATTTTGATTTTGTATACTGAATGAGTACATTTTTGATCCCAGCCCAACAAATTCTGTCACTATCTTACCGCAGTTTTCATCTTTCATCATGCCTAAAACTTTTTTATTTATTAATGGGAAATTATAAGTACTGTCCGTGGGATAGTCCGATGTATCAAAATGTTCTTCTATGTCATTTTTTATGTCAGCGTAAAAGTCATCCGTCTTTATTGAATATATAAAAGAGTCCGTGTCCATATAGTTCAATGAGAGTTTTGTCTTAAACTTAGGTTGCATGTACCCGTAATGAAAATTATACATTTTCCATTTGGACAACTCAAGTACACAAAATCCTAAGTAAATTGGTTTATTATAGCAGGTTTTGACTCTAGTCATTTCGATTGCTACCAGATCTTCGGAAAATATAGATAAACTATGAAAATTTGGTTTTGATATCTAATCTTGAGCCCCCAAACGATTACAATTCGTTCTCTCCCAATTATTGACAATTTTAACATCTCTCCTCTTATCCACATTTTCCATGGTTTTACCATAGACTGCATTATTAAGTAGTTTGAAAAAGTTTTATTCAAAAGCATTTTTAGCAGTAGCTCTATGTCTGGTATTTAGGTCGATATAGCCTTTTAACCATGGAGATTGTTTAAATGCTAGAATACGATGTGTTTTCTTTAAAACTAAGCCATTTTCTAAGCATTGTTTCAGAACTCTAAAGTGTATCACGTATGATTGCTTTGTAGAGAAATCGGTTATCAACTTGTTATACTTCGCTTGCAGTGGTTTTTTATTTTCAGCGCAAAAAGGCAGGTCATTATGCAAGTCATGTAAGTGAGAAGGATAATCTAAAGTAACCTCATATAAGTAGTTGTGAACTGCCAATTCTGTGGCAATTAAAATTGTTAAATTGTTGCTGAAATTGTTAAATTTGGGTAATTAAAATTTGAAAATTTTAAAATTCTTGAAATTTGAGGGTGGTTCGATAAGTCCTTTAAATATTTTTCGAGGGTGGTTCAATAAGTCTGTCTTTTTCCTAATGCCTACGGCATGCATGATAGTTTTTCCTAATGCCTACGGCAATGCATGATAATTTTTTCAAATGCCGACGGCAATACATGATTATTTTTTTTCCTAATGCCGACGGCAATACATACTTATTTTTCCTAATGCCTACGGCAATACATAATTATTTTCAAATGCCGACGGCAATACATGATTATTTTTTTTTCAAATGCCGACGGCAAAACATGATTATTTTTTTTTTTTCAAATGCCGACGGCAAAACATGATTATTTTTTCCATGTCGACGGCAAAACATGATTATTAATTTTTCAAATGCCGACGGCAAAACATGATTATTTTTTTTTTCAAATGCCGACGGCAAAACATGATTATTTTTTTCAAATGCCGACGGCAAAACATGATTATTATTTTTTTCAAATGCCGACGACAAAACATGATTATTTTTTTTTTCAAATGCCGACGGCAAAACATGATTATTTTTTTCAAATGCCGACGGCAAAACATGATTATTATTTTTTTCAAATGCCGACGGCAAAACATGATTATTATTTTCTAATGCTCCCAGTGTTGCCATACTGTAGAAATTTGTTATCGTAATACTACATCAGTAATATCAGAGAAAGAAGGTTTGATGACTACTAGGTCATATGGTTTCATATGAATCATGGGAATGTGCTTGTGTGATTTCCTCACGCTAATAAATTCATATAAAATAAAATAATTAAATAAATGAATAAAATAATTACATAAATTATTTTATTTATTTATAAAACGTTCTCATGTATGTGAACACCCCTAATGCTTGTGTGTGGGGGGTCCAGCTTGTTTGTCGCTGGTAAGCTTATATTCTGTTTATTTGTTTAAGATATATATTTGTATGTATGTATGTATGTATGTGTGTATGATGTACGTATGTATGTATGTATGTGCGACCGAAAGAACTTGTGCGTGGAATATTTTGTGGCTGTGTAGAATACATTTATATTTTCCAACATAATCATTTTCTTTGTCTACGATTATTTTAAAGCAGCAAAGTTTCAACTAACTACAGTCATAAGCAGAGAAACAAAAAGTAAAAATTTGCAAGTTAGCAAAAATGCTAACTTTTCCTCCTCCTTCCCACTTCCTTCTCTTTCCTTTATGTAGTTTGTATTTGAAATAAGAAAACACTTGTAGATTTTTTATTTTTCTATACATTTATTGCTTAAAATTTTTTAAAATTTTATAATAATACATACATTAATATTTTAAAGAGTGAAAAAATTCATTTAAAGCAAGATATTTCTTTTGTTAGTAAAATAGCATTTTTTAATGCGCAAACACCAAGTTTATGATAATGTAATAGCTGCGTTTGATTTTTAAATCAAAAAATGTTACCAGATTATTGGCCGCGCTGGCATGCTGGCGGTTTGCTCCGGCTGAAGCTCGCCGTTGGGGAGGGATCTTGCCAACCTTTCTAGTAATCACAGCCACAAAAAAAAATATCATGCCAGCTGCTCTTTGGTGTCCTAAGAGAAAACAAAATTTATAATAAAAATAAAAAAAGGAGCCAAAGCAAGTCTGGTTTACTCCCTGCACATACACACTATAAAACCCTCTGGCTGATGTTCTGCCAGGCCATTTGCCCACCCCTACTGAACTCATGTAAGTTCACCATGGCATCATGAGACAAATTTTGATGCCCCAAATACGAAACCCCTTTTTCATTACCTTCCCCTTTTACTTACCGCAAAAAAAAACTTAAGCCTTCATGTTTAAAACAAACTGAAATTTTCTAACAAAGCAATACTTTTACATACCTCATGATTTATTAAATATAATGTTAACAAAAAAAAACTTTTCAAAAGCAAATCATTATTTTGTAAATTATTGACAATGTAAGAATTATTTGAAATTTAAAAAAAATGAAAATATAAAATTGACGTTGAATAAAAAAAACAAGTTTTGTATTTTAATTTAATTACCATAGTAAAAATTTGAATTAAAAAAAAAACATATGTATGTATTAAGAAAAATTTCACAATTGATATTTATACAATTTTACTTTGTGTATTTAAAGATTTCTTGATATAAAAAAAACGCTTTTATTTTTGCCAACTCTTAATTTTGGGCCAAGATGGTCATTGGTATGGCCGTCTGTTCGTGACTGTGTCCACAGTTCACGTTAGCTTCAGTTAAGTCAAATAAAACAATGTGCTTATACACGCACTATATATATTTCACTTTTTTTATATATTTTATTTATACAAAAAAAATATTTAGGGAAACTTTATATGTGTATATGGGATTAAACTCCCTACCCGAATTCGCTTAACTATGGCTTGAGCTCAACCCTACAGTAAGTGCCGCGCACTTTAGCCTAAAAACTGCTAAAGGACTGTTTAAAAAAAACGTAAGTAATCCCTAGCGATTTATTTTATATAAAATATTTAAACAAAAAAAAAGTTAATATATATAAAAATTTTATTCAGTTCAGTCTGTCTATGTCAGTGGTATTTCGTCCTTGTCAATTGGCACGATACCTGACTTTTTCTTAACTTTCAGCACTGGTGGATGATGGAGTTTGGTGGCGTTTACTGCCCACTATTTCTGGTGGTTCCCCTCTATTCTGGTGGTAGGAAAACTTCAGCACCTCTTGGCTTATTCACTGGCTGGTAAATATGGCTGCTTCCTTCTTTTGATTGATTTTGTGTTTTGTGTTTTTTTTTTTGTTTGGCCAATTATAATTAACTTGATTTTTTTTCAAAATGTTTAATTGCAATGTCTTGTTCTGTTTTTTTTTTGTTCTTTTTGTTAAATAACAAAACACTTGTATTTATTTAAGGTGTATCTGTATATATATATTTTTTTTTAGATTTTTAAATAAATTTGCAAAACTGTTATTAAACTTAACAAAACACTGGCCTTTTTCTTCCGTTCACTTTGGTAGGTCTATCAAGAATGAACAAAATCACAAAATCCACTCTTGCGGTGTCCGTGCCAGATCCCGTTTCTCTTTTATTTTTTTTTATTTTATTTGTTTTTTTTTATATGTAAATGTTGACCCTTGGTGAAGCCTTCCACCATTTTCGGTAACTTCCTTAGTCCCTCCTAAACATTTTTCTTTTCTTTTTCAGCTATCATCAGCTGTTTTCCTCCTCTTACTTAAACAGTCACAATTAATTGATAGCATTAATTTTCTTCTTTATGCTTTATCAAGCACATTGCCTTACCCATCTATAGGGTGCACATTACAAAACCACACCATTCCTGGAGACTAACTAGCTTTCCAGGATGGGATGGAAAAAGTGCACTAGCCTGTAGCTATTTGCTTATTTGGATATTTTGGGTATTTTCCGAGCCGTCTCAGGGGAAATAAAATGATCTGTCATCCCTATTTTAAATTCACCACTTTAAACAATTTTGTGGATTCTGGCAACACTGAAAGTTTGTATGAATGAACGAAACTGGACGAAACTATTTCTTTGTAGTACGCGTGGTTGTAAGAAAGCAGAAATAAAAAGGTAAGTAAAAAAAAAATTTCTACAATAAGAATTATGTATTTAGTGCATATAGCATAATATTATAATTTAACTTCTTTATTTTTCAGCTACCATTGAAGACGAGGTCATCACAAGGAGTTAAAAAGGTAAGTACGAAAAGATAATTTGTTCATTGACAATTTTTTTTATTTGTATAGTAATACCAAATATAGGCCTGCATGAGTATACCATGTAAAGGCCTGCATGAGTATACGATTTGTGCTTGTATAATTTTTTTCTCTGGGTGGTATAACCAACGCTGGAACAGTGGAAATATGTAAGTTTTTTTTTCTCTACTTTTTTTTTTTTTTTTTTTATATATACTTTTATTGTAATTTATGATACTAAATTACAATCCATGTGCTTGCTTCTAAAAAAAAGTATGCATATTCAAATTGTGAAATGAAGTGCAGGGACTAAGACCACCGAAAATTTAAGTAAACTTTCATTTTCGGCGAATAGTACCCCCTACAAAAAAATGTGATTGATGGGACTTAAAGCCTTCAATAAGTATTTAAAATTCATTTGTTGTATATATTCTCAATTCGTTCCCCTGTTGAAGACTTTAAGGGTTACCTATCAAAACTGACTTATCCTATTTTTCTTAATACTAATCACAGTTTTTCCACAGGTTAGACAAATTCAAAGAAGACCTGGGCCTGTGAAGAAACCCTTGAGAGCCACACTAATTCATTGGTACTTCATCTGAGTGAGTGGATCTCAAACCAAATACATATATTTATATTATTATATGAAACTAAGTATAAATAAACTAAAGTCCTATTTATTATTTTACAGATTTTGCTTCATCAATAATCATTACCATCACAAAATAAGAAGTAGCTCCAACACTACCCCATCAACATATTTACTTTCAACAAATCATCATATTGTAAGTCTTAATTTCTAAGTTATTTATTTAATTAGAAGTAGCTATATTTTATATTCTAAGCACAGGGTCAATCTTATGTACACCTTCGCAGCATAAATTTACATATTTATCATATCAGACAGAAGCAGGCCTTTTATAAACATAAAAATTTAAAATTTACCTTCGCTTTGACTCGCCTTAAGACGGACTGGTTTCGTAATGTCCTAGGTGACTAATGGCCTCTAGCTCTTAATGACATAGTTTCCTAGAGTGTCGACGGGGCCACACCAATAGGTACATTATGAGTTGCTTATGTAACTACATAGCTAGCAACGCTGGCTTGAGTCGGTGAGGTACAAAATTTTCATTCATACTTTCAGTATATAAGGCTATTGCTTCTGGTATAAAAGTTATATGTGTATATTGCTGCATATGGTGAAGTACATAAGTTTGATCAGGTATATACAAAAATTTTTAAGTAGATAAGTGTTTATTATATTAACGCGTTTACTTGACCGGACTGTAAGACGAACTATTGCTTTAGATCTTTCCCGTGAAATATTCCCAACGATTTGCCCTTTAAATCTTCTACCTCATATAAACTATTTCCAACAGGTTTTACTATTCGACACTTTACAAATTTGCGTGAAAGTTTCGCGTTGAATCCGCCCTTAAAATTACTTTGCTGGAAATTCCTGCGGTAAACTTCCTGCCCTGGAATAAATTTAACTAGCCTGCAACGCGTGTTATACGTCTTTTCGTTGCGTAGGTACGCTTTATGTAAAGTTTCGTGCATTTTATGCCTTATTAGTGATAATTTATCAGCTGCTGATATATCCAGCTCGTGGTCATCTAAACTTTTCAGCTTTCGGGCTAATTTGTAAATACTGCCATGGCCAATCATGTTCATACCGAACAGAGCAAATTAGGGAGTAATTCCAATTGAACTTTGAACTGATGATCTCAATGAAAATTCTATTTCGGACAAATGTTTGTCCCAATCAGACTGATCACCCTGCAGGTATGAACGTACTGCTCCCAAAATATATTGGTTAACACGTTCCGACGCGTTCGCTTGCGGCGAATGCGTTGCCGTTCGCATATGTTTTACGCCAAAATTGGATACCAAGCCTGCAAACTCTTTACTCGTAAATTGTTTACCATTATCTGATACGATCGTCTCTGGTGTTCCGAATTTATGGAATACTTCACTTATTAAAAATTTTACAACGTTTTTAGTACTAGCTTTTGGCATAGCCTTAAGAAGTACAAATTTAGTGAGATGATCTAGTACAATTAGAATAAAACAGTTTCCATTTTTCGAACGTGGGTAAGGGCCGAGGAAATCAATGAAAATTCGTTGAAACGGACGTTCACTGATTATTTCTGCCCCCAGAGGCGGTCGTAGAGTGATATTAGCAGGCTTCGATTCTTTGCATGTTTGACAATTGTTCACGAATTCGCGGACCTGAATGTTTTGATTTGGCCAGTAAAAGTACTCCTTTATTCTTCGGAGAGTTTTACCAACGCCTCCGTGAGATGCCAGCGGTGAGTTGTGAGATTTGTCTATGATGGTTTTAGTCAATTCCTGAGGCACCCATATTTTCCATGAGAAGTCCTCATTTAAGGCTACACCATCATAAGGTCGTGCTCGCTTGTATACTATACCGTCAACTACTTTTAAGTCTGGCAACCGTTCAGAATTTGTTTCTATAGTAGAGGCAAGTTCCAAATAGTCACTGGACTTAAACGGACTTGATTCGAGGTCGATCAATCCTTCTACATCTGCTGAGACTTCATCCATGACGTAGCGTGATAGAGTATCGGCTACTACATTTTGTTTCCCCTGTCTATGTTCAATGGTAAAATCATAAGATTGCAGATTTAGACTCCACCGAGCTAACCGGCCAGTAAGGTCCTTGTGTGACATAAGCCACTTCAGACTACTGTGGTCCGTTATCACGGAGAAGGGCATAAGTTCTATATAGGGCCTAAACTTCTTAATCGCCATGACAACCGCTAGACATTCACGTTCAGTGACAGAATAATTCCTTTGTGCCGATGTTAATTTCTTAGAAAAATATGCGATTGGGTGTTCATCGCCAGAATCATCTTTCTGGAAGAGGACAGCTCCAACGCCTACATCTGAAGCATCGCACTGGACGTAAAAATGCCTAGAAAAGTCAGGGTGAATAAGCAGTGGGCTCGTAATCAGAGCTTTCTTGAGCCGATCAAACGCAACTTTAGCTTCATCTGAAAACTTGAATTGCTTCCCCTTCTTTAGCGTGTCATTGATTGGAGCCGCAATGGTGGCATAGTCTGATATAAATTTTCTATACCAGCCTGCTGCCCCCATGAAGCTCCGCACTTGCTTAGCTGTTTTAGGGTAAGCAAAACGAGTAATCGTGTCCACCTTAGCCGGATCAGGTTTTAGTTTGCCACCTCCTACTATATAACCTAGATATCGTAGTTCCTTAAAACAAAATTTAGATTTTGCCACATTGATGGTCAACCCTGCCTCTGATAGACAACTAGCCACTCGTGATAACAATTCTAAGTGTGTTGCAAAATCTGGAGATACTATCAATAGATCGTCTAAATAGACGAAAACTCGATCACGAAGTGCTGCAGGGATCACCTTATCCATTAAACGGCACATCCTCTGGGCTGCATTACACAATCCAAAGGGCATGACCGTGTACTGGTAAAGCGGTCTTCCCGGCACCGTGAAAGCAGTTTTCTCCCTACTAGACGCATCTAGTGGTATCTGCCAGAATGCGTCTTTAAGATCGACACTAGATATGAAAATCGTATCTCCCAAGCGACTAAGCAAACCCTCAATGTGTGGCAGAGGATAGGCATCCTTGACTGTCAGCGCATTGAGCTTTCGAGCGTCCAAACACAGCCGATTCTTTTCGCCCTTGCGAACCAAAGTCACCGGGTGGCTCCAAGGACTCTCGCTGAGCTCAATGACACCAAGGTCAAGCATCCTATCAAGTTCTGCGTACATTAATTTCTGCACCGCCGGAGAGACAGGGTAGTGCCGATCTTTCACTGGAATTGCATCACGAGTGTCTATGTGATGCATTTCTAAATTTGTCTTGCCAAAGCCCTTTTTACTATAGCAGGGGAACAGCGATATGACATAATCTAATCTTTGTCGCTGTTCTTTTGACAGCTCATGGCACACAACCTCTAGATTATTTTCAGTCTCTTCAACGAGACTAACTCCATTTGTCGTTAGACTGTCTAGGTTGGCAAACATTTTAAAAACCTTCATAAAGTCGATACCCAAGAATAGCTCACGACTCAGAGTAGGAACTAAATAAAACATTATGACCTGCGTTGTTTGGCCAAATGTTACAGGTACCCGTACACGACCGACAATATTATGAGCGGTACCGTCTGCCGTTTTAATTTCGGTATAAAAGTCGTGAACCTGTAGTTCTGCCCTTTTTACAAAATCCATACAATTGCGGCCTAAACATGTTACAGTCGCCCCACTGTCCAAAAGACCTTCAATTTCAATGCCACCTACACTAATCTTTGTATATAGGCGGGAATCTCTTCCCTCGTATATACACGCGGACGAAATTTCATGTCTCAAACGCTTACGTAATTTGTATCTTTCACGTGCCTTTTTGATGCGCGTTGACACTGTGCCAAAAATTTTCCGTTTAGCCTCATTGTATTCTTGGATTCGAATATGAAGAGGCTTAAGCTCTCTTACTTTGGGCTTCGTTTCAATGCTACTATTTAAACGACTACTATTTTCTAAAATTCTAATATGACTTACTGGAGATGATATTTGTTGAGCAATTTCTGGGTTTACACAGCGGTCGACCGCGCCTCCCCAGATTGAGACGGGTACCGTTGTTTGTTTCCCTGACATTTGGGGCACTTAGGAGTGACAACGTTTTCTCTACCACACCTAAAACAAAACTGTCTTGTAATGGGTTCAGGGCAATCAAAAAAACTATGCCCAACAACTTTACAGTTCCAACATGTGTAACCACTTGTGGAACGAATCCCATCTACTTCCAAATCAATCAAGGGCAAATCATCCTCCTCGTAGGTAAGCTCATTCACTCGCTGCGTAAATTTGGACGCTGCTGATATAACATGCGCTGGTTAGCCAACAAATTTTCCGCACGCCGCACTTCGCGACAAAATTCGGATAACGTTTTCATTCTCATGGAGAATACCATCTGTGCCAGTGAAGGTTTTAGGTTACCTCTCATTATATCTACCAATTGCTCCTCTGCATATGGACTCGCTTGCTGATTTCTCAGTTTTATTACCGCGTTATAAAATTCATCAAATGACTCATTTGGTCTTTGCCTTCGATTCAAAATTCGCATTTGCACCTGATGCTCTTCCTCAAATTGGCGGTATTGATTCACAAGGGCTTTCTCGAGCTCCTCCCAAACACTAATATGCACTATTTTGCGATAATCCCAATACCAATCAAGTGCTGGGCCCTCTAACAAGAGATGAAAACTGCGAAGAATTTCGTCATCAGTGCAATTGTAGTCTCTACGCAAAGCTCCTACTCTGAAAATGAACTCTTGCACATTCATTGTTTTATTTGTGCCATCAAATTTTACACCCCATTTTGCCAGTTTGAAGCTATCTAGTAATTCCGATTGACTAGCCCTAGACGTTGACGGGTTATAGGGTTGATTTTGTGGTGGCTGAAAAACAGGTACAGACCATGCGTCTTGCTGATGACCTACAGCTGGATAGAAAGCAGTAGCGCCACTTTGTCGAGGCATCTGGCTCCGCGTTTGATTTCTATACGCTTGTTGATATGGGCCTTGTGTCATCTGTTGCACCTGCGGCTGCGGCGGTATGGCTTGCGGCCTCTGCCAACCATTATGTGGTGGCTGATAGTCATTTGACAAAATAATTGGCGGTTGTTGTTGTACTGGTGGTTGTTGACACTGCAGATTTGCTTGTACACGTAAATACGGTTGTTGAGTTGGCACATTCGTTTGTACGCTTTGCTGATTATTTGCAGTTTCGTGCTGGTAATGCGGTGCTGGAATTAATGGAGGCATTAATTGTGCTGCTCGAACATAGGTATTTGTTTGTAGGTGTTGTTGTTGCGGTTGATGTGGTTGGCTCCCAGTCACAACAGAAGGCCGGAAACCAACTGGTGGCTGGGAAAATGTTGACTGAGCTTGTGATGATTCAGGAGCTATGCCATCTACGACATGTGTTGTTACAATATTTGTCGTTGGTACACGATTGTCAGCTGCCGCCTCGGCCATGGCCTGTTTTACTTCAAGCAGGGCTCTTTGTATTTTGTTATCGACCTCCTGGAGCCATTTTGTCTGACACAAGCCCATGGAGGCTTCAATGATTTGTAGAATTTCACTGAGACTTTGAGAACGTTCGGCATTTCCATTGGCTTCAGCTCTCTCCTGCGATTCATTACTAGTATGATTATTCGTACTGTTAAATGTGGGAGACCCTACAACTTGTTCAGCACTTCCAGAGCTAATTGGTAATTCCTGTACCATTGCTTGAACAGGGTTCATTGTAGTATATGTTGTTGTTGCTGGAACAGGTGAAGTGTTTGTCACTGCCACTGTAGTAAAAGCATTCGTACCACAAGTGGTGACTGCACTGGACGTAGGAGTGTTATTGGTGTCAGATAACATTCTACTCATACTTCGAGTCACTACTACCATTAAAAGAAAAACTGACTAAATAACTATTAAAAAAAACAAAAATTTATTTTCTGATAAACAGAAGTTAAACACAACCCTTATTTCTTAGGATGTATAATGATGAATAATAAAATTGTATAAAATGTGTAATTGCCAAATAACACAAAAAAAATTTCCTTTGACTGTTTGACACTGAAATAACTGGGATCCAGTCGATTTCAAAAAAAAATAAAAATGAAAAGGTTAATATTTCACTGTATGCGGCAGTATTCAAGGGGAAAATAAAATGAAAAAGGTATACATATATATATTTATAAGCAGATTCTGCAAATAAAAATCGTTCCTAGATGTTTGAAAAAAAATTATGAAGATTCGTTTTAAATAAACATAAATTTCCTCATAAAAGTTTCAAAAAAAAAACGTTTGCATCTACAATTTGTATTGACAAATTCTACTTTTAAATTTTAGATTTTATACATGTGTGTGTAATTTAGTAAATACTTTTGATTTTCTTTTGTTTGTTTTTGGAGTAAACTTATTAATGTTTTGGTAAAATATATAAAACGAAAAAAAAAACAAAACGGATACTATCAGCACCAAGCGATATTATTGCACTGCAGCTGAAAACTAAAAGACGCAAGTTTTAAGGACTAGCCACAATTATCCCTGTAATGCCGATTTCCCTCACTTTATCCTCATTATATTATATATATATATATATATATATATATACGTAGGTAATAAGATTTATGTTTTAGTCTACTAGTTATTCACTAATCCGTAAATTATCAAAATTTTATTCCGGTCATATGCTCCACTATTAACCTTTTATATCACCCTGAGCAATTAAGGAATATATGTAAATGTAAACAGAAGAAAGCTTTAAGCCTCAAGTTGTTATAAAAAGTAATATCCCATGGATCCATAAGTGCTTATGAGACACTCATCCACTTCTAATGTCGCAACGCGCACCGTGGTTCTGAGCCACTAGTGTCGGGACTTACATAAGTGTGGGTGAGATGGCTCATAATCACTTCGTGGATTCCACATTGTAGCACATGACAAAAATTTTAAACAAAAGAGTACATTTTTTTTTCGCAAAATAACGTTGCTACTAGTTGAGGACTCTTTATTTAACTCAACTGGACATACGCCAATGCAAAGTAACGAACTCTATTGCATTTACCTACTACGTATTCAGACTTGCTTAGGGCCCCACGTTGGGCGCCATTTTTGTAATAGCTGCGTTTGATTTTTAAATCAAAAAATGTTACCAGATTATTGGCCGCGCTGGCATGCTGGCGGTTTGCTCCGGCTGAAGCTCGCCGTTGGGGAGGGATCTTGCCAACCTTTCTAGTAATCACAGCCACAAAAAAAAATATCATGCCAGCTGCTCTTTGGTGTCCTAAGAGAAAACAAAATTTATAATAAAAATAAAAAAAAAGGAGCCGAAGCAAGTCTGGTTTACTCCCTGCACATACACACTATAAAACCCTCTGGCTGATGTTCTGCCAGGCCATTTGCCCACCCCTACTGAACTCATGTAAGTTCACCATGGCATCATGAGACAAATTTTGATGCCCCAAATACGAAACCCCTTTTTCATTACCTTCCCCTTTTACTTACCGCAAAAAAAAAACTTAAGCCTTCATGTTTAAAACAAACTGAAATTTTCTAACAAAGCAATACTTTTACATACCTCATGATTTATTAAATATAATGTTAACAAAAAAAAACTTTTCAAAAGCAAATCATTATTTTGTAAATTATTGACAATGTAAGAATTATTTGAAATTTAAAAAAAATGAAAATATAAAATTGACGTTGAATAAAAAAAACAAATTTTTTATTATAATTTAATTACCATAGTAAAAATTTGAATTAAAAAAAAAACATATGTATGCATTAAGAAAAATTTCACAATTGATATTTATACAATTTTACTTTGTGTATTTAAAGATTTCTTGATATAAAAAAAACGCTTTTATTTTTGCCAACTCTTAATTTTGGGCCAAGATGGTCATTGGTATGGCCTTCTGTTCGTGACTGTGTCCACAGTTCACGTTAGCTTCAGTTAAGTCAAATAAAACAATGTGCTTATACACGCACTATATATATTTCACTTTTTTTATATATTTTATTTATACAAAAAAAATATTTAGGGAAACTTTATATGTGTATATGGGATTAAACTCCCTACCCGAATTCGCTTAACTATGGCTTGAGCTCAACCCTACAGTAAGTGCCGTGCACTTTAGCCTAAAAACTGCTAAAGGACTGTTTAAAAAAAACGTAAGTAATCCCTAGCGATTTATTTTATATAAAATATTTAAACAAAAAAAAAGTTAATATATATAAAAATTTTATTCAGTTCAGTCTGTCTATGTCAGTGGTATTTCGTCCTTGTCAATTGGCACGATACCTGACTTTTTCTTAACTTTCAGCACTGGTGGATGATGGAGTTTGGTGGCGTTTACTGCCCACTATTTCTGGTGGTTCCCCTCTATTCTGGTGGTAGGAAAACTTCAGCACCTCTTGGCTTATTCACTGGCTGGTAAATATGGCTGCTTCCTTCTTTTGATTGATTTTGTGTTTTTTTTTTTTTTTTTGTTTGGCCAATTATAATTAACTTGATTTTTTTTCAAAATGTTTAATTGCAATGTCTTGTTCTGTTTTTTTTTTGTTCTTTTTGTTAAATAACAAAACACTTGTATTTATTTAAGGTGTATCTGTATATATATATTTTTTTTTTTAGATTTTTAAATAAATTTGCAAAACTGTTATTAAACTTAACAAAACACTGGCCTTTTTCTTCCGTTCACTTTGGTAGGTCTATCAAGAATAAACAAAATCACAAAATCCACTCTTGCGGTGTCCGTGCCAGATCCCGTTTCTCTTTTATTTTTTTTTTTTTATTTTATTTGTTTTTTTTTATATGTAAATGTTGACCCTTGGTGAAGCCTTCCACCATTTTCGGTAACTTCCTTAGTCCCTCCTAAACATTTTTCTTTTCTTTTTCAGCTATCATCAGCTGTTTTCCTCCTCTTACTTAAACAGTCACAATTAATTGATAGCATTAATTTTCTTCTTTATGCTTTATCAAGCACACTGCCTTACCCATCTATAGGGTGCACATTACAATAATTACAATAAAAATATTCTGGATACTTAATCTCCATTTGTTTAAAGTTGATACAGCCTATATCTTCAACGTTAAAAATTTTTCGGCATAAGATTTTTTCCAACCATCGTCTTTTCTCTTCACCTTTTACATAAATTTTAGAACATCTTGCGTTGGCTTTTAAAAAATTGCAAACGCTTTCAAAAGAAACTGATCCAGCAGTCCAGCTGAGGTGATGATAGTTTTTCGTTAGCCACTTTGCTTCTCTTTGCTTTTTTATTGATAAGCATTTAAAATCAAAAGGTGGTTTTATAATGAAATTGTTATATTCATAATTGTTGAAAACAATCGCTACTTTTGCGATGAAATCATTTGAATTACTTTTGAAACCTTGTACGTCTATAAAAATTGTGTTATTATCCATATTACTCAATTTATAAGACTTTTCGGACTTGTCCTTTGATGGGTATATATTCTATTATGCGATCATGAATAAGAATGCAGTAAGCTAAAGACATCAGCTGCAATATTAGTTGCTGTTTCAAATGCTATTTTTATATCAATCGGTCCATTATTGAGTGATTCATTCTGATGACTGACATCTACTACAATAATAGGAGCTTTTGTCTTAAACTCTGATGCAGATAGAAGCGGTTGAGATTCCCTCATATAGTAACTTTGTTGGAATCTTAGATACATATCATATAGAATTGCATATCGTTCATTTTTGAACTTTATGTTAAGATCATCATATGGATATGAGACTGAATTTAAATGTACTTTTAAATTAGTCAAATCACAATGAACAAACTTATTTTCTTGTTGAAAAGCAATCAATACAAAACGGGGGCGTTCTCTATTTGCAGCCAGTTTAACATTCCAAATATGGCTAGTACCTGTGTTTAATTGTGGATTAACATGACAATCCCAACTGCGAAATGCCATAGGTATAGAAGCACCATTGTTAATAATTTTTATCATATTCAATTTGCTAAAGTCGGATAATTGTACATGTGGGATTCTCCATGAGATGAGTGAAATTGTAAGTTTAGCTTTTTCAGTAGAAACACTCGAGCGTACAAGATCTTCATCATTCTTATTGCGCAAGAGTATCAATTCATGTTTTCCATTTAGTATAACTTTGTTGTAGTCTTCGGCGAATCCTAGAAGCATTTTTAGAGGTACATAAAAATTGAAAAATCCATTTTCAAGAGTGACATCGTCAATTTTGTTCCATCCAGCATTTTGCATCACATTGCTTTCTGTTGGTGACAGAGAAACCAAATTTTTTATAGTGCTTGTGGCTCCTAAATATCTTGTATGATCAATTTCAATTCCATTGAGCTCATAGCGAATTTCATCAAATAGATATGCCACAAAGTTGTTTTTTAATAAAAAGTTCTCCGAAGAAGAAGAAGAAGATTTGGCCTTATTATCATCGGCAACAAACCCCTCTACATAAATGTAGCTCTCACTGGGTAGCACATACAAATCTTGATTTTGTATTGAAATTCTAATTTCATCATTATTGTTGTAAGATTGTAAGTATGGTACATATGTATGATAGTCCTTTTTGATTATATTCTCATCAGACAAGGGTTTATCTAAGACATCTATTATTGAACTCATTTTGTCTTCAATTTAAAATTCAAGGACTTTAGAAAATTTTTATTTGATGTTGTTAGAGCTTTTTGTTGAGCTGGTCGCTTTAATGTTGTTGTTGTTGTTCTTGGTGCTATATTTTTCAATGTATTTGTGTTGTATATTAGCATTATTTAGTTGGCCTTAAATGTATTCGTATTGTAATTTCCTCTCCTCGGAAATTAATTAAATCACCGTGTTGATCCAGTACGCGCAGCGCTAGTGAACTTATCTCTCTGGTGTTTACAGGTAAATAGATAAGATTTCTTGGAACCTTATCTATTTTATAGCCTGGAGGCACATTAATCGGAAATTCATGAAGTGTATGCGATTTCGAGTTATTCATATATGTGTTCATAGCGATACTACTTTCAATTCGCAAGAGATTCACTTTAAAAATATTAACTGGAAGATCTGAATAATAATATTTGTTTGGTGTTAGGATTTTGCTATTGAATCCTAAAAGTTTTCCAATTGTATTGTCTTTATTAAAATATACAAGATCCTTGGAACTATTAACTTTAACTTGCATTGTATTGTTATTGGCTTCAATAAAAATCTTATTTGCTGGGCAGAGTCGTTTGTATTCCTCTTCTATAAAATCAACTATATTATTTAATTCGTAAGATCCAATTGGTATTTCAATTATATGTTCCCCTATATGAAACATATTGTTGTAGGTGTCTACATTTGGAATACTGTTGTATGAATGAAAATCAGTTAAAGCACACTCATATGCACCATGTAATTCAATAGGAGGAAAGTAACTAGCAGATAGTTCTGATGAGTTAGAGCTCAGAGTAAGTGTTATTGACATTATAACAGTCTGATTACAATTAAATAATGTTTAGTACACAGTATGGTTTATAAGTATGATTTACATATTTTATTTAAAACTTTTTCTCATTTTAAAATTAACATTAGTTTCTTAATATTAATGCTATTGTTGTTGTTGCAATTGATGTTGTTGTTGTTTCTAATTTAGTTTTTCTTCCAACTATAATATTTCATCTTTACTTATCCAAGAATTGTGTTGATTAGAAAATCCCAGCCATTTAACATATACCTCCTTCCCTTTAATTTTAAGAACCTTTTCAACTAGATATGTATTTGGAAATCTAGTTTTTGAAAGTTCCTCAGTATAGAAGCCACCTTTAATAGGATTGCCAAGATAGTCTTCTAATATGTATGTTGCAGGATTTGTATTTTGAACTCTTTTAATTGTGAAAATTTCTGTAGTCCAATTTGGAGTATAACCTTTTTCAAATGTGTGCTTATATTTGCTTATGCGAACATGATCTCCCACATTAAATTTTGACATTTTATACATTTTCAAATGACTGTATACTGTATTTAGCAGCTTTTCCTCATTTGTTGAGTTGACTTTAATAGGAGCCATTTTAATGGTACGATGAACTTTTCTATTGTATGCATTGAGTAAATCTTTGTATATATCAATCCACTTATATGAACCATTATAACTAAATTCTTTCCACATCATTCCTTTCAATGTTCTATTAAATCGTTCTACTATAGATGCTTTCATAATGCTATATGTTGAGTAGTGATTAATGTTGTATTTATGCATTAATTTTCCAAAGTGTTTATTTCTTTATTGGCTTTACTCCGTTGAATCAAAAAAACTTTCGTTTTTGCTTATTTGCAAATTTTTGTTTTCATATCGCTTAAACATACACAGTCTTGTTTTCCCTGAGAGGTTCTGCACAAAACAAATTGAATTTCACAATATTATGAAATTCCATTAAATTTCATATTTTCATAAAGAGAAACAATTTAGATAATCGGATAAGTCCTTATATTTTTCACTACATACAAGTTTCTCTTATTTTCTAATCGAAAAAGCTTAATCGGTGAGAGCGAGCTGAGTGAATTTCTAATTCCAAATTCCCAATTTTCTATTTGCCAATGATATGTACTAATTATGTATTTTAAATAATAAATAAAAAGACATTAAAGAGTTTGTAAAATATAAATGTTTGTGTTTTTTATTTAATATTTTCAGTTATTTCATACAGAAATTGAAGACATAAATGACCACAGGTAAATGTATTGAAATTCTGATGTTGATTATAGTTGTATTTTATATTTGTACCAAGATATTTGACTACTTCCGAAGGAGGTTGTAAGTTTCCAAAGCTGTCGAAATATTCTTTTTCATTGTTGTTTTTATAATATGCTACCCAATGTGTACCAGGTCCTATTGATACGTCTAAATTGATTATTCCACATTCTATTTTCTTTGTTCGTTTTGGTAGAGTATTCAACATGAAAACTCCTCTAAAATATGGAATATTTATAGAGAAACGGTTTAGGTCCTCATCAGATAGTGGTCTGTTGGGTAGCATCTCTAATAGTTTTTTGATTCCTCTTTGAAAACTAAACCATAACCCTTTTTATATGGTTTTAAGTAAAGTCCCTTTCCAACTGCAATAGATTCCATCGCTTTATTATGTCTAATTGCTTCATCAAGTTGATTTTTTGTTGCATTAACAGCTTTAGCTATAGCAGCACCTCCAGTTGTTAGACTACCAATTGCACCCAGAGCAGTTAAAATCGGTATTAGAGGCAAAAACCCACAAATTTTTGGGACACGTATTACACGTGGTACTATAATTTGAGATTTTCTTCCTTTTAATGATTTGTTGATAGTTTTTCGGGCAATTTTAATTGCTGAGTTAATATCTAATGGTTTTTCCTTCTTTAGTATTTTTGTTGCAGCTGTAATTGATGTTCTAAACAGTTTTTTATCATTTAGCTTGTTCTTTTTAACATTTTTCTTTTTCTCCACACCCATACCAAATTTTGTTTTGGCTTTCATTGCGTTAGTAACCATATAGGCAAATCATTTTTCAGCAATACTACTATCTTTTGATTAAACTCGATCCCAAGCTGAATTTTCAAGTATTTTATCAGCCTTGTGTCTAGTGCTTAAATCCTTATTTTTCGAATAAGCTATATCGTGATCTTTACAAGCAGAGTCCAATAGATTAATTCCCTTATCACCTCGATTTAAACGTTTTTGTAGTTTTGTTCCAGGTCCACAGTACTGATATCCAGGAAGATGAAGTTCAACAGGTAGAGAGTTTATTATTTTATCTACTATACCTCCTCCAACGAAGGTGTTTTTATGACTAAGCGTTTTCTGATATCGTATAACCATATTATCTGATTTTTTCTATAATAAGAGGTAACATTTATGAAATGTATTTAGTTACAAAAATGCAGTTAGTGAAACAACATAAAAATATTTTAGTTCATAATATTGATGAATCATCGAACATCACATCAAAAATAAAGCATAGCCCCCTCTTACCAAATTCTATTCGTGCTCTAATAGTGGGACCATCAAATTGTGGAAAGACTAATGTTATGATCGGCTTACTAGAAAGTGCTAATGGACTCTAGTTTGAAAACATCTATTTATACTCAAAATCTCTTTATCAACCCAAATATGAGTACTTGAAGAAACTAATTTCACCAATTAAAGGAATGGGATATTATACATTCACCGATAATGAATCAGTTATTCCACCTGACGAAGCTAAAACTAATTCAATTATGATATTTGATGATGTTGCATGTGAAAAGCAGAATAATATACGTACATATTTTTGTATGGGGCGACATAGGGATATTGATTCATTCTACTTGTGTCAAACTTATACTAGAATTCCCAAGCATTTAATAAGAGACAATGCAAATGTTATTATAATGATTAAGCAAGATGATACAAATATGAAGCATGTTTATAGGGATCATGTTGGCAGCGATATGAGTTACGAAAAGTTCCAAGAAATTTGTTGAGAATGTTGGAAGGATAAATATGGCTTTTTAGTGATAAGCAAAGATAATGAATTAAATGATGGTCGCTACAGAAAGCAATTTGACTTTTTCATAACTATATAAACTACTTCTCATAAAAGATTGACTTTAGTTATTAATCTAACTTTAAACTTGATACATCTATTTGCTATAACCTCATCCGATACCTGATAAGCTGATCTCCAAACTATACCAGCTACCTGAAAACCAGACCAGCTCCTGATAAGCTGATCTAAAAACCAGACCAGGTCCTAATAAGCTGATCTGAAAACCAGACCAGGTCCTGAAAAGCTGATCTGAAAACCAGACCAGGTCCTGATAAGCTGATCTTAAAACCAGACCAGGTCCTAATAAGCTGATCTGAAAACCAGACCAGGTCCTGAAAAGCTGATCTGAAAACCAGACCAGGTCCTGATAAGCTGATCTAAAAACCAGACCAGGTCCTGAAAAGCTGATCTCATTGCTGATACCTGTTATTTGCCCTTAGCAAACATGGATGAGAAAATTTTAAAACAGTTGGTGTTGAGAAGGAATGTGTTGAAGAAAAAGCTTCGTAGTATAAAAACTGGTGAAATAGATACACGTGAACAATTAAGAGATACATTCAAACCTATAACAGAACCTCTTAAAGAATTCATAAATAGTTCTAAAAATTTTAAAAGAATTCGTATGAAAGAAGAAAGTAACATCAAGACAGAAGTTGAAAATAATACAAGTTTAAAGCCTGAAAACCCATCAGTCAAGATAGAGACAAGTACACCAAAAAAACTAGTAGAAGGGACAATTTTTGATAATACCATCTTATTTAATGATGTTAATACTGAAAATGATGATGATGATGATGAAGATGATTTTTACTCACAGACTTCCAATACAGAATATACTTATACTGATTTATCAGTTTTGGAAGGGAGAAATGAGTTAGATACAAACTATGGCCCACATAAAGATTACAATAATGAATGGAAATTTGGTGATAGTAGCCTAAAACTGAATGAAGATAAAATACAAGTTGGTGGTCAGATATGGACTCTAACACCAGGACTATTTTCTCTAATGTTTCATAAAATATCAAAAAATTACGATAAATTTGAACTTGAAATCTATAAAAAGATTTTAATTACTACTAATGCATATAGAAGAGACTTTAAACCTGATGGTCAAATTAAGGGTACTAGAGGATATAAATATAAATATATTATTAAGAAATTTATTGATGAGAAAAACCAGAAGAATTTACCTGAATCAACAGGGTCTAAGCCCAAAGGTAGCTATTTAGGTGATGTAATGATGCAAGTTAACATCAATAATCCCAACTATATATACTGGGACGATCCAAATGAGTTAGTAGATAGACTTCGACTACTGCTTGCATCACAAGGTGCAGGTCATACTAATCACAATAACGAAATTGTATCAATTATTGAAGAACTACGTGAAGCGAATATAATACACTAACTTTAATAAACTAAATAGAGTATGTCTGTTGATAAATTTGGACACTATTTAAACGATACTAGCAGCACAATTTCTTTGAAAAATGCACCTAAACTGCTGGGGTTCTTTGTGGATACGAACAACAACATTGATGTCCAAAACAAAAGGATCAAAAATGTTGCAAAAGCTCTGGAGGAAAACGATGTTATCAATAAATTGTTTTTGCAAACTCAAATCGAAAAATTAGAAGAGAAATTATTAACATACTTTAAGGGGGATAATACTATAATACGAGAAGATATTCAAATGCAAATTGAGGAACTACAACGCGAAATAAAATTATATATAGAAGAAAATTATAAAATTGAAAAAGATATTCTACATATTAAAACATCCTTTGAAGAATAAATTGAACAGCTTAATGAAAAAATTTATAGATTAGAAAATTATATGTTTGTATCAATAGCTGAAAGTGCGTCAAGCAGATCACAACACTCTGTAAAAAATCTTTAAAAAACAACTTAATGTCTTCAAAAAGAAATTTAGTAAATGAACTCCATAAGCAAGCACGAAAACAATTTGTGCGTCGCAGAGTTGTAATGAAAGGAATAGATGATCTTTAGCAAGCTGATTTAGTTGAAATGGGGAACTATTCTAAAGAAAATAGAAATTATCGATTTTTGTTGACTGTAATTGACACATTCTCAAAATTTGCATGGGCAGTACCGCTAAAAACAAAAACAGCGCTCGAAACAACCAAGGCAATGGAAGATATTTTTGAATTGGGACGAGTACCAAAAAACTTACAAACAGATGATGGAAAAGAATTTTCCAACAAACACTTTGGAAAATTAATGCATAAATACAACATTAATCACTACTCAACATATAGCATTATGAAAGCATCAATAGTAGAACGATTTAATAGAACATTGAAAGGAATGATGTGGAAAGAATTTAGTTATAATGGTTCATATAAGTGGATTGATATATACAAAGATTTACTCAATGCATACAATAGAAAAGTTCATCGTACCATTAAAATGGTTCCTATTAAAGTCAACTCAACAAATGAGGAAAAGCTGCTAAATACAGTATACAGTCATTTGAAAATGTATAAAATGTCAAAATTTAATGTGGGAGATCATGTTCGCATAAGCAAATATAAGCACACATTTGAAAAAGGTTATACTCCAAATTGGACTACAGAAATTTTCACAATTACAAGAGTTCAAAATACAAATCCTGCAACATACATATTAGAAGACTATCTTGGCAATCCTATTAAAGGTGGCTTCTATACTGAGGAACTTTCAAAAACTAGATTTCCAAATACATATCTAGTTGAAAAGGTTCTTAAAATTAAAGGGAAGGAGGTATATGTTAAATGGCTGGGATTTTCTAATCAACACAATTCTTGGATAAGTAAAGATGAAATATTATAGTTGGAAAAAAACTAAATTAGAAACAACAACAACATCAATTGCAACAACAACAATAGCATTAATATTAAGAAACTAATGTTAATTTTAAAATGAGAAAAAGTTTTAAATAAAATATGTAAATCATACTTATAAGCCATACTGTGTACTAAACATTATTTAATTGTAATCAGACTGTTATAATGTCAATAACACTTACTCTGAGCTCTAACTCATCAGAACTATCTGCTAGTTACTTTCCTCCTATTGAATTACATGGTGCATATGAGTGTGCTCTAACTGATTTTCATTCATACAACAGTATTCCAAATGTAGACACCTACAACAATATGTTTCATATAGGGGAACATATAATTGAAATACCAATTGGATCTTACGAATTAAATAATATAGTTGATTTTATAGAAGAGGAATACAAACGACTCTGCCCAGCAAATAAGATTTTTATTGAAGCCAATAAGAATACAATGCAAGTTAAATTTGAAAACTTTTAGGATTCAATAGCAAAATCCTAACACCAAACAAATATTATTATTCAGATCTTCCAGTTAATATTTTTAAAGTGAATCTCTTGCGAATTGAAAGTAGTATCGCTATGAACACATATATGAATAACTCGAAATCGCATACACTTCATGAATTTCCGATTAATGTGCCTCCAGGCTATAAAATAGATGAGGTTCCAAGAAATCTTATCTATTTACCTGTAAACACCAGAGAGATAAGTTCACTAGCGCTGCGCGTACTGGATCAACACGGTGATTTAATTAATTTCCGAGGAGAGGAAATTACAATACGAATACATTTAAGACCAACTAAGTAATGCTAATATACAACACAAATACATTGAAAAATATAGCATCAAGAACAACAACAACAACATTAAAGTGACCAGCTCAACAAAAAGCTCTAACAACATCAAATAAAAATTTTCTAAAGTCCTTGAATTTTAAATTGAAGACAAAATGAGTTCAATAATAGATGTCTTAGATAAACCCTTGTCTGATGAGAATATAATCAAAAAGGACTATCATACATATGTACCATACTTACAATCTTACAACAATAATGATGAAATTAGAATTTCAATACAAAATCAAGATTTGTATGTGCTACCCAGTGAGAGCTACATTTATGTAGAGGGATTTGTTGTCGATGATAATAAGGCCAAATCTTCTTCTTCTTCTTCGGAGAACTTTTTATTAAAAAACAACTTTGTGGCATATCTATTTGATGAAATTCGCTATGAGCTCAATGGAATTGAAATTGACCATACAAGATATTTAGGAGCCACAAGCACTATAAAAAATTTGGTTTCTCTGTCACCAACAGAAAGCAATGTGATGCAAAATGCTGGATGGCACAAAATTGACGATGTCACTCTTGTAAATGGATTTTTCAATTTTTATGTACCTCTAAAAATGCTTCTAGGATTCGCCGAAGACTACAACAAAGTTATACTAAATGGAAAACATGAATTGATACTCTTGCGCAATAAGAATGATGAAGATCTTGTACGCTCGAGTGTTTCTACTGAAAAAGCTAAACTTACAATTTCACTCATCTCATGGAGAATCCCACATGTACAATTATCCGACTTTAGCAAATTGAATATGATAAAAATTATTAACAATGGTGCTTCTATACCTATGGCATTTCGCAGTTGGGATTGTCATGTTAATCCACAATTAAACACAGGTACTAGCCATATTTGGAATGTTAAACTGGCTGCAAATAGAGAACGCCCCCGTTTTGTATTGATTGCTTTTCAACAAGAAAATAAGTTTGTTCATTGTGATTTGACTAATTTAAAAGTACATTTAAATTCAGTCTCATATCCATATGATGATCTTAACATAAAGTTCAAAAATGAACGATATGCAATTCTATATGATATGTATCTAAGATTCCAACAAAGTTACTATATGAGGGAATCTCAACCGCTTCTATCTGCATCAGAGTTTAAGATAAAAGCTCCTATTATTGTAGTAGATGTCAGTCATCAGAATGAATCACTCAATAATGGACCGATTGATATAAAAATAGCATTTGAAACAGCAACTAATATTGCAGCAAAGACATCAGCTTACTGCATTCTTATTCATGATCGCATAATAGAATATATACCCATCAAAGGACAAGTTCGAAAAGTCTTATAAATTGAGTAATATGGAAAATAACACAATTTTTATAGACGTACAAGGTTTCAAAAGTAATTCAAATGATTTCATCGCAAAAGAAGTAGCGATTGTTTTCAACAATTATGAATATAACAATTTCATTATAAAACCACCATTTGAGTTTAAATGCTTATCAATAAAAAAGCAAAGAGAAGCAAAGTGGCTAACGAAAAACTATCATCACCTCAGCTGGACTGCTGGATCAGTTTCTTTTGAAAGCGTTTGCAATTTTTTAAAAGCCAACGCAAGATGTTCTAAAATTTATGTAAAAGGTGCAGAGAAAAGACGATGGTTGGAAAAAATCTTATGCCGAAAAATTTTTAACGTTGAGGATATAGGCTGTATCAACTTTAAACAAATGGAGATTAAGTATCCAGAATATTTTTATTGTAATTATCATAAACTTGGTGTTTGCGCATTAAAAAATGCTATTTTACTAACAAAAGAAATATCTTGCTTTAAATGAATTTTTACACTCTTTAAAATATTAATGTATGTATTATTATAAAATTTTAAAAAACTTTAAACAATAAATGTATAGAAAAATAAAAAATCTACAAGTGTTTTCTTATTTCAAAAACAAACTACATAAAGGAAAGAGAAGGAAGTGGGAAGGAGGAGGAGAAGTTAGCATTTTTGCTAACTTGCAAATTTTTACTTTTTGTTTCTCTGCTTATGACTGTAGTTAGTTGAAACTTTGCTGCTTTAAAATAATCGTAGACAAAGAAAATGATTATGTGCAAAATATAAATGTATTCTACACAGCCACAAAATATTCCACGCACAAGTTCTTTCGATCGTACATACATACACACATACATACATACATCATACACGCATACATACATACATACATCATACACACATACATACATACATACATCATACACACATACATACAAATATATTTCTTAAACAAATAAACAGAATATAAGCTTACCAGCGACAAACAAGCTGGACCCCCCACACACAAGCATTAGGGGGTTCACATACATGAGAACGTTTTATAAATAAATAAAATAATTTATGTAATTATTTTATTCATTTATTTAATTATTTTATTTTATAAGAATTTATTAGCGTGAGGAAATCACACAAGCACATTCCCATGATTCATATGAAACCATATGACCTAGTAGTCATCAAACCTTCTTTCTCTGATATTACTGATATAGTATTACGATAACAAATTTCTACAGTATGGCAACACTGGGAGCATTAGAAAATAATAATCATGTTTTGCCGTCGGCATTTGAAAAAAATAATAATCATGTTTTGCCGTCGGCATTTGAAAAAAATAATAATCATGTTTTGCCGTCGGCATTTGAAAAAAAAAATAATCATGTTTTGCCGTCGGCATTAGGAAAAATTATCATGCATTGACGTAGGCATTAGGAAAAATTATCATGTATTGCCGTCGGCATTTGAAAATAATTATGTATTGCCGTAGGCATTAGGAAAAATAAGTATGTATTGCCGTCGGCATTAGGAAAAAAAATAATCATGTATTGCCGTCGGCATTTGAAAAAATTATCATGTTTTGCCGTCGGCATTTGAAAATAATTATGTATTGCCGTAGGCATTAGGAAAAATAAGTATGTATTGCCGTCGGCATTAGGAACAAAAATAATCATGTATTGCCGTCGGCATTTGAAAAAATTATCATGCATTGCCGTAGGCATTAGGAAAAACTATCATGCATGCCGTAGGCATTAGGAAAAAGACAGACTTATTGAACCACCCTCGAAAAATATTTAAAGGACTTATCGAACCACCCTCGTAGGTATCAAATTTCAAGAATTTTAAAATTTTCAAATTTTAATTACCCAAATTTAACAATTTCAGCAACAATTTAACAATTTTAATTGCCACAGAATTGGCAGTTCACAACTACTCATATACATAACCGTCTGTTCCATTGTCAGCTATGCTGTTTGGATCCAGATTCAGCTCGTCTTGCGATAACCATCTGAACCCCCCATGAGGAAGATATTCCGACATTGCCCAACCGTAAAGGTTATTTGCGTCTAAATAGACAAGAAACTCTGAGGGCTTCTCTTTATCGAAATCTTCCAAATATTTGTTATTCGCTTTCGAATATCTTTGGCTACACTGTACGATTCCCCCACGTATACCTTTTTTCATAAAATTGTACATGTCTATGTCCGTCAATAATTCTAGTTCAATTTTTGTGTATTTTAACATTGCATCCCAGGAAAGTCCAGGTGCGGTATAGTATTGACATGGATCCAGCTCATAAATACCTTTACAAACTTTTCTAAAGTTCTCGAAAATATCTGTCAGTAAGAGGACATCTATTTTTAAGTAAAGTTCCATGTAATCTTTCATTGTTTTGCAGCCAAAAGTATTCCAAACCTCTACAGCATATGAGTATTCCTCTAAAGAACACTCTTTAGTGTTCAACTTATTAAAGAAATCACTGCGTGAAGGCAGCTGGCACTCGTCTAATTTTTGAAATGAATGAAATGAATTTAGGTACTCATAGGGGAAAATACCTTTCTTCTTAATAAGCTGAAATTCTTTTTCTGATTGAAATAAGGACCTTATAGTGTTAAAATCATTATCCGACAAATTGCAGGCTAATGATTCCAAACTCTCAGCCATAAAGCGTAATGTATCAAGAAATCTTATTTCAAGATTATGACCATCGCTCATTTCTGTAAATTGCGAGAGTGATATATTATTGAGAGGGAGTACTTTCAGTTGCATAGAAATTTCACCTAGTTCTTTAATAAAAAGATGTGAGTCATAATTTGAGTAATTGTGAAAGTAAACTGGTATAAACTTGGGAATTTGGTAATTCAAATTACAGTTATTGTGGGCTGCACCTCTATATTTACCGCTAATGTGACAATGATCTCTAACGCGATCTTTACCTAGAAATTTTTGACAAATATGACAATTCACCGTACTATAAAAATTATAAATATCAGAAGGGGATAAAGTATCCATTTTCCTATTATTTACTAAATGATTATTATAAATATCCTCACAATCTTTAATTAAAAATGAAATAAATTTTTGTGAAGCATCTTTCCCTGTATAAACCCTCAATTTATCTAACTTATTGCTATGGAGACACTTAATGTAGTAACTAAAAGCACAAGGAGTGTGCTTTTTGACAAGACTGGTTTTAGTACTCACGTTATTACTAATGTCTTCCAGGATGCATTCGAAGCCTGCGTACACCACAAAGGGGACATCCATTTTCCTCTGATGCCCCTTAAAACTTAGAACTGCTTCTGGTCCTGATGGCATAGTTGTCACGATTTTGCAGCATTCTGCCTTATGGCTACTCATACCATTTTCGTTATGTGTGTGCTGTAGGCAGCTATTACAAAAATGTAGCTTACTTTTGTGTTTTGTAATCTGCGTGTGTAAAAGTCTCTGAATGACAAAAAATATACAAAAGTTTATTAGTAAAATGTCTCTATTATAAAATATATAAAACAAGTATATGTATCATTAAATTAAAGTGTTGAATAATTTTCTAACTTACCTTGATATGTCTTTTATCAAAATGTAGTGATGAACTTCACCATTCTCCAAAAGCAACAAGTTGACATGCTTTACTTTCTCCTCCTTGGTCACATAATAGGGACCGATGATTTGATCTGCTCCCTCATCGTACCCAAACACATTAACGCTTATTGCTGGATTATTTACCTCGAACTCCTTAATTTTGTTTAGTGCCAATGGGTAAGTTAAATTTTTGAAATTTAACGCTACACCATTTCGTGTAACAATCGTCTCTGCAGAAATGTCCTGAATATTATAAGAACTGCAGCGTCTTGCATCATGATAGTTGGTAGTATCCATGGCAGCGATTATACACCACTTGAAGCAGTATTCGTCACTATTTTCAATATTGATGCATGCTTTTCTGCCTTCTAATTTTTGTGGTGTGGATATCCAACTTGATCCTTTGACTAGCGAAGATTTGTTGATGTTGATTTCTGCTCGAACTATGCGTGACAAAGTCCAACCAGAATCTCGCTCTTCAAATTCGGACATTTTTGTTGAAATCTCCTCAATCTGTTTACGGAAAAATTCTTCAATGTTATCTGCCTTCGTCAGCAAACTCATTTTGGCTACATGTGTTATAACACACAACTCCAATTCTTCTTCTACGATTTTGATGTCCTCCGCCACAATACTCACATGAAATTTAATTATTATATGCTTAAACAAAGACATTTGAAGTCTCTCAATAAAAATATTCATGTTTTCTTTAATAAATTCCTCCAAGAGAAGTTGGTCCTTTTTATTTAGTATTACATATGTAGCGATATGGTTTTTGAAGGCTTTCGATATTTTGTAATATCTCACATTCTCTTCGACTTCTTCTCTCCTACCATGTGAAGTACTCATTGGAGTTGGCAGAGTTTCTTCTCTTTTTTCTTCTACTTCTCCATCACTTTCCGGTAAACTTATGTCCATAGCATCGTTGTATAAAGTCCCTCCAAGGATATCCACACCTTGTTGATGAGCTTGTTGTTATTGTAGCTGCTGCTCTTGTTGATGATAATTAAGAGGTTGTCATTGCATCAAACTGGAGTACTGCTCCATTTGATTAACTGGTGTGACGGGATTATAATTGTAACTTGGATACTCATATTGCATTGGTACTCCTGATGCCAAAAACTGATTACTCCATGACATTGGTGTAGGGTAACAGTTAGGCATACCGTATTGTTGATATTGAGGATACTGTAGAGAAGGGTGCTGCTGGTGATGAAATGTATTTATCTGCTGTTGACGATTTTGAACAAATGTCTGCGGTTGCTCTTGATTTGTATCCCGACTTACGACCATTTGATCCTGTACGCTATGACTTTTCACATGATCCAAAAAGGACTTTTGGTATTTGTATACCTTATGGCATCTATATATTACACTGATAACCTGTATAACTCATTTTTAATTATTTTATTATTATAAAACTTTAACACAATTGTTGATGATACTACTTGTAAATACAATAAAGTACTGATGTGTTGGTTAGAAAATTAGGCGTATTTATACGAAAATTAGTAGCAGTATCCTTGCAGCATTCACAGTTTTAACTTTTTGTTTCTCTGCTGATGACTGTACTTAGTTGAAACTTTGCTGCTTTAAAATAATATCAGCCAAAGAAAATGATTACATTGCAAAATATAAATGTATTCTACACAGCCACAAAATATTCCACGCACAAGTTCCTTCGATCGCACATACATACATACATACAAACATCATACACACATACATACATACATACAAATATATTTCTTAAACAAATAAACAGAATATACAGTTTACCAGCGACAAACAAGCTGGACCCCCCACACACAAGCATTAGGGGTGTTCACATACGTTTTATAAATAAATAAAATAATTTATTTAATTATTTTATTAATTTATTTAATTATTTTATTTATAAACAATTTATTAGCGTGAGGAAATCACACAAGCACATTCCCACGATTTATATGAGAATCGCCTAGTAGTCATCAAATCTATTTTCCCTGATATTACTGATATAGTATTATGATAACAAATTTCTGGCAACGCTGGGAGCATTAGAAAATAATAATCATGTTTTGCCGTCGGCATTTGAAAAAATTATATTCATGTTTTGCCGTCGGCATTTGAAAAAAATAATAATCATGTTTTGCCGTCGGCATTTGAAAAAATTATATTCATGTTTTGCCGTCGGCATTTGAAAAAAATAATAATCATGTATTGCCGTCGGCATTTGAAAATAATTATGTATTGCCGTAGGCATTAAGAAAAATAAGTATGTATTGCCGTCGGCATTAGGAAAAATCATATTCACAATTCCCCCATTGGTATTAGGAAAAATCATTTTCATGATTTTCCCATCGGCATATATATATATATATATATATATATATATATATATATGAAATCTTAATCTTATGAAATCCCTAAATCCACCCCTACAAAATATTCCACACACAAATTTCCACGGTCAGGCAGACAGACAGACATAGACTTAATGTAAACAAAAACTTCTATGTTACAAAAATAAGAGTGACTTATTGAACCACCCTCGAAAAATATTTAAAGGACTTATTGAACCACCCTCGTAGGTATCAAATTTCAAGAATTTTAAAATTTTCAAATTTTAATTACCCAAATTTAACAATTTCAGCAACAATTTAACAATTTTAATTGCGGTGAGAGCCCCAATTCCCTACTACTAATATATACATGTATATATGTTGCTAGTACACGGCATGTAGCAAATGAGCATCGTGATGACGTCAAAATTACGTCAGAACCACATGCGCATGTGGTTTTTTACACGCCGTGTATTGTAGGCTTTACATACATATGTATGTATATTTTTAGCCTTTTATTGTATATACAAATTGAGTGCAACATTTTACATTTTAGCCTTTTTGTCAATATTTTCAGGATATATACCTTTACTTTAGGCTGGCGTTACTATAATATTAAAACAATTATTTTATTACTCAACTACCCAGCTAAAAAAATTATATATGGTCCATATATTTTTAATATATGAATGTATATAACTATATATGAATATGTATGGAAATGTATGGGATTATACATGGCAAAACTATTATATATGAACTAATATATGGACTAATATATGAAATGTATTATAACAATGTACTCATATATGGAAATCTAATTATGAAGCTCTTAACATGAGGATCCGTATATGTGACAGCGCATAGAGAAAGGGACCTAAGGGTAAACAAAATCAATTTTAAATTTTTTTTTTTTTTTTGATGTGGACAACATCTGAGCATCGAATGAGACCGATCCCATGCCCCAAAAATGTTCCGTCCCAGAAATATGCGCGTTTTATGATGTGATGGTACACCAAAGATACACGTATTTAAATCTTTAAAATGGCTCTCCTGAACAAAACCTGTTTTTACCCTTAGGTCTCTTTCTATTTTGCGAGTCACATATAGAAATAAGATTTAATATATGGAGCCATATAAGAATGTATGCATACATGATATCTCACATAAGATCGCAAGGTTTATAGGCGTATAATCAGCAATTAAAAAAGAAAAACCTTTGTTACAAAAAAACCATTCTTTTATGATTTTATACATTGTGGATCAAATAATCAAAATCATAATACAGTCATTAATTTTATAGAAAATAACAGAATTATCTACATAAGAAACAAAGTTCATATAACTGCAAAAAATTATATTGAAAACTATTATTACGATGGATTTTTTTCCTTTTATAATTAATTGCATTAGTTTTTAATATGATTTCTTAAATTAAATTTTATGTACGAATATGAGTTTGCGTTTTTTAAATAATTGATTCACTCTTTGACTTAAAATGATGAATGAAATGATTTTTAGTTCGTTTTTCGTTATTTGTCCAAACAAATATTTCATTAAATACAACCTTCCTGTTCAAAATCTAAAAATAAGTAATTTTAGTAATTTAATTTATTGCTCAGTAGTGCGCTTTTGTAATCAAGAGAGTATAATATGAACTTTGCATACTGTAGATGGAATATTTACACATACATGTATGAAAATGTATGAATATATATAATCATATATAGCCATATACCCTCATTTTTCGGAACCGAACTATATATGAGATATCATATATGCTCCATACATATTTTTTTTAGCTGGGTACTGATTTTCTTTGACTTAAAAAACAAACATATGTATGTATGTATGTACATATTTATAAATAATATAGTAATAAACAAATGTAGTGCATTTTAAATTACACTTCTTGTTTTTGGGCATTCTTTAAAAAACCCACAGGTAATTTTGCATGCAGCATTAGCCAATCAGTAAAACTTTTAATGCTGTATTCAAATTTTGAATTCCAAAACTACCTGTAGGTTTTTTAAAGGGGACAGAACTAATTTAAATGGATGTGTATTTGTGTTTATATGAATAAAAGAGCATACACAGAGTAAAAACCACAAATTCTTTCTTCATAACTCATGAACAAATTCTGTCAGTATAAAGTCTATACAAGTAATCAGGTAATTCATTTCTTCTCGTTTGGTGGTAGTGTATGACTGTTGAAAGTTGTTAAAAATTTTCGTACGCCATTTTCTTTTGTAATTTGTAACTATACATACATATGTACATATGTATTATTTTTTCTATTATAATTAATTGCATTAGTTTTTAATATGATTTCCCAGCTAAAAAAATATGTATGGAGCATATATGATATCCCATATATGGTTCGGATCCGAAAAATGAGGGTATATGGGCATATATGATTGTATATATTCATTCCCTCTACAGTATGCAAAGTTCATATTCACAAAAGCGCACTGCTGTGCAATAAATTAAATTACTAAAATTACTTTTTCTACATTTTGAACTGGAAGGTTGTATTTAATGACACATTTGTTTGGACAAATAGTTCAAAACGAAGTAAAAGTCATTTCATTCCACATTTTAAGTCAAAAGGTAAATCAATTATTTAAAAAATACAAAACTCAAATTCGTACTTAAAATTTAATTTAAGAAATCAGATTAAAAACTAATTCAATTAATTATAAAAGAAAAAATAATCCGTCTAACAATAGTTTTCAATATAGTTTTTTGCAGTAATATGAACTTTGTTTCTTATTTAAAGAATTCTGTTGTTTTCGATAAAATTAATGACTGTATTATCCTTTTGATTATTTGATCCACAATGTATAAAATCATACAAGAATGGTTTTTTTTTTGTAACAAAAGTTTTTCTTTTCTAAACGTTGACGGTACGCATATAAACTTTGCATAGCGTATCTATTTTGAAATGGATTTCCAATTCACCAGTGATAAAGTCCAAGCTTTTTTTAATGCAAAAACGATCTTGTGTGAGATATCATGTATGCATACATTCTCATATGGCTCCATATATTACATGTTATTTCTATATATGGATCCACATATGAAGAGATTCATAATTAAATTTGAATATAAATTATGTATTTTTAAATTTATTTTATTAAAAAAATATAACTTTATTAATCCGTTTTCAAAATACAACTGACTTATGAAAATTAATTTTGTTCTTACAATAACTTAAAACTAAATATTGATTTGCATGGTAATCAAAATGACACGCGCTGTTGTTATTTTGCAATATTGGTTACTAAGAATTTATTTACCTGTCTGCAATTTGTGTCAGCGATTTAATTATTGTGAAATAATTTGTAATAGGGGCATTCAACGTTTTCTGCGCTAACACCTCCCCTTTTAATTTCTAGCGTCCCGTTCGATCAAAAATATGGAATATTAGAGATTCTTGTTATGCTAGGTCCTTCAGGCTTTCTGGTTTCCGACAATTCTGGCATGGATGTATCTATGTACCGATGGGATTGCTTCTAGCGTTGTTGGAATAATGTTTTAATAATGTTTGTTTTGTTTTTAATAATGTTTGTTTTACTTCTTCTTTTTAGTATCTTTGTTTTGACCAACAGAATAACCATGGATATTATTGTCATTAAAGAGAGACTGAATTAACAGCAAATCCTTTTTTGTTTTTGTCATCCAGCAGATCAATTGCTTCGGTGTTATTTGCTCGTAATTCTTTCACCATTTCCAATGATAAAGTTTCTTCTATATTTTGGTGCAAATACTTAGTTTGTAAAATAGCTGGTAACGGTTGTAATCGTATTGTTTCAAAAAAATCATAAGTTTTATTGGCTATCGTCACAGATGTATTGCAGAACTGTATCACATAGGTTCCCGTAAGATTCTGTGGTTCATTATCGATAAGAATTGTTCCATTGAATTGGTTGAGAAGAAACGTTCCTGGTGCAATTTCCTCAAGAGTGGGGATGCTTCGATTGTCTATTAAGCTGCATTTTGCTACTTTACTTTTAATTAAGTTCGCTAGACACATATCGCTTCCAATATCATCCAAATTATTTATATTGCATATTGTAATATTATTATAATCCTTGCATTCATTTTTCATACCATACATTACATTATCGTATGTGAGAATGTTTCGATATTTTATTTTGTTTACACATTTTCCGAACTTAATTGGTCTTATTAACATTTTATTTCATGAATTTAGATGTGTGGTAGGTATGCTTAATATATAAATAATAGAATCATGATTAGACGCTATTTTTATTTCAGAAAACTCAAATGATTGTTCCAGATTTATAAAATGTATGGAATCTGTATTTATTATTTGCTTCACGATATCAATTTCTTCAGCCGTTAATAAGAAGGAATTAACTACACCTGCTTTTACCCAATGCATGGCATGTTGAATGTTAGTCAATTCTTCCTTAACACTGTCTAGTTTATATTTTAGTACTGTTATTAGTTGTTCTTTTAAATTTTCATTTTTATTATAATTATTCTTATGATTAAGTGTTTCAATTATACTATTTGTTATATGGGTTAGTTCATTAATTTTTTTTAATGTTACTTTATTAATAACAACTTGTTTGATGTTATTTCTTAGTACTTTATTTGTCTTTTTAGTTTGTATTTCGAAATCTTCGTGGTCAGGACTTCCTGCAATCCACTTCCAAGCAGAACCTATAAAATCTAGGGATCTTTTTGACCTTGGTTTTAATCTGTCCAGAAGTTCTGTTGAAGTTCTGTAACTTCATGATTTAAAAAGGGTTGCAGAGGGTGAGAAGAGCTAATATCATGGTTTAATGTTTCTTGCAGTTTATTTATTAAGTTCTGATATACGTTTGTGTCGATGACGTGGATTAATTTAAATGTACCAGTCTGTAATTTTGCTAGTCCGGAGTTCCATGTTACTATTTGAGAGTTAGAATAGTCCAAAATTTTTACCTCGGCCGAAACCAGTGTTAGAAATGACCTGAAAATTAAAGGTTTTTTTAGTTCCTGACATTATTTTTGTATACTATTTTTCCTGATTCTGTTAAGACTGTTGTGTTTCTATTTTCTTTAACTGTTTCCTTTCGGTATGTTCTGCTAAGTTTCGTTCCTAATCTTTTATTTTATTTTACATAAATGGTTTCTCCAGGTTCACAAGTCTTAGGTACTGTTTTTCTCTTGTTATGGTAATTCATGTCTTCTAACTGCTTCTCTTGAAGTCTCTTGACAGTATCTAGTTTAACTTTTTCTATTTCTTGCGGATTGGTACTTACTCTATCAAAAAAAAATAATTCTATTGGCTTTTTTATCGTTGAATGTACGGAATTATTGTATTTATAGACTGCTCTATGCAATAGTTCTGAAAATGTTTTGTGTAAGTTTTCGGTTTTTAAACAACGCATTAATTCTGCGATCGTGGAATGCAACCTTTCTATTTGTCCATTTACACTACTGCTATATGGTGGAATCTTAAATACCTTTATATTATATTCATTTTCTAGCATAAAAACGATATTTGTAGAATTGAAGGATTTTTCGTTATCCACAACGATTGTTTCTGGTATACCAAAGGAAAGTACGAGTTCTCTTAGAGGTTCCTTAACATCCTCAATGGCTCGGGACCTCAATATTCTTGTTTGCGCAAATTTGGAAAATTTATCTATAGCAGTTAATATTGCTTTTTTTCTGTGATGAAAATGTCTATGTGTATGATCTGGCCAGGATATGTTGGTATTGGTGCCTCTTGGAGGGTGATTTTATTAGGGTGCCTATCGTATTTATTTTCTTTACACACTTTACATAAATCAGTGATCTTTTTTATCTTAGAATGCATTTGGGGAAAATAAAATTTAGTTATAAGCTGTGTTCTATTTTCTCTGCTATTTCTGTGTGCCCTATTGTGTTCTTTTATTATTTAACTTTCCTGTTCTTCTTCATTCTTTAGATCTGTTACCATGGTTCGAGTATATTTTGCTCTATATTGTGTAAAATTATCTCTATAAATCTCCTGCAATTTTCCTAAGATGTCATCAGAAGTTTTTATACAATTTGTCACGGAGGGATTCAAGTATTTTTTTAAGAGTTGAATGAGAAAATCTTCTGTAATATTGGGTTCATTAATGGTATGCCTATGAAAAGTGGGGAATACGATTTCAAAACTGTAATCTGATTGTATTTCTTCATTGGAAATTATTATTTGATTTTTAAAAGCATTGAGCGGTGCGTCTGTAAATTGTATAAGATTATGAGATGAGCTTTCGTCGCTATGTTGAGTGGCAGTTAATGTATTTATTGGAGAGTTTTCTTGCGAAGGTCTTGACAAAGCGTCGGCGACAACATTAGTACTACCTGGTTTATAATGCAACTCATAGTTATAATCTTCAAGAAATGCTTTGCATCTTTTCAATTTGAAATTAGAATTTTTACAATTTAAGGCATATGTGAGTGGAAGGTGATCAGTATAAAATTTTAATTTTGGAGACCCATATAAATAGTTTCGGAGCGACTTTAATGACCATACAAATGCGAGCATTTCCTTTTCGTTAGTAGCGTATTGCTCCTCTGCTCTGCTAAGTGTTCTAGACAGAAATACAATTGGCCTATTGTCCTGTGATAGAACGGCTCCGAGAGCATAATTTGAGGCATCTGTCGTTAGACAAAACTTTTTATTGAAGTTTGGGTATGCCAGCATTACATCCTCGGAAGTTAGTGCTGTTTTCAGTTTACTAAAGGCATCTATAGAGTCTTGTCCCAGTTCTATTGGTATCTTTTTGGAGGTGTGCTTAGACGAACGTCCTGCCTCCCCTCTCAAAAGCCTTGTCAGGGGCTTAGAAATTTTAGCGCAGTCCCTGATAAAGCGCCTATAGTAATTTGAAATTCCCAGAAATGACCTCAACTCCTTAAGTGTTTTGGGTCTTGGGAAGTTTAAAATTGCTTCCACTTTCTTTGGATTAGTTTTTATTCCTTTGTTTGAAATTATAAAGCCTAAAAATTCTACTTCTTCCTTCAAAAATTCACATTTGTCCAATTGGACTTTCATGTTTGCACGCTCTAAGGTTTTATATATAGTATCTAAATTTTCGTAGTGTTTCTTTTCGTTTTCTGCATATATAATTATATCATCCATATAAACAAAGCATATCTTCCCAATATACTCCCTCAAAATATCATCTAAAGTACGTTGGAATATGGATGGTGCGTTTTTCAATCCAAACGGAAGTCGTGTAAACTCGTATTTGCCGTTATTCACTGAAAACGCTGTTTTTTGCCTATCTGTTTCTTTGAGTGGTATGTGGTGGAAACCACTTTTAAGGTCCAAGACCGAGAAGAACTTATTTTGACCAAGTTGCGGAAGTACGTCGCTTATTTCCGGAATTGGGTATCGGTCTGGTGTTGTTTGTTCATTTAGTTTTCTGTAGTCAATTGCCATCCTAAATTTCTTTTGTCCTGATGCGTCAGCTTTATTTGGAACTATCCAAATCGGGGAGTTGTAGGGCGATCTGGAAGGCCGAATAATCCCTTGTTGCAAGAGTTTTTGCATATGTTTTTCTACCTCTTTTTTTAAATGCATAGGGTAGGGATAATAACGAGAATATACTGGTTCGTCTGTTTTTGTTGAATTTCGGCCACTACAGCCGAAGTATATGTTAAGCTCTCATTTGGTTCGCTGAAAAGTAATCTGTTTCTTAAAATGATTTCTTTTAAATTGTCTTTCTGTTTTTTGGTCATGTGTTCCGTTCTAATGTCGATATTGTTCACTGACTGAGATGTTTTTTGTTTTATTCTAATTTTTAATTTGCCATGTATTATCATATAATTTCCGGCTGAATAAATTACTGCCGAAATTTCTTTAATGCTATCATTTCATAAAATGCCATGAAAAGACTTAAGTGTTGGTAATAAGAAGAACTTTAATTTTTTAGTATGATCATCGAATAAATTTATAAAAGAATGTTCAGTAATTTTAGTATGTCCTCCTACCGAGTTGGGTAAGAAGGATTCTTGATTTGGTAAAGGATTCAGTGCTAGGCTTGGCTGAATATAGTTCTTGTTCGATTCAGTGTCAATCAAGAAATTTAGAATCTGTCCGGTTTTCGTCCTGCATTCAATATAAGGCAAGGACGAATTAGTTAGTCTAAAAAATGGATGTCAACAAAGTCGTTAACTTCTAATTGATTTGAAGATTCTGGTTCATTTTCTAAATATTTATTTAACGTTGGTAGTCCCTCCTGATTTTCATAACCAAGTAATTGCTGTACGTAATATTGTTCGTTTAAGTCCTCATTTTGCTGAGCTTCTATATGGAAATTTCTTTGGATTTTTGGAGGAAGTCTTCTTTGTTCAGATTGTTGTACGTTTGGTCTTTTTCCGAAAAATTTATCGTTTTGAGTAGGCCTATTCATATAATTAATGGCCCTGGTTCTAACTGACGGGTCTATGTCCATTGGTTCGGGTCTTGGTTGAGGTTTAGGTTCGGTTGGTTTTGATGGAGGAAAATTTTGATTTATGTAACCTTGGGGGCGCATTTGATTGAAATTGTTCCTATGGTAGATCGAAGCGGGCACATGATAGGATCTTTGGTGAGAGAAAGGTTGTGGCATGTGTGCCAACTGCGGAAAAAATTCTTGTTGGTAATTATAACGGTTGCTCTGCTTATTGTTGGTAGGCTTGGGATGGTTATGCGAGTTTGCAAATTGCGTTCTCACAAACTGATTTTCCATCTTTAAGCACAGATGAAGTGCTTGTGGCAGGTCAATTGGTTCCTTCATTCCCAGGTGTAAGGACATATTTCCTCTAAGGCCTCTAACAAAGGTCTCTAAGGCTTTATCTCGATACGTTTGTGTAAGTAGATCGAGGGCCTCTCTTCCGATATCCATGCAGGATAACTTATTCATGATTAAAGAGAGGTGAGAGTATACCTGTTGGTAGAACTCTTGAATTTTATTGTTACCTTGCACAAGAGTACTCATCTGGTACTCCAATGTAGTAAGGTCAATTTTGTCTGCATAATGTAATGCAAGACATTTTGTAATACTTTCCCGGTTTAGGGGCGTATTATAAGACTCCAGTGCAGCATCTGCGCTACCCACAATCTTGTTTCTGATAGTGGTTAAAATTCCATAATATTTTGGTGTTCCTTTCGTAAATTATAAGTATTCTATCTACGCTCTTTTTCCAAGAGCTAAACTCTGAAGGGTTTCCTGAAAATTCCCTTAAGCTCCAGACAACGTCAGGGACTTTGTCCAGGTCAGTTAAATTGTTCCTGAATCTTTCTTCTATCACTTGGTCTTCACCACCTATGTTCATGTTTGGATCTAAAAATCGTCTGAATGCAAGTTCACACTGATGTGCGCAGATTCTAGCTATCCTGTCATCTTCATTTTCTCTATTTCCCTCAACTACGGGTGCCGCATTTGGAAGGTTTGCGTTGTTAAGGACTGCAGGCCTGATTAAATTGTTTGGGTTTGACATGATCTTTTTTTTTTAAGTAAGTCTTTATGTAAAAAAAAATTTCTTTAACTAAGGGGGTTTATTTTTTTATTTTGTTATTTCTGTTGGAGGGTCCCGTAGGAATCGCAACAGTTTTATTTATTATAGTTATATATTTCTTCCCTTTTTTACTATTGGTTCTTCGGGAATCGCAATAGTAGTTCTAATCAATAATGCTCACTCTTTAATTAAGTAAAATAATTTTTGGTAAGATTTTCCGATTATTTTATCTATAATATTTTGAACAATTGCTTTATAAGCTTTCAAAACTTCACTATTAAATTTTTTTGTTAAAAATGTTTGATTAATTCGATTAGAATTTCTCAATAAATATTTATTGGCTTAAGAGCCTCAAATAATTCACTATTTTTTTAAAAAATTAAGTTTTTGATTAATTTGAAAATAATTTGTTTAAAATTTCTCAATATTAATAATTTTTTGTTGCTTTAAGAACTTTAAGTAATTCACTTCTTTTTTTGATTAATTTGATAATAATTTGTTTAAAATTTCTTGATTGCTTTAAGAGCTTTAAGTAATTCACTATATAAAATTTTATATATGTATTTTTTCTACTTTCCACTTTTTAAATTGAAATAGCTTACATGACTAATCTTACAATCATCCTTATGCAGCTGGTACAGGGTATTTTATCATTTTCTTAAATATACTGGGGTTACCGCACTACTCCAAGTTCCTCACTCCAAACGTCCTTATTTGGCAGATGGTTGTATTTATTACAGCCTGTGGGGTGTTGATTTTTGGAAAAAAGCCTTCTTCTAGCTGCAGCCTATGGGGTGTCTTTGAGATGAAGCTTCCTTAAGTTAACAGCCTGTGGGGTGTTTTTTTGTTTGTTGTTGGAGTCTCCTTCTTATTACAGCCTATGGGGTGTTTATTTAGATGGAGATCCTTTCACGTTGGGCGCCAATTATGTATTTTTAAATTTATTTTATTAAAAAAATATAACTTTATTAATCCGTTTTCAAAATACAACTGACTTATGAAAATTAATTTTGTTCTTACAATAACTTAAAACTAAATATTGATTTGCATGGTAATCAAAATGACACGCGCTGTTGTTATTTTGCAATATTGGTTACTAACAATTTATTTACCTGTCTGCAATTTGTGTCAGCGATTTAATTATTGTGAAATAATTTGTAATAGGGCCATTCAACGTTTTCTGCGTTAACATATATTAGTCCATATATAAGTTCATATATAATAGTTTTGCCATGTATAATCCCATATATTTCCATACATGAATTCATACATATTCATATATAGTTATATACATTCATATAGTAAAAATATATGGACCATATATAATTTTTTTAGCTGGGTTCTTAAATTATAAATATATGTGTTTAATTATATATATATATGTGTTTTGTGTTTTTTAAATAATCGATTCACCTTTTGACTTAAAATGATGAATGAAATGACTTTTAGTTCGATTTTCATTATTTGTCCAAACAAAAGTTTCATTAAATACAACCTCCCTGTTCAAAATCTAAAAAAGTAATTTTAGTAATTTAATTTATTTCACAGCAGTATGAGTATGTATATGAACTTTGTATACTGTATAGGAAATATTTATACATACATGTATGAAAATGTTTGAATATATATAATCATATATGCCCATATACCCTAATTTTTCGTATCCGAACCATATATGCGATATCATATATGCTCCATACATATTTTTTAAGCTTTTTAGCACTTCAAATTGAACTGGAAACAAAGTTGAATTCAAGCATTTTTTCAAGTAATTTTCAAGTTTGAAAATATTTTTAAATAAAAAATCAAACAACATACATATATGTTTAAACCTTGTCAAATACGTAATTTATTTATTATTAAAACTGAAATTGGGGTGAAAATATTAAAAATAAATATTTAAAAGTGAATTTGGAAATCAAAGGTGAGTAAAATCGTGAAAACAATAGCGAAGGCAGATGTGCAATTATTGTTAATAAATATAAATAAATAAATAATAAAATTATTATTAGAAAAGAAAAGAGTTGCATTTTGCTTTCTATTTTAAAAGCCTTGTTTTTGCAGCTTGAAATACACTTGAATTCAATTGTAATACAATTAATTGTAGTATAATTCAAGGCTTGAATCACACTGTACTACAACTGAATTGTTCGCATTGAATTCAAGTTCCCTTTTCACTGGAGAATGCTACTGAATTAAAGTGTAAATCAAGCATAATTCAACCCTTGACAATTGATTGTGTGGCTTGAATAATACTTGTTTTACAGTAGATTTCAAACCAAATTGCTTATTGGGATTTCATGAAACATTTAATTGAACAAATAATTAAAAACGAACTAAAGGGCATTTCATAAGACATTTTAAGAGAAAAGGTCAATCAATTATTTTAAAAACACAAAAATTATATTCGTAGTAGTAGGGAACTGGGCATTCTGGCGCCGATTAAAATTGTTAAATTGTGGCTGAAATTGTTAAATTGTGGGCTGAAATTGTTAAATTGTTGCTGAAATTGTTAAATTGTGGGCTGAAATTGTTAAATTGTGGGCTGAAATTGTTAAATTCTTGGAAATTTGTGTTTTCGGCGGCGCTTTGATGTTTTTTGTTTACATTAGGAGTTTTTTTGTTTACATTAGGAGTTTTTTGTTTACATTAACTTTGTGTGAACGGGTGATTTTTTTGGGTTACATTAATTGTGATAACGGGTGATTTTTTTTGAGGTTTCATATGAGTGTATATGCCGACGGCAATGCATGATTATTATTTTTTTCAAATGCCGACGGCAAAACATGTTTATTAATTTTTCCTAATGCCGACGGCAATACATGAATATTGTTTTTTCAAATGCCGACGGAAAAATGATTTTTCCTAATGACGACAGGAAAACGTGAAAGTTATTTTTTATAATGCTCCCTAGGTGTTGCTAGACTGTGGGAATTTAAGGCTGACCGTGATTTGAGTGGGTAGGGTTGTTGACGTTATATGTAGCCATGGAGATTTGTGGGTGTGTCTGTCTATAGTAGTTTAAGACTGATCGTGATTTGAGGTGGGTGAGGATTTTGTTGAAGTAAATGGGTTATGTGTATGACCATGGGAATTTAAGGCTGACCGTGATTTGAGTGGGCGGCGTTGTTGCCGTAATATGTAACCATAGGAATTTGCGGATGTGTCTGTCTGTCTGTGAGAATTTAGGTGAGGGTTTGATTGGAAGGGGCGGGGTGTAGTTGAGGTAGATCTATTGCGTGTGTATGTGTGCGTGTGTGTGTATGTTTGTAGGAATTTCAATGTGTGTATTTCTGTAGGAGCTTAAGGCTGATTGTGATTTATGAGGGGTGGGGTGTTCTAGTAATATGCAACCGGGGCAATCTTTGTGTTTGTGTGTCTGTAGGAGTTTAAGGCTGACCATGATTTGGGTGGGCAGGGTTGTTGACGTAATATATATCCATGGGGATTTGTGGATGTGTCTGTCTATAGTAGTTTAAGGCTGATCGTGATTTGAGGTAGGTGAGGATGTTCTTGTGGTAAATTGGTTATGTGTATGTATGTATGTATGTATTTTTGTAAGAATTTAAGATGATTATGATTTATTAGGGGCGAGGTGTTCTTGTAATATGTAGCCGTGAGAATCTATGTGTATAGATGTCTGTAGAAGTTTAAGGCTATCTGTAATTTCGGGTAGGTGAGAGTGTTGTGTTGTTGAGATTAATCTTATATATTGTATATGTATGTATGTATGATCATGGCAATTTGTGTATGTATATCTGAGGGAGAATTTAAGGTTCGTCATGATTTGCAAAAGGTAGGGTGTTGTTGAAATTTTCTTGGATATTTCTTATATGAATTCTGCTATGTGTGTGTATTTGAGGTGGTATTTATATGTAGGTAAAAATAAATTGTTTTCAATATCGACATTTGGTACTATAAAATACTATCATATATCTGGACTTCCCTATTCCTAGTATGTTTTTATACTTACGATTGCTTTATATTTTCCCATGCTTAAATTTGTCTCGCGTTAAAGTCTGTCTGTGTGAAATTTGTTTATATTACAGATTTTTTTTATTTAACTACATCCGTCTTCTTTGACTGAAAGAGTTTTCTGCACACAGAGAAAAACCAACTTGAAATCAGTAAAAACCATGCTGAATTAATAAGAACCATTAACAAAGGTTTAGTCATATTAAAATTTCTTATTTCAATATGGACAAAATATTAATTTACAGTATTCATTTATTAAACTCATTAGTTTGTAGATATCTCAATATACATTTTCTATTATATATTAAAAATTATTGAATTAATGTGACGAATTCTTATTTTTAAGCTGCAGATTTTCCCTGAGTGTATGGATTGTTTATATTTGCATTGTGCTTTAACTAAACGACGCTTCATATATTTTCATGATGTAGATCTAATAAATACTTAAGCATTGATAAGAAATTTGATATGTATACATACATATCTACAAATTGATTTTATGTATGTATGTATGTATGTATGTACATATATATGTACATACAAATAAGTGTTTAACTCAATCTTTGAATACATTTTTTATTTTATTTTTTGTCATGTGATGTCTGTTGTTGGTGAAATTAAAAACATTTTATTTTTTATCTGCGTTTACTTAAAAGTTTGTGAGGATTTTCTGTTTTAAGTAAAACTGAATTCCTGAAGATATGTACTTACATACTCTATAGTAATAGTAACTATAATAGAAATATTTCTTATACTTAATTTACATTTTTTTAAAGTTGATGTAATGTTAGTTAGTCAACGTTTGACATTTTTAGGGTATAAAATTTTTTCTAGCTATAGCCTTCTACATTTATTTTGGAAAGCTTGCTTTGCTTTTTAAAAATGTATAAACATTTTTAAATGAAACTGATCCGGCACTCCAGCTTAGGTACTGATAGTTTTTTTGTTGTTAGTTAACTTACTTCTTTTTTATTTTTTATTGATAAACATTGGAAATCAAAAGGGAGTTTTATATTGTAATTATTATTTTCATAATTGTTGAAAACAATCGCTGCTTTTTGTTTGTTTTTTGCGATGAAATCGTTTGAATTACTTTTGAAACTTTACGCGTTTATAAAAATTATGTTATTTTCTATATTTCTTAATTTATAAGACCTTTAGACTTTGTCCTTTAGTGGTTATATATTCTATTTTACGAATATGAATAAGAATGCAGTAAGCTGATGTATTTGCTTACTGCTTCAAATTAAAATTTTATTCAATTGAATAAAAGGAGCTTTTTTCTTAAACTCTGATGCAGTTAGAAGCGCTGGAGATTCTTTCATATAACAGGTTTTTATGAATTTTTGATATATAGTATAATATAGAATTGGATAACATTTATTTTTAATTTTTATGTTAAGAAGTACGGATATGAGATTGAATTTAAATGTACTTTTAAATTAGTTAAATCATAATGAACAAACATATTTTCTTCTTGAATAGCGATCAACAGAAAACGAACTCGTTTTAAATAATTTAGGTATACCCTATCTACAGCTCCTCTAGGATACAAGATGACTTTGTATAACGAAATTTCTGTTGCTTTATACTGATAATATGTTTACATTAATAAGGTACATATACATATGTTTATTTTATGAAGGGTGAGCACCTATGGCTTTTATTTAATGTTCTATATGATTTTTTTTCATTTTATTAAAGTTCACCGTATTGTAATATTTCTGAAATGTTTAAGTGTGTTTTGTGTGCCCATCGAAGAGAGTGTACGTATTAGTTGGTCAGTCAGTCTCTATTTTTATTTATTTTTTTTTCTTCTAATGTGCCACTCCTTTTTTCAGATTTTACTACTTGGAATAGAGAATTGTTGTATAATTTTTTGCTGGGTATATACATTACGTATGTAGAAATTAGTTTACATACAAAGAAATGCGTGTTTAATAAACAACTATTGTATCAAATCGATCTCAAATAACTCAGTTACCTCTACCAGCAATTCACCATTGGTGTTTTCATAAAGTGTTAGAAACAATGAAATATCTATGTTTTGAGAGAATTTTTTCCCTCAAGTATTTCTACATCAGGTTTGAGGGGTCAACCACTGTCGCATTCATATGTAATGATTATTCACTTAAAAAAGGTCATCATCACCATCAATCATCTCCGTATACAATACATTCATGAGTTGAGTTGATCCCGATACAATTGCTGTCTCATCACCTTCTAATAGCTTTATATATTTTGCTAGTATGCATACCTTAGCATGCTTCTATGGATAGTGACGTAAGAGTCCGAGATGTAGAGTGATACAATTAAAAATCTTTACTATTAGAATTTACCAGTTCGCTCTTTTTAATTTTTACAAAGTAGATACATATGTATGTATTTCATTGACCACAAAATCATAAAATTTCTTTGCTTACAAAATTGTATGACGTGAGGATTTTTTTTTTTTTTTTGAAATTATACATGCTTCGGCATGCTTTAATTTTTAATTTTTTTTCTATAAATTTATTTAATGCTCATACAGATATAAAGTAAGATATGTTTACTGTACATTTTAAAATTTATGCATGCTTCAGCATGATTCTAGTTGAAGCCTATATTCATTCACTAAGTTTGTTTGATACTTATTCATACACATGTACATTCTTAAAGATTGGATATTAAAGCCCAATTTCCGTAGTTTATCTATATTTTCTAAAGATCTGATAGCTAAAGAAATAAATAGAGTGAAGATCTTCTATAATAATAATCCCATTTTCATATTGTAAAATTTTGCGTGCTAGCACTTTCGATGGGAAAATGTACATACAACTTTATAAAAAGTGATAATATGATGCGCTGCTGAATATTACACTATGTTATAGTTCATTTTAAACACTGAAGTTTTACCAATATTTCATTTAGACCATCAAGTTTAGAGAATTCCACTACATTTAGTTAATTACCTTTCTTAAGACCCATCATTCCTAATCAATCCTACAAAAAACTAGATTTTTCGTTTTAATTTTATATTTATTAAATTCAACAATCATTCTTCAAATTACTTTATACTATATTAAGCAGCTTTTTCTCATTTGTGGAATGTTTAATCGTAAACATGTTAATGGTGAGATGAATTTTTCTATTTTATACACTAAGTAAATCTTTATATGTACCAATCCACTTATATGAACCATTAAAGCTAATTCTTTTCACATCATTCCTTTCAATGATCTATTAAATCATTCTAGTATTGATGCTTTCATATTAAGTAATGTTTAATCTTCTATTTATGTATGAGTTTTCCAAAGTATTTATTAAAAAATTCTTTAGAATCATCTGTTTGTAAGTTTTTTGGTACCCGTACCACTTCAAAAATATTTTCCATTCCCTTGGCTTTTAGAGTGCAGCTTTTATTTTCAGCTGTACTAAACTTTGAGATTGTGTCAATTACAGTCTTCAAAAATCAAAAATTTCTATTTTCTGTAGAATAGTTCTCCATGTCACCTAACTTAGCTCCATAAAACTTCATATATTCCTTTCATTGCATCTCTACAAGCACAAACAATTGTTGAGATTTAATATGGAGTTCGTTTACTAAATTTCTTTTTAAAGACATTGAGTTGTTTCACAGATTTTTTCAAAAATGTTGTGATCTACATGTTGCACTTTCAGCTATTTATACTAATATACTAACATGTAGTTAATTTTCTAATCTGTATATTTAATCGTAAACTCGTCAATTTGTTTTTAATTATTTAATTTTTAGAATTGCTTTTGCAATTTTATAACTGTTTCTTTCTCTAAATTTATTTCACGTTGTAGTTCCTCAATTGGCATTTAAGTATATTCTTAAATATTAATGCTTTAAGCTATATTATTAATTTGTCTTGTATTTTATCTTCATTCAGTTTGAGGTAACTATCAACAATAGTTTGTATCTAATTCATTTCTGCCTTCCAATACTGATAAGTCAGTATAAATGTCTTCAGAATTGGAAGTCTATGAGTAAAAATCATCGTCATCATCATTTTCAGTATTAGCATCATTAAATAAGATGGTATTATCAAATATTGTTTCTTCTGCTAGTTTCTTTGGGGTACTTGTCTATATCTTGAGTGAAGGTTTCTCAGGCTTTAAACTTGTATATTTTCAACTTCTGTCTTGATTTTACTTTCCTCTTTCATAAGAATTCTTTTAATATTTTTAGAACTATTTTTGAATTCTTCTGTTATAGGTTTAAATATATCTTTTAGTTGTTCACTTGTATCTATTTCACCAGTTTTTATACTACGAAGCTTTTTCTTCATCCCATTTCTTGTCAACACTGAATGCTTTAAATCTTTCTCATCCATGTTCGCTAACAGCAAATAACAGGTATCAGCTACTAGATCAAGTTATCAGGAGCTGGTCTGGTTTTCAGATCAGCTTATCAGGAGCTGGTCTGGTTTTCAGATCAGCTTATCAGGAGCTGGTCTGGATTTCAGATCAGCTTATCAGGAGCTGGTCTGGTTATCAGTTCAGCTTATCAGGAGCTGGTCTGGTTATCAGATCAGCTTATCAGGAGCTGGTCTGGTTATCAGATCAGCTTATCAGGACCTGATCTGGTTTTCAGATCAGCTTATCAGGAGCTGGTCTGGTTTTCAGATCAGCTTATCAGGAGCTGGTCTGGTTTTCAGATCAGCTTATCAGGAGCTGGTCTGGTTATCAGATCAGCTTATCAGGAGCTGGTCTGGTTTTCAGATCAGCTTATCAGGAGCTGGTCTGGTTATCAGATCAGCTTATCAGGAGCTGGTCTGGTTATCAGATCAGCTTATCAGGATCTGATCTGATTTTCAGATCAGCTTATCAGGAGCTGGTCTGGTTTTCAGATCAGCTTATCAGGAGCTGATCTGATTTTCAGATCAGCTTATCAGGTAACAGATCAGGCTATCAGGAGCTGTTCATATTTTCATTTCAAGATATCTGAGTAAGATTTAGTTATCAGTGTACAAGTAGCTATCCATTTATAACATTTATATACATGAAGTTTAAAGTCAAATGAAATACGAAAAAGTAAAGTTTTATGTAGTAAAATTATTTTCTATAACGATCATCGTTTAATTCACTATCTTTGCTTATAATCAAAAATCCACATTTATCCTTTCAACATGCTTTATATTTTTCTCACCTTACTTAAACATTAAAATTACATTATGATGATCTCTTATTAAATGTTTGGTGATTCTGATGTAAGTTTTACATAAGTGAATTAATCAACATTCTTATCTCTCCCCATACAAAAATATGCTTCCCATATGCATCATCGTTAAATATCATATTGGAATTACTTTGGACTGAAATAACAGATTCACTATCTGTAAATTTTGTAATATCTTATTGTTTTAATTGATGAAATTAATTTATTCAGGTATTCATATTTGTATGGATAAAAAGATTTTGAGTATAAATAAATGTTCTCAACTTTAAGTCCATTAGGACTTTCTAGCAAGCCAATCATAGCTTTTTTTCGCAATTTGACAGGTCAACTATTGTTGCACGAATAGAATTTCGTATAATATTATCTTATTATTATATATTATTATTATTTCGTAATATTATCTCTTATTATAAAAAAAATAAACTAATACAGCTATACCATATCAGAAAATATTTTCTGAAATCGTATAGCTGCATTAGTTTATTTTTTCTATAATAAGAGATAATGATCCACACTCATAATCAAAACAGCATAACAATATCCTTTGTTTTGACTTTGAGTATGCATCAATATTTATGAAATGCGTTTAGTTACAAAAATGTGGTTAGTAAAACAAAGTATATTTTAACAGCCTTATATATAACACTTATTAGGGCTTTATAAATACTTTTTAAGAAAAATTTTGTATCAAAATTTGATTTAATAAGCCTTTACAAAACCTTAATATGTTTTATAAATAAGGCTGTAAGAGTTTAAAATCAGTATTTTGTATACTGATTTGAAACTCTTAAAATATTCTTTGTTTTGACTATGAGTAGGGGCCATTATATCTTATTATAGGACAAATAAAATAATATAGCTATACGATTTCAGAAAATATTTTCTGATATCGTATAGCTACATTATTTGATTTTTTTATAATAAGAGATAATATTTATGAAATACATTTCATAAATATTGGCGCATACTCATAGTAAAAACAACCTAAAAATACCTTGGTACGAAATATTGATGAATCATCAAAATTTCATACCATCCTATATTTATGTTGTTTTACTAATCGCATTTTATAACTAAATGCATTTCATAAATATTATCTATTATTATAGAAAGAATAAAATAGTATGGTTATATGATATTAGAAAACATGATTTCTGATATCATATAATCATACTATTTTATTTTTCTATAATAAGAGATAATGACTCATACTCATAGTCAAAACAAAGGATATTTTTATGCTGTTTTGATTATGAGTATGCGTCAATATTTATGAAATGCATTTAGTTATAAAATGCGGTTAGTAAAACAAAGTATATTTTAATAGTTTAAAACCAACAGTTTTATGGTAATACTGGTTTTAAACACTTAAACCATACTTTGTTTTGACTATGAGCATGAGCTGAGATTTATGAAATGGATTTTATAAATATTGACTCATACCCTTAGTCAAAACAACATAAATATAGCATGGTACGAAATATTGATGAATCATCGAACGATAGTTCAAAAATAAATAATAGTTCCCTTATATCAAATTCTATTCTATTGCATTCTGTCAAATTGCAAAAAAAGCTATGATTGGCTTGCTAGAAAGTCCTAATGGACTTAAATTTGAGAACATTTATTTATACTCAAAATCTTTTTATCCATCCAAATATGAATACCTGAATAAATTAATTTCATCAATTAAAACAATAAGATATTACAAAATTTACAGATAGTGAATCTGTTATTTCAGTCCAAAGTAATTCCAATATGATATTTAACGATGATGCGTATGGGAAGCATATTTTTGTATGGGGAGAGATAAGAATGTTGATTAATTCACTTATGTAAAACTTACATCAGAATCACCAAACATTTAATAAGAGATCATCATAATGTAATTTTAATGTTTAAGTAAGGTGAGAAAAATATAAAGCATGTTGAAAGGATAAATGTGGATTTTTGATTATAAGCAAAGATAGTGAATTAAACGATGATCGTTATAGAAAATAATTTTACTACATAAAACTTTACTTTTTCGTATTTCATTTGACTTGAAACTTCATGTATATAAATGTTATAAATGGATAGCTACTTGTACACTGATAACTAAATCTTACTCAGATATCTTGAAATGAAAATATGAACAGCTCCTGATAGCCTGATCTGTTACCTGCTAAGCTGATCTGAAAATCAGATCAGCTCCTGATAAGCTGATCTGAAAACCAGACCAGCTCCTGATAAGCTGATCTGAAAATCAGATCAGATCCTGATAAGCAGATCTGATAACCAGACCAGCTCCTGATAAGCTGATCTGATAACCAGACCAGCTCCTGATAAGCTGATCTGAAAACCAGACCAGCTCCTGATAAGCTGATCTGATAACCAGACCAGCTCCTGATAAGCTGATCTGAAAACCAGACCAGCTCCTGATAAGCTGATCTGAAAACCAGACCAGCTCCTGATAAGCTGATCTGATAACCAGATCAGCTCCTGATAAGCTGATCTGATAACCAGACCAGCTCCTGATAAGCTGAACTGATAACCAGACCAGCTCCTGATAAGCTGATCTGAAAACCAGACCAGCTCCTGATAACTTGATCTAGTAGCTGATACCTGTTATTTGCTGTTAGCGAACATGGATGAGAAAGATTTAAAGCATTTGGTGTTGACAAGAAATGTGATGAAGAAAAAGCTTCGTAGTATAAAAATTGGTGAAATAGATACAAGTGAACAACTAAAAGATATATTTAAACCTATAACAGAAGAATTCAAAAATAGTTCTAAAAATATTAAAAGAATTCTTACGAAAGAGGAAAGTAAAATCAAGACAGAAGTTGAAAATATACAAGTTTAAAGCCTGAGAAACCTTTACTCAAGATATAGACAAGTACCCCAAAGAAACTAGCAGAAGAAACAATATTTGATAATACCATCTTATTTAATGATGCTAATACTGAAAATGATGATGACGATGATTTTTACTAATAGACTTCCAATTCTGAAGACATTTATACTGACTTATCAGTATTGGAAGGCAGAAATGAATTAGATACAAACTATTGTTGATAGTTACCTCAAACTGAATGAAGATAAAATACAAGACAAATTAATAATATAGCTTAAAGCATTAATATTTAAGAATATATTTAAATGCCAATTGAGGAACTACAACGTGAAATAAATTAAGAGAAAGAAGACAGTTATACAATTGCAAAAGCAATTCTAAAAATTAAATAATTAAAAACAAATTGACGAGTTTACGATTAAATATACAGATTAGAAAATTAACTACATGTTAGTATATTAGTATAAATAGCTGAAAGTGCAACATGTAGATCACAACATTTTTGAAAAAATCTGTGAAACAACTCAATGTCTTTAAAAAGAAATTTAGTAAACGAACTCCATATTAAATCTCAACAATTGTTTGTGCTTGTAGAGATGCAATGAAAGGAATATATGAAGTTTTATGGAGCTAAGTTAGGTGAAATGGAGAACTATTCTACAGAAAATAGAAATTTTTGATTTTTGAAGACTGTAATTGACACAATCTCAAAGTTTAGTACAGCTGAAAATAAAAGCTGCACTCTAAAAACCAAGGGAATGGAAAATATATTTGAAGTGGTACGGGTACCAAAAAAACTTACAAACAGATGATTCTAAAGAATTTTTTAATAAATACTTTGGAAAACTCATACATAAATAGAAGATTAAACATTACTTAATATGAAAGCATCAATACTAGAATGATTTAATAGATCATTGAAAGGAATGATGTGAAAAGAATTAGCTTTAATGGTTCATATAAGTGGATTGGTATATATAAAGATTTACTTAGTGTATAAAATAGAAAAATTCATCTCACCATTAACATGTTTACGATTAAACATTCCACAAATGAGAAAAAGCTGCTTAATATAGTATAAAGTAATTTGAAGAATGAATGTTGAATTTAATAAATATAAAATTAAAACGAAAAATCTAGTTTTTTGTAGGATTGATTAGGAATGATGGGTCTTAAGAAAGGTAATTAACTAAATGTAGTGGAATTCTCTAAACTTGATGGTCTGAATGAAATATTGGTAAAACTTCAGTGTTTAAAATGAACTATAACATAGTGTAATATTCAGCAGCACATCATATTATCACTTTTTATAAAGTTGTATGTACATTTTCCCATCGAAAGCGCTAGCACGCAAAATTTTACAATATGAAAATGGGATTATTATAATAGAAGATCTTCGCTCTATTTATTTCTTTAGCTATCAGATCTTTATAAAATATAGATAAACTACGGAAATTGGGCTTTGATATCCAATCTTTAAGAATGTACATGTGTATGAATAAGTATCAAACAAACTTAGTGAATGAATATAGGCTTCAACTAGAATCATGCTGAAGCATGCATAGATTTTAAAATGTACAGTAAACATATCTTACTTTATATCTGTATGAGCATTAAATAAATTTATAGAAAAAAAATAAAAAATGAAAGCATGCCGAAGCATGTATAATTTCAAAAATAAATGCTCACGTCATACAATTTTGTAAGCAAAGAAATTTTATGATTTTGTGGTCAATGAAATACATACATATGTATCTACTTTGTAAAAATTAAAAAGAGCGAACTGGTAAATTCTAATAGTAAAGATTTTTAATTGTATCACTCTACATCTCGGACTCTTACGTCACTATCCATAGAAGCATGCTAAGGTATGCATACTAGCAAAATATATAAAGCTATTAGAAGGTGATGAGACAGCAATTGTATCGGGATCAACTCAACTCATGAATGTATTGTATACGGAGATGATTGATGGTGATGATGACCTTTTTTAAGTGAATAATCATTACATATGAATGCGACAGTGGTTGACCCCTCAAACCTCATGTAGAAATACTTGAGGGGAAAAATTCTCTCAAAACATAGATATTTCATTGTTTCTAACACTTTATGAAAACACCAATGGTGAATTGCTGGTAGAGGTAACTGAGTTATTTGAGATCGATTTGATACAATAGTTGTTTATTAAACATGCATTTCTTTGTATGTAAACTAATTTCTACGTACGTAATGTATATACCCAGCAAAAAATTATACAAAAATTCTCTATTCCAAGTAGTAAAATCTGAAAAAAGGAGTGGCACATTAGAAGAAAAAAAATAAATAAAAATAGAGACTGACTGACCAACTAATACGTACACTCTCTTCGATGGGCACACAAAACACACTTAAACATTTCAGAAATATATATACAATACGGTGAACTTTAATAAAATGAAAAAAAAAATCATATAGAACATTAAATAAAAGCCATAGGTGCTCACCCTTCATAAAATAAACATATGTATATGTACCTTATTAATGTAAACATATTATCAGTATAAAGCAACAGAAATTTCGTCATACAAAGTCATCTTGTATCCTAGAGGAGCCGTCGATAGGGTATACCTAAATTATATGAAAACGAGTTCGTTTTCTGTTGATCGCTATTCAAGAAGGAAATATGTTTGTTCATTATGATTTAACTAATTTAAAAGTACATTTAAATTCAATCTCATATCCGTACTTCTTAACATAAAAATTAAAAATAAATGTTATCCAATTCTATATTATACTATGTATCAAAAATTCCTAAAAAGCTGTTATATGAAAGAATCTCCAGCGCTTCTAACTGCATCAGAGTTTAAGAAAAAAGCTCCTTTTATTCAATTGAATAAAATTTTAATTTGAAGCAGTAAGCAAATACATCAGCTTACTGCATTCTTATTCATAATCGTATAATAGAATATATAACCACTAAAGGACAAAGTCTAAAAGTCTTATAAATTAAGAAATATAGAAAATAACATAATTTTTATAAACGCGTAAAGTTTCAAAAGTAATTCAAACGATTTCATCGCAAAAAACAAAAAAAAAGCAGCGATTGTTTTCAACAATTGTGAAAATAATAATTACAATATAAAACTCCCTTTTGATTTCCAATGTTTATCAATAAAAAATAAAAAAGAAGTAAGTTAACTAACAACAAAAAAAAGCTATCAGTACCTAAGCTGGAGTGCCGGATCAGTTTCATTTAAAAATGTTTATACATTTTTAAAAAGCAAAGCAAGCTTTCCAAAATAAATGTAGAAGGCTATAGCTAGAAAAAATTTTATACCCTAAAAATGTCAAACGTTGACTAACTAACATTACGTCAACTTTAAAAAATGTAAATTAAGTATAAGAAATATTTCTATTATAGTTACTATTACTATAGAGTATGTAAGTACATATCTTCAGGAATTCAGTTTTACTTAAAACAGAAAATCCTCACAAACTTTTAAGTAAACGCAGATAAAAAATAAAATGTTTTTAATTTCACCAACAACAGACATCACATGACAAAAAATAAAATAAAAAATGTATTCAAAGATTGAGTTAAACACTTATTTATATGTACATATATATGTACATACATACATACATACATACATAAAATCAATTTGTAGATATGTATGTATACATATCAAATTTCTTATCAATGCTTAAGTATTTATTAGATCTACATCATGAAAATATATGAAGCGTCGTTTAGTTAAAGCACAATGCAAATATAAACAATCCATACACTCAGCGAAAATCTGCAGCTTAAAAATAAGAATTCGTCACATTAATTCAATAATTTTTAATATATAATAGAAAATGTATATTGAGATATCTACAAACTAATGAGTTTAATAAATGAATACTGTAAATTAATATTTTGTCCATATTGAAATAAGAAATTTTAATATGACTAAACCTTTGTTAATGGTTCTTATTAATTCAGCATGGTTTTTACTGATTTCAAGTTGGTTTTTCTCTGTGTGCAGAAAACTCTTTCAGTCAAAGAAGACGGATGTAGTTAAATAAAAAAAATCTGTAATATAAACAAATTTCACACAGACAGACTTTAACGCGAGACAAATTTAAGCATGAGAAAATATAAAGCAATCGTAAGTATAAAAACATACTAGGAATAGGGAAGTACAGATATATGATAGTATTTTATAGTACCAAATGTCGATATTGAAAACAATTTATTTTTACCTACATATAAATACCACCTCAAATACACACACATAGCAGAATTCATATAAGAAATATCCAAGAAAATTTCAACAACACCCCACCTTTTGCAAATCATGACGAACCTTAAATTCTCCCTCAGATATACATACACAAATTGCCATGATCATACATACATACATATACAATATATAAGATTAATCTCAACAACACAACACTCTCACCTACCCGAAATTACAGATAGTCTTAAACTTCTACAGACATCTATACACATAGATTCTCACGGCTACATATTACAAGAACACCTCGCCCCTAATAAATCATAATCATCTTAAATTCTTACAAAAATACATACATACATACATACACATAACCAATTTACCTCAAGAACATCCTCACCTACCTCAAATCACGATCAGCCTTAAACTACTATAGACAGACACATCCACAAATCCCCATGGATACATATTACGCCAACAACCCTGCCCACCCAAATCATGGTCAGCCTTAAACTCCTACAGACACACAAACACAAAGATTCCCCCGGTTGCATATTACTAGAACACCCCACCCCTCATAAATCACAATCAGCCTTAAGCTCCTACAGAAATACACACATTGAAATTCCTACAAACATACACACACACACACATACACACGCAATCGATCTACCTCAACTACACTCCGCCCCTTCCAATCAAACCCTCACCTAAATTCTCACAGACAGACAGACACATCCGCAAATTCCTATGGTTACATATTACGGCAACAACGCCGCCCACTCAAATCACGGTCAGCCTTAAATTCCCATGGTCATACACATAACCCATTTACTTCAACAAAATCCTCACCCACCTCAAATCACGATCAGTCTTAAACTACTATAGACAGACACACCCACAAATCTTCATGGCTACATATAACGTCAACAACCCTGCCCACTCAAATCACGGTCAGCCTTAAATTCCCACAGTCTAGCAACACCTAGGGAGCATTAGAAAAAATAACTTTCACGTTTTCCTGTCGTCATTAGGAAAAATCATTTTTCCGTCGGCATTTGAAAAAACAATATTCATGTATTGCCGTCGGCATTAGGAAAAATTAATAAACATGTTTTGCCGTCGGCATTTGAAAAAAATAATAATCATGTATTGCCGTCGGCATATACACTCATATGAAACCTCAAAAAAAAAACACCCGTTATCACAATTAATGTAACCCAAAAAAATCACCCGTTCACACAAAGTTAATGTAAACAAAAAACTCCTAATGTAAACAAAAAAACTCCTAATGTAAACAAAAAACATCAAAGCGCCGCCGAAAACAAAAAATTTCCAAGAATTTAACAATTTCAGCCACAATTTAACAATTTCAGCCCACAATTTAACAATTTCAGCCACAATTTAATAATTTTAATCGGCACCAGAATGCCCAGTTCCCTACTACTATTCGTACATTAAATTAAATTTAACAAATCAGGTTAAAAACTAATGCAATTAATTATAAAAGAAAAAATTTGTCTAACAATAGTTTTCAATATAATTTTTTGCAGTAATATGAACTTTGTGTCTCATCTAGAGAATTTTGTTATTTTCTATAAAATTAATGACTGGATTATCCTTTTTGATTATTTGATATATTAAATGTAGCCACAATGTATAAAATCATATAAGAATGTTTTTTTTTTTTTTTTGTAACAAAAGTTTTTCTTTTTTAAACGTTGCATATAAACTTTGTATACCGTATGTATTTTCTAATGGATTTCCAATACACCAGTGATAAAATCCAAATTTTTTGGTTGCAAAAGCTATATTATGTGAGATATCATGTATGCATACATTCATATATGGCTCCATATATTAAATGTTTTATCTATATATGGATCCACATATGAAGAACTTCATAATTAAATTTCTAAATATGAGCTCATGTATTATAATACGTTTCATATATGAGTCCATATATTAGTTCATATATAATAGTTTTGCCATGTACATATATCACCATACATTTCAATACATGAATTCAAACATATTCATATATAGTTATATACATTCATATATTAAAAATATATGGACCATATATAATTTTTTTAGCTGGGTTTGCATACTATATAGGGAATACACATTCATGTATGCAAATGTATGAATATATAATGTCATATATGGCCATATACCCTCATTTTTCGGATCCGAACAATATATGGGATATCATATGTGATCCATACATATTTTTTTAGCTGGGTAGTTTTTAATATTATTTTTCGCAATTATATGAATTTTGTTACTTAATATATCTGAGGATATATTAATTTTTAAAAAATTAATAATAATTTAATGACTGAATTATCTTTTTGATTATTTGATTTATTAAAAAGGCACACACATAAAATCCTACAAAAATGATTTTTTTTGTTACACGAGTTTTTATTTTCTACACCTTGAGGCTCTTCGCATATAAAATTTGCATACCGTATGTGTTTTCTAATAGACTTCCAATTCACCAGTGATAAAAAAAGAGAGAAAAAGATTGAATTGATAAAATTTAAGCTTTTTGATTGCAAATGCGATCTTATGTGAGATATCATGTATGCATACATTTTTATATGGCACCATATATTACATTTTATTTCTATATATGTGACAGCGCATAGAGAAAGGTACGTAAGGGTAAAAAATCAATTTTCGCTTTTTTTTTTTTTTGATGTGGACAACATCTGAGCATCGAATGAGACCGATCCCGTGCCCCAAAAGTGTTCCCTCCCAGAGATATGCGCGTTTTATGATATTGAAGTACACCAAAGATGCACGTATTTAATTCTCCTGAACAAAACCAGTTTTTACCCTAAGGTCCCTTTCTATTTTGCTCGTCACATATGGATCCGCATATATGAGCTAATATATTATAATACATTTCATATGTTAGTCCATATCAATTCATATACATACATCTAATAGTTTTGCTATTTATAATCCTATATATTTCCATACATGAGCTCATACATACTCATATATATTTATATACATTCATATATTAAAAATAGGTATATGGACCATAAAATATTTTTAGCTGGGTAGCGAATTTTTCAAAACAAATCTTTTTCTTCTTATTGCTGTCCATAATTTTCACTCTTCAAATAAATATTTTTAATTTATACGTACACCTCAGCATGATATGCTTATGTACTTTTTTTTGCCGTACATGTACACTGTACATTGTACATACACGAACTTAAAGTATTGCCACACTCGAACCTGTCTATTGTACATGTACTTCTATTCGATGTACATGAACACGAACTCAAATTATAGCTACACTTGAACATGTGTAGTTCAAGTGTGTTCCGATCGAACAATGCGTGTACTACTCACGTACGTGTACGCAACCAAATATTAGAACCAAACACACATAATTGATATGAAAATGGTTGGTTGCTTTAGCTGTGTTTCTTACATTTATGTACGAGATTTTAACACAATGTGTGTACTTTTCTGAACTCTGATATAAAATATAAAGATATTAATATTTAATGCAATTTTTATTATTTTATTTAATTGGCCATGAGAGCTTTATGAATAAATTTAAAATTAAAACATAATTATATTGTAATAACGTGTTTCTAACGTGTTTTGAGCATTGTAAAAAGAAAATAAATGTAAATAACAACAACAACAGCTATTTAAGTATAGAGTGTTGCCACACAAGTATTTTTTACATACTCTTACAAATACAATTTGAAGCTGAAAAAAAGTCAGTCAATGTATTAATGGTAAACTAAGAAAATAAAAAAATGTGTTGATTATTGAGTTCTTGTTTCAACTTTGTTATTTCTTGTTGAGCTTCTCATTTCTTTAAATGAAAGTTTATAACATAATAACTCTAGTTGTTCTAAGAAACTTTGGGTAAAGGTTCCCTGATGATCTGCATTAGCAACAGTGAAATGCGCATAGGATCCAGCTAAACCACTCAATAATCAATTTCAATGTATTTTAAATAAAAAAATATTTTGCTTAATAAGTAAACTATTAATTTGGGATTATTAGTGCGTTTAAAAAATTTTAAACTTATATTTTAAATATTAACAGGTAATTTGTGCTTTAAGTGTTTAAGTAATTGTTTTAATTCAGTGTCTTGCACATGTTTTACATACGTATGTACATACATATATATGTATATTCAAATAACCAAAAGAGTCTAGAATCTATTTATGAATGAAAAAACTAGGCTCATGTGTAAAATTTTCATAAACTTACTTTTTTGTTTTTATGAAAATGATTTAAGTTTCATTATAAGGCATTTTTTTCAACAAAAATAAGAAAATAAAAAGCGCGTATTTCTAAGCAAATTAAGAAAATTAAAGTTCAAATTTAACGTTAAATTTCTCCGCAACCACTATACTGATTTTAATAAAGCTAAAACTGGATAAAAGCTTAAGATGTTATCTATCCACAAAAAAAAATTAAAAAAATCTTCATTAGTTCAAAAGTTACAGAGTTTTGGCCGATGAAAAAGGATTCTGAACCACTGTGCGGTGATTGTAGCGTTTTTCGTTGTAGCCGCTGTGGCTTTTTCGTTGTAGTCGCTCTTGCCGGCGTGGCGGTGTCTGGTACTGCAGTGGGTGTTGTTGGTATCAGCCAAGGCGAATTTATTAGGTGGCAGCACTACACAAGGTGACTAATGTCATTATACCAATCTAAATGTAAAATTTGGATTGTGTAGGTGTGTCTAAAAGCATGCTTTTATTTTGGTATCCATAAACACCTATCGAATATTCAGTTTTGTTTGGTGTTTGACATTTCCTATAAGAAACATGCAATCTGACGATGCTACCCTGTTTTGAAAAGTAAGAAGGTAATTTACACCAACAAAGTAAATGTGGTTGTTGCTGTTGTAGAAATGCGGGTACCTGATTGATGTGCCTTGGTATCAGCGTTACCGTTGAAAATTTTCAAAAAGGGGATTTAAAAAAGTGGCACAAATAGGGAATTTCTAAGAAAAAAAGGGGCAACTTTAAAATCAAAGAATATTAAAGAAACAAACATATTTATCAACCTATTTTTATTAAAAACAAAGAATAAAAACAAATTTCTCATGTATAAAAAGTACACAAACATTAATTTTATGAGAACTCATATAAGTTTATTCGTACGTTTTATTTGCAAGTAAAAATTCTAACTTGTGGTAGAATTAGGTTTTACTTTCCGTTCTGTTACGAATCAGCTGACTCTTTTTTACATTTAGAAATCTTACACAAGTCGTTAGTTTTTCTGTTTCGTTCTGTTCTGTTACGGTTCAGCCTGTAAAAATCCAAAAAATTTCAAGTAATTCTAAATGACAGCATAAATAAAATAAAAATTGTGACTATGCTTTTAAAATTTCAAAAATTTATTTTTTATCAGAAAAACATCAAATTATTTTGAAGCATAAAAATAGACGAACTCATCACTTCAGTGGAAAACTGTGGCCGTTCTGCTCAGAAACATGTGAGTATTAAAATTTAGAAACAGAACGACACAGCACAGAACATCAACAGAAAGTAAAGAATAATGAAGCCTGTACTAACTCACGTGAACAATTACTGATTACTAGGGATGAGATGTATGTATACAGAAAAAGAAATTTTTGATTTTACAATTGTTTATTTGACGACTGTGAATATATTTCTATGATACCGGCTAGTTGAGTATTTGCAAATACAGTTTTTATAATGATTTATAATAATAATTAATAATATAATAATTTAATAATATAATAATTTGTATATATAATAATGAAACACTGGTCAAAATGTTGCATTTGATATTGATCGAAATTCCGATGGAAAATAAATGAAAATTTCGTCGATATTGAATTTATTATTATTAATTATTGCCCCAGTTCTTAAAATTTACAAAAAATTAAAAAATACATTAATAATTTTTTTGATATCTTTTGGGTCATATAACTTTTTTACTTAAAAACCAGTATAATTAAAAAAATTTACTTAAACATTTAAAGTTTTGATAAAAAATTTAAACTTCGATTCTGAAGAGGGTAATATATTTATGGTATTATTTTTATGCATAATGCATACTTAACGTGACCATTTTTTTTGTAACTCAAACCGGGACACCGCAAAATAATTTTTACCCAGTTTTTTTCAGTAGACCTTCTTGTACTACCAGTTTCGAAATCTTGAAGTGACGAACAAGAAATATAAATTTAAAATCAAGTTGCATTTATTAAATTAAACGCATTTCACAGTATTGGAAGAAAAAAGTTGTTGTTAAAACAAATTTATTTAAATTAAAATCATATTTTAATATCAAAGATCTTTTACTTAAAAAAAAAATTAAAAAAATCACTTCATAGCATACATGTTAAAAAAAACTTTAACAAAAAAATTAATTCAAGTTTATGTTATACAAATTTTCTTACTTTCAATTTTATACCTTTTATTAATTTTTATTTTTTTTAAGTTGTACTTTGTTTTTTTAAGGAAACAAATTTTTTTCTTCATACGTACATACATTGCATATCGAGTTAAAAGTACTTTATAAAGAGTAATGCAATAAAAAATTCGTTATTAATATAAAGTAAATCAAATAAATCTTCATATTTTGATTTTAAATATCAAAGATTTTTTTTGCTTTTTAAAGAATCAAAAAATATTTAAATAATAAACACACAAATTGTTAAAAAATATTAATTTGATTTTATATGTAATATACATACACGTTTTGTATATAAACATACATACATATGTAAATAGATTTTCGTACTTTCAACCTTGTACATTCTTTACTTTGTTTAATTAAAATAAAAATTAAAAGTTTCAACTTATTTAATTAATTTGTACTTAAAATTTTTCTTGGGAGAATTCAAAAATATATTTTTATGAACTAAAAAAATTATTTCAATTTTACGTACCTACATAATAATCTAAATACTCTTTTGTGTACTTACTTTAACACTCAATTTTTGTACTCTTCAACGGAACAAATTTTTTTTTAAATAGCTGGTTTTGATTTTAAATAGCAAAAAAATTCGCTGCATGTTTTTTAATATTTACTTTAGTTATCAACATCGCCATCAGTACCGAAATTTCTAACTGAGTTTTTTCACTCGTCCACAATTTATTCATTAAAGAAAACACTCTTTCCACCGGTGCGTTTGTGCCAGGCAGGCATAAAATGTATTCAATAAGAACAGAGATGTTTTTGTTTGAGAGATTATTGGTTCGAAAGTGTTTGAATACTTCCACCCAACGTGTTTCCGTAGAAGCATTTAAACTATTCCACTCGGCTACTTTTTGGGATGTGACGTAGCTAGAAATCAATGAAAATTCGTCAAACACTTCTATGTCCTTACTGCACATAACATATTTCTTTTCAATCAACATATCCAATGCTGGTTGCACGTCTTCCCAAACAGGAACGGTTTTTAGTTCTGCCCAATAAAATGTTTCCAATTCTTTAGTGAAAAAGCAGGTCCACTGTTCCAAATACTCACGACTTGTTTTATAAAATTCCCTTGCTGTACTTTTTACGCATTCTTCATTAACATTTAAACCACTATTTTTAAGCTCTTTTAACAAACTACGGACTGTAAATGGAATAAATTGATTAGATTCTTTCTGAGCTAAACTATTTTTCAGCAGATTAAGTTCTTTTGACACTTCAATTGCAGAAATTTTCTGATTTTCAATCTTAAAGGCGGCTTGATGAAAGGCTGCAGACTGAGCATGTAAAAAATAAAGCCACAATTCTGATGTTGGTTCTTCAAAAAAGTTTTTCAATATACAGGGACATTTTTCTATGCTTAAAAATATTTCTTTAAGGGTTGATACATTTTTAAAACCCTTTCAATGGCAGGCATAAGCGCTAGCCACCTTTTCATGCTATAGCCAAGAATTTTCTGATATTCTGTTTCTGTTTCGATGCAAAACTCTTTCAGAGCTGCAACTCGAACGGTGTATATGTAAAAAAATTAATATATCTTTACAGTGATGCATTCATAGTCTACTGGAAGCCCATCTGCAGCAGATTTGATAGCGTTGTGAATTATATGAGCCCCGCATCCAATACCCACCAATGTTTTTTCCAGTGATGACTGTAATTTAACTAGCACGTTGTTAGTCGCTCGTCTAGCTGCACCTCCAAAATTGACATTGGCATTGTCGCCACAAAATGCCACGACTTTTGCAGCTAAACTATTTCCTTTTAACACTTTGACTAAATAATTTACGATGATGTCAGAAGTTTCACCAGGTTGGTCTTGAAGATCTAAAAGTTTAACTTGGACACCTTCGTAAGGTTGAAAAAACCGAACAAGAACAGGATATATTTTTTTATTGCCGTGATTTGAAGCGTCGGTTAAAATTGTGAAACATTTAGACTTTGCAAGGTCATGTTTTAATTCTTGGATTGCTTCACACGCCAAGACATTAACTACAATTGCTTCCGTTTTCGTACGAGCGCATCTAAATTTCTGATCAAAACAGGCTTGGATTAACTTTGATGCACAATCGTTTGAGCGAAAACTATGATTTTCTTGCACTGTGTGGTAGGCCCAAACGCCTTCCGCAGCTGCGATTTGTAAGTCCTTTGATGTTGGATCGTCCAATTTTTTACAAAAGTTTTTCATTGAAGAGCTTGAAGCGGCTGCACTATCTACATTTCTATGTTTTTCTGATTTTATGTGCTGTTCGACATCAGCGGCGCCACTATGCGAGACACTAAATTCTGCTCGACACTTTTTACATCTGACTCCTGATGGAGCATTTATAAGTTCAATAAAAGGATATTTTGTTTTTAAATTGTCACTAAAAGCACATTTACGTTTCGGCATATTTAAATACCATGTTAAAAAAGCGTTTGCACCAAAACAATATCTTTTCTTTTAAAGATTAAACTTTTAATAATCACACCTTGCTGGAATACCTTAACGCTTGTGCAACATACTTGAACAACGTTAAGTTAAATTCAAATATCAAACCCGATTTCATAGTATTGCAATGGTGCAAATGTCATTATATTCATATCATTTGCAAGCACTTAGATGTAAAATTGGGTAGAAAACACATTTTGAGACCTTTGCTAAAGTATGCTTTAATAGCTGCATTTAGCTTAGCCACTATTGAAGAATGCCAACAGTGGTTCAAACATATTTTTATAGTTTTGATTACGCCATACAAATCACCTAGCTTTGAAAGAAGTTTTGAAATAGTACGTGAGTGTTTAATAGAAATTGATGATGAGAGACACACTAAAGAATATAACCTTCCTGAAAGTGATCAGAACCAATACTTGGAATCTATTGCATTCAATAGTCCGTTTCGGAAGATGCTGCTTTCAATTTATCATGAAATTGAAAAAGACATTAAAGTAATAAACAAGGGACAAGATTTGAATCAATATCGAAATGATGATATGTGTATGTTTATATTAAACAAATACTATCCTTTTATTTTTCTTTGGACTAATATTATGGGTATTCTTGTTGATTCATCAGGAAAGCATATAAGTAATGCACCTGTTGAGTTTGCGTACTATTTAAAAAAGCATATTATTCTACCACAAAAATCGGTAAGAGCTGATGTTTTTGTAAAAGTCATGAGAATTGATTATCTTAGTTCTTTGAAAGAATTACGCTATAGTTATAAAATATTCGGACAAATTTCCGAAAAAATTGAAGATATACTTACTTCTAGTTTTGGAAATTTAGATGAAGAAGATAAAAGTATAAGGTTAAAAACGGAACATTCATATATTTGTTCAATACCCATAGATAAAAAGATGCAAGTGTTGAAATAATAGAAAAACACCACAGCTATATAAAAGCAGTATCTAATATTGAACCTGTGGAAGAAAAAAGACTTCAAAAAACAAAACAAAATTCGGCCTAAAATAATGCTTGCATCAAAAGCAAGTAAAAAATATCAGGAAGTCAGAAAAACAAATATCAAAAAAGTTCCAAGACAAATTTTACCTTTTCAAATTTGATTTATTGTTTAATGAAGTTAACAATATAAGTGATTCAATCACCTTTGGATTTTTTGATACTTTGGAACTCATTAACAAAATTAATTAACTCATTTGACAAATTATGTTCTTGATGCTTGTCTTCTTGGCATTTTAAAAGACGCCAGATTAAACGACTGTTTTAGCATGCCCTGTCAATCCAATGAAATAAACGTTGATAAAATTCAGACACTTTTTAAAAACCAACCAGAATTGTTGTTTCTACCTATTTTGAGCTCATCCCATTATACTTTATGTATTCTCAAGCCTATCACTTATGAGTTCATGTTTGTTAATTCTTATGAAGATTTAGACGTTGGAAGAAAAATATTTGATCTTTTCATAGCTAAATTAAAAAGTAATAACAACTTGTGGAAATATAGTGATATAAAGGAAAGAGATATGCAAAAAGATGGTTCAAATTGTGGAATTTTCGTTTTGATGTACGCATTAAGAATGCTTCAAAATAAATCACTTAAGAACTTGGGGCACCCTAATGATATCAAAAAAGAATTAAATTATTATTACTAAAGCATCGGGGTGACAGGTCAAGATTTTGTTGCCATTATTGTTGCATAAAAAGGACCAATTGTGATGTTTTTATATGTAAGGACTGTAAATACTATGTTTGCACAAACTGCACATATAAACACTATGAAAGCGAGTCAAATGTCTGTAAAATTATTGGTCAAGATATCTCTTCGATATGGGTGTATAAATTTAAGCAATATAAAACCTGTGATATAAGCTAAGTTTACATAAGATCTAATTTATGGTATGTAGGCCTATTGGGGATGCCAGCCATAAAAAACAATTGGCAACGCACATTGTGCAGTACCTCCAGCGTTGTGTGAAACACTGTACATATTTCTATACATCGATGGTTGTATGTACAGAAAATTAAAATTTTTTTTTTAGATTTTTCGCAATTTCCTATGGAAAGTTCAGAGTCCCATAACTCGGAAAATATGAGCCGTCACCAACTTTTTAATTTCATATTTCTTTCACATTTTTAAATTTTCAATCACATAGCTTAAGTTTTATTTTATTTTAAGGTGTATCAAAATTAAAATGTTTTTATATATATATACATATATAATAGTGGTCTAAGCAATATATATATATATATATATATACATATATACATATATATATATATATATATATATATATATATATATATATATATATATATATATATATATATATATATTGCTTAGACCACTTTCATAATTAAGGGCATATATACATATATTTTGGAAATTATAAATACTACATAAATAGTTAGAAGAGCACGGAAATTATGAAGTGTTGAAATTGAAAATAAATGGCATGCATTTGATATTGTCGCAATAATTAAAATATAGATAATCTATTAAATATTTTAGATGCAAAGAGTTCGAAAGTCTTTATTTGGCGTGTCGGCAAATATAAATAATTATAATAACCATAACAATCCTTTAAACAGTAGTTAGTGGAGGAATGTAATTGTATAAATATGTATTTAAGAACTGCATTTTGAAATTTATTCAGCCCAATTATGAATAGCAGTTCCCCGGGAGTTTTTTCCCTTTTCCCATTCCTCCTATTATGAATTAAAATTTCCCCGGGAAAATACTTCCTGGGAAAAAAGTAGATATTCTAAATATGAGGGAGAGGGAGAAGTTTTTGTTTTCGAGAGTTTTCTCCCCAAACATTTTGAAGGGAACTAATGCAAAAATTTAAAAATCATATTCGCCTATGTTCTATATCCCCCTACAAAATGAAAGTGAAAAACTTTTTAATTCCATTTATACAATTTCATTGTATTCTAGACGATTTCAATTTTATATTGTTTTTAACAATGGATGTTATTCTTTGGAGCCATTTTTACTCACATCTTATAGATGTCCACAAGTAAATGCACCAGAGCACCTCTTCAAAAAAAAAAACATGCTTCAGCTAGAAACATTGTGGAGCGCGTAATTGGAGTGTTAAAGAGCAGGTTCAGATGTCTACTAGATACAATGTCGTATGAGCCACGAAAAGCAGTACAAATTATTAATGTTTGCTTCGCACTCCACAATATTTGCAAATCAAGCAATGTTAACGATCAGGACCTCCATAATGTTGTTGTGGAAGATACCATCGATGAAACTATATCCGATGATAGAGAAGCAGTTGATTTAAGATTGTTGAATGACGCTGTTAGAATACGCAATGAAATTGCTAGTAATATTACTTAAAAATGTTTTTTATTTATGTACATACATATATATTTCTTTAATTCATAAAACAATGAAAAAATTACATAACTATTAAAAGTACCACAATTCATGAGATCATAAGACATACATATACATATGTACATATCAGGTACATCAAGTTTTAATAAAAATAAAGTATAATATAACATACTACTTCTTTAAAAAACTGTTTCTATCCAATTCAAGTTCTAGCTCTTTAATTTTAATTTCTTATTTTGTTTTTAAACATTTTTCTACGTCATAATTATTGCGTTTGGTCTCCAACATTTTTTCATTACGGTAAAGTTGTTCTTCCTCTTTTTTTCTTTTATAGCCTCTGCTAAAGATTCCAAAGCTTTCCTCATCTTATAAATATTTTTTGATATTTGTTTTTGCTCTTTCATTATATTTTTGGATGTGTTACTAATATCTTGCAAAATTTTACACATATTTTCATTTGTTCCACTTTGGTTCTCCATGAAATCACGCAAATTCTGTTGTGTTGGTTCCACTCTTCTTACTTTTCGTTATGGTTCTACAACTTCATGTGGTATTTCATCCAAAAACGAATCTTCGAAACTATTGTCATCTAATATTAATTCATTGGACTGATTTGTTTCTTTTCAAGAAACGCCAAATCTTTGTACACCTTTTAAACCTTCAACAGCAGTATAAAGACCGCAAAGCTTTGCAACTGCATCATCTTTAGCTGATATGTACTGAATGTTGTTAGGACCACCACCAGTTGCTGTGGTTTCTGCTCTTTTCTCGGACAAGTTTTTGCGAATGCAGCCTTTCCAATCAGCCCAAACCTTTTTCCAACCAGATGCATCTTTTTCTGGAGGACCTATGGAGTTGAGTTCACTTGCTAGGACCTTCCAAAGCTGATCACCCACTGCCCTATCACCCCTATAAAACCCTTTAGTTAATCCAGGGTTTTTTCCCATGAATTTTAACAATGTCTCTTCTTGTTCCGGTTTTTTGTGCTTACGCCTTTGTGCTTACGCCTTGATCACGATAAAGAATGTATGTACAAAATTTTATTTATTTACTTACATTTTGTTATTTTTGCAACACATCAAATCCTCTCGAAACAAATTGGAAATGAAATCTTACTTTTCATTCCACTTCAACGAATTTAAGAACATAAACTTAGTGAAATTTTCACTTTCATTCCATTTTAAGAATGTAGAACCCAGGCGATTAATAAATGTTGGAAAACAATAGTATAAGCATTTATTTAGAATAAAAAGTTTAAATAAATACCGAATTATTATATTTCCCTTTTATATTTTTGCATTTTTATCTAAACACTGCGCACATGCACATAAACTACTTCTGTATTCAGAACAAATACTAAAACAATCAATTTTGCAGTTCACATAATAGGTACATGGAAGATTTGTTTCCTTCTAATATTATCAAGACCGATAAGAAAAACTTTATAAAATTTACAAATTTCCTTTGTACACACAGTCTACTGGACCTGACTCAGTTTTCAATCCACTTTCTCAGCACAAAGTTATTCCGCATGTTTTGTTTAATTTAATGGGATATAAACGATATGCCAAATTAAAGCTATAAAGGCGTAGTTTAAGCTCCGATCCCCGAACAAATTGTTATTTTGGTCCTATTCATGTAATAGTGTACCCCTAGTGTTTGAGTGGAAGTGCCAAATAAAAATTGTAGAAAAAAATTTTAGTAATCTGTAAAAAATTTTTTGTTTTTACTGAAACTTTAGTGGTACTGCAGTGCTCATCTATGGTAAATGCCTTTACTTTTACTTTTTAATTTTTAATTCCTGTTGTTTATCGTTTAGTTGTTGCTGTTCTTGTTGTTGTGTACGCATTGCAATTAAAATAAATTCAGTAAAGTGCGACTTTGACTCGCGCACATTCGGTTTTGATAATTTTTTTTTTTTTGTTTGATTTAGCTTTCTTCCTTTTTTTCAGTTTAAACGATTTTTTCAGTTTTATCGCTTTTTTCTCGTTTTGGCGTGTTTTTCTCTCTTTGGGTTTTTTTAATTTTCGCAATTTTTTTTTATTTTGGCGATTTTTTCATTTTGGCGATTTTTTTCTGTTTTTTGGGGTTTTTTCATTTTGGCGATTTTTTTATGTTTTTGGGGTTTTTTTATTTAGGCGATTTTTTCATATTGGCGATTTTTTTGTTTAAGGATTTTTTTAATTTTGGCGATTTTTGCGTTTTTTCGCGATTTATTTTAGTCCTAGAGATTTTTTTAATTTGGTGCTTTTTTCGTTTTGGCGATTTTTTTATATTTGGCGATTTTATATTTTTTTGATTTTTTAGTTTTACCGTTTTTGTAAATTTCAAGAGTTTTACTCTTACGGTTTCCAAGATACAGCAAGTTGTCAAAATTACAAAGTCAAAATTGCATTAACTGATGGAACACCCATTGATTTAAATTTTTTAAATTTAGTGTTAATTGTTGTAGTGTGTATAAAAATACACTAACTTTTAAAATTTCAAGTGTATATATGTACATACAATTGTATGTATATTACATGGGATTTTAACATTTTTCGTTGCTCGTTTTGGAACACCCTTTAGTTTTTAACTCTCATGTTTTTGTTGTTGTAGTGGCCAAATGTCTACATATTGTGTCCAAATTTCAAGTCCGTAGCTCTTACGGTTCATTTTCACCTTTGGTGTACGGAAATATACAGAAAAATAGCCGGCGGCGGGCGCACCGTCGGCTTCGAGTCGGTCGACTTGTTTCTCTGCTTGGTATTGCTTCTTTCAAACACTAATACACTCATACATAGCTCACACCGATTTGACAATGCAAAGCAAAAGCAAAAAGCAAAGAAATCTCAGCAAAGTAATCAAAGTCAAAAGATTTTTACCCCCTAGCGTATAGATGTTTACACATCAAAAAAATAATAATTTTTGGTACTATCGGGACCAAAAAAATACTCGAAAAAAAATTTTTTTGATACCGAAATACAAATCTCATTTCCCATCACTAATCTGTCCATCATGTACAGCGTTACCGTTGTGCGACTAAAGTCGCATTTTGCCCCTTTTTCAAATGCCTTCCCACTTTTTATGCCCCTTACTATCAAATCCCCTTTTAGTAACATTTCCATTATTTTATGCCCCTTTTTGTTCAAAGTCAACTTTCGTTTTTATTTTGACAATAAATGTACGCAGATTCGTACAGATTCTAGAACATTAAACAAGATTTTATTTCCTATGTGTTAAACATAATATACATAAAAACATACACCTTGGTATGAATCTTTTCATTTGTGTAAGATTTTAAAATATATGTACGAGTATAATTGCAGAGTCATACTTGATAATTCTAACTGTATTTTCGACAGCTTTGTGAAAACCAATTTTAATTTAAGTACATATTTTTAAAAGGCTGTAAACCGATCGAGTTGAAACCGCATGATTTTATAAAACTAAAATAGCCAAACACTTGGCCAATTCCCAAAAGCAAATGATCGAAAAATATCCGAGTTTTTACCACAAAAAATACAAATTTTCGGAGGAAAGTGACTATTGCAAATGATAAGTTGCAACTACTCGTTTAAGTCAATTGACAAATTAGCCAAATTAAACGCAAAAATATACCCAGATTCAGCAAATGCAAGGTCGGTGAGTTACACCTTATTTCATCTTTATAAAAAAACTTAATAAAAAAAACATAAAGCGTAAACTTAAATTAGCATTTCTAAAAAATGTTCAAATAGACTGAAAGTAAGTAGTTGAATAGTGTATGTGTCTCCCCCATTAATTTTAATGGGGTAATAAAAATGATGTTAATTAGCCAATGAATGAGGTGATAAAAAATTAATGGGGGTGTCGGCTTTGTTTGATGTGTGTGTGTTTATATTTGGTGTTTGTTTACATATATTTTATGTGTTTATGTTTCGTCCGTCTGTCGGGCGTACTGATTTCCGTTTGATTGTTTATATTTGGAGGCTGTCGGTGGCGCGTTAGTTTTTGTGTGTCTGTCTGTCCGTGGGAATTTGTGGTAGTTTGATACTTGGTGATAAATTTTGTTTATATTAATTGTGTGCATGTATGTTTTGTGTGTATGTAATGGCATCCATTCAACCATCTATGCTGTACGCTTGTTTGTCTGTCCTTCTTGAGATTGCGTCTTGTACTCGCTGGCGTATTAATGATTAACAAAAATGAAATGAAGAAAAAATTGTTGTCAAGTAATGATTTTGGAAGAGAATAATTTGTAATTAATTCTGATAAATGTATACACATTTGATATACATATGTATGTACATACATATGTAAGTACATTCAGTCATAGGAAGAAATATTTGTTTACATTAAATTTTGAGAAGTATGCATGCTCGAGATCGCTTCTATGTTGACCCTCAAACTTTTTCGCTATTTGTTTACATGAAATTTTTTGTCAAGTGGTTGATGTGAAATTATGTATAAATTTGTTGTGCATGCTTCTGCTGGACATCTCAATATAAATCTACAAACAAATGTAATAACATGATAATGTTTTTTAAATTCTCCTTAGAAAAAAATAATCGTCTGATCGATTAAATTTCCAATTGTGTTGCTAAGTATAAAACATGCTGATGAAATTTGTTTATGCAACATATTAAATCTATGAGTATGTATTCGAATATGTACATATGCATGTACTATATGTATGTACGTATGTTTGTTTATTTTTGTATACATGTCAACCACCAATACTAATTTTTGACAACAAATCTTTGTTTGGCTATATCAACTAATTTCTTTAATAATAATAATAAAACATTGGTTAATAGTGCTGAAATCATTTCATTTTTATTGAATAAATTTAAATAAAAATAATTGTAATTGTTAGTTGTACAAAGTTAAAACAAGTTTAAAGGGTTGCTTCTTTTGATAATAAAATAGCATTTCTTAATGCACAAACACCATTATAGTGATAACTGCAATATAGTAGATGATCTGGATACTTAGTATTCATTTGCTTAAAGTTGATGCAGCCAATATCCTCTATATTTAAAATTTTGTTCCGCAATATTTTTTCTAACCATCGTTTTTTTTTCTTCACCTTTAGCATATATTTCCTACATTGGCTTTTAAAAATTTACAAACGTTTTGATATGAAGTAGTTCCATCGTTCCAGCTTAAGTGATGATAATGTTTTGTTAACCAGTTTGCTTCTCTTTGCTTTTTTGTTGTTAAAAATTTAAAATCAAAAGGAGGTTTTATAATAAAATTGAAGTTTTGATTATTGTTGAAAACTACTGCTACTTCTTTTGGTATGAAATCATTTGAATTACTTTTAAAACCTTGCAAGTCTATGAAAACTGTATTATTTTTCATCTTTTTTTTAATTTATAAGATTTTACGAACTTGTCCTCTTAAAGATATGTATTCAATTAAACGATCATGAATAAGAATGCAGTAAGCTGATGTTTTGGCTGGAATGTTTGTTGCTGTTTCAAATTCAATTTTTATATCAATTGGTCCGTTATTAAGCGTTTCGTTTTGATAACTAACATCTACTACAATAATGTGCGCATTATTCTTGAACTCTTGAGAAGTTAGGAGGTTGTGACTCCTTCATATAATAGTTTTGTTGAAATCTTACATACATATCATATAGAATTGCGTAGCGTTCATTTTTAAATTTTATGTTAAGATCATCATATGGATATAAAACTGAATTCAAATGTACTTTTAGATTAGTGAGATCGCAATGAACAAACTTTTTTTCTTGTTGAAATGCAATCACTACAAAACGGGGTCGCTCTCTACTTGCAGCCATCTTTACATTCCAGATGTGGCTAGTTCCTGCAGTTAGTTGTGGATTTACATGACAATCCCAACTGCGGAATGCTATTGGTATAGAAGCAGCATTGTTTATAATTTTAATCATATTCAATTTACTATGATCGGATAAGTGTACATGGGGAATTCTCCATGAGATTAGCGAAATTGTAAGTTTTGGTTTGTCAGTAGAAGTACTCGAATGTACAAGATCGTCATCACTCTTGTTACGCAAGAGTATTAATTCATGTTTACCATTTAGTATTATTTTATTATAGTCTTCGGCAAAGCCTGAGAGCATTTTAAGTGGAACATAGAAATTAAAATATCCATTTTCAATATTCAAATTATCAATTTTGTTCCATCCAGCATTTTGCATGACAGTGCTTTCCGTTGGTGATAAAGAAATCAGATTTTTTTATGGTACTTGTTTGTCCTAAATATCTTGTATGATCAATTTCAATACCATTAAGTTCATAACGGATTTCATCAAAGAGATACGCTACAAAATTGTTTTTTAATTTAATGCTTAAATCAGAGGATTTTGAACTTTTATCATCTACAACAAATCCTTCCACATATATATAACTTTCACTGGGCAATACGTACAAATCTTGATTTTGTATTGAAATACGAATTTCATCATTATTGTTGTATGATTGTAGATATGGTACATATGTGTGACAGTCTTTTTTGATTATGCTCTCATCAGATAATGGCTTATCTAGTACATCCATTATTGAATTCATTTTATCGTTTTTAATTTTAAATTTAAGGACTTGAGAAAGTTTTGATTTGATTTGGTTGGATTTTTTCGTGAGACTGATCTCTTCAACTGCCGCTTAGGTTCTGGTATAGTTTTAGAATTAAATGCAGCTTTATTCTTTGATATGTTAGTGTTATATATTATCATTATTTAGTTGGTCTCAAATGTATGCGAATGGTTATTTCGTCTCCTCGGAAATTTATTAGGTCACCGTGCTGATCAACCACGCGTAGAGCTAGTGAACTAATCTCTTGGGAGTTGACTGGTAAATAAATTAGATTTTTAGGGATTTCATCTATTTTATAGCCAGGAGGAACATTAATCGGAAACTCATGTAGTGTATGTGCCTTGGAATTGTTCATGTATGTATTAACAGCGATACTGCTTTCAACTCGCAAGAGATTTACCTTAAATATATTGACTGGAAGATCTGAGTAATGATCATGGTTTGGAGTCAGGATTTTAGTATTGAATCCTTAAAGCTTTCCAATTGTATTTTCTTTATTAAAATCTATTACATCTTTAGAGCTGTTAATTTTTACTTGCATTGTATTGTTATTAGCTTCTATTCGAATTTTATTTGTTGGACTACAGACTTTATATTGCTTATCTAAGTAATCAACTATATCATTTAATTCATAAGATCCAATTGGTATTTTAATTACATGTTCTCCTATGTGAAACATATTGTTATAGACGTCTACATTCGGTATGCTATTATATGAATGAAAAGCAGTTAAAGCGCACTCATAACCACCACTTAACTCATTAGGAGGGAAGTAATTTGCAGACAACTCTCATGAGTTAGAGCTCAAAGTAAGTGTTATTGACATTATGACAACCTGATTACAAATAAATAAAAACTTACTGTAATGTTGTTTATAAAAACGATTTATTTCCTATTTTAAATATATATATTACATTATGTGCTAAATATAAGTAATGTTGTTGTTATTGTTTTACTCCAACTACAATATATCATCTTTACTTATCCAAGAATTATGCTGACTAAAAAACCCCAACCATTTAACATATGCCTCCTCTCCTTTAGTTTTAAGAATTTTTTCAACCAGATATGTATTGGGATATCTAGTTTTTGAAAGTTTTTCTTCATAGAATCCACCTTCAATAGGATTTCCGAGATGATCTTCTAATATGTATGTTGTAGGATATGTATTTTGAACTCTTTTAATTGTGAAAATTTCTGTTGTCCAATTTGGTGTATAGCCTTTTTCAAAAGTATGCTTATATTTGCTTATGCGAACATGATCTCCTACATTAAATTTAGACATTTTAAACATCTTTAAATGACTGTATACTGTATTTAACAACTTTTTCTCATTTTTTGAGTTAACTTTAATAGGAGACATTTTAATTGTGCGATGAAATTTGTTATTATATGCATAAACTAAATCTTTATGCATATCAATCCACTTATATGAACCATTAAAGCTAAATTCTTTCCACATCATCCCTTTTAATGTTCTATTAAATCGTTCTACTATTGATGCTTTCATAATGCTATATGTTGAGTAGTGATTAATGTTGTACTTATGCATTAATTTTCCAAAGTGTTTGTTGAAAAATTCTTTACCATCATCTGTTTGCAAGTTTTTTGGAACTCGTCTTAATTGAAAAATATTTTCCATTGCCTTGGTTGTTTCGAGTGCAGCTTTTGTTTTCAGCGGTACTGCCCATGCAAATTTTGAGAATGTGTCAATTACAGTCATCAAAAATCGATAATTTCTATTTTTCGATGAATAACTACCCATTTCAACTAGATCAGCTTGCCAAAGATCATCTAATCCTTTCATCACAACTCTACGGCGTACAAAAATTTTTCGGGCTTGCTTATGGAGTTCGTCAACTAAGTTTCTTTTTGGAGACATTGAGTAGTTTTACGGATTTGTGGGGGAGTGTTGTGATCTACTTGATGCACTTTCAGCTATTGATACGAACATGTAATTTTCTAATCTATAAATTTTCTCATTCAACAGTTCAATTTGTTCTTCAAAAGATGATTTAATTTTTAAAATGTTTTTTTCAATTTTATAATTGTCTTCTATTTGTAATTTTATTTCCCTTTGTAATTCCTCGATTTGTACTTGAATATTTTCTTGAATTAGATTATTGTCTTCCTTGAAGCTATTTAATAATTTGACTTCTAGTTTTTCGATTTGAGTTTGCAGAAACAATTTATTGACAGCATCGTTTTCCTCCAGAGCTTTTGCAACATTTTTGATCCTTTTGTTTTGGACATCAATGTTGTTGTTCGTATCCATAAGGAACCCCAGCAGTTTAGGTGCATTTTTAATAGAAATTATATCACTAGTATCGTTTAAATAATGTCCAAACTTATCAACAGACATACTTCATACATATGTAAATACTTTATTAGAGTTAATGTATTATATTCGCTTCACGTAATTCTTCAATAATTGATACAATCTCGTTGTTGTGATTAGTATGACCTGCAGCTTGTGATGCAATCAGTAGTCGAAGACGATCTACTAACTCATTGGGATCATCCCAATATATATAGTTTTGTTTTCGAGGGTTAAGGTGCATCATTCCATCACCTTTATGATTAGGAATTGCTGCATTTGCTACTACACTACTCTTCTGAGTATTTTCTTTAAATATTTTTTGAATTATATGCTTATATTTATAACCTCTCGTCCCCTTGATCTGACCATCAGGATTAAAGCCTCTCCTGCATGCATTAGTTGTAATTAAAATTTTTTTTGTAGATTTCAAGTTCAAATTTGTCATAGTTTTTTGGTTTTTTATGAAACATTAATTAAAGAAAACAAACCAGGTGTTAGAGCCCATCTTTGACCACCAACTTGAATTTTTTCTTCATTTAACTCAATGTTACTACTACCAAATTTCCATTCGTTATTGTAATCTCTATGTGGACCATAGTAAGCATCTAATTCATTTCTCGCTTCCAAGAGTGCTAAGTCTGTACAACTCTCTTCACTATTGGAAGTCTGTGAGTAAAACTCATCTTCATCCTTATCACTGACGTCATTGGCATCATTAAATAAGATGGTGTTATCAAATATTGATCCTTCTACAAGTTTCTTTGGTGTACTTGTCTCTACCTTGACTGATGCTTTCAAGGATTTTAAACTTTTGTTATTCTCAAGTTTTGTTTGGAATTTACTTTCTTCTTTCTTGGAGATTCTTTCAATATTTTTAGAACTATTTATAAATTCTTTGAGAGGTTCTGTTATAGGTTTAAATGTATCTCTTAGTTGTTCAAGTGTATCTATTTTAGCAGATTTTATACTACGGAGCTTTTTCTTCAAGACATTTCTTGTTGTAACCAGCTCCTTTAAAACTTTCTCACCCATGTTTAGTAGCGTCAAATATCAGATCAGTTATCAGAACAGGTTTCAGAACAGATTATCAGACCAGTTAACAGGTATCAGAACAGCTTATCAGACCAGTTAACAGGTATCAGAACAGCTTATCAGACCAGTTAACAGGTATCAGAACAGCTTATCAGACCAGTTAACAGGTATCAGAACAGGTTATCAGACCAGTTAACAGGTATCAGAACAGGTTATCAGACCAGTTATCAGGTATCAGAACAGCTTATCAGACCAGTTAACAGGTATCAGAACAGCTTATCAGACCAGTTAACAGGTATCAGAACAGGTTATCAGACCAGTTAACAGGTATCAGAACAGATTATCAGACCAGTTAACAGGTATCAGAACAGGTTATCAGACCAGTTAACAGGTATCAGAACAGGTTATCAGACCAGTTAACAGGTATCAGAACAGATTATCAGACCAGTTAACAGGTATCAGAACAGCTTATCAGACCAGTTAACAGGTATCAGAACAGGTTATCAGACCAGTTATCAGGTATCAGAACAGGTATGTGATCAGTTTATCAGTTAATGTTATTAGACCGGTATTATTAGGTTGCTGATCAGATTATCAGATCAGGTTTTATGCATCTGACCAATTATAAAAAATAGATGTATAAAGTTTAAAGCCAGATTAAGAACTAAAGACTACCTTTTATGTGAAGTAGTTTATATTGTTATGAAATAATCAAATTGTTTTCTGTAACGACCATTGTTTAGTTCATTATCTTTGCTTATCATCAAAAATCCATATTTATCCTTCCAACACTCTCGACAAATTTCTTGAAATTTCACAAAATTCATATCGCTTGCCACATGATCACTATAAACATGCTTCATATTTTTATCATCTTGTTTAAACATTATAATAACATTGGCATTGTCTCTTATCAAATGTTTTAGAATTCTGGTATACGTTTGACATAAGTAAAATGAATCAACATTCTTATGTCGTCCCATACAAAAATATGCACGTATATTATTTTGCTTTTCACATGCAACATCGTCAAATATCATAATTGAATTGCTTTTGGCTTCATTAGGGGGAATAACGGATTCATTGTCTGTAAATGTGTAATATCCCATTCCTTTTATTGGTAAAATTAAATTTCTCAGGTATTCATATTTCGGCTGATATAACGATTTTGAGTATAAATAGATGTTTTTAAACTTGAGTCCATTAGGACTTTCTATCAAGCTAATCATAATATTAGTCTTTCCACAATTTGGTGGGCCAACTATTAGAGCACGAATAGAATTTGGTAAGAGGGAACTATGCTTTATTTTTGATCTAATGTTTGATGAAGCATCAACATTACGGATTAAAATATTTTTATGTTGTTTTACTAACTGCAATTTTGTAACTAAATGCAATTCATAAATACTACCTTTTATTATAGAAAAAATAAAATAATATGGTTATACGATATCGTAAATCATTTAGTCATAACAAAACTGTCATTGGAGAAGGTTTAGTTAACAATATAATAAACTCTCTACCTGTTGAACTTCACCTTCCTGGATATCAGTACTGTGGACCTGGAACAAAACTACAAAAACGTTTACGTAGTGGTGATAAAGGTATTAATATATTAGATTCTGCTTGTAAAGAGCACGACATTGCTTATTCTCAAAATAAGGATTTAAATACTAGACATAAAGCTGATAAAATACTTGAAAACAAAGCTTGGAACCAAGTTCTTTCAAAAGATAGCACTCTCACAGAAAAATCGTTTGCATATATGGTTACTAACGCAATGAAAGCTAAAACAAAATTCGGAATGGGTGTGGAGAAAAAGCAAAATAAAAAAATAGTTTAAATGCTAAAAAGCTGTTTAGCACATCAATTAGAGCTGCATCAAAAATGTTGCAGAAGAAAAAACCGTTGGATATTAACTCAGCCATTAAAATTGCACGAAAAACTATTAACAGTTCTTTGAAGGGGAAAAAATCACAAATTATAGCACCACGTATAATACGTGTTCCAAAAATTGGTGGTTTTCTGCCATTAATTCCAATTTTAACTGCTCTGGGCGCAATTGGCAGTCTAGCGACTGGAGGTGCTGCTATAGCGAAGACTGTAACTGCAACAAAAAAATGCAAAAAGACAACTTGAGGAAGCAGCTAGACATAATAGAGCGATAGAATCTATAGCAGTAGGTGAGGGACTTTTCCTCAAACCTTATAAGAAAGGTTATGGTTTGATTTGTAAAGAAAACTCAAAAAACTAATACAAATGCTGCCCACTAGACCATTGACTGATGTTGATCTACAAATTTTTTCATCAAAAATTCCATATTTTAGAGGAGTTTATATGTTGAATACTCTACCAAAACGTGCGAGGAAAAGAGAATGTGGAATAATAAATTTAGATATGTCAACAGGACTCGGCACACATTGGGTAGCATATTTTAAAAACAATAAAGAAATAGAATATTTCGATAGCTTTGGAAACTTACAACCTCCTGCAGAAGTAATCAAATATCTGGGTAAAAATATAAGATACAACTATAATCAATATCAGAAGTTTAATACATTTAATTGTGGTCATTTATGCCTTTAATTTCTTTATGAAATAAATAAAAAGACTAGAATTTAATATTAAATAATTTATAAAAAATTTTGTTTTATTATTTGCAAAATATATATATGTATATAACAATAAGTTTACACTATTGCCAAATAGGATATTGACCATTTGTGATCAAAAACTCCTCCACCTCCTCCTTATCCAAAATTAAATTTCGCTCCCCTTGTCTTTGCACACGGAATGTGCCATCTGAGAGGTGGTTGAGCTCCTCGTCCGATAGGGAGTTGTATCTGTTAGGTAGGAACATGAAGTGATCCTCCATTTCTACCTTCACAGTTGCCCCATATTTCGTCGTTGTCCTCTGGGCAGTAACAATGCGATATTTCTTTGAAATATTTGATATGAATCAAGGACTTGTTGTTCAATGAACTAAACTTTTTAATTAAATTGTGGGAAGAGTCCATTTGAAGTTGTTTTGTCTTCGAGTATTTTACTAATATTGATATTAAATGTAGATTCGATGAATCTAAGAAGTCTACTTGAAAATATTTGTTGTGAAATAGTGAATATGTTTATGTGGAGCGAAAAGATGTAGAAAGAGACAGAAATAGAGAGAGAGAGAGAAAATAGTAATGGTAATCGAAAATTTATATGTATCATTGTGAAATCAAAATTTCAACACAATATCAAATAGTCATTCAATACGTTAAGAACTTGACAATGAAATCTGTAGTAGAAGAATTTCTTAAGGAATATGAAAGATGTTTAATGCACGAACATAAGGATGCAGTACTATGTTTTCTTCACATGCTTAAAGAAAACGAAGACTTTGGTGTGGAGGATAATAATGATGCAGAACACTTTTCTTGTTGTCCTTGGTACAGCTCAGATTGTATAGAAGGACCAGACACGTGCAGATGCACGATTTATAATATAAGAAAAATCAATGTAATAAATTTAATCAATTCATATACGTTTATTTTTAATATCAAAAATCAATAAAAGTATAAATAAAATGTTAATAAATTTCTTTTTTTTAGTTTTTAAAGATTATATCAAAAAGACAAAGTAAAAAAGTTATTATATATATATATATATATATATATATATATATATATATATATATATATATATATATATATATATATATATATATATGTATATATTTGTATTTTTAACAGTTTGTTTTCTTAATGATATTATTTATAAGCTAAACAATTTTGGTTTTATAACTAGATGTTAAACCATATAGATATGTATATATAAAATATGTTTATTTTTTTTCAAAATTTCAACCTTCTTCAAGTTTATCAATTTCCATTAATAACATATCTAATTCATAATGCGGATTAGTTTCCTCAATTTGATAATGATAATGCGCAAATGTATTAATACCATCAAGTTTCACTTTTCTTTTGTCATCTTCAAAGCTTAAAATTACTTTTTTTAGTTCACTAGTATAAATTTGATGTACTTTTGACTTAAATGTTAGCATATTATCATATATTACAGACTTATTAAATAAACAATTTTTATAAGTTGATAAACTATACTTATCAAGAATACATTTCTTTACTCCTTTAGATTTTTTAGTATCATTTTCATACTGGACGCTAAAAGAATACATTTTAGATCTCAACCCCACAAACTCTTTCATAACCTTTCCACAATTCTCATCCTTCATCATTCCCAACACCTTCTTGTTTAGACGAGGGAAACCATATTTGTTATCCTCAGGGTAATCAGAAGTATCAAATTCTTGTATTAAGTCACTTTTTATATCAATATAAAAGTCATCCGTTTTTATGGTATATATGAATGAATCTGTATCCATATAATTAAGAGATAAATTTGATTTGAATTTGGGTTGCATATATCTGTAATGGAAATCTTACATTTTCCATTTAGAAAGCTCCAAGAAACAAAATCGTAAATATATGGGCTTATTATAATATGTCTTGTCTCTATTCCTTTCTATTGCAACCATATCGTCCGAAAATATAGACAAGCTGTGAAAATTAGCCTTGGATATCCACTCTTGAGCTCCTAAGCGGTTTCGGTTCGTTCTACTCCAGTTTGTTATTATTCGTACATCTTTTCTTTTGTCCACATTCTCCATGGTTTTGCCATATACTGCGTTATTTAGTAGTTTATAGAAACTCTTTTCAAAATCATTTTTGGCGACAGCTCTGTGTTGAGTATTTAAATCAATATAATCTTTTAACCATGGAGATTGTTTAAAAGTGAGAATGCGATGAATTTTCCTTAGAACTAGACCATATTCCAAACATTGCTTAAGAATTCTGTAGTGTATTACATAGGAATTTTTCACAGAGAAATCGGTAATCAACTTCTTTTGTCTTGTTCCTAAAGGTTCTTTATTTTCAGGACAAAAAGGTAGATCATTATGCGATTCATGTAAATAAGAAGGATATTCTAAGGTTACTTCATATACATAACCATAATTTGAATTATCCTCTATATATCTAGGATCAAGGTTTAGTTCTTCACTTGTCAACCATCTAAATCCTCCATAAGGAAGATACTCTGACATGGCCCAGCCGTACAGATTATTAGCGTCTAAATATATTAGAAATTCTGAGGGCTTGTCTTTATCAAAATCTTCTAGATATTTATTATTGGCTTTGGAATACATTTTAATACATTGCACAAGTCCACCACGTATACCTTTTTTAAAGAAATTGTACATATCAATATCAGTTATTAACTCTAATTTAATATTTGTGTGCTTCAACATAGCATCCCATGATAGTCCTGGAGCAGTATAGTAGTGACAAGGATCTAAGTTGTATTTTCCTTTACAAACACTTCGGAAGTTTTCAAATATATCAGTTAATAATAGTACATCTGATTTCAAATATAATTCCAAATAATCACGGATAGTTTTGCAATTGAAAGTATGCCAGACATCTCTGGCGTGAGCGTAATCTTCAATCGAACATTCTTTATTATTGAGTTTGTTAAAGAAATCTTCCCTAGACGGAAGCCGAGTTTCATTAAGCTTCTCAAATGAATCAAGATATTCATAAGGAAAAATACCCTTTTTTCGTATAAGATCAAACTCTGTTTTGGTTTTAAACTGACTCCTAACCGTACAGAAATCACTGTCCGAAAGATTGTTAGCTAAGGATTCTAAACTGTGAGGCATAAAGCGAAATGTATCAAGAAATCTGAGTTCAAGATTGAATTTATCGGGCATTTTAATAAATTGTGATAAAGATATGTACAATTCTTTATTAAGCGGAATGACTTTCAAATTATTTTCAATTTTACCTAACTCCTTCACAAAGAGGTGGGAGTCATAGCATGAGTAGTTATGGAAATATATTGGTATAAACTTAGGGACTTGATAATTTAAATTAAAACTTCTGTGCGCCGCTCCTCTAAATTTGCCACTTATGTGACAGTGATCTCTCACGCGATCACTATTTAAATATTTTTCACATATATGACAAATCTGAGCATTTTGAAATGATACTAATTTTTCAGGAGTTAGAGTATGCATAAGATTTATTTTTGAGAGATAATTATTATAGATTTCCTGACAGTCTCTATTCAAAAATGTAACGAATTTAACTGAAGCATCTTTTCCTGTATAAATTACTAGCTTATCTAACTTATTATTATGTTTACATTTAATGTGGTAGCTAAATGAGCAAGGAATATGTTTCTGAATATATTTAGTCTTATCACTTACACTAGTTTCAATTTTTTCTAGGACACATTCGAAATCTGCATAAATTACAAAAGGGACGTCTATTTTCCTTTGATAATCTTTGAAATTTAGTGTTGAATTTTCAGGTCCCGGCAGCTTCGTTACAACTTTACCACACTCCATTTTGTGTTGAGCCATTGTATATTCTTGATGGGTGTACTGTAAACAACTATTACAAAATAATAGTTTACTACAATGTTTGGTTGTCTGTCGTTTCAAAAGTCTTAAAAAATTAAATCAATAAATAAATTATACAAATCTGTATATATGTATGTATAAATATTTTTACTTACTTTGAAATATCATTTATAAAGATATAATGAAACCGCTCAGCATTTTCTAATAACATTAAGTTAACATGATTTTGTTTCTCTTCTCTTGTGTTGTAATATGGGCCAACTATTTCATCGGTTTCTTCATCGTAACCAAATACATTTACGCTAATATTGATATTTCTTTCTTCAAATATTCTTATATCATGTAACTTTAAGGGGAAGTTTAAGAACGAAAAATCTATTGTAAAATTATTTTCTAAAGTGATTCTATTGGAATCAATATCGTCGATGTTATAAGAGCTGCTCCGTTCTCTATGTGTAATTGTTGAAGTAGTTAATGCTGCAATTAACGCCCACTTGAAACAGTAACTGTCATCATTTTCAATATTGATGCATGCGCGTCGGTTAGCAAGCTTTGCAGGCGAACTTATCCAATATGATCCTTTTACCAATGAAGATTTATTAACATTTATTTCCATACGAACAATTCGAATTAATGTCCAACCAGAATCTCTCTCCTGAAATTCTGACATTTTGTTCTGTATTTCAACAATTTGTTTCAAAACAACTTCATTAATATTATCTCCTCTACATAATAAGCTCATTTTTGCTCTATGCGAAATATTTGTTAGTTGTATATATATCTTCGTCAACAATTTTCATGTATTCACCAATAAGTGTAATCATAAACTTTATGATATTATGATTAAGCAAACTGCTTTCAAGTCTTTCCCTCACAATATCTTTGTTATTATCAATAAAATTTTCAAAAATAATATCATCCTTTTTATTGGGAATTCCGTAGATTGCTATTTTATTTTTGAAGGCCCTGTTAATATTATAATATCTAGGGGTGTCATTGTTTTCATTTACAGCTTCAGCTTTTGTCCATTTCTTAAAATTTCATCATCATCAATATTCAAAATATCTATTTCTTCTTCTTCTCCCATCTGAGTGTTATCATCTTCCATCTGAGTGTTCTCATTAATATTTGATAAGGAATTTCCTTCTCTATTTTCATTCCGAATATTTAGATATTGTTCCTCACGGCCTTCAGAATAATTCGATGAAACGTTAAATGGATGATTGTAAGCCAAAGGATAATATGTAGGATTGGTATATTGGACATGCTGTAGGGCTGCTGACGACGTTGAAGGATTAATTGATACGGGATATTGTTGTATTTGATTATTTCCTATCACGTTATAATATAAGGGGGTTGATTGTGGGTGAAAATATTGCATTGGTACATGTTGTTGTTGAGCTGAGATTACGTGATGTGGAAAAGTGTATGGGTATTGCGGAAAATACTCTATCGGCGCATGTTGTTGTTGAGCTGAGCCCACGTGTTGTGGAAAAATGTATGGGTATTGCGGAAAATACTCATCGGTGCATATTGTTGTTGAGCTGAGACGACGTGCTGTGGAAAAGTGTATGGGTATTGCGAAAAATACTCTATCGGTACATGTCGTTGTTGAGGAAAATGTAACATGGGTATATATTGTTGTTCTGCAGAAATTTGGAGTTGAGGAAAATAATAACCTGATGAATACATACTTAGATTTTTTTTTTCAAATATGTTTTTTATTTTTAAAAAGATTACTTCAAACTTTTTCAAATTTATTTTTTTTATATATAAAAATATCACTTAAAATTTTTTTAATTTGTTTTTTATTTTTCAAAAAGATCACTTCAAAACTTTCAAATTGTCCTAAACAACATAAGACAATCACTTTGATTTATTTTAATTAGTTTTATATAATAACATAAATGAACTCTATTATATGTTGGTTTTAAGAATCTACTTGAACGAAGTTCTTCTTTGAAATACAAATAATGTACTAACTTACAGAAAATAAAATTTTGTACTTATAACTACAAACATATCTTCGACTTGAAATTTTCAGTAAACAACCCAAACAATCAGCTCGAAAGAAATGCCTACGATGCAAAATTTTTACTAACAAAATAATACGTTTAACTAGAATCATGCTGAAGCAGGCATATGCAGATTGCAAAAATGTGATGTAAACAAATCTAATTTTGTAGCTATGTATATATGTATGTATGTATGAGTATCAAATGATCTTCAAAAAGAAATAATAAAAAATAAAAAAAGACATCCGAGTTCAAGTACAAACATGCTAAAGTACGCATAGTTTGGCGAATTTAATATAAACAAGCATTGCTTTGTATGTAGTATGTGTATCAAATAAACTTATTACAAACATATAGAAAGTATCCAGGGGGATACGTACATACTTATAAAATTAAAAAAAATCCTAACGTTGCTAAATTTTGTAGTCAAAGAAATGTTTATGTATCAAACGATTTCAAAGTAAAGGAAAAAAATTGTAACAATTTTTATTTGAACAATGAATCCCGCGATGTCAGCACCGATTTGTACGTTAAAGAAATATAAGGAGATGCTTGAAGGTGATGAGGATCTATTCCTGCACATCAACTTAGAGGAAGGAAATGCATCTGGAAACAATGGAGTATATGAAAATCTTCTCGAAGGTGACGAGGAGATTTTTTTAAACATAAACACTCAACAATTTCAAATGCTTCAGCCTAAAGTTTCAGATGGATGAATGGATGCCATTACATACACACAAAACACACATGCACACAATTAATATAAACAAAATTTATCACCAAGTATCAAACTACCACAAATTCCCACGGACAGACAGACACACAAAAACTAACGCGCCACCAACAGCCTCCAAATATAATCAATCAAACGGAAATCAATACGCCCGACAGACGGACGAAATATAAACACATAAAATATATGTAAACAAACACCAAATATAAACACACACACATCAAACAAAGCCGACATCCCCATTAATTTTTTATCACCTTATTCATTGGCTAATTAACATCATTTTTATTACCCCATTAAAATTAATGGGGGAGACACATACACTATTCAACTACTAAAGTAGACACTTGTAAGTCCATGCTGTCTGCCTTGAATTTGTTTCAAAACGATTTGAAAGAATGGATTGCGAGTGAAGAACTTATTAATAAATACAGGTGTAAAATTTCAAAAGAATTGATATGTATTTAATAAGTATGCATAATGTGACCATCCGTCCCGATTTCGCCGAGAGAGTCCCGGTTTCCGGTTCACCGTGCCGGTGTCCCGGAAGGTATCTTTAAAATGGGAATTTGTCCCGGTTTCCTTTAGCATAATAAACATGTTTGAAAATGTAAAACAGTTAAAAATTTTTGTCCGGTACGTTTTTTTCAAAATATGGCAACATATTAACCAAGAAATTAGAAAGCAAACTTTTTTTAAAATTGCTCGTGCAGCCTAGACTGCAAACTTTTATTATACAAGTCGCTTTTGAAGCCAATATGGCGCTACGGAATTCAGTTATTGGGCACTGCTTCAGCTTCCAATGTCGAGAGAATCCAACGAAGGCAAAACAAAATTTTACGGTTAATAACATCGGCTCCATGGTACATCCAAAATTCTATTATACATCGTGATTTAAATATGCCACTAGTGACTGAAGAAATTGCAAAATACGCAGGCAAATATTTAACAAAACTCGAATCACATCCTAATCCGCTTGCTCGTAATATTTTGAACTTTACTGGACACGTCCGCTTAAAAAAGAGGGACACACGGGCTCTTATACCTAACACTCCAGATGGGACTACTTGAAAATACTTTCCCCCCCCCCTTTTTTTTTGATTATCACTACTAATGTATTATTTATAATTACCACTAAGTTTATGTCCGACACTGGTCGGGCCTAATAATTTTTTTTTATAGATTTAAGATTTGAATACTTATTGTTAGTTCATATACAAGGCGAATTGATATAAGGTGGTCTTGATTTGCAACTCTGCGTATTCGCCTTGTATATTTGTTAGTGTAAAATTTCCTGCTGTCAAAATATTTCTTAACGTTTTGGTTCACTTGACAGCAGGAACTTTATGTCAGCTGGCGAATTAAGATCACATTATGTGATTTCGCCTTGGTTCATATATGAAGATACAATAAATAAATACACGCATTACAAAAAAAAAAAAAAATTGCTCGTGTAGATCAAAAAGTATAAAACGACAAACTCTGGCAGCCGTCGCCCGAGTCAACGGCGACTGTAACTATTAATCGGCTTATTTGTTTTTCTTCAAATTCGCATAAAAAAAACTTGTAAGCATTTTAAAACATTTTAACACCGCACCGTATAATGCTGCACTGACATCTATGCAAAATCTTCTACAAAAAGCCCATCTTAATTGATATTTAACCTTATTTTCTTTTAAATACGATTTTAAGACATTTAGAAAAGCATATATTGCATCACGTGTGTGCCGTGATAGAATCGCTTCAGCGATTGGTATTATTATTATTATTACCTTTTTTAGTTTACAGTTTCGTATAACTAATTTATAAGTTAAAATTCTTTTTTCTGCACATTCTAGTTGTCTTACACTTTTACCAGAAGCGGCTAAGTGCAGTGTAAACTTACAGTCCTCAAGAATTTCTTTATTACTTGAAAGTGTCGCAAATGTACATTTTTCCCATGTGTAAACTGTAAACGGTGAAGCAACCATATGTATGTAACTTTTATATGGCCCTCTCTTCATCAAAACGAGAGAATAAAATGGATCTGAATGATAATAAAAATCAAAATTTCCTTCAGACTTACATTTTCTCAGAGTTTCCAAATTATGAATACCCTGAAAGTTGCATTTTCGGCAATATTATCAGCAGCGTTCATAATTTGTTGCTTTCTGAATAAATATGCTTTATTTTCCTTAAGTTTATTCTTGAAAACATATCTTTTCACTCCCCTTATTTGTCCAACATGTACTTCATCCTCAGCATGCTGTATCTGATTCGTTCTGTAAACAGAAACATTTCCAACAGAGCTAATTTCAAAGCGAAAAGTAGTACAATCATTAAATCTGCAATAAGCATATGCATATATTGTTTTAATAGGCTTAACGCAGTAAAAGCACAAAATGTGTGTTGTGTTTATTATATTCTTCTCTTACGTCTTCGAGAAGCTTATTTTTACTAATTTTTATATCTGCAGCAGTCTTTAAAATATCCAAATTCATTGAAAAAGAGGTATCAAAAAAATTTCTTTTAAATACCCTTTTTGGCTTAAATATTTATATACATATAAAGAATCATCACTTATTTCAAAAGGGCCAAGAGTATGATCGCGATTATTTTTCGCTTTCGGCTTTTCTTTAAAACTTTCAAGAATATTGCAAGTATTTTTACATTTTTCTCTCTGATTATCTTCAACACTCGAAGTATTATTTTCAGGACCTTGTTTTTCTAAGACCTTTTTTAAATATTTTATTAGTGTTTTCAAATCAAATTTGAGCTCGTCAATGTCTTTACGAAATTTTTTAAAATAATCGCTTGAGGACAACTTTTTGTTAAAATTGTCATCAACTTCATTTAAAGTTTCTTCGTTCAATTTATTTTGCTCAATCGAATTTTCCAAAACATTTGACACTGACTCAAACTTTAATCACAGTCAAATATAATTTCATTTTCTGAAGCTATATTGCTAATATTGCATATAATATTTTCCATCGCTTCAGAAATACCAAAATCAGATTTTTAACCTTACCTGATTTCAACAAATTTTTCGCCATACTACAGATTCTTCTTTTATTTTTTAAATTGTTTGCATTCTTTCTATATTTACTCCGATTATTCATAGCATTTAACGAGTTAATAATTATTTGAAACAATTCATAATTTTTCGAAGAAACCATCTGCAACTCCTCTAAAAAGGAGCAGTTCATTAGTATGGACTTAAATCATATAAATATAACTTACTATTACCTCCCATGGTCGCTCTCTCTCTAAATTTAAGAGAGAATATTTACATTAAATAAACTCTAAGACAAGTTTGTATTTTTCACATTTTTAGTTTAAATTAACATTTATTATTAACTGAAACTAGGGACCATATTCTGTACACAAGACATTATTTCACGTAGAATACAGAGCATGGTCTTACGTTAGACTACATACTTATACTATGAAAGTCAATAAACTTTCAAATAAAAATTTATTTTACTAATTTTTTACTACAATTATACATAATATATGTTTACAAACTTACGTCGCAGGATTTCGGGAAAAAATTCTCAGTATGTAATTCTTCAATAAAATCACTTTTAACACACTTTACTCATTACAACTTACCTACATTATAATTCCATGTGCAGAAAGAACCCTTCACCATGTAATAATTTTTTGCCTGAAAATGAAATAAAAATGGTATTAATAATATATATATTTATTTTCACAATTTTTTTTTGTTTTGAAGTGAGCACTCATATACACAGGCTTCAAATCGTTACATACGTGATCGTATCGGCAATCATACGAAAACAAATTAAGTGATACGTCAATCATATAGGCTGAATGGGATTTCAGTACGTTCACGTATGTCATAATCCGAAAATGGTGTTTTTACGTGACGAGTTGTACGTTCACGGATGTGACGATTTGACCCCAGTTTTCAAATCGTCCCATCCGTGATCGTATCGGCAATCATACGAAAACAAATTAAGTAATACGTCCATCGTATAATTTAAATGGAATTTTAGTACGTTCACGTATGTCATAATCCGAAAATGGTGTTTTTACGTGACAAGTTGTACGTTCACGGATGTGACGATTCGACCCCTGATATGGGAGAACGGACGTATATCAAAGGCCCATATCAGATTTTAGTTAACCCCAAATTTCGAAGAGTTAAACTCTAGGTGGCATCCTGAAAAACAATGTGATAGAAGAAAAAAACTATACATTACAAAGAATTTTGACAAAAAAATTTAAACAAAGAAAATAAAAATTTAATTTGTTGTTAAAAAATTTTGTTTTTATTTAAAAATGTTAATACATATATACATACATATAAATTTAATTTTATATCTTTATATCTTTTTTAAATTAAAATTACTGGCTGAATATAGAAATGGTAAGTAAAAGCTGGAAAAAAAGAAATTAAGTTTATAAAACGTTTATTTATCAACTTACGGACACACTGATGTACACACATATTTGGCTTATGATTCTTCCAGCAGGAGCAATTTTAAAGGTATGGATTCTTGATGAAGTTATGTTGATCTAACTAGGAACTTGGCCACTGAATTTTCCATTATTGGCATGGGACCGTCCTTAATGACAGTAGATAACCACCTGGAGAGCCTTTTGGCACCAAAGATCCATCAGGTGTCGTGTTTTTGGGGAGTTAGTTGCAGCAAAATCATCAATAAATGCTGTAAGTATTTCAAGAAACGTGAAAATATTGTTTTTAATGAAGATTATAATTTTCATATATGTATGTATAAATTTGTTTAGGTGTTTTTGGACGGCGAGACGTGGCTTTTGACTGCAACTACGTTTAACTTTTATTGATTACTTTTAACTTTTATTCTTATTAATAGCATCCTGTTACAAGCTAATTGTAAGACAATTGTCAAATTACATACAAAAAGTTTTTACGTATAGAATTTGACAGTTCTTTGTATAACCCAATATTTTGAGTAGCTTATCTTGTTATGTTTGTGTTGCATACATGCATGTACAAAAAACAAAAAATTTAGATTTTGCTTCAAGCATCGTCGGTGTGACTCATACGAACGAAATTTCACTAATATTATTATACTGCAGGTCATGCATTTTGACCGTGAATAATGCGCTTTAGAAAATAGTAAAAGCAGCTTTGGCTTTTTGTTCCTATTCACTCAAATAAAACGTAATATATAATAAAAAGCATTTACATTACATTTATAAAGAAAATCGACTTACAGTATTAGCAAAAACACACAATTAACTTATATACTTATGTATGTACATACTTGTGCCTGCCGGCCAGACCATTATGTGGATGTGGACTTGTAAACACTGTTAAAGAGGTTGTTTCTTTATTTCCATTCAAATACAATGAAATCTATCTGTTATAAAGAAAACCGACCTACAACAGTATTAGCAAAAACACATAACACATTTGTCCAAACTAGTTTGAACAAAATGAATATTTGAATAGTTGAAATTATTATTATTATTATTATTATTATTATTATTATTATTATTATTACACCTTTTGCAATTAAATGTCGAATTGTAAAAATATCAATTGTCAACACTAATAATGTGCGCGACAAAAAGACACTTTGTAGTTTTATATACGAATCTGTTATAAAATCAAAGGACTTGTGTCAACCCTTTTGAAATTGAAATTACTTACCTGCTTTTCTATCTTTGAACTTAAAACAACTAAATCAAAACTTGTAAAATAAATCATTAGAAAAAATTTACTTACATAGTGTCATCATTACAAAGAGAATTCAAGGTGAGCACCAATCTCAACCAAACTCATATATAAAATAAAAGTTTCTAATACGTTTCTTTTATTTTCCCTTATCCCCGATAATTATAATCATCTCCCTTCGAGTAATTATAATTAAAAAATGTCCCTCCTTTCAAGTGCTCAAGAAAACTTATCATACCTCCCTCTTCACCGCAACCAACTACAGGGATATTTCTTAATAATAATCCCAAGATTCATGGTCCTCTTAAGCCGAGATAAGTGAGAACAAATAACACAAATCAGCAAATAAGAAACATGAGGTAAATGCAAATAGATCAAAAAGAATACCATCAGTTTCAACGGTGACATGTAAGTAAAGAGTACACGTAAAAAAGAAAACCAAAAGACCAAAAGGCAAACAAACATATATAAAAATATATAAAGTTAAGATATATGTATGCAAGTGAAAGTGCTTAAATAATTAAACAAAAAATTTCATACTCTAAAAGATTATTCAAAGTTTAAAAAAAAAAAAAAGAAAGGACCGTTAAAAAAGCGGTTTTAATACATTAAAATTGTAAAAAAAAAATTTGCTAAAATTAATATTTAGGTACAGGAATAATTTCCGCTATTAATACTTATGTACATAGTAAGTATACAAAAAACCCCGCTATAAATTTGCAAACATACATATACATAAATATATATATATATATATATATATACATATGTACATATATACATTGAAAAATCAAAAACCAAAAGAAATTTGCATGAAATATATAAGACAAATAAAAGAAGTGAGTACATAAGGCAAAGAAGAAGTTCACTAAAATTTAAATAAGTTCAAGTGTATACATACTTACATATATGTATGTACATAAGTATGTATGTATGTAAACCCAAATAGAGTCTTAAGATACATACAAAGGTCAGTGAATACCTAATCAAAATTAAAAGTGAAACTCAAAAAGAATACATGTATGTACGTACATAAATAGTGTAACCCGATATAAGCACATAAATATAACCATATGTACATAAACATATAAGTATATGATTTAACACAAACGCATACATATATCCAACTTGTCTTTTGGTTACAAAAAAAAAAAAAAAAAAAAAAATCAAATGTTGTATGTTTTTTTAAACATTTAAATATTTTAATAATTTTCAATTATAATTTAAGAAAAAAAAAGAAATTGAAAAATCAAGTGAAATAATAGTAAAGTGTGTGCATACAGAGTAAAAAAAAACGAAATTATAAAATTAATAGAAAAAAGCATAAGCTAAAGAAAAAGAAACAAAATAAAATATATATATATATATATATACAAATAATTTTTTGGCACTGTAAAACGAAGAAATCAAATGAGAACAAAAATTTAACACCTGTCATAATTCGTTTCCTCGCTTAAAATTCATCCAAATTCTCTATGGATTACTTCAAGTTGCTCAAGTTCCCTGTTTATAGCAAGTAAGTTATTCTCTTTATACGGTGCTCTTAAACTTGTGTTACAATACGTGCTCTTATAATTAGTGATTGCATTATTAAAAATTATCAACATAATTCTCTGTAAGATTGCAAATTAATCCCCATACAGTCCACTAGAAAGAAATCGCAAATTTGCAAGAGAACAAGTGCAAAATTGCAGGTGCTAACAGTGCTGGTATAAATTAAAAATTATAAAATTTAGAAAGAGCACAATAAAATACTTACTTACGAAAAAACAAAACAGAAAATAAGCAGAAGAAGAAAAATTAAACTACTTTCATACATATTTACATAAATACATACATATGTACATACATACAGCTATATTCATATTTCGTTTCAATAAACATACATATGCACATACATTTATTTCACGAAAGAGTTACCATAAGTTTTACGGTTTGTTGGGCAAAGTGCAAAAACCGTTCATCTCTATTTACACTTTTTTACATTTTTATTTTATGAAGAAAATTTAAGGTCTATATAAGAATCAGATTGAATTGATTTAAAAACTGCAATTCACACTCATTTTTCATCAAACTTTTTTTTAATTTTTATAACAACTTCAACACTCAAAATATTTAAAAATATTACTCAAAAAAAGAATCTAATCTTAAAGAAGAACAGCTAAGAGGCTAAAAATAGTCTATTAGATCTCCCTATTCTTACCTCTAAATTTCTAACCAACCACTAGCAACTTAACATTGCGCAAAACTTGTTAATTTATATTATCGGTATATTATCCCTATACAGCTAAATAAAACATATTTAGTGCTAACTCATTAGCCCCTTTTCTAAAAAGATAGTATAAATAAAAGAATCAGCAAGCCCCAAATTCACAGAAAAGTATTTGAATTCTTTGGTTTTATCCAGATTAAAGTATCTGGTGCTAACTCATTAGCCCCTAATCCAACAAAGAATTTAAAATACTCCTCAAGGCTGAATTACAAAAGCAGCTAAGTGCAAATTAGAAATTAGTGTTATACCATATAACCACTGTAGTCTATTTAGTACTAAAGGCAAAAAAATAAAATATCCCTAGAAGCTCAAGTGCCATTAACTACTGTAGCCTGTCCCATAGACTCAGCAAAATTTTTTTCAAACACTACTCAAATCGCTCGAAACACATCTCTAATATCGATATGCCTTCCACATCCCGAAAATCAAACTCGTCTGCCAAGGAGCACTTTGACTTTGATTACGATCAGTTAATGACATTTTGCGAAAGGTTTGATGCTACACCAACGGATGAGCATACAGACACCATTCTTGAAGTCATGTTGAGAGACTTAGACTCAACATGGGATAAGTTAAACTGCTCTTACGAGGAAGTTATGTTCTCTAAGGACACAACAATTACTCCGGAAATAAAGCAAGAAGTGAAAGAGAGATTTGAAGAATGTAGAACCAAGTACTACGAATTTTCCTCTCGAATACTCGACCTTGCAAGAATACTCCAACACGAGAATCCAGGAATTCCAAGGTTTCAGTCCACGTCTCGTCACGCAAGTTTCCGTAACGCTCCCGCCGAAACATTTGTGCAAAACAATACGAACGATTGCATTAAGCTCCCCCCTTGCGATACCGAGGTATTCAATGGCAGCTATGAACAATGGCCCTCATTTCGTGACATGTTCACAGCTGTCTACATTAATCATTCAAAGCTCAACCCAGTCACAAAACTCTATCATCTGCGCAACAAAACAAGAGGTGAAGCAGGTGCGATAGTCAAAAGATACCCCCTCACACATGACAATTTTGACATAGCGTGGAATGCTCTAAAATCCCGCTATGAAAACAAGGGCGTTTTAGTTGACAATCAAATTAAAATCCTTTTTGATATTCCAGCAGCAAAAAATGAAGACAGCGAATCGATTAGAAGAATACAGTCCTCTGTCAACGATTCGCTAGCAACCCTCAAATCTCTTGATGTTCAAGTAGAAAGCTGGGATCCGATTCTCATTCGGTTGATTTCAACAAAACTCCCAGATTTAACATTAGCCTTGTGGGAACAGTCCCTTACGTCTCCCCGGGAGCTTCCAAGGTGGTCTCAAATGTCTCAATTTCTTGTAGACAGATACGAGGCTGTGGAACGAGTAAAAAGTATAAAAAACTACAAGGATAGCTTCAGTCTGAAGAAGCCCAATCCGCCCAACATACAAACATACGTCTCGCAAGAAAACGTAAGCCCAATGTGCAAGTTGTGTAGTGAAGATCACCCTCTCAAAAATTGTCCCAAATTCAGAGCATTCACAATACAACAGAGAGTTGATTACGTTTTTCAAAACAAGTTTTGCAATAACTGCTTAGGATCTTCTCATATCAAAGCAAAATGCAAAAGCAAACACACTTGTTTGTATTGCAAAAAAACTCATCACACGCTATTACACATGGCAAATAAATCCCAAACTGTTGATCAAAACTTTGAAAACAGTCAAAAATGCCATGTTTCAAATAAAAATAACAACTCGAAAAGTGCTTCCTCAAATGTAACCCAAATGGAGAAAAGTAATATTTGTGACGAGCTTCCCTCAACCTCAAGCAAGATTCACGCTAATTGCTCAACAAGCAGTGAAAATATTTTATTGCGCACAGCTCTAATGCAAATAGAATTCAGAGGTGAGCGTTTCACTATAAGAGCGTTAATAGACCCAGGCTCTCAGCGTACCTTTTTAGCTGAAAGGATTAGAAACCGCCTCCAGCTGCCCTATCAAAGGTCTCGTTTTGAGATTGTTGGAATTGGTGGTCAAAAGCAAACAGCTACCAAAGAATGTGAGTTCACTCTATATGCCAAAAGAACAAACACGCGCATCCCCATTAAGGCCATAGTTCTACCAAAAGTTACGAAAAGACTCCCAGCCTGTAGCTTTGAAGTTCCCTTCTCAAAAGAGCTTAAGGAATTAGATCTTGCCGATCCAACTTTTAATAAATCGGCACAAATAGATCTTATACTTGGTAATGACTATGAGCAAAACATTAACATTGAAGGCAATAAGAAAAATATTTGTGGCAACACATCAGCCTATAACACAATTTTTGGATGGGTACTTAGCGGTCCGATAAAAACGCAAACAATCCATTCATTCACCACCTCTGTTATTCCCTCTGAAACTACAGATCTTCACATTTTGCTAAAAAAGTTTTGGGAGGAGGAAGAAATTCCCTCTAATCGCCCTATCTCAAAGGAAGATGAATTCTGCGAAACTTTTTATATTAAAACAACTACCCGTCACAAGAATGGAAGATATATAGTAAGACTACCATTCAAAACAGAACATCCTGAAGAGGTCTTTCTAGGATCGTCACGTTTTGTAGCTTTAGCTCAATACTCCAGGATGGAAAAGACATTGGCAAAGGACCTAGAGCTTCAAACCCAATATAGGGCAGTTCTCAATGAATATTTAACTCTTGATCATATGGAAGAAACTTCCTCCGAAGAAATATTATCAGACGGTAAATATTTCTCCTTTTATTTACCGCATCATGCAGTAGTGCGCCCAGAGCACAAGACCACAAAAGTCAGAGTCGTATTCAACGCCTCTAGAAAAACAAAATCTCAATTTGTGCTTAACGACATACTTTATACTGGCCCTATTTTGCAGAATGATTTAATAACTATTATACTCAACTGGAGGAAATACAAATACGTGTTTAGTGGTGATATACAAAAAATGTATCGCCAAATTCTCGTGCACCCAGAAGATAGACAGTTTCAAAGAATTGTGTTCCAACTGACTTTGAGTTAAAGACAGTAACGTTCGGGGTTAACTGTGCCCCATATCTCGCGATACGCACTCTGCTTCAGCTTGCATCAGATTGCGAACATGAATTTCCGAAGGCAGCTTCAATTCTACGGTCACAAACGTACGTAGATGATATACTGTCAGGAGGTTTTTCCATTGAAGAAACTTTATCAGCACAAACTCAGCTCATTACCGCATTGAAATCAGCTGGCCTACCTCTAAAAAAGATAACAGCAAATAATTCCCAACTTCTCACCCATTTGCCAAAAGAAGATCTATATGATTTAGAATTTCTTCGGTTTCAAGAATCTAGTTCTACTAAAACTCTTGGGATTAAGTGGAATGCAGTGTCCGATGCATTCACTTATAATTTCTCTCCAGTTGATCAATGTAAAAAAGTTACGAAAAGGCAAATCCTCTCGTCAGTGGCAAAGCTATTTGACCCTGCAGGGTGGCTAGCACCCATAATCATCAGGGCCAAGATACTAATGCAGCAGCTGTGGCTCGAAGGGTTAGAATGGGATGAAGACATCTCAGCAGAATCTCTACGAAATTGGAATGATTTGGTTTCAGACCTATCCAAGATAGAAACTGTCACCATACCTTGTTGGCTCCAATACACACCTTCAGATGAAGTACAAATTCATGGTTTCTGTGACGCTTCCAAAGCAGCGTATTGCGCTACTATTTACATTCGGTGCAAAACTAAATCGCAAACAACTTTTTCGAACTTATTGCTGGAAAAATGTAAAGTAGCTCCCATACAAACAGTCTGCTTACCCCGTTTAGAACTCAACGGAGCGGTACTCTTGGCAAACCTCATCAAGTACGTACAGTCGTCATTGAGTTTCCAAGACATGGAAGAATTTTTATGGACAGACTCTTCGATAGTCCTGGGTTGGCTCTCAAAACCCCCATCAACATGGGAGACTTACGTTGCAAATAGAATTGCTCAAATTCATCGTCTAGTTCCGATGGCGACATGGAAACATGTCTCAATGCATGATAACCCAGCAGATCTAGGAACTCGGGGATGTAAGTCTCAAGAACTCGCCAGCAACACTCAATGGTGGTTTGGGCCACCATGGTTAACCAAACCTAAGTCTGAGTGGCCGAAAAGAAATCCTCTAAAGATAGTAGAGGCCCCCACTGAAGTCCATACTTTTCACTCAAGCACTCATGAGGAAGACATTTTGATCAGATTTTCAACATATAGTAAAACGCTACGAGTTTTAGAGTATGTCTTTCGTTTCTTTAACAAAAGTATTAGGAAAGTCAGACCTGATATTAATTTTGAACCCCAAAATGAACTAACACAATCAGAAGTTCAATATGTAAAGTCTAGGCTTCTAATTCTAGCTCAAAAAAGGTTTCATCCAGAAGAGTATTAATGCTTACTAAGTGGTAAAGATATACCCAATAAAAGTTCTCTCAAAACCTTAAACCCATTTTTAGATAAAAACTCTATTCTGAGGGTAAACGGTAGATTGTCTCAATCATCTCTTCCTTACGGCGAGCGTTATCCAATAATTCTGCCTGGAAATTCTCGTTTTCCCTACCTTTATATTAATCATCTGCACCAATTCCTCCTTCATGCTGAATGTAGTCAGATGTGTCGAATGATACAAACGGAATTTTATATATGCAGACTCAAAACACGCGTAAAAAATATAATACGTCACTGCAAAACGTGCATAATACACAAACAGCAGCCATGTACCCAGATAATGGCACCCTTACCCCCAGAGAGGTGCACACTATCTCTTCCATTTCAAATCACAGGTGTTGATTTTGCCGGGCCATTTGAGTTGAAATCGTCGCTCCTACGAAGATCTCCTTCAGTCAAAGGATATACAAGTGTCTTCGTGTGCTTCAGTACCCGAGCAGTACATTTAGAAGCGTGCTCAGACTTATCCTCTGCAGCATTCCAGGCGGCATTTTCTCGCTTCGTAGGGAGGCGGGGGCTCCCCCAGAGGGTAGTTAGCGATAATGGTAGAAACTTCTTGGGCGCCAGTAAAATCCTAGAACGGGAATTCGCAACTTTCGTGCAAAACGCAGCACAAGACATAGCTCAGAGGTATGTCACCCACGGCTTTGAATGGAGATTTATACCTCCACACGCTCCCCACATGGGCGGATTATGGGAAGCTGCAGTAAAGAGTTTCAAGTTCCATTTGAAGCGGATCGCAGGTTCTCAAAAATTCACTTTCGAGGAATTTACTACCATCCTAGCTCGCATAGAAGGTATACTCAACTCTCGGCCAATATCGGCATTCTCTGAAGACCCCTCAGACTTGACTGCATTGACTCCAGGCCATTTTTTACGGGGTGCACCCTTGATGGCTTTCCCAGATCAAAACTTCCAAAGCATGTCTCTGCTGAATAGGTGGGAAAAACTGAAGGCTCTTCAACATCAGTTCGCCATTCGATGGAAAGACGATTATCTTAAGGCGTTGCATAAGCGTTATAAGTGGAAAGACTCCATTCCAAATATTCAAGTAGGAGATCTTGTGGTTGTAATGGACGATTTGCAACCACCATATGAATGGCGATTGGGGAGAATACAGCACATATATCCTGGCAGCGACAGCAAGGTACGCACAGCGGACGTACGTTTTGCTTCAGGAACCCTAACTCGCCCTATAGCTAAATTATGCTATCTTCCCTTGTTGAACAACGAGAGTTCTAACTAAAGCTCTATTGTACTATAATTTTTAACAATAATACTTTTTATATTTCAAATTTTAAATCATCTTTGCACAAACATAAGTATTACTCAATTTTACTCAATATAAATATACTGCCAATCAAATCGCAGTCATAATTCTTGAATTCATCTAATCACTTTTATTTTTTAATGTTAGGAACAATAATCAGCCAGAGAAGTGCCGTGCCAAGAAACACCGTGCCAAGCAAGCCAAAATTCGTCGGGATCCTGATCTTTATAAATGCGTTTTATGTAGGAAGTTTCATGCCCTCCGATTTTGCAGAAAATTTCTAAGTATGACCGCTGAGAAGAGGAAAGAAGTGGTTGAAAATAAACACTATTGCACCAACTGTTTGGCAAGAAGCCATGATTTAAGGGTATGTCCATCAATGGGTACATGCCGAAAGTGTGATAGCATGGTCCACCACACACTGCTTCATCGTGGACGTAAGCATACCCAAAGGACAAAGTCCATAACCACAAGGGAACTACGCCAACGTCAGAAGACACGGGAGCAAAAATCGGTCACGAAACCAAAGGCACCACAAGCATCTACCAAAACAATTGCGCCTCAACCGGCAAGTCAACAACAACAAGCTCAGCAAACCATACTTACGGCTACGCCAGATACGAAGATTATTGTGGAGGCAATCCTATCGCTTGCTAATGTGCTTTGCGCCTCTGAGAAGACGTCATCTATTGCCTGAAGGTAAGGCCGGCGGCATGTCCAAACTAGTTTGAACAAAATGAATATTTGAATAGTTGAAATTATTATTATTATTATTATTACACCTTTTGTAATTAAATGTCGAATTGTAAAAATATCAATTGTCAACACTAATAATGTGCGCGACAAAAAGACACTTTGTAGTTTTATATACAAATCTGTTATAAAATCAAAGGACTTGTGTCAACCCTTTTGAAATTGAAATTACTTACTTGCTTTTCTATCTTTGAACTTAAAACAACCAAATCAAAACTTGTAAAATAAATCATTAGAAAAAATTTACTTACATAGTGTCATCATTACAAAGAGAATTCAAGGTGAGCACCAATCTCAACCAAACTCATATATAAAATAAAAGTTTCTAATACGTTTCTTTTATTTTCCCTTATCCCCGATAATTATAATCATCTCCCTTCGAGTAATTATAATTAAAAAATATCTCTCCTTTCAAGTGCACAAGAAAATTTATCATACATCCCTCTTCACCGCAACCAACTACAGGGATATTTCTTAATAATAATCCCAAGATTATTCAACATTAGTAACTTATGTATTTACATGCATACATATGTACATATTCGTGTGTCCGCCGGCGAGACCATTATGTGGATGTGTGTTTGGAAAGACTGTTGAAGGGTTTGTTTTCTTTATTTGCATACAGACAAATGTGAGCACTTATTTATTTCAAATATAATAAATTTTTTTCTGTATGTATGCATTTGAAGAAATCACAAAACACTATTGCAAGCCACACAATGCTGGGTCTGCCGGCCACACCTTTATTGAGTACCAATACTGTTTATTAAAAATATCTTCCAAACAGTATCTGGCACTCATAACATAAAACTTTTGCCAATTTTAATTATTATTCGAACTCCATTTGTTTCTATATTTGTGATTTGAACGGGCTAAGGTTCGTATTGCTTTTTAAGCCAAATTACATGTGATAATTATTAATGAACAAATAACACCAAAGTCTGTTGTAAATATTCTGACTAACAACACATAGTTGAACGGAACAGCCAGCCGTTTTCGAAGGCCACTAAACCTTCATCATCAGCGTTCTTTTGTGTTTGGTCCACTGTGTATGGTGTCAGTAGATGTAGATTTCTGCTTTATATACATACTTAGCATTATTGCAAATGGAATGTGGGAATTGTTTTGATTCATCTTATTTCAATTTGCTGAAGGCTTTTTTGTAATGAAAGCTCAATTTTACCATCTCTATATTTACAACAGTCTTACCATTGTCGTTTGTTCTTTACTAAATATGCACATGTTAGTTAATTTGCATATTTTTTTTCTACTTAAGACAAACTGTTTTGGTTTGTTACTATTAAGTATATTTTTTATTTTTAATTCTTGCCACAGGCCCATGGTTATTAATTTTAGTTAATTTTAATTATTATTCGAACTCCATTTGTTTCTATATTTGTGATTTGAACGGGCTAAGGTTCGTATTGCTTTTTAAGCCAAATTACATGTGATAATTATTAATGAACAAATAACACCAAAGTCTGTTGTAAATATTCTGACTAACAACACATGGTTGAACGGAACAGCCAGCCGTTTTCGAAGGCCACTAAACCTTCATCATCAGCGTTCTTTTGTGTTTGGTCCACTGTGTGTGGTGTCAGTAGATGTAGATTTCTGCTTTATATACTTAGCATTATTACAAATGGAATGTGTGAATTGTTTTGATTCATCTTATTTCAATTTGCTGAAAGCTTTTTTGTAATGAAAGCTCAATTTTACCATCTCTATATTTACAACAGTCTTACCATTGTCGTTTGTTCTTTACTAATTATGCACATGTTAGTTAATTTGCTTATTTTTGTTCTACTTAAGACAAACTTTTTTGGTTTGTTACTATTAAGTATATTTTTTATTTTTAATTTTTGCCACAGGCCCATGGCTATTAATTTTAGTTAATTTTAATTATTATTCGAACTCCATTTGTTTCTATATTTGTGATTTGAACGGGCTAAGGTTCGTATTGTTTTTTAAGCCAAATTACATGTGATAATTATTAATGAACAAATAACACCAAAGTCTGTTGTAAATATTCTGACTAACAACAAAAAAAGCATTTTAAATTGTGAGTTATTTGAAGTCAAACGCGAAAGTTCATATACTTATGTATAATATTTAAATTCATGAAATTAATTTTGATTGAAATTTACATACATATGTATACGGACTAGTGTCCTGCACAAGACTATTTATAAAACCTTTCAAGACATGAGAGATTTTTTCAAATGCTTTACTACAGCGAAATATTCTAAAAGAATCGCTAAGCAACACTGTTGGCAAGTAATTTTTTTCGGTTGTTTGTCTTGTGAACAGTGTTGTTTAGCGATTCTTTTAGAATATTTCGCTGTAGTAAAGCATTGGAAAAAACCTCCCATGTCTTGAAAAGTCTTATAAATACTCTTGTGCAGGACACTAATACGGACATACATACGAGTATGTATGTATGCATTAGAACTTATAAGTAAATAATATATAAAATAGTAATGTTTTAATTAATCCAAGATTTGTGTTAATAATTTCGCTGAAACTATTTTAATTTACTTTCTTTTGATGGCAAGTTTTAGCCTGTTGGAAAAAACTAATTGAGTTTTTGAAATAACACACCTTTTAGAACGAAAATGCGCCTAGGGGTTTTGAAAATTATTATTATTTTATTTAAATGAACTCAATCAATTATATAATAATTGTAATATCAGCTGTAACGCTCAACAGTAATATTTGTCATTGTACATTACCAGAGCAGATTTTGGGCAACTTCATCGGAAAGACGAAGTATTTAGCTATTCAATTTCCAGGAATGTGTATGCTTGCAGTAGCACCAGTAGTAGGGAACTATCGCTTCTGGACCAATTAAAATTGTGAAATTGTTGCTGAAATTGTTAAATTGTGGGCTGAAATTGTTAAATTGTGGCTGAAATTGTTAAATTGTTGCTGAAATTTTAAAATTCTTGGAAATTTGTGTTTTCGGCGGCGCTTTGATGTTTTTTGTTTACATTAGGAGTTTTTTTTGTTTACATTAGGAGTTTTTTGTTTACATTAACTTTGTGTGAACGGGTATTTTTTTGGGTTACATTAATTGTGATAACGGGTGATTTTTTTTTTTGAAGTTTCATATGAGTGTATATGCCGACGGCAATACATGATTATTATTTTTTTTCAAATGCCTACTGCAATACATGATAATTTTTCCTAATGCCTACCGCAATACATGATTATTTTTTTTAAATGCCGACGGCAAAAAATGAATATAATTTTTTCAAATGCAGACGGGAAAATGATTTTTCCTAATGACGACGGGAAAACGTGAAAATTATATTTTCTAATGCTAATGTAGGTGTTGCTAGACTATGGGAATTTAAGGCTGACCATGATTTGGGTGGGCAGGGTTGTTGACGTAATATGTATCCATGGGGATTTGTGGATGTGTCTGTCTATAGTAGTTTAAGGCTGATCGTGATTTGAGGTAGGTGAGGATTTGATTGGAAGGGGCGGGGTGTAGTTGAGGTAGATCGATTGCGTGTGTATGTGTGTGTGTGTATGTGTGTGTATGTGTGTGTGTGTGTGTGTGTATGTTTGTAGGAATTTCAATGTGTGTATTTCTGTAGGAGCTTAAGGCTGATTGTGATGTATGAGGGGTGAGGTGTTCTAGTAATATGTAACCGGGGGAATCTGTGTGTTTGTATGTCTGTAGGAGCTTAAGGCTGACCATGATTTGGGTGGGCAGGGTTGTTGACGTAATATGTATCCATGGGGATTTGTGGATGTGTCTGTCTATAGTAGTTTAAGGCTGATCGTGATTTGAGGTAGGTGAGGATGTTGTTGAGGTAAATTGGTTATTTGTATGTATGTATGTATGTATTTTTGTAAGAATTTAAGATGATTGTGATTTATTAGGGGAGAGGTGTTCTTGTAATATGTAGCCGTGAGAATATATGTGTATAGACGTCTATAGAAGTTTAAGACTATCTGTAATTTCAGGTAGGTGAGAGTGTTGTGTTGTTGAGATTAATCTTATATATTGTATATGTATGTATGTATGATCATGGGAATTTGTGTATGTATATCTGAGGGAGAATTTAAGCCTCGTCATGATTTGCAAAAGGTGGGGTGTTGTTGAAATTTTCTTGGATATTTCTTATATGAATTCTGCTATGTGTGTGTGTGTATTTGCGCTAATATTTATATGTAGATAGAAATAAATTGTTTTCAGTATCGACATTTGGTACTATAAAATAATATCATATGTCTGGACTTCCCTAATCTTATTATGTTTTTATACTTACGCTTGTTTTATATTTTCTCATACTTAAATTTGTCTCGCGTTAAAGTCTGCCTATATGAAATTTGTTTATATTACAGATTTTGTTTATTTCAATCTTTGAATACATTTTTTTTTGTCATTGATGTCTTTTGTTCTTCTTGTTGTTGGTGTTGTTGTTGTAAATATTCGTCTGTGTATAGATGCGATATATTCAGTTTTTTTTTTTATTTGGAAATTAAAACTTTTTAATTTGTATCTGCGTTTACTTAAAAGTTTGTGAGGATTTTCTGTTTTAAGTAAAACTGAATTCCTAAAGATACATACTCTATAGTAATAGTAACTATAATAGAACTATTTGTTATATTTAATTTAAATTTTTTTAAAGTTGATGCAACGTTAGTAAGTTAACGCTAGAAATTTTTGGGGTACACAATTTTTTCTAACTATAGCCTTTTTTCTTCACTTTCTACATTTATTTTTGAAATCTTGCTTTGCTTTATGAAAATGTATAAACATTTTTAAATGAAACTGATCCAGCACTCCAGCTTATATACTGATAGTTTTTTTTTCTTTGGTAGTCAACTTACTTCTTTTTTTATTTTTATTGATAAACATTTAAAATCAAAAGGGAGCTTTATATTGAAATTATTATTTTCATAATTGTTGAAAACAATCACTAGTTTTTTTTTTTGTGTGATGAAATCATTTGAAGTTGAAGCTGATATCTTTGCTTACTGTTTTAAATTAAAATTTTATTCAATAGAATAAAAGGAGCTTTTTTCTTAAATTCTGATGCAGTTAAGATCGGATATGAGACTGAATTTAAATGTACTTTTAAATTAGTCATAATGAACAAACTTATTTTCTTGTTGAAAAGCGATCATCAGAAAACGAAGTGGGTTTCAGAGACTTTAGGTATACCCTTTCGAGGATTCCTCTAGGATACAAGATGACTTTGTTTGACGAAATTTCTGTTGCTTTATACTGATAATATTTTTACATTAATAAGGTACATATATGTTTTTTTTATGAAGGGTGAGCACCTTTCACTTTTATTTGTTGTCATATATGATTTTTTTTTTTTAATTTTATTAAAGTTCAGCGTATTGTGTATATATTTCTGAAATGTTTAAGTATGTTTTGTGTTCCCATCGGACAGAGTGTACGTATTAGTTGGTCAGTCAGTCTATATATTTATTTATTTTTTTCTTCTAATGTGCCACTCCTTTTTTCAGATTTTACTACTTGGAATAGAGTATTTTTGTCTAATTTTTTTCTGGGTATCTACATACATTAGTTAAATATGTCTATGAATTTTTAAAAAAAATTTTAAATAAAATATTGGAAAAAGAATTAATTATGTGAATGGTTTTTATTTCTTTATTAGCTTTACTTCGCTAGATCAAAAAAATTTTTGTTTTTGCTTATTTGCAAATTCTTGTTTTCATGTCGCTTAAACATGTACAGTCTTGTTTTCATATCGCTTAGACATGCACAGTCTTGTTTTCATGATGCTTAGACATGCATAGTCTTGTTTTCATGATGCTTAAACATGTACAGTCTTGTTTTCTTTGAGAGGTTATGCACAAGACAAATTGAATTTCACAATATTATGAAATTTCATTAAAAGAGAAACAGTTTAGACAATCGGATAAGTCCTTATATTTTTCACTACATACAAGTTTCTGTTATTTTATATTCGAATAGATGAATCCTAACTTTCCTTTAAAAAATAACACAAAACAAGGATAAATTTAGTTTAATTTTATTTATATTAATAATACATTTTAATTTAATTTTATTTATTTTTATTATAATGATGGAAACATTTCATAATATCCAATTATTAAATTTTCTAATATACTTTTACGCAAAAAATATATTGTACATCTGCAAGTATCTGGTCCTTCCTCACACTCAGGATTATACCAAGGACAGCTTCTGAAGTGGCCTTCTGTGTTGTTTTCATCTTCCATGATACCATATTCTTCGTTCTCATCCAGCATATTTTGAAAAAATTTGATCATCTCCCAATGATCGAAAAGCCTGAAGCTTTCAAAATCTCTTATAAATTGGTTTAGAATACGTCTGATTTGACTCATTTTATTTGCTTATAAGTTAATGAATGATGATTGTTTGAAGGTTCCTTTAAGACTAATTTCCTCTTTTAAATTTTTAAAGTAGTATCTCTTGATCCTTAAAATATCTATACCATCATCTATATTCCATACCTCTTTTTTAGCACTCTATCTCTCTCTACCCCTTTTCTCTCTATAACTGTCTCTTTCTGTCTATCACTACCCCTCCACTTATTCACTATTTCACCATATTTTCGATTAGCCTTCTTGAAGTCGTCATCGCTACTTTCAAGATCATTTTCAGTTAAACATTCAAAATGCGGAGAAGTAAATGAAAAAAAATAAATAAATAAAACAAAAATGGAGTCTACAACAAATCTAACATCAAAATTTAATTCACTAAAAAATAAAACCTTAATCCACATAAAGGAGCTTGAGACATCAACTAAATACACCATTCGAAAAGTGTCAAGAGTAACAACAAAATATGGGCCAACACTAAAAGTTGAAATGGAAAACCACATAATGTTCCTCCCAAAGCGATATAATGATTTAACCGATGCTGAAATTAAAGAACTCTCGAGCGGATCATATTGCTTAAGTAGAGAAGGTGAACAAAGCTTAATTGTTGAAAGCGAGCTGAGTGAATTTCTAATTCAAAATTCCCAATTTCCAATTTGGCAATAATATATAATAATTTTGTATTTTAAATTATAAATAAAAATACATGAAAGAGTTTTGTAAAATATAAATGTTTGTGCTTTTTTATTTAATATTTTCAGTTATTTCATAAAGAAATTTAAGACATAAATGACCACAGGTAAGTGTATTGAAATTCTAATGTTGATTATAGTTGTATTTTATATTTCTACCAAGATATTTGACTACTTCCGAAGGAGGTTGTAAGTTTCCAAAGCTGTCGAAATATTCTTTTTCATTGTTGTTTTTATAATATGCTACCCAATGTCTAAATTGATTATTCCACATTCTAATTATTTTCTTTGTTCGTTTTGGTAGAGTATTCAACATGAAAACTCCTCTAAAATATGGAATATTTATAGAGAAACGGTTTATGTCCACATCAGATAGTGGTCTGTTCGTAGCATCTCTAAGAGTTTTTTTGATTCCTCTTTGTAAACTAAACCATGACCCTTTTTATATGGTTTTAAGTAAAGTCCCTTTCCAACTGCTATAGATTCCATTGCTCTATTATGTCTAATTGCTTCATCAAGTTGATTTTTTGCATTCTTTGTTGCATTAACAGCTTTAGCTATAGCAGCACCTCCAGTTGTTAGACTACCAATTGCACCCAGAACAGTTAAAATCGGTATTAGAGGCAAAAACCCACCAATTTTTGGTACACGTATTACATGTGGTACTATAATTTGAGATTTTCTTCCTTTTAATGATTTGTTGATAGTTTTTCGGGCAATTTTAATTGCTGAGTTAATATCTAATGGTTTTTCCTTCTTTAGTATTTTTGTTGCAGCTCTAATTGATGTTCTAAACAGTTTTTTATCATTTATCTTGTTCTTTTTAACATTTTTCTTTTTCTCCACACCCATACCAAATTTTGTTTTGGCTTTCATTGTGTTAGTAACCATATAGGCAAACGATTTTTCAGCAATACTACTATCTTTTGATAAAACTCGATCCCAAGCTGAATTTTCAAGTATTTTATCAGCCTTATGTCTAATGCTTAAATCCTTATTTTTTGAATAAGCTATATCGTGATCTTTACAAGCAGAGTCCAATAAATTAATTCCTTTGTCACCTCAATTTAAACGTTTTTGTAGTTTTTGTACGTTTTTGTAGTCCACAATACTAATATCCGGGAAGATAAAGTTCACCAGTTAGAGAGCTTATTTCTTTATCTACTATACCTCCTCCAACGAAGGTGTTTTTATGACTTAACGTTTTCTGATATTGTATAACTATATCATCTAATTTCGGCGATAATAACAGGTAACATTTATAAAATCTATTTAGTTCGTAATATTGTTCCTTCTACTATTTTTTTTGTTTACTTGCCTCTATCTTGACTGATGGTTTCTCAGTCTTTAAACTTGTATATTCTCAACTTCTGTCTTGATGTTACTTTCTTCTTTCATGCGAATTCTTGTTTTTTCTTTTCATATCGCTTAAACATGCACAGTCTTGTTATCTTTGAAAGGTTCTGCACAAAACAAATCGAATTTCACAATATTATGAAATTCCATTATATTTCATTAGGTATTTTCTTATCGACACCAACTGCTTTAACACCATCTCATTTACGTTTGCTAACAGCAAATAGTACAATAGGTGTTAGCTATTAGATCAGCTTATTAGCACCTGGTCTGTTTTTCAGATCAGCTTTTCAGGACCTGGTCTGGTTTTTAGGTCAGCTTTTCAGGACCTGGTCTGGTTTTCAGATCAGCTTTTCAGGACCTGGTCTGGTTTTCAGATTAGCTTATCAGGACCTGGTCTGGTTTTCAGATCAGCTTTTCAGGACCTGGTCTGGTTTTCAGATCAGCTTTTCAGGACCTGGTCTGGTTTTCAGATCAGCTTATCAGGACCTGGTCTGGTTTTCAGATCAGCTTTTCAGGACCTGGTCTGTTTTTCAGATCAGCTTATCAGGACCTGGTCTGGTTTTCAGATCAGCTTTTCAGGACCTGGTCTGGTTTTCAGATCAGCTTATCAGGACCTGGTCTGGTTTTCAGATCAGCTTATCAGGACCTGGTCTGGTTTTCAGATCAGCTTTTCAGGACCTGGTCTGATTTTCAGATCAGCTTATCAGGAGCTGGTATCATTTTCAGATCAGGCTATCAGGAGCTGGTCTGGTTTTCAGATCAGCTTATTAGGAGCTGGTCTGATTTTCAGGTCAGCTTATTAGGAGCTGGTCTGATTTTCAAGTCAGCTTATTAGGAGCTGGTCTGGTTTTCAGGTCAGATGAAATAACTAAAGTCTATCTTTTATTAGCAGTATTTTTTTTTTTTTTTTCTATAACGAAAATCGTTTAATTCAATATATTTGCTTATAATCAAAAATCCATATTTATCCTTCCAACACTCTACAAATTTTTTAAAACTTGTCAAAATTCATATTACTGTCAAAATGAACCTTGTAAACATGCTTCATATTTTTTTCATCTTACTTAAACATTATAATTACATTTGCATTGTCTCTTATTAAATGCTTATAGCCATATTCATAAAAATTTTAAACAGCATTTCAAATGTTGTTTGAGCAAAATTCGTTAAAATTGTATTCATAATAGAATATTAGCTTAAAAATGTTTTTTAACTTGCGTAAATCAACAAATCTTATAAATTAAATGCACCCATACTTAAAATAATTTTGAGCTGACGTCGTTCTAGTTATGCTTCTTGTTTATTTATATTTTTAACTTTGTCTGTATGTATGTATGTATGCATGTATTAAGAATTATGCTTATGTTTGGCACAAATAGAATGAGTCATCATTCTTCTGTCGCCCCATACAAAAATATATACGTACACGTACATATGTATGTATATTATTCTGCTTTCCACATGCAACATCAGCAAATATCATAATTGAAATGTATTAAGCTTCATTACCAGAAAAAAATAAATGTATAATAACCCATTCTTTTAATTATGAAATTATGTAATTTCTTTAACTATTCATATTTGTAGTAATATATAGTTAATTTTAGTATAAATATATGTTTTTAAGCCTCAGATAGTAGTAGGGAACTGGACATTTCGGTGTAGATTAAAATTTTAAAGTTTCATTACCCATAACTCCGACAAAGGACACCCAGAAATTATTACACAACCCAAATCACTGACAGACTCAAATTTCCACGGTCAGGCAGACAGACAGACATAGACTTAATGTAAACAAAAACTTCTTATGTTACAAAAATAAGAGTGACTTATTGAACCACCCTCGAAAAATATTTAAAGGACTTATTGAACTACCCTCGTAGGTATCAAATTTCAAGAATTTTAAAATTTTCAAATTTTAATTACCCAAATTTAACAATTTCACCAACAATTTAACAATTTTAATTGCCACCGGAACCCCAATTCACTACTACTATCTGAGGTTTAAAAACATATATTTATACTAAAATTATCTATATACTACTACAAATATGAATAGTTAAAGAAATTACATAATTTCACCAATTAAAGGAATGGGATGTTATACATTCACCGATAATGAATCAGTTATTCCACCTGACGAAGCTAAAACTAATTCAATTATGATATTTGATGATGTTGCATGTGAAAAGCAGAATAATATACGTACATATTTTTGTATGGGGCGACAGAATAATGATGACTCATTCTACTTGTGCCAAACATAAGCATAATTCTTAATACATGCATACATACATACATACAGACAAAGTTAAAAATATAAATAAGCAAGAAGCAAAACTACAACGACGTCAATTCAAAATTATTTTAAATATGGGTGCATTTAATTTTTAAGATTTGGTGATTTACGCAAGTTAAAAAACGTTTTTACGCTAATATTCTATTATGAATACAATTTTAGCGAATTTTGCTCAAACAACATTTGAAATGCTGTTTAAAATTTTTATGAATATGGCTATAAGCATTTAATAAGAGACAATGCAAATGTAATTATAATGTTTAAGTAAGATGAGGAAAATATGAAGCATGTTTACAAGGTTCATGTTGGCAGTAATATGAATTTTGACAAGTTTTAAAAAATTTGTAGAGTGTTGGAAGGATAAATATGGATTTTTGATTATAAGCAAATATATTGAATAAAACGATTTTCGTTATAGAAAAAAAATACTGCTAATAAAAGATAGACTTTAGTTATTTCATCTGACCTGAAAACCAGACCAGCTCCTAATAAGCTGACCTGAAAATCAGACCAGCTCCTAATAAGCTGACCTGAAAATCAGACCAGCTCCTGATAAGCTGATCTGAAAACCAGACCAGGTCCTGATAGCCTGATCTGAAAACAAGACCAAGTCCTGAAAAGCTGATCTGAAAACCAGACCAGGTCCTGATAGCCTGATCTGAAAACCAGACCAGGTCCTGATAAGCTGATCTGAAAACCAGACCAGGTCCTGAAAAGCTGATCTGAAAACCAGACCAGGTCCGGAAAGCTGATCTGAAAACCAGACCAGGTCCTGATAAGCTGATCTGAAAACCAGACCAGGTCCTGAAAAGCTGATCTGAAAACCAGACCAGGTCCTGAGAAGCTGATCTGAAAACCAGACCAGGTCCTGATAAGCTGATCTGAAAACCAGACCAGCTCCTGAAAAGCTGATCTGAAAAACAGACCAGGTGCTAATAAGCTGATCTAATAGCTGATAAGCTGATCTAATAGCTGACACCTATTGTACTATTTGCTGTTAGCAAACGTAAATGAGATGGTGTTAAGGCAGTTGGTGTCGATAAGAAAATACCTAATGAAATATAATGGAATTTCATAATATTGTGAAATTCGATTTGTTTTGTACAGAACCTTTCAACGATAACAAGGCTGTGCATGTTTAAGTGATATGAAAAGAAAAAACAAGAATTCGCATGAAAGAAGAAAGTAATATCAAGACAGAAGTTCAGAATATATAAGTTTAAGGACTGAGAAACGATCAGTCAAGATAGAGGCAAGTAAACAAAAAAAAAAAAAAATAGTAGAAGGAACAATATTACGAACTAAATAGATTTTATAAATGTTACCTGTTATTATCGACAAAATTAGATGATATAGTTATACAATATCAGAAAACGTTTAGTCATAAAAACACCTTCGTTGGAGGAGGTATAGTAGATAAAAAGAATAAACTCTCTAACTGGTGAACTTTATCTTCCCGGATATTAGTATTGTGGACCTGAAACAAAACTACAAAAACGTTTAAATTGAGGTGACAAAGGAATTAATTTATTGGACTCTGCTTGTAAGGATTTAAGCATTAGACATAAAGCTGATAAAATACTTGAAAATTCAGCTTGGGATCGAGTTTTATCAAAAGATAGTAGTATTGCTGAAAAATCATTTGCCTATATGGTTACTAACGCAATGAAAGCCAAAACAAAATTTGGTATGGGTGTGGAGAAAAAGAAAAATGTTAAAAAGAACAAGATAAATGATAAAAAACTGTTTAGAACATCAATTAGAGCTGCAACAAAAATACTAAAGAAGGAAAAACCATTAAATATTAACTCAGCAATTAAAATTGTCCGAAAAACTATCAACAAATCATTAAAAGGAAGAAAATCTCAAATTATAGTACCACATGTAATTCGTGTACCAAAAATTGGTGGGTTTTTGCCTCTAATACCGATTTTAACTGCTCTGGGTGCAATTGGTAGTCTAACAACTGGAGGTGCTGCTATAGCTAAAGCTGTTAATGCAACAAAGAATGCAAAAAATCAACTTGATGAAGCAATTAGACATAATAAAGCGATGGAATCTATTGCAGTTGGAAAGGGACTTTACTTAAAACCATATAAAAAGGGTTATGGTTTAGTTTTCAAAGAGGAATCAAAAAACTATTAGAGATGCTACCCAACAGACCACTATCTGATGAGGACCTAAACCGTTTCTCTATAAATATTCCATATTTTAGAGGAGTTTTCATGTTGAATACTCTACCAAAACGAACAAAGAAAATAGAATGTGGAATAATCAATTTAGACGTATCAATAGGACCTGGTACACATTGGGTAGCATATTATAAAAACAACAATGAAAAAGAATATTTCGACAGCTTTGGAAACTTACAACCTCCTTCGGAAGTAGTCAAATATCTTGGTACAAATATAAAATACAACTATAATCAACATCAGAATTTCAATACATTTACCTGTGGTCATTTATGTCTTAAATTTCTTTATGAAATAACTGAAAATATTAAATAAAAAAGCACAAACATTTATATTTTACAAAACTCTTTCATGTATTTTTATTTATAATTTAAAATACAAAATTATTATATATTATTGCCAAATTGGAAATTGGGAATTTTGAATTAGAAATTCACTCAGCTCGCTTTCAACAATTAAGCTTTGTTCACCTTCTCTACTTAAGCAATATGATCCGCTCGAGAGTTCTTTAATTTCAGCATCGGTTAAAGCATTATATCGCTTTGGGAGGAACATTATGTGGTTTTCCATTTCAACTTTTAGTGTTGGCCCATATTTTGTTGTTACTCTTGATACTTTTCGAATGGTGTATTTAGTTGATGTCTCAAGCTCCTTTATGTGGATTAAGGTTTTATTTTTTAGTGAATTAAATTTTGATGTTAGATTTGTTGTAGACTCCATTTTTGTTTTATTTATTTATTTTTTTTTCATTTACTTCTCCGCATTTTGAATGTTTAACTGAAAATGATCTTGAAAGTAGCGATGACGACTTCAAGAAGGCTAATCGAAAATATGGTGAAATAGTGAATAAGTGGAGGGGTAGTGATAGACAGAAAGAGACAGTTATAGAGAGAAAAGGGGTAGAGAGAGATAGAGTGCTAAAAAAGAGGTATGGAATATAGATGATGGTATAGATATTTTAAAGATCAAGAGATACTACTTTAAAAATTTAAAAGAGGAAATTAGTCTTAAAGGAACCTTCAAACAATCATCAGCCATTAACTTATAAGCAAATAAAATGAGTCAAATCAGACGTACTCTAAACCAATTTATAAGAGATTTTGAAAGCTTCAGGCTTTTCGATCATTGGGAGATGATCAAATTTTTTCAAAATATGCTGGATGAGAACGAAGAATATGGTATCATGGAAGATGAAGACAACACAGAAGGCCACTTCAGAAGCTGTCCTTGGTATAATCCTGAGTGTGAGGAAGGACCAGATACTTGCAGATGTACAATATATTTTTTGCGTAAAAGTATATTAGAAAATTTAATAATTGGATATTATGAAATGTTTCCATCATTATAATAAAAATAAATAAAATTAAATTAAAATGTATTATTAATATAAATAAAATTAAACTAAATTTATCCTTGTTTTGTGTTATTTTTTAAAGGAAAGTTAGGATTCATCTATTCGAATATAAAATAACAGAAACTTGTATGTAGTGAAAAATATAAGGACTTATCCGATTGTCTAAACTGTTTCTCTTTTAATGGAATTTCATAATATTGTGAAATTCAATTTGTCTTGTGCATAACCTCTCAAAGAAAACAAGACTGTACATGTTTAAGCATCATGAAAACAAGACTATGCATGTCTAAGCATCATGAAAACAAGACTGTGCATGTCTAAGCGATATGAAAACAAGACTGTACATGTTTAAGCGACATGAAAACAAGAATTTGCAAATAAGCAAAAACAAAAATTTTTTTGATCTAGCGAAGTAAAGCTAATAAAGAAATAAAAACCATTCACATAATTAATTCTTTTTCCAATATTTTATTTAAAATTTTTTTTAAAAATTCATAGACATATTTAACTAATGTATGTAGATACCCAGAAAAAAATTAGACAAAAATACTCTATTCCAAGTAGTAAAATCTGAAAAAAGGAGTGGCACATTAGAAGAAAAAAATAAATAAATATATAGACTGACTGACCAACTAATACGTACACTCTGTCCGATGGGAACACAAAACATACTTAAACATTTCAGAAATATATACACAATACGCTGAACTTTAATAAAATTAAAAAAAAAAAATCATATATGACAACAAATAAAAGTGAAAGGTGCTCACCCTTCATAAAAAAAACATATATGTACCTTATTAATGTAAAAATATTATCAGTATAAAGCAACAGAAATTTCGTCAAACAAAGTCATCTTGTATCCTAGAGGAATCCTCGAAAGGGTATACCTAAAGTCTCTGAAACCCACTTCGTTTTCTGATGATCGCTTTTCAACAAGAAAATAAGTTTGTTCATTATGACTAATTTAAAAGTACATTTAAATTCAGTCTCATATCCGATCTTAACTGCATCAGAATTTAAGAAAAAAGCTCCTTTTATTCTATTGAATAAAATTTTAATTTAAAACAGTAAGCAAAGATATCAGCTTCAACTTCAAATGATTTCATCACACAAAAAAAAAACTAGTGATTGTTTTCAACAATTATGAAAATAATAATTTCAATATAAAGCTCCCTTTTGATTTTAAATGTTTATCAATAAAAATAAAAAAAGAAGTAAGTTGACTACCAAAGAAAAAAAAACTATCAGTATATAAGCTGGAGTGCTGGATCAGTTTCATTTAAAAATGTTTATACATTTTCATAAAGCAAAGCAAGATTTCAAAAATAAATGTAGAAAGTGAAGAAAAAAGGCTATAGTTAGAAAAAATTGTGTACCCCAAAAATTTCTAGCGTTGACTTACTAACGTTGCATCAACTTTAAAAAAATTTAAATTAAATATAACAAATATTTCTATTATAGTTACTATTACTATAGAGTATGTATCTTTAGGAATTCAGTTTTACTTAAAACAGAAAATCCTCACAAACTTTTAAGTAAACGCAGATACAAATTAAAACGTTTTAATTTCCAAATAAAAAAAAAAAAACTGAATATATCGCATCTATACACAGACGAATATTTACAACAACAACACCAACAACAAGAAGAACAAAAGACATCAATGACAAAAAAAAAATGTATTCAAAGATTGAAATAAACAAAATCTGTAATATAAACAAATTTCATATAGGCAGACTTTAACGCGAGACAAATTTAAGTATGAGAAAATATAAAACAAGCGTAAGTATAAAAACATAATAAGATTAGGGAAGTCCAGACATATGATATTATTTTATAGTACCAAATGTCGATACTGAAAACAATTTATTTCTATCTATTTACATATAAATATTAGCGCAAATACACACACACACACATAGCAGAATTCATATAAGAAATATCCAAGAAAATTTCAACAACACCCCACCTTTTGCAAATCATGACGAGGCTTAAATTCTCCCTCAGATATACATACACAAATTCCCATGATCATACATACATATACAATATATAAGATTAATCTCAACAACACAACACTCTCACCTACCTGAAATTACAGATAGTCTTAAACTTCTATAGACGTCTATACACATATATTCTCACGGCTACATATTACAAGAACACCTCTCCCCTAATAAATCACAATCATCTTAAATTCTTACAAAAATACATACATACATACATACAAATAACCAATTTACCTCAACAACATCCTCACCTACCTCAAATCACGATCAGCCTTAAACTACTATAGACAGACACATCCACAAATCCCCATGGATACATATTACGTCAACAACCCTGCCCACCCAAATCATGGTCAGCCTTAAGCTCCTACAGACATACAAACACACAGATTCCCCCGGTTACATATTACTAGAACACCTCACCCCTCATACATCACAATCAGCCTTAAGCTCCTACAGAAATACACACATTGAAATTCCTACAAACATACACACACACACACACACACACACATACACACACATACACACACACACATACACACGCAATCGATCTACCTCAACTACACCCCGCCCCTTCCAATCAAATCCTCACCTACCTCAAATCACGATCAGCCTTAAACTACTATAGACAGACACATCCACAAATCCCCATGGATACATATTACGTCAACAACCCTGCCCACCCAAATCATGGTCAGCCTTAAATTCCCATAGTCTAGCAACACCTACATTAGCATTAGAAAATATAATTTTCACGTTTTCCCGTCGTCATTAGGAAAAATCATTTTCCCGTCTGCATTTGAAAAAATTATATTCATTTTTTGCCGTCGGCATTTAAAAAAAATAATCATGTATTGCGGTAGGCATTAGGAAAAATTATCATGTATTGCAGTAGGCATTTGAAAAAAAATAATAATCATGTATTGCCGTCGGCATATACACTCATATGAAACTTCAAAAAAAAAAATCACCCGTTATCACAATTAATGTAACCCAAAAAAATACCCCTTCACACAAAGTTAATGTAAACAAAAAACTCCTAATGTAAACAAAAAAACTCCTAATGTAAACAAAAAACATCAAAGCGCCGCCGAAAACACAAATTTCCAAGAATTTTAAAATTTCAGCAACAATTTAACAATTTCAGCCACAATTTAACAATTTCAGCCCACAATTTAACAATTTCAGCAACAATTTCACAATTTTAATTGGTCCAGAAGCGATAGTTCCCTACTACTAGCACCCCAATCAAATCTTCACTTTCTCCTTTTATCCTTTTCTTATTAATGTTCGCACCTACTCATAATAATTTAGTTTTATTCACAAGCAATATACATATGTATATTTTTTAACAAAAAGACATACATATGTATGTATATATATACAGGACTTTTTGTTTGCTGGGTGTTTATAAGACGTGCGCCAAGATAGCGTCGACGAAATAGGTTCGATTTTGTGAATTGAAAAACCGAAAAAAAAGGGGGGAAATTTTGTGGGTATTTTTAAAAATCTAGCAACGATTTTAGGGATTAAATGGTGGAAACAAAACAAAAACCGTGGATGTATTTTCCCAGGAGCACGTTTTGATTCCCACGCCAAAATGTGGTATATTCTTAAAGTGGACACTTAGGAGAACAAAATGACTCAACCGTGCTAAAATTTTGTCGAGCCATTTTCGAGAAAATCGACTTAATCGAAAATGTCCAAAAAAACCGTGGATGAATTTTCCCAGGAGCAGGTTTTAATTCCCACGCCAAAATGTGGTATATTCTTAAAGTGGACACTTAGTAGAACACAATGACCCAACCGTGCTAAAATTTTGTCAAGCCATTTTCGAGAAAATCGACTTAATCGAAAATGGCCAAAAAAACCGTGGATGAATTTTCCCTGGAGCAGGTTTTAATTCCCACGCCAAAATGTGGTATATTCTTAAGGTGGACACTTAGAAGAACAAAATGACCCTACCGTGCTAAAATTTCGTCGAGCCGTTTTCGAGAAAATCGACTTAATCGAAAATGGCCAAAAAAAAACCGTGGATGAATTTTCCCAGGAGCAGGTTTTAATTCCCACGCCAAAATGTGGTATATTCTTAAAATGGACACTTAGGAGAACAAAATCATCCAATCGTGCTAAAATTTTGTCGAGCCATTTTCGAGAAAATCGACTTAATCGAAAAAGGCCAAAAAAAAACCGTGGATGAATTTTCCCAGGAGCAGGTTTTAATTCCCACGCCAAAATGTTGTATGTTCTTAAAGTGGACACTTAGGAGAACAAAATGACCCAACCGTGCTAAAATTTTGTCGAGCCATTTTTGAGAAAATCGACTTAATCGAAAATGGCCAAAAAAAAACGTGGATGAATTTTCCCAGGAGCAGGTTTTGATTCCCACGCCAAAATGTGGTATATTCTTAAAGTGGACACTTAGGAGAACAAAACGACCCAACCGTGCTAAAATTTCGTCGAGCCGTTTTCGAGAAAATCGACTTAATCGAAAATGGCCAAAAAAACCGTGGATGAATTTTCCCAGGAGCAGGTTTTAATTCCCACGCCAAAATGTGGTATAGACACTTAGGAGAACAAAATGACCCAACCGTGCTAAAATTTCGTCGAGCCATTTTCGAGAAAATCGACTTAATCGAAAATGGCCAAAAAAAAACCGTGGATGAATTTTCCCAGGAGCAGGTTTTGATTCCCACGCCAAAATGGTATATTCTTAAAGTGGTCACTTAGGAGAACAAAATTACCCAACCGTGCTAAAATTTCGTCGAGCCATTTTCGAGAAAATCGACTTAATCGAAAATGGCCAAAAAAAACCGTGGATGAATTTTCCCAGGAGCAGGTTTTAATTCCTACGCCAAAATGTGGTATATTCTTAAAGTGGACACTTAGGAGAACAAAATGACCCAACCGTGCTAAAATTTCGTCGAGCCATTTTCGAGAAAATCGACTTAATCGAAAATGGCCAAAAAACGTGGATGAATTTGCCCAGGAGCAGGTTTTAATTCCCACGCCAAAAAGTGGTATATTCTTAAAGTGGACACTTAGGAAAACAAAATGACCCAACCGTGCTAAAATTTCGTCAAGCCGTTTTCGAGAAAATCGACTTAATCGAAAATGGCCAAAAAAAAAACCGTGGATGAATTTTCGCAGGAGCAGGTTTTAATTCCCACGTTAAAATGTGGTATATTCTTAAAGTGGACACTTAGGAGAACAAAATGACTCAACCGTGCTAAAATTTCGTCGAGCCATTTTCGAGAAAATCGACTTAATCGAAAATGGCCAAAAAAAAACGTGGATAAATTTGCCCACCAGCAGGTTTTAATTCCCACGCCAAAATGTGGTATATTCTTAAAGTGGACATTTAGGAAAACAAAATGACCCAACCGTGCTAAAATTTCGTCGAGCCGTTTTCGAGAAAATCCACTTAATCGAAAATGGCCAAAAAAAACCGTGGATGAATTTTCCCAGGAGCAGGTTTTAATTCCCACGCCAAAATGTGGTATAGACACCTGGGAGAACAAAATGACCCAACCGTGCTAAAATTTCGTCGAGCCATTTTCGAGAAAATCGACTTAATCGAAAATGGCAAAAAAAACCGTGGATGAATTTTCCCAGGAGCAGGTTTTAATTCCCACGCCAAAATGTGGTATATTCTTAAAGTGGACACTTAGGAGAACAAAATTACCCAACCGTGCTAACATTTCGTCGAGCCATTTTCGAGAAAATCGACTTAATCGAAAATGGCCAAAAAAACGTGGATGAATTTGCCCAGGAGCAGGTTTTAATTCCCACGCCAAAAAGTGGTATATTCCTAAAGTGGACACTTAGGAAAACAAAATGACCCAACCGTGCTAAAATTTCGTCGAGCCGTTTGCGAGAAAATCGACTTAATCGAAAATGGCAAAAAAAACCGTGGATGAATTTTCCCAGGAGCAGGTTTTAATTCCCACGCCAAAATGTGGTATATTCTTAAGGTGGACACTTAGAAGAACAAAATGACCCTACCGTGCTAAAATTTCGTCAAGCCGTTTTCGAGAAAATCGACTTAATCGAAAATGGCCAAAAAAACCGTGGATGAATTTTCCCAGGAGCAGGTTTTAATTCCCACGCCAAAATGTGGTATATTCTTAAATTGGACACTTAGGAGAACAAAATGACTCAACCGTGCTAAAATTTCGTCGAGCCATTTTCGAGAAAATCGACTTAATCGAAAATGGCCAAAAAAAAACGTGGATAAATTTGCCCAGCAGCAGGTTTTAATTCCCACGCCAAAATGTGGTATATTCTTAAAGTGGACATTTAGGAAAACAAAATGACCCAACCGTGCTAAAATTTCGTCGAGCCGTTTTCGAGAAAATCGACTTAATCGAAAATGGCCAAAAAAACCGTGGATGAATCTTCCCAGGAGCAGGTTTTAATTCCCACGCCAAAATGTGGTATAGACACCTGGGAGAACAAAATGACCCAACCGTGCTAAAATTTCGTCGAGCCATTTTCGAGAAAATCGACTTAATCGAAAATGGCCAAAAAAAACGTGGATGAATTTTCCCAGGAGCAGGTTTTGATTCCCACGCCAAAATGGTATATTCCTAAAGTGGTCACTTAGGAGAACAAAATTACCCAACCGTGCTAAAATTTCGTCGAGCCATTTTCGAGAAAATCGACTTAATCGAAAATGGCCAAAAAAAACCGTGGATGAATTTTCCCAGGAGCAGGTTTTAATTCCCACGCCAAAATGTGGTATATTCTTAAAGTGGACACTTAGGAGAACAAAATGACCCAACCGTGCTAAAATTTCGTCGAGCCATTTTCGAGAAAATCGACTTAATCGAAAATGGCCAAAAAAAAAACGTGGATGAATTTGCCCAGCAGCAGGTTTTAATTCCCACGCCAAAATGTGGTATATTCTTAAAGTGGACACTTAGGAAAACAAAATGACCCAACCGTGCTAAAATTTCGTCGAGCCGTTTTCGAGAAAATCGACTTAATCGAAAATGGCCAAAAAAACGTGGATGAATTTGCCCAGGAGCAGGTTTAAATTCCCACTCCAAAATGTGGTATATTCTTAAAGTGGACACTTAGGAAAACAAAATGACCCAACCGTGCTAAAATTTCGTCGAGCCGTTTTCGAGAAAATCGACTTAATCGAAAATGGCAAAAAAAAAACGTGGATGAATTTTCTCTCCTGAAATTCTGACATTTTGTTCTGTATTTCAACAATTTGTTTCCCAACAACTTCATTAATATTATCTCCTCTACATAATAAGCTCATTTTTGCTCTATGCGAAATATTTGTTAGTTGTATATATATCTTCGTCAACAATTTTCATGTATTCACCAATAAGTGTAATCATAAACTTTATGATATTATGATTAAGCAAACTGCTTTCAAGTCTTTCCCTCACAATATCTTTGTTGTTATCAATAAAATTTTCAAAAATAATATCATCCTTTTTATTGGGAATTCCGTAGATTGCTATTTTATTTTTGAAGGCCCTGTTAATATTATAATATCTAGGGGTGTCATTGTTTTCATTTACAGCTTCAGCTTTTGTCCATTTCTTAAAATTTCATCATCATCAATATTCAAAATATCTATTTCTTCTTCTTCTCCCATCTGAGTGTTATCATCTTCCATCTGATAAGGAATTTCCTTCTCTATTTTCATTCCGAATATTTAGATATTGTTCCTCACGGCCTTCAGAATAATTCGATGAAACGTTAAATGGATGATTGTAAGCCAAAGGATAATATGTAGGATTGGTATATTGGACATGCTGTAGGGCTGCTGACGACGTTGAAGGATTAATTGATACGGGATATTGTTGTATTTGATTATTTCCTATCACGTTATAATATAAGGGGGTTGATTGTGGGTGAAAATATTGCATTGGTACATGTTGTTGTTGAGCTGAGATTACGTGATGTGGAAAAGTGTATGGGTATTGCGGAAAATACTCTATCGGCGCATGTTGTTGTTGAGCTGAGCCCACGTGTTGTGGAAAAATGTATGGGTATTGCGGAAAATACTCATCGGTGCATATTGTTGTTGAGCTGAGACGACGTGCTGTGGAAAAGTGTATGGGTATTGCGAAAAATACTCTATCGGTACATGTCGTTGTTGAGGAAAATGTAACATGGGTATATATTGTTGTTCTGCAGAAATTTGGAGTTGAGGAAAATAATAACCTGATGAATACATACTTAGATTTTTTTTTTCAAATATGTTTTTTATTTTTAAAAAGATTACTTCAAACTTTTTCAAATTTGTTTTTTTTATATATAAAAATATCACTTAAAATTTTTTTAATTTGTTTTTTATTTTTCAAAAAGATCACTTCAAAACTTTCAAATTGTCCTAAACAACATAAGACAATCACTTTGATTTATTTTAATTAGTTTTATATAATAACATAAATGAACTCTATTATATGTTGGTTTTAAGAATCTACTTGAACGAAGTTCTTCTTTGAAATACAAATAATGTACTAACTTACAGAAAATAAAATTTTGTACTTATAACTACAAACATATCTTCGACTTGAAATTTTCAGTAAACAACCCAAACAATCAGCTCGAAAGAAATGCCTACGATGCAAAATTTTTACTAACAAAATAATACGTTTAACTAGAATCATGCTGAAGCAGGCATATGCAGATTGCAAAAATGTAATGTAAACAAATCTAATTTTGTAGCTATGTATATATGTATGTATGTATGAGTATCAAATGATCTTCAAAAAGAAATAATAAAAAATAAAAAAAGACATCCGAGTTCAAGTACAAACATGCTAAAGTACGCATAGTTTGGCGAATTTAATATAAACAAGCATTGCTTTGTATGTAGTATGTGTATCAAATAAACTTATTACAAACATATAGAAAGTATCCAGGGGGATACGTACATACTTATAAAATTAAAAAAATCCTAACGTTGCTAAATTTTGTAGTCAAAGAAATGTTTATGTATCAAACGATTTCAAAGTAAAGGAAAAAAATTGTAACAATTTTTATTTGAACAATGAATCCCGCGATGTCAGTACCGATTTGTACGTTAAAGAAATATAAGGAGATGCTTGAACGTGATGAGGATCTATTCCTGCACATCAACTTAGAGGAAGGAAATGCATCTGGAAACAATGGAGTATATGAAAATCTTCTCGAAGGTGACGAGGAGATTTTTTTAAACATAAACACTCAACAATTTCAAACGCTTCAGCCTACAGTTTCAGATGGATGAATGGATGCCATTACATACACACAAAACACACATGCACACAATTAATATAAACAAAATTTATCACCAAGTATCAAACTACCACAAATTCCCACGGACAGACAGACACACAAAAACTAACGCGCCACCGACAGCCTCCAAATATAATCAATCAAACGGAAATCAATACGCCCGACAGACGGACGAAATATAAACACATAAAATATATGTAAACAAACACCAAATATAAACACACACACATCAAACAAAGCCGACATCCCCATTAATTTTTTATCACCTCATTCATTGGCTAATTAACATCATTTTTATTACCCCATTAAAATTAATGGGGGAGACACATACACTATTCAACTACTAAAGTAGACACTTGTAAGTCCATGCTGTCTGCCTTGAATTTGTTTCAAAACGATTTGAAAGAATGGATTGCGAGTGAAGAATTTATTAATAAATACAGGTGTAAAATTTCAAAAGAATTGATATGTATTTAATAAGTATGCATAATGTGACCATCCGTCCCGATTTCGCCGAGAGAGTCCCGATTTCGCCGAGAGAGTCCCGATTTCCGGTTCACCGTGCCGGTGTCCCGGAAGGTATCTTTAAAATGGGAATTTGTCCCGGTTTCCTTTAGCATAATAAACATGTTTGAAAATGTAAAACAGTTAAAAATTTTTGTCCGGTACGTTTTTTTTCAAAATATGGCAACATATTAACCAAGAAATTAGAAAGCAAACTTTTTTTCAAATTGCTCGTGCAGCCTAGACTGCAAACTTTTATTATACAAGTCGCTTTTGAAGCCAATATGGCGCTACGGAATTCAGTTATTGGGCACTGCTTCAGCTTCCAATGTCGAGAGAATCCAACGAAGGCAAAACAAAATTTTACGGTTAATAACATCGGCTCCATGGTACATCCAAAATTCTATTATACATCGTGATTTAAATATGTCACATCCTAATCCGCTTGCTCGTAATATTTTGAACTTTACTGGACACGTCCGCTTAAAAAAGAGGGACACACGGGCTCTTATACCTAACACTCCAGATGGGACTACTTGAAAATACTTTCCCCCCCCTTTTTTTTTTGATTATCACTACTAATGTATTATTTATAATTACCACTAAGTTTATGTCCGACACTGGTCGGGCCTAATAATTTTTTTTTATAGATTTAAGATTTGAATACTTATTGTTAGTTCATATACAAGGCGAATTGATATAAGGTGGTCTTGATTTGCAACTCTGCGTATTCGCCTTGTATATTTGTTAGTGTAAAATTTCCTGCTGTCAAAATATTTCTTAACGTTTTGGTTCACTTGACAGCAGGAACTTTATGTCAGCTGGCGAATTAAGATCACCTTATGTGATTTCGCCTTGGTTCATATATGAAGATACAATAAATAAATACACGCATTACAAAAAAAAACATTGCTCGTGTAGATCAAAAAGTATAAAACGACAAACTCTGGCAGCCGTCGCCCGAGTCAACGGCGACTTTAACTATTAATCGGCTTATTTGTTTTTCTTCAAATTCGCATAAAAAAAACTTGTAAGCATTTTAAAACATTTTAACACCGCACCGTATAATGCTGCACTGACATCTGTGCAAAATCTTCTACAAAAAGCCCATCTTAATTAATATTTAACCTTATTTTCTTTTAAATACGATTTTAAGACATTTAGAAAAGCATATATTGCATCACGTGTGTGCCGTGATAGAATCGCTTCAGCGATTGGTATTACCTTTTTTAGTTTACAGTTTCGTATAACTAATTTATAAGTTAAAATTCTTTTTTCTGCACATTCTAGTTGTCTTACACTTTCACCAGAAGCGGCTAAGTGCAGTGTAAACTTACAGTCCTCAAGAATTTCTTTATTACTTGAAAGTGTCGCAAATGTACATTTTTCCCATGTGTAAACTGTAAACGGTGAAGCAACCATATGTATGTAACTTTTATATGGCCCTCTCTTCATCAAAACGAGAGAATAAAATGGATCTGAATGATAATATAAATCAAAATTTCCTTCAGACTTACATTTTCTCAGAGTTTCCAAATTATGAATACCCTGAAAGTTGCATTTTCGGCAATATTATCAGCAGCGTTCATAATTTGTTGCTTTCTGAATAAATATGCTTTATTTTCCTTAAGTTTATTCTTGAAAACATATCTTTTCACTCCCCTTATTTGTCCAACATGTACTTCATCCTCAGCATGCTGTATCTGATTCGTTCTGTAAACAGAAACATTTCCAACAGAGCTATTTTCACAGCGAAAAGTAGTACAATCATTAAATCTGCAATAAGCATATGCATATATTGTTTTAATAGGCTTAACGCAGTAAAAGCACAAAATGTGTGTTGTGTTTATTATATTCTTCTCTTACTTCTCTTACGTCTTCGAGAAGCTTATTTTTACTAATTTTTATATCTGCAGCAGTCTTTAAAATATCCAAATTCATTGAAAAAGAGGTATCAAAAAAATTTCTTTTAAATACCCTTTTTGGCTTAAATATTTATATACATATAAAGAATCATCACTTATTTCAAAAGGGCCAAGAGTATGATCGCGATTATTTTTCGCTTTCGGCTTTTCTTTAAAACTTTCAAGAATATTGCAAGTATTTTTACATTTTTCTCTCTGATTATCTTCAACACTCGAAGTATTATTTTCAGGACCTTGTTTTTCTAAGACCTTTTTTAAATATTTTATTAGTGTTTTCAAATCAAATTTGAGCTCGTCAATGTCTTTACGAAATTTTTTAAAATAATCGCTTGAGGACAACTTTTTGTTAAAATTGTCATCAACTTCATTTAAAGTTTCTTCGTTCAATTTATTTTGCTCAATCGAATTTTCCAAAACATTTGACACTGACTCAAACTTTAATCACAGTCAAATATAATTTCATTTTCTGAAGCTATATTGCTAATATTGCATATAATATTTTCCATCGCTTCAGAAATACCAAAATCAGATTTTTAACCTTACCTGATTTCAACAAATTTTTCGCCATACTACAGATTCTTCTTTTATTTTTTAAATTGTTTGCATTCTTTCTATATTTACTCCGATTATTCATAGCATTTAACGAGTTAATAATTATTTGAAACAATTCATAATTTTTCGAAGAAACCATCTGCAACTCCTCTAAAAAGGAGCAGTTCATTAGTATGGACTTAAATCATATAAATATAACTTACTATTACCTCCCATGGTCGCTCTCTCTCTAAATTTAAGAGAGAATATTTACATTAAATAAACTCTAAGACAAGTTTGTATTTTTCACATTTTTAGTTTAAATTAACATTTATTATTAACTGAAACTAGGGACCATATTCTGTACACAAGACATTATTTCACGTAGAATACAGAGCATGGTCTTACGTTAGACTACATACTTATACTATGAAAGTCAATAAACTTTCAAATAAAAATTTATTTTACTAATTTTTTACTACAATTATACATAATATATGTTTACAAACTTACGTCGCAGGATTTCGGGAAAAAATTCTCAGTATGTAATTCTTCAATAAAATCACTTTTAATACACTTTACTCATTACAACTTACCTACATTATAATTCCATGTGCAGAAAGAACCCTTCACCATGTAATAATTTTTTGCCTGAAAATGAAATAAAAATGGTATTAATAATATATATATTTATTTTCACAATTTTTTTTGTTTTGAAGTGAGCACTCATATACACAGGCTTCAAATCGTTACATACGTGATCGTATCGGCAATCATACGAAAACAAATTAAGTGATACGTCAATCATATAGGCTGAATGGGATTTCAGTACGTTCACGTATGTCATAATCCGAAAATGGTGTTTTTACGTGACGAGTTGTACGTTCACGGATGTGACGATTTGACCCCAGTTTTCAAATCGTCCCATCCGTGATCGTATCGGCAATCATACGAAAACAAATTAAGTAATACGTCCATCGTATAATTTAAATGGAATTTTAGTACGTTCACGTATGTCATAATCCGAAAATGGTGTTTTTACGTGACAAGTTGTACGTTCACGGATGTGACGATTCGACCCCTGATATGGGAGAACGGACGTATATCAAAGGCCCATATCAGATTTTAGTTAACCCCAAATTTCGAAGAGTTAAACTCTAGGTGGCATCCTGAAAAACAATGTGATAGAAGAAAAAAACTATACATTACAAAGAATTTTGACAAAAAAATTTAAACAAAGAAAATAAAAATTTAATTTTGTTGTTAAAAAATTTTGTTTTTATTTAAAAATGTTAATACATATATACATACATATAAATTTAATTTTATATCTTTATATCTTTTTTAAATTAAAATTACTGGCTGAATATAGAAATGGTAAGTAAAAGCTGGAAAAAAAGAAATTAAGTTTATAAAACGTTTATTTATCAACTTACGGACACACTGATGTACACACATATTTGGCTTATGATTCTTCCAGCAGGAGCAATTTTAAAGGTATGGATTCTTGATGAAGTTATGTTGATCTAACTAGGAACTTGGCCACTGAATTTTCCATTATTGGCATGGGACCGTCCTTAATGACAGTAGATAACCACCTGGAGAGCCTTTTGGCACCAAAGATCCATCAGGTGTCGTGTTTTTGGGGAGTTAGTTGCAGCAAAATCATCAATAAATGCTGTAAGTATTTCAAGAAACGTGAAAATATTGTTTTTAATGAAGATTATAATTTTCATATATGTATGTATAAATTTGTTTAGGTGTTTTTGGACGGCGAGACGTGGCTTTTGACTGCAACTACGTTTAACTTTTATTGATTACTTTTAACTTTTATTCTTATTAATAGCATCCTGTTACAAGCTAATTGTAAGACAATTGTCAAATTACATACAAAAAGTTTTTACGTATAGAATTTGACAGTTCTTTGTATAACCCAATATTTTGAGTAGCTTATCTTGTTATGTTTGTGTTGCATACATGCATGTACAAAAAACAAAAAATTTAGATTTTGCTTCAAGCATCGTCGGTGTGACTCATACGAACGAAATTTCACTAATATTATTATACTGCAGGTCATGCATTTTGACCGTGAATAATGCGCTTTAGAAAATAGTAAAAGCAGCTTTGGCTTTTTGTTCCTATTCACTCAAATAAAACGTAATATATAATAAAAAGCATTTACATTACATTTATAAAGAAAATCGACTTACAGTATTAGCAAAAACACACAATTAACTTATATACTTATGTATGTACATACTTGTGCCTGCCGGCCAGACCATTATGTGGATGTGGACTTGTAAACACTGTTAAAGAGGTTGTTTCTTTATTTCCATTCAAATACAATGAAATCTATCTGTTATAAAGAAAACCGACCTACAACAGTATTAGCAAAAACACATAACACATTTGTCCAAACTAGTTTGAACAAAATGAATATTTGAATAGTTGAAATTATTATTATTATTATTATTATTATTATTATTATTATTATTATTATTACACCTTTTGCAATTAAATGTCGAATTGTAAAAATATCAATTGTCAACACTAATAATGTGCGCGACAAAAAGACACTTTGTAGTTTTATATACGAATCTGTTATAAAATCAAAGGACTTGTGTCAACCCTTTTGAAATTGAAATTACTTACCTGCTTTTCTATCTTTGAACTTAAAACAACTAAATCAAAACTTGTAAAATAAATCATTAGAAAAAATTTACTTACATAGTGTCATCATTACAAAGAGAATTCAAGGTGAGCACCAATCTCAACCAAACTCATATATAAAATAAAAGTTTCTAATACGTTTCTTTTATTTTCCCTTATCCCCGATAATTATAATCATCTCCCTTCGAGTAATTATAATTAAAAAATGTCCCTCCTTTCAAGTGCTCAAGAAAACTTATCATACCTCCCTCTTCACCGCAACCAACTACAGGGATATTTCTTAATAATAATCCCAAGATTCATGGTCCTCTTAAGCCGAGATAAGTGAGAACAAATAACACAAATCAGCAAATAAGAAACATGAGGTAAATGCAAATAGATCAAAAAGAATACCATCAGTTTCAACGGTGACATGTAAGTAAAGAGTACACGTAAAAAAGAAAACCAAAAGACCAAAAGGCAAACAAACATATATAAAAATATATAAAGTTAAGATATATGTATGCAAGTGAAAGTGCTTAAATAATTAAACAAAAAATTTCATACTCTAAAAGATTATTCAAAGTTTAAAAAAAAAAAAAAAAAGAAAGGACCGTTAAAAAAGCGGTTTTAATACATTAAAATTGTAAAAAAAAAATTTGCTAAAATTAATATTTAGGTACAGGAATAATTTCCGCTATTAATACTTATGTACATAGTAAGTATACAAAAAACCCCGCTATAAATTTGCAAACATACATATACATAAATATATATATATATATATATACATATGTACATATATACATTGAAAAATCAAAAACCAAAAGAAATTTGCATGAAATATATAAGACAAATAAAAGAAGTGAGTACATAAGGCAAAGAAGAAGTTCACTAAAATTTAAATAAGTTCAAGTGTATACATACTTACATATATGTATGTACATAAGTATGTATGTATGTAAACCCAAATAGAGTCTTAAGATACATACAAAGGTCAGTGAATACCTAATCAAAATTAAAAGTGAAACTCAAAAAGAATACATGTATGTACGTACATAAATAGTGTAACCCGATATAAGCACATAAATATAACCATATGTACATAAACATATAAGTATATGATTTAACACAAACGCATACATATATCCAACTTGTCTTTTGGTTACAAAAAAAAAAAAAAAATCAAATGTTGTATGTTTTTTTAAACATTTAAATATTTTAATAATTTTCAATTATAATTTAAGAAAAAAAAAGAAATTGAAAAATCAAGTGAAATAATAGTAAAGTGTGTGCATACAGAGTAAAAAAAAAACGAAATTATAAAATTAATAGAAAAAAGCATAAGCTAAAGAAAAAGAAACAAAATAAAATATATATATATATATACAAATAATTTTTTGGCACTGTAAAACGAAGAAATCAAATGAGAACAAAAATTTAACACCTGTCATAATTCGTTTCCTCGCTTAAAATTCATCCAAATTCTCTATGGATTACTTCAAGTTGCTCAAGTTCCCTGTTTATAGCAAGTAAGTTATTCTCTTTATACGGTGCTCTTAAACTTGTGTTACAATACGTGCTCTTATAATTAGTGATTGCATTATTAAAAATTATCAACATAATTCTCTGTAAGATTGCAAATTAATCCCCATACAGTCCACTAGAAAGAAATCGCAAATTTGCAAGAGAACAAGTGCAAAATTGCAGGTGCTAACAGTGCTGGTATAAATTAAAAATTATAAAATTTAGAAAGAGCACAATAAAATACTTACTTACGAAAAAACAAAACAGAAAATAAGCAGAAGAAGAAAAATTAAACTACTTTCATACATATTTACATAAATACATACATATGTACATACATACAGCTATATTCATATTTCGTTTCAATAAACATACATATGCACATACATTTATTTCACGAAAGAGTTACCATAAGTTTTACGGTTTGTTGGGCAAAGTGCAAAAACCGTTCATCTCTATTTACACTTTTTTACATTTTTATTTTATGAAGAAAATTTAAGGTCTATATAAGAATCAGATTGAATTGATTTAAAAACTGCAATTCACACTCATTTTTCATCAAATTTTTTTTTAATTTTTATAACAACTTCAACACTCAAAATATTTAAAAATATTACTCAAAAAAAGAATCTAATCTTAAAGAAGAACAGCTAAGAGGCTAAAAATAGTCTATTAGATCTCCCTATTCTTACCTCTAAATTTCTAACCAACCACTAGCAACTTAACATTGCGCAAAACTTGTTAATTTATATTATCGGTATATTATCCCTATACAGCTAAATAAAACATATTTAGTGCTAACTCATTAGCCCCTTTTCTAAAAAGATAGTATAAATAAAAGAATCAGCAAGCCCCAAATTCACAGAAAAGTATTTGAATTCTTTGGTTTTATCCAGATTAAAGTATCTGGTGCTAACTCATTAGCCCCTAATCTAACAAAGAATTTAAAATACTCACCAAGTCTGAATTACAAAAGCAGCTAAGTGCAAATTATAAATTAGTGTTATACCATATAACCACTGTAGTCTATTTAGTACTAAAGGCAAAAAAAATAAAATATTCCTAGAAGCTCAATTGCCATTAACTACTGTAGCCTGTCCCATAGACTCAGCAAAATTTTTTTCAAACACTACTCAAATCGCTCGAAACACATCTCTAATATCGATATGCCTTCCACATCCCGAAAATCAAACTCGTCTGCCAAGGAGCACTTTGACTTTGATTACGATCAGTTAATGACATTTTGCGAAAGGTTTGATGCTACACCAACGGATGAGCATACAGACACCATTCTTGAAGTCATGTTGAGAGACTTAGACTCAACATGGGATAAGTTAAACTGCTCTTACGAGGAAGTTATGTTCTCTAAGGACACAACAATTACTCCGGAAATAAAGCAAGAAGTGAAAGAGAGATTTGAAGAATGTAGAACCAAGTACTACGAATTTTCCTCTCGAATACTCGACCTTGCAAGAATACTCCAACACGAGAATCCAGGAATTCCAAGGTTTCAGTCCACGTCTCGTCACGCAAGTTTCCGTAACGCTCCCGCCGAAACATTTGTGCAAAACAATACGAACGATTGCATTAAGCTCCCCCCTTGCGATACCGAGGTATTCAATGGCAGCTATGAACAATGGCCCTCATTTCGTGACATGTTCACAGCTGTCTACATTAATCATTCAAAGCTCAACCCAGTCACAAAACTCTATCATCTGCGCAACAAAACAAGAGGTGAAGCAGGTGCGATAGTCAAAAGATACCCCCTCACACATGACAATTTTGACATAGCGTGGAATGCTCTAAAATCCCGCTATGAAAACAAGGGCGTTTTAGTTGACAATCAAATTAAAATCCTTTTTGATATTCCAGCAGCAAAAAATGAAGACAGCGAATCGATTAGAAGAATACAGTCCTCTGTCAACGATTCGCTAGCAACCCTCAAATCTCTTGATGTTCAAGTAGAAAGCTGGGATCCGATTCTCATTCGGTTGATTTCAACAAAACTCCCAGATTTAACATTAGCCTTGTGGGAACAGTCCCTTACGTCTCCCCGGGAGCTTCCAAGGTGGTCTCAAATGTCTCAATTTCTTGTAGACAGATACGAGGCTGTGGAACGAGTAAAAAGTATAAAAAACTACAAGGATAGCTTCAGTCTGAAGAAGCCCAATCCGCCCAACATACAAACATACGTCTCGCAAGAAAACGTAAGCCCAATGTGCAAGTTGTGTAGTGAAGATCACCCTCTCAAAAATTGTCCCAAATTCAGAGCATTCACAATACAACAGAGAGTTGATTACGTTTTTCAAAACAAGTTTTGCAATAACTGCTTAGGATCTTCTCATATCAAAGCAAAATGCAAAAGCAAACACACTTGTTTGTATTGCAAAAAAACTCATCACACGCTATTACACATGGCAAATAAATCCCAAACTGTTGATCAAAACTTTGAAAACAGTCAAAAATGCCATGTTTCAAATAAAAATAACAACTCGAAAAGTGCTTCCTCAAATGTAACCCAAATGGAGAAAAGTAATATTTGTGACGAGCTTCCCTCAACCTCAAGCAAGATTCACGCTAATTGCTCAACAAGCAGTGAAAATATTTTATTGCGCACAGCTCTAATGCAAATAGAATTCAGAGGTGAGCGTTTCACTATAAGAGCGTTAATAGACCCAGGCTCTCAGCGTACCTTTTTAGCTGAAAGGATTAGAAACCGCCTCCAGCTGCCCTATCAAAGGTCTCGTTTTGAGATTGTTGGAATTGGTGGTCAAAAGCAAACAGCTACCAAAGAATGTGAGTTCACTCTATATGCCAAAAGAACAAACACGCGCATCCCCATTAAGGCCATAGTTCTATCAAAAGTTACGAAAAGACTCCCAGCCTGTAGCTTTGAAGTTCCCTTCTCAAAAGAGCTTAAGGAATTAGATCTTGCCGATCCAACTTTTAATAAATCGGCACAAATAGATCTTATACTTGGTAATGACTATGAGCAAAACATTAACATTGAAGGCATAAAGAAAAATATTTGTGGCAACACATCAGCCTATAACACAATTTTTGGATGGGTACTTAGCGGTCCGATAAAAACGCAAACAATCCATTCATTCACCACCTCTGTTATTCCCTCTGAAACTACAGATCTTCACATTTTGCTAAAAAAAGTTTTGGGAGGAGGAAGAAATTCCCTCTAATCGCCCTATCTCAAAGGAAGATGAATTCTGCGAAACTTTTTATATTAAAACAACTACCCGTCACAAGAATGGAAGATATATAGTAAGACTACCATTCAAAACAGAACATCCTGAAGAGGTCTTTCTAGGATCGTCACGTTTTGTAGCTTTAGCTCAATACTCCAGGATGGAAAAGACATTGGCAAAGGACCCAGAGCTTCAAACCCAATATAGGGCAGTTCTCAATGAATATTTAACTCTTGATCATATGGAAGAAACTTCCTCCGAAGAAATAATATCAGACGGTAAATATTTCTCCTTTTATTTACCGCATCATGCAGTAGTGCGCCCAGAGCACAAGACCACAAAAGTCAGAGTCGTATTCAACGCCTCTAGAAAAACAAAATCTCAATTTGTGCTTAACGACATACTTTATACTGGCCCTATTTTGCAGAATGATTTAATAACTATTATACTCAACTGGAGGAAATACAAATACGTGTTTAGTGGTGATATACAAAAAATGTATCGCCAAATTCTCGTGCACCCAGAAGATAGACAGTTTCAAAGAATTGTGTTCCAACCTGCAATCGATGACCCAATCAAAGACTTTGAGTTAAAGACAGTAACGTTCGGGGTTAACTGTGCCCCATATCTCGCGATACGCACTCTGCTTCAGCTTGCATCAGATTGCGAACTTGAATTTCCGAAGGCAGCTTCAATTCTACGGTCACAAACGTACGTAGATGATATACTGTCAGGAGGTTTTTCCATTGAAGAAACTTTATCAGCACAAACTCAGCTCATTACCGCATTGAAATCAGCTGGCCTAGCTCTAAAAAAGATAACAGCAAATAATTCCCAACTTCTCACCCATTTGCCAAAAGAAGATCTATATGATTTAGAATTTCTTCGGTTTCAAGAATCTAGTTCTACTAAAACTCTTGGGATTAAGTGGAATGCAGTGTCCGATGCATTCACTTATAATTTCTCTCCAGTTGATCAATGTAAAAAAGTTACGAAAAGGCAAATCCTCTCGTCAGTGGCAAAGCTATTTGACCCTGCAGGGTGGCTAGCACCCATAATCATCAGGGCCAAGATACTAATGCAGCAGCTGTGGCTCGAAGGGTTAGAATGGGATGAAGACATCTCAGCAGAATCTCTACGAAATTGGAATGATTTGGTTTCAGACCTATCCAAGATAGAAACTGTCACCATACCTTGTTGGCTCCAATACACACCTTCAGATGAAGTACAAATTCATGGTTTCTGTGACGCTTCCAAAGCAGCGTATTGCGCTACTATTTACATTCGGTGCAAAACTAAATCGCAAACAACTTTTTCGAACTTATTGCTGGAAAAATGTAAAGTAGCTCCCATACAAACAGTCTGCTTACCCCGTTTGGAACTCAACGGAGCGGTACTCTTGGCAAACCTCATCAAGTACGTACAGTCGTCATTGAGTTTCCAAGACATGGAAGTATTTTTATGGACAGACTCTTCGATAGTCCTGGGTTGGCTCTCAAAACCCCCATCAACATGGGAGACTTACGTTGCAAATAGAATTGCTCAAATTCATCGTCTAGTTCCGATGGCGACATGGAAACATGTCTCAACGCATGATAACCCAGCAGATCTAGGAACTCGGGGATGTAAGTCTCAAGAACTCGCCAGCAACACTCAATGGTGGTTTGGGCCACCATGGTTAACCAAACCTAAGTCTGAGTGGCCGAAAAGAAATCCTCTAAAGATAGTAGAGGCCCCCACTGAAGTCCATACTTTTCACTCAAGCACTCATGAGGAAGACATTTTGATCAGATTTTCAACATATAGTAAAGCGCTACGAGTTTTAGAGTATGTCTTCCGTTTCTTTAACAAAAGTATTAGGAAAGTCAGACCTGATATTAATTTTGAACCCCAAAATGAACTAACACAATCAGAAGTTCAATATGTAAAGTCTAGGCTTCTAATTCTAGCTCAAAAAAGGTTTCATCCAGAAGAGTATCAATGCTTACTAAGTGGTAAAGATATACCCAATAAAAGTTCTCTCAAAACCTTAAACCCATTTTTAGATAAAAACTCTATTCTGAGGGTAAACGGTAGATTGTCTCAATCATCTCTTCCTTACGGCGAGCGTTATCCAATAATTCTGCCTGGAAATTCTCGTTTTCCCTACCTTTATATTAATCATCTGCACCAATTCCTCCTTCATGCTGAATGTAGTCAGATGTGTCGAATGATACAAACGGAATTTTATATATGCAGACTCAAAACACGCGTAAAAAATATAATACGTCACTGCAAAACGTGCATAATACACAAACAGCAGCCATGTACCCAGATAATGGCACCCTTACCCCCAGAGAGGTGCACACTATCTCTTCCATTTCAAATCACAGGTGTTGATTTTGCCGGGCCATTTGAGTTGAAATCGTCGCTCCTACGAAGATCTCCTTCAGTCAAAGGATATACAAGTGTCTTCGTGTGCTTCAGTACCCGAGCAGTACATTTAGAAGCGTGCTCAGACTTATCCTCTGCAGCATTCCAGGCGGCATTTTCTCGCTTCGTAGGGAGGCGGGGGCTCCCCCAGAGGGTAGTTAGCGATAATGGTAGAAACTTCTTGGGCGCCAGTAAAATCCTAGAACGGGAATTCGCAACTTTCGTGCAAAACGCAGCACAAGACATAGCTCAGAGGTATGTCACCCACGGCTTTGAATGGAGATTTATACCTCCACACGCTCCCCACATGGGCGGATTATGGGAAGCTGCAGTAAAGAGTTTCAAGTTCCATTTGAAGCGGATCGCAGGTTCTCAAAAATTCACTTTCGAGGAATTTACTACCATCCTAGCTCGCATAGAAGGTATACTCAACTCTCGGCCAATATCGGCATTCTCTGAAGACCCCTCAGACTTGACTGCATTGACTCCAGGCCATTTTTTACGCGGTGCACCCTTGATGGCTTTCCCAGATCAAAACTTCCAAAGCATGTCTCTGCTGAATAGGTGGGAAAAACTGAAGGCTCTTCAACATCAGTTCGCCATTCGATGGAAAGACGATTATCTTAAGGCGTTGCATAAGCGTTATAAGTGGAAAGACTCCATTCCAAATATTCAAGTAGGAGATCTTGTGGTTGTAATGGACGATTTGCAACCACCATATGAATGGCGATTGGGGAGAATACAGCACATATATCCTGGCAGCGACAGCAAGGTACGCACAGCGGACGTACGTTTTGCTTCAGGAACCCTAACTCGCCCTATAGCTAAATTATGCTATCTTCCCTTGTTGAACAACGAGAGTTCTAACTAAAGCTCTATTGTACTATAATTTTTAACAATAATACTTTTTATATTTCAAATTTTAAATCATCTTTGCACAAACATAAGTATTACTCAATTTTACTCAATATAAATATACTGCCAATCAAATCGCAGTCATAATTCTTGAATTCATCTAATCACTTTTATTTTTTAATGTTAGGAACAATAATCAGCCAGAGAAGTGCCGTGCCAAGAAACACCGTGCCAAGCAAGCCAAAATTCGTCGGGATCCTGATCTTTATAAATGCGTTTTATGTAGGAAGTTTCATGCCCTCCGATTTTGCAGAAAATTTCTAAGTATGACCGCTGAGAAGAGGAAAGAAGTGGTTGAAAATAAACACTATTGCACCAACTGTTTGGCAAGAAGCCATGATTTAAGGGTATGTCCATCAATGGGTACATGCCGAAAGTGTGATAGCATGGTCCACCACACACTGCTTCATCGTGGACGTAAGCATACCCAAAGGACAAAGTCCATAACCACAAGGGAACTACGCCAACGTCAGAAGACACGGGAGCAAAAATCGGTCACGAAACCAAAGGCACCACAAGCATCTACCAAAACAATTGCGCCTCAACCGGCAAGTCAACAACAACAAGCTCAGCAAACCATACTTACGGCTACGCCAGATACGAAGATTATTGTGGAGGCAATCCTATCGCTTGCTAATGTGCTTTGCGCCTCTGAGAAGACGTCATCTATTGCCTGAAGGTAAGGCCGGCGGCATGTCCAAACTAGTTTGAACAAAATGAATATTTGAATAGTTGAAATTATTATTATTATTATTATTATTATTATTATTACACCTTTTGCAATTAAATGTCGAATTGTAAAAATATCAATTGTCAACACTAATAATGTGCGCGACAAAAAGACACTTTGTAGTTTTATATACAAATCTGTTATAAAATCAAAGGACTTGTGTCAACCCTTTTGAAATTGAAATTACTTACTTGCTTTTCTATCTTTGAACTTAAAACAACCAAATCAAAACTTGTAAAATAAATCACTAGAAAAAATTTACTTACATAGTGTCATCATTACAAAGAGAATTCAAGGTGAGCACCAATCTCAACCAAACTCATATATAAAATAAAAGTTTCTAATACGTTTCTTTTATTTTCCCTTATCCCCGATAATTATAATCATCTCCCTTCGAGTAATTATAATTAAAAAATATCCCTCCTTTCAAGTGCTCAAGAAAATTTATCATACATCCCTCTTCACCGCAACCAACTACAGGGATATTTCTTAATAATAATCCCAAGATTATTCAACATTAGTAACTTATGTATTTACATGCATACATATGTACATATTCGTGTGTCCGCCGGCGAGACCATTATGTGGATGTGTGTTTGGAAAGACTGTTGAAGGGTTTGTTTTCTTTATTTGCATACAGACAAATGTGAGCACTTATTTATTTCAAATATAATAAATTTTTTTCTGTATGTATGCATTTGAAGAAATCACAAAACACTATTGCAAGCCACACAATGCTGGGTCTGCCGGCCACACCTTTATTGAGTACCAATACTGTTTATTAAAAATATCTTCCAAACAGTATCTGGCACTCATAACATAAAACTTTTGCCAATTTTAATTATTATTCGAACTCCATTTGTTTCTATATTTGTGATTTGAACGGGCTAAGGTTCGTATTGCTTTTTAAGCCAAATTACATGTGATAATTATTAATGAACAAATAACACCAAAGTCTGTTGTAAATATTCTGACTAACAACACATAGTTGAACGGAACAGCCAGCCGTTTTCGAAGGCCACTAAACCTTCATCATCAGCGTTCTTTTGTGTTTGGTCCACTGTGTATGGTGTCAGTAGATGTAGATTTCTGCTTTATATACATACTTAGCATTATTGCAAATGGAATGTGGGAATTGTTTTGATTCATCTTATTTCAATTTGCTGAAGGCTTTTTTGTAATGAAAGCTCAATTTTACCATCTCTATATTTACAATAGTCTTACCATTGTCGTTTGTTCTTTACTAATTATGCACATGTTAGTTAATTTGCATATTTTTGTTCTACTTAAGACAAACTGTTTTGGTTTGTTACTATTAAGTATATTTTTTATTTTTAATTCTTGCCACAGGCCCATGGTTATTAATTTTAGTTAATTTTAATTATTATTCGAACTCCATTTGTTTCTATATTTGTGATTTGAACGGGCTAAGGTTCGTATTGCTTTTTAAGCCAAATTACATGTGATAATTATTAATGAACAAATAACACCAAAGTCTGTTGTAAATATTCTGACTAACAACACATGGTTGAACGGAACAGCCAGCCGTTTTCGAAGGCCACTAAACCTTCATCATCAGCGTTCTTTTGTGTTTGGTCCACTGTGTGTGGTGTCAGTAGATGTAGATTTCTGCTTTATATACTTAGCATTATTACAAATGGAATGTGTGAATTGTTTTGATTCATCTTATTTCAATTTGCTGAAAGCTTTTTTGTAATGAAAGCTCAATTTTACCATCTCTATATTTACAACAGTCTTACCATTGTCGTTTGTTCTTTACTAATTATGCACATGTTAGTTAATTTGCTTATTTTTGTTCTACTTAAGACAAACTTTTTTGGTTTGTTACTATTAAGTATATTTTTTATTTTTAATTTTTGCCACAGGCCCATGGCTATTAATTTTAGTTAATTTTAATTATTATTCGAACTCCATTTGTTTCTATATTTGTGATTTGAACGGGCTAAGGTTCGTATTGTTTTTTAAGCCAAATTACATGTGATAATTATTAATGAACAAATAACACCAAAGTCTGTTGTAAATATTCTGACTAACAACAAAAAAAGCATTTTAAATTGTGAGTTATTTGAAGTCAAACGCGAAAGTTCATATACTTATGTATAATATTTAAATTCATGAAATTAATTTTGATTGAAATTTACATACATATGTATACGGACTAGTGTCCTGCACAAGACTATTTATAAAACCTTTCAAGACATGAGAGATTTTTTCAAATGCTTTACTACAGCGAAATATTCTAAAAGAATCGCTAAGCAACACTGTTGGCAAGTAATTTTTTTCGGTTGTTTGTCTTGTGAACAGTGTTGTTTAGCGATTCTTTTAGAATATTTCGCTGTAGTAAAGCATTGGAAAAAACCTCTCATGTCTTGAAAAGTCTTATAAATACTCTTGTGCAGGACACTAATACGGACATACATACGAGTATGTATGTATGCATTAGAACTTATAAGTAAATAATATATAAAATAGTAATGTTTTAATTAATCCAAGATTTGTGTTAATAATTTCGCTGAAACTATTTTAATTTACTTTCTTTTGATGGCAAGTTTTAGCCTGTTGGAAAAAACTAATTGAGTTTTTGAAATAACACACCTTTTAGAACGAAAATGCGCCTAGGGGTTTTGAAAATTATTATTATTTTATTTAAATGAACTCAATCAATTATATAATAATTGTAATATCAGCTGTAACGCTCAACAGTAATATTTGTCATTGTACATTACCAGAGCAGATTTTGGGCAACTTCATCGGAAAGACGAAGTATTTAGCTATTCAATTTCCAGGAATGTGTATGCTTGCAGTAGCACCCCAATCAAATCTTCACTTTCTCCTTTTATCCTTTTCTTATTAATGTTCGCACCTACTCATAATAATTTAGTTTTATTCACAAGCAATATACATATGTATATTTTTTAACAAAAAGACATACATATGTATGTATATATATACAGGACTTTTTGTTTGCTGGGTGTTTATAAGACGTGCGCCAAGATAGCGTCGACGAAATAGGTTCGATTTTGTGAATTGAAAAACCGAAAAAAAAGGGGGGAAATTTTGTGGGTATTTTTAAAAATCTAGCAACGATTTTAGGGATTAAATGGTGGAAACAAAACAAAAACCGTGGATGTATTTTCCCAGGAGCACGTTTTGATTCCCACGCCAAAATGTGGTATATTCTGAAAGTGGACACTTAGGAGAACAAAATGACCCAACCGTGCTAAAATTTTGTCGAGCCATTTTCGAGAAAATCGACTTAATCGAAAATGTCCAAAAAAACCGTGGATGAATTTTCCCAGGAGCAGGTTTTAATTCCCACGCCAAAATGTGGTATATTCTTAAAGTGGACACTTAGTAGAACACAATGACCCAACCGTGCTAAAATTTTGTCAAGCCATTTTCGAGAAAATCGACTTAATCGAAAATGGCCAAAAAAAACCGTGGATGAATTTTCCCTGGAGCAGGTTTTAATTCCCACGCCAAAATGTGGTATATTCTTAAAGTGGACACTTAGGAGAACAAAATGACCCAACCGTGCTAAAATTTCGTCGAGCCATTTTCGAGAAAATCGACTTAATCGAAAATGGCCAAAAAAAAGTGGATGAATTTGCCCAGCAGCAGGTTTTAATTCCCACGCCAAAATGTGGTATATTCTTAAAGTGGACATTTAGGAAAACAAAATGACCCAACCGTGCTGAAATTTTTTCGAACCATTTTCGAGAAAATCGACTTAATCGAAAATGGCCAAAAAAAACCGTGGATGAATTTTCCCAGGAGCAGGTTTTAATTCCCACGCCAAAATGTGGTATATTCTTAAAGTAAACACTTAGGAGAACAAAATGACCCTACCATGCTAAAAATTTCGTCGAGCCGTTTTCGAGAAAATCGACTTAATCGAAAATGGCCAAAAAAACGTGGATGAATTTGCCCAGGAGCAGGTTTTGATTCCCACGCCAAAATGTGGTATATTCTTAAAGTAAACACTTAGGAGAACAAAATGACCCTACCGTGCTAAAATTTCGTCGAGCCGTTTTCGAGAAAATCGACTTAATCGAAAATGGCCAAAAAAAACCGTGGATGAATTTTCCCAGGAGCAGGTTTTAATTCCCACGCCAAAATGTGGTATATTCTTAAAGTGGACACTTAGGAGAACAAAATGACCCAACCGTGCTAAAATTTCGTCGAGCCATTTTCGAGAAAATCGACTTAATCGAAAATGGCCAAAAAAAAAAGTGGATAAATTTGCCCAGCAGCAGGTTTTAATTCCCACGCCAAATGTGGTATATTCTTAAAGTGGACATTTAGGAAAACAAAATGACCCAACCGTGCTAAAATTTCGTCGAGCCGTTTTCGAGAAAATCGACTTAATCGAAAATGGCCAAAAAAACCGTGGATGAATTTTCCCAGGAGCAGGTTTTAATTCCCACGCCAAAATGTGGTATAGACACCTGGGAGAACAAAATGACCCAACCGTGCTAAAATTTCGTCGAGCCATTTTCGAGAAAATCGACTTAATCGAAAATGGCAAAAAAAAACCGTTAATGAATTTTCCCAGGAGCAGGTTTTAATTCCCACGCCAAAATGTGGTATATTCTTAAAGTGGACACTTAGGAGAACAAAACGAGCCAACCGTGCTAAAATTTCGTCTAGCCGTTTTCGAGAAAATCGACTTAATCGAAAATGGCCAAAAAAACCGTGGATGAATTTTCCCAGGAGCAGGTTTTAATTCCCACGCCAAAATGTGGTATATTCTGAAAGTGGACACTTAGGAGAACAAAATGACCCAACCGTGCTAAAATTTCGTCGAGCCATTTTCGAGAAAATCGACTTAATCGAAAATGGCCAAAAAAAACCATGGATGAATTTTCCCAGGAGCAGGTTTTAATTCCCACGCCAAAATGTGGTATATTCTTAAAGTGGACACTTAGGAGAACAAAATGACCCAACCGTGCTAAAATTTTGTCGAGCCATTTTTGAGAAAATCGACTTAATCGAAAATGGCCAAAAAAACGTGGATCAATTTTCCCAGGAGCAGGTTTTGATTCCCACGCCAAAATGTGGTATATTCTTAAAGTGGACACTTAGAAGAACAAAATGACCCAACCGTGCTAAAATTTCGTCGAGCCGTTTTCGAGAAAATCGACTTAATCGAAAATGGCCAAAAAAACCGTGGATGAATTTTCCCAGGAGCAGGTTTTAATTCCCACGCCAAAATGTGGTATAGACACCTGGGAGAACAAAATGACCCAACCGTGCTAAAATTTCGTCAAACCATTTTCGAGAAAATCGACTTAATCGAAAATGGCAAAAAAAAACCGTTAATGAATTTTCCCAGGAGCAGGTTTTAATTCCCACGCCAAAATGTGGTATATTCTTAAAGTGGACACTTAGGAGAACAAAACGAGCCAACCGTGCTAAAATTTCGTCTAGCCGTTTTCGAGAAAATCGACTTAATCGAAAATGGCCAAAAAAACCGTGGATGAATTTTCCCAGGAGCAGGTTTTAATTCCCACGCCAAAATGTGGTATATTCTGAAAGTGGACACTTAGGAGAACAAAATGACCCAACCGTGCTAAAATTTCGTCGAGCCATTTTCGAGAAAATCGACTTAATCGAAAATGGCCAAAAAAAACCATGGATGAATTTTCCCAGGAGCAGGTTTTAATTCCCACGCCAAAATGTGGTATATTCTTAAAGTGGACACTTAGGAGAACAAAATGACCCAACCGTGCTAAAATTTTGTCGAGCCATTTTTGAGAAAATCGACTTAATCGAAAATGGCCAAAAAAACGTGGATCAATTTTCCCAGGAGCAGGTTTTGATTCCCACGCCAAAATGTGGTATATTCTTAAAGTGGACACTTAGAAGAACAAAACGACCCAACCGTGCTAAAATTTCGTCGAGCCGTTTTCGAGAAAATCGACTTAATCGAAAATGGCCAAAAAAAACCGTGGATGAATTTTCCCAGGAGCAGGTTTTAACTCCCACGCCAAAATGTGGTATAGACACTTAGGAGAACAAAATGACCCAACCGTGCTAAAATTTCGTCGAGCCATTTTCGAGAAAATCGACTTAATCGAAAATGGCAAAAAAAAACCGTGGATGAATTTTCCCAGGAGCAGGTTTTAATTCCCACGCCAAAATGTGGTATATTCTTAAAGTGGACACTTAGGAGAACAAAATGACCCAACCGTGCTAAAATTTTGTCGAGCCATTTTTGAGAAAATCGACTTAATCGAAAATGGCCAAAAAACCGTGGATGAATTTTCCCAGGAGCAGGTTTTGATTCCCACGCCAAAATGTGGTATATTCTTAAAGTGGACACTTAGAAGAACAAAACGACCCAACCGTGCTAAAATTTCGTCGAGCCGTTTTCGAGAAAATCGACTTAATCGAAAATGGCCAAAAAAACCGTGGATGAATTTTCCCAGGAGCAGGTTTTAATTCCCACGCCAAAATGTGGTATATTCTGAAAGTGGACACTTAGGAGAACAAAATGACCCAACCGTGCTAAAATTTCGTCGAGCCATTTTCGAGAAAATCGACTTAATCGAAAATGGCAAAAAAAAACCATGGATGAATTTTCCCAGGAGCAGGTTTTAATTCCCACGCCAAAATGTGGTATATTCTTAAAGTGGACACTTAGGAGAACAAAATGACCCAACCGCGCTAAAATTTCGTCGAGCCATTTTCGAGAAAATCGACTTAATCGAAAATGGCAAAAAAAAACCATGGATGAATTTTCCCAGGAGCAGGTTTTAATTCCCACGCCAAAATGTGGTATGTTCTTAAAGTGGACACTTAGGAGAAAAAAATGACCCAACCTTGCTAAAATTTTGTCGAGCCATTTTTGAGAAAATCGACTTAATCGAAAATGGCCAAAAAAACGTGGATCAATTTTCCCAGGAGCAGGTTTTGATTCCCACGCCAAAATGTGTTATATTCTTAAAGTGGACACTTAGAAGAACAAAACGACCCAACCGTGCTAAAATTTCGTCGAGCCGTTTTCGAGAAAATCGACTTAATCGAAAATGGCAAAAAAAAACCGTGGATGAATTTTCCCAGGAGCAGGTTTTAATTCCCACGCCAAAATGTGGTGTAGACACTTAGGAGAACAAAATGACCCAACCGTGCTAAAATTTCGTCGAGCCATTTTCGAGAAAATCGACTTAATCGAAAATGGCAAAAAAAAACCGTGGATGAATTTTCCCAGGAGCAGGTTTTAATTCCCACGCCAAAATGTGGTATATTCTTAAAGTGGACACTTAGGAGAACAAAATGACCCCACCGTGCTAAAATTTCGTCGAGCCATTTTCGAGAAAATCGACTTAATCGAAAATGGCCAAAAAAAACTTGGATGAATTTGCCCAGGAGCAGGTTTTAATTCCCATGCCAAAGTGTGGTATATTCTTAAAGTGGACACTTAGGAGAACAAAATGACCCAACCGTGCTAAAATTTCGTCGAGCCATTTTCGAGAAAATCGACTTAATCGAAAATGGCAAAAAAAACCGTGGATGAATTTTCCCAGGAGCAGGTTTTAATTCCCACGCCAAAATGTGGTATGTTCTTAAAGTGGACACTTAGGAGAACAAAATGACTCAACCGTGCTAAAATTTCGTCGAGCCATTTTCGAGAAAATCGACTTAATCGAAAATGGCCAAAAAAACGTGGATGAATTTGCCCAGGAGCAGGTTTTAATTCCCACGCCAAAATGTGGTATATTCTTAAAGTGGACACTTAGGAGAACAAAATGACTCAACCGTGCTAAAATTTCGTCGAGCCATTTTCGAGAAAATCGACTTAATCGAAAATGGCCAAAAAAAAGTGGATGAATTTGCCCAGGAGCAGGTTTTAATTCCCACGCCAAAATGTGGTATATTCTTAAAGTGGACACTTAGGAAAACAAAATGACCCAACCGCGCTAAAATTTCGTCGAGCCGTTTTCGAGAAAATCGACTTAATCGAAAATGGCAAAAAAACCGTGGATGAATTTTCCCAGGAGCAGGTTTTAATTCCCACGCCAAAATGTGGTATGTTCTTAAAGTGGACACTTAGGAGAACAAAATGACCCAACCGTGCTAAAATTTTGTCGAGCCATTTTTGAGAAAATCGACTTAATCGAAAATGGCAAAAAAACCGTGGATGAATTTTCCCAGGAGCAGGTTTTAATTCCCACGCCAAAATGTGGTATAGACACTTAGGAGAACAAAATGACCCAACCGTGCTAAAATTTCGTCGAGCCATTTTCGAGAAAATCGACTTAATCGAAAATGGCAAAAAAAACCGTGGATGAATTTTCCCAGGAGCAGGTTTTAATTCCCACGCCAAAATGTGGTATGTTCTTAAAGTGGACACTTAGGAGAACAAAATGACCCAACCGTGCTAAAATTTTGTCGAGCCATTTTTGAGAAAATCGACTTAATCGAAAATGGCCAAAAAAAACGTGGATCAATTTTCCCAGGAGCAGGTTTTGATTCCCACGCCAAAATGTGGTATATTCTTAAAGTGGACACTTAGAAGACCAAAACGACCCAAACGTGCTAAAATTTCGTCGAGCCGTTTTCGAGAAAATCGACTTAATCGAAAACGGCCAAAAAAACCGTGGATGAATTTTCCCAGGAGCAGGTTTTAATTCCCACGCCAAAATGTGGTGTAGACACTTAGGAGAACAAAATGACCCAACCGTGCTAAAATTTCGTGGAGCCATTTTCGAGAAAATCGACTTAATCGAAAATGGCCAAAAAAAACTTGGATGAATTTGCCCAGGAGCAGGTTTTAATTCCCACGCCAAAATGTGGTATATTCTTAAAGTGGACACTTAGGAGAACAAAATGACCCAACCGTGCTAAAATTTTGTCGAGCCATTTTTGAGAAAATCGACTTAATCGAAAATGGCCAAAAAAACGTGGATCAATTTTCCCAGGAGCAGGTTTTGATTCCCACGCCAAAATGTGGTATATTCTTAAAGTGGATACTTAGAAGAACAAAACGACCCAACCGTGCTAAAATTTCGTCGAGCCGTTTTCGAGAAAATCGACTTAATCGAAAATGGCCAAAAAAACCGTGGATGAATTTTCCCAGGAGCAGGTTTTAATTCCCACGCCAAAATGTGGTATAGACACTTCGGAGAACAAAATGACCCAACCGTGCTAAAATTTCGTCGAGCCATTTTCGAGAAAATCGACTTAATCGAAAATGGCAAAAAAAACCGTGGATGAATTTTCCCAGGAGCAGGTTTTAATTCCCACGCCAAAATGTGGTATAGACACTTAGGAGAACAAAATGACCCAACCGTGCTAAAATTTCGTCGAGCCATTTTCGAGAAAATCGACTTAATCGAAAATGGCCAAAAAAACGTGGATCAATTTTCCCAGGAGCAGGTTTTGATTCCCACGCCAAAATGTGGTATATTCTTAAAGTGGATACTTAGAAGAACAAAATGACCCAACCGTGCTAAAATTCCGTCGAGCCATTTTCGAGAAAATCGACTTAATCGAAAATGGCCAAAAAAAACTTGGATGAATTTGCCCAGGAGCAGGTTTTAATTCCCATGCCAAAATGTGATATATTCTTAAAGTGGACACTTAGGAGAACAAAATGACCCAACCGTGCTAAAATTTCGTCGAGCCGTTTTTGAGAAAATCGACTTAATCGAAAATGGCCAAAAAAAACCGTGGATGAATTTTCCCAGGAGCAGGTTTTAATTTCCCCGCCAAAATGTGGTATATTCTTAAGGTGGACACTTAGAAGAACAAAATGACCCTACCGTGCTAAAATTTCGTCGAGCCGTTTTCGAGAAAATCGACTTAATCGAAAATGGCCAAAAAAACTTGGATGAATTTTCCCAGGAGCAGGTTTTAATTCCCACGCCAAAATGTGGTATGTTCTTAAAGTGGACACTTAGGAGAACAAAATGACCCAACCGTGCTAAAATTTTGTCGAGCCATTTTTGAGAAAATCGACTTAATCGAAAATGGCAAAAAAAACCGTGGATGAATTTTCCCAGGAGCAGGTTTTAATTCCCACGCCAAAATGTGGTATAGACACTTAGGAGAACAAAATGACCCAACCGTGCTAAAATTTCGTCGAGCCATTTTCGAGAAAATCGACTTAATCGAAAATGGCAAAAAAAACCGTGGATGAATTTTCCCAGGAGCAGGTTTTAATTCCCACGCCAAAATGTGGTATATTCTTAAAGTGGACACTTAGGAGAACAAAATGACCCAACCGTGCTAAAATTCCGTCGAGCCATTTTCGAGAAAATCGACTTAATCGAAAATGGCCAAAAAAAACTTGGATGAATTTTCCCAGGAGCAGGTTTTAATTCCCATGCCAAAATGTGATATATTCTTAAAGTGGACACTTAGGAGAACAAAATGACCCAACCGTGCTAAAATTTCGTCGAGCCGTTTTTGAGAAAATCGACTTAATCGAAAATGGCCAAAAAAAACCGTGGATGAATTTTCCCAGGAGCAGGTTTTAATTTCCCCGCCAAAATGTGGTATATTCTTAAGGTGGACACTTAGAAGAACAAAATGACCCTACCGTGCTAAAATTTCGTCGAGCCGTTTTCGAGAAAATCGACTTAATCGAAAATGGCCAAAAAAACTTGGATGAATTTTCCCAGGAGCAGGTTTTAATTCCCACGCCAAAATGTGGTATGTTCTTAAAGTGGACACTTAGGAGAACAAAATGACCCAACCGTGCTAAAATTTTGTCGAGTCATTTTTGAGAAAATCGACTTAATCGAAAATGGCCAAAAAAAAAACGTGGATGAATTTTCCCAGGAGCAGCTTTTGATTCCCACGCCAAAATGTGGTATGTTCTTAAAGTGGACACTTAGGAGAACAAAACGACTCAACCGTGCTAAAATTTCGTCGAGCCGTTTTCGAGAAAATCGACTTAATCGAAAATGGCCAAAAAAAACCGTGGATGAATTTTCCCAGGAGCAGGTTTTAATTCCCACGCCAAAATGTGGTATATTCTTAAAGTGGACACTTAGGAGAACAAAATGATCCAATCGTGCTAAAATTTTGTCGAGCCATTTTCGAGAAAATCGGCTTAATCGAAAATGGCCAAAAAAAACCGTGGATGAATTTTCCCAGGAGCAGGTTTTAATTCCCACGCCAAAATGTGGTATATTCTTAAAGTGGACACTTAGGAGAACAAAATGACCCAACCGTGCTAAAATTTCGTCGAGCCATTTTCGAGAAAATCGACTTAATCGAAAATGGCAAAAAAATAAATATAAATCTGCAACATATCGTCGTTTGGTTATAGGTTACGGCACAGAATATTCAAAATACATTAAGTTTGCAGCAAACCAATAACCAACCGAGGATATAATAGAAATATGTTGCGATAGCATGTTGCAAAGTGTGTAGATAACATAATAATCATACTGCAGCATCCCTCTTATAATTTCAAATATGGTGGCTAATCGTTTCATGCTTTGTACTGTGATTCACACAGAGTTGTATTTAATCAATATAAAAGCCGCTATTATTAAAATCGCTTTAGATAAATAATATTTACATTTGCAAGGTATAAATTTTTCCAGCCAGTCAATAGTTGATAAATATCTATCATTGTAAAAGTCAGCGACAAAAATCAAATATATCAGATTTTTTTTTAAATATTCAAAATATTCACCAAAGTAACATATCGTCTATACCTGATATTAAATCTGATATAATATGAGAGAGATTGTCGGCAGAATGAGAAGAAAAATATATTTATATTAATATTAATATCTATGTAGGGGAAAACGTACACTAGTAAATATCATAAAAGTTCATAATTTTCAGGCAGCCGTGCAGTGAACATCTTTGTTTATTTGAATAGTAATGTGTATTTCATAAAAATTTTGCTATTTCCTTAATACATCGTGTATAACTAAAGCATTTCATCACTTTTTTTTATCAAAAAATATTAATTTTCATTTAAATTCACAAAGTTCTCTTCTCGTATCTATGTATGTGTGCGTTTTTTGACACTTGATATCATAATATTGTTTTCTAAATATAAATTACGAAAACAATATTATAATATCTGCCAGGTGCCCATATTGTGCCATCTGGGGCCCATATTGCACCATCTGGGGCCCATATGGTGCCATCTGGAGCCCATAAGGTGCCATCTGGGGCACATATGGCGTTCCTTGGCGCCGAAAGGGTGCGCGTCCTGGGTGGCGTCCTGCATTTTTCGGTTTTCTGCTTCCAGGCTGCAAAAATAAAAGGAAATTAGAATTAATGAAAACATTAATCCACAAACTTCAACGCTTTGCGTGACGTTTCTAACTTTGGTTGGTTTTTTTGGTATGTTCTGATTTAGTTTTTTGTTTTGTGGCAGCAAAAATAAAATTAAACAAAAGAAATAAACGAAATGGATACAAAAAGTTGAATTTAATAAATAAAATGGAGAATCTACATATTAAGCCGTTATAATGCTTCCGTCAATAAAGTACTCATTGTGCCAACCTTCTCCGTCGTTGCGTTAATGTCGGTTGAAAAAAGCGAAGTTTAACGTATGAGGGATTATTGTGCCTGGCCTTGACACAATAAAAACTTTGACAACACTCACTGTTTGCTTCACAATTCGGTTTTATGTATAAAACAAAACAATTCGATTATCCTGAAGCCACGAACTTTTTTTATGTAAATTTACCGACATTTTAATAAAAATTTCATATAATTCGGTTTTATGTATAAAACACAACACAATTCAATTACCCTGAAGCCATGAACTCGTTTTTTATGTAAATTTAACGACATTTTAATAAAAATTTCATATATACATGCGAGTTTGGTCAAAACAAATTAAAAAAGTATACCAACTAATTGTCAAAGCAACCAAAAAGTTGAGAGATGACTAACGTTTCGCTTCGTTTTGCGTTAAAAGTTCTTTATGTGACATGTTTCATATAAGCACGTACATTTCACCTTATATCTCAAAGCGAATCTTCAACGCAACGCGAAGCAAAAGTTTTATCTGACATGGGCTTAAGAGTGGAATGTTTTACTTACGTTTCTTGAATTTTTACGTCCTCTTCGGTCCCGGTCAACATCACTGAAGAGTAATTTTAATACATTCTGTAAAAGAAAATAAACAAAACTTGCTAGAAAAATTTTGAAATGAAAATATTATAAAAAATATACTACTTACCACGGCGCCGCGATTCATTTCCACCAGATTTTTTAATTTTTTAAATTTAAATTTAGCAATATACAAATATACACACCACAAAAATTTTTTACATGTACATGCACAAGACCAGAAATCACAGAGGATATACAGAGATGACACGAGACGGAAGATAATTAGTGTTTTCGGAGGTCTCGCTCACTCAGTCACTGCGTATTCTTTAAGCTTCTTTCGTGGTGGCATTTTTTCTTTGTGCTTTGTGTTTTTCATTCGCTTGTGATTTTGGTAAGTACAATGTGAAAATTTATTAGTTTTAAAGAAATATGCTTTAAATTTTATTTATTTGCAGATTTTGGTAAGAAAAACATAATCTTGGTTGAAATTAAAGGTGAGTAGTTTCTGCAATTAATAATTTATGTCTGTATATTGTCATAATAGCTAGTTTTTTCTCTATATTTTCAGAAGCACATTTTTGGCAAAACAGAAAAATACCTATGTGAGTAAAAAACTATAATTTTATCTAATATACACGTATATTAATTTAAATCGTTTTATTTTTTAGGAGCAACAAATGCATGAAAGGCTGCCCGCCTGGCAGATCTTCCGGATCCCTTGGAACAGTCATTTAATTGTGGGAAAATAATCAGTTAAGGCAGGATTCTTGCCGGAGGCAACATATGGATCCATTAAAGAAAAAAATGCCGAGGATAATGATTTGTTGAGATGCGTAACTCGCCCATTTGTATCGAATCTGATGACGATGACGTTAATTCGACAGGCAGGAATCCTGCCTTATCCGCTTTACTGTCTAATAAGTCAAGGGTATGCGCGGCAACATGACCTGCTGTGGCAAAACTTAACCCAATTTTTCTCAGAAACACCAAGAGAGACTAATTATAGACGTCGCTTTTGTGAACTCACTTGTACGACGCAGCCTGGAAACTTGACAAATTGGCACAAGTGGAAATGCAACGCAAAATCTAACAAATACATTTGGAAGCCCAACACCAAAGGCAGCAACAAATCAAATCGCTTGAAAGTGCACTTATACAGGCTTTCACCAAACTTGGAGATGCACCTACTACATCGGCAAAAACAAAAAAAAAAAATTGTAAGTATATTACAACTAGACTTACATACTTATAAATTTTTAAAGTAAAATAATATCTAATTTTAACTTTGACTTTATTTCAGCGGGCACGCAGCGGATAAGATTAAAAAATACTACAACAGCAACTGTAACCAGCATCAAACAGTACACGGCCAACAATGATGCAGAAGACCTGTTGCAGGCTACTTTGATCGAAAATCTTGAACTTAAAACACTAAAATTTAATTGTGTATTTATTTTTATAAGTTTTTATTTGTGTTTAATGCAATATTTAACTATTTTTTGTGCATTTATATAACTGCAATTGTACACCCTTTACTAGTTTTAAATTTTTTAAGCAAACATTTTGACAACAATAATAAATTATATTAAGTAATAATATAAATTGAATTCAACACACTTTCTTTACATGCTGATAATTAAAATTTCAAGACAAAATAGAAAAATAAAATGCATAAATTTATTTGCAAAATAAGATATGTTGTTTTTAATTAGTTACATAAAGAAAAATCCAAACTTCTGTACGCAAATAATCACCCTTATCGGGAATAAAAGGCGAACAATTTGTTCACCTGAAATATTTCCCATGAACAAGTGGTGGGAAAAATGGAAAATAGTATACTGACACAACGCAAACATTGGCGATCACAAAGGGAAAGGGAACAAATTCCAAGCGAACTTTCATTCCCGATAAGGGTGAATAATAGCTCCATCTTTCCATAAATCAATTTCATTATTTTTCCGAAATTGAAAAAGATCAAGTAATGTATAGCCACAATGGACATAGCATAACATCCGGATGTTTAGAACACCATGTTTCAAACGCACTGAATAATGAAAAGAAACCAAATCATTATTTTCTTTAAATAAATAAAATACTGGTTCATTACCTTCGCAATAGATATCGTATTATCATCATCAGATGCATGTCTGGCAGCCAGCAACCCCAAATCCAAATAAGACACATGACGTACGCTGGAGCATATATTAGTCCTTCAATGATTGAATATATCTATTTGCTCCTCATTTTCACTTTTATTTCTTATAAATTTCATGTTTTTTATATATTGGCCACATTTTTCTTTTAAGCAGGGACTTAATTGTGGCATTTTAATTTTTTATATACACACACACACCATGTACTATTCAAACACAAATCTAATACGTATGTACACATTTTAATGCAAATAATCTTTTCCACATTATATTTTTCCAATTAAAAACAAATAAATACTTTTAATTTAAATTACTTTAATTTAATATTGTAAAATTTAATTTCTTTATTATATTTTCTGTTTGTTTTGTTTGCAATTTTCATAACAAACACACACTATTTGTCCCTTTCTCGCAGTTCCTGCACCACAAATGATTTTAGCTTTTTCCTTACGTCAGTTATTACAACTCTGGTCTACTTTGTGCCAGAAATACAAAATGCTGCAAAATTAATCGATGTGAAGAAATCGTACTTTTACAGCGTACCGGGACTCAGGGTTGCATATGTTGGTACTTAGTACTAAATATTTTTTTTTTGCTATTATGGTGCAAAAAGTAGTAAGTACGCACTTTTGCAACCAATTAGGTGAAAAATTATGCAGAAAACAAAATGTTTGCAGCACATGCAAGTTTTTGAATATATTAGCTTTAAATAATGAAATTAATTAAATTATTTTATATTTGCACATGGATTTTCAATATATATGCAAAATAATTATAGTATATTATTATTGTTACAGTGTATGTGTGGGGAAAATCGGTTCTATTCCATTCGTTCTTAGTAGATCGTGTGGCAGCACTGGAATTCATCATGGCGTCAGTATTTATTCTATCCATTCCAGAAAATGAAGTGTGAAGAAAAATTATAAAATGCTACAATTGAAAGCCGCTGGAATTTATTGTGGCAATATTTCGAAAAGAATTTTGATGGTGTAGTAAATTCGGTTGAAACCTACTTGAAAACGCACGTTAAGGGTGGCCCGACGGGAGGTTCTGGTATTCATTATGGTACTTGGGAAAGTGCTGTTTACGGTTTGGCTCATTCCGGCGAGTTACGTGGAATACGCAGTCAATTATACAGTGAAAGACTTCCCAAGTTTCGACCTGTTCTCAAGCGTCGCCCCCTCATCTTTCGTTCTGAAATTGTCAACAGTGTTTGCCATTTCCCGGTTCTGATCGTTCGGTAGTAATGCGTTCCCAACGTTTCCTTTATGAACAAGAGCGTAAACGACCCATACAAATGCATGCTTACGTAGCGCTTGGATCATATTTTACGGCATTCTTTGCGGTTTTATTTGGCAATCTCACCAAATTCTCCATTGGTCGTCGATTGCTACTTAAGTATCCAAAAATTTTCTCTCTGGGCTTAGTATCACACGAAGGGCCGACAGAAGCTGCCATGGAAAGAACATCCTTCTCAATTGTCATGAAAGCTTTGGGTTGGCCGCAGTCGGAACGTTTGGCAGAGCCTACAGATCAATACACTGATCCACCAACGAAATCATTAATGGTTAAAGTAAGTGGGCCTAATCCTGGCTATGGTTCCACTTGTGTTGCTTTGCTTTGTTGTGCGTCAACAATACTTAAACAAAGTAACAAAATGCCTGGTATCGGTGGAGTACTTTCTCCTGGTGCTGCTTTTTCCAAGACCAGTTTAATAAGTGAATTGGAGAAATACGAACATGGCATTAAATTTGAAATTATGGCCAATAAATAAACTAATTTTTGATGGGGCATTTACATAACTATGTGTGTTATTTATTATGAAATATTATACATATACAACATATTGAATTAAATTTCCTGTTATATTTATAAATTTACGTTCGTATATACTATTTTTATTTTTTTGTGGAATTTTTAATGCATTTTTATAATAAAAAATAAAGCTTGCATTCTTTAAAAGATAATCATGCATATGATACAAGTCGAATAATTTGAAAAGGTGTGCGTTGTACTAGGTTCCATTCGAGCATATGTACGAGTATATATCGCACACAATCAACAAGAGGGTATTAACTCGAAATTTTCAGTAGAGAATTTATTATTTTTACCTTGAATAAAGGCTCAAATCAAAATAATAAATTTTCTTAGGAAAATATAAGATACATTTCCATGTCCACTTCTCTATTAACTCAAAATAATAACTTTTTTTGATATAAAGGTAGTCATTAGACAATCACAAAAATGGTCTCAAATGCGGTTTCAGAGATGAAAGAGTAATCGGAATACGTTGAAATTTTTACAGTAGATAGATATTGATGTTGTTAGTTGATTTCATGCAAAAAGTGAAATATTGAAAATTTTGAGTTAATACCCTCTTGTTGATTAAGTGCGATATGTATGTATATTATGCTAACAAAAGTATTGGTATGTGCATTTGAAAATAATGAAAAATGTTGTATCTTTATTTGTGTTAACAAATTTTCATATCGCTCGAAAAGTTTCTGGTAGGCCAATATTCAGTACTTTTGTAGTGATAAGGTCACCTGTATTACCGAGGGGACACAATTTCATCTATTATTTCAGTTTATTGAATTATTTTCAAGGGTCCTGGGAGAGTTCAAACTATCGAGAGTTTCAAATTAACGTGTTTCATAACACATTGAAACTTCATTACAACGAAAAACTTAATATAATGTATGTTTTATTGAGTTCCTTGAGAAAACCTCATTATTGCAAAGTGTTTCATACAAAAATACACTATAGGTATAACAAACAAATTCTGAGCAGAAAAGACTCTTTCGAATGCCTCAATATAACGAAATCATAATAAATCCTAAATGGTAAAGTCCCGTTATAAAAACAGCGAAGTCTAAATATATTTACAAGCACATTTGTAAGGCCGACAACGAACGAAGTACTCGTATAACGAAGTATTTTCGGAACCCCTTGGAATTGTAAAAATGATGACACTATAGAAGTTTCAATACCCCCAACAAGGCATGATGACATACATGCTTGTGGCATTTACGAGGACGTTGCCATTGTTTATGGCTATAATAACATAAAGAAATCTTTGCCTGCTTTTATGCAAATTGCAAAGCAATATCCGCTAAATAAACTTACCGAACAGTTAAGAGAACAAGTTGCTCAGGTTGGTTTTACTGGAGCTTTAACCTTCAAGCTATGCTCTCGAGATGATGTTGCTCGTAAACTGAATAAGTCAATTGAAGAAATGCCTGTGGTTCCTATATCTAATCCAGACTTTGGAATTCCAGGTGGTAAGGACCACACTACTGCCAGGTTTGCTAAAGAAAACGGCGGGATTTGAAATAGTTCATGGTTTGTTGTATCGTGTTATGCAACTGTTGGAAGTTCCTTGGAGGTCAGCCAACAGTGCTATCAAAAATAGTTATTATTTGCAAGCTACGGAAGATTCATCATATTTCCCCGGACGTTGCGCTAATATAATGTTTAATGTTGTGGTAATTGGAAAAATCGGTGTATTGCATCCTTCTGTTTTACAGGCTTTCGATCTAACGACTTCTTGCTCTGCAGTGGAATTCAACATTGAAGCATTTGTTTAAGTACATAATTCTTTTATTTATTTTATAAATATGTATGTATTTAAAGGATTCTTGTTAAATGACTGAATATCCTTACTGACAAGGAATTTTTTAATATCATTGGTAGAATGTGAAATTCTTTATATCGAAGTTTCACTGTATATATGTACATACCACAGTACAGTATGTTCATACTAGGGTGATCGATTATTCGACTTTTTTCAGAAACCGGTTTTCGAATAGTTCGATTATTTGAAATTATGAAAAACCCAGTTTCGGTTTTTACAATTCAGGAAAAACCGGTCAACCGGTTTTTTTTCAGTTAGAAAATTATTATACAAAAGCTTTGATTTAAAATTGCTTTAATCAAAGTGCCCACCTTTAAAAAGTAAATATGGACATTTTTCTTTTAAAATCATATTGTTCTTAATTTGTATAATTTGGTTTTAGTGTAGGTTTCCACACTACCGTTGAGGTACTACACTCAGTGCGTTGCCATTTATTTTGAATGGCTGGCTCCCCAGTAGGCCTACACCATTTTAAATGCATACAAATGTGTAGTAATAAGAAATTTATAGCTCTGCTATTTTAGTTTTTTGTATTTCATGCATAATACAAACATCTTTCATGGCTTGTTTGTGTGTACATATGATCAATTTTCAATTGCATTTCATGCATAATACAATTTTATTGATTTTTTTATTGTATTTCGTACCTTTGGTGCCAAGTTTCTTATTGTATTTCATGCATAATACAAATATCTTTCTATTGATTTTGGCACTGTATTTCATAGCTTTTAGTTTATATATATATTTGTATTTCATGCATAATACAAATATTTTCCAAAGCCATTTAGGTATGTGATGGAAAACGGTTGTTTTCAAAATGACTTCAAACCAGTCGTTTTGAAAAGCCAACCTTAAGCTACTGACTTTTAAGAACTACACTACAATATAGTAGGGATGTGAAAAAAATTTATCAAAAATTATTGCAAGAATTATTAAAAATTTTAATTATTGCCAAACCGACTATAGAAAACATATCACACCTTTTATAATTTTCAAATTTGTTTAGTGTCTAAATCGTTTTTCATCACATACCTGATTGTATATATATTTATTTATTTGTTCATGGCATATAGTTGTATGCATATGTACATTTGTATGATACATTTTTAATTGTATTTCATGCATAATACAAATAAATATGTATCTTTGAAAGCCATTTTTTTAAATATTTCTTGAATATTTTCTTGCTTATTTTTCTTTTTTTTTATTCTTTTATTACTATTTTGTCCTGAAATATAATTGCAATATAGCTTATTGTAAAATTTTATTTGTACATATTTTACATATCTTAAAACAATTGATGTATACCTCTTTAACACATCGTTCGCACACTCTATAATCACAGGAGCTACATTTACTTTTTGAAATTTTAGTATTTCCGCAATGGCAGCAAAATTTAGAATAATCATCAGAGTTTCGGACTAAAATCGATTTGATAGTATTTCTAAATGTGTCGGGAGAGGGTAAATTAAGTAAAGATTTGCCGTTTAAATAGTTTATGGAGAACATTATAACAAATACACCACAGCTTATACTATCATTTTGTTGGGTTCTGTTTGTTATATTTAAAAATTTCCATGTGCTGTATTTAGGATCATATGAACAAAAATCTTTATAATGCTCTTCTCCACTGAAAGTACTCATGGAATCAATAAACACAAATTCTTTCGAAGCAAAACTCAAAATACAAACTGTAAAATGTTTGCTTCGTAAAATTGGTATAACTATAAATTTCGGATTACATAATAGCAGTCTATTTGCTTTTTCAAAATTAATTTTATTAATTTGACATGGAAGGCTGATGACATTTTTGAAATTCTCTTTTATGAAAGATAGCATCGCACAATCTAACACAAAGTTAGTCAATTGATTTTCTTTTGCTAGCGACTTCCAATCTTCAATGTCTAATACATTCCAAAATCCAAGATCTGATAATTTTAATTTTGGGTACATTTCTTTAAATAAATCATTATACGTAAAGAGCGTGTATTTTATAGCACATTCTGGTGTTGAGGAATTCGTTTCCATTGTGTGTTCTTTCACTTCATTTTTCACACATTCAGGCATAGATAAAAATTTTTTTGGTTTCTTGGCATTTAGAAGATGCTTTGGCTTAATAGCTTTCTGTGTTCTTGCATTCTTTTTCTGCCATTTTTCTTCAGGCTCTAAATATTCTAATAAATCATAATCATGTTCCTTTGCTATTTGCAATAAATGAAATTTTCTATCAACCTCATGATTAATATCTTCTTCGTTACTTGTTTGTACATCGAACATATCATATTTGTAGCGAAGCTCTTTTAAGGTACTCATGCTGTCCTTTCGATCGATCTTAATAAAATCACCGGGCCTAACTGATTTATTATTCAATAGAATATGCTTCTGTAAATAAAAATTAAATTCTACTGGCGCATTACTAATATGATCGCCTGAAGGATCAACTAAAATTCCCATAATGTTTGTCCACATAGGTATAAAAGGGCAATATTTTCTTAGAATGAACATACAGATGTCTTCGTTATAAAATTCATTTATATTATAACTTATTCCCTTGTACTCTACAATATCATGTACAGTGTTATATATATTTTCAAACACTTTTTTAAAAGGACTACGAGATGCAACGGACTCCAAGTTATTTACTGGGTCATCTTCGAAAACAGTTAAATTTTCCAAATCACTCTCACTAAATTCCATTATATCTCTCTTCAAAATATTGTAGCTGTTCTTAAATTCCTGACCTTTATGTGGACTCAATAGAACAGTGAATATATTTTTAAACCAATATTTGCATTGGTCGATTGTGTTCAAATCGAAAGCTATAGTTAATGCATTTTTTAATAAATTTCTTAATACATTACGTTTGCCAATCTTATTATTTAAGTCTTTGCAAATTATATGAATGTAATGAGCTTTGCACCACTGTATTATAACCTTTGGTCTAGAAGTTAAATTCGGATTCTCTAGATGATTAAAGCAATCGCTTAGATAATCGGAAAAGTTTTGATTATTGCAAGATCGTAAAATTCCTCCAAGCAGTGCCGAGCTTACATCTATGCAAACTCTTTCAAAAAATGGCCACTTATACTTACGATCTTTACAATAAAGCTCCAATTTTTCAAATATTAAATATATATCGGTAATAGTGTGCCGAGACAGTATTCCTGTTACAATTGGAATAATCATTTTTAGCTTTTTAATCCGTATAACAATTTTATAAATTAAAATTCTTCGTTTTGCGCATTGAATTTGTCTTACACTTTGACCAGTAGCATCAAAATGAATTGTATAATTTGCGTCTTTTAGTATTTGTGGATTTTTGGAAAAAGTTTCGAAAGTTTTATCTTCCCAGCAATGTATGGTCAATGGTGATGCTATATACTGTATATATCCTTTATAGCATCCTTGTTGCATTTTGTAAACATCGATAAAAGAGTCCGGGTCACAAAAGGAATCAAAATTATGCTCGGACTTGCACTTGCCCAACGTATGCAAATTTTGTATATTCTGAAAATTTCCGCTTTGAGCTATTTCATCAGATGCTTGAAGAATTGGTTCTTTTCTGTACAAATACGCACTCTTATTTTTCAAATCATGTTTAACAATGGCACGGGTAACACCTCGAACTTGTGGAACTCGTTTTTCTCCTACATGATTGGGTTCTCCCAATCTGCAGACAACAACCGTACCATCGAAAGATATTTTGAATCGATGTCTACAGCAATCTTTGAAAGGACAGTAAGTATATACCAACATTCCACTGACTAAGCGCTTTACGCTTTTCATTGAAATAATGCAAGAATTATTTACCTTAGCATATTCTTGTCTAAGTACATCTATAATAATTTTATTTCGACTTAGTTTAAGTTTTTTATCGCCCTTAGAATTAAAAATCAAATCAGGATTGACTTTGAAACTGCACTCCGGGGCCTTTAGATCAAAACGCTGAACTGGTTTTACATCTGTCCCTGGAAGTGGGATAACCGGCTTGATAAGTTTTTCTTTTGGGTCAGGTTTTTTCCTATAAATTTTGTACTTAGATAAATCTAAATCGTTATTTTCAGTTTCAAACGGTCCTAGAATGTGACCTTGTCTTTCTGAAGTGTCTGAATCTTCAAAATTAGAAGCGATGTTATCATTTTCTTCAACGCTTTCACTTTGAAATACAATTTTATTTATTCCTTTATCATTTAAAGCTTTGAATTTTTCATTAACAATATCTGATAACGTTAGTTTCATTTCACTCATAAGATCCTTGAAAAAATCTTTTAATATTTCCGGATTGTTACAGCACGTCTCTTTTATAATTTTTTTACAACCTGTTTCTTTTATATATTTTGTACTAGGACCCGGAATTTGTAATAAGACGGGTTTATATTGTAAACCTTCTATAGAATTTTTATTATTATTTATTTCATTTTCGATCAAATTTATGAAATTTCCATTCACCAATATTAGTGGATTTTTGCTTTCATTTCCTACATTATCTCCCAAAAAATCTGCAGAAGTATTAATCATTGTGTTCAGGGTTGTTTCTTCAAATAAAGAAAGAAGAGCAACTGCAGCACATTTTTCATCCTCAGTATAACTTTTGCTTTTAGTATATACTGATATTACTGGATGTACGTTTTCATTTTCTGCATTATCTTTAAAAAAATCTGCAAAAGTACTATTATTTATTGCTGCAGTGTTTGGGGTTGTTTCTTCAAATAAAGAAAGAAGAGCAACTGCAGCACAATTTTCATCCTCGGTATAACTTTTGCTTTTAGTATGTACCGATATTACTGGATGTTCGTTTTCGTTTTCATTTTCTGAACACTGAAAACGGTTTCTTCGCAAATTTTGCATTTTTTTTAATCGTTTCAAAATTATTTTTCGGTTATTATAATTATTAGCCATTTTAAGACGAGTTGGCTGATTTTTATTGTATGCCGCAAAAATTTTATCAAAAATTTCACTATTTCGGTAGCATTGCAGACTTCCGACGTCTGATTCCGAAGTTAATTCTAACATAATGTTTTCAAGTTTGATCCTATTTAAAACCATTTTTATTAAATATGTTTTAAAATAACAAGTATTACTTTCTTTTAAGTCTTTATTTATGAATATATATAAATAATTATTGAATTTTAATTTAGCAAAGATCAATTATATATATTTGATTAATTATAATAATTATAACTAACTTTGAATTACACGTGTACCTATTATTTTGAGCACACTTGTAATAAATGGATACGTATCTATATATATATATATATATGTATATGTATATGTACCTGGTTTTTGTATGCACAATTTTTAATTTAATTATTTATATTATTATTATTAATAAGTTCAAATAATAAGTACAAATTTTAGCAAGTAGTAGTAATTTTCTCACTTCTTCACTTCGCTAAATATTTAAGTACTTATTATTGAAACTTAAATTTGCACTTAAAACAAAAAAAAAACATATGCAGTTTTTCACTTTGCTAAGCACTTAAAAGAATATTACACATAAAATTTTTATTTTTTATAGTAATTTTAAAATTTTTTTATGGTTTTAGCAATTATAATTTTAAATTTTGAAATTATTTGTTTAGCATTCACCAAATAATTGTTTTTTTTCACTGCAATAAATGCAACACTTAATAAATACAACACTTAAAAAAGTTTCATTTCGTTTCCAGGTACCGTTAGCTTATTGCCACTGTTCCTAAGTGCTGTTGCCAGACCTTAAAGTTTTCATCTACCCAAAATACACCGTGCAAAATATTTATATTGTATGCCTGTATGATATTATAGATGAAAGTTGTAACTTTCTCAATTACCTTTTTATGCCTATTAACTAAAAGAAGAATATTAATTGAATCTATATCTTATCTCTACAGAAAATTTGCATTTCACTTTCATTCATTCAGTGGAAACATATATTGTGGTCTGGCAACCACCAGACTTGGCAAAACAAATCTGGTGGTCTGGCAACCACCAGGCTTGGCAAAAAAAAATCGTTCTGATTCAGCGTGCTCCTCAAAAAAAAAAAAGATAGGCTTCCATTTGAAGCAAAAATGGACAAACATTCGCAGGTAAGATTAAAGAAATTTATTACTTGAAATATTTTCAGAAGTGTTCACATAATAATTGAAATTTATTTGCTTGTGGTCAAGCATGTCTATATACATATTTCATTGGTGCAAAATTTGGAAGAAAATTTCAGGTTGAATTCTACTGATTGATGATTTGGTTGAAGCGCCAATCTAATACATATGTAAGTATATAGACATGCTTGACCACCAGCAAATAAATTTCAATTATTATACTTCCAAGTTCTAACCCCTATATTCATAAAATTGAATTATTTTTTAATTCATATTATTTACTATTTTATTTTATTAACTATTTACAGGAATTAATAGACTACGTTTTGAGCAGAGGCAGCCGAGGACGGCATGATGGCGGCACACGTAGCCGTGGACGTGGACGCGGACGTGGAAGATACGCTGAAGGACATACCCTCCCATACCAGGTAATCAAAAAAAATTTGTGTTACAAAATATATTAACATACAATTTTTATTATTTCAGATGCCCTACCATTCTAACGTGTCGCAAGACATTGCAAATTTGAAATTGTTGTTTGAAAACCAACAACAACAGCTGCAACAACTACAACAACAGCTGCAACAGCAACAACAACAGCTGCAGCAACAGCAACAGCTGTTACCACAGCAACAACAGTCGCAACAACAGCTGTTACCACAGCAACAGCTGCAACAGCAGCTGCTACCACAGCTGCAACAACAGCTGCTACCACAGCTGCAACAACAGCTGCTACCACAGCTGCAACCACAACAACAGCTGCAACAACAGCTGCAGCCACAGCAACAACAGCTGCAGCCACAGCAACAGTCGCAACAACAGCTGCAACAACAGCTGATACCACAGCAACAACAGCTGCAGTCACAACATCCGATACCACAGCAACAGCTGCTACCACAGCAACAACAGCTGCAGCCACAGAAACAACAGCTGCAGCCACAGCAACAACAGCTGCAACCAGAACAACAACAGCTGCAACCAGAACAACAACAGCTGCAGCCAGAACAACAACAGCTGCAGCCACAGCAACAGCAACAACAGCTGCAGGTACAGCAACTACAGCTGCAGCCACAGCAACCAGAATAGTTTTTTTAATTTAACAAATTTTTGCTTTTGGTTTAATTGAAAAAAATGGAATTATTTTAATTAAATAAATTTTTGTTTTCACTCTTGTAATCATTTTTTTCATTATAAGATTTTTATAGTTGGTTTTGTCAAGAGCTTCAGCTCAGACAACTTTGTTTTGATAAAAAACGTAAACAAATTGTGCGACGTTTTAATTTATTTGTAAAAAATAAAATATTTACACAATTTTCAAGAAAAAATATTAAAATAAAGAAAAATATTGATGTTTTTACTAAATAAACCCTTTTTAATAAATATGAAGTGAAATATTGCACGACGACGAAGAAATTATGATTTATCATAATAAGAAAACCACAACGTCTTCGCATGTATGCTTGCATTAACAAAAATTTGACAATTTGTTATGATAAATTTTTATCAGGTATAGACATACTATGTATAAAATAAGTTGTATAAATACATACATATGAATTTTGCATGTGAGTGAAACGCGTGATTCAATTTCAGCATAAAATATTATTTTATTTTTCTGTAATTTCTTTTGATAAATTTTTATCAGGTATAGACACTATGTTACATGTGTGTCTAAATAATTTTCTAATTATAAAATAAGTTGTATAAATACATACATATGAAGTTTGCATGTGAGTGAAACGCGTGACTCAATCCTACGCAATGATGAATATTCAAAAGTTTCCATCACATTTTGCCCTTAATAACGTGAGAGAAACTTTGTTCTACGTAATAATGAATATATCCTGCGTGACTTCTAATCAAATGACCGGTCAATTGACTGATAATATTCTTGTATGGTCGATTTCAAATTCTCTATCCAGCTTTTTTTCAATTTACAATATATACCATAACAAATCAGCTTGCTTTGAAATTGCTTTCAATTTAACAGCTATCAATTACATGAATTCCTGAAAGAATTATGTAAAGAAATTGTAAATAAATAAAATTAAAGTCTTATTGTAAAATTTACGCAAGAGTTTTCGAAGAATATCAGCTTTATCTTCTCACTCATCTCTTTGGAATTTTTTTATTAAGAAATTTACTTTCTATTTATATTGAAATATGTATAAAAGATTTATTTTGGGTGTATAAATACAACACTTAAAAAACATTTCATTTAGTTTCATTGCCACAGTTACCTAATGCTGTTGCCAGACCTAAAATTTTCAATCAATTTAAACGTGCTGCCATATGTTGAACAATATGAATGAAACAAGAATTTCACCATACACCGAAAATATATTTCAATTTGATATACAAATAATTTAGATTTTGGCCTAGTATGAAATTTTACTTAAGGGTGGTATACCCTCTAAATGGCTAAAATGCCAGGAATGACATTCCTATAGCCGTTTAGAGGGCTCTTTCACCTATTCAAAACTGGTCTTCTTTTTTCACACCATTAAATTTACAGATTTTATTCAATGGCGCACTTTTGATTTTGGCCTAGTATGAAATTTTACTTAAGGGTGGTATACCTTCTAAATGGCTAAAATGCCAGGAATGACATTCCTATAGCCGTTTAGAGGGCTCTTTCACCTATTCAAAACTGGTCTTCTTTTTTTCACACCATTAAATTTACAGATTTTATTCAATGGCGCACTTTTGATTTTGGCCTAGTATGAAATTTTACTTAAGGGTGGTATACCCTCTAAATGGCTAAAATGCCAGGATTGACATTCCTATAGCCGTTTAGAGAGCTCTTTCACCTATTCAAAACTGGTCTTCTTTTTTTCACACCATTAAATTTACAGATTTTATTCAATGGCGCACTTTTGATTTTGGCCTAGTATGAAATTTTACTTAAGGGTGGTATACCCTCTAAATGGCTAAAATGCCAGGAATGACATTCCTATAGCCGTTTAGAGGGCTCTTTCACCTATTCAAAACTGGTCTTCTTTTTTTCACACCATTAAATTTACAGATTTTATTCAATGGCGCACTTTTGATTTTGGCCTAGTATGAAATTTTACTTAAGGGTGGTATACCCTCTAAATGGCTAAAATGCCAGGAATGACATTCCTATAGCCGTTTAGAGGGCTCTTTCACCTATTCAAAACTGGTCTTCTTTTTTTCACACCATTAAATTTACAGATTTTATTCAATGGCGCACTTTTGATTTTGGCCTAGTATGAAATTTTACTTAAGGGTGGTATACCCTCTAAATGGCTAAAATGCCAGGAATGACATTCCTATAGCCGTTTAGAGGGCTCTTTCACCTATTCAAAACTGGTCTTCTTTTTTTCACACCATTAAATTTACAGATTTTATTCAATGGCGCACTTTTGATTTTGGCCTAGTATGAAATTTTACTTAAGGGTGGTATACCCTCTAAATGGCTAAAATGCCAGGAATGACATTCCTATAGCCGTTTAGAGGGCTCTTTCACCTATTCAAAACTGGTCTTCTTTTTTTCACACCATTAAATTTACAGATTTTATTCAATGGCGCACTTTTGATTTTGGCCTAGTATGAAATTTTACTTAAGGGTGGTATACCCTCTAAATGGCTGAAATGCCAGGAATGACATTCCTATAGCCGTTTAGAGGGCTCTTTCACCTATTCAAAACTGGTCTTCTTTTTTTCACACCATTAAATTTACAGATTTTATTCAATGGCGCACTTTTGATTTTGGCCTAGTATGAAATTTTACTTAAGGGTGGTATACCCTCTAAATGGCTAAAATGCCAGGAATGACATTCCTATAGCCGTTTAGAGGGCTCTTTCACCTATTCAAAACTGGTCTTCTTTTTTTCACACCATTAAATTTACAGATTTTATTCAATGGCGCACTTTTGATTTTGGCCTAGTATGAAATTTTACTTAAGGGTGGTATACCCTCTAAATGGCTAAAATGCCAGGAATGACATTCCTATAGCCGTTTAGAGGGCTCTTTCACCTATTCAAAACTGGTCTTCTTTTTTTCACACCATTAAATTTACAGATTTTATTCAATGGCGCACTTTTGATTTTGGCCTAGTATGAAATTTTACTTAAGGGTGGTATACCCTCTAAATGGCTAAAATGCCAGGAATGACATTCCTATAGCCGTTTAGAGGGCTCTTTCACCTATTCAAAACTGGTCTTCTTTTTTTCACACCATTAAATTTACAGATTTTATTCAATGGCGTACTTTTGATTTTGGCCTAGTATGAAATTTTACTTAAGGGTGGTATACCCTCTAAATGGCTAAAATGCCAGGAATGACATTCCTTTAGCCGTTTAGAGGGCTTTTTCACCTATTCAAAACTGGTCTTCTTTTTTTCACACCATTAAATTTACAGATTTTATTCAATGGCGCACTTTTGATTTTGGCCTAGTATGAAATTTTACTTAAGGGTGGTATACCCTCTAAATGGCAAAATGCCAGGAATGACATTCCTATAGCCGTTTAGAGGGCTCTTTCACCTATTCAAAACTGGTCTTCTTTTTTTCACACCATTAAATTTACAGATTTTATTCAATGGCGCACTTTTGATTTTGGCCTAGTATGAAATTTTACTTAAGGGTGGTATACCCTCTAAATGGCTAAAATGCCAGGAATGACATTCCTATAGCCGTTTAGAGGGCTCTTTCACCTATTCAAAACTGGTCTTCTTTTTTTCACACCATTAAATTTACAGATTTTATTCAATGGCGCACTTTTGATTTTGGCCTAGTATGAAATTTTACTTAAGGGTGGTATACCCTCTAAATGGCTAAAATGCCAGGAATGACATTCCTATAGCCGTTTAGAGGGCTCTTTCACCTATTCAAAACTGGTCTTCTTTTTTTCACACCATTAAATTTACAGATTTTATTCAATGGCGCACTTTTGATTTTGGCCTAGTATGAAATTTTACTTAAGGGTGGTATACCCTCTAAATGGCTAAAATGCCAGGAATGACATTCCTATAGCCGTTTAGAGGGCTCTTTCACCTATTCAAAACTGGTCTTCTTTTTTTCACACCATTAAATTTACAGATTTTATTCAATGGCGCACTTTTGATTTTGGCCTAGTATGAAATTTTACTTAAGGGTGGTATACCCTCTAAATGGCTAAAATGCCAGGAATGACATTCCTATAGCCGTTTAGAGGGCTCTTTCACCTATTCAAAACTGGTCTTCTTTTTTTCACACCATTAAATTTACAGATTTTATTCAATGGCGCACTTTTGATTTTGGCCTAGTATGAAATTTTACTTAAGGGTGGTATACTCTCTAAATGGCTAAAATGCCAGGAATGACATTCCTATAGCCGTTTAGAGGGCTCTTTCACCTATTCAAAACTGGTCTTCTTTTTTTCACACCATTAAATTTACAGATTTTATTCAATGGCGCACTTTTGATTTTGGCCTAGTATGAAATTTTACTTAAGGGTGGTATACCCTCTAAATGGCTAAAATGCCAGGAATGACATTCCTATAGCCGTTTAGAGGGCTCTTTCACCTATTCAAAACTGGTCTTCTTTTTTTCACACCATTAAATTTACAGATTTTATTCAATGGCGCACTTTTGATTTTGGCCTAGTATGAAATTTTACTTAAGGGTGGTATACCCTCTAAATGGCTAAAATGCCAGGAATGACATTCCTATAGCCGTTTAGAGGGCTCTTTCACCTATTTAAAACTGGTCTTCTTTTTTTCACACCATTAAATTTACAGATTTTATTCAATGGCGCACTTTTGATTTTGGCCTAGTATGAAATTTTACTTAAGGGTGGTATACCCTCTAAATGGCTAAAATGCCAGGAATGACATTCCTATAGCCGTTTAGAGGGCTCTTTCACCTATTCAAAACTGGTCTTCTTTTTTTCACACCATTAAATTTACAGATTTTATTCAATGGCGCACTTTTGATTTTGGCCTAGTATGAAATTTTACTTAAGGGTGGTATACCCTCTAAATGGCTAAAATGCCAGGAATGACATTCCTATAGCCGTTTAGAGGGCTCTTTCACCTATTCAAAACTGGTCTTCTTTTTTTCACACCATTAAATTTACAGATTTTATTCAATGGCGCACTTTTGATTTTGGCCTAGTATGAAATTTTACTTAAGGGTGGTATACCCTCTAAATGGCTAAAATGCCAGGAATGACATTCCTATAGCCGTTTAGAGGGCTCTTTCACCTATTCAAAACTGGTCTTCTTTTTTTCACACCATTAAATTTACAGATTTTATTCAATGGCGCACTTTTGATTTTGGCCTAGTATGAAATTTTACTTAAGGGTAGTATACCCTCTAAATGGCTAAAATGCCAGGAATGACATTCCTATAGCCGTTTAGAGGGCTCTTTCACCTATTCAAAACTGGTCTTCTTTTTTTCACACCATTAAATTTACAGATTTTATTCAATGGCGCACTTTTGATTTTGGCCTAGTATGAAATTTTACTTAAGGGTGGTATACCCTCTAAATGGCTAAAATGCCAGGAATGACATTCCTATAGCCGTTTAGAGGGCTCTTTCACCTATTCAAAACTGGTCTTCTTTTTTTCACACCATTAAATTTACAGATTTTATTCAATGGCGCACTTTTGATTTTGGCCTAGTATGAAATTTTACTTAAGGGTGGTATACCCTCTAAATGGCTAAAATGCCAGGAATGATATTCCTATAGCCGTTTAGAGCGCTCTTTCACCTATTCAAAACTGGTCTTCTTTTTTTCACACCATTAAATTTACAGATTTTATTCAATGGCGCACTTTTGATTTTGGCCTAGTATGAAATTTTACTTAAGGGTGGTATACCCTCTAAATGGCTAAAATGCCAGGAATGACATTCCTATAGCCGTTTAGAGGGCTCTTTCACCTATTCAAAACTGGTCTTCTTTTTTTCACACCATTAAATTTACAGATTTTATTCAATGGCGCACTTTTGATTTTGGCCTAGTATGAAATTTTACTTAAGGGTGGTATACCCTCTAAACGGCTAAAATGCCAGGAATGACATTCCTATATCCGTTTAGAGGGCTCTTTCATCTTTTCAAAACTGGTCTTATTTTTTTCACACCATGAAATTTACTGATTTTATTTAATTAGCGTACTTTTTCAGAATCAAAATATTTTCCTTTAATTGCTTACATAATTGTTTGACATATATGATAGTTAGTAGTTTCTCACCGCAGTTTAAATGCAACACTGTATGGAAAAATTATGTGGAATGGAACAGAATTTCTCTTATCCACCACGAATTATTTCAGCAGGGTTGAAATAAATTGGTTTTGGCTACTTTTTTTGCAAAATTCAATACTTTTTTTCCTACTACATTTTTTTTTCAACTGTGGGTAAAAGGTGGAAGAAATCGGTTTGATTCCGGTGCGATTTCTTCACACGCGTGCAAAATTAAATTCCATGAAAAATGAAAACTTTTACAGCTACTTCAGTAATGCCAATATCCTTAATAAAAGTGATAATAACTTAGCTGCATTTCAGCGATTTTAACATACCATTTACACATGCCACTATAGTGGCATGCCATTTCGAAAAACTCAATACACTCACGGTTTTTCACTAACACACTCAAATTTTTCGCAATGGCAGCCCCAGTGGCAGCAAATTTTGCATGCGAGTGAAAATTTGGCAGTTGCATGCCATTGAATGTCAAAACGAAGAAAAGTGTTACCCTGTTATACATTTGATGCAAATTTATTGGATTACTGTGAAAATTAAATTAATATTTTAGCTTGTTAAATGTGTTATTATGATTTATAACTTGATTTGTGTATGAAAAACTGGAGTTTGTTAATTATAAAGAACTAATATTATTAAAATAATAATAATAATAATAATAATAAGTGTTAATAGTTTCCTCAAGAATGTGCCTTTGTGACGTACTAGGTAACTCTATTCTATAAACAAAAGGAAAAGTAAAAATGAAAGCGAGACTGAGCCAGCTCGCTTCGACGACATTTTTAAAATGGAGTGGCAATGGCATGTGTAAACAGCAAAGCAAATGGCAAGAGATTCGACTTTTTCGAACAATTTTTCGTCGATAATACGTACACAATACTGGCATGCCACTAGTGGCATGTGTAATTGCAGTGTAAGAAAAATTTGTGTTCACCATGTTCACACGGGCAATTTAATTTGTCTGAACAGAAGTAGTAACGCCGACTGGTCAATGTTTACAAAACTGGTCAATGTTTGCATAAAAACTGGTCAAATGTGTCCATTATATTAATAAACACAATTTTCATATAATTTTCATTGTTTTTAATTACAGCAAAATTAAGAAATAAGTAATATTTAAATATATTCATATATATTTGTGTATTTAATTCCCCTTATTGTGAATGGCGTCTTCGACGTTTCATGAGACGACAGTAAATATTGTCACTTGTCTACTCTTTATCGGCAACAATTGGCTCTTATTTGACAATCTCTTACTAATCTCTAAGACTTTGTAAATAAATGTATATAAATATATGTATATAAATAAATGTATATAAATAAATGTATATAAATAAATGTATATAAATACATATATATATATCGATGATCTCAAGTAGAAAGGCCCTAACTCGTATTTTTTTTACGAAATTGAGGTTTTCACAGATTCCAATAAATTTCACACAAATACACCTTGTCGCAAAAATTTATTGCAACAGTGTAAAAATTAACGTTTTTACAAGCAGTTGAACAAAGCAGTTCTACATGCAGTTGTACTGTGCATTATTACGTTTTTGCCTTCTGTAAAGTTACAATTATTTGAGTTAGGGTCTTTATACTTGAGACCAACGATATAATATATTATATCGATATTTTTCTTTATTTTTAATTTCTAAATATGATGTAAAAATGATATTTGTTGAAAATTATTGAAAACGTCCGTTTGTTAAGTTTTTTATGCCATAATGCCAATGCCATACTACTAATAAATGCAGTCTATAACCGATAAATTTTTCTCTTGATACCGAGTTGACTTTTACCATGACAGATATTTATCAGCTATTGACTGGCTGGAAAAATGTATAGCTTGCAAATGTAAATATTATTTATCTGAAGCGATTTTAATAAAAGCGGTTTTTATAATGATTAAATACAACTCTGTGTGAATCACAGTACAAAGCATGAAACGATTAGCCGCCATATTTGAAATTAATTATAACAGGGATGCTGCAGTATGATTATTATGTTAGCTACACACTTTGCAACATGCTATCACAACATATTTCTATTATATGCTCGGTTGGTTATTGGTTTGCTGCAAACTTAATGTATTTTGAATATTCTGTGCCGTAACCTATAACCAAACGACGATATGTTGCAGATTTATACTTATTTTTTGTCCATTTTCGATTAAGTCGATTTTCTCGAAAATGGCTCGACAAAATTTTAGCAAGGTTGGGTCATTTTGTTCTCCTAAGTGTCCACTTTAAGAATATACCACACTTTGTCGTGGGAATCAAAACCTGCTCCTGGGAAAATTCATCCACGGTTTTTTTTTGCCATTTTCGATTAAGTCGATTTTCTCGAAAACGGCTCTACGAAATTTTAGCACGGTTGTGTCATTTTGTTCTCCTAAGTGTCCACTTTAAGAATATACCACATTTTGGCGTGGGAATTAAAACCTGCTCCTGAGAAAATTCATCCACCGTTTTTTTTTTGGTCATTTTCGATTAAGTCGATTTTCTTGAAAATGGCTCGATGAAATTTTAGCACGGGTGGGTTATTTTGTTTTCCTAAGTGTCCACTTTAAGATTATACCACATTTTGGCGTGGGAATCAAAACATGCTCCTGAGAAAATTCATCCACCGTTTTTTTTTGGTCATTTTCGATTAAGTCGATTTTCTTGAAAATGGCTCGACGAAATTTTAGCACGGTTGGGTCATTTTGTTCTCCTAAGTGTCCACTTTAAGAATATACCACATTTTGGCGTGGGAATCAAAACCTGCTCCTGGGAAAATTCATCCAGTGTTTTTTGTTGACCATTTTCGATTAAGTCGATTTTCTCGAAAATGGCTCGACAAAATTTTAGCACGGTTAGGTCATTTTGTTCTCTAAAGTGTCCACTTTAAGAATATACCACATTTTGGCGGGGGAATTAAAACCTGCTCCTGGGAAAATTCATCCACGGTTTTTTTTGGCCATTTTCGATTAAGTCGATTTTAGCACGGTTGGGTCATTTTGTTCTCCTAAGTGTCCACTTTAAGAATATACCACATTTTGGCATGGGAATTAAAACCTGCTCCTGGGAAAATTCATCTACGGTTTTTTTTGCCATTTTCGATTAAGTTGATTTCCTCGAAAATGGCTCGACAAAATTTTAGCACGGTTGGGTCATTTTGTTCTCCCAAGTGTCCACTTTAAGAATATACCACATTTTGGTGTGGGAATCAAAACCTGCTCCTGGGAAAATTCATCCACGGTTTTTTGGGCCATTTTCGATTAAGTCGATTTTCTCGAAAACGGCTTGACGAAATTTTAGCACGGTTGGGTCATTTTGTTCTCCTAAGTGTCCACTTTAAGAATATACCATATTTTGGCGTGGGAATTAAAACCTGCTCCTGGGAAAATTCATCCAGGGTTTTTTTTGGCCATTTTCGATTAAGTCGATTTTCTCGAAAACGGCTCGACGAAATTTTAGCACCGTTGGGTCATTTTGTTCTCCAAGTGTCCACTTTAAGAATATACCACATTTTGGTATGGGAATCAAAACCTGCTCCTGGGAAAATTCATCCACGGTTTTTTTTGGCCATTTTCGATTAAGTCGATTTTCTCGAAAATGGCTCGACGAAATTTTAGCACAGTTGAGTCATTTTGTTCTCCTAAGTGTCCACTTTAAGAATATACCACATTTCGGCGTGGGACTCAAAACGTGCTCCTGGGAAAATACATCTACGGTTTTTGTTTTGTTTCTCCCATTTAATCCTTAAAATCATTGCTAGATTTTTAAAAATACCCACAAAATTTCCCCCATTTTTTCCCGGTTTTTCAATTCCTAAAATCGCCGCTATTTCGTCGACGCTATCTTGGCGCACGTGTTTATAAGTATAAAAAAATCAAATAAAATGGAAAACATCTGTTGGAAACATTGATGAGAGTTTAACATCTTCACATTATTTTTGATTGTGTGGAAAAAGTACCAAAATTATTTAAATTGTATCAAATCATTATTTTATACATTTTAATGACTTTAAAATTAGTAAAATTACAATTTCAGCTTCATACTCGTATATACATACATACTTACAGCCTTATTTATAAAACTTTAAAAGTCTTTATAAAGATTTTTAAAAACAAATTTTCATACAAAATTTTTCTTAAAAAGCCTTTATAAAGCCTTTTTAAGTTCTATAAATAAGGCTGTTACATTACAACGTATTATAATTATAAAAAGATATTTATATTTTTATTATCATTATAATTATTATGATTATACGTACCTATTTTTATTTTTATTGGTGTTATTTTTAAATAAAAATAGTTTTTTGTACGCTTGAATGTTTGTACGCACATTGTATGTGTGTATATTTTACATATTCATACATACATACATATGTACATATATATCTGCGTATCTATATAAAAAAAAATAAAAAATAAAAAAATCTCTGGTTAGATTTTATAAAAAAAGACTTTGCAAGAAAACTAAATTTATTATTATTATTTATTGTTCGTATACAAATTAACCACTCAAAAGCTTGAACTATTAAAAGAAACAAAAGTACCAAATCAGGGCTATTGTGCCACACTCTCATTCAATATACATACATCCCATCACTGTCTACAAATGTCACGTAATGTCGTCATGAAATTCTATTTTCTGCAGGTTCAGACGTTACATATACGTGCCATTTCAGTAAGGTAAGCGTTTGCATAGCTTTTCATGCAACAGATTCGATCAGCTGACACATTTACAATTACAGTTCTACATTTACAGTCGGGTAATTCTGCCTTTACGGTCGCTTTCACTACTTTCTCTAAGTGAAGTCGACGTGTATTTCAGAGAACTTAAAGATGACTCCGTTTGGCCATCTTCAAATAAATCTAAAATGTGCGCGAAACAAAAAAAAAAAAAAAAAAAAAAAAAATATATCTTGGATTAATTAAGGTTGCCATGGTGAATTATATTTCATTTTCTAAAAGAGAAAATTTTTAGCACGCTTTAAGCATTCATATTGTTGGGATATCAAATGAGTCCAAATGATGTCAATTACGAAAGATATGCAATTTTTCTTTTCTTAATTTTTTTTTCCTTCTCCAACATTACATTTTAAATAGATATATGCCCATTAAAAAAATATACTTTAAAAATACCTTAAAATTAGAGGGACACACAATCTAGTTCTTAAACGAATTTCACTGTTGTTTTCATATTTTTTTTAAGTTCTGTTGCTCAAAAAATTAAAATAATATTCTAATGAAATACGTCTATGTATGCAAGTTTCCATTAACACATCTCTCAAAACTTACAGCCTTATTCAAAAAAAATATTTTACTTGAGCTTTAAAGTTCATAGTAGCTACCAAGCACTTTAGGGCTAACATTGCTTTGTTCAGAAATTGTATTCAAAAGACAACTTTAATTATTTTGTGATTTAATAATAAATTCTGGTAACACCACCATGTTCAACAACCATTTCACAGCTTATGATGTACAACATCGAATACAATTTCATTCGAGTATTCAACTAATTTTTTATTTTATTAAATACATTTTTATTATCTTGAAGTTAAGCAACCTAATTTATAAAATATAAGCTTCTGACATGGAAGCAAAACAGATAAACATTTTTATGAAGTAAAAGTAAAAAAAATATGATGAACATAGAAATATTATCTCAATTTATTTTACTCGAACGAAATGAGTATTTGAATATCCAGCTTTTTTCGATTCGTTTTGTTTGAATGTACATCACTAAAACATTTTTGTATAATTGTATTTATTTTAATATTTTTTATGGATTTTGTTATGTATTTCGAATCACATGACAGAAATAACAAATTTAAGATAATCACATCTAGCTTCATTTTCAGATCTAACATGAATCAATATGCGCTATATTAACAAAAATATTTGAGGTACCAAATACACATTTTGGAAATATCAACTTAAAGTAGCCTTAACAAACGCAGATGCCTACTTTAGAATTTTGATATAATAATTTTTTTGAATACAACTTTACCTAACATTGCTTTTCAAAGCTTTGTTAAGTTTTTTTTGTAGTTTGACTACAATTTATTTAATTTATTATATAAACTTTGTATAATTTTCAAATATTATTTAAATTTTTGAATAGTTTTCATAAACTTAAATGTACGCGGACAGAATTATGAAGTTCTTTTCAAATTCGTATTCGCGAATATCAAAAGTTGAAATTCGGCAGATGTACATATGTATATAGTTTACATACTCGTACATAATATATGTGGGAAACACGTATGATCAATTAAATAAATAAATGAGAAAACACTTATTTTTGTACAAAATTAGTAAGTTTTTCTGTTACGTAACATTTTAAAAGACCCCCTCCCCCCACCATAACAAATCGTAACAAAACTCAAACCCCCCTCCCCCTACAGCATTACGTAATATATGGACAGCCCCTTACTTTTTTTTATAGCCAGTCACCCAATGATGCCATTCGTACAAAACACAATGACAATTTGATGAAAAAGGCGCTAATTTTCGCATTTTTCCTAAAATTTGCACCTTTTTTGTATAAAATTTTTCACCAAAAATAAAAATATTTTATTTGACATTTAACCATTTAAAATAACAGAGATAAACGTATTCAAAACAATATCATTCATGATATTGCCATTTGGGAAAAATTAAGTGGCAGTATTTTCCCGTGTCCAATCTGCCTAACCTGTAGTGAAATTCACTAACTTTTAACGAATAGACAAATGTTATTTTTCTCTACAATTATTATTGCTTGCATTAACGATTATGTTATTTACTAACTTTGTTAACAACTTCGTTGAAATTTGATATCATGTGGCAGCTCTGTTAAAATTAACGAAAAGCACAAGGAGGAATAGAAAATAAATAAATGAATTTGTACTTGTACACAAACATATTTTCATAAATTTCTTTAATTTTGAGAAATAAAGGTTGAATTGAATATTTAAATAATAGCAATATTGTTATTTATAGCTTAAAGTTTTTAGATGTATGTATAATGCTGTAAAATAATTGCTTGAGTTCTGCTAAAATAGCATGTGCTTGAACTGAGCAGCTGACTGTTGTCGATTCAATAACACCATAAAAATTATCGTCATTTAGTTAACAACAACACTTGTGGTTTAAAAGTGTTACTGCATAGAAAAGTCGGTAATTTTGATGTTATTGTTTCTAAACGATACGATTATCGCTAAAATAAGTTAGTGAATCGAACTACTGTGCTCATATGGAGATTGTAATGCCAAGTCTATTTTATTTTGTAGTATAAGTAATGTTGCCATTATCTCTAGTTTGTTAACTTCTTGGACGGGTTGACTTTGAACAAAAAGGGACACAAAATAATGCAAATGATACTAAAAGGGGATTTAAAAGTAAATGGCATCAAAAGTGGCAGAGAAGTTGAAAAAGGGGCAAAATGCGACCAGGGCTGCCAGATAAAATTATCAATATATCGTCGAAATCCCGATAAGCTATAAAATAATCGTCATTTTGTACTCGAAAAATCGTCAGAAAAATCGGACAAATCAAAATGAGTTTTTTTCGACGTGTATACATACGTTTTATTTTAACCCCTTATAACTTTGTTCCCATCAGTGGTAAAACTATGGAAAATATTGCCAAGTTATGTCCAAGTTTTAGTCTCAGTACTTTTGATGGCCAAAATTTTTGATATTAACTTGGCTTTTTTCACATTTATGTTTTTTGAGAATACCAATTTACACAGATACCAATATCAATAGGATATCAAAGTTTCCGGTCAAATCGTGCTACCGTATTAATTTAATATTTCCTCACTGTTTCCTGTTTGTTTGAAAATTTTATTAAAAAATTATTTCAAAATTGTTTCTATAAAATAAAGTATTTATAAATTAAACAATTAATGCCTTAATTCTGTTCGACGATTGTATCGTCTTGTCTATGGACGAAAACAGCCACAGATTCTTTAAAATAATTATTATTTATTGTCTATGCTAGAAGGTTCATGTATGTGTTTATGATTTTGTTCCAAACATTATATCCAACACATATTTTTCATAGATTTTTCAAACTAATGTATAATACTTTAATTTAATTTTTATGTTTTAAGAACATGGTAATAATATTTTTATTTTTCATTATCAAAGACAACAACTATTTTTGAAGAAAATAATTTAGAGAATTCAAAAACAAGAACTCAAAAGTATTTTCAAACAAAAAAAACGTCCAAAATCTTCTTACTGAATTAGGGCATAAGTAAAAAATAAGAGTGCAGCATTTTTTAAATTCCCTTCATTTCCTGGTGTTCATCAACAGCGGCTATATTTAGTTTATAAAATCTGTGAAATAGATTTGCCAAAAGATCTGACCGGTTATTAAAACAAATTTCTTTGGAAAAGGATATTACAATCAACAAGAAACATATGTATGTAGATTAAACAAAATGCAATATCAATTAATATTGGCAACTAATCAAAAACATTAATAAATTTGGTTTCTAACGCAAAATTTAGATGAAAATATAGTTAAAAGATTTGTATTAAGCAGAAAACTTAAAAATATGTGATATATTATTACATAACCACTTTTAAAACTTCAGAGATATCTAGTTATGTATACCACTTTATTTATTCGCAAATTTTTGTTAAGATAATTACATATTTTTGTAAAAAAATTCTATGGGAAGATTTACATTTTTTACTATATGGGAATATTTTTTCTTATTTCTCTAAAAAAACAAACTTCAAAAATCCTTATTTTTCAAAACAAAGAGAGAATGGTATAACCATGACACAATAATATATAGGTATTGAATTTGAAATACAAGAGGAAACAATATAATAGAAATAAGCTAATATAAAGGAAAGAAATAAAAAAATTCATTTGTTCATTTACTAAAAATTGTTACGAATTTGTAACAATTGTTACTGGAAAGTGTTCACTAAAGCCTGGTACTCTGTTCAAAATTTCACGCGAAATGTTGACATAATCCATACAAAAAAAGTTCACGTGAAATTTACGTGAAATAATGTTGCAAAGATTGTACTCTGTTCAACTCGTGAAAAATGTATGAAATGTATCTGGCAACATTTTCTTGCTATCTGTGAAATAATGAGACTGGCATTTATTTCGTGCGAAATATTGACGGCTGATGTTTTTGTTAACAAAAGTCGATCAGTGTTGCCTACTTCAAACCAATAAATACGATAATTTCTTCCGAAAAAGTATAATGGGCAGCATATCTTACGTGTCAAATTTTTCACGCGAAATAATCAATGTTGCTGAAAATTTTTCACAACTTCGGACAGAGTACTTGGCTTAACTCAAAAAGTTTACAAGGAGAGAGCGTCAAAAGAGACTAAAAATTCCTACAAATTATTACTAGTAAAGTTTTTACTTGTAAGAATTATCCAACCACCTGTTGTGTGTTTTGTGGCCAAGTTAATTATTTCTAAAATACCTGGAAAAGGAAAACTCAAAGATGTGAATTTCTTTGTTAAAAAACATGTATACGTATGTATGTAAAAAATGCAATTTTTTCTTAATTTATTCTTTTTCTTTCATAAATTGAATTTTAATGGCAAATAATTTTGTTTGTGTCTCATACATGATCAGAGATGGAAAGTGGCATTTTTGTATTTGAAAATAAATAAAATGATGAAAAATGCGCAAAAATAGTAAAACTACACGAAACTGTGTAATGATTTTCGAATTAAGTGCCAATTAAAAACAAAAATACAATTTAAAATATTATCAAAGAAAATACACCAGAAAAAGTACAATTGCATCATATTTCCATCCATGGTTCTGTTATTCTTTAAATTTCTGCCTTACTCTCTCGTTGTTAGTTTCTGCGAGGAAAGTAAATGAACAGACCTTATGTTTTCAAAATTTTCTTTCAATTTTACGGCCCTTTTCACAATGTACAATTAAAAGCTAACAGGGACTTTAACGGCAAGTTTTGTATGAAGAACTGTCAGTTAAAGTTCACGTTAACTCTTAATCATACATTGTGAAAAGAGACGTTATTAAATTAAAACCTCAATTTCAAAAATATGACCTAGCGCTTTTCTATATTAAAGCAACGCTATCTACTGAGTGAAAAATTTACAAATTGAATAAATTCAAACTCATAATTATATCCAAGATATACAAAAAACAGTTTTTTACCCGAAAAAAAAAAATAAAAAAAATTATATCAATCGGCGGCTAATTTTCAGCCGCTAAATAGCCGAAAATAAATCGGCGGCGGCGGCTGGTCAAAAGTATTCGGCGGCTCGGCTAAGCCGGCTCTCAGCCCATCGGCACCGAGCTCTGCTTCTGGTACTGTGGTGGTTGGTGCTGCTGGTACTGTGTTGGTTGCTGGTACTGTGGTGGTAGTACCGTTGATCGTGCGGCTCATAGCATGCATCATTAGGTCCGTTTGTTTACTTTTCCAGTAAAATCCAGTATTTGAGTAAATTTTGGGTACTTTGAACATTTTACTCTCAAGAATGTCTCTTGCACAAAAAAATACGCGAACGGAAATATTGCAAAAATTTGCATATTAATCCAAACAGCTGATAATATTGTTGCATGTTTTTGTTGTTTTTACTACCTATCAAATACATATTTTTGGTAATTGATGCGTGCATTTTTATAATTATAAATTTTAAACGATATATACATACATACGTCTAAAATAGAAGTTCTGTGAAAGCATTAGCTTGTGTTTGGTTTTTAGTTTTTTTCTGGGTAAATGGCATAGGAAAATTTATCAATATTTGATTTCTAATAGTCGGTACCCTGAATAGTATGCAGTATAAGCATTCACATATATTTACATAAGCTTTACATCTCTAAAAAAATTAAGTAAATAACATACATAATTTAATTAAATTTAAAAACTGATATATTTAACGATTATTATTCTTTAATTTGTTTCATCTTGGACATACAAATTTTCAGATTTTTTTTGTCAAAATTTTACTTCAGCTTTTCTTCTTTTAAATTCTTTTATTAAAAAAATTATACTTTGAACTTGCTTACTTTTGTTTATTTTATTGAATCACATGTTTTTCTCATCTACTGGATTTTGCTGGCAAAAATTTGTCCAGTTACAATTTGCAGACTCTCAGCCAACAACTGTCAATTTATTCTCTCAATTGGCACTCTCTTTTGCAATTTTATGTGGTAAGTAGAATCCAGTACAAATTTACACAAATTGTGGAGTAAACAAGCGGACATATTATAATCATAATTGCTGTATGACACCAGTCCAAACCGGAATTGTAACTATGCCGCCGCAAGATGCTCATCCACTTTTTTAGATTCAGAGATAAAACCACACTCTTATTGCAATGGGGACACATGTATTGATCCTGCAATATAAATAATATAATGTACATTTTAAATGAGACATTTTTAAATTTAGTTGAACTGTAGTGGATTTTAAACAGAAATAATTTCTTATTCGGGCTTAAGTTCAGTAATTTCATTTCTTATTCAATAAAATATTTTTATTAATTAATGTGGGTTTCTAAAGAAGAGAAGAAAAATTAAATTAGACTTTTAAGCTGGGGGAAATACCGATATTTTTCTGTGCAGCAACGCACTTCATCAGCACCCTATTCTATCTAGTTGGGTAGAGATTGTTATTAACATCAGCTATTTAACTTAAATTCTAATGAAACGGAATGTGAGAAATGATTGTTGTGTACAATTATTGATTTAGCTTTGGTAAATACATATGTTAGTATCTCTATGCATTTCCCCTGTTTTTCCATTTTTTCATTTTTATATTTAGGTTAGCACGAAGTTATATTGCTCTACCTACGTATGTTTAACTATTCTTGCTTATCTTTTACGACCATCACATGTACATTTTATTATATATTTATGTTTAGTTTCCACAATACAAGCAAGCGACTTGTCTAGAAAATTTGTATGGGAATTTTAGTGCTGTTCATATATTTTTTCTAGACAAGTCGCTTGCTTGTATTGTGGAAACTACACATTATTCTAAAATTATTTAATATAATTTTTACTTACCATTATCAAAAAGAGACGGCCAAAAACCAAAAGATAGAACCTTATATCTGTGCGTCTGTGCACATAACCAAAATAATAATGAAGAGACGCCATTTAAGTGCTACCAAGCTCAAGCCTAATCAAACTTATGTTGTTCGTTGCATTTTCTAAAATTACTAGTATTTTTGTTCCAAAATACATATTTGGCACATGTAACCGAATCGAAGACATTTTCTGGGGCAGCTCGTCTGTAAGCATGTTAATATAAGTAGTAGGGAATTGGGGCTCCCACCGCAATTAAAATTGTTAAATTGTTGCTGAAATTGTTAAATTTGGGTAATTAAAATTTGAAAACTTTAAAATTCTTGAAATTTGATACCTACGAGGGTGGTTCAATAAGTTCTTTAAATATTTTTCGAGGGTGGTTCAATAAGTCACTCTTATTTTTGTAACATAAGAAGTTTTTGTTTACATTAAGTCTATGTCTGTCTGTCTGCCTGACCGTGGAAATTTGTGTGTGGAATATTTTGTGGGGGTGGATTTAGGGATTTCATAAGATTAAGATTTCATATATATATATATATATATATATGCCGATGGGAAAATCATGAAAATGATTTTTCCTAATACCAATGGGGGAATTGTGAATATGATTTTTCCTAATGCCGACGGCAATACATACTTATTTTTCTTAATGCCTACGGCAATACATAATTATTTTCAAATGCCGACGGCAATACATGATTATTATTTTTTTCAAATGCCGACGGCAAAACATGATTATTATTTTCTAATGCTCCCAGCGTTGCCAGACTGTAGAAATTTGTTATCATAATACTATATCAGTAATATCAGGGAAAATAGATTTGATGACTACTAGGCGGTTCTCATATAAATCGTGGGAATGTGCTTGTGTGATTTCCTCACGCTAATAAATTGTTTATAAATAAAATAATTAAATAAATTAATAAAATAATTAAATAAATTATTTTATTTATTTATAAAACGTATGTGAACACCCTAATGCTTGTGTGTGGGGTGTCCAGCTTGCTTGTCGCTGGTAAACTGTATATTCTGTTTATTTGTTTAAGAAATATATTTGTATGTATGTATGTATGTATGTATGTATGTGTGTATGATGTTTGTATGTATGTATGTATGTGCGATCGAAGAAACTTGTGCGTGGAATATTTTGTGGCTGTGTAGAATACATTTATATTTTGCAACGTAATCATTTTCTTTGTTTGCGATTATTTTAAAGCAGCAAAGTTTCAACTAACTACAGTCATAAGCAGAGAAACAAAAAGTAAAAATTTGCAAGTTAGCAAAAAAGCTAACTTCTCCTCCTCCTTCCCACTTCATTCTCTTTCCTTTATGTAGTTTGTATTTGAAATAAGAAAACACTTGTAGATTTTTTATTTTTCTATACATTTATTATTTAAAATTTTATAATAATACATACATTAATATTTTAAAGAGTGAAAAAGTTCATTTAAAGCAAGATATTTCTTTTGTTAGTAAAATAGCATTTTTTAATGCGCAAACACCAAGTTTATGATAATTACAATAAAAATATTCTGGATACTTAAGGCCCAACTATAATATGAATAAGCTGGCTTAAGCTAATGTCAGTATTGAACGATAAGTCTGTCAAATGCTTAAACAATTCAGATGTGACTTTTAGGTGGCCATAATGTACTTACATGCACTTAAGTATTCTTTAGCCACAGCTACACATCTAGGTATTGTCAACAATTTTGTAGTAATTTTGTTTCTTCTCATAACTCCTAAATCAATGCAATTCAATCAAACTAACTTGAAAGAATGTTCTAATCTATTAGAAATTCACATATAAATATATCCATCACCTTATTACTTGTTTTATTTGTTTTGCCTACCAAAAAGTACAACAGTGAATATACATAAGTAAATACATGTGTATGTGTGTATATGTGTATTGTAAAACAAACAATGAAAATAAAAGTTTTGCTGTATTTTCCGAGTTTAAAATAAGAAACAATAAAAAAATATTTAAAATCAATGAATATTTTCTGCTGCTGCTTGTTTGAGTTTAAAAAATGCACAAACAGTTGTTTCCTTACGGAATGTGCGTTCAGTTTGGCACTTTACTTAAGCAAATGACATTTGACGAAACTTGACGAATAGTTTGTTAAGTAGATTATAGTTTGCCACATACGTTTTATATGTAACCGCACAGTTGCTTAAGCTAGCTTATTCATATTATAGTTGGGCCTTTAATCTCCATTTGTTTAAAGTTGATACAGCCTATATCCTCAACGTTAAAAATTTTTCGGCATAAAATTTTTTCCAACCATCGTCTTTTCTCTTCGCCTTTTACATAAATTTTAGAACATCTTGCGTTGGCTTTTAAAAAATTGCAAACGCTTTCAAAAGAAACTGATCCAGCAGTCCAGCTGAGGTGATGATAGTTTTTCGTTAGCCACTTTGCTTCTCTTTGCTTTTTTATTGATAAGCATTTAAAATCAAAAGGTGGTTTTATAATGAAATTGTTATATTCATAATTGTTGAAAACAATCGCTACTTCTTTTGCGATGAAATCATTTGAATTACTTTTGAAACCTTGTACGTCTATAAAAATTGTGTTATTTTCCATATTACTCAATTTATAAGACTTTTCGAACTTGTCCTTTGATGGGTATATATTCTATTATGCGATCATGAATAAGAATGCAGTAAGCTGATGTCTTTGCTGCAATATTAGTTGCTGTTTCAAATGCTATTTTTATATCAATCGGTCCATTATTGAGTGATTCATTCTGGTGACTGACATCTGCTACAATAATAGGAGCTTTTGTCTTAAACTCTGATGCAGATAGAAGCGGTTGAGATTCTTTCATATAGTAGCTTTGTTGGAATCTTAGATACATATCATATAGAATTGCATATCGTTCATTTTTGAACTTTATGTTAAGATCATCATATGGATATGAGACTGAATTTAAATGTACTTTTAAATTAGTCAAATCACAATGAACAAACTTATTTTCTTGTTGAAAAGCAATCAGTACAAAACGGGGGCGTTCTCTATTTGCAGCCAGTTTAACATTCCAGATATGGCTAGTACCTGTGTTTAATTGTGGATTAACATGACAATCCCAACTGCAAAATGCCATAGGTATAGAAGCACCATTGTTAATAATTCTTATCATATTCAATTTGCTAAGGTCGGATAATTGTACATGTGGGATTCTCCATGAGATGAGTGAAATTGTAAGTTTAGCTTTTTCAGTAGAAACACTCGAGCGTACAAGATCTTCATCATTCTTATTGCGCAAGAGTATCAATTCATGTTGTCCATTTAGTATAACTTTGTTGTAGTCTTCGGCGAATCCTAGAAGCATTTTTAGAGGTACATAAAAATTGAAAAATCCATTTTCAAGAGTGACATCGTCAATTTTGTTCCATCCAGCATTTTGCATCACATTGCTTTCTGTTGGTGACAGAGAAACCAAATTTTTTATAGTGCTTGTGGCTCCTAAATATCTTGTATGATCAATTTCAATTCCATTGAGCTCATAGCGAATTTCATCAAATAGATATGCCACAAAGTTGTTTTTTAATAAAAAGTTCTCCGAAGAAGAAGAAGATTTGGCCTTATTATCATCGGCAACAAACCCCTCTACATAAATGTAGCTCTCACTGGGTAGCACATACAAATCTTGATTTTGTATTGAAATTCTAATTTCATCATTATTGTTGTAAGCTTGTAAGTATGGTACATATGTATGATAGTCCTTTTTGATTATATTCTCATCAGACAAGGGTTTATCTAAGACATCTATTATTGAACTCATTTTGTCTTCAATTTAAAATTCAAGGACTTTAGAAAAATTTTATTTGATGTTGTTAGAGCTTTTTGTTGAGCTGGTCGCTTTAATGTTGTTGTTGTTGTTCTTGCTGCTATATTTTTCAATGTATTTGTGTTGTATATTAGCATTATTTAGTTGGCCTTAAATGTATTCGTATTGTAATTTCCTCTCCTCGGAAATTAATTAAATCACCGTGTTGATCCAGTACGCGCAGCGCTAGTGAACTTATCTCTCTGGTGTTTACAGGTAAATAGATAAGATTTCTTGGAACCTCATCTATTTTATAGCCTGGAGGCACATTAATCGGAAATTCATGATACTACTTTCAATTTCAATTCGCAAGAGATTCACTTTAAAAATATTAACTGGAAGATCTGAATAATAATATTTGTTTGGTGTTAGGATTTTGCTATTGAATCCTAAAAGTTTTCCAATTGTAATTGTAAAATTACTTATCACTACTTATGTATTATTAATAACTATCACTAAGCTTATGTCCGACATTGGTCGGGCCTAATAATTTTTTTATAGACTTAAGATTTGAATACTTATTGTTAGTTCATATTTGAAGATACAATAAATATAAAAAACATGCATTAAAAAAAAAAAAAAAAATATTTTTTAAATTAGGATGTGAAAATTAGGGACATACCTTGGGAAGTGGATGGTAAGTTTTACCCTTCTTAATTTTCTTAAACATTTTTAATAGAAATTAGTTTTATTTAGATATTTTTCTTTAAATTAAAAAGGCAACATTTTCAATTCAGAAAGAAATAAACTATCGATAAAAAAAGTTTAATAAAGTGCAACAGAACAGGCAATTGATTATACGGCATTTAAAAAACACTTCTGAATTAAAAGCAAAAACATGAATTTAAAATTATTTAAAAGCTTAAATGTAATTTTTTCGAAGCCAAAATATAGAGTTAATTAAAATTAAAGACATAAGAAAACGAAAATATACATAATTGTAGGAACTGCGGGTCAACCTTTTACTCGAATTTTAATTCATTTCAATCTATATTTGCACATTACACGTACTTAAGCCTACAGTACACGGCATTACAAAGCCACATGTATATGTAGCGATGACGTCACGAGAATTTTCAGCATGTTCGTTGCATTTTCTAAAATTACTAGTATTTTTGTTCCAAAATACATATTTGGCACATGTAGCCGAATCGAGGACATTTTCTGGGGCAGCTCGTCTGTAAGCATGTTAATATATACATGTATATATGTTGCTAGTACACGGCATGTAGCAAATGAGTATCGTGATGACGTCAAAATTACGTCAGAACCACATGCGCATGTGGTTTTTTACATGCCGTGTATTGTAGGCTTTACATACATATGTATGTATATTTTTAGCTTTTTATTGTATATACAAATTGAGTGCAAAATTTACCTTTACTTTAGGCTGGCGTCACTATGATATTAAAACACCCAGCTAAGAAAATTATATATAGTCCATATATTTTTAATATATGAATGTATATAACTATATATGAATATGTATGAATTCATGTATGGAAATGTATGGGATTATACATGGCAAAACTATTATATATGAACTAATATATGGACTCATATATGAATCGTATTATAATAAACGAGCTCATATATGGAAATTTAATTATGAAGCTCTTCATATGTATGTGGATCCATATATAGAAATAAGATTTAATATATGGAGCGATATAAAAATGTATGCATACATGATATCTCACATAAGATCGTTTTTGCAATCAAAAAAGCTTGGACTTTATCACTGGTGAATTGGAAATCCATTAGAAAATATATACGGTATGCAAAGTTCATATGCGTACCCTCAACATTTAAAAAAGGAAATCTTTTGTTACAAAAAAACCATTCTTGTATGATTTTATTAAATCAAATTTAATTAAATTAAGTTTAAAATTATGAAAACTATTGTTGCGACGGATTATTTTTTCTTTTATAATTAATTGCATTAGTTTTTAATCTGATTTCTTAAATTAAATTTTATGTACGAATATGAGTTTTATGTTTTTTAAATAATTGATTCACATTTTGACTTAAAATGATGAATGCAATGACTTTTAGTTCGTTTTTCATTATTTGTCCAAAGAAATGTTTCATTAAATACAACCTCTCTGTTCAAAATCTAAAAAAAGTAATTTTAGTAATTTAATTTATTGCACAGCAGTGCGCTTTTTGAATCAAGAGTGTGAATATGAACTTTGCATACTGTAGAGGGAATATTTACACACACATGTATGAAAATGTATGAATATATATAATTATATATGCCCATATACCCTCATTTTTCGGATCCAAACCATATATGGGATATCATATATGCTCCATACTTATTTCTTTAGCTGGGCATTTATTTTATTGCTCAACTACCCAGCTAAAAAAATTGTATATGGTCCATATATTTTTAATATATGAATGTATATAACTATATATATATAAATATGTATGAATTCATGTATGGAAATGTATGGGATTATACATGGCAAAACTATTATATATGAACTAATATATGAACTAATATATGAAATGTCCGAGCTAAAAAAATTATATATGGTCCATATATTTTTAATATATGAATGTATATAACTATATATGAATATGTATGTATGAATTAATGTATGGAAATGTATGGGATTATACATGGCAAAAGTATTATATATGAATTGATATATGGACTAACATATGAAATGTATTATAATATATGAACTCGTATATGGAAAATTAATTATGAAGCTCTTCATATGTGGATCCATATATAGAAATAAGATGCAATATATGAAGCCATATAAAAATGTATGCATGCATGATATCTCACATAACATTTTTGCAATAAAAAATCTTGAATTTTATTAACTCGATATTTTTCTCTTTTTATCACTAGCGAATTGGAAATCTATTAAAAAATATATAGAGTATATAAAGTTTTACCGCGTACAGCCCCATCGTTTAAAAAAGAAAAATGTTTTTACCAAAAAAAAATAAATTCTTGTCTATTTTATACGTTGTGGCCTTATTTAATAAATCTAATAACCAAAAGGATAATTCTGTCGTTGACTTGATAGAAAATAACGGAATACTCTAGATACCTTTAAGAAAAAAAGTTCATATTACTGCAAAAAATTATATTGAAAACTAGTGTTAGTATAAAAACGGATTATTTATTGTTTTCTAATTGATTAGTTCTTAATCTGATTTCTTAAATTAAACTTTGTACGAATATGAGTTTTGTATTTTAATCTACTTTTTTTCTTAAAATGACGAATGAAGTGTCATTATAAAAGTGTCATTAGAAACAAATGGAGTTCGAATAATAATTAAAATTAACTAAAAATTAATAGCCATGGGCCTGTGGCAAAAATTAAATAAAAATATACTTAAGAGTAACAAACCAAAAAAGTTTGTCTTAAGTAGAACAAAAAATAAGCAAATTAAGTAACATGTGTATAATTAGTAAAAAGAAAAAAACGACAATGGTAGGACTGTTGTAAATATAGTGATGGTAAAATTGAGCTTACATTACAAAAAAGCTTTCAGCAAATTGAAATACGATGAATCAAACCAATTCACATATTCCATTTGCAATAAAATGCTAAGTAATGGGTGGTTTTTATTGAGGTATAGAACTTTAAGTTGGCATCACTATTTTAACTGGCGGCCATTTTGTCAGCTGTCAAGTGATTAATATTTAGTTTGGTTTGCCATTTCATCATGAACAGGTTGACAAAAGAACAACGCTTGCAAATCGTGCAAATTTATTTCGAAAATAATGGTTCAGTTCGCGAAGTTTACCGCAAGCTCCGTCCATTTTATGGTCGATATAATCGTCCATCAGAGCAATTAATTCGGTTAACCATGGATCGTTTTCGCACTACGTTTACTCTATGTGATAATACGCATCCGCAGAGACGTCGAACAGTGCGCACCGAAGAAACAATTGCTGCTGTAGAGCAAAGTGTTGAAGAGGACCCGAATGAATCGATTCGCCACCGTGCACAGCAATTGGAGCCGACTAACCGACTATTTTGTTCCCGAATTGGATGGCATGAATGTGGATGAGTTGTGGTTCCAACAAGACGGCGCTACATGCCACACAGCGCACGTCACAATCGATTTATTGAAGGAAACATTCGATGAGCGCATAATTTCGCGGAATGGACCTGTCAATTGGCCACCAAGATCGTGTGATTTGACACCATTGGATTATTTTCTTTGGGGATATGTGAAGTCGCTCGTCTACGCCAACAAACCAGAAACGTTAGGGGACTTGGAAGCCAACATTCGTGGCGTTATTGCCAACATACGGCCCCATATGCTCGAAAAAGTGGTTGAAAATTGGACCTGTAGAATTGGCTTTATTCGAGCCAGCCGCGGCGGCCACATGCCCGAAATCATATTTAAACATTAATGGCATAAAATTATCCTTCCAACAAAGCCAAATTGATGGACATTAAAACGATTTTCTTGTGTTTTATTTCAATTCAAAGTTCTATACCTCTTAAAAAACACCCTATATATTTATGTTGTTTTACTAATCGCATTTTATAACTAAATGCATTTCATAAATACTATCTATTATTATTGAAAGAATAAAATAGTATGGTTATATGATATTAGAAAACATGATTTCTGATATCATATAATTATACTATTTTATTTTTCTATAATAAGAGATAATGACTCAAAACAAAGGATATTTTTATGCTGTTTTGATTATGAGTATGCATCAATATTTATGAAATGCATTTAGTTATAAAATGCGGTTAGTAAAACAAAGTATATTTTAAGAATTTAAAACCACCATTTTTATGGTAATACTGGTTTTAAATACTTAAAGCATACTTTGTTTTGACTATGAGCATGAGCTGATATTTATGAAATGAATTTTATAAATATTGACTCATACCCTTAGTCAAAACAACATAAATAACGAAATTTTGATGATTCATCGAATGATAGTTCAAAAATAAATCATAGTTTCCTTATACGTAATTCTATTCGTGGAACAATAGTTGACCTGTCAAATTGCAAAAAAAAAAACGCTATGATTGGCTTGCTAGAAAGTCCTAATGGACTTAAATTTGAGAACATTCATTTATACTCAAAATCCAAATACCCAAATATAAATACCTGAAGAAATTAATTACATCAATTAAACCAATAAGATATTACAAAATTTACAGATAGTGAATCTGTTATTTCAGTCCAAAGTAATTCCAATATGATATTTAACGATGATGCGTATGGGAAGCATATTTTTGTATGGGGAGAGATAAGAATGTTGATTCATTCACTTATATAAAACTTACATCAGAATCACCAAACATTTAATACGAGATCATCATAATGTAATTTTAATGTTTAAGTAAGGTGAGAAAAATATAAAGCATGTTGAAAGGATAAATATGGATTTTTGATTATAAGCAAAGATAGTGAATTAAACGATGATCGTTATATAAAATAATTTTAATACATAAAAGTTTACTTTTTCGTATTTCATCTGACCTTAAACTCCATTTATATAAATGTTATAAATGGCTAGCTACTTGTATACTAATAACTAAATCTGAATCAGATATCTTGATATGAAAATCTGAACAGCTCCTGATAGCCTGATCTGTTACCTGATAAGCTGATCTGAAAATCAGATCAGCTCCTGATAAGCTGATCTGAAAACCAGACCAGCTCCTTATAAGCTGATCTTAAAACCAGACCAGCTCCTGATAAGCTGATCTGAAAATCAGACCAGCTCCTGATAAGCTGATCTGAAAACCAGACCAGCTCCTGATAAGCTGATCTGAAAATCAGACCAGGTCCTGATAAGCTGATCTGAAAATCAGATCAGGTCCTGATAAGCTGATCTGATAACCAGACCAGCTCCTGATAAGCTGATCTTATAACCAGACCAGCTCCTTATAAGCTGATCTGAAAATCAGATCAGGTCCTGGTAAGCTGATCTGATAACCAGACCAGCTCCTGATAAGCTAATCTGAAAATCAGATCAGGTCCTGATAAGCTGATCTGAAAATCAGATCAGGTCCTGATAAGCTGATCTGAAAATCAGATCGGGTCCTGATAAGCTGACCTGATAACCAGACCAGCTCTTGATAAGCTGATCTAGGAGCCGATACCTGAATTTGCTGTTAGCAAACATGGATGAGAAAGTTTTAAAGCATTTGGTGTTGACAACAAATGTGATTAAGAAAAAGCTTCGTTGTATAAAAACTAGTGAAATAGATACAAGTGAACAACTAAGAGATGCATTTAAACCTATAACAGAATAATTCATAAATAGTTCTAAAAATATTAAAAGAATTCCTATGAAAGAAAAAAGTAAAATCAAGACAGACGTTCAAAATAGACACATTTAAAGCATGAGAAACCATCAGTCAAGGTAGAGACAAGTACCCCAAAGAAACTAGCAGAAGAAACAATATTTGATAATACCATCTTATTTAATGATGCTAATACTGAAAATGATGATGACGATGATTTTTACTCATAGACTTCCAATTCTGAAGACATTTATACTGACTTATCAGTATTGGAAGGCAGAAATGAATTTGATACAAACTATTGTTGATAGTTACCTCAAACTGAATGAAGATAAAATACAAGACAAATTAATAATATAACTTAAAGCATTAATATTTATTTAAGAATATATTTAAATGCCAATTGAGGAACTACAACGTGAAATAAATTTAGAGAAAGAAGACAGTTATAAAATTGCAAAAGCAATTCTAAAAATTAAATAATTAAAAACAAATTGACGAGTTTACGATTAAATATACAGATTAGAAAATTAACTACATGTTAGAATATTAGTATAAATAGCTGAAAGTCCCACATGTAGATCACTACACTCTCAAAAAAAAAATCTCTAAAACAACTCAATGTCTTTAAAAAGAAATTTAGTAAACGAACTCCATATTAAAACTCGAAAATTGTTTGTGCTTGTAATGATACGAATATATGAAGTTTTATGGAGCTAAGTTAGGTGAAATGGAGAACTATTCTACAGAAAATAGAAATTGTTGATTTTTGAAGACTGTAATTGACACATTCTCAAAGTTTAGTACAGCTGAAAATAAAAGCTGCACTCTAAAAACCAAGGGAATGGAAAATATTTTTCAAGTGGTACGGGTACCAAAAAACTTACAAGCAGATGATTCTAAAGAATTTTTTAATAAATACTTTGGAAAACTCATACATAAATAGAAGATTAAACATTACTTAATATGAAAGCATCAATACTAGAATGATTTAATAGATAATTGAAAGTAATGATGTGAAAAGAATTAGCTTTAATGGTTCATATAAGTGGATTGGTATATATAAAGATTTAATTAGTGTATAAAATAGAAAAATTCATCTCACCATTAACATGTTTACGATTAAACATTCCACAAATGAGAAAAAGCTGCTTAATATAGTATAAAGTAATTTGAAGAATGAATGTTGAATTTAATAAAAATAAAATTAAAACGAAAAATCTAGTTTTTTATAGGATTGATTAGGAATGATGGGTCTTAAGAAAGATAATTAGCTAAATGTAGTGGAATTCTCTAAACTTGATGGTCTGAATGAAATATTGCGAAAACTTCAGTGTTTAAAATGAACTATAGCATAGTGCAATATTCAGCAGCACATCATATTATCACTTTTTATAAAGTTGTATGTACATTTTCCCATCGAAAGCGCTAGAACGCAAAATTTTACAATATGAAAATGGGATTATTATTATAGAAGATCTTCACTCTATTTATTTCTTTAGCTATCAGATCTTTAGAAAATATAGATAAACTACGGAAATTGGACTTTGATATCCCATCTTTATGATTGTACATGTGTATGAATAAGTAGTAGTAGAATGTATGAGCCCCAGCAATTAAAATTGTCAAATTTGGGTAATTAAAATCGAAATTTTGTAATTTATGGGCTAAAATTTACATATTAAGGTAATTACTGTCAATGGTGTGAAGTGACGAGGGTTATGGACGGTTTGTACGTAGAAAAGGGTAGTTTGATGTCGGCCCGTCGATGTGTGTTTGTTTTAATTTTATGGTTTGATATCCGTTCGCCGATGCGCATAGTTAGTTATGTAGGCACGTGGGGCTTGTGTGTACGTAGTATGTTTTTTCGTTTGTTAAGCGGTTGCAGCAGGTTTATGATTTTATATTGTGTGTGCGTGTGTGCATAGTTTAGTTTTTTGTAATATTCTTTTGCTTGTACGTAGTATGTTTTTTCGTTTGTTAAGCGGTTGCGGAAGGGTACTTGAGGAAGAAATTGTGTGGGAATCTATGAATGTTTTTTTTTGTTGGTTTTATTTAGTTTGATTTTTATTTATTTTTTTCCTATGTTTAAAGAGTTCGAAGACATGAATAAAATATATGGTTTGTGAGATAAGCATGGTTTGATATCCGTTCGTCGATGTACATAGTTAATTATGTAGGTACGAAGGATTTTATGTAGGTTTTTGTTTTAATTTTAATTTTGAATGGAATTTTTTTTTGTTTGTTAAGCGATTGAAGCAGTGTAAGTGCGTGTGTGCATAGTGAAAAAATGTTGCTTTTGTCTCTTTGCAATATTCTTTTTTTAGCTGGTGGTCATGGAAGATTATTTTAGAAAGAAATTATGTATGCTTGTAGGAAATCTATGAATGTTTTTTGTTGTTGGTTTTATTTAGTTTGATTTTTCAATTTCCTATATTTAAAGAGTTTGAAGAGGTAAACGAAATATGTAATTTATGAACTTATTTGAAGGTTGGAAAAATTGAAGTGTAAGATATTTATGATTGTCAAAGGGAATTAGAGATGCGTGATCATGGGAGCCAACGTTATGCTCATACGTGTGTATTTGTGTATGTTTTAACAATAACTTGAGCGTTGGCAGATGGGTAAGTAGTCGTATATGTATATGTGCAATGCCGAGTACAAATCTGGCATTTTCTTGTGTTCTAATCATTTTTAACTTGAGCGTTGGCAAATGGGTAAGTAGTCGTATATGTATATGTGCAATGCCGAGTACAAATCTGGCATTTTCTTGTGTTCTAATCATTTTTTAAAATGTGTGCAACGCCTTTCACATTATGTTTTTTTATTTTTTTTTATATGGAATACAAAACGGAAATGATAAACGTTACCACTAGGGCACACTGTTGCGATGTCACAAAATATCATAATGTGCACTCGGCATTACTTTTTTTTGTTTGTAATATTCGTTTTTTTAGCTGGGGACATGGAAGGGTATTTTAGAAAGTAATTATGTATGCTGGTGAGATATCAATGTTTTGTTTTTGTTGTTGTTGTTGTTTGATTTTATTTTTTTTTATGTGTAAAGAGTTTGAAGAAATGAATAAAATATACAATTTATGCGTGTTGTATTTATTCATTCTTTTCACTTCTTTTGTAAAGAAATTGATGTTTGTGATATTGAGGATTGTCAAAGATTGGTTGTTATTTTCACTGCTTGCTGACATTTCTCTCTGTGTTTTTGTACATACCATATACATATAAATAAATGATTGAACAAAATTTTTTTATAATTTTAATCTACGTATTTATTTAAAAAAATATCGTAAATATATGTTGTGACAATGTAAGAATAGAAAAATAAAATAAATTTTTTTGTTATTTTCTTGATATAGTAAATATGCATTTCTTATGGCACAAACTCCATAATTGTGATAGCTGCAGTAAAAATATTCCGGATATTTTAGTTGTATTTGCTTAAAGTTGATGCAGCCAATATCCTCGATGTTGAAAACTCTAATTTGAAGTAGTTTTTCAAACCATTTCTTCTTTTCCACACCCTTAACATAAATTGAATAATGTTTTAAATTGGATTTTAAAAATTTTACAACACTCTTAAATGATATTGATCCGTCATTCCAATTCAGATGATGAAAGTTTCTTGTTAGCCAATTCGCTTCTCTTTGTTTTGCTATTGATAATCTTTTGAAGTTAAACGGTGGTTTAATAATAAAATTCATGTGCTCCTTATTGTTAAAAACAATTGCTATTTCTTTTGCAATGAAGATGTTTGAATTAGATTTAAATCCTTGCATATCGATGAAAACTTTATCCTCAATCATCTTATTTCATTATTTTTTATTTACATTATCTTACGAACTTGACCTTTTAAGGGTATGTATTCTATTATGCGGTCGTGGATGAGTATGCAAAAAGCTGATGTATCGGTAGGTATATTGGATTCTGTTTCAATTTAAATTTTTATATCAACAGGACCGTTAGAGAGGGCTTCGTTTTGGTGACTGACATCTACTACCACTATCGGCACACTATTTTTAAATTCTTGAGCAGTTAGAATCGGTTGTGATTCTCTCATGTAGTAGCTTTGTTGAAACCGTAGATACATATCATATAGAATGGCATACCGATCATTTTTAAATTTTATATTTAGATCATCATATGGGTACGATTCGGAATTTAAATGTACTTTTAAATTGTTTAAATTACAATGAACAAACTTATTTTCTTGTTGAAAAGCAATCAACACAAAACGGGGTCGTTCTCTATTTGCAGCCAATTTAACATTCCATATATAGCTAGTTCCTGTATTTAGTTGAGGATTAATGTGACAATCCCAACTGCGAAATGCCATTGGTATAGAAGCACCACTGTTAATAATTTTAATCATATTCAATTTGCTCAGATCGGATAATTGTACATGCGGAATTCTCCATGAGATGTTTGAGATACTAATTTTTGGTTTGTCAGTAGCAACAGTTGAGTATACGAGTTTTTCATCGTTCTTACTACGTAAGAGAACCAATTCATGTTTACCGCTGAGTATAATTTTATTATAGTCTTCAGCGAAACCTAAAAATAGTTTCAGTGGTACATAGAAATTAAAGTGTCCATTTGAAATATCCGAATCATCGATTTTGTTCCATCCTGCATTGTACAAGCCAACACTTTCTGTTGGTGATAAGGAAACAAAATTTTTTAGGCTGCTTGTAATCGCTAAATGTCTTGTATGATCAATTTCTATGCCATTAAGTTCATATCGAATTTCGTCAAAGAGATGTGCCACAAAGTTATTTTTTAATTTTAGATTTAAAAACGAAGATATTTTGCTGTCATTATCATCTACAATACTTCCCTCAACATATATGTAGCTTTTGCTGGGTAGCACATATAAATCTTGATTTTGTATTGAAATTCGAATCTCATCATTATTGTTGAAGGATTGTAGGTATGGTGTATATGTGTGATAGTCCTTTTTAATTATACTCTCGTCTGATTGAGGTTTTTCTAGAACATCTAGTATGTAACTCATTTCTTTGTCAACCTTAAATTGAGAGACTTGAAAAATTTTTTATTTTCTTGCGTCAAATGTTTTTTGTGTAATGATCGCTTTAATTGTGGTTTGGTTTGCAATAGTGTTTTATGAGTGTATCCAATTTTATCCTTAGATTGCTTGACGTTGTATATTATCATTATTTGCTAGATCTCAAATGTATTCGTGTTGTGATTTCCTCTCCTCGGAAATTAATTAAATCACCGTTCTGATCAACTATGCGTAGAGTAAGAGAACTTATCTCTCGGCAGTTAACTGGCAAATAGATAAGATTTCGAGGAATCTCAACAACCTGGGGGGGCATTGATCGCAAATTAATGAAATGTGTGCTTGTGAGTTATTCGTATATGTGTTAACCACTATACTACATTCAACACGCAAGATATTCACGATGAAAATATTGACTGGTAGATCTGAGTAATGGTCTTGGTTAGGAGCTAGAATTTTCTTATTGAATCCAAAAAGTTTTCCAATTGTATTATCTTTGTTAAAGTATATGGGATCCTTAGAGCTATTAACTCTTACTTGCATTGTATTGTTATTAGCTTCTATATCAATTTTATTTTCCGGACAATACTGCTTATAGTTATGTTTAATACAATCAACTATATCATTCAATTCATAAGATCCTATTGGTATTTTAATTACATGTTCACCAATATGAAATATATTGTTATAATCATCTACATTGGGAATGCTATTATATGAATGAAAATCAGTTAGAGCACATTCATATTCACCATCCAAACGAATAGGAGGAAAGTAATTAGCAGATAACTCAGATGAGTTTGAGCTAAGAGTAAGTGTTATTGACATTATGATTGTCTGATTACAAATAAGTGAAATTAAACACAGCACTTTGTATAAAAAAGAAGTTTATATTTTATTTAAATATATTAGAAACAAATATAGACTTATATATACACTTAACTACAATATTTAATTTTTATTGATCCAAGAATTATGTTGATTGGTAAATCCTAACCATTTAACATATGCCTTCTCGCCTTTAGTTTTAAGAACTTTTTCAACTAGATATGTATTTGGATATCTGGTTTTTGAAAGTTCTTCACCATAGAATCCACCTTTAATAGGGTTACCACGATAGTCTTCTAATATGTATGTAGCTGCATGTGTATTTTGAACTCTTTTAATCGTAAAAATTTCTGTGGTACAATTTGGTGTATATCCTTTTTCAAAAACATGTTTATATTTACTTATGCGCACATGATCTCCCACATTGAACTTTGATAATTTGAATAGTTTTAAGCGGTTATATACCGTGTTTAATAATTTTTTCTCATTTTTATAGTTAACTTGAATCGGTGGCATTTTGATGGTGCGATGAATTTTTTTATATATGTATTAATCAAGTCTTTGTAAATGTCGAGCCAGTTATAAAACCCATTAAAGCTAAACTCTTTCCACATCATTCCTTTTAATGTTCTGTTAAATCGTTCTACTATTGATGCTTTCATTCTGCTATATGTTGAGTAGTGATTAATGTTGTATTTATTCATCAATTTTCCAAAGTGTTTATTGAAAAATTCTTTACCATCGTCTGTTTGCAAGTTTTTTGGTATTCGTCCCAGTTGAAAAATATTGTGCATAGCCTGGGTTGTTTCCAATGCAGTCTTTCTTTTCAAGGGTACTGCCCAAGCAAATTTTGAAAATGTATCAATTACAGTCAGCAAAAATCGATAATCTCTATTGTCTGTAGAATAGTTCCCCATTTCAACTAAATCAGCTTGCCAAAGATCATCTATTCCTTTCATAACAACTCTTCGACGTGGAAAATGTTTTCGTGCTTGCTTATGTAGTTCATTTATCAAATTTCTTTTTGAAGTCATTATTTAACGTATTTAGAATTTGATGGGATATGTTGAGTTCAGAGTGAGTTCATTTAAGTACTGTCGACCATCATATTTCTTACATACCCATAAATTAACTCATTTATCTTTTTAATTTCTTTTTCAAAAAATAGTTTCATACTTGAAATTTTTTCCTGAATTTCATTGAGTTTTTGAGTTAAGATCATGTTGATTTCATCTCGAACCTCTTGAATTTGACTTTGCAGAAGCAGTCTATTAACAACATCGTTTTCCTCCAAAGCTTTTGCCACATTTTTGATTCTTTTGTTTTGAACGTCAATGTTATTAGTTGTATCCACAACGAAGCCCAACAGCTTAGGAACATTTTTCACAAAAACAGTACCACTTGTATCATTAAGATAGTGCCCGAACTTATCGATGGACATGATTTATGCAGATAAATATTATTCTATAATGTTTGCCTCATATAATTCTTCGATAATTGAGACAATTTCGTTATTGTGATTAGTATGACCTGCAGCTTGTGATGCCAGCAATAGCCTAAGGCGATCTACTAACTCATTAGGATCGTCCCAGTATATATAGTTAGGTTTGTATGTGTTTAGTTGCATCAAACCCTCACCCTTGTAAGGACTTTTTATTTTATGTAATGATGATGAAGTTGATGAGTTCTTTTCACTTTCTTTCTTAAACAATTTACTGATAATATGCTTATATTTATATGCTCTCGTTCCTTTGATTTGTGCATCAGGTCTATATTCTCTTTGGTATGCATTTGTGCTTACTAAAATTTTCTTATAGATATCTAATTCATGTTTATCATAATATTTTGGTGTTTTGTGAAACAGTAAAGAAAATAAACCTGGTGTGAAAGCCCATATTTGATTTCCAATCGCTATTTTATCTTCAGTAAGTTTAATACTACTATTGCCAAACTTCCATTCATTATTAAAATCTTTATGTGGGCCGTATAGAGTATCTAATTCGTTTCTGCTTTCCAAGAGTGCTAGGTCAGTATAACTCTTATTATTATCTGAATTGTCTAAAGTTTCCGATTGAGAGTAAAAATCATCGTTGTCATCATCATCGTCATCAGTATCAACATTATCAGCCTTATTTGCGTTTCGATTACTAAGTGAGATATTTTTATTGTATAACGTTTCTTCGACAAGTTTCTTTGGAGTACTTGTCTCTAACTTAACTGATTGTTCGTTGAATGGACATTTTGAATTTTTATAAACTTTCGTTTGAGATTCATCTCTTTCTGCTTTAATACTTCTTTTATTATTTTTAGAATTGTTCACAAATTCTGTTAATGGTTCTATTATTGGTTTAAATGTATCTTTGAATTGCTCATGTGTATCTGCTTCATCAACTTTTATACTACGAAATTTTTTCTTTAAAACATTTCTTGTCTTTATTAGCTCTTTTAAAACTTTTTCATCCATTTTCAACTATTAGGCACCAGATCAGGTATCAGCTATCAGATCAGCTATTACTTAACAGATGACTTATTAGATCAGCTATCAGATCAGGTATCAGGTATCAGATCAGGTATCAGCTATTAGATCAGGTAACAGATCAGCTTTCAGATCAGGTATGGTAAATACTTTAGGAAATAAGTAGATGTACTATGCGCAAGGCCAAATTAAGTACTAATGTTTTACTTTTATGTAGAGTAATTTATATCGTTATAAAATAGTCGAATTGCTTTCTATAGCGACCATTGTTTAAATCATTATCTTTGCTTATCACCAAAAATCCATATTTATCCTTCCAACACTCTCGACAAATTTCATGAAACTTTTCATAACTCATATCACTGGCAACATGATCACTATAAACGTGCCTCATGTTTGTCTCATCTTGTTTAAACATTATAATCACATTTGCATTGTCTCTTATTAAGTGCTTGGTGATTCTCGTATAAGTTTGGCACAAGTAGAATGAATAAACATCCTTATGTCGTCCCATGCAAAAATATGCTCGTATATTATTTTGCTTCTCGCATGCAACATCATCAAAGATCATAATAGAATTAGTTTTCGCTTCGTCAGGAGGAATAACTTTTTCATTATCTGTAAATGTGTAGTATCCCGTCTCTTTAATTGGTGAAATTAATCGCTTTAAGTATTCATATTTTGGTTGATAAAGGGATTTTGAGTATAAATAGATGTTTTCAAACTGGAGTCCATTAGGACTTTCTAGCAAGCTAATCATAACATTAGTCTTTCCGCAATTTGATGGCCCAACTATTAGAGCACGAATAGAATTTGGTAAGAGAGATCTATGTTTTATTTTAGATCTGATTTTCGTTGAAGCATCAATATTGCGAATCACAATATTTTTATGTTGTTTTACTAATTGCATTCTTATAACCAATTGCATTTCATAAATGTTACTTTTATTATAGAAGAAAAAATAAAATAAGATGCTTACACATTATAACAAAACGTTTAGTTATAAAAAACCAGCCGTTGGAAAAGGTTTAGTGAATAAAGTAATTAACTCTCTGCCTGTTGAGTTACACCTTCCTGGATATCAGTTTTGTGGACCCGGAACAAAATTACAAAAACGTTTAGATCGCGGTGAGAACGGAATTAATTTATTAGACGCTGCATGTAAAAATCACGATATTGCTTATTCCAAAACAAATGATTTAAATAGTAGACATCAAGCTGATAAAATTCTTGAAAATAAAGCTTGGGAACGAGTTATTTCAAAAGATAGCAGTCTTGCAGAAAAATCGTTTGCATACATGGTTACTAACGCAATGAAAGTCAAAAGAAAATTTGGTATGGGATTGAAGAAGAAGGTTGCAAAAAAAAGTGAACAAATGGAAAAAAACTGTTCAGTACATCAATTAAAACTGCAACAAAAATACTGAAGAAGGAAAAACCTCAAGACATTAACTCTGCAATTAGGATTGCACGTAAAATTATCAACAAGTCGTTAAGGGGGAAGAAATCTCAAGTTGTAATACCACGCATAATTAATGTTCCAAAGATTGGTGGCTTCTTACCTTTGGTACCTATTCTTACTGCTCTGAGTTCAATAGGTAGTCTTTCTACTGGCGGAGCAGCTATAGCAAAAGCAATAAATGCTGCAAAGAATGCTAAACAACAACTTGATGAAGCAACTAGACATAATAAAACAATGGAAGCAGTAGCAATGGGGAAAGGTTTTTACCTTAAACCATATAAGAAAGGATATGGATTGGTTTGTCAAGAAAAACAAAAACCAAATTTTTCGTAAAGCTGCCCAATAAACCTCTATCTGATGTTGATCTGAGAAACTTTTCAACAAACATTCCATACTTTAGAGGAGTTTTTATGTTGGATACACTACCAAAACGATCGAGAAAAAGAGAATGCGGAATCATTAATTTGGATTTATCAAGAGGACCTGGAACCTATTGGGTAGCATATTATAAAAACAATGAACATAAAAAATATTTCGACAGTTTTGGAAATTTGCAACCTCCATTAGAACTAGTTAAATATCTAGGCAAAAATATAAAATATAATTACAATCAATATCAAGATTATAATTCATTTAAATGTGGACATTTATGTCTTCAATTTCTTTACAAAATAAGTTTAAAAAATAAATAAATACAACACACGAACAATTTTTAAAATTTTTTCTGTTTTATTAATAAAAATGTTTATAAAATAATAGTTTCTACATATTATTCCCACTGTGGGTATTGAGCATTTGTTAAAAAGATATTTATTTCAGCAGCAGTATCCAATTTTAAGCCACTGTCTCCTTGCTTACATATGCAATATATCCCGGATGCCAGTTCTATTATGTCATCATCCGATAGCGTGTTGTACCGATTTGGTAAAAACATTATGTTGTTTTCTAGTTCAATTTGAATTGTGGTGCCGTATTTACTCGTCACACGCTTAGCGTTTTTAACTGCATACTTAGTTGAGTCCTGGAGCTCTTTTATATGTATTAATTTTTTTTTATTCAATGTGTTGAATTTCGTGATCAAATCTGGAGGATTCATTATTACAATATTAGATAATTAAATTTAATTTTTATATGTATTTTTTTTCTTCTCTGACAGATAGCTCAATCTGTTTTTTGTAAACTGATGTATTAAATATTTCTACCAATCTTTAAATAGGTAAAAAATAGTTCTTAAAAGAAAGATCAGTATCGTAGCTATCTCTTTTTCTAATATTGTAATTATATTTTACGTAAATTTTTTGTTTTGTCACTGATAGAATTGTAGTGAAAGAGATAGTTACATATTTTGACGTTCTAAGGCGTAACTGAAACAAAAAATTTCAAAACAAAAGATCATAGAGATAGTTATATTCATGTGCTAAAGTATAACTGAAAAAAAAACAAAAAATTAGAGAGATAGTTATATTAATGTGCTAAAGTGTAACTGAAACAAAAAAATTATAAAACAAAAGATTAGAGAGATAGTTATATTAATGTGCTAAAGTGTAAGTGAAACAAAAAATTTCAAAAGAACTCAAAATTGCTTGTAAAATTTAAAATTAAAATAAAAATTAAAAAAATGAGTCAAGTACGTGAGCGGTTATTTGAATTCCTCCATTCGTCTGAGGACTTATTACTATATGAGCATAAGGAAAGCATAAATTTTTTTATTTCAATGCTGACGGAAAATGAGGACTATGGAATTATAGAGCAGGAGGACTCTGATAGTGGACATTTTGCCAGCTGCCCCTGGTATAGTGAAGGATGTGAAGAAGGCCCAGACACATGTCGGTGTACCATGTTTCACATTAGGAAAAAAATAATTTTTAAAATTATTGAGACCTATAAAAATGTATCTCAAAAAAAAACTATGAATAAATATAAAATGTATTTGTATGTGTATGATTTCTTATTTATTTTAATATAAATATGTATATATAGAGATTAATAGAGCGAAAGAACTATTAGTTTAAATATTATTTTCATTGAGGATGGATAAACGTACTTTAAAGAATATATTTCACAACAATCAAGAACGAAAACCTCAAATATATGATTTGGTTTTTGAGTTTGAATACTTGCTCAATTGGAAATTGAAGATTGCATGTGGATTTTCTACAGCTTTTGGTTTTAAGCCAATGATATGGTTGAATTATAAAAATAAGCAATACATTGGACTGGATCGAGAAGAGTGGTTACATCTCATGTGCTATAAGGAGTATATTCATGATATGCTTAATCGTCGGGATTTTTTAAACTCTATAAATATAATTGATAATGAAAGTGAGAGAAATGTTGAATATAAGTTTCAATATAAAAGAGATGTTTGTTTTTTAGTTATCATACAAGGAAACTTTAAAATAAAAATTGATTCTGACACTTGGAGATCACTAACTCAAATTCGAGTATTTTTTTCATCAATTTTATGTTGGAACAACATTCTAAGAAAACAAATCCTTCATTTCTATCATGAATATTATATACCAACTTGCTCCGCTTTAAACAAAACAAAACTTCAAATCAATGAAATACAAGGAATACACGAAAGGGATGTAAAGATTGAATTAACAGGACTTTGTTATGAGATTGGAGAAAAAATGCAACACAAGATTGTAACAGATGTGAAAATTCATAAATTTTATTTAAGGATGGATAATAAATAAAAAACTGTACACAAAAAATATTTGTTTTTAATGCTTTTTTATTTTCATATTAGTGTGTGTTTTATTTAAAAAACTAATCTGCAAATAATATATACAATTTTTGAAATCAAATTATGTAGAGAAGCATAACATAGGAAATGTTTTCTTTTTTTCTTTTTGTTATCTTAATAACTAGACAATATTTTTTAAATAAAAAAAAATAATTTACAATAGACACAAAGATTTTTACTTAAAACTAAATAATTATAATTAGAGAAATAAATTACAGAAGCTTTAATTTGTATACATATTTTACTCATCTTCTTGAAGTTTTTCTATTTCTAATAATAACATATCAAGTTCATAATCAGGATTTGTTTCATCAATTTCAATATGATGCCATGCATATGTGTTTATACCATCACTTTTGACTTTTCTCTTCTCATCTTGATAACTTAATATTACTTTATGTATTTGCATAGTATATAATTCATGCAACTTAGACTTAAAAGTTAGCATATTATCATAAACATTTGACCTGTTAAATAAACAATCTCTATACGAACTTAGGCTATACTTATCTAAAACACATTTTTTTACTCCTTTAGATTTTTTAATTTCATTTCCATTTTGTACAGTAAAGGAGTACATTTTAGACCGTAGTCCCACGAATTCTTCCATAATCTTCCCACAATTCTCATCTTTCATCATACCCAGAACTTTTTTGTTTACGAGAGGAATCCCGTAATCATTTGTTTCTGGATAGTCAGAAGTGTCAAATTCATGTTCTATATCATTTTTAATGTCTGCGTAAAAGTCTTCAGTTTGTATTGTGTATATGAATGAGTCAGTATCCATGTAATTTAATTTCAATTTTGACTTGAATTTAGGTTGCATGTATCTATAATGAAAATTATACATCTTCCATTTAGAAAGTTCCAGCACACAAAATCCTAAATATATGGGCTTATTATAACATGTCTTCACTCGATTCATTTGAATCGCTACCATATCTTCTGAAAATATTGCTAAGCTATGAAAATTTGATTTAGATATCCAATTTTGAGCACCCAAGCGGTTTCGGTTTAATGTAGTCCAACTGGTAACAATCCTCACATCTTTCCTTTTGTCCACATTCTCCATGGTTTTCCCATATACTGCGTTGTTGAGCAATTTGAAAAAATTTTTTTCAAAGCTATTTCTAGCTTCTGCTCTGTACTTAGTATTAAGATCTATATAATCTTTCAACCATGGAGACTGCTTAAAAGTTAGAACTCTATGTATTTTTTTCAAAATCAAACCGTTTTCTAGACATTGTTTAAGTACTCTGTAATGAATTATATAAGAACGTTTTGGCGAAAAATCAGTTATTAGTTTTTTATATTTTGATGCTCCAATTTCCTTGTTTTCGGCACAAAAAGGAAGATCGTTATGCATGTTATGTAAATAAGAAGGATATTCTAAATCAACCTCATATACATAACCATCATTTGAATTATCATCTATTAACTGCGGATTAATATTTAGTTCTTCGCTTTTTAACCATCTGAATCCTCCATAAGGAAGATGTTCAGACATGGCCCAACCATAAAGATTATTTGCATCTAAATACATAAGAAATTCGGAAGGTTTATTTTTATCAAAAGTGTCTAAATACTTATTATTTGCCTTGGAGTATCTTTTAAAACATTGGACAATTCCACCTCGTATCCCTCTTTTAAAGAAATTGTGCATGTCGATATCGGTTATTAGCTCTAATTCAATGTTTGTATGCTTAAGCATAGCATCCCAAGATAGCCCCGGAGCAGTATAGTATTGACAGGGGTCCAAGCTATAAATTTTTTTACAGACATTTCTAAAATTTTCAAAAATATCCGTTAGGAGAAGTACATCTGTTTTCAAATACAATTTCATATAATCTTTCAAAGTTTTGCAGTTAAAAATTGTCCAGACTTCATTCGCATGCGCATAGTCTTCAATAGAACATTCTTTGTTATTAAGTTTATTAAAGAAATCTTTTCTAGACGGAAGTTGTGTTTCATTAAGTTTTTCAAAAGAATCAAGATAATCATAGGGAAAAACTCCTTTCCTCCTTATGAGATTAAATTCTTGGCTTGTTTGAAATTGTGCTCTAATAGTATGAAAATCGTTGACGGTAAGATTATTTGCCAACGATTCCAAACTATCGGCCATAAAACGCATTGTATCAAGAAACCTAAGTTCAAGATCTGTACCATCACTCATAGTAATAAATTGAGATAGAGATATATATAACTCTTTATTTAACGGAAGGACTTTTATATTTGTCGCAACCTTACTTAATTCTTTCACAAAAAGATGAGAATCATAGGATGAATAGTTATGAAAATAAATTGGAATAAACTTGGGTACTTGATAACTTATGTTGCTTCTTTTATGCGCAGCACCTCGATATTTACCGCTTATATGACAATGATCTCTCACACGATCATTATTTAAGTATTGTCCACATATGTGACAATTTATCGCATTGTAATATGTTACATTTTCTTCATCTGTCAAGTTATCCATTTCAATTGTTTTTGTGAGATAATTGTTATATATATCTTGACAATCTTGATTCAAAAATGTAACAAATTTTTCAGAAGCATCTTTACCCGTATAAATTCTCAGCTTATCTAATTTATTGTCATGCTTACACTTAATAAAATAACTGAATGCGCAGGGTACATGTGACTGATTTAATTTAGTTTTACTACTTACATTAAAGTCTATCTGTTGCAAAACGCATTCAAAATCGGCGTATACAACAAAAGGGACGTCAATTTTTCTATGGTGGCTTTTGAACCGCAGTATGAAGTCTTCTGCCTTTGGCATTGTGGTAACTATTTTACCACATTTCATTTTATGTTTCTCCATAATATTTTCAAGATGGGTGTATTGCAGACAGCTGTTGCAAAATAAGAGTCGTTCACAATGTGTCGTTGTTTGCCTTTTTAGTAGTCTGTAAGACATTAAACACGCGTATTGTATTATTTAATTTTAAATGCTTTCCAATATATTACTTACTTTGAAATATCTTTTATAAAAATATAGTGATGCCCATCCACGTTTTCCAATAGCAATAAGTTAACATGCTTGGTTTTCTCATTTTGGGTTATATAAAATGGTCCAATTAGCTCATCACTCTCGTCGTCATATCCAAATACATTCACACTAACATCATTCCGCCTTTCAAATTCCTTAATATATTTTAGTGACATCGGAAATGTCAAATTTGAAAAATCAATTGTAGTTCCATCTTGAAGCGAAATTATATTAGCACTAATATCTTCAATGTTATATGAATAGCATCGATTCGGAAAATTGATAGCCCAGGTACTCATTGCCGCAATTAAGGCCCACTTAAAACAGTAATTATCACTATTTTCAATGTTAATGCAAGCACCACGACTAGCAAGCTTCTGCGGGGTGCTAATCCAATGAGCTCCTTTTACTAAAGAAGATTTATTAATATTTAGTTCAGCTCGAACTATGCGAACAAGAGTCCATCCGGAATCTCTTTCCTGAAACTCAGACATTTTATTTTGAATTTCTCTGACCTGCTTACAGAAAAATTCGTTCACGTCATCTGCTCTAGTCAACAAGCTCATTTTTGCTGTATGTACTATTATAATTATTTATAATTCTTCGCCCAAAATTTTTAGATATTCTGCAATATATATAGTATGTTGCTTCAAATGGTAGTCAAGCCTCTCTATAAAAGTCGATTCATTTTCGACAACAAAATCTTCAAAGAGAAGTTGATCCTTTTTATTTTGTATTCCATAAGAAATAATATTGTTTTTAAATGCTTTTCTGATCTCATAATATTTCATACACTCTCCATCAATGTTGATATTATTTGTTGGGCTACTTCCAAAATCCTGTAAACCTTGCTGTTGTTGTTGTTGTTGTTGAGGGTGATGTTGTAGTGTTTGGTGTTGGTCAGTATTTGGATACCAATGTATTGGAGTAGGAAGTCGCTGCAAATTTGGGTACCATTGCATGGGAGTAACACTTTGCTGCCAATACATTTGTAGTTGTGGTTGTTGTTGTTCTTGATGAGGATATTGCTGATGAGCATATTGCTGATGAGGATATTGCTGATGAGGATATTGCTGATAAGTATATTGTTGATGACGATATTGATGTTGTTGTTGTTGAAGACATTGTAGTTCTTGTTGTTGTTGTTGTTGTTCTTGATAAGGATATTGTTGATAAGGATATTGATGCTGTTGTTGTTGAGGATATTGTAGTTGTTGTTCTTGATGAGGATATTGTTGATAAGGATATTGATATTGTTGAGGATAAGTGAATTCTGTGTTATTCAGTGGTAGTGGTCGTTCTTGATTTACGACCACTTCATCCTCTACACCATGATTTTGGATGTGATCCAAAAAGCATTTTTTGTATTTATATACCTTTTTACACACATTGCACTCATAAACTAAAGAATTCATTTTATTTAGTTTATACAATATTTACTATATATTTCTAATATTATTATTATTTTTAATATTTTTTATTCAAAAGTCACTTTGATTATTTACGTATTAAAAGCGAAATTATTGAGGATTTGACACTTGTAGAGACAATGCTTTACTTGCTGCTAGAATAGAAAACTTCTCAATTTATACGAGTTACGATTAAGTCATATGCACAAAGTAAAATCAATAGACAGAGTCAAATGTCAGCAAGCAGTGAAAATAACAACCAATCTTTGACAATCCTCAATATCACAAACTTCAATTTCTTTACAAAAGAAGTGAAAAGAATGAATAAATACAACACGCATAAATTGAATATTTTATTCATTTCTTCAAACTCTTTACACATAAAACAAAAAAATAAAATCAAACAACAACAACAACAAAAACAAAACATTGATATCTCACCAGCATACATAATTACTTTCTAAAATACCCTTCCATGTGCCCAGCTAAAAAAACGAATATTACAAACAAAAAAAAGTAATGCCGAGTGCACACTATGATATTTTGTGACATCGCAACAGTGTGCCCTAGTGGTAACGTTTATCATTTCCGTTTTGTATTCCATATAAAAAAAAAAAAAAAAAAAACATAATGTGAAAGGCGTTGCACACATTTTAAAAAATGATTAGAACACAAGAAAATGCCAGATTTGTACTCGGCATTGCACATATACATATACGACTACTTACCCATCTGCCAACGCTCAAGTTAAAAATGATTAGAACACAAGAAAATGCCAGATTTGTACTCGGCATTGTACATATACATATACGACTACTTACCCATCTGCCAACGCTCAAGTTATTGTTAAAACATACACAAATACACACGTATGAGCATAACGTTGGCTCCCATGATCACGCATCTCTAATTCCCTTTGACAATCATAAATATCTTACACTTCAATTTTTCCAACCTTCAAATAAGTTCATAAATTACATATTTCGTTTACCTCTTCAAACTCTTTAAATATAGGAAATTGAAAAATCGAACTAAATAAAACCAACAACAAAAAACATTCATAGATTTCCCACAAGCATACATAATTTCTTTCTAAAATAATCTTCCATGACCACCAGCTAAAAAAAGAATATTGCAAAGAGACAAAAGCAACATTTTTTCTCTATGCACACACGCACTTACACTGCTTCAACCGCTTAACAAACAAAAAAAAAAATTCCATTAAAAATTAAAATTAAAACAAAAACCTACATAAAATCCTTCGTACCTACATAATTAACTATGTACATCGACGAACGGATATCAAACCATGCTTATCTCACAAACCATATATTTTATTCATGTCTTCGAACTCTTTAAACATAGGAAAAAAATAAATAAAAATCAAACTAAATAAAACCAACAAAAAAAAAACATTCATAGATTCCCACACAATTTCTTTCTCAAGTACCCTTCCGCAACCGCTTAACAAACGCAAAAACATACTACGTACAAGCAAAAGAATATTACAAAAAACTAAACTATGCACACACGCACACACAATATAAAATCATAAACCTGCTGCAACCGCTTAACAAACGAAAAAACATACTACGTACACACAAGCCCCACGTGCCTACATAATTAACTATGCGCATCGGCGAACGGATATCAAACCATAAAATTAAAACAAACACACATCGACGGGCCGACATCAAACTACCCTTTTCTACGTACAAACCGTCCATAACCCTCGTCACTTCACACCATTGACAGTAATTACCTTAATATGTAAATTTTAGCCCATAAATTACAAAATTTCGATTTTAATTACCCAAATTTGACAATTTTAATTGCTGGGGCTCATACATTCTACTACTACTTGAATAAGTATCAAACAAACTAAGTGAATGTATATACGCTTCAACTGGAATCATGCTGCAGCATGCATAAATTTTAAAATGTACAGTAAACAGATCTTACTTTATATCTGTATCTGTATGAGTATTAAAAAAATTTATAGAAAAAAAATGAAAGCATGCCGAAGCATGTACAGGGTGGGCCAAAAGAAACCAAGGGGTGTAAAAGTTTAATAACTTTTTTTTTTATTAATTTTTTTTTATTTTTTCTTTCAGATTATATAGACAACACTTGGAGAATTTATAATGGAGAGGTTCACAACTGAACAGAGAACCAGAACAATAGAATTTTATTATTTAAACCATAGATCAATTATTTTAACGCAAAGAGCATATCGTCGACATTTTAAAGTCAGAATTTCGCCCTCTGAAGCGATGATTCGTTGCTTAGTTAATCGTCATCACCAACATGGCAGCGTAAGAGATTTGCCTCGAACCGGTAGACCACGTTTAAGTCGCACTGCGGAAAATATTGAACGAGTACAGCAAAGTGCACCAGAAACATCTGGCAGAAGGCGTTCTGCTCAGCTAGAAATGTCTCGTACGTCACTACGGCGCATTTTAAAAAAAGATTTACAGTTATACCCATATAAGGTGCAATTGGTCCAAGAATTAAAACCCGCAGATCATCGGCAACGTCTAAATTTTGCAGTTAAATTTCAAGAGTTGGCCAGAAATGAAATCAACTTTATTGAAAATTTGATTATGAGTGATGAAGCTCATTTTCATTTGAATGGCTTTGTAAATAAGCAGAACTGTAGGTTCTGGGGTTCTCAAAATCCAAGAGCCATTCATCAACGCCAATTGCACCCCATCAGGTGTACAGTATGGTGTGGGATCACATCTGAAAATGTCATTAGGCCCTACTTCTTCGAGAATGAAGATGGAAGTGCTGTAACCGTAAATGGAGAGCGGTATCGGTTTATGATAGAAAATTTTTTACGTCCTGCTCTTGAAAACAGACCTGGTATGTGGTTTCAGCAGGACGGAGCCACTGCCCATACTGCCCGAGACACAATGGCACTTTTAAGTCAAATTTTTTGAGAGCGAATAATTTCTCGAAATTCGGAAATTATTTGGCCAGCGCGATCGCCAGATTTGACAGCACCCGACTATTTTCTTTGGGGTTTTTTGAAGGAGCGAGTGTATGTGAACAAGCCAGAGACAATCCTTGAACTCAAGGCAAACATTGTTGCAGAAGTTCGAACGCTACAGCCACAAGTTTTGAAAGATGTTATGGAAAATGCTCTAAAAAGAGCCCATCAGCGCGAAGCTGAAAACGGTGGTCATTTAAGAGACATCATTTTTCATACTTAGTGTAAAAAAATTTCCATTTTGTATATTATATAATCTGAAAGAAAAAATAAAAAAAAGTTAATAAACAAAAAAGTTATTAAACTTTTACACCCCTTGGTTTCTTTTGGCCCACCCTGTATAATTTAAAAACAAAATCCTCACGTCATACAATTTTGTAAGTAAAGAAATTTTATGATTTTGTGGTCAATGAAATACATACATATGTATCTACTTTGTAAAAATTAAAAAGAGCGAACTGGTAAATTCTAATAGTAAAGATTTTTAATTGTAACACTACTACATCTCGGACTCTTACGCAGTATCGATAGAAGCATGCTAAGGCATGCATACTAGCAAAATATATAAAGCTGTTAGAATGTGATGAGACAGCAATTGTATCTGGATCAACCCAACTCATGAATGTATTGTATCCGGAGATGATTGATGGTGATGATAAGCTTTTTTAAGTGAATAATCATAACATATGAATGCGACAGTGGTTGACCCCTCAAACCTCATGTAGAAATACTTGAGGGGAAAAATTCTCTCAAAACATAGATATTTCATTGTTTCTAACACTTTATGAAAACACCAACGGTGAATTGCTGCTAGAGGTAACTGAGTTATTTGAGATCGATTTGATACAATAGTTGTTTATTAAACATGCATTTCTTTGTATGTAAACTAATTTCTACATACCTAATGTATATACCCAGCAAAAAATTATACAAAAATTCTCTATTCCAAGTAGTAAAATCTGAAAAAAAATCTGTCCGATGGGCACACAAAACACACTTAAACATTTCAGAAATATATATACAATACGCTGAACTTTAATAAAATGAAAAAAATCATATAGAACATTAAATCAAAGCCATAGGTGCTCACCCTTCATAAAATAAACATATGTATATGTACCTTATTAATGTAAACATATTATCAGTATAAAGCAACAGAAATTTCGTCATACAAAGTCATCTTGTATCCTAGAGGAGCCGTCGATAGGGTATACCTAAATTATATGAAAACGAGTTCGTTTTCGGTTGATCGCTATTCAAGAAGAAAATATGTTTGTTCATTATGATTTAACTAATTTAAAAGTACATTTAAATTCAGTCTCATATTCGTACTTCTTAATATAAAAATTAAAAGTACATAAATGTTATCCAATTCTATATTATATGTATCTAAAATTCCAAGAAAGCTGTTATATGAAAGAATCTCCAGCGCTTCTAACTACATCACAGTTTAATAAAAAAGCTCCTTTTATTCAATTGAATAAAATTTTAATTTGAAACAGTAAGCAAAGACATTAGCTTACTGCATTCGTATTCATGATCACATAATAGAATATATAACCACTAAAGGACAAATTCTAAAAGTCTTATAAAATGAGTAATATGGAAAATAACATAATTTTTATAAACGCGTAAGGTTTTAAAAGTAATTCAAATAATTTCATCGCAAAAAAACAAAAACAAAAAACAAGCAGCGATTGTTTTCAACAATTATGAAAATAATAATTACAATATCAAACTCCCTTTTGATTTTAAATGTTTATCAATAAAAAATAAAAAAGAAGTAAGTTAACTAACAACAAAAAACTATCAGTGCCTAAGCTGGAGTGGCGGATCAGTTTCATTTAAAAATGTTTATACATTTTTAAAAAGCAAGGCAAGCATATAAATGTAGAAGGCTATAGTTGGAAAAAATTGTATACCCTAAAAATGTCAAACGTTGACTAACTAACGTTGCATCAACTTTAAAAAAAAAAATTTAAATTAAGTATAAGAAATATTTCTATTATAGTTACTATTACTATAGAGTATGTACATATCTTCACGAATTCAGTTTTACTTAAAACAGAAAATCCTCACAAACTATTAAGTAAACGCAGATAAAAATTAAAATGTTTTTAATTTCAACAACAACAGACATCACATGACAAAAAATAAAATAAAAAATGTATTCAAAGATTGAGTTAAACACTTATTTGTATGTACATATATATGTACATACATACATACATACATACATAAAATCAATTTGTAGATATGTATGTATACATATCAAATTTCTTATCAATGCTTAAGTATTTATTAGATCTACATCATGAAAATATATGAAGCGTCGTTTAGTTAAAGCACAATGCAAATATAAACAATCCATACACTCAGGGAAAATCTGCAGCTTAAAAATAAGAATTCGTCACATTAATTCAATAATTTTTAATATAATAGAAAATGTATATTGAGATATCTACAAACTAATGAGTTTAATAAATAACTACTGTAAATTAATATTTTGTCCATATTGAACTAAGAAATTTCACTATGACTAAACCTTCGTTAATGTTTCTTATTAATTCAGCATGGTTTTTACTGATTTTAAGTTGGTTTTTCTCTGTGTGTAGAAAACTCTTTCAGTCAAAAAAGACGGACGTAGTTAAATAAACAAAATCTGTAATATAAACAAATTTCACACAGGCAGGCTTTAACGCGAGACAAATTTAAGCATGAGAAAATATAAAGCAATCGTAAGTATAAGAGCATACTAGGAGTGGGGAAGTCCAGATATATGATAGTATTTTATAGTACCAAATGTCGATATTGAAAACAATTTATTTTTACCTACATATAAATACCAGCGCAAATACACACACATAGCAGAATTCATATAAGAAATATCCAAGAAAATTTCAACAACACCCCACCTTTTGCAAATCATGACGAGCCTTAAATTCTCCCTCAAATATACATACACAAATTCCCATGATCATACATACATACATATACAATATATAAGATTAATCTCAACAACACAACACTCTCACCTACCTGAAATTACAGATAGTCTTAAACTTCTACAGACGTCTATACACGTAGATTCTCACGGCTAGATATTACAAGAACACCTCGCCCCTAATAAATCACAATCATCTTAAATTCGTACAGAAATACATACATACACATAACCAATTTACCTTAACAACATCCTCACCTACCTCAAATCACGATCAGCCTTAAACTACTATAGACAGACACATCCACAAATCCCCATGGATACATATTACGTCAACAACCCTGCCCACCCAAATCATGGTCAGCCTTAAACTCCTACCGACATACAAACACACAGATTCCTCCGGTTGCATATTACTAGAACACCTCACCCGTCATAAATCACAATCAGCCTTAAGCTCCTACAGAAATACACACATTGAAATTCCTACAAACATACACACACACACACACACACACACACACATACATACACACGCAATCGATCTTTTTTTTTTTTTTTTTTTTTAATGCATGTTTTTTTTAATTTATTGTATCTTCAAATATGAACTAACAATAAGTATTCAAATCTTAAGTCTATAAAAAAATTATTAGGCCCGACCAATGTCGGACATAAGCTTAGTGATAGTTATTAATAATATATACATAAGTAGTGATAAGCAACAAAAAGAAAAAAGTGTTTTCAAGCAGCTTCATCATCTAGAGTGTTGAATATTAGAGCCCGTGTATCTCTCCTTTTTAAGCGGATGTGCCCAGTAAAGTTCAAAATATTACGAGCAAGCGGATTAGGATGTGACTCGAGTTTTGTTAGATATTTGCCTGCGTATTTTACAATTTCTTCAGTCACTAGTGGCATATTCAAATCGCCCCTTCCAATCAAACCTTCACCTAAATTCTCACAGACAGACAGACACATCCGCAAATTCCTATGGTTACATATTACGGCAACAACGCCACCCACTCAAATCACGGTCAGCCTTAAATTCTTAAACACCTACATTAGCACTAGAAAAAATAACTTTCACGTTTTCCCGTCGTCATTAGGAAAAATCATTTTCCCGTCGGCATTTGAAAAAACAATATTCATGTATTGCCCGGCATTAGGAAAAATTATCATGCATTGCCGTAGGCATTAGGAAAAATTAATAATCACTATTTCACCATTGGTATTAGGAAAAATCATTTTCATGATTTTCCTCGTCTGTATATACACACATAAAAACCGCCAAACTATGAACCGCCTTAATACATTCACACAAAGTATTCCACACACAAACATCCACGGTCAGGCAGACAGACAGACCGACAGACAGACCGACAGATGGACAGACAGACATACACTTAATGTAAACAAAAACTCCTAATGTAAACAAAAACTCCTAATGTAAACAAAAAACACAAATTTCCAAGAATTTAACAATTTTCAAATTTTAATTACCCAAATTTAACAATTTCAGCAACAATTTACCAATTTCAGCCCACAATTTAACAATTTCAGCCACAATTTCACAATTTTAATTGGTCCAGAATGCCCAATTCCCTACTACTAGTTTGTGTTTTTCAAATAATTGATTCACTCTTTGACTTAAAATAATGAATGAAATGATTTTTCGTTCGTTTTTCTTTATTTGTCCAAACAAATGTTTCATTAAATACAACCTTCCTGTTCAAAATCTAAAAATAAGTAATTTTAGCAATTTAATTTATTGCACAGTAGTGCGCTTTTGTAATCCAGATAGTATAATATGAACTTTGCATACTGTAGGTGGAATATTTACACATACATGTATGAAAATGTATGAATATATACAATCATATATAGCCATATACCCTTATTTTTCGGAACCGAACCATATCTGAGATATCATATATGCTCCATAATATTTTTTTAGCTGGGTACCGATTTTCTTTGACTTAAAAAACAAACATATGTATGTATGTATGTACATATTTATAAATAATATAGTAATAAACAAATGTAGTGCATTTTAAATTACACTTCTTGTTTTTGGGCATTCTTTAAAAAACCCACAGGTAGTTTTGCATGCAGCATTGGCCAATTACTAAAACTTTTAATGCTGTATTCAAATTTTTAATTTCAAAACTACCTGTAGGTTTTTTAAAGGGGACAGAACTAATTTATATGCATGTGTATTTGTGTTTATATGAATAAAAGAGCATATACAACAGAGTAAAAACCATAAATTCTTTCTTCATGACTCATGAACAAATTCTGTCAATATAAAGTCTATACAAGTAATCAGGTAATTCATTTCTTCTCGTTTAGTGGTAGTGTATGACTGTTGAAAGTTGTTCAAAATTTTCCTACGCCATTTTCTTTTGTAATTTGTAACTATACATACATATGTACATATGTATTATTTTTTCTTTTATAATTAATTGCATTAGTTTTTAATATGATTTCTTAAATTATATATTGCGTAGGAATATGTGTTTTTTGTCTTTTAAATAATCGATTCACTTTTTGACTTAAAATGATGAATGATGAAGTTATAAAACTTATTAAGGCCTTATAAAGGCTTTTTAAGACAAATTTTGTGTTAAAAACCCTTTATAAAGCCGTAAAAAGTTTTATAAATGAGGCTGTAACTATTAAGGAAAAATCGAATAATGAAGAAGTATAACCCTTTTTATGTCCTATCAGACGGTATAGGTCACTTTTTGGCACGCGGCCAGGTTCTGGAGTTATAGCAAAAAAAAGTGAGCGAAAATTTGTTTCGAAAACGGTCGTTCAAAAATTTTTTTCGAAACATCTAGGAAAAATCGAATGATGAGAAAATACAGCCCTTTTTACGCCATATAAAACGTTATAGGTCGTTTCTTGACACGCGGCCAGGTTTGGAAGCTTATAGCTCAAAAAGTGAGCGAAAATTTGTTTCGAAAACGGTTGTTCAAAAGTTTTGTTCGAAACACTATGTAGGAAAAATTGAATGATGAGAAAATATAGCCCTGTTCACGCCCTATCAGACGATATATGTCGTTTTTTGGCACGCGGCCTGGTATTTTCTTCGAGTAGAATACGCATTGATATGTATCATAACAATTGCGAATAACATTATTAATTCATAAAATGAGTTTAAAAAGTTCTGGCCACATCTTCACTCTTCTGGCTGCGATGGTTGTGTCCTTTTTCGTTGTAGCCGCTGACACTGCAATGGTTGCTCTGGCCGGCGTGGCGGTGTGTGGTACTGCAGTGGCTGTTGCTGGTACTGACTGATGTTGATACTGTGGTGGCTGCCTCTGGTACTTTGGTGGTTGCTACTGCTGGTACTGTGGTGGTTGCTGCAGGTGATACTACCTTTGATCGTGCTGCTCATAGCTTGCATCACTATAATCGTAATTGCGGTATGACGAGTACATATACTATTTTACTCTTATTCAATAAAAAGTGCAAATGCACGTACCTTTTACCGTATACCGTAAGTAGTAGTGAATTGCCAATCCGGCCCCAATTAAAATTGTTAAATTGTTGCTGAAATTGTTAAATTTGGGTAATTAAAATTTGAAAATTGTTAAATTCTTGGAAATTTGTGAAATTTGATACCTACGAGGGTGTTTCAATAAGTCAGTCTTATTTTTTGTTTACATAAGGAGTTTTTTGTTTACATTAACCCTTGTGGGAACGGGTGATTTTTTTTGGGTTACATTAATTATGATAACGGGTGATTTTTCTTGAGGTTTTTTATGAGTATATATGCCGACGGGAAAATCATGAAAATGATTTTTTCAAATACCAATGGTGAAATAGTGATTATTAATTTTTCCTACCTTGGGGGCCACACGTTCAATTTTTGACTTTCAATTCCGTTCAATTTGCAATACACTCACACTTTTTTCACTAACACAATCAAAGTTTTTAAATTGAAAACTAGATTGTTATCAATTTCACCTATCCATTTAAATGGCAATTTAAGTTTCAATTTGAACAGCTGATCAGAAATTTATTTTTGTTCTTTCGTTCAAAAATATACAAAAAGTTTGTGTTTTATAAAACTTGTGATTTTTTACAAAATAAAATAATAAATATGAACAAAATCAATAAGAATGTGGATGTGTTGCGATTCATAGAACCATATAGAAGCCACGAAGTCCTATGGAATATGAATCTTTCAACATATCGACGAAATGATTTAAAGATAAAGGCATATGAACAGATTTCCATAGAAATGAAAATGTCTGTAGAAGAGGTTAAAAAAAAAATTAAATCTCTTCGGACAGCCTACAGTGCAGAAAAAGGTAAAGTGGAAAGAAGTAAAAAATCTGGATGCAGCACAGATTCTATGTACATGCCAACCGTGTTTTGGTACAATCAGATGAACTTTCTCAACACATCTCTTATTCGTCGGGCAACTGTTGACAATTCAAACCAGGTAAGTATACACAGAATTAAAACGAAAAATAATGAATTTTTAATAAGTGACTTTATTTTACATACTATTTGTATGTTTTATATTTATCTTTTGCCACTGGAAATCCACACTTCCAATTGTGGTCAGATATCGTGACAACTCATCCCTAGCTCTGCACGCGTACTTGTAAGTCTTATGAGTTTGATTCCCAATTGCTGAAAACGCATCAACAATTGGGTTTTCTTCCGGCTGTGCTGCTGCTGGTATTGCTCTAGGCTTCGTGAGGTAATTGTGAATAACACAACAAGTCTTCACCACGGCGTCCACGGTTTTTGGTTGGACTTCCATTGGTCGGTGAAATATCCGAAACCTACTGGCAAGCCGTCCGAAAGCGCATTCCACTACCATTCTCGCGCGGCACAGCCTATAGTTAAATACTTCCTGTGGCACACTTAATTTTAGGCTTCTGCTGTACGGCTTCATTAAATGCCTGTCGAGTGCAAAAGCATCGTCACCAACAAAATAATATGGCATTTTATTCCCTTCGCCGGAAACAAGCTGCTTAGGTTGGGGAATACCTAGTGTTCCATTGTGCAGCGACTGACACAAGAAACTTTCACTATAAATAGTGTTGTCGGACGACTTCCCATTGCAACCTACATTTATGTAGGTAAATCGGCTATGTGCATCTACAGCAGCAAACAGTACGACACTGAAAAAACCTTTGAAATTATAAAATTGGGAGCCTGAGAGCCTTTATTCGGATATGTTTCCCATCCAGTGCTCCCAATGTATGTGGAAATTGCCATATTTTTTCAAAATCAGCCGCTATTTGCTGCCATTCGATTTCCGTATTAGGCATCTGTTAAATAATAATATAAATTGCATAAAATAATAGTAGTTAAACAGGTATTAAATATAAACTATTTATTTTATACAAATAAAGGAAAATATCGACACATTGTTAGATGCTGATGAATTAGTGGACGAGTCATTTCTGCTAGAGCGAGCCGATATAGCAACACCATCATCTTCAAAGAAGAGAAAGCGCTCACCAGAGAAAAAATCTAGATTGGATGATGCTTTAGACAAGTTAATTGAAATGAACAAAAGCAGTGGTGTTTTTGAAGCATTTGGTGAAAATGTTGTTAAACAAATAAGTGAATTTCCAGAGTTGGAAGCATATCAACTGATGGCTGATATTCAGGTTATGCTATCAAACAGAAAAATGGACTTATTAAAAAGAGCAACAACAACGAATTCGAGCAATATTTTGCGTTGTGCCATGAATGATGCCAATATTTCCGAAGAGGATTATATATAATAAGTTTATTTTTATGTATATATTTAAATTATATTCAGTTTCTTTACTTTGTTTTGTTATTCTTAAAAATGAAATGAATTGATCTCGGGTTTTTTTCCTTTTTACAATCAATTGAATACATTTGATCTCATTTTCTTTAATTTTTTTATTCTTTGAAATAAAACCGCTGCATTATTATTTTATATTAAAATAAAATCATATTTTAAATACATTAGTGGGAAAATGAAACAACGTAAGCAGAAATTCATTTTAATTCATATGCAAATGTGTAACAGGCATGTTCCATAGAAGTGCATACAAGTAAATGAAGGTTTGATTTTATTAAAAGTTTGCAGTTACTTTGGCGTTAGGCATTTTAAATTTTTTTAAGTTTTATTAACAATATCCAGAACAGAAACTTTAATAAGTAAACTTCATTTACTTTTACTTCTCTGGAATATGTCTGTAAGTTTAAAAATGCATATCTAACCTTTAAATAATTTTTCTGGAGGCTTTGGTATATTGCATCCAGTACAATAGGCACAAATGCTGATATTGTGTTCCGCGAAAGCCGTGTGAAGAACTCCAAGGACTTGTAGAAGTCTCCGGTAGCTATGTATCTTAAAGTGATGCACAATTTTAACCTGGGTGTAACAGCTAGCCGCATCGCTGTGTCACTTTTCTTCAGTCCATTTTGCACCTACATTTGGTGCACGAAAAATTTAAATACATTTATGTACATATGTATAACTTTCAACAGTTCAATCGTAAATGAATATGAAATCTCACCAACTGTAATAACTCTTCGAACATTAGATCATGAAGTAGATGTGCTTCCAAATCGTGATCCATTCTGAAATAAAAAAAAATTTACATATATTAACTTACATCAATAAATTAAAAAAGTAGATAAAATATTTAGTTGAATTTACATACCTTGTCACTAATAATGGTTTCATCCAGTATCTTCTTACAACCTTTCTTTTTTCTTCTTTTTCCATTAAAGATTTTATTTCTTGTAGCACTTTGATTGAAGCTACCAATTTCAGTTGTTTCTTTGTCGGAGACATTTTTAAATTAAAATTGATTATTAATTTTTGTGCAGCTTGTGCCACAGCTGTCAATTGAAATGAATTTTGACACATAATACGTGTGATAAAATTGAAAGCAATTTATTGAACGTGTGGCTGCGGCGTAATGCCTACGGCAATGCATGATTATTCTTTTTTTCAAATGCCGACGGTAAAACATGATTATTTTTTTCAAATGCCGACGGCAAAACATGATTATTATTTTTTTCAAATGCCGACGGCAAAAAGTGATTATTATTTTTTTCAAATGCCGACGGCAAAACATGATTATTATTTTTTTCAAATGCCGACGGCAATGCATGATAATTTTTCCTAATGCCTACGGCAATGCATGGTAATTTTTCCTAATGCCTACGGCAATGCATGATAATTTTTCCTAATGCCTACGGCAAAACATGATTATTATTTTTTTCAAATGCCGACGGCAAAACATGATTATTATTTTTTTCAAATGCCTACGGCAATGCATGATAATTTTTCCTAATGCCGGGCAATACATGAATATTGTTTTTTCAAATGTCGACGGGAAAATTATTTTTCCTAATGACGACGGGAAAACGTGAAAGTTATTTTTTCTAGTGCTAATGTAGGTGTTGCTAGACTGTGGAAATTTAAGGCTGACCGTGATTTGAGTGGGCGGCGTTGTTGCCGTAATATGTAACCATAGGAATTTGTGGATGTGTCTGTCTGTCTGTGAGAATTTAGGTAAAGGTTTGATTGGCAGGGGGCGGGGTGTAGTTGAGGTAGATCGATTGCGTGTGTAGTTGTGTGTGAATGTGTGTGTGTTTGTGTGTGTGCGTGTATGTGTGTGTATGTTTGTAGGAATTTCAATGTGTGTATTTCTGTAGGAGCTTAAGGCTGGTTGTGATTTATGAGGGGCGAGGTTTTCTTGTAATATGTAGCCGTGAGAATCTATGTGTATAGACGTCCGTAGAAGTTTAAGACTATCTGTAATTTCAGGTAGGTGAGAGTGTTGTGTTGTTGAGATTAATCATATATATTGTATATGTATGTATGTATGTATGATCATGGGAATTTGTGTATGTATATCTGAGGGAGAATTTAAGGCTCGTCATGATTTGCAAAAGGTGGGGTGTTGTTGAAATTTTCTTGGATATTTCTTATATGAATTCTGCTATGTGTGTTTATTTGAGCTGGTATTTATATGTAGGTAGAAAAAAATTGTTTTCAATATCGACATTTGGTACTATATATAAAATACTATCATATATATGGAGTTCCCTAATCCTAGTATGCTTTTATACTTACGATTGCTTTATATTTTCTCATGCTTAAATTTGTGTCGCGTTAAGGTCTGTCTGTGTGAAATTTGTTTATATTACAGATTTTGTTTATTTAACTACATCCGTCTTCTTTTACTGAAAAAGTTTTCTGCACACAGAGAAAAGCCAACTTGAAATCAGTAAAAACCATGCTGAATTAATATGAACCATTAACAAAGGTTTAGTCATATTGAAATTTCTTATTTCAATATAGACAAAGTATTAATTTACAGTATTCTTTTATTAAACTCATTAGTTTGTAGATATCTCAATATACATTTTCTATTATATTAAAAATTATTGAATTAATGTGACGAATTCTTATTTTTAAGCTGCAGATTTTCCCTGAGTGTATGGATTGTTTATATTTGCATTGTGCTTTAACTAAACGACGCTTCATATATTTTCATGATGTAGATCTAATAAATACTTAAGCATTGATAAGAAATTTGATATGTATACATACATATCTACAAATTGATTTTATGTATGTATGTATGTATGTACATATATATGTACATACAAATAAGTGTTTAACTCAATCTTTGCATACATTTTTTATTTTATTTTTTGTCATGTGATGTCTGTTGTTGTTGAAATTAAAAATATTTTAATTTTTTACTGCGTTTTCTTAAAAGTTTGTGAGGATTTTCTGTTTTAAGTAAAACTGAATTCTTGAAGATATGTACATACTCTATAGTAATAGTAACTATAATAGAAATATTTCTTATACTTAACTTACATTTTTTTAAAGTTGATGTAATGTTAGTTAGTCAACGTTTGACATTTTTAGGGTATAAAATTTTTTCTAGCTATAGCCTTCTACATTTATTTTGGAAAGTTTGCTTTGCTTTTTAAAAATGTATAAACATTTTTAAATGAAACTGATCCGGCACTCCAGCTTAGGTACTGATAGTTTTTTTGTTGTTAGTTAACTTACTTCTTTTTTATTTTTTATTGATAAACATTGGAAATCAAAAGGGAGTTTTATATTGTAATTATTATTTTCATAATTGTTGAAAACAATCGCTGCTTTTTGTTTGTTTTTTGCGATGAAATCATTTGAATTACTTTTGAAACTTTACGCGTTTATAAAAATTATGTTATTTTCTATATTTCTTAATTTATAAGACTTTAGACTTTGTGCTTTAGTGGTTATATATGTTAATGCAGAAAACGTTGAATGCCCCTATTACAAATTATTTCACAATAATTAAATCGCTGACACAAATTGCAGACAGGTAAATAAATTCTTAGTAACCAATATTGCAAAATAACAACAGCGCGTGTCATTTTGATTACCATGCAAATTAATATTTAGTTTAAGTTATTGTAAGAACAAAATTAATTTCATAAGTTCAGTTGTATTTTGAAAACAGTGAAATAAAGTTCTATTTTTTTTATGAATAAAATTTAAAAATACATAATTGGCGCCCAACGTGGGGCGGATCTCCATCTAAATAAACACCCCATAGGCTGTAATAAGAAGGAGACTCCAACAACAAACAAAAAACATCCCACAGGCTGTTAACTGAAGGAAGCTTCATCTCAAAGACACCCCATAGGCTGCAAGCTAGAAGAAGTTTTTCCAAAAATCAACACCCCACAGGCTGTAATAAATACAACCATCTGCCAAATAAGGACGTTTGGAGTGAGGAACTTGGAGTAGTGCGGTAACCCCAGTATATTGAAGAAAAGGATAAAATACCCTCTACCAGCTTCATAAGGATGATTGTAAGATTAGTCATGTAAGCTATTTTAATTTAAAAAGTGGAAAGTTAAAATATATATATATATATAAAATTTTATATAGTGAATTACTTAAAGCTCTTAAGGCAATTGAGAAATTTTAAACAAATTATTATCAAATTAATCAACAAAAAAAAAAAAAAAAAGTGAATTACTTAAAGCTCTTAAAGCAACAAAAATTTATTAATATTGAGAAATTTTAAACAAATTATTTTCAAATTAATCAAAACTTAATTTTCAAAAAATAGTGAATTATTTGAGGATATTAAACCAATAAATATTTATTGAGAAATTCTAAACGAATTAATCAAACATTTTAAAAAAAAAAATTTAATAGTGAAGTTTTGAAAGCTTATAAAGCATTTGTTCAAAATATTATAGATAAATTAATCGGAAAATTTTACCAAAAATTATTTTACTTAATTAAAGAGTGAGCATTATTGATTAGAACTACTATTGTGATTCCCGGAGAACCAATAGTAAAAAAGGGAAGAAATATATAACTATAATAAATAAAACTGTTGCGATTCCTACGGGACCCTCCAACAGAAATAACAAAATAAAAAAAGAAACCCTCCTCTTAGTTAAAGAAAATTTTTTTTTTACAAAAAGCTTCAATAAGAATAAAGAATTACTTTAAAAAAAAAAAAAAGATCATGAAGATTTCGAAATACTAACTAAAAAGACAAATAAAGTACTAAGAAATAACAACAAACAAGTTGTTATTAATAAAGTAACATTGGAAAAAATTAATGAACTAACCCACATAACAAATAGTATAATTGAAACATTTAATCATAAGAATAATTATAATAAAAGTGAAAATTTAAAAGAACAACTAATAACAGTACTAAAATATAAACTAGACAGTGTTAAGGAAGAATTGACTAACATTCAACATGCCATGCATTGGGCAAAAGCAGGTGTAGTTAATTCCTTCTTATTAACAGCTGGAGAAATTGATATCGTAAAGCAAATAATAAATACAGATTCCATACCTTTTATAAACCTGGAACAAGCATTTGAATTTTCTGAAATAAAAATAGCGTCTAATCATGATTCTATTATTTATATATTAAGCATACCTATCACACATCTAAATTCATGTAATAAAATGTTAGTAAGACCAATTAAGTTCGGAAAATATGTAAACAAAATAAAATATCGAAATATTCTCATATGCGATAATGTAATGTATGGTATGAAAAATGAATGCAAGGATTATAATAATATTACAATATGCAATATAAATAATTTGGATGATATTGAAAGCGATATGTGTCTAGCGAACTTAATTAAAAGTAAAGTAGCAAAATGCACCTTAATAGACAATCGAAGCATCCCCACTCTTGAAGAAATTGCACCAGGAACGATTCTTCTCAACCAATTCAATGGAACAATTCTTGTCGATAATGAACCACAGAATCTTACGGGAACCTATGTGATACAGTTCTGCAATACATCTGTGACGATAGCCAACAAAACCTATGATTTTTTTGAAACAATACGATTACAACCGTTACCAGCTATTTTACAAACTAAGTATTTGCACCAAAATATAGAAGAAACTTTATCATTGGAAATGGTGAAAGAATTACGAGCAAATAACACCGAAGCAATAGATCTTCTGGATGACAAAAACAAAAAAGGATTTGCAGACAATCTCAGTCTCTCTCTAATGACGATAATATCCATGGTTATTCTGTTGGTCAAAACAAAGATACTAAAAAGAAGAAGTAAAACAACCCTTATTCCAACAACGCTAGAAGCAATCCCATCGGTACATACATCCATGCCAGAATTGTCGGACACCAAAAAGCCTGAAAAACCTAGCATAACAAGAATCTCTAATATTCCATATTTTTGATCGAACGGGACGCTCGAAATTAAAAAGGGAGGTGTTAATGCAGAAAACGTTGAATGCCCCTATTACAAATTATTTCACAATAATTAAATCGCTGACACAAATTGCAGACAGGTAAATAAATTCTTAGTAACCAATATTGCAAAATAACAACAGCGCGTGTCATTTTGATTACCATGCAAATTAATATTTAGTTTAAGTTATTGTAAGAACAAAATTAATTTCATAAGTTCAGTTGTATTTTGAAAACAGTGAAATAAAGTTCTATTTTTTTTATGAATAAAATTTAAAAATACATAATTTATATTCTATTATACGATTATGAATAAGAATGCAGTAAGCTGATGTATTTGCTTACTGCTTCAAATTAAAATTTTATTCAATTGAATAAAAGGAGCTTTTTTCTTAAACTCTGATGCAGTTAGAAGCGCTGGAGATTCTTTCATATATAGAATTGGATAACATTTACTTTGAATTTTTATGTTAAGAAGTACAGATACGAGACTACATAAATGTAAATGTACTTTTAAATTAGTTAAATCATAATGAACAAACATATTTTACTCTAGGATACAAGATGACTTTGTGTGACGAAATTTCTTTTGCTTTATACTGATAATATGTTTACATTAATAAGGTACATATACATATGTTTATTTTATGAAGGGTGAGCACCTATGGCTTTTATTTAATGTTCTATATGATTTTTTTTTTTCATTTTATTAAAGTTCACGGTATTGTATATATATTTCTGAAAATTTTAAGTGTGTTTTGTGTGCCCATCGGAGAGAGTGTACGTATTAGTTGGTCAGTCAGTCTATATTTTTATTTATTTTTTCTTCTAATGTGCCACTCCTTTTTTCAGATTTTACTACTTGGAATAGAGTATTTTTGTCTAATTTTTTGCTGGGTATATACATTAGGTATGTAGAAATTAGTTTACTTACTAAGAAATGTATGTTTAATAAACAACTATTGTAGCAAATCGATCTCAAATAACTCAGTTACCTCTACCAGCAATTCACCGTCGGTGTTTTCATAAAGTGTTAGAAACAATGAAATATCTATGTTTAGGAAAATTTTTTTGCCTCAAGTAGGTATTTCTACATGAGGTTTGCTGGTTGACCCCTATCACATTGATATGTAATGATTATTGACTTAGAAAAGGTCATCATCACAATCAATCATTCCCGTATACAATACATTCATGAGTTGAATTGATCCAGATACAATTGCTGTCTCATCACCTTCTAACAACTTTATATATTTTGCTAGTATGCATGCCTTAGCATGCTTCTATCGATATTGATGTAAGAGTCCGAGATGAAGTAGTGTTACAATTAAAAATCTTTACTATTAGAATTTACCAGTTCGCTTTTTTGAATTTTTACAAAGTAGATACATATGTATGTATTTCAGTGACCACAAAATCATAAAATTTCTTACAAAATTGTATGACGTGAGGATTTTTTTTTTGAAATTATTCATGCTTCGGCATGCTTTCATTTTTTTTCTGTAAATTTATTTAATACTCATACAGATACAGATATAAAGTAAGATCTGTTTGCAGTATGCATGCTTCAGCATTATTCTCGTTGAAGCGTATATTCATTCACTAAGTTTGCTTGATACTTATTCATACACATGTACATTCTTATAGATTAGATATCAAAGTCCAAATTCCGTAGTTTATCTATATTTTCTAAAGATCTGATAGCTAAAGAAATAAATAGAGCGAAGATCTTCTATAATAATCCCATTTTCATATTGTAAAATTTTGCGTTCTAGCGCTTTCGATGGGAAAATGTACATACAACTTTATAAAAAGTGATAATATGATGTGCTGCTGAATATTGCACTATGTTATAGTTTATTTTAAACACTGAAGTTTTAGCAAATTTCATTCAGACCAACAAGTTTAGAGAATTCCACTACATTTAGCTAATTATCTAATTCCACTACATTTAGGTAATTACCTTTCTTAAGACCCATCATTCCTAATCAATCCTACAAAAAACTAGATTTTTCGTTTTAATTTAATTTTTATTTTTATTAAATTCAACATTCATTCTTCAAATTACTTTATACTGTATTAAGCAGCTTTTTCTCATTTCTTGAGTTAACTTTAATCGTAAACATTTTAATGGTGAGATAAATTTTTCTATTTTATGCACTAAGTAATTCTTTATATATGTATACCAATCCTTTTATATGAACCATTAAAGCTAATTCTTTTCACATCATGCCTTTTAATGCTCAATTAAATCATTGTACTATTGATGCTTTCATATTAAGTAATGTTTGATCTTATATTTATGTATGAGTTTTCCAAAGTATTTATTAAAAAATTCCTTTGAATCATCTGTTTGTAAGTTTTTTTGGTAACCGTACCACTTCAAAAATATTTTCCATTCCTTGGTTTTTGGAGTGCAGCTTTTATTTTCAGCTGTACTACAATTTGAGAATGTGTCAATTACAGTCTTCAAAAATCAACAATTTCTATTTTCTGTAGAATAGTTCTCCATTTCACCTAACTTAGCTCTACAAAACTTCATATATTCCTGTCATTGCATCTCTACAAGCACAAACAATTTTCGAGTTTTAATATGGAGTTCGTTTACTAAATTTCTTTTTAAAGACATTGAGTTGTTTTACAGATTTTTTCGATAGTGTGGTGATCTACATGTTGCACTTTCAGCTATTTATACTAACATGTAGTTAATTTTCTAATCTATATATTTAATCGTACAACTCTTCAATTTATTTTTAATTATTTAATTTTTAGATTGCTTTTCAATTTTATAACTCTCTTCCTTCTCTAATTTTATTTCACGTTGTAGTCCACCAATATGCATTTGAATATATTCTTGAATTATATCAATGCCTTAAGCTATATTATTAATTTGTTCTTTAGTTTGTCGATTTCAGTTTCCAGAAAAATTAACTTATATCATCGTTATCTGACGGAGAACGATGATGATTCTGTATGCATAAATTAGTAGTAATTAAAATCTTTTTATAGATTTCGAGTTCAAATTTATCATAATTTTTTGGTATTTTATCAAACATTAGAGAAAATAGTCCTAGTGTTGGAGCCCATATTTGACCATCAACTTATATTTTATCTTCATTCAGTTTGAGGTTACTATCACCATTAGTTTGTATCTAATTCATTACTTCCTTCCAATACTGATAAGTCTTCGGAATTGGAAGTCTTTGAGTACAAATCATCGTCATCATCATTCACAGTATTAGCATCATTAAATAAGATGGTATTATCAAATATTGTTCCTTCTGCTAGTTTCTTTGGTGTACTTGTCTATCTTGACTGATGGTTTCTCATGGTTTAAACTTGTATATTTTCAACTTCTGTCTTGATTTTACTTTTTTCTTTCATAAGAATTCTTTTAATATTTTTAGAACTATTTATGAATTCTTCTGTTATAGGTTTAAATGCATCTCTTAGTTGTTCATTTGTATCTATTTCACTAGTTTTTATACTACGAAGCTTTTTCTTAATCACATTTGTTGTCAACACCAAATGCTTTAAAACTTTCTCATCCAAGTTTGCTAATAGCAAATTCAGGTATCGGCTACTAGATCAGCTTATCAGGAGCTGGTCTAGTTATCAGATCACCTTATAAGGAGCTGGTCTGGTTATCAGATCAGCTTATCAGGAGCTGGTCTGGTTATCAGATCAGCTTATCAGGTAACAGATCAGGCTATCAGGAGCTGTTCAGATTTTCATTTCAAGATATCTGAGTCAGATTTAGCTATCAGTGTACAAGTAGCTAGCCATTTATAACATTTATATACATGAAGTTTAAAGTCAGATGAAATACGAAAAAGTAAAGTTTTATGTAGTAAAATTATTTTCTATAACGATCATCGTTTAATTCAATATCTTTGCTTATAATCAAAAATTCATATTTAGCCTTTCAACATGCTTTATATTTTTCTCACCTTACTTAAACATTAAAATTACATTATGATGATCTCTTATTAAATGTTTGGTGATTCTGGTGTAAGTTTTATATAAGTAGAATGGATCAACATTCTTATCTCTCCCCATACAAAAGTATTCTTCCCATACGCATCATCGTTAAATATCATATTGGAATTACTTTGGACTGAAATAACAGATTCACTATCGGTAAATTTTGTAATATATTATTATTATTTTAATTGATGTAATTAATTTCTTCAGATATTTATATCTGGGTTGATATAAAGATTTTGAGTTTAAACAAATGTTCTCAAATTTAAGTCCATTAGGACTTTCTAGCAAGCCAATCATAGCGTTTTTTTTTTCGCAATTTGACAGGTCAACTATTGTTGCACGAATAGAATTTGATATAAGGGAACTATGATTCATCAATATTTCGTACCAAGAATTATTTATGTTGTTTTGACTAAGGGTATGAGTCAATATTTATAAAATCCATTTCATAAATATCAGCTCATGCTCATAGTCAAAACAAAGTATGCTTTAAGTGTTTAAAAACGGTATTACCTTAAAAATGGCTGTTTTAAACACTTAAAATATACTTTGTTTTACTAACCGCATTTTATAACTAAATGCATTTCATAAATATTGATGCATACTCATAATCAAAACAGCATATAAATATCCTTTGTTTTGACTATGAGTATGAGTCATTATCTCTTATTATAGAAAAATAAAATATTATGATTATATGATATCAGAAATCATTTCATTTTCTAATATCATATAACCATACTATTTTATTCTTTCTATAATAATAGATAATATTTATGAAATGCATTTATTTACAAAATGCGATTAGTAAAACAACATAAATATAGGATGGTATGAAATTTTGATAATTCATCAATATTTCGTATCAAGGTATTTTTAGGTTGTTTTTACTATGAGTATGCGCCAATATTTATGAAATGTATTTCATAAATATTAGCTCTTATTATAAAAAAATAAACTAATACAGCTATACCATATCAGAAAATATTTTCTGAAATCGTAGCTGCATTAGTTTATTTTTTCTATAATAATATAAAAATATCCTTTGTTTTGACTATGAGTATGCATCAATATTTATGAAATGCGTTTAGTTACAAAAATGTGGTTAGTAAAACAAAGTATATTTTAACAGCCTTATTTATAACATTTATTAGGGCTTTATAAAGACTTTTTAAGAAAAAATTTTTATAAAAAATTTGTTTTAAAAAGCCTTTACAAAGCCTTAATAAGTTTTATAAATAAGGCTGTAAGAGTTTAAAATCAGTATTTTATATGATAATACTGATTTGAAACTCTTAAAATATTCTTTGTTTTGACTATGAGTAGGGCCCATTATCTCTTATTATAGGACAAATAAAATAATATAGCTATACGATTTCAGAAAATATTTTCTGATATCGTATAGCTACATTTTTAATATTTCTATAATAAGAGATAATATTTATGAAATACATTTCATAAATATTGGCGCATACTCATAGTAAAAACAACCTAAAAATACCTTGGTACGAAATATTGATGAATCATCAAAATTTCATACCATCCTATATTTATGTTGTTTTACTAATCGCATTTTATAACTAAATGCATTTCATAAATATTATCTATTATTATAGAAAGAATAAAATAGTATGGTTATATGATATTAGAAAACATGATTTCTGATATCATATAATCATACTATTTTATTTTTCTATAATAAGAGATGAGGACTCATACTCATAGTCAAAACAAAGGATATTTATATGCTGTTTTGATTATGAGTATGCATCAATATTTATGAAATGCATTTAGTTATAAAATGCGGTTAGTAAAACAAAGTATATTTTAAGTGTTTAAAACAGCCATTTTTATGGTAATACCGTTTTTAAACACTTAAAGCATACTTTGTTTTGACTATGAGCATGAGCAGATATTTATGAAATGGATTTTATAAATATTGACTCATACCCTTAGTCAAAACAACATAAATAATTCTTGGTACGAAATATTGATGAATCATAGTTCTCTTATATCAAATTCTTTTCGTGCAACAATAGTTGACCTGTCAAATTGCGAAAAAAAAACGCTATGATTGGCTTGCTAGAAAGTCCTAATGTACTTAAATTTGAGAACATTTATTTAAACTCAAAATCTTTATATCAACCCAGATATAAATATCTGAAGAAATTAATTACATCAATTAAAATAATAATAATATATTACAAAATTTACCGATAGTGAATCTGTTATTTCAGTCCAAAGTAATTCCAATATGATATTTAACGATGATGCGTATGGGAAGAATATTTTTGTATGGGGAGAGATAAGAATGTTGATTCATTCTACTTATGTAAAACTTACACCAGAATCACCAAACATTTAATAAGAGATCATCATAATGTAATTTTAATGTTTAAGTAAGGTGAAAAAAATATAAAGCATGTTGAAAGGCTAAATATGAATTTTTGATTATAAGCAAAGATATTGAATTAAACGATGATCGTTATAGAAAATAATTTTACTACATAAAACTTTACTTTTTGGTATTTCATCCGACTTTAAACTTCATGTATATAAATGTTATAAATGCTTGCTACTTGTACACTGATAACTAAATCTGACTCAGATATCTTGAAATGAAAATCTGAACAGCTCCTGATAGCCTGATCTGTTACCTGATAAGCTGATCTGATAACCAGACCAGCTCCTGATAAGCTGATCTGATAACCAGACCAGCTCCTTATAAGCTGATCTGATATCCAGACCAGCTCCTGATAAGCTGATCTGATAACTAGACCAGCTCTTGATAAGCTGATCTGGTAGCCGATACCTGAATTTGCTGTTAGCAAACATGGATGAGAAAGTTTTAAAGCATTTGGTGTTGACAACAAATGTGATTAAGAAAAAGCTTCGTAGTATAAAAACTAGTGAAATAGATACAAATGAACAACTAAGAGATGCATTTAAACCTATAACAGAAGAATTCATAAATAGTTCTAAAAATATTAAAAGAATTCTTATGAAAGAAAAAAGTAAAATCAAGACAGAAGTTGAAAATATACAAGTTTAAACCATGAGAAACCATCAGTCAAGATAGACAAAGACTTCCAATTCCGAAGACTTCTCAGTATTGGAAGGAAGAAATGAATTAGATACAAACTAATGGTGATAGTAACCTCAAACTGAATGAAGATAAAATATAAGTTGATGGTCAAATATGGGCTTAACACTAGGACTATTTTCTCTAATGTTTGATAAAATACCAAAAAATTATGATAAATTTGAACTCGAAATCTATAAAAAGATTTTAATTACTACTAATTTATGCATACAGAATCATCATCGTTCTCCGTCAGAGAACGATGATATAAGTTAATTTTTCTGGAAACTGAAATCGACAAACTAAAGAACAAATTAATAATATAGCTTAAGGCATTGATATAATTCAAGAATATATTCAAATGCATATTGGTGGACTGCAACGTGGAATAAAATTAGAGAAGGAAGAGAGTTATGAAATTGAAAAGCAATCTAAAAATTAAATAATTAAAAATAAATTGAAGAGTTGTACGATTAAATATATAGATTAGAAAATTAACTACATGTTAGTATAAATAGCTGAAAGTGCAACATGTAGATCACCACACTATCGAAAAAGTCTGTAAAACAACTCAATGTCTTTAAAAAGAAATTTAGTAAACGAACTCCATATTAAAACTCGAAAATTGTTTGTGCTGGTAGAGATGCAATGACAGGAATATATGAAGTTTTGTGGAGCTAAGTTAGGTGAAATGGAGAACTATTCTACAGAAAATAGAAATTGTTGATTTTTGAAGACTGTAATTGACACATTCTCAAATTGTAGTACAGCTGAAAATAAAAGCTGCACTCCAAAAACCAAGGAATGGAAAATATTTTTGAAGTTGTACGGGTACCAAAAAAAACTTACAAACAGATGATTCTAAGAAATTTTTTAATAAATACTTTGGAAAACTCATACATAAATAGAAGATTAAACATTACTTAATATGAAAGCATCAATAGTACAATGATTTAATTAAGCATTAAAAGGCATGATGTAAAAAGAATTAGCTTTAATGGTTCATATAAAAGTATTGGTATACATATATAAAGAATTACTTAGTGCATAAAATAGAAAAATTTATCTCACCATTAAAATGTTTACGATTAAAGTTAACTCAAGAAATGAGAAAAAGCTGCTTAATACAGTATAAAGTAATTTGAAGAATGAATGTTGAATTTAATAAAAATAAAAATTAAATTAAAACGAAAAATCTAGTTTTTTGTAGGATTGATTAGGAATGATGGGTTTTAAGAAAGGTAATTAGCTAAATGTAGTGGAATTAGATAATTAGCTAAATATAGTGGAATTCTCTAAACTTGTTGGTCTGAATGAAATTTGCTACGACTTCAGTGTTTAAAATAAACTATAACATAGTGCAATATTCAGCAGCACATCATATTATCACTTTTTATAAAGTTGTATGTACATTTTCCCATCGAAAGCGCTAGAACGCAAAATTTTACAATATGAAAATGGGATTATTATAGAAGATCTTCGCTCTATTTATTTCTTTAGCTATCAGATCTTTAGAAAATATAGATAAACTACGGAATTTGGACTTTGATATCTAATCTTTAAGAATGTACATGTGTATGAATAAGTATCAAGCAAACTTAGCGAATGAATACACGCTTCAACGAGAATCATGCTGAAGCATGCATACTGCAAACAGATCTTACTTTATATCTGTATCTGTATGAGTATTAAATAAATTTACAGAAAAAAAATGAAAGCTCGCCGAAGCATGAATAATTTCAAAAAAAAAATCCTCACGTCATATAATTTTGTAAGCAAAGAAATTTTATGATTTTGTGGTCACTGAAATACATACATATGTATCTACTTTGTAAAAATTCAAGAAAGCGAACTGGAAAATTCTAATAGTAAAGATTTTTAATTGTAACACTACTTCATCTCGGACTCTTACGTCACTATCGATAGAAGCATGCTAAGGCATGCATACTAGCAAAATATATAAAGCTGTTAGAAGGTGATGAGACAGCAATTGTATCTGGATCAATTCAACTCATGAATGTATTGTATACGGGAATGATTGATTGTGATGATGACCCTTTCTAAGTGAATAATCATTACATATCAATGTGATAGAGGTCAACCAGCAAACCTCATGTAGAAATACCTACTTGAGGCAAAAAAATTCTCCCAAACATAGATATTTCATTGTTTCTAACACTTTATGAAAACACCGACGGTGAATTGCTGGTAGAGGTAACTGAGTTATTTGAGATCGATTTGCTACAATAGTTGTTTTTTAAACATACATTTCTTTGTAAGTAAACTAATTTCTACATACTTAATGTATATACCCAGCAAAAAATTAGACAAAAATACTCTATTCTCCAAGTAGTAAAATCTGAAAAAAGGAGTGGCACATTAGAAGAAAAAAATAAATAAAAATATAGACTGACTGACCAACTAATACGTACACTCTCTCCGATGGGCACACAAAACGCACTTAAACATTTCAGAAATATATACACAATACGCTGAACTTTAATAAAATTAAAAAAAAAATCATATAGGACAACATATAAAAGTGATAGGTGCTCACCCTTCATAAAACAAACATATATGTACCTTATTAATGTAAAAATATTATCAGTATAAAGCAACAGAAATTTCGTCACACAAAGTCATCTTGTATCCTAGAGTAAAATATGTATGTTCATTATGATTTAACTAATTTAAAAGTACATTAAAATTTATGTAGTCTCATATCTGTACTTCTTAACATAAAAATTCAAAGTAAATGTTATCCAATTCTATATATGAAAGAATCTCCAGCGCTTCTAACTGCATCAGAGTTTAAGAAAAAAGCTCCTTTTATTCAATTGAATAAAATTTTAATTTGAAGCAGTAAGCAAATACATCAGCTTACTGCATTCTTATTCATAATCGTATAATAGAATATATAACCACTAAAGCACAAAGTCTAAAGTCTTATAAATAAAGAAATATAGAAAATAACATAATTTTTATAAACGCGTAAAGTTTCAAAAGTAATTCAAATGATTTCATTGCAAAAAACAAACAAAAAGCAGCGATTGTTTTCAACAATTATGAAAATAATAATTACAATATAAAACTCCCTTTTGATTTAAAATGTTTATCAATTAAAAATAAAAAATAAATAAGTTAACTAACAACAAAAAAAACTATCAGTACCTAAGCTGGAGTGCCGGATCAGTTTCATTTAAAATTGTTTATACATTTTTAAAAAGCAAAGCAAGCTTTCCAAAATAAATGTAGAAGGCTATAGCTAGAAAAAATTTTATACCCTAAAAATGTCAAGCGTTGACTAACTAACATTGCATCAACTTTAAAAAAATGTAAATTGAGTATAAGGAATATTTCTATTATAGTTACTATTACTATAGAGTATGTACATATCTTCAGGAATTCAGTTCTACTTAAAACAGAAAATCCTCACAAACTTTTAAGAAAACGCAGTAAAAAATTAAAATGTTTTTAATTTCAACAACAACAGACATCACATGACAAAAAATAAAATAAAAAATGTATTCAAAGATTGAGTTAAACACTTATTTGTATGTACATATATATGTACATACATACATACATACATAAAATCAATTTGTAGATATGTATGTATACATATCAAATTTCTTATCAATGCTTAAGTATTTATTAGATCTACATCATGAAAATATATGAAGCGTCGTTTAGTTAAAGCACAATACAAATATAAACAATCCATACACTCAGGGAAAATCTGCAGCTTAAAAATAAGAATTCGTCACATTAATTCAATAATTTTTAATATAATAGAAAATGTATATTGAGATATCTACAAACTAATGAGTTTAATAAATGAATACTGTAAATTAATATTTTGTTTATATTGAAATAAGAAATTTCAATATGACTAAACCTTTGTTAATGGTTCATATTAATTCAGCATGGTTTTTACTGATTTCAAGTTGGCTTTTCTCTGTGTGCAGAAAACTTTTTCAGTCAAAAAAGACGGATGTAGTTAAATAAACAAAATCTGTAATATAAACAAATTTCACACAGACAGACTTTAACGCGAGACAAATTTAAGCATGAGAAAATATAAAGCAATCGTAAGTATAAAAGCATACTAGGATTAGGGAACTCCATATATATGATAGTATTTTATAGTACCAAATGTCGATATTGAAAACAATTTTTTTCTACCTACATATAAATACCAGCTCAAATAAACACACATAGCAGAATTCATATAAGAAATATCCAAGAAAATTTCAACAACACCCCACCTTTTGCAAATCATGACGAGCCTTAAATTATTCCTCAGATATACATACACAAATTCCCATGATCATACACACATACATACATATACAATATATAAGATTAATTTCACCAACACAACACTCTCACCTACCTGAAATTACAGATAGTCTTAAACTTCTACAGACGTCTATACACATAGATTCTCACGGCTACATATTACAAGAACACCTCGCCACTCATAAATCACAACCAGCCTTAAGCTCCTACAGAAATACACACATTGAAATTCCTACAAACATACACACACACGCACACACACACACACGCACACACATTCACACACAACTACACACGCAATCGATCTACCTCAACTACACCCCGCCCCCTGCCAATCAAACATTCACCTAAATTCTCACAGACAGACAGACACATCCACAAATTCCTATGGTTACATATTACGGCACAACGCCGCCCACTCAAATCACGGTCAGCCTTAAATACCCACAGTCTAGCAACACCTACATTAGCACCAGAAAAAATAACTTTCACGTTTTCCCGTCGTCATTACGAAAAATCATTTTCGCGTCGACATTTGAAAAAACAATATTCATGTATTGCCCGGCATTAGGAAAAATTATCATGCATTGCCGTAGGTATTTTAAAAAAATAATGATCATGTTTTGCCGTCGGCATTTGAAAAAAATAATAATCAGGTTTTGCCGTCGGCATTTGAAAAAAATAATAATCACGTTTTATAGTTTTCTTTAAGCTATCAGGCCTACCGTTTTTAATGTCAATAAAAATGCAATTTATTACATGTTGTCCCGACGTTTCGTGAATTTTTTGTTCACTTTTTCAAGGGATATCGTCTATTTAATAAAAATAAGAAAACAACAACAATATTGTGGACATTTTCATATATAAAAATATTTTTTATATAAAACAATGTAAAACTTACTGTATTTTTTAAAATTACATGAATACTATAGCAATTAAACTTTGTTGAAAACAAGTGTATTGTGAAAAAATAAAAATAAAAATTATAAAATGTTTTTCCCCTTTTGGTGTATCACAGGTTTTTGACAATTGCTAATTTGTAGTTTGCGCTCAAATTGTCGGTGTCTTCTTTGATATTCATCGTTTTGTTTATTTTCTGTTGAATTCTTAGACTTTCTGTTATGTATCTCTTTCTGTCGTTGTTTACTTTGTCTAGTATTTTTATACCGTCAAAATCTGGTTTGTGTTTAGTATTTGTTATATGTTGTGACAAAGCAGTATTCTCTTTGTTTTTACTGATGTCTGCTTTATGTTCGTTCACTCTTATTTCTAAGCTCCTTTTTGTAGTTCCTATATACACAAGATCACAGCTGACGTTATCATTACCTTTACAAGGAATTTCATATACAACGTTGTTTTGTTGCAAGTTTGCTACAGGTGTTTTTGTTTTTGTAAAAATTGTATTTAATGTTTTATTTGGTTTATATGCCAAACATATGTTATTGTTATCTATTGTTGTTTTTATGTTTTTATTGTCGGTAAGGCCGGGTATATATTTTATACTGCAATACCTTTGATGTTCTGTGCTAGGGTTGCTATTTTCGCGGTTTTGTGTAGGTGTGTAGGATGAGATGAGTGATTGTATTAATTTTGTGGAAAACTGTTGTTTTTTAAAATGTTAAAATTTTTTTCTATGTTGTGCGTGTGAAATTGACTGTCACTGATGTCTAGTACTCTACGAACAAAATTTTTGGCGGTGTTAATTATCTGCATTTTTGGCTGTGTTGCGCTGAAATTTATTATTCTGCCCGATGATTCCTTATCAACAAAGTTTAATTGCTATAGTATTCATGTAATTTTAAAAAATACAGTAAGTTTTACATTGTTTTATATAAAAAATATTTTTATATATGAAAATGTTCACAATATTGTTGTTGTTTTCTTATTTTTATTAAATAGACGACATCCCTTGAAAAAGTGAACAAAAAATTCACGAAACGTCGGGACAACATGTAATAAATTACATTTTTATTGACATTAAAAACGGTAGGCCTGATAGCTTAAAGAAAACTATAACTAACAGAAGATTTTAATGGGCCAAATATATCAACAAAAACAATAATCACGTTTTGCCGTCGGCATTTGAAAAAAATAATAATCATTTTTTGCCGTCGGCATTTGAAAAAAATAATCATGTTTTACCGTCGGCATTTGAAAAAAAGAATAATCATGCATTGCCGTAGGCATTAGGAAAAATTAATAATCACTATTTCACCATTGGTATTTGAAAAAATCATTTTCATGATTTTCCCGTCGGCATATATACTCATAAAAAACCTCATGAAAAATCACCCGTTATCATAATTAATGTAACCCAAAAATCACCCGTTCCCACAAGGGTTAATGTAAACAAAAAACTCCTTATGTAAACAAAAAATAAGACTGACTTATTGAAACACCCTCGTAGGTATCAAATTTCACAAATTTCCAAGAATTTAACAATTTTCAAATTTTAATTACCCAAATTTAACAATTTCAGCAACATTTTAACAATTTTAATTGGGGCCGGATTGGCAATTCACTACTACTACCGTAGTGAAATTACACGTACCTTTTACCGTATACACAATGATGGAGAAGTGCCGAGATCAAGGCGAATTGATATAAGGTGGTCTTGATTTGCAACTCTGCGTATTCGCCTTGTATATTTGTTAGTGTAAAATTTCCTGCTGTCAAAATATTTCTTAACGTTTTGGTTCATTTGACAGCAAGAAATTTATATCAGCTGGCGAATTAAGATCACCTTATGTGAATTCGCCTTGGCCGAGATCGTGCAAACGACAATTATAAGTAGGCCACTTGAAAGTGTCGTCCGAAAGCTTTACCGGCTCTTGTTCTAAGTAGTTAGCAAGTAGATAACCTGTATTTTAGAGAATATAAGGTCTCCCGAATTTACTTTATATTTCGTATTAATATTATTTCGTAAATTAGCCGAATACAAAGTCTCCCGAATTTACTTCGTGCTCATTGAAGTTAGCTGCACGGTAGCTGAATATAAAGTCTTTCTAATTTCCTTTATATTTCCTAGCAATATTATTTCGTAAATTAGCCGAATACGAAATCTCCCGAATTTACTTCGTGCTCGTTGTAGTTAGCTGCACGGTAGCCGAATATAAAGTCTTCCGAATTTACTTTATATTTCGTAGTAATTTTACTTCGAAAATTAGCCGAACACGAAGTCTCCCGAATGTACTTCGTCCTTGATGTAGATAACTGTACGGTAGCGGAATATAAAGTCTCCCGAATTGACTTTATATTCATATTAGTTGTATTTCGTAAATTAACCCGACATAATATCACTTCTCGGATATACTTCATACTCTTCACTTTTTAATAGTGTAGACGTTAGAAGTCGTGAATTCGTTGTCATCTTACATGCAATTTAGTAGAAATCATTCTATTCTACATCCATTCTTTCATTGTTTCGGTCTATGGAATGTCCTCAAGCGCGCGTTTTTATTTTATCTTTCACTATATTTCTTTTATAATCAGAAAATCTAAGTTCTATGCTATGAAGTTTTTGGGTATATAGTTACGGCGACCATCCGTTCTGTATTATACAGAACAGTACTGTATTTGAGAGTCCTGTTCTGTATAAATTATTAATTAGGAAATAACGTTGAAATGTTCTATATTTTATTTACTGTTCAGTATTTGTTCTGCATTTTCATGACTCAATCAATACTGTTTTAATCAACATTGAAAAAGGGCTTAATATATCAACTATGCAAATGGCGCAGTTCTATAAAAAAAATACAGAAAAAACATGAGTTTTGTTTCCTTAATTTTTATCCTTGAGAGCGCGAATATAAAATTTGTCTGTTAGTGACATATTATGTTTTAAATCTTTATTTTTGACGATCCCGCTTCAGGAGCCTGGCTTTTCTTCATTCATTGTGAAGGTGTTTTATTTCATGATTATGACGGCAATTATGAAAAATAATCCAACTAATAGCAAGTAATAGGGAAAACAAAAAATTGTGATTGGAAAAGGGAGAATTTTCTCGAAGAATTTTATTCGTAATTGTCCTGTATATAACGCATATTGAGTCCAAAAAAATATGTATGACTGAGGTCTCTCTCATTATTAATGAAATTAAGTTTAAAATCCCACAGCGTAGAGAGAAAATGTTTTTGCCTATTGCTGTTAAGAAAAATGTTATTGATATGGATTAGGATTGGGATACTGCCTACAAAGAAGTTGAAACTCCTACATGGAAAGATGCTAAATCCAGTTTTGTTTTCATTATGGATAAAAGAAATGAGTTAAACATAAATTACACCGAATTATTGACTCTTGTTAAAAGATATACATATGTACCTCTTTAGAAAAATTAAAGGAATAGAATGAGAATGAAAAATCTGCAGAAGAGCGGTGGGTAAAAATGTTTAAACATTTTAAATAAAGAGGTACAAGTTTCCAAAACAGGTTGAAAGTTGTCGAATTCAGTTAACGTTTATCTGGTTCCAATGCCAGAAAGAGTATTTTCTGTTTAAAATAATATATGGACAAGTGAAAAACTTCAATGAAGATGGATACCATCAAAGCGTTTTAATTAGTTAATTAAATTATGATTTAAATTGTATTGAGTTAAAATTTATTGCACAGAAAAATACCAAACATATCTGTCTATTATTTTAACATTCTAATCTAAAAATTTTTTTAATACTCCTGATATGTAACGACTAAATATTAATTTTAATTTTATAGTTTTTACAACTTATGTAGTAATAATCTCCAGAAACTATGTATGTATGTAGCTATGAATTTTTAGTACTGGGGATCTACTGTGTAATTCGAAATGAAAGAAAATACTTTCAAATTGGTATGCTTATAACATGTAAATTCGAAAGCATTTTCTTTTTTTCGAATTGTAGAGTTGACCGCCTGATAGACATACATACATATAAATACGTACATATGTAGATTACCGTATGTGATTACATTGTTGTTACTTTTTGAATTTTTTTTTTTTTTTTGATAATTTTTCCTTTAATTTTGTGTTTCTCAAAAAAAAAAACGACTTCGCCTACGACGATTTTGTACTAGACTAAAGAACATTGCAACATTTTTTCTTTAATTTAGTACAAAATCGTCGTAGTCGAAATACGACACTCGTTATAAGGCCCAATATGTCTGTCAGGTTGTTTGTACTTTAGTTTCTGTTTGTTAAATTTTCCTTTTGATTAAAAAATTATGGTCACCGTATATATAGTTGATGCATTTTAGATCTAAACAAAAACATTTCATCCGAGATAATTTTAGATTCGAATAAGCAACTTTTGCAATCACTAATGCAAAACTTTTTAATTACAGACTTTTTGACCACTTTTGATTTTTTAACAGCTTCCGAACGGAGAGTCGACAGAGAAGACATTTTTGCTCTTAAACCAACAAACTCTATCATTATATCCCCATTGTTTTCATCTTTCATCATTCCCAAAACCTTCTTATTGAGTAGCGGCAAACGAAATTGATTATCTATAGGATATTCTGATGTATCAAAATTCAAACTCATATCCCCAGCAAAAATTGGTGCTTCGCTGGAAGCACCTATACAAGTGCTCTTTTGGTGTGCAAACGCTTACCCCATGCATGAATTTTTGCATGATTTTTATATGGGATTCCTCGCGGAGAAGCTCTGCCACGTCGATCTAAAATGTGATTCTTTCATGCCTTCCGGAGTGAGTTAAAGACTCTTGTCTTTTGTTAAATAAAAAAATTTATTTTATGGCACTCAACTAGTGCCTTTAAATTTTTTATTATTAATAGAACTTAATTCTAGAGTTGTTCTTAAACTATGTTAATACTAGACTGACTGTCAAAATTGTTTGTCAGTCATATTTATAATTATTCTTAATCTTAGGTACACAAATTGGTTATTAGTGTTTATCTCATCAAAAAGAACACATCCTTTGTTATTGATACAAATATTACTACAATTGTTTTTGTTTTAGCTTATCTCTTGTTACAATTTTGTTTTCTTATTTTCTATTTCGAAAGATATGTTTATCTTTTATTACAAGGTTGTTTCTTACTTTCTATTTAGAGAAAATATGTTTATCTTTTATTACAAGGTTGTTTCTTACTTTCTATTTAGAGAAAATATGTTTATCTTTTATCACAAGGTTGTTTCTTACTTTCTATTTAGAGAAAATATGTTTATTCATATGTATTTCTTATTATTCTTACAATATGTTTATCTCTAGTAGACATGTTTTGGTTAGTTCATGCTTAAGATTTACTTAACTATTTTTTATTTATTATTTAATGATAGCATTCCTTAACTCTCCCCTTCCTAAATTAAATCGTCCCGATTTTGTTTCTTTCAAGTTTTTCTAATTCTCTGTTATACAAAACTCTAAAGTTCTCGTTAACTCTATTCTGTCTATAAATCATACAATATTTAAATATCTTTAATGACAAGGATATAATGCTGATGATTCCTAATATAGTTAATGTTAAGTAAATAAATGATTTTACTGGGTGTTTTTCCACAGGAATAAAAAATTTTTTTAACGAGTCTAAATTGTTAAAAGCGTATTCGCTTCCTGAATACATAATTTTTTCTATTTCAAAATCTTCTGTATGTTTATTGTGGATTGCTTCCAGTAGTTGGTCGTGTATATTTCTATATGTAATGTTGTATATCTTTACCTCGTTTGTATATTCTACTAAAACGGTTCCTGATGTATTTTGATTGTTTATTGTATGTATGCCGTCTAATAGTATGAATCCATCATCTATCTGTTGAAAAGGTTTGTTATATTCTTGTATAATTGTACATTTTGAATCCCTGTTTTCTAGTAATGGTATGATACAGTCGTTTGTAGCTTTGTTACGTTCACAAATGTTTTTTCCTAAATAGTTCTTACAATTTTTTACTCGTATATACTCATGATGGCACCTAGCTATGACTTTGTCTGTTACTATTTGTCCGTATTTGAAACTGATAGGCGTAATTTTAAAGAGATTGCAATAGTTATTCAATATAGGGTATTTATAAATGGTTATAAATGAGTCTGATGTTCTGGCAATGTATACATCCGAATACTCCATTATATTTACAATTGGAATATTTGTTAGTTCATGTGCTACTATTTTTTTCAAATCTTCCAAATCCAGAGCCTCTGATAAATATTCATTATTTTTGGCTGCATTTATTGTTCGCACTAGTACCAGCAATTTGTCATGTATTTGTTCCAATAGGATATGATTTTTTATGCGTTGTTTCCCTAAGAATTCTAAAATTTTATCAAATCTAGAGTTGATTATTCTCTGTTTTTCATTATTTTCAATAAGGGTATTAATTGCTGTTTCTATTTGTATAACGTCGTCATGATCTGGCACTCCTGTGATAAATTTTAACGCTGATCCCAAAAAATTTAATCCTCTCTTATGTATAACGTGTTCACTTAATTGTTCTTCTAATACTTTGATCTTTCGTATCCAGATAAGTTCTTCCGTAGTTGTAGAATATTTCCCTTCCAGTATTTGATTATAAGGTGCAAGGATTTTTGTCAAATTTGTTATATGAAATAGATGAGAAAATTCATCGAACAATAATACGTCGTCGCTTCTAGTCAAAATATACTTCCTGTCAGTTATGGTTGTTACCTTGGTATCTCCCTTTGCCTGGATTGCGATTATGATAACCATGGCTAGTAATTTCAGGTAATTCATTATCGTTTTCTGTAAGTGTGTAATTTTTTATGCTATCTTTGTGAATAACTTTCCCTTCCTTAGTCAAAATCGTGTCCTCGCGATCTTCCTGCACTATGTGTTTTTTATAACGGCTGTCGCTTTTACTTCTGATATTCGTTCTTAACACCAATACCTGGTCTCCTTGCTTGAATGTTCTGTGTCTACTTCCCTGGTTTAGACGTTGTAACGTTTTCTCTGATGCGTCTTTTAGTTTTTTCACTATGTCTTCCTTATTGTATGTTATTAGGTTGAAGTGTATATCCTTGGGTTTTTTTTCTGTGACAGTGTGAGTTGAGTTATTTAATTCTTTTACAGCTGTGAACAATTCTTCGGTTGCTGATGTAGAGTTCTTTATTTTTAAAATTCTTGCTAACTCAGATATAGAGTTGTGCGTTCGTTCTACTTGACCGTTTGCCTTTGATCTAAATACTGGTGTCTGTATTTTGTTGATTTTATATTTTATACACATTTGCTTCATCATAGCTGTATTTAAACAACTTTCGTTGTCTGTCATGAGTCGCTTGCAGTTCGGAAAATTGTTGATAATAATTTCTTCTACTCTTTTGTCCATATTTGTTTTTGAGTCTAGTTCTCTGATAGTTATATATTTTGAAAATTTGTCTACTGCTACTAAATATATTTTGTGTTCATTAAAATAAATATCTAAATGTATGTACTCCCCTGGTTGTGTTGGTATATCTGATTCTTTTAATGGTTCTTTCATGGGGTTCCGTTCATATTTGCCGTATAGACAAGCTGTGCACTTTTTGTTGTATGCCTTACATTGTTGTTTTATGTTCGGCCAATAGTATTGTTCTAGTAGTTCTTTTATATTGTTTTTGTATCCCCTATGTGCTCGTTCGTGTGTTTGTTTGACTAATTCTAGTTGTTTATCTGGTTGTGTTACGTCTTCAAGTTTCTTTGGTGTGTACACGAATTTTATGCCTGCAAATGTGTTCTTTATAACTTGACCGTACCTAAATAAATTTTCAGCTGTTGTATGTATTGCTGCGATTTTTTGTGGCTGCAAAAATTTCTTTAATTCGGATATCAGATAATTTTCATCGATGAAGTTTATAGTATGACGTACTTTACTTTGAAACATAATACATGTACGTGTCTCGTTCTTCTGTGTGTTTGGTACTAATTCTATTTGGGTGCCGTAGGCATTTAGCGGTTGAGTCACTGCTTTCATTATGTCGTTGAATGAACTATCGGATGAATGTACAGTATCTATAGATGATGTGTTAATTATTTGTCGTGACAAGGCGTCGGCTACGACATTCTGTGCACCGGGTTTATACATAATTTTTGCTCCGTAATCCTCGATAATATTTTTCCATCTCTTTAATTTATGATTCGGATTCTTGTCTGATATAGCATACGTCAACGATTGATGATCAGTATATATGGTTAAGTCGGCTATGCCGTATATGTAATTTCGTAATTTTTGTAGTGACCATATAATAGCGAGTAACTCCTTCTGGTTCGTACTGTAATTCTGTTCAGTGGCACTAAGTGTGCGTGATAAGAAAAAAATTGGGTTCCTGTTTTGACTCAGTACAGCTCCAATGGCTATATTGGAAGCGTCCGTAGTGAGTTCAAAAGCTTTCTCATAATTTGGTTGGTATAATTCTACTTGTTCCTTTAAGCAGTTTTTTAATTTATTTACAGCTTCTATGGCCGTTTGGTCTAAACTAATTTTTGTGTTTTTACTTTTATTTTTTCCGATATGAGAATTATCTCCTTTAAGGTATAGAGTCAAGGGTTTTGCTATCATTGCGTAGTTTTTTTACAAATTTCCTATAGTAGCCGGTGAGCCCTAAAAATCCTCTAAGATCTTTCAGGGTTTCTGGTATTGGGTAATTTTCTATGGTTTTTACTTTGTTAGGATCAGTTTCAATCCTATTGTGCTTAACAATATGCCCTAGATATTCTACTTCTTCCATAAAAAATTTAGATTTTTCATTGGATACTTTTAAAGTAGCTTTATTTAATGCATTAAAAATAATTCGTATGTGTTCCATGTGCTCTTCAACAGATGAGGAGTAAATGATTATATCGTCAATGTAAACATATGCGAACTTGCCTATGAAGTCGCGCAAGATATCATCCACGCATCTTTGGAAAATAGATGGGGCATTTTTTAACCCAAAGGGCATTCGAACAAACTCATACTTGCCTCCATTTACACAAAAGGCTGTCTTCTCCCTGTCGCTTTCTTTTATTCTAATCTGGTGAAAACCGGATTCTAAATCAAGTGTAGTAAAGAACTTAGCTTTCCCTAGGTTTTGCAGTGTGATATTTATGTCTGGTATCACATATCTGTCTGTGATTGTGTGTTCGTTTAATTTCCTAAAATCTATGACCATGCGTCTCTTAGGTTTTCCGTTTACGTCCATGCCTTTCTTATGTACCGTTAACATGGGGGAGTTGTATGGGCTGTAACTTTTTTGTATTATTCCGTCCTTTAATAATTTATCGATTTCTTTATTTACAAATTCTACGTCATTTATGTTGCTTGTATATTGTTTGGTCCATATAGGATCCTTGGTATCTGTCCGTATGCTAGCTTTAATCCTTGTAGTGAAGGGTAATGGTCCTATGCCATTATTGTCCTTCATTAACCTATCGATTTCTGCTTTATAAGTATTTATCCCTATAATGTGATTTACATAATTTTCTTCCCTACTTTCTGGATTCCTCAATGCCTCAAATGTCATTTTATTCAAATCTATTACTGCGTTTAATTCTTTCATTCCGTTCCATCCCAAGATTAAATCGAATCCGTTTATTTTATCTACTTCAAAGAAATCTAGTTCCTTATTCATAAACCAAATAGTTTGCTTTGTGTTTATCATTGAATTACCATGCATTGATATTACTTGTATTGGCTTTACCTTTTTTGTCAAACTGAATTTCAAATTTTTCTTAACATAATTATGGGTTGCACCTGTATCTACTAAAACATTATAGTTTATTTTCCCATCATTCATTACTATACTGGGCAACCCGTTTATTAGTTTAAATACTTAATAGTTAAATGATTTTGTCTACCTGTTTCTACAATCGTGCTAGAGTTGTCTTCTTCAGATGTTAAGTTGTTGTTCCGCATGTTTTTTGGTTGTTGATGTTGATTGGTGAACTGCCCACTATGTGGTCTTTTCCAATACCTATTCCCGTTGTAGTAGTTGTTTTGGTGCTGTGTTGGTTGCCGGAATGCCGTATTCCCCGATGATGTATCCATGGGTTCTGGTTTTGGTAATTGTGCTGACTGTTGGTTATCGTTGTATTTCTGCTGATACATGGGACGTATTTGGTGATGTTGTTTCTCATGATAGTGTTTATTGTTGGTTGGATGGTTATTCGGCTGAGCGTAGCTTAGTCGTAACTTTTGATGTTCGTCATCGTGCTCAATGGTGCGGGCTACTGCAAAAGCATGCTCTAGATCCCTTATAGGATTTCCATATAGAGTGGAGCGAATATATGAATTATTTATTCCGTCTTTAAACACTCTCACCGCCTCTTGTGTTGCTTCATCAGTCATTACCTTGATTACTTCTAGGCTGTGACCGGACATAGATATTTTTGACGTGATTAGTGTCAGAGCTCTGTTTACATTGTCATGGAATTCGCTCAAGTTGTGTTTCCCTTGTGTGAGTCTCTTCATCTCGTCCTGTAACACATACAGTGGTCTTTGATCAGCATAGGTATAATCTAACCTATTCCTGATTGCGTCGAAGTTAAATATCGTGTTATGGTTAGTTAACACGTCGGCTGCTGCACCTTGTATTTTGGTTTTTATGATTGATAAGGCCTCTACATATCTATTAGAGTTTCTGTGATTACTAATTCCGTCCATTAGTATAGAAACATCTTCCCTCCATACGCGGTATTTTGAAATGTTGCCATCGAATACAGGTAGTGCTTTAAAAACATCTAGGTTGATTTCATTAGGGTTGGTATAGGATACGTCGACTGGTTCCAGTCGTTCCGTTACTTGTTGATTCATAGCGGGGTGAGCTTGCATTTGATCTACCCTGGCTCTTAACGTTTCATTTTCTGTTTGAATTCTCTGGATCATCATTTGTAAGTTAGCCATCTGTTGGATCATGGTGTTCATGTTAGTTTGTTCCATTTCGTTAGTGGTGTCCAAGTTTCTTCGTTCGTTGAATTTATTTAAAGATTTCCTCATTTATTCCTTTTTAGTTCACTTATTTATAGTCACTTCTTTCTTTTACAGTTTTTGTTTTTTTTCATTTATATTAATAGGTCCGCCCGTAGAAGGATAAAAGTATATTATCCTCCTGGCAGGATCGCCAGTTAAAGACTCTTGTCTTTTGTTAAATAAAAAAAATTTATTTTATGGCACTCAACTAGTGCCTTTAAATTTTTTATTATTAATAGAACTTAATTCTAGAGTTGTTCTTAAACTATGTTAATACTAGACTGACTGTCAAAATTGTTTGTCAGTCATATTTATAATTATTCTTAATCTTAGGTACACAAATTGGTTATTAGTGTTTATCTCATCAAAAAGAACACATCCTTTGTTATTGATACAAATATTACTACAATTGTTTTTGTTTTAGCTTATCTCTTGTTACAATTTTGTTTTCTTATTTTCTATTTCGAAAGATATGTTTATCTTTTATTACAAGGTTGTTTCTTACTTTCTATTTAGAGAAAATATGTTTATCTTTTATTACAAGGTTGTTTTCTACTTTCTATTTAGAGAAAATATGTTTATCTTTTATTACAAGGTTGTTTCTTACTTTCTATTTAGAGAAAATATGTTTATTCATATGTATTTCTTACTATTCTTACAATATGTTTATCTCTAGTAGACATGTTTTGGTTAGTTCATGCTTAAGATTTACTTAACTATTTTTTATTTATTATTTAATGATAGCATTCCTTAACTAGTGTCCTGAATTCAGCAAAAATATGCGTCTACTTAAAAAATTTGCTCTTTCTTTTTTTAACTTTTTTTTTACTTTATGTTCGCGCGTTGAATCAGGAGTCGATCCTAGGATTTCCGTATGTTAGGCTAGAACACTACCCACTGAACTACCGAAGCACGTATTTATTTTTGTACACAATTCAATGAAGAAATAAAAAATCAAAAATCGAAGTAAAAATTTCATTCGGATCCAAATTTGTATACAGGTAAGCTAGAGAGGATAATCTATAAAAAAAAACTTTCAGAGTTTAAATATAAGCAGCCGACTGCCTTCGTAGTGTTTCTGTTATATTTTGTCATTCGCTTACGTTATTGCATCCTCGTAAGGCAGAGGGGATGCTCTTTGCGCTTTTCCGCGCTTCCGAAGCGCTTATTTTTGTGTTATATTAAACTACACCTTCTGAGATGTTTTTATGGAAGGGATATAAGAAACTACAATAGAAAAAACACATAAAAAACAGCAAAAGAAGCTATACAAATGCAGAAGAGATTTTATTAATAAGCAATTGCTTCTAAATCTCGATTATTTTTTTGCTGGGTCATTATGAATGTCATCAGTTTTAATTGAATATATAAATGAGTCAGTATTCATATAGTTGAGAGAAATGTTGTCTCCAAATTTAGGCTTCATGAAGCCATAATGGAAGTCATACATTCTCCACTTGGATAACTCCAGTACTGTGAAGCCAACATATATGGGTTTATCACATAGTGGTTCCATTTTTTCTAACTCTACCGCATACATATCATCAGAAAATTTTGTCAACTGCTTAAAATTAGGTTTCGCAATTAATGCCACATCTATTTCTTTCAGATTCTTCTTGGTTTTGTTGACGTTCATATATGTAAATAAAAAAAATTTATTGTTAAAATTGTATATTAAGTCAAAACAAAAATTATATCTCTTTTGAATAATATTCTGTAGCTGTAGGGCTTTTCATTTATTAAAAAGTTATTTCTTTTTCGTATCAAGTACTTGTACAATAGGACACATAACGAACACATTTCTTTTTTCTATAACCATCATCGTTCTTTCCAATGTACAAGAATCCACCATTTTCAATTCACTTTATATGTATGTACACATTTGTCTTATTCGTGCGAAGTACTTGTAAAAAAAGGAACACAAACCGAACACACTACTTTTTTTAAGTGATTTGTTAACCAAAGTATTTGTACATTGGACAAGAACATCAATGTTCCTTCCAATGTAGAAAATACCACACAAACCATTCACTTTACGTGGACACATATCGCTTATTTTTGCTAATAACTTGTAAAAAACACAAAAGGAACAGAACACTTGGAATCCAATAGATCCGAAAAGTAAATTTTTATACCATTTGATAACCTTTACCATTGTAAATTGGACAAGAACATTCGCCTTCCAGTGCACAGGATTCCACATATACACTTCACTTTATCTGTACACATTAGCCATATGTGCGTAAGGCACTTGCAAAAATAAGCAAAATTGGATTAAAATTGATCCAAATACTTCATTTCACTGCGAGATGTTAACCAAAGAATTTGTACATTGGACAAGAACATCATTGTCCCTTCCAATGTACAAAATTCTACTCATAAAATTCACTTTACATGTGCACATACACGCAAAATTTAGTACTACTGGTTTGTGCAGAACACAAACCAGACATATTTGGAATGAACTTGATATCAAACCTTCTCTTCTTTGCGACACGTTAACCAAAGAGTTTGTACATTGCAGAAGAAGATCATTGTCCCTTCCAATGTACATTGTACAAATTCCGACACACAATTCAATTTGAAAAATTCACTTTTCACATATGTATGTAAGTAGTCATATAAATTACATACCTCGTGAGCTCTTTCGGGGTAATATGCAGCTTCTCTGCTGCAGGACAATTCAAGGTACATCTGTGCCACCTAGAAAAACAATAATATATTATTTAAACTATTTTAAATAGCTAAAAGAGTAATAAATAAATACTTACATTTTCACATTTGCTGTGTGATGCCCGCAGAAAATTGATGTTTTTCATTATTTTTGTTGATTTTTTTCACTTTTCGCACTGTTGCTAATATGTGGACAAAATAGTCTATCGAATTTTGTCCACAAAAAACTAACTTGGCTAGGATTTTGGCGAAATATCACTTTTCTCCACTTTGCGACAAATCCTGCCAAGAAGTTTTATTTTTGATATTTACAAAATTTTACAAATGCCAAAACTGAATTAATTTTGTGATAGAGAGAAATATAGAAAAAATCCCCAATGTTGCTATCTCTATCAGATTATTTATACGGTTGAATTCGCCTGAATTCACCCTTGTCGTGTCTAATTGTTAGTCTATGATTAATGCTCTGAGACCTAAATGATTCCTGTTTGTTGTTTCCCAAGATGAAGTAATTCTAATGTCCCTAAGTTTTTCAATGTTTTCCATTGTCTTCCCGTAAACAGCATTGTTTAAAAGTTTGAAGAAATCTTTTTCAAAATTGTTTTTAGCATTTGTCCTATGAAATGTGTTTCAGTCAATATATTTTTTAAGCCAAGGGGATTGCTTAAATCTGAGTATACTATGGATTTGTTTTAAGATGAGGCCATTTGAAATGGCTTGTTTCAAAACTCTATAGTGTATGGTGTAATTTGTTTTTGAGTGTAAGTCTGCAACTAATTTTTTGATTTTGGATCCCCCCACGGGCTTATTTTAAGGACAAAATGGCAAATAATTATGAAGATCATGCACTGAATCGGGATAATCTATATCCACTTCCAAAATGTACCCATACTCTGCGGTATCAGAAATTTTTTCAACATCAAAATGAGTATCACATACCCAATCAAATTCACCGCAGGGAAGATATTCCGACATCACCCAACCATACAAATTGTTACCGTCTAAATATACAAGAAATTCTGATGGTTTTGATGCATCAAAATCTTCCAAATATTTGTTATTAGCCTTCGAATATTATTGCGAGCATTGAACAAGTCCACCTCTGATTCCGTTTTGCATAAACATATACATTTCGGAATCAGTGAACTGTTCCAGTGAAACTTCTGTGGTTTTCAACATTGCATCCCAAGATATGCCTGGTGCTGTGTAATAGTGACAGGGGTCCAAATCATATACATCTCCACAAACTTTCCTAAAATTTTCAAACACGTCGCTTAGGAAAAGAACATCTGTCTTTAAGTATAGCTCCATATTTTTTGAGCATGTTCATACTCGACTACATCACATTCTTCATTCGTTAGAATATTGAAGAACTCTTCTCTACTAGGGAGTTTAGTTTTCTTAAACTTAGTCATGGAATCAATGTAAGAGTACGGAAATACACCCTTTCTTCTAATCAGGTTGAAATGAGCTTCATCAACGAAACATTATCGAATAGTATTAAAACCATTGCTATCAAGATTTTTTACTAACTTATCTAAACTCGAAGCCATAAATCTAAACGAGTCTATAAATCTTATTTCGAATCCGCGTTTTTCATCTAATCTGATGAAAATTGAAAGAGAAATATAACGCTCTTTGTTCTGGGGAATCACCTTTATTGTGGATTATTTTATAGTAGAAAGTTCTTTGAAAAATAGGTGTATATCATATGCAGAAAGATTACGAAAGATAACAGGTATAAACTGAGGTGTTTTATAATTCAAATTGTATTCGGTATGAGCTGCCCCACGATAATTGCCCGTAAGATGACAATGATCTCTAACCTTATCGTTATTTAATATTTTCTTACATATGTATATGAAAATTTTTTGCATTATTATATTGAGCTATTTTTATTGGGGTTATGAACATTTTCTTAACTTTAAGTAAATAATATATATAAAAATCTGTACAATCTTCAACTATTTTTTTGATAAATACATTTGCCGAATCTTCACCAAAATAATTCCTATATAAATTATTTTCTCTCTTAAAACTACAATTAATTAAATACCCGAATGCACATGCATGGTGTTTCTGTACATTTGTAGTGCTTTTACTTGCAGAATCATCGACTTTTTCCAAAATCGATTCAAAGTCTGTGTAGATTACAAATGGTACATCTAACTGTTTGTAGTACTTCTTAAACTTGATAATAGATTCATCTTCGGGCATTCTGATTACTTTTTTCTCCGCAAACGTTTTTATGATGATTATACATATAATCATCATTTGTATAATATAGGCAGGTGTTGCAAATATGGTTCCTATCAACGTGAGATGTTATGCTGGAACGAAGGAGTCTAAGGAAAAGAGGAAAATAAAATAGTATAAATTCACAAATGAAACTTACTTTGATATATCCTTGATGAGTACATAGTGGAAGTTTTCATTGGACTGGAGCAATAACAGATTAATATGAACATGTTTTTCTCCTTTTGTTATGTAGTATGGTCCTATAAGCGATGTTCCATTGTGGCCAAATACATTGACGCTCATATTTTTTTGATTCTCGAATTGTTTTATCTGCTTCAATAGGAGTGGAAACTCTAGACCTTCGAAATTTAATACAATTTCCCCTATATTAATATTCTCATCAGAAATGTTTGCAATATTGTAATTTCTACAGTTTTTCCGTTGTCTTCGATTTAAAGTACTATCTGTGTACAAATCAGCAATGAAAGACCATTGAAAGCAATACTTATTTATGCATGTATGTTTTGCTGCAATATTTTTTGGGAGAGGGATAAAGCTCGATCTTCTTATTATGGACGCCTTGTTTATATTAACTTCAAGGGATTTTATTAAAATCAAGGTCCATCCGCTATCTTTCTCTTGAAATTCTTCCATTTTGGCTCTTAGCTCCTCCGTCTGTTTTCTGTATTCTATGTCATCAGACAAAGTCACCAACATCATTTTCGAAATATGTACAAGTTGGGAAACATTCATCTCATCATTCACCATCTTCATATAATCACACGTGAGCTCCATATTAAATTTAAATATAGTATGTATCTTACTACTTTCATTCAGTTGTTGTACTATGGAGCTCTTGGCAGATTTCAGAAACTCCTCCGGAAACAAGACAACCACATTTTTGTTGAGGAGGATATATGTCCCGATGCTCCCATTGAGGTTGCTTGCTGTTTTAGTGACAAAATCTCCAATCCGTTCTTGGTGACAACTGTTTTTGTGTTTTGTGGTTCTGACATGAGCCACATAACCATTTGATGGAATCATCTCATCACAATCCTCACAGTATTTGTTTTGAAGATTTATCTTACTAGTCCCAAGCATAGCCTTCGATTGGTTAGCATATGAGTGCGTTTCAACATGCTGATTTAGTTTTGTTTGAGTCAGGAAGACTTCATTGCAGATGGTACAGCTTGTAGTATTCATTTTATTTAATTATTTATTTGTTTTTTAATTTATTTAATTATTTTATTTAAAAACAATTTATTTAATTATTTTATTAAATTGTGTATCTAATTTTTCAACGTTTTTTATATGTTCAATGAAACTATTTTTTAAGCTTTAGGTCAGTAAATTTTATAAATTTTTAGTTTTTTTATCGATATTTCGTTAACCTTTGGTTTATAATTACAAACGAATTTTTTTCTGATGAAGAAGAAAAAAGACAAAAACTAATTACCAAAAAATAAAATAAGAATAATCCTGAAGAAGTTAACCAGGGATAACAGCGCATCCTCAACTAATCGTCAAAACCGCTTTAAAATTTTGCAAGATGAGAACGACAAACCGGATGTATCCTCGAATAAAACATCCAAGCCGCCACCAATCTAATTGAGAGAGAAAAATTCAAATGTCCTTATTAAAAAATTAATTTCGGTCATTGGTGGGAATAAATTTCACATTGTCCCAATAAAACATGTCATCATCGATGAAACGAAAATTAAAATTTATGACGAAAAAGATTTCCTCAAAATGGTTTCTGAATTTGAAAAAAATAGAACAAGCTTCTACACAAACCAGCTTAAGAGTGCTAAAGGCCTGCATTTCGTATTGAAGGGCATAGATTTCTATGTTGTTCCTGAAGAAATAAAAGATGCACTCGTCCTCCAGGGATTTAAGGTTAAAAATGAATCTAACATAATAAACAGAGAAAAGGTACCCCAACCCCTATTTCGTGTTGAACTAGAGCCGAATGATATACAGTTGAAAACTAAACGAGACTCATCCTATTTATAGCCTAAAATACCTTTTATACAGAAAAATCAGAGTTGAAGAGCCACATAAGCGTTCAGGTCCCGTGCAGTGCCATAATTGCCAAGAATATGGCCATACAAAAGATTACTGCAATTTACCTACAGTGTGTGTTATCTGCGGTGAATTGCACGGTACTGCTAGTTGTACTAAACCAAAAATCAAGCGGAAAAAAATGCAGTAATTGTGGAGGTAATGACATCGCTAACTACAGAGGTTGTCCTGTGTACTCTTTCGTCAAGCAGGCTATGGTGCAAAAACCTAAATTAGCTCCAGTCAAAACAACAAACGCTTCCTCAGCCACTTTTGCGCAAATAAGCCAACCAGTTACTTCCCGTGTATCGTATGCAAATGCTGCTAAGACAAATTCAATTCCCACACAAAACGTTTCCCCACCAAATAATTCAACAAATATAAACTCAAACTTTAGTTTAAATCGCCTTGAAGCCACTATTGAAAATCTTGTGCAAACTGTCAACAACTTTACAACAAATATGTCAAGCATGATGCAAGAAATGCTACGAATGCAGAATACACTGCTCCAAGCATTAATTAGCAAGCCATGAACACTTTAAAAATATGTTTCTGGAACGCAAACGGCATTCGCCAACATAAAAATGAATTTGAGCACTTCCTTACGGAAAAAACTATTGATATAATGTTGGTCTCTGAGACTCATTTGACTTTTAGAAGCCTCTTTAAAATGAATGGCTACACGATATATGATACAAAGGACCCTAGAGGGAGAGCATGCGGTGGATCAGAAATTCTAATAACGTCAAGACTCAAGCACTATATTCTTGACAACATTTGTGAAGAACATCTAAAGGGTGTTTTTTATTGAGGTATAGAACTTTAAGTTGGCATCACTTTTTTAACTGGCGGCCATTTTGTCAGCTGTCAAGTGATTAATATTTAGTTTGGTTTGCCATTTCATCATGAACAGGTTGACAAAAGAACAACGCTTGCAAATCGTGCAAATTTATTTCGAAAATAATGGTTCAGTTCGCGAAGTTTACCGCAAGCTCCGTCCATTTTATGGTCGACATAATCGTCCATCAGAGCAATTAATTCGGTTAACCATGGATCGTTTTCACACTACGTTTACTCTATGTGATAATACGCATCCGCAGAGACGTCGAACAGTGCGCACCGAAGAAACAATTGCCGCTGTAGAGCAAAGTGTTGAAGAGGACCCGAATGAATCGATTCGCCACCGTGCACAGCAATTGGAGCCGACTAACCGACTATTTTGTTCCCGAATTGGATGGCATGAATGTGGATGAGTTGTGGTTCCAACAAGACGGCGCTACATGCCACACAGCGCACGTCACAATCGATTTATTGAAGGAAACATTCGATGAGCGCATAATTTCGCGGAATGGACCTGTCAATTGGCCACCAAGATCGTGTGATTTGACACCATTGGATTATTTTCTTTGGGGATATGTGAAGTCGCTCGTCTACGCCAACAAACCAGAAACGTTAGGGGACTTGGAAGCCAACATTCGTGGCGTTATTGCCAACATACGGCCCCATATGCTCGAAAAAGTGGTTGAAAATTGGACCTGTAGAATTGGCTTTATTCGAGCCAGCCGCGGCGGCCACATGCCCGAAATCATATTTAAACATTAATGGCATAAAATTATCCTTCCAATAAAGCCAAATTGATGGACATTAAAACGATTTTCTTGTGTTTTACTTCAATTCGAAGTTCTATTCCTCTTAAAAAAACACCCTATACAAGCAACAAATATCTGCTTTTTGTACAAATTTCGTGATATCTTCAATTTACTCCCCTCCTTGATTTTCAATCACTGAGGATCAATACGAGAAATTCTACTAATCTCTTGGACCTTGTTTCGTAGCAGCTGGCGACTACAATGCTAAGCATACGTTCTGGGGTTCGCGTCTTATTGCGCCTAGAAGTAGGGCGTTGTTTAACACAATTTCAAAAATGGGCTTGGATGCTATTTCGAGTGGGGAGCCCACTTACTGGCCTATTGACGTACGAAAAATTCCGAATGTTATAGACTTTGGCGTCATAAAAAGTATTTCTAGGGAATTAATTCACGTTGGAGCTTCCCTAGATCTCTCGTCCGATCACTCTCCCATGATCGTTACAATCTGTAGCCCACTGAGAAGCGCTTTACCTCACCCATATGTCAAGATGATAAATCGTGTTAATTGGCTGGGATTCAAAAAAATATCTTAGTAGTCATTGCACGGAAAATATTACACTAAGAACACCCGATGATATTGAATCGAACATTGCCAATCTTAATGAGAATATTAAACAAGCTGCTGAACATGCCACTACCTCCCGCATACTGGGTTTAATAGAATTTATACTACAGACATTGAACGTCTCGTAAGTGAAAAAAGAAGAGCAAGAAGGGAATGGCAACAGCACAGATCACCTCAGAACAAAATTAGATTTAAAGAGTGCACTAAAAGACTCCAAGAGTTGCTTGCGTCTGAAAAAACTGCATCTTTTAAAAATTATCTGGAAGATCTTGATGTCACACTACCATCTAATTACTCTTTGTAGTGCGCTGCTAAAAAGCTTAAAACACCCGTTGAGTTTAAGCCACCTCTGTGCAGATCTACCGGAGGTTGGGCAAGAAGGGATACTGAAAAAGGTAACATATTTTCTGAGCATTTAAAATCCGTATTTACACCAAACACATATACCGGTGTTGCTGATATGCCGAGTGTAGTTGCTCTACCCCCTCGACCCTTGAAATTTAAGATGTGTGATGTACAAAAACTAATTGCCGAACTCAACCCGAAAAAAAGGTCCCGGTATTGATAGAATTAGTAACCAGATGCTGATTAAGTTGCCTTGTATTGCAATTAGAATCCTGTTATTCATTTTTAATGCCATTTTACGACAGGAGTATTATCTAAACAGCTGGAAGCTTGCCAAGGTTAAAATGATTCCAAAGCAAGGTAAAGATCTTATCAAGGCTGAGTCATATAGGCCAATTAGTTTACTGTCAACAATGTCAAAGCTCTTTGAAAAGCTACTCATGACAAAATTGTCTTCAATTTTAACTGATAATGGGTTCATCCCGGATTATCAATTTGGTTTTAGAAGCCAGCATAGCACCATTGAGCAAACGCATAGATTGGTTCAATTTATAAGAAAAACATTTGAGGAAAAGAAGTATTGTTCTGCCCTGTTTATTTATGTTTCTCAGGCATTTGATAAAATGTGGCACGAAGGCCTGATTTTGAAATTGAAGACATACTTACCAATAAACATTCTAAATCTTTTGGAAAGTAACGTTCTTACCCGAAAATTTGCAGTTGTGGAAGGACACTTTATGAGTATGCCTGAAACTATCTCATCCGGTGTACCACAGGGGAGTATACTGGGGCCAGTTTTATACTTGATTTTCAATTGTGATATGCCTGCGAGCAGTAGTATCCACACTTCTACATTTGCCGACGATACAGCCTGCCTTAGTATGCACGAAAACCCTGATAAGGCATCCCGCAAACTCCAGGAACATATTAGCCAGATGGAACTATGGTTAAACTTCTGCAGAATTAAGTTAAATGAACAAAAGTATGTTCAAGGAACATTTACCTTACGTAGAGATACTTGTTCCCTCATTCGAATTAATAATCAAGTTGTTCCTTAACATTCAAATGTGAAATATCTTGGTATGCACCTTGATCGACGGCTTACATGGAAACATCACATTGACTCTAAGTTAACTCAAATGAAACTAAAATTAACTCAGGTACATTGGCTGATTGGCAGAAATTCAACACTCAGCCTAGACTGCAAACTTTTAATATACAAGTCGATTTTAAAGCCAATATTGTGCTACGGAATTCAGTTATGAGGCACGGCTTCAGCTTCAAACATTGAGAAAATCCAATTTTACGTTTGATAACATCGGCTCCATGGTTCGTCAAAAATTCAAATACATCGTGACTTAAATATGCAACTAGTGACTGAAGAAATTGCAAAATACGCAGGCAAATATCTAACAAAACTTGAGTCACATCCTAATCCGCTTGCTCGTAATATTTTGAACTTTACTGGACACATCCGCTTAAAAAAGAGAGATACAAGGGCTCTAATACTCAACACTCCAGATGGGACTACTTGAAAATACTTTTTTATCCTTTTTGATTATCACTACTTATGTATTATTTAAAACTATAACTAAGTTTATGTCCGACAGTGGTCTCGCCTAATAATCATATATTAGATTTAAGATTTGAATACTTATTGTTAGTTCATATTTGAAGATACAATAAATAAATAAATAAAAAAAAACTTTGAACGTCTGCACGTACAATTAAAAGATTCTAATATTTCACTAGCCTTGAAGTCGTACTAGTGACAACTATTCAAGATCAAGTACAAATGTGCATCGACGGCAAATTTAAGAAAGAGTTTTTTATTGTTGGCACCTGAACAGCCACACATACCTACGGCACCAAAACACTCGCGATCGTGGGAATGAATTTGTATTTTAAACAAGCATCATATTACGGCCAGATTCCGCACTAAAATATGTGCAATAATTTTCAGTAAATAATATATTTAATTTCACTTTATATTTGTGCATATGTTTCAACATAAGTATGAAAATATGTAGGGTTAAGATTTATTCTCATAAGTAGTATATAAGCTATAGTAATTTAATTTTAATTTTAATCTGGAAATTACTGCGGCCTAGAGCTGCAATTAATAAAACAAATAATTTTTCTAAACAAACATTTTTTTAATGTTTTTATGGCGATCCTGCCATATTTTTTGGAATAAAGGAATACATAGTATATTTGCTTATCCTTTATCTAAAAACAAGAAAGGACAATAGGATCCAACATACAGAGCTTATGCTAAGTTGGATTCCTATTCATATATTCCTATTCATATATTCCTTTAAATTTGAATACTCTGCCAGCAAAGTATCAGCCGGTAGATTCTACCGACAGCCATTCGCTATCACGACGAAAAGTTTTTCTTCAAATGGACCCAAATTTGACGCAAATCTTGAAGGATTTAGCGGAAGCCGAAGCCCGTTGGGAAAAGCAGCTACGAGAGGGCGCAGATTCCAGCCAAAAACCTGAAATTTTATCCATAGGGCCAAAACCCATAAAGCCGAAAAAGAAGAAGAGCCAAAATACCCAATATTCCCCTTACCAAACACAACAAAATCAAGAGGTGGCCGACTAAATAAATTCAAGACAGAACTACGTGCTCTCATGCTCCAAAAAACTTCCACTCAAGGTGGAGAACTGAAAAAAATCATCAATAGAATAAGTTCGGTAAAAACAGAAATAAAAACACAAAAAAAAAATTATTTTAATTCTAATTTGAAGCTTTCTATGCAAACATTTTCTATCCATTTCAAACACAAAACAAATACATACATCCTTATATAAAAATTTCTTGTATTATTTTCGTTTAGAAAAATAATTCTACAAAATAAATGCATGTGTACATATTAACATATACTCTTTGGTAAAAATAATTTGTAAATGGCCTTTATGGTTTAAAATTTTCGGTTGTCGCAATGAATAGAAATAACAATAATAATAAGGATAGGCCAAAAAACCCAAATGGAATACGAAGAAGAGGAAATTGAAGGAGCTATAAGATTTTTAACTGAATTGTGGAAGGATGTAGGAATAAAAGGAACCCCTACTAGGGATGATGTAATTAACAGACGAAAAGTGGAATTAGAAACAGTGTTGTTAATGAGAAAATATCTGGATTGGTAAAGTTTTTTTGGGACAATAAAATGGGGGCAAAAGAATTTAAAGAAGATCATCCCAATGCTAATGTTGTCAATAACGTAGAAATTATTGACCACAAGGAAGAAATTAACTCCATATGGCTACTTATATTAATCCTTATAATAATAACAGCTCTTGATCTACTATTTAAAATTTACTTAGCACATAAAAGATCGCTCAAAAAGCAGTACATTAAGTATTAAAACAGAATTTAAAAAATCATATAAATGTCTCAGTATAGACAGACCAATAAAAGACGACACCCTTAATAAACATTTTAAAATTCTTCTAGATTGCTTAGAAAAAACAAGAGTGATCCTAAATACTAATTATGAGCGACTAACATCTGCACACAAGACTGCAGCAGACGCATTTTTTTGTGATATTAGGAACAAAATACTAAAACTAGCATCCAAAAAGAACATACAAATTGAATTGCCAGAAACAATACATGAACAAATTGATATAAAAATAATTTTTCCCCCTAAAGATAACGAAAACTGTTACGAAATGAGCCAAACAGTCGTAGAATTTCTCAGTACAGCTTCAAAGTTAATTACAGACTTCGATGGCAAATCTGAAAACTTGCGCTCCTTTTTAGACTCACTATCACTGGTTGAATCTATTAAAGGTTCACACGAAACAACTGCAGTTTCATTAATTAAAACAAAACTCAAAGGAAACGCAAGAAATTCAATAAGCAATGAGTTAACCATCTCAGAAATTATAAATAAGTTACGAAATACCGTAAAGGGTGAATCGGTAGAAGTAATAACGGCAAAAATACAAAATATAAAACAGAATAATAAAACTGCGAATACCTATTGTGCAGAAATTGAGAATCTAGCAAAATCCCTAGAAAATGCTTAAATTTCAGACGGGATACCATGTGAAATAGCAACTAAATACTCCACAGAAGTGGCAGTAAAAGCTATCACCAAAAACTGCACTATGGATAAAGTAAAATTTATCATGGAAGCAGGACAATTCAATACAATGAATGATGCCATTAGTAAATTTGTCAACAGTTGCACAGAAGCAACTAGACAACAAAATTCTATACTATACTACAGGCAACGACAAAACACTAGGAATAATAACTTCCTAGGTAATTACACAAGATTCCGTGGAAGAAGCAACTTCCCAAGGAATAATAGAAAAAATAATAGTAACAACAACTATAACAGCTATAACAACAGAAATAATAGCAACACTAACTACAGTCAGAGACCAAACAATAACAGTAGAAATGGACGTTACGGCGGAGCAACAGAATCAAACGAAATTGATTCGGAAAACCTAGATGTTCCCCTAAGAGAAATCCAATAAATAAACATGTCTACAATTTAAATCTCAACTTATGTTTCTGCGTTCAATTACAATTAACAAAACTAGAACACCAATAACACTACTAATTGATACTCGAGCAGACATTTCACTAATAAAAATTTAACATTTTCATTCAAATGAAATAAATACTAACAAGATAACAACATTAAGAGGAATAGGACAGGGTGAAACGCATTCCGTTGGAAGCATATTTTTTGATCTAAAACACAAAAATTTTCTTATACCACATAATTTTCAAGTAGTAGAAAACGATTTTCCAATACCATACGACGGAATTATCGGCATGGACTTTATTAAAAAATATGTATAATTGCATTCTAGATTTCAATAATGACTGTGATTACCTTGTACTACGCCCTTTCAATACACAAAACCAATAGAAATACTAATCACAAATAATTGTGATGAAATAATCTTACTTCCAAGATCATACGTCAAGTAAAACTAACATCAGTAAATAATGAATTTCTAATCCCAAATCAAGAAATAGACAAGGTGTTTTCATAGCGAACACATTAGTAAAAACAAACAAAGCTTTCATTCGTATCCTGAATACTAACAACAATATTAGCAAAATTAAACAAAGCAAAATCAAAACCGAAAACATCTCAAATTATAATATAGTTAGAAACACTTCTAAAACAAAAATGAATAGAAACAACGAAGTTCTAAAAATTTTAAAAAGAAATTTTCCAACCCAATCAAAGTAGATTAGTAATGGCGGAGATAGTCCTGTTTTCGGAATTCAAAACCGGGGAAAAATAAAAATGATGGCAACCCTGTTACAAATTGGGAGATTTTGGGGATTTTCATGCTGATATTGTGTGCGTGTGTGTCAGTCTGATTCTTTGGTTATGTGTATGCATGTATATGTGGGTGTTTGTATGTGTGTATGGGGGTTTGTGTGTGTGTGTATGAGTGTGTGTTTTGGTATTTACTTGTATGTTTGATGGTGTCCGATACTTTTGTTGTAGTGGCAGACAATCATTATACCCAGTAGGAAATGTCGATGGTGAAAATGTACTGAGTCGCTTTCGACTTGTCGCTTGTGCGACGTATATACAAATGTATGTATATTCAAAACTTATTGACAATTCCACCACAAATACATCATATCTGTTTTCTCTTCTTCTTTTATACTGACGGATAGAAGAAAACTTATTATACCACTATTTTTACTAGAATTTTAGTGTTGAGACAAGGACACTTGCTCCCAGTCTTACTGCAGGGTAGTTACAAGGGATCTGTGTATTTGTGTGCATATAGTGATTGTTATTTGATCGACTTTGTGCTGCTGTTTTGAGCTATCGCTGGTATGCTTATGTAGGGTTATTGTGTATATATGCATTTATGTTTGCGATCTCTGGGGAAATAATCTAATAGCTGCAGAGAAAGGCAACCCTGTTTGCATATGTTGTTGTATTAATGTATGTGATCTTATCTATTTTTGGCTTTGAAGAATATCATTGCTTGTGTGAATTACATCATCACTTTGTCATACATATTTACAAATGAATGTATATATGTTTTTAAGGCTATTGACATTGCTATTCTTATGGAGATAGAAAAATATCGTGTTGGCATAGGTTTTATAAGTACAAGTGAATTTCAGATCTTAAATGTTTTGAATCCAATCAGGTTGATAAGAAGAGCTTTTGAATAGGGGTAATGATATTTTTATTTTAAAATATTTTATTTTTGGTGTAACAATTGTAGAAAATAGCTTTTAGAGAAATGCATCAAGAACTTGTAGAAGCACCTACTTTCACGTATCCCGATTTTTCTCGTACCTTTGTATTACAAACTGATGCTAGCGACTTTGTTCTGTGTGTTGCTAGACTGTGGGGATTTCATCATATATCGTAATTCCAACAGAGCAATATGTATGTATGTATGTATGTGTGTGTGTGTGTGTAAGTGTATGTATGTGTGTGTGTGTATGAATTTCACCACATATCGTAATACCATCAGATAAACTAGATTTGATGACTACTACGCGATTCTCACATAAAGTATATAAGTAGACGAAATAATGTAGATTGTCATCAGTCTGCTCTGATATCTCAACAAGTCACAACCTATTTTCCGATCCAAAATGTCTAAAGTGTTTGAAATCCAAAAACTATAAAAGTGTTAGAATTAATTACTCTTTGTTAAAAAAGATAATAGTGCATAAAAAATAATTAAATAAATTGTTTATAACTGAAATAAATTGTTTATAAATAAAATAATTAAATTAATTAATAAACAAATAAATAATTAAATAATATGAATACTACAAGTTGTACCATCTGCAATAAAGTCTTTATGACTCAAACAAAACTAAACCAGCATATTGAAACGCACTCCTGTGCTAACCAATCGAAGGCTATGCTTGGAACTAGTAAGCTTAATCCTCAAAACAAATATTGTGAGGATTGTGATGAGATGATCCCATCAAATGGTTATATGGCTCATGTCAGAACCACAAAACATAAAAACAGCTGTCAACAAGAACGGATTGGAGATTTTCTTACAAAAAGAGCAAGCAACTTCAATGGGAGAATCGAGACATATATCCTCCTCAACAAAAATGTGGGTGTCTTGTTTCCAGAGGAGTTTCTGAAATCTGCCAAGAGCTCCATAGTACAACAACTAAATGAAAGTAGTAAGATACATACTACATTTAAATTTAATATGGAGCTCACCTGTGATTATATGAAGATGGTGAATGATGAGATGAATGTTTCCCAACTTGTACATATTTCGAAAATGATGTTGGTGACTTTGTCTGATGACATAGAGGACATGTACAAGAAACAAGCCGAGGAGCTAAGAACCAAAATGGAAGAATTTCAAAAGAGGGATAACGGATGGACCTTGATTTCAATAAATTCCCTTGAAGTTAATATAAACAAGGCGTCCATAATAAGAGGATCAAGCTTTATCCCTCTCCCGAAAAATATTGCAGTGAAATGTGCATGCATAAATGTCGACAACAATGATATTTATTGCTTTAAATGGTGTCTCATTGCAGCTTTCTACACAAATAGTACTTTAGATCGAAGACAACGGAAAAACCATAGAAATTTCAATATTGCAAACATTTCTGATGGGAATATTAATATAGGGGAAGTTATATTAAATTTTAAAGACCTAGAGTTTCCACTCCCATAGAAGCAGATACAAAAATTTGAAAGTCAAAATTATGTGAGCATCAATGTATTTGGTCACAGTGGAACATCGCTTATAGGACCATACTACATAACAAAAGGAGAAAAACATGTTCATATTAATCTCTTATTGCTCCAGTCCAATGAAAACTTCCACTATGTACTCATCAATGATATATCAAAGTAAGTTTCATTTGTGCATTTAAGCGAAATATGTTTTCATATCTATTTAAACAGTTACTTATTATTGTTATATTAATTTACATACTATTTTATTTTCTATATTTTCTTCAGACTTCTTCGTTCCAACATGAGGTCACACAGAAGTAAGATTCTGATATGCAACACCTGCCTATATTATACACATGATGATTATGTGTATACTCATCACAAAAACGTTTGCGGCAAAAAAGTCATCAGAATGCCAGAAGATGGATCTATTATCAAGTTTACGAAGCACTACAAACAGTTAAATGTACCATTTGTAATATACGCAGACTTTGAGTCCATTTTAGAAAAAGTCATTGATTATGTAAGTAAAAGCATTACAAATGTGCAGAAACACCATGCATGTGCATTCGGGTATTTAATTAATTGTAGTTTTAAGAGAGAAAATAATTTATATAGGAATTATTTTGGTGAAGATTCGGCAAATGTATTTATCAAAAAAAAAAATAGTTGAAGATTGTACAGATATTTATCTAAATTATTTACTTAAAGTTAAGAAAATGTTCATAACCCCAATAGAAATAGCTCAATATAATAATGCAAAAAATTGTCATATATGTAAGAAAATATTAAATAACGATAAAGTTAGAGATCATTGTCATCTTACGGGCAATTATCGTGGGGCAGCACATAGCGAATGCAATTTGAATTATAAAACACCTCAATTTATACCGGTTATCCTGCATAATCTTTCTGCATATGATATACACATATTTTTCAAAGAACTTTCTACTATAAAATATTCCACAATAAAAGTGATTCCCCAGAACACAGAGCGTTATATTTCTCTTTCAATTTTCATCAGATTAGATGAAAAACGCGGATTCGAAATAATATTTATAGACTCGTTTAGATTTATGGCTTCGAGCTTAGATATGTTAGTGAAAAATCTCGATAGCAATGATTTTAATACTATTCGATCATGTTTCGTTGATGATCATTTCAACCTGATAAGAAGGAAGGGTGTATTTCCGTACTCTTACATGGATTCCATGACTAAGTTTAAGGAAACTAAGCTCCCTAGTAGAGACGAGTTCTTCAATATTCTAACGAATGAAGAATGTGATGTAGTCGAGTATGAACATGCTCAAAAAATATGTAGAGAGTTTAACTGTAAAACCCTCCTTGACTACACCGAACTATACTTAAAGACAGATGTTCCACTTCTAACTGACGTGTTTGAAAATTTTAGGAAAATTTGTAGAGATAGATACGATTTAGACCCCTGCCACTATTATACAGCACCAGGCTTATCCTGGGATGCAATGTTGAAAACAACAGAAGTTTCACTGGAGCAGTTCACTGATTCCGAATTGTATATGTTTATGCAAAACGGAATCAGAGGTGGACTTGTTCAATGCTCGCAATAATATTCGAAGGCTAATAACAAATATTTGGAAGATTTTGATGCATCAAAACCATCAGAATTTCTTGTATATTTAGACGGTAACAATTTGTATGGTAGGGTGATGTCGGAATATCTTCCTTGCGGTGAATTTGAGTGGGTATGTGATACTGATTTTGATGTTAAAAAATGTCTGATACTGCAGAGTATGGGTACATTTTGGAAGTGCATATAGAGTATCCCGATTCAGTGCATGATCTTCATAATTATTTGCCATTTTGTCCCCAAAATAAGACCGTGGGGGGATCCAAAATCAAAAAATTAGTTGCAAACTTACACTCAAAAACAAATTACACCATACACTATAGAGTTTTAAAACAAGCCATTTCAAATGGCCTCATTTTAAAACAAATCCATAGAATACTCAGATTTAAGCAATCCCCTTGGCTTAAAAAATATATTAACTTAAACACATTTCATAGGACAAATGCTAAAAATAATTTTGAAAAAGATTTCTTCAAACTTTTAAACATGCTGTTTACGGGAAGACAATGGAAAACATTGAAAAACATAGGGACATTAGAATTACTTCATCTTGGGAAACAACAAATAGGAATCATTTAGGTCTCAGAGCATTAATTGCGAAACCAAATTTTAAGCAGTTGACAAAATTTTCTGATGATATGTATGCGGTAGAGTTAGAAAAAATGGAATCACTATATGATAAACCCATATATGTTGGTTTTACAGTACTGGAGTTATCCAAGTGGAGAATGTATGACTTCCATTATGGCTTCATGAAACCTAAATTTGGAGACAGCATTTCTCTCAACTATATGGATACTGACTCATTTATTTATTCAATTAAAACTAATGATTTTTACGATGACATCCGTAATGACATTAGTTTGAACTTTGATACGTCGGAATATCCTATAGATAATCAATTTCGTTTGCCGCTACTCAATAAGAAGGTTTTGGGAATGATGAAAGATGAAAACCATGGGAATATAATGACGGAGTTTGTTGGTTTAAGAGCAAAAATTTATTATCTGTCAGTAGTAGGGAATTGGGCATTCTGCGACAATTAAAATTGTTAAATTGTGGCTGAAATTGTTAAATTTGGGTAATTAAAATTTGAAAATTGTTAAATTCTTGGAAATTTGTGTTTTTTGTTTTTATAAGTAGTTTTTTGTTTACATTATGGGTTTTTTGTTTACATCAGGAGGTTTTGTTTACATTAAGTGTATGTCTATCTGTCTGTCTGTCTGTCCGTCTGTCGGTCTGCCTGACCGTGGATGTTTGTGTGTGGAATATATTGTGTGAATGTATTAAGGCGGTTCATAGTTTGGCGGTTTTTATGTGTGTATATACAGACGAGGAAAATCATGAAAATGAATTTTCCTAATACGAATGGTGAAATAGTGATTATTAATTTTTCCTACGGCAATGCATGATAATTTTTCCTAATGCCGGGCAAAACATGATTATTATTTTTTTCAAATGCCGACGGCAAAACGTGATTATTAATTTTTCCTAATGCCTACGGCAATGCATGATAATTTTTCCTAATGCCGGGCAATACATGAATATTGTTTTTTCAAATGCCGACGGGAAAATGATTTTTCCTAATGACGACGGGAGAACGTGAAAATTATTTTTTCTATTGCTCCCTAGGTGTTGCTAGACTGTGGGAATTTAAGGCTGACCGTGATTTGAGTGGGCAGGGTTGTTGACGTTATATGTAGCCATGGAGATTTGTGGGTGTGTCTGTCTATAGTAGTTTAAGACTGATCGTGATTTGAGGTGGGTGAGGATGTTGTTGAAGTAAATAGGTTATGTGTGTGACCATGGGAAGTTAAGGCTGACCGTGATTTGAGTGGGCGGCGTTGTTGCCGTAATATGTAACCATAGGAATTTGCGGGTGTGTCTGTCTGTCTGTGAGAATTTAGGTGAGGGTTTGATTGGAAGGGGCGGGGTGTAGTTGAGGTAGATCGATTGCGTGTGTGTGTATGTTTGTAGGAATTTCAATGTGTGTATTTCTGTAGGAGCTTAAGGCTGATTGAGATTTATAAGGGGTGAGGTGTTCTAGTAATATGCAACCGGGGGAATCTGTGTGTTTGTGTGTCGGTAGGAGTTTAAGGCTGACCATGATTTGGGTGGGCAGGGTTGTTGACGTAATATGTATCCATGGGGATTTGTGGATGTGTCTGTCTATAGTAGTTTAAGGCTGATCGTGATTTGAGGTAGGTGAGGATGTTGTTGAGGTAAATTGGTTATGTGTATGAATGTATGTATGTATTTTTGTAAGAATTTAAGATGATTGTGATTTATTAGGGGCGAGGTGTTCTTGTAATATGTAGCCGTGAGAATCTATGTGTATAGACGTCTGTAGAAGTTTAAGACTATCTGTAATCTTAGGTAGGTGAGAGTGTTGTGTTGTTGAGATTAATCTTATATATTGTATATGTATGTACGTATGATCATGGGAATTTGTGTATGTGTATCTGAGGGAGAATTTAAGGCTCGTCATGATTTGCAAAAGGTGGGGTGTTGTTGAAATTTTCTTGGATATTTCTTATATGAATTCTGCTATGTGTGTGTATTTGAGGTGGTATTTATATGTAGGTAGAAATAAATTTTTTTCGATATCGACATTTGGTACTATAAAATACTATCATATACTTCCTATTCCTAGTATGTTTTTATACTTACGATTGCTTTATATTTTCTCATGCTTAAATTTGTCTCGCGTTAAAGTCTGTCTGTGTGAAATTTGTTTATATTACAGATTTTTTTTATTTAACTACATCCGTCTTCTTTGACTGAAAGAGTTTTCTGCACACAGAGAAAAACCAACTTGAAATCAGTAAAAACCATGCTGAATTAATAAGAACCATTAACAAAGGTTTAGTCATATTAAAATTTCTTATTTCAATATGGACAAAATATTAATTTACAGTATTCATTTATTAAACTCATTAGTTTGTAGATATCTCAATATACATTTTCTATTATATTAAAAATTATTAAATTAATGTGACGAATTCTTATTTTTAAGCTGCAGATTTTCCCTGAGTGTATGGATTGTTTATATTTGCATTGTGCTTTAACTAAACGACGCTTCATATATTTTCATGATGTAGATCTAATAAATACTTAAGCATTGATAAGAAATTTGATATGTATACATACATATCTACAAATTGATTTTATGTATGTATGTATGTATGTACATATATATGTTCATACAAATAAGTGTTTAACTCAATCTTTGAATACATTTTTTATTTTATTTTTTGTCATGTGATGTCTGTTGTTGGTGAAATTAAAAACATTTTATTTTTTATCTGCGTTTACTTAAAAGTTTGTGAGGATTTTCTGTTTTAAGTAAAACTGAATTCCTGAAGATATGTACTTACATACTCTATAGTAATAGTAACTATAATAGAAATATTTCTTATACTTAATTTACATTTTTTTAAAGTTGACGTAATGTTAGTTAGTCAACGTTTGACATTTTTAGGGTATAAAATTTTTTCTAGCTATAGCCTTCTACATTTATTTTGGAAAGCTTGCTTTGCTTTTTAAAAATGTATAAACATTTTTAAATGAAACTGATCCGGCACTCCAGCTTAGGTACTGATAGTTTTTTTTTTGTTGTTAGTTAAGTTACTTCTTTTTTATTTTTTATTGATAAACATTGGAAAACAAAAGGGAGTTTTATATTGTAATTATTATTTTCATAATTGTTGAAAACAATCGCTGCTTTTTGTTTGTTTTTTGCGATGAAATCGTTTGAATTACTTTTGAAACTTTACGCGTTTATAAAAATTATGTTATTTTCTATATTTCTTAATTTATAAGACTTTTAGACTTTGTCCTTTAGTGGTTATATATTCTATTATACGATTATGAATAAGAATGCAGTAAGCTGATGTATTTGCTTACTGCTTCAAATTAAAATTTTATTCAATTGAATAAAATGAGCTTTTTTCTTAAACTCTGATGCAGTTAGAAGCGCTTGAGATTCTTTCATATAACAGCTTTTTAGGAATTTTTGATACATAGTATAATATAGAATTGGATAACATTTATTTTTAATTTTTATGTTAAGAAGTACGGATATGAGATTGAATTTAAATGTACTTTTAAATTAGTTAAATCATAATGAACAAACATATTTTCTTCTTGAATAGCGATCAACAGAAAACGAACTCGTTTTCATTTAATTTAGGTATACCCTATCGACGGCTCCTCTAGGATACAAGATGACTTAGTATGACGAAATTTCTGTTGCTTTATACTGATAATATATTTACATTAATAAGGTACATATACATATGTTTATTTTATGAAGGGTGAGCACCTATGGCTTTTATTTAATGTTCTATATGATTTTTTTTTCATTTTATTAAAGTTCACCGTATTGTATATATATTTCTGAAATGTTTAAGTGTGTTTTGTGTGCCCATCGGAGAGAGTGTACGTATTAGTTGGTCAGTCAGTCTCTATTTTTATTTATTTTTTTTCTTCTAATGTGCCACTCCTTTTTTCAGATTTTACTACTTGGAATAGAAAATTTTTGTATAATTTTTTGCTGGGTATATACATTACGTATGTAGTAATTAGTTTACATACAAAAAAATGCATGTTTTATAAACAACTATTGTATCAAATCGATCTCAAATAACTCAGTTACCTCTACCAGCAATTCACCATTGGTGTTTTCATAAAGTGTTAGAAACAATGAAATATCTATGTTTTGAGAGAATTTTTCCCCTCAAGTATTTCTACATGAGGTTTGAGGGGTCAACCACTGTCGCATTCATATGTAATGATTATTCACTTAAAAAAGGTCATCATCACCATCAATCATCTCCGTATACAATACATTATTGAGTTGAGTTGATCCCGATACAATTGCTGTCTCATCACCTTCTAAAAACTTTATATATTTTGCTAGTATGCATACCTTAGCATGCTTCTATGGATAGTGACGTATGAGTCCGAGATGTAGAGTGATACAATTAAAAATCTTTACTATTAGAATTTACCAGTTCGCCCTTTTTAATTTTTACAAAGTAGATACATATGTATGTATTTCATTGACCACAAAATCATAAAATTTCTTTGCTTACAAAATTGTATGACGTGAGGATTTTTTTTTGAAATTATACATGCTTCGGCATGCTTTCATTTTTTATTTTTTTTCTATAAATTTATTTAATGCTCATACAGATATAAAGTAAGATATGTTTACTGTACATTTTAAAATTTATGCATGCTTCAGCATGATTCTAGTTGAAGCCTATATTCATTCACTAAGTTTGCTTGATACTTATTCATACACATGTACATTCTTAAAGATTGGATATCAAAGCCCAATTTCCGTAGTTTATCTATATTTTCTAAAGATCTGATAGCTAAAGAAATAAATAGAGCGAAGATCTTCTATAATAATAATCCCATTTTCATATTGTAAAATTTTGCGTGCTAGCGCTTTCGATGGGAAAATGTACATACAACTTTATAAAAAGTGATTATATGATGTGCTGCTGAATATTACACTATGTTATAGTTCATTTTAAACACTGAAGTTTTACCAATATTTCATTCAGACCATCAAGTTTAGAGAATTCCACTACATTTAGTTAATTACCTTTCTTAAGACCCATCATTCCTAATCAATCCTACAAAAAACTAAATTTTTCGTTTTAATTTTATATTTATTAAATTCAACATTCATTCTTCAAATTACTTTATACTATATTAAGCAGCTTTTTCTCATTTGTGGAATGTTTAATCGTAAACATGTTAATGGTGAGATGAATTTTTCTATTTTATACACTAAGTAAATCTTTATATATACCAATCCACTTATATGAACCATTAAAGCTAATTCTTTTCACATCATTCCTTTCAATGATCTATTAAATCATTCTAGTATTGATGCTTTCATATTAAGTAATGTTTAATCTTCTATTTATGTATGAGTTTTCCAAAGTATTTATTAAAAAAATCTTTAGAATCATCTGTTTGTAAGTTTTTTTGGTACCCGTACCACTTCAAAAATATTTTCCATTCCCTTGGTTTTTAGAGTGCAGCTTTTATTTTCAGCTGTACTAAACTTTGAGAATGTGTCAATTACAGTCTTCAAAAATCAACAATTTCTATTTTCTGTAGAATAGTTCTCCATTTCACCTAACTTAGCTCCATAAAACTTCATATATTCCTTTCATTGCATCTCTACAAGCACAAACAATTGTTGAGATTTAATATGGAGTTCGTTTACTAAATTTCTTTTTAAAGACATTGAGTTGCTTCACAGATTTTTTCAAAAATGTTGTGATCTACATGTTGCACTTTCAGCTATTTATACTAATATACTAACATGTAGTTAATTTTCTAATCTGTATATTTAATCGTAAACTCGTCAATTTGTTTTTAATTATTTAATTTTTAGAATTGCTTTTGCAATTTTATAACTGTTTCTTTCTCTAAATTTATTTCACGTTGTAGTTCCTCAATTGGCATTTAAATATATTTTTAAATATTAATGCTTTAAGCTATATTATTAATTTGTCTTGTATTTTATCTTCATTCAGTTTGAGGTAACTATCAAAAATAGTTTGAATCTAATTCATTTCTGCCTTCCAATACTGATAAGTCCGTATAAATGTCTCCAGAATTAGAAGTCTATGAGTAAAAATCATCGTCATCATCATTTTCAGTATTAGCATCATTAAATAAGATGGTATTATCAAATATTGTTTCTTCTGCTAGTTTCTTTGGGGTACTTGTCTATATCTTGAGTAAAGGTTTCTCAGGCTTTAAACTTGTATATTTTCAACTTCTGTCTTGATTTTACTTTCCTCTTTCATAAGAATTCTTTTAATATTTTTAGAACTATTTTTGAATTCTTCTGTTATAGGTTTAAATATATCTTTTAGTTGTTCACTTGTATCTATTTCACCAGTTTTTATACTACGAAGCTTTTTCTTCATCACATTTCTTGTCAACACCAAATGCTTTAAATCTTTCTCATCCATGTTCGCTAACAGCAAATAACAGGTATCAGCTACTAGATCAAGTTATCAGGAGCTGGTCTGGTTTTCAGATCAGCTTATCAGGAGCTGGTCTGGTTTTCAGATCAGCTTATCAGGAGCTGGTCTGGATTTCAGATCAGCTTATCAGGAGCTGGTCTGGTTATCAGTTCAGCTTATCAGGAGCTGGTCTGGTTATCAGATCAGCTTATCAGGAGCTGGTCTGGTTATCAGATCAGCTTATCAGGACCTGATCTGGTTTTCAGATCAGCTTATCAGGTAACAGATCAGGCTATCAGGAGCTGTTCAGATTTTCATTTCAAGATATCTGAGTAAGATTTAGTTATCAGTGTACAAGTAGCTATCCATTTACAACATTTATATACATGAAGTTTAAATCAAATGAAATACGAAAAAGTAAAGTTTTATGTAGTAAAATTATTTTCTATAACGATCATCGTTTAATTCACTATCTTTGCTTATAATCAAAAATCCACATTTATCCTTTCAACATGCTTTATATTTTTCTCACCTTACTTAAACATTAAAATTACATTATGATGATCTCTTATGAAATGTTTGGTGATTCTGATGTAAGTTTTACATAAGTGAATTAATCAACATTCTTATCTCTCCCCATACAAAAATATGCTTCCCATACGCATCATCGTTAAATATCATATTGGAATTACTTTGTAATTACTTTGTAAATTTTGTAATATCTTATTGTTTTAATTGATGAAATTAATTTATTCAGGTATTCATATTTGGATGGATAAAAAGATTTTGAGTATAAATAAATGTTCTCAAATTTAAGTCCATTAGGACTTTCTAGCAAGCCAATCATAGTTTTTTTTTAGCAATTTGACAGAATGCAATAGAATAGAATTTGATATAAGGCAACTATTATTTATTTTTGAACTATCGTTCGATGATTCATCAATATTTCGTACCATGCTATATTTATGTTGTTTTGACTAAGGGTATGAGTCAATATTTATAAAATCTATTTCATAAATATCAGCTCATGCTCATAGTCAAAACAAAGTATGGTTTAAGTGTTTAAAACCAGTATTACCATAAAACTGTTGGTTTTAAACTATTAAAATATACTTTGTTTTACTAACCGCATTTTATAACTAAATGCATTTCATAAATATTGACGCATACTCATAATCAAAACAGCATAAAAATATCCTTTGTTTTGACTATGAGTATGAGTCATTATCTCTTATTATAGAAAAATAAAATAGTATGATTATATGATATCAGAAATCATGTTTTCTAATATCATATAACCATACTATTTTATTCTTTCTATAATAATAGATAATATTTATGAAATGCATTTAGTTATAAAATGCGATTAGTAAAACAACATATATATAGGATGGTATGAAATTTTGATGATTCATCAATATTTCGTACCAAGGTATTTTTAGGTTGTTTTTACTATGAGTATGCGCCAATATTTATGAAATGTATATCATCTTATATGTATATCATCTTAAATGTATATTATCTCTTATTATAGAAAAATCAAATAATGTAGCTATACGATATCAGAAAATATTTTCTGAAATCGTATAGCTATATTATTTTATTTGTCCTATAATAAGATATAATGGCCCCTACTCATAGTCAAAACAAAGAATATTTTAAGAGTTTCAAATCAGTATTATCATACAAAATACTGATTTTAAACTCTTACAGCCTTATTTATAAAACATATTAAGGTTTTGTAAAGGCTTTTTAAATCAAATTTTGATACAAAATTTTTCTTAAAAAGTCTTTATAAAGCCCTAATAAGTGTTATAAATAAGGCTGCTAAAATATACTTTGTTTTACTAACCACATTTTTGTAACTAAACGCATTTCATTAATATTGATGCCTACTCAAAGTCAAAACAAAGGATATTTTTATGCTGTTTTGATTATGAGTGTGGATCATTATCTCTTATTATAGAAAAAATAAACTAATGCAGCTATACGATTTCAGAAAATATTTTCTGATATGGTATAGCTGTATTAGTTTATTTTTTTTATAATAAGAGATAATATTTATAAAATGTATTTAGCTACATAAATGCGGTTAGTAAAACAACCTAAAAAACCTTGGTACGAAATATTGATGAATCATCGAATGATAGTTCAAAAATAAATCATAGTTCCCTTATATAAATTCTATTCGTGCAACAATAGTTGACCTGTCAAATTGCGAAAAAAAAGCGCTATGATTGGCTTGCTAGAAAGTCCTAATTGACTTAAATTTGAGAACAGTTATTTATACTCAAGATCTTTATATCAACCCAGATATAAATATGTGAAGAAATTAATTACATCAATTAAAATAATAATATATTACAAAATTTACAGATAGTGAATCTGTTATTTCAGTCCAAAGTAATTCCAATATGATATTTAACGATGATGCGTATGGGAAGCATATTTTTGTATGGGGAGAGATAAGAATGTTGATTAATTCACTTATGTAAAACTTACATCAGAATCACCAAACATTTAATAAGAGATCATCATAATGTAATTTTAATGTTTAAGTAATGTGAGAAGAATATAAAGCATGTTGAAAGGATAAATGTGGATTTTTGATTATAAGCAAAGATAGTGAATTAAACGATGATCGTTATAGAAAATAGTTTTACTACATAAAACTTTACTTTTTCGTATTTCATTTGACTTTAAACTTCATGTATATAAATGTTATAAATGGCTAGCTACTTGTACACTGATAACTAAATCTTACTCAGATATCTTGAAATGAAAATATGAACAGCTCTTGATAGCCTGATCTGTTACCTGATAAGCTGATCTGAAAATCAGATCAGCTCCTGATAAGCTGATCTGAAAACCAGACCAGCTCCTGATAAGCTGATCTGATAACCAGACCAGCTCCTGATAAGCTGATCTGAAAACCAGACCAGCTCCTGATAAGCTGATCTGAAAACCAGACCAGCTCCTGATAAGCTGATCTGATAACCAGACCAGCTCCTGATAAGCTGATCTGATAACCAGACCAGCTCCTGATAACTTGATCTAGTAGCTGATACCTGTTATTTGCTGTTAGCGAACATGGATGAGAAAGATTTAAAGCATTTGGTGTTGACAAGAAATGTGATGAAGAAAAAGCTTCGTAGTATAAAAACTGGTGAAATAGATACAAGTGAACAACTAAAAGATATATTTAAACCTATAACAGAAGAATTCAAAAATAGTTCTAAAAATATTAAAAGAATTCTTATGAAAGAGGAAAGTAAAATCAAGACAGAAGTTGAAAATATACAAGTTTAAAGCCTGAGAAACCTTCACTCAAGATATAGACAAGTACCCCAAAGAAACTAGCAGAAGAAACAATATTTGATAATACCATCTTATTTAATGATGCTAATACTGAAAATGATGATGACGATGATTTTTACTCATAGACTTCCAATTCTAAAGACATTTATACTGACTTATCAGTATTGAAAGGCAGAAATGAATTAGATACAAACTATTGTTGATAGTTACCTCAAACTGAATGAAGATAAAATACAAGACAAATTAATAATATAGCTTAAAGCATTAATATTTAAGAATATATTTAAATGCCAATTGAGGAACTACAACGTGAAATAAATTTAGAGAAAGAAGACAGTTATAAAATTGCAAAAGCAATTCTGTGAAGCAACTCAATGTCTTTAAAAAGAAATTTAGTAAACGAACTTCATATTAAATCTCAACAATTGTTTGTGCTTGTAGAGATGCAATGAAAGGAATATATGAAGTTTTATGGAGCTAAGTTATGTGAAATGGAAAACTATTCTACAGAAAATAGAAATTGTTGATTTTTGAAGACTGTAATTGACACATTCTCAAAGTTTAGTACAGCTGAAAATAAAAGCTGCACTCTAAAAACCAAGGGAATGTAAAATATTTTTGAAGTGGTAAGGGTACCAAAAAACTTACAAACAGATGATTCTAAAGAATTTTTTAATAAATACTTTGGAAAACTCATACATAAATAGAAGATTTAACATAACTTAATATAAAAGCATCAATACTAGAATGATTTAATAGATCATTGAAAGGAATGATGTGAAAAGAATTAGCTTTAATGGTTCATATAAGTGGATTGGTATATATAAAGATTTACTTAGTGTATAAAATAGAAAAATTCATCTCACCATTAACATGTTTACGATTAAACATTCCACAAATGAGAAAAAGCTGCTTAATATAGTATAAAGTAATTTGAAGAATTAATGTTGAATTTAATAAATATAAAATTAAAACGAAAAATCTAGTTTTTTGTAGGATTGATTAGGAATGATGGGTCTTAAGAAAGGTAATTAACTAAATGTAGTGGAATTCTCTAAACTTGATGGTCTGAATGAAATATTGGTAAAACTTCAGTGTTTAAAATTAACTATAACATAGTGTAATATTCAGCAGCACATCATATTATCACTTTTTATAAAGTTGTATGTACATTTTCCCATCGAAAGCGCTAGCACGTAAAATTTTACAATATGAAAATGGGATTATTATTATAGAAGATCTTCACTCTATTTATTTCTTTAGCTATCAGATCTTTAGAAAATATAGATAAACTACGGAAATTTGGCTTTGATATCCAATCTTTAAGAATGTACATGTGTATGAATAAGTATCAAGCAAACTTAGTGAATGAATATAGGCTTCAACTAGAATCATGCTGAAGCATGCATAAATTTTAAAAAGTACAGTAAACATATCTTACTTTATATCTGTATGAGTATTAAATAAATTTATAGAAAAAAAAAATAAAAAATGAAAGCATGCCGAAGCATGTATAATTTCAAAAAAAAAAAAAAAAAAAAAATCCTCACCTCATACAATTTTGTAAGCAAAGAAATTTTATGATTTTGTGGTCAATGAGGTAGTTTAGACGAGAACAATTTTTAAGCCGCACAATTTTTGTTCTTTTCCAAATTACACGAGACTAATTCATTTGGCACAAAATGTATTCGTGTACACAGCTGTGTGTGTGTTAGTGTTTTTAGTATTCATTTAACATTTGCTGTTTTTTAAGTTGTGTGTGTATTGGTTTTATGCTGCTAATGCGGGGTTGAAGCTGGTTGAAAAGTTATGCCAACCGCAAAACCACTCTCTTTGCCTCTCTCACCAACAAACAGGCATGTTATGCCAGCACAATTATGCCCGTGTAAATCAGCGCAATGAAATACATACATATGTATCTACTTTGTAAAAATTTAAAAGAGCGAACTGGTAAATTCTAATAGTAAAGATTTTTAATTGTATCACTCTACATCTCGGACTCTTACGTCACTATCCATAGAAGCATGCTAAGGCATGCATACTAGCAAAATATATAAAGCTATTAGAAGGTGATGAGACAGCAATTGTATCGGGATCAACTCAACTCATGAATGTATTGTATACGGAGATGATTGATGGTGATGATGACCTTTTTTAAGTGAATAATCATTACATATGAATGCGACAGTGGTTGACCCCTCAAACCTCATGTAGAAATACTTGAGGGGAAATATTCTTTCAAAATATAGATATTTCATTGTTTCTAACACTTTATGAAAACACCAATGGTGAATTGCTGGTAGAGGTAACTGAGTTATTTGAGATCGATTTGATACAATAGTTGTTTATTAAACATGCATTTCTTTGTATGTAAACTAATTTCTACATACGTAATGTATATACCCAGCAAAAAATTATACAAAAATTCTCTATTCCAAGTAGTAAAATCTGAAGAAAGGAGTGCCACATTAGAAGAAAAAAAAAATAAATAAAAATAGAGACTGACTGACCAACTAATACGTACACTCTCTCCGATGGGCACACAAAACACACTTAAAAATTTCAGAAATATATATACAATACCGTGAACTTTAATAAAATGAAAAAAAAAAAAAAATCATATAGAACATTAAATAAAAGCCATAGGTGCTCACCCTTCATAAAATAAACATATGTATATGTACCTTATTAATGTAAACATATTATCAGTATAAAGCAACAGAAATTTCGTCATACAAAGTCATCTTGTATCCTAGAGGAGCCGTCGATAGGGTATACCTAAATTATATGAAAAAGAGCTCGTTTTCTGTTGATCGCTATTCAAGAAGAAAATATGTTTGTTCATTATGATTTAACTAATTTAAAAGTACATTTAAATTCAATCTCATATCCGTACTTCTTAACATAAAAATTAAAAATAAATGTTATCCAATTCTATATTATACTATGTATCAAAAATTCCTAAAAAGCTGTTATATGAAAGAATCTCCAGCGTTTCTAACTGCATCAGAGTTTAACAAAAAAGCTCCTTTTATTCAATTGAATAAAATTTTAATTTGAAGCAGTAAGCAAATACATCAGCTTACTGCATTCTTATTCATAATCGTATAATAGAATATATAACCACTAAAGGACAAAGTCTAAAAGTCTTATAAATTAAGAAATATAGAAAATAACATAATTTTTATAAACGCGTAAAGTTTCAAAAGTAATTCAAACGATTTCATCGCAAAAAACAAACAAAAAGCAGCGATTGTTTTCAACAATTATGAAAATAATAATTACAATATAAAACTCCCTTTTGTTTTCCAATGTTTATGAATAAAAAATAAAAAAGAAGTAACTTAACTAACAAAAAAAAAAAAAAATATCAGTACCTAAGCTGGAGTGCCGGATCAGTTTCATTTAAAAATGTTTATACATTTTTAAAAAGCAAAGCAAACTTTCCAAAATAAATGTGGAAGGCTATAGCTAGAAAAAATTTTATACCCTAAAAATGTCAAACGTTGACTAACTAACATTACGTCAACTTTAAAAAAATGTAAATTAAGTATAAGAAATATTTCAGTAGATTAGTAATGGGGACCTGAGTCCTGTTTTGGGAATTCAAAACCGGGAAAAACTAAAAACGATGGCAACCCTGTTACAAATTGGGGGATTTTTGGGGATTTTCATGCTGATATGGTGTGTGTGTGTGTGTGAGTTTGATTCTTTGGCCATGTGTATGTATGTATACTTGTGTGCACAGCTTTTGTTGTTATTGTAGAGAAACGTTGTGCTTACAGTGCATGGATGTATGTACGTGTGGGATGTGTATGTGTGTGTGTGTGAGTCTAATTCTTTGGTTGTGTGTGCATGTATATGAGGGTGTTTGTATGTATGTATGGATGTGTGCGTGTGTGTGTGTATGATTGTTATTTGATAGACTTATGGTTGCTGTTTTGAGTTATAGTTGGTATGCTTATGTAGGGTTATTGTATGTATGCATTTATGTTTGTGATCTCTGGTGGGGAAATAATCTAATAGCTGCAGAGAGTGGCAACCCTGTTGCGAATGGAAGTCGTTAGGGAATGTATTTGGTAATGTATGTATATGTTGTTGGATTAATGTATGTGATCTTATCTATTTTTGCTTTGAAGAATGTCATTGCTTGTGTGAGTTACATCAACACTTTTTCATACATATTTACAAATGCATGTATATATGTTTTTAAGGCTATTGACGTTGCTATTATGGAGATAGAAAATATTGTGTCGGCATAGGTTTCATATACGTTCAAGTGAATTTCAGATGTTAAATGTTTTGAATCCGATCAGGTTGATAAGAAGAGCTTTTCAATAGGGGTAGTGATATCTTTATTTCGGTATATTTTACTTTAATGTAACAATTATAAGAAATAGCTTTTGGAGAAATACAGCAAAAACTTATAGAAGCACCTACTTTCACGTGTCCCGATTTTTCTAGTACCTTTATATTGCAAACTGATGCTAGCGATTTTGTTCTGGGTGTTGCTGTGTATATGAATTTCATCATATATCGTAATACCAACAGAGAATTGTGGAAATGTGTGTGTGTGTGTGTGTGAGTATGTGTTTATGTGTGCGTGTGTGTAAGTGTGTGTGTGTGTGTGTGTGTATGAATTTCATCATATGTCGTAATAAATTAGGCTTGATGACTACTACGCGATTCTCATATAAAGTATATAAGTAGAAGAAATAATGTAGATTGTCATCAGTCTGCTTTGATATCTCAACAAGTAACAACCTATTTTCCCAACAAAAATTTCTAAAGTGTTTGAAATCCAAAAACTATGAAAGTGCTAGAACTTAACTACTGTTTGTTAAACAAGTTTATAGTGCATAAAAATAATTAAATAAATTGTTTATAACTGAAATAAATTGTTTATAAATAAAATAATTAAATAAATTGTTTATAAATATAATAATTAAATTAATTAATAAACGAATAAATAATTAAATAAAATGAATACTACAAGTTGTACCATCCGCAATAAAGTCTTTCTGACTCAAACAAAACTAAATCAGCATATTGAAACGCACTCATATGCTAACCAATCGAAGGCTATGGTTGGAACTAGTAAGCGAAATCTTCAAAACAAATATTGTGAGGATTGTGATGAGATGATCCCATCAAATGGTTATATGGCTCATGTCAGAACCACAAAACATAAAAACAGTTGTCAACAAGAACAGATTGGAGATTTTCTCACAAAAAGAGCAAGCAACTTCAATGGGAGGATCGAGACATATATTGTCCTAAACAAAAATGTGGGTGTCTTGTTTCCGGAGGAGTTTCTGAAATCTGCCAAGAGCTCCATAGTACAACAAATCAATGAACGTAGTAGGATAAATACTACATTTAAATTTAATATGGAGCTCACATGTGATTATATGAAGATGGTGAATGATGAGATTAATGTTTCCCAACTTGTTCATATTTCGAAAATGATGATGGTTACTTTATCTGATGACATAGAGGATATGTACAAGAAACAAACCGAGGAGTTAAGAACCAAAATGAAAGAATTTCAAGAGAGGGATAGCGGATGGACTCTGATTTCAATAAATACCCTTGAAGTCAATATAAACAAGGCGTCCATAATAAGAGGATCGAACTCTCCCAAAAAATATTGCAGCAAAACATGCATACATAAATGTCGAGAACTCTGATGTTTACTGCTTTAAATGGTGTCTCATTGCGGCTTTGAATGTAAACAGTGGTCTGAGTCCTAAACAACGGAAAAACTGTAGAAATTACAATATTGCAAACATTTCTGATGAGAATATTAATATAGGGGGAATTGTATTAAATTTTAAAGACCTAGAGTTTCCACTTCCATTGAAGCAGATACAAAAATTTGAAAGTCAAAATTATGTGAGCATCAATGTATTTGGTCACAATGGAACATCGCTTATAGGACCATACTACATAACAAAAGGAGAAAAACATGTTCATATTAATCTCTTATTGCTCCAGTCCAATGAAAACTTCCACTATGTACTCATCAATGATATATCAAAGTAAGTTTCATTTGTGCATTTAAGCTAAATATGTTTTCATATCTATTTAAACAGTTACTTATTATTGTTATATTAATTTACATACTATTTTATTTTCTATATTTTCTTCAGACTTCTTCGTTCCAACATGACGGCACACAGAAGTAAGATTCTGATATGCAATACCTGCCTATATTATACACATGATGATTATGTGTATAATCATCACAAAAACGTTTGCGGCAAAAAAGTCATCAGAATGCCAGAAAATGGATCTATTATCAAGTTTACGAAGCACTACAAACAGTTAAATGTACCATTTCTAATATACGCAGACTTTGAGTCCATTTTAGAAAAAGTCAATGATCCTGTGAGTAAAAGCACTACAAATGTACAGAAACACCATGCATGTGCATTCGGGTATTTAATTAATTGTAGTTTTAAGAGAGAAAATAATTTATATAGGAATTATTTTGGTGAAGATTCGGCAAATGTATTTATCAAAAAAATAGTTGAAGATTGTACAGATATTTATCTAAATTATTTACTTAAAGTTAAGAAAATGTTCATAACCCCAATAGAAATAGCTCAATATAATAATGCAAAAAATTGTCATATATGTAAGAAAATATTAAATAAGGATAAAGTTAGAGATCATTGTCATCTTACGGGCAATTATCGTGGGGCAGCTCATAGCGAATGTAATTTGAATTATAAAACACCTCAGTTTATACCGGTTATCATGCATAATCTTTCTGCATATGATATACATCTATTTTTCAAAGAACTTTCTACTATAAAATATTCCACAATAAAAGTGATTCCCCAGAACACAGAGCGTTATATCTCTCTTTCAATTTTCATCAGATTAGATGAAAAATATGGATTCGAAATAAGATTTATAGACTCGTTTAGATTTATGGCTTCGAGCTTAGATATTTTAGTGAAAAATCTTGATAATAATGATTTCAATACTATTCGATCATGTTTCGTTGATGAAGCTCAGTTCAACCTGATAAGAAGAAAGGGTGTATTTCCGTACTCTTACATGGACTCCATGACTAAGTTTAAGGAAACTAAGCTCCCTAGTAGAGACGAGTTCTTCAATATTCTAACGAATGAAGAATGTGATGTAGTCGAGTATGAACATGCTCAAAAAATATGGAGAGAGTTTAACTGTAAAACCCTCCTTGACTACACTGAACTCTACTTAAAGACAGATGTTCTACTTCTAACTGACGTGTTTGAAAATTTTAGGAAAATTTGTAGAGATATATATGATTTAGACCCCTGCCACTATTATACAGCACCAGGATTATCTTGGGATGCAATGTTGAAAACCACAGAAGTTTCACTGGAACAGTTTACTGATTCCGAAATGTATATGTTTATGCAAAACGGAATTAGAGGTGGACTAGTTCAATGCTCGCAAAGATATTCCAAAGCAAATAACAAATATTTGGAAGATTTTGATGCATCAAAACCATCAGAATTTCTTATATATTTAGACGCTAACAATTTGTATGGTTGGGCGATGTCGGAATATCTACCTTGCGGTGAATTTGAGTGGATATGTGATACTGATTTTGATGTTAAAAAAATTTCTGATACTGCAGAGTATGGGTACATTTTGGAAGTGGATATAGAGTACCCCGATTCAGTGCATGATCTTCATAATGATTTGCCATTTTGTCCTCAAAATAAGACAGTGGGGGGATCCAAAATCAAAAAATTAGTTGCAGACTTACACTCAAAAACAAATTACACCATACACTATAGAGTTTTAAAACAAGCCATTTCAAATGGCATCATTTTAAAACAAATCCATAGAATACTCAGATTTAAGCAATCCCCATGGCTTAAAAAATATATTGACTTAAACACATTTCATAGGACAAATGCTAAAAATAATTTTGAAAAAGATTTCTTCAAACTTTTAAACAATGCTGTTTACGGGAAGACAATGGAAAACATTGAAAAACGTAGGGACATTAGAATCACTTCATCTTGGGAAACAACAAATAGGAATCAATTAGGTCTCAGAGCATTAATTGCGAAACCAAATTTTAAGCAGTTGACAAAATTTTCTGATGATATGTATGCGGTAGAGTTAGAAAAAATGGAATCACTATATGATAAACCCATATATGTTGGTTTTACAGTACTGGAGTTATCCAAGTGGAGAATGTATGACTTCCATTATGGCTTCATGAAGCCTAAATTTGGAGACAACATTTCTATCAACTATATGGATACTGACTCATTTATTTATTCAATTAAAACTGATGATTTTTACGATGACATCCGTAATGACATTAGTTTGAATTTTGATACGTCAGAATATCCTATAGATAATCAATTTCGTTTGCCGCTACTAAATAAGAAGGTTTTAGGAATGATGAAAGATGAAAACCATGGGGATATAATGACAGAGTTTGTTGGTTTAAGAGCAAAAATGTATTCTCTGTCGACTCTTCGCTCGGAAGCTGTTAAAAAATCAAAAGGGATCAAAAAGTCTGTAATTAAAAAGTTGTCCATTAATGATTACAAAAGTTGCTTATTCGAATCCAAAATCATCTCGGATGAAATGTTTTTGTTTAGATCTAAAACACATCAACTATATACACAAAAACTGCATAAAATAGCACTTAGCTTTTCTGATGATAAAAGAAATATAATGAAAGATAAAATAAAAACGCGTGCTTGGGGACATTACATAGACCGAAATAATGATGCAATGGATGTAGAATAGAATGATTCCTACTAAATTGCATGTAAGATGTCAATGAAAATTTAATTTTGTACTAATTGTATTTATTTATTAATGTATTTCTTTAATTATTTATTAATTTATTTATTATTCACTTATTTGTTTATTAATTAATTTATGTATTTATTATTTATGTGCTTATTAATTTATTAATTAGTTTATTCCTTTATTTCTTTATTAATTTACTTATTTATTAATTTATTTATTGTTTATATATTTGTTTATAAATTTATCTATTAATTTTAGTATTTTATTCACACAAAAGTATGTAAAAATTTAATGCTTTAAAGCTTTTGTCTTTTTACCTATACCTAAGTTACCTTTAAATAAAAATTAAATATTAGATTAATGATCTTTTTTCTTTTTATATCTGTATATTTTTATTTATAAATATAGTTAAATTTGTATTGGTACTAAGATTTTTAAGAAAAAATGTTAAATAAAATACGGAAAAAATAATAATATATATAAATGGTTTTTATTTCAACTTAATTTACTTAATAGAAATTTTAACTACAAATGTCCACATCTTTATATTTTGTTTCTTTATGGGTTTTACTTAAAAAATTTTTTCTTTCATGCGAATTCTTGTTTTTTCTTGTTTCATATCGCTTAAACATGCACAGTCTTGTTATCTTTGAAAGGTTCTGCACAAAACAAATCGAATTTCACAATATTATGAAATTCCATTATATTTCATTATGTATTTTCTTATCGACACCAACTGCTTTAACACCATCTCATTTACGTTTGCTAACAGCAAATAGTACAATAGGTGTCAGCTATTAGATCAGCTATTAGACCAGCTTATTAGCACCTGGTCTGTTTTTCAGATCAGCTTTTCAGGAGCTGGTCTGGTTTTCAGATCAGCTTTTCAGGACCTGGTCTGGTTTTCAGATCAGCTTTTCAGGACCTGGTCTGGTTTTCAGATCAGCTTTTCAGGACCTGGTCTGGTTTTCAGATCAGCTTTTCAGGACCTGGTCTGGTTTTCAGATCAGCTTTTCAGGACCTGGTCTGGTTTTCAGATCAGCTTTTCAGGACCTGGTCTGGTTTTCAGATCAGCTTTTCAGGACCTGGTCTGGTTTTCAGATCAACTTTTCAGGACCTGGTCTGGTTTTCAGATCAGGCTATCAGGACCTGATCTGGTTTTCAGGTCAGCTTATTAGGAGCTGGTCTGATTTTCAGGTCAGCTTATTAGGAGCTGGTCTGGTTTTCAGGTCAGATGAAATAACTAAAGTATATCTTTTATTAGCAGTATTTTTTTTTTCTATAACGAAAATCGTTTAATTCAATATATTTACTTATAATCAAAAATCCATATTTATCCTTCCAACACTCTACAAATTTTTTAAAACTTGTCAAAATTCATATTACTGCCAACATGAACCTTGTAAACATGCTTCATATTTTTCTCATCTTACTTAAACATTATAATTACATATGCATTGTCTCTTATTAAATGCTTATAGCCATATTCATAAAAATTTTAAACAGCATTTCAAATGTTCTTTGAGCAAAATTCGCTAAAATTGTATTCATAATAGAATATTAGCTTAAAAACGTTTTTTAACTTGCGTAAATCAACAAATCTTATAAATTAAATGCACCCATACTTAAAATAATTTTGAACTGACGTCGTTCTAGTTTTGCTTCTTGTTTATTTATATTTTTAACTTTTTCTGTATGTATGTATGTATGCCTGTATTAAGAATTATGCTTATGTTTGGCACAAGTAGAATGAGTCAGCATTCTTCTGTCGCCCCATACAAAAATATACACGTACACGTACATATGTATGTATATTATTCTGCTTTCCACATGCAACATCAGCAAATATCATAATTGAAATGTATTAAGCTTCATTACCAGAAAAAAATAAATGTATAATAACCCATTCTTTTAATTATGAAATTATGTAATTTCTTTAACTATTCATATTTGTAGTAGTATATAGATAATTTTAGTATAAATATATGTTTTTAAACCTCAGATAGTAGTAGTGAACTGGGCATAGAAAAAAAAAAATACTGCTAATAAAAGATATACTTTAGTTATTTCATCTGACCTGAAAACCAGACCAGCTCCTAATAAGCTGACCTGAAAATCAGACCAGCTCCTAATAAGCTGACCTGAAAACCAGATCAGGTCCTGATAGCCTGATCTGAAAACCAGACCAGGTCCTGAAAAGCTGATCTGAAAACCAGACCAGGTCCTGAAAAGCTGATCTGAAAACCAGACCAGGTCCTGAAAAGCTGATCTGAAAACCAGACCAGGTCCTGAAAAGCTGATCTGAAAACCAGACCAGGTCCTGAAAAGCTGATCTGAAAACCAGACCAGGTCCTGAAAAGCTGATCTGAAAACCAGACCAGGTCCTGAAAAGCTGATCTGAAAACCAGACCAGGTCCTGAAAAGCTGATCTGAAAACCAGACCAGCTCCTGAAAAGCTGATCTGAAAAACAGACCAGGTGCTAATAAGCTGGTCTAATAGCTGATCTAATAGCTGACACCTATTGTACTATTTGCTGTTAGCAAACGTAAATGAGATGGTGTTAAAGCAGTTGGTGTCGATAAGAAAATACATAATGAAATATAATGGAATTTCATAATATTGTGAAATTCGATTTGTTTTGTGCAGAACCTTTCAAAGATAACAAGACTGTGCATGTTTAAGCGATATGAAACAAGAAAAAACAAGAATTCGCATGAAAGAAAAAATTTTTTAAGTAAAACCCATAAAGAAACAAAATATAAAGATGTGGACATTTGTAGTTAAAATTTCTATTAAGTAAATTTAAGTTGAAATAAAAACCATTTATATATATTATTATTTTTTCCATATTTTATTTAACATTTTTTCTTAAAAATCTTAGTACCAATACAAATTTAACTATATTTATAAATAAAAATATACAGATATAAAAAGAAAAAAGATCATTAATCTAATATTTAATTTTTATTTAAAGGTAACTTAGGTATAGGTAAAAAGACAAAAGCTTTAAAGCATTAAATTTTTACATACTTTTGTGTGAATAAAATACTAAAATTAATAGATAAATTTATAAACAAATATATAAACAATAAATAAATTAATAAATAAGTAAATTAATAAAGAAATAAAGGAATAAACTAATTAATAAATTAATAAGCACATAAATAATAAATACATAAATTAATTAATAAACAAATAAGTGAATAATAAATAAATTAATAAATAATTAAAGAAATACATTAATAAATAAATACAATTAGTACAAAATTAAATTTTCATTGACATCTTACATGCAATTTAGTAGGAATCATTCTATTCTACATCCATTGTTTCATTATTTCGGTCTATGTAATGCCCCCAAGCGCGCGTTTTTATATTATCTTTCATTATATTTCTTTTATCATCAAAAAAAGCTAAGTGCTATTTTATGTAGTTTTTGGGTATATAGTTGATGTGTTTTAGATCTAAACAAAAACACATCATCCGAGATAATTTTGGATTCGAATAAGCAACTTTTGTAATCATTAATGGACAACTTTTTAATTACAGACTTTTTGATCCCTTTTGATTTTTTAACAGCTTCCGAGCGAAGAGTCGACAGAGAATACATTTTTGCTCTTAAACCAACAAACTCTGTCATTATATCCCCATGGTTTTCATCTTTCATCATTCCTAAAACCTTCTTATTTAGTAGCGGCAAACGAAATTGATTATCTATAGGATATTCTGACGTATCAAAATTCAAACTAATGTCATTACGGATGTCATCGTAAAAATCATCAGTTTTAATTGAATAAATAAATGAGTCAGTATCCATATAGTTGATAGAAATGTTGTCTCCAAATTTAGGCTTCATGAAGCCATAATGGAAGTCATACATTCTCCACTTGGATAACTCCAGTACTGTAAAACCAACATATATGGGTTTATCATATAGTGATTCCATTTTTTCTAACTCTACCGCATACATATCATCAGAAAATTTTGTCAACTGCTTAAAATTTGGTTTCGCAATTAATGCTCTGAGACCTAATTGATTCCTATTTGTTGTTTCCCAAGATGAAGTGATTCTAATGTCCCTACGTTTTTCAATGTTTTCCATTGTCTTCCCGTAAACAGCATTGTTTAAAAGTTTGAAGAAATCTTTTTCAAAATTATTTTTAGCATTTGTCCTATGAAATGTGTTTAAGTCAATATATTTTTTAAGCCATGGGGATTGCTTAAATCTGAGTATTCTATGGATTTGTTTTAAAATGATGCCATTTGAAATGGCTTGTTTTAAAACTCTATAGTGTATGGTGTAATTTGTTTTTGAGTGTAAGTCTGCAACTAATTTTTTGATTTTGGATCCCCCCACTGTCTTATTTTGAGGACAAAATGGCAAATCATTATGAAGATCATGCACTGAATCGGGGTACTCTATATCCACTTCCAAAATGTACCCATACTCTGCAGTATCAGAAATTTTTTTAACATCAAAATCAGTATCACATATCCACTCAAATTCACCGCAAGGTAGATATTCCGACATCGCCCAACCATACAAATTGTTAGCGTCTAAATATATAAGAAATTCTGATGGTTTTGATGCATCAAAATCTTCCAAATATTTGTTATTTGCTTTGGAATATCTTTGCGAGCAATGAACTAGTCCACCTCTAATTCCGTTTTGCATAAACATATACATTTCGGAATCAGTAAACTGTTCCAGTGAAACTTCTGTGGTTTTCAACATTGCATCCCAAGATAATCCTGGTGCTGTATAATAGTGGCAGGGGTCTAAATCATATATATCTCTACAAATTTTCCTAAAATTTTCAAACACGTCAGTTAGAAGTAGAACATCTGTCTTTAAGTAGAGTTCAGTGTAGTCAAGGAGGGTTTTACAGTTAAACTCTCTCCATATTTTTTGAGCATGTTCATACTCGACTACATCACATTCTTCATTCGTTAGAATATTGAAGAACTCGTCTCTACTAGGGAGCTTAGTTTCCTTAAACTTAGTCATGGAGTCCATGTAAGAGTACGGAAATACACCCTTTCTTCTTATCAGGTTGAACTGAGCTTCATCAACGAAACATGATCGAATAGTATTGAAATCATTATTATCAAGATTTTTCACTAAAATATCTAAGCTCGAAGCCATAAATCTAAACGAGTCTATAAATCTTATTTCGAATCCATATTTTTCATCTAATCTGATGAAAATTGAAAGAGAGATATAACGCTCTGTGTTCTGGGGAATCACTTTTATTGTGGAATATTTTATAGTAGAAAGTTCTTTGAAAAATAGATGTATATCATATGCAGAAAGATTATGCATGATAACCGGTATAAACTGAGGTGTTTTATAATTCAAATTACATTCGCTATGAGCTGCCCCACGATAATTGCCCGTAAGATGACAATGATCTCTAACTTTATCCTTATTTAATATTTTCTTACATATATGACAATTTTTTGCATTATTATATTGAGCTATTTCTATTGGGGTTATGAACATTTTCTTAACTTTAAGTAAATAATTTAGATAAATATCTGTACAATCTTCAACTATTTTTTTGATAAATACATTTGCCGAATCTTCACCAAAATAATTCCTATATAAATTATTTTCTCTCTTAAAACTACAATTAATTAAATACCCGAATGCACATGCATGGTGTTTCTGTACATTTGTAGTGCTTTTACTCACAGGATCATTGACTTTTTCTAAAATGGACTCAAAGTCTGCGTATATTAGAAATGGTACATTTAACTGTTTGTAGTGCTTCGTAAACTTGATAATAGATCCATTTTCTGGCATTCTGATGACTTTTTTGCCGCAAACGTTTTTGTGATGATTATACACATAATCATCATGTGTATAATATAGGCAGGTATTGCATATCAGAATCTTACTTCTGTGTGCCGTCATGTTGGAACGAAGAAGTCTGAAGAAAATATAGAAAATAAAATAGTATGTAAATTAATATAACAATAATAAGTAACTGTTTAAATAGATATGAAAACATATTTAGCTTAAATGCACAAATGAAACTTACTTTGATATATCATTGATGAGTACATAGTGGAAGTTTTCATTGGACTGGAGCAATAAGAGATTAATATGAACATGTTTTTCTCCTTTTGTTATGTAGTATGGTCCTATAAGCGATGTTCCATTGTGACCAAATACATTGATGCTCACATAATTTTGACTTTCAAATTTTTGTATCTGCTTCAATGGAAGTGGAAACTCTAGGTCTTTAAAATTTAATACAATTCCCCCTATATTAATATTCTCATCAGAAATGTTTGCAATATTGTAATTTCTACAGTTTTTCCGTTGTTTAGGACTCAGACCACTGTTTACATTCAAAGCCGCAATGAGACACCATTTAAAGCAGTAAACATCAGAGTTCTCGACATTTATGCATGCATGTTTTGCTGCAATATTTTTTGGGAGAGGGATAAAGTTCGATCCTCTTATTATGGACGCCTTGTTTATATTGACTTCAAGGGTATTTATTGAAATCAGAGTCCATCCGCTATCCCTCTCTTGAAATTCTTCCATTTTGGTTCTTAACTCCTCGGTTTGTTTCTTGTACATATCCTCTATGTCATCAGATAAAGTAACCATCATCATTTTCGAAATATGAACAAGTTGGGAAACATTAATCTCATCATTCACCATCTTCATATAATCACATGTGAGCTCCATATTAAATTTAAATGTAGTATGTATCCTACTACGTTCATTGATTTGTTGTACTATGGAGCTCTTGGCAGATTTCAGAAACTCCTCCGGAAACAAGACACCCACATTTTTGTTTAGGACAATATATGTCTCGATCCTCCCATTGAAGTTGCTTGCTCTTTTTGTGAGAAAATCTCCAATCTGTTCTTGTTGACAACTGTTTTTATGTTTTGTGGTTCTGACATGAGCCATATAACCATTTGATGGGATCATCTCATCACAATCCTCACAATATTTGTTTTGAAGATTTCGCTTACTAGTTCCAACCATAGCCTTCGATTGGTTAGCATATGAGTGCGTTTCAATATGCTGATTTAGTTTTGTTTGAGTCAGAAAGACTTTATTGCGGATGGTACAACTTGTAGTATTCATTTTATTTAATTATTTAATCGTTTATTAATTAATTTAATTATTATATTTATAAACAATTTATTTAATTATTTTATTTATAAACAATTTATTTAATTATTTTTATGCACTATAAACTTGTTTAACAAACAGTAGTTAAGTTCTAGCACTTTTATAGTTTTTGGATTTCAAACACTTTAGAAATTTTTGTTGGGAAAATAGGTTGTTACTTGTTGAGATATCAAAGCAGACTGATGACAATCTACATTATTTCTTCTACTTATATACTTTATATGAGAATCGCGTAGTAGTCATCAAGCCTAATTTATTACGACATATGATGAAATTCATACACACACACACACACACACACTTACACACACGCACACATAAACACATACTCACACACACACACACACACATTTCCACAATTCTCTGTTGGTATTACGATATATGATGAAATTCATATACACAGCAACACCCAGAACAAAATCGCTAGCATCAGTTTGCAATATAAAGGTACTAGAAAAATCGGGACACGTGAAAGTAGGTGCTTCTATAAGTTTTTGCTGTATTTCTCCAAAAGCTATTTCTTATAATTGTTACATTAAAGTAAAATATACCGAAATAAAGATATCACTACCCCTATTGAAAAGCTCTTCTTATCAACCTGATCGGATTCAAAACATTTAACATCTGAAATTCACTTGAACGTATATGAAACCTATGCCGACACAATATTTTCTATCTCCATAATAGCAACGTCAATAGCCTTAAAAACATATATACATGCATTTGTAAATATGTATGAAAAAGTGTTGATGTAACTCACACAAGCAATGACATTCTTCAAAGCAAAAATAGATAAGATCACATACATTAATCCAACAACATATACATACATTACCAAATACATTCCCTAACGACTTCCATTCGCAACAGGGTTGCCACTCTCTGCAGCTATTAGATTATTTCCCCCCCAGAGATCACAAACATAAATGCATACATACAATAACCCTACATAAGCATACCAACTATAACTCAAAACAGCAACCATAAGTCTATCAAATAACAATCACACACACACACACGCACACATCCATACATACATACAACCACCCTCATATACATGCACACACAACCAAAGAATTAGACTCACACACACACACATACGCATCCCACACGTACATACATCCATGCACTGTAAGCACAACGTTTCTCTACAATAACAACAAAAGCTGTGCACACAAGTATACATACATGGCCAAAGAATCAAACTCACACACACACACACACCATATCAGCATGAAAATCCCCAAAAATCCCCCAATTTGTAACAGGGTTGCCATCGTTTTTAGTTTTTCCCGGTTTTGAATTCCCAAAACAGGACTCAGGTCCCCATTACTAATCTACTTATTTCTATTATAGTTACTATTACTATAGAGTATGTAAGTACATATCTTCAGGAATTCAGTTTACTTAAAACAGAAAATCCTCACAAACTTTTAAGTAAACGCAGATAAAAAATAAAATGTTTTTAATTTCACCAACAACAGACATCACATGACAAAAAATAAAATAAAAAATGTCTTCAAAGATTGAGTTAAACACTTATTTGTATGAACATATATATGTACATACATACATACATACATAAAATCAATTTGTAGATATGTATGTATACATATCAAATTTCTTATCAATGCTTAAGTATTTATTAGATCTACATCATGAAAATATATGAAGCGTCGTTTAGTTAAAGCACAATGCAAATATAAACAATCCATACACTCAGGGAAAATCTGCAGCTTAAAAATAAGAATTCGTCACATTAATTTAATAATTTTTAATATAATAGAAAATGTATATTGAGATATCTACAAACTAATGAGTTTAATAAATGAATACTGTAAATTAATATTTTGTCCATATTGAAATAAGAAATTTTAATATGACTAAACCTTTGTTAATGGTTCTTATTAATTCAGCATGGTTTTTACTGATTTCAAGTTGGTTTTTCTCTGTGTGCAGAAAACTCTTTCAGTCAAAGAAGACGGATGTAGTTAAATAAAAAAAAATCTGTAATATAAACAAATTTCACACAGACAGACTTTAACGCGAGACAAATTTAAGCATGGGAAAATATAAAGCAATCGTAAGTATAAAAACATACTAGGAATAGGAAGTATATGATAGTATTTTATAGTACCAAATGTCGATATTGAAAACAATTTATTTCTACCTACATATAAATACCACCTCAAATACACACACATAGCAGAATTCATATAAGAAATATCCAAGAAAATTTCAACAACACCCCACCTTTTGCAAATCATGACGAGCCTTAAATTCTCCCTCAGATATACATACACAAATTCCCATGATCATACATACATACATATACAATATATAAGATTAATCTCAACAACACAACACTCTCACCTACCTAAAATTACACATAGTCTTAAACTTCTACAGACGTCTATACACATAGATTCTCACGGCTTCATATTACAAGAACACCTCGCCCATAATAAATCACAATCATCTTAAATTCTTACAAAAATACATACATACATACATACATACAAATAACCAATTTACCTCAACAACATCCTCACCTACCTCAAATCACGATCAGCCTTAAACTACTATAGACAGACACATCCACAAATCCCCATGGATACATATTACGTCAACAACCCTGCCCACCCAAATCATGGTCAGCCTTAAACTCCTACAGACAAACAAACACACAGATTCCCCCGGTTGCATATTACTAGAACACCTCACCCCTTATAAATCACAATCAGCCTTAAGCTCCTACAGAAATACACACATTGAAATTCCTACAAACATACACACACACACACACATACACACGCAATCGATCTACCTCAACTACACACCGCCCCCTGCCAATCAAACCTTTACCTAAATTCTCACAGACAGACAGACACATCCACAAATTCCTATGGTTACATATTACGGCAACAACGCCACCCACTCAAATCACGGTCAGCCTTAAATTCCCACAGTCTAGCAACACCTAGGGAGCAAAAAAAAAAATACTTTCACGTTTTCCCGTCGTCATTAGAAAAAATCATTTTCCCGTCGGCATTTGAAACAACAATATTCATGTATTGCCCGGCATTAGGAAAAATTATCATGCATTGCCGTAGGCATTAGGAAAAATTAATAATCACGTTTTGCCGTCGGCATTTGAAAAAAATAATAATCATGTTTTTCCGTCGGCATTTAAAAAAAATAATAATCTTGTTTTGCCCGGCATTAGGAAAAATTATCATGCATTGCCGTAGGCATTAGGAAAAATTAATAATCACTATTTCACCATTGGTATTAGGAAAATTCATTTTCATGATTTTCCTCGTCTGTATATACACACATAAAAACCGCCAAACTATGAACCGCCTTAATACATTCACACAAAATATTCCACACACAAACATCCACCGTCAGGCAGACAGACAGACGGACAGACAGACAGACAGATAGACATACACTTAATGTAAACAAAACCTCCTAATGTAAACAAAAAACTCATAATGTAAACAAAAAAATCCTTATGTAAACAAAAAAACACAAATTTCCAAGAATTTAACAATTTTCAAATTTTAATTACCCAAATTTAACAATTTCAGCAACAATTTAACAATTTTAATTGTCGCAGAATGCCCAATTCCCTACTACTTCTGTCGACTCTTCGCTCGGAAGCTGTTAAAAAATCAAAAGGGGTCAAAAAGTCTGTAATTAAAAAGTTGTCCATTAATGATTACAAAAGTTGCTTATTCGAATCCAAAATTATCTCGGATGAAATGTTTTTGTTTAGATCTAAAACACATCAACTATATACCCAAAAACTGCATAAAATAGCACTTAGCTTTTCTGATGATAAAAGAAATATAATGAAAGATAAAATAAAAACGCGCGCTTGGGGACATTACATAGACCGAAATAATGATGCAATGGATGTAGAATAGAATGCTTCCTACTAAATTGCATGTAAGATGTCAATGAAAATTTAATTTTGTACTAATTGTATTTATTTATTAATGTATTTCTTTAATTATTTATTAATTTATTTATTTTTCACTTATTTGTTTATTAATAAATTTATGTATTTATTATTTATTTGTTTATTAATTTATTAATTAGTTTATTCCTTTATTTCTTTATTAATTTACTTATCTATTATTTATTTATTGTTTATATATTTGTTTATGAATTTATCTATTAATTTTAGTATTTTATTCACACAAAAGTATGTAAAAATTTAATGCGTTAAAGCTTTTATCTTTTTACCTATACCTAAGTTATCTTTAAATAAAAATTAAATATTAGATTAATGATCTTTTTTCTTTTTATATCTGTATATTTTTATTTATAAATACCCAGCTAAAAAAATATGTATGGAGCATATATGATATCACATATATGGTTCGGATCCGAAAAATGAGGATATATGGGCATATATGATTATATATATTCATACATTTTCATACATGAATGTGTAAATATTCCCTCCACGTTATGCAGAGTTCATATTCATAATCTCTTGATTCAAACCAGCGCACTGCTGTGCAATAAATTAAATTACTAAAATTACTTTTTTTAGATTTTGAACTGCGAGGTTGTATTTAATAAAACATTTGTTTGGATAAATAATGAAAAACGAACTAAAAGTCATTTCATTCATCATTTTAAGTCAAATGGTGAATCAATTATTTAAAAAACACAAAACTCATATTAGATTAAAAACTAATGCAATTAATTATAAAAGAAAATATTATCCGTCTAACAATAGTTTTCAATATAATTTTTTTGCAGAAATATGAACTTTGTTTCTTATCTAGAGAATTCTGTTATCTTCTATAAAATTAATGACTGGATTATTCTTTTGATTATTGATTGATATATTAAATGGGGCCCACAATGTATAAAATCATACAAGAATTTTTTTTTTTTTGGAACAAAAGTTTTTTTTAACGTTGAGGGTACGTACGCATATAAACTGTGAATACCATATGTATTTTCTAATGGATTTCCAATTCACCAGTGATAAAATCCAAAAATTTTTGATTGCAAAATCGATCTTATGTGAGATATCATGTATGCATACATTCTTATATAGCTCCATATATTAAATCTTATTTCTTTATATGGATCCACATATGAAGAGCTTCATAATGAAATTTCCATACATGTACATATGAGCTCATATATTATAATACATTTCATATATTAGTCCATATATTACTTCATATATAATAGTTTTGCAATGTATAATCCCATACATTTCCATACATGAATTCATACATATTCATATATAATTATATACATTCATATATTAAAAATATATGGACCATATATAATTTTTTTAGCTGGGAAGAGTTAAATTTGTATTGGTACTAAGATTTTTAAGAAAAAATGTTAAATAAAATATGGAAAAAATAATAATATATATAAATGGTTTTTATTTCAACTTAAATTTACTTAATAGAAATTTTAACTACAAATGTCCAAATTTTTATATTTTGTTTCTTTATGGGCCTTACTTCGCTAGATCAAAAAATTTTTCTTTTTGTTTATTTACAAATTCTTGTTTTTTCTTTTCATATCGCTTAAACATGCACAGTCTTGTTATTTTTGAAAGGTTCTACACAAGAGGAATTGAGTTTAACAATATTATGAAATTCCATTATATTTCATTAGATATTCTCTTATCGACACCAACTGCTTTAACACCATCTCATCCACGTTTGCTAACAGTAAATAGCAGAACAGATATCAGCTATTACATCAGCTTATCAGATCAGCTTTTCAGGACCTGGTCTGGTTTTCAGATCAGCTTATCAGGACCTGGTCTGGTTTTCAGATCAGCTTGTTCGGAGCTTGTCTGGTTTTCAGGTCAGGTTATCAGAATACAAGTAGCTGGCCATTTATATAATTTATAGGAATAAAGTTTCAGGTCAGATGAAATAACTAAAGTCAATCTTTTATGAGTAGTATTTTTTTCTATAACGAAAATCGTTTAATTCAATATCTTTGCTTATAACCAAAATCTATATTTACCCATCCAACACTCTACAAATTTCTTAAAACTTTTCAAATTTCATATTACTGCCAATATAAACCTTATAAACATGCTTCACATTTTTCTCATCTTACTTAAACATTATAATAACATTTACATTGTCTCTTGTTAAATGCTTACAGCCATATTCATAAAAATTTTAAACAGCATTTCAAATGTTGTTTGCGCAAAATTCTCTAAAATTGTATTCATAATAGAATATTAGCTTAAAAACGTTTTTTAACTTGCGTAAATCACCAAATCTTAAAAATTAAATGCACCCATATTTAAAATAATTTTGAGTTGACGTCGTTGTAGTCTTGCTTCATGTTTATTTATATTTTTAACTTTGCCCGTATGTATGTATGTATTAGGAATTATGCTATAAGTTTGGCACAATCATTGGCATAATCATTGGCAAATATCATAATTGAAATGTTTTAAGCTTCATTACGAGAAAAAAAATAAATGTATAATAACCCATTCTTTAATTTATATTTTAGTATAAATTTATGTTTTTAAACTTGAGATAGTAGTAGGGAACTGGGCATCCGGCGTAGATTAAAATTTTTAAGTTTAATTACCCATTACTCCGACAAAGGACACCCACAAATTATTATACGCCTCAAATCACTGACAGACTCAAATTTCCACAGACAGACAGCCAACAAAACATTTTTCGTAGGCATTAGGAAAAAATAATAATCATGTTTTGCCGTCGGCATTTGAAAAAAATAATAATTATGTTTTGCCGTAGGCATTAGGAAAAATCATTTTCATGATTTTCCCGTCGGCATATATACTCATAAGAAACCTCAAGACAAATCTCCCGTTATCACAATTAATGTAACCCAAAAAAATCGGCCGTTCCCACAAGGGTTAATGTAAACAAAAAACTCCTTATGTAAACAAAAAGTAAGACGGACTTATTCAACCACCCTCGTAGGTATCAAATTTCAAGAATTTTAAAATTTTCAAATTTTAATTATCCAAATTTAACAATTTCACCCACAATTTAACAATTTTAATTGTCGCCGAATGCCCAGTTCCCTACTACTACCTCAAGTTTAAAAACATAAATTTATACTAAAATATAAATTAAAGAATGGGTTATTATACATTTATTTTTTTTCTCGTAATGTAGCTTAAAACATTTCAATTATGATATTTGCTGATGTTGCATGTGGAAAGCAGAATAATATACATACATACATATGTACGTGTATATTTTTGTATGGGGCGACAGAAGAATGATGACACATTCTACTTGTGCCAAACTTATAGCATAACTCCTAATACATACATACGGGCAAAGTTAAAAATATAAATAAACATGAAGCAAGACTACAACGACGTCAACTCAAAACAACATTTGAAATGCTGTTTAAAATTTTTATGAATATGGCTGTACGCATTTAACAAGAGACAATGTAAATGTTATTATAATGTTTAAGTAAGATGAGAAAAATGTGAAGCATGTTTATAAGGTTTATATTGGCAGTAATATGAATTTTGAAAAGTTTTAAGAAATTTTTAGAGTATTGGAAGGATAAATATAGATTTTGGTTATAAGCAAAGATATTGAATTAAACGATTTTCGTCATAGAAAAAAATTTACTGCTCATAAAAGATTGACTTTAGTTATTTCATCTGACCTGAAACTTTATTAATATAAATTATATTAATGGCCAGATACTTGTATACTGATAACCTGATCTGAAAACCAGACCAGCCACCTGAAAACCAGACTAGGTCCTGATAAGCTGATCTGAAAACCAGACCAGGTCCTGATAAGCTGATCTGAAAACCAGACCAGGTCCTGATAAGCTGATCTGAAAACCAGACCAGGTCCTGATAAGCTGATCTGAAAACCAGACCAGGTCCTGATAACCTGATCTGAAAAGCAAACCAGGTACCTGATAACCTGATCTGATACCTGATAAGCTAATCTGAAATCCAGACCAGGTCCTGATAAGCTGATCTGAAAACCAGACCAGCTCCTGATAAGCTGATTTAATAGCTGATATCTGTTGTACTATTTGCTGTTAGCAAACGTGGATGAGATGGTGTTAAATGTGATGCTTAAGCGATATCAAAAGAAAAAACAAGAATTTGTAAATAAGCAAAAAGAAAAATTTTTTGATCTAGCGAAGTAAAACCAATAGTGAAACAAAATATAAAAATGTTGACATTTGTAGTTAAAATTTCTATTAAGTAAATTTAAGTTGAAATAAAAACCATTTATATATATTATTATTTCTTCAATATTTTATTATTTTTTTTCCAATATTGTATTTAACATTTTTTCTTAAAAATCTTAGTACCAATACAAATTTAACTCTATGTATAAATGAAAATATACAAATATAAAAAGAAAAAAGATCATTAACCTAATATTTGATTTTTTATCTACAGATAATTTAGGTATAGGTAAAAAGAACAAAGCTTTAAAGCATTAAATTTTTACATACTTTTGTGTGAATGAAATACTAGAATTAATAGATAAATTCATAAACAAATATATAAATAAGTTAATAAATAAATAAAGAAATAAATTAATAAAGAAATAAAGGAATAAACTAATTAATAAATTAATAAACAAATAAATAATAAATACATAAATTAATTAATAAACAAATAAGTAAATAATAAATAAATTAATAAATAATTAAAGAAATACATTAATAAATAAATACAATTAATACAAAATTTAATTTTCGTTGACATCTTACATGCAATTTAGTAGGAATCATTCTATTCTACATCCATTGCATCATTATTTCAGTCTATGTAATGTCCCCAAGCACGCGTTTTTATTTTATCTTTCATTATATTTCTTTTATCATCAGAAAAGCTAAGTGCTATTTTATGCAGTTTTTGGGTATATAGTTGATGTGTTTTAGATCTAAACAAAAACATTTCATCCGAGATAATTTTGGATTCGAATAAGCAACTTTTGTAATCATTAATGGACAACTTTTTAATTACAGACTTTTTGACCCCTTTTGATTTTTTAACAGCTTCCGAGCGAAGAGTCGACAGAGAATACATTTTTGCTCTTAAACCAACAAACTCCATCATTATATCCCCATTGTTTTCATCTTTCATCATTCCCAAAACCTTCTTATTGAGTAGCGGCAAACGAAATTGATTATCTATAGGATATTCTGACGTATCAAAATTCAAAGTAATGTCATTACGGATGTCGTCGTAAAAATCATCAGTTTTTATTGAATAAATAAATCAGTCAGTATCCATATAGTTGAGAGAAATGTTGTCTCCAAATTTAGGTTTCATGAAGCCATAATGGAAGTCATACATTCTCCACTTGGATAACTCCAGTACTGTTAAACCAACATATATGGGTTTATCATATAGTGATTCCAATTTTTCTAACTCTACCGCATACATATCATCAGAAAATTTTGTCAAATGCTTAAAATTTGGTTTCGCAATTAATGCTCTGAGACCTAAATGATTCCTATTTGTTGTTTCCCAAGATGAAGTAATTCTAATGTCCCTATGTTTTTCAATGTTTTCCATTGTCTTCCCGTAAACAGCATGTTTAAAAGTTTGAAGAAATCTTTTTCAAAATTATTTTTAGCATTTGTCCTATGAAATGTGTTTAAGTTAATATATTTTTTAAGCCAAGGGGATTGCTTAAATCTGAGTATTCTATGGATTTGTTTTAAAATGAGGCCATTTGAAATGGCTTGTTTTAAAACTTTATAGCGTATGGTGTAATTTGTTTTTGAGTGTAAGTTTGCAACTAATTTTTTGATTTTGGATCCCCCCACGGTCTTATTTTGGGGACAAAATGGCAAATAATTATGAAGATCATGCACTGAATCGGGATACTCTATATGCACTTCCAAAATGTACCCATACTCTGCAGTATCAGACATTTTTTAACATCAAAATCAGTATCACATACCCACTCAAATTCACCGCAAGGAAGATATTCCGACATCGCCCAACCATACAAATTGTTGGCGTCTAAATATACAAGAAATTCTGATGGTTTTGATGCATCAAAATCTTCCAAATATTTGTTATTTGCTTTGGAATATCTTTGCGAGCATTGAACTAGTCCACCTCTAATTCCGTTCTGCATAAACATATACAATTCGGAATCAGTGAACTGTTCCAGTGAAACTTCTGTGGTTTTCAACATTGCATACCAGGATAAGCTTGGTGCTGTATAATAGTGGCAGGGGTCTAAATCGATAGATATCTCTACAAATTTTCCTAAAATTTTCAAACACGTCAGTTAGAAGTAGAACATCTGTCTTTAAGTAGAGTTCAGTGCAGTAAAGGAGGGTTTTACAGTTAAACTCTCTACATATTTTTTGAGCATGTTCATACTCGACTACATCACATTCTTCATTCGTTAGAATATTGAAGAACTCGTCTCTACTAGGGAGCTTAGTTTCCTTAAACTTAGTCATGGAATCCATGTAAGAGTACGGAAATACACCCTTCCTTCTTATCAGGTTGAAATGATCATCAACGAAACATGATCGAATAGTATTAAAATCATTGCTATCGAGATTTTTCACTAACATATCTAAGCTCGAAGCCATAAATCTAAACGAGTCTATAAATCTTATTTCGAATCCGCGTTTTTCATCTAATCTGATGAAAATTGAAAGAGAAATATAACGCTCTGTGTTCTGGGGAATCACTTTTATTGTGGAATATTTTATAGTAGAAAGTTCTTTGAAAAATAGGTGTATATCATATGCAGAAAGATTATGCAGGATAACCGGTATAAATTGAGGTGTTTTACAATTCAAATTGCATTCGCTATGTGCTGCCTTACGATAATTGCATATAAGATGACAATGATCTCTAACTTTATCATTATTTAATATTTTCTTACATTTATGACAATTTTTTGCATTATTATATTGAGCTATTTCTATTGGGGTTATGAACATTTTCTTAACCTAACAATCTTCAACTATTTTTTTGATAAATACATTTGGCGAATCTTCACCAAAATAATTCCTATATAAATTATTTTCTCTCTTAAAACTACAATTAATAAAATACCCGAATGCACACGCATGGTGTTTCTGTACATTTGTAATGCTTTTACTTACATAATCATTGACTTTTTCTAAAATGGACTCAAAGTCTGCGTATATTAGAAATGGTACATTTAACTGTTTGTAGTGCTTCGTAAACTTGATAATAGATCCATCTTCTGGCATTCTGATGACTTTTTTGCCGCAAACGTTTTTGTGATGAGTATACACATAATCAGCATGTGTATAATATAGGCAGGTGTTGCATATCAGAATCTTACTTCTGTGTGATGTCATGTTGGAACAAAGAAGTCTGAAGAAAATATAGAAAATAAAATAGTATATAAATTAATATAACAATAATAAGTAACTGTTTAAATAGATATGAAAACATATTTAGCTTAAATGCACAAATGAAACTTACTTTGATATATCATTGATGAGTACATAGTGGAAGTTTTCATTGGACTGGAGCAATAAGAGATTAATATGAACATGTTTTTCTCCTTTTGTTATGTAGTATGGTCCTATAAGCGATGTTCCATTGTGACCAAATACATTGATGCTCACATAATTTTGACTTTCAAATTTTTTTATCTGCTTCTATGGGAGTGGAAACTCTAGGTCTTTAAAATTTAATATAACTTCCCCTATATTAATATTCCCATCAGAAATGTTTGCAATATTGAAATTTCTATGGTTTTTCCGTTGTCTTCGATCTAAAGTACTATTTGTGTACAAAGCCGCAATGAGACACCATTTAAAGCAATAAATATCATTATTGTCGACATTTATGCATGCACATTTCACTGCAATATTTTTCGGGAGAGGCATAAAGCTTGATCCTCTTATTATAGATGCCTTGCTTATATTAACTTCAAGGGAATTTATTGAAATCAAGGTCCATCCGCTTTCCTTCTCCTGAAATTCTTCCACTTTGGTTCTTAGCTCCTCGGCTTGTTTCTTGTACATGTCCTCTATGTCATCAGACAAAGTCACCAACATCATTTTCGAAATATGTACAAGTTGGGAAACATTCATCTCATCATTCACCATCTTCATATAATCACACGTGAGCTCCATATTAAATTTAAATGTAGTATGTATCTTACTACTTTCATTTAGTTGTTGTACTATGGAGCTCTTGGCAGATTTCAGAAACTCCTCCGGAAACAAGACACCCACATTTTTGTTGAGGAGGATATATGTCTCGATCCTCCCATTGAAGTTGCTTGCTTTTTTTGTGAGAAAATCTCCAATCCGTTCTTGTTGACAGCTGTTTTTATGTTTTGTGGTTCTGACATGAGCCATATAACCATTTGATGGGGTCATCTCATCATAATCCTCACAATATTTGTTTTGAGGATTAAGCTTACTAGTTCCAAGCATAGCCTTCGGTTGGTTAGCACAGGAGTGCGTTTCAATATGCTGGTTTAGTTTTGTTTGAGTCATAAAGACTTTATTGCAGATGGTACAACATGTAGTATTCATATTATTTAATTATTTATTTGTTTATTAATTAATTTCATTATTTTATTTATAAACAATTTATTTCAGTTATAAACAATTTATTTAATTATTTTTTATGCACTATTATCTTTTTTAACAAAGAGTAATTAATTCTAACACTTTTATAGTTTTTGGATTTCAAACACTTTAGAAATTTTGGATGGGAAAATAGGTTGTGACTTGTTGAGATATCAGAGCAGACTGATGACAATCTACATTATTTCTTCTACTTATATACTTTATGTGAGAATCGCGTAGTAGTCAGCAAATCTAGTTTATCTGATGGTATTACGATATGTGGTGAAATTCATACACACACACACAGACACACATACATACACATATATACACACACACACATACATACATACATACATATTGCTCTGTTGGAATTACGATATATGATGAAATTCCCACAGTCTAGCAACACACAGAACAAAGTCGCTAGCATCAGTTTGTAATACAAAGGTACGAGAAAAATCGGGATAACTGAAAGTAGGTACTTCTACAAGTTCTTGATGCATTTCTCTAAAAGCTATTTTCTGCAATTGTTACATCAAAAATAAAATATATTAAAATAAAAATATCATTACCCCTATTCAAAAGCTCTTCTTATCAACCTGATTGCATTCAAAACATTTAAGATCTGAAATTCACTTGTACTTATAAAACCTATGCCAACACGATATTTTTCTATCTCCATAAGAATAGCAATGTCAATAGAGTAGGGTATTAATGGCGGCCTGAGTCCTGTTTTGGGAATTCAAAACCGGGAAAAAATAAAAACGATGGCAACCCTGTTACAAATGGGAGATTTTGGGGATTTTCATGCTGAGAGTTTCTTGGCTATGTGTGTGTGTGTGTGTGTGAGTTTGATTCTTTGTTTATGTGTATGTATACTTGTGTGCCCAGCTTTTGTTGTTATTGTAGAGAAACGTTGTGCTTACAGTGCATGGATGTATGTATATGTGGGTGTTGTATGTGTGTATGTGTGTGAGTTTGATTCTTTCTGTGTTTGGGAATGTATGTACACTTGTGTGTACAGGTTTTGTTGTTATTGTAGAGAAACGTTGTCCTTACAGTGGATGTATACATACAGTGTATGTATGTGTGGGATGTTTGTGTGTGTATGTATGTGTGTGTATGTGTGCGTTGTTGTATTTAATTGTATGTTTGTCGGTCTCAGATACTTTTGTCGTAGTGGCAGACAATCATTATACCCAGTAGGAAATGTCGATGGTGAAAATTTACTGAGTCGCTTTTGACTTTGTCACCAGTACTACTATATAATTATATCCCATTCAATAATTTTCACTATAGACATTTAGCATATGCTTGTCATTTAAAATCTACTAGTAACACTAAAACAATTGAATAGGTATGACTACGTGGTTCTTATTGGAACGTAGAGACATACCAACCAGACAGTTAGTTACTGTTATATTTCTATAATTTATGTACATACAAAAAGGTATGTATATTGGCAAGTTGTTGCAAAATCTTTCCTTTTTACTGACAGATAGAATAAAACGTATTATACTATAATGGTCACTAGAATTTTAGTGTGTACACAAAGACACTTGATCCCTGTCTGACTGCAGGGTAGTGACAACGAATTCGTGTGTATGTAGAATCATTATTTTTGTTGTTGTGAGTTGTCGTTGCTATGCATATGTATGGTTATTGTGCTCGTATGTATGCATGCATTTTTTTTATTTCTGGGGAAATATTCTAGTAGCTGCAGATAGTAGCAACCCTGATATCTGTTGAAAATGGAAGTGGAGAGGGAATGTATTTGATAAGGTATGTACATATATGTTTTTGGAGTAATGTACGTGATCGTATGGTGGGAGACGAAGGTGATGTTATGAAATCTTCGTTTATTTATTTAAGAAATATTGTTTCGTATTTCATGACATAGGAGTTTGAATTGCATAATATTATAAAATTTCATTATGTATGTATGTTTGTGTATTACGTGATCACTTCTTTGTGTATGTGTGTGTGTGCCAGTATGTAAATGATTTTCTCGCGCTGATATTTATATGTAGATAGAAATAAATTGTTTTCAGTATCGACATTTGGTACTATAAAATACTATCATATGTCTGGACTTCCCTAATCTTATTATGTTTTTATACTTACGCTTGTTTTATATTTTCTCATACTTAAATTTGTCTCGCGTTAAAGTCTGCCTATATGAAATTTGTTTATATTACAGATTTTGTTTATTTCAATCTTTGAATACATTTTTTTTTTGTCATTGATGTCTTTTGCTCTTCTTGTTGTTGGTGTTGTTGTTGTAAATATTCGTCTGTGTATATATTTGAAAATAAAAACGTTTTAATTTTTATCTGCGTTTACTTAAAAGTTTGTGAGGATTTTCTGTTTTTAAGTAAAACTGAATTCCTGAAGATACATACTCTATAGTAATAGCAACTAAAATAGAAATATTTCTTATACTTAATTTAAATTTTTTTAAAGTTGCTGCAACGTTAGTAAGTTAACGTTAAAAATTTTTGGGGTACATAATTTTTTCTAACTATAGACTTTTTTCTTCACTTTCTACATTTAATTTTGGAAAGCTTGCTTTGCTTTTTAAAAATGTATAAACAGTTTTAAATGAAACTGATCCGGCACTCCAGCTTATATACTGATAGTATTTTTTTTTTCTTTGGTAGTCAACTTACTTCTTTTTTTATTTTTATTGATAAACATATAAAATCAAAAGGGAGCTTTATATTGAAATTATTATTTTCATAATTGTTGAAAACAATCACTAGTTTTTTTTTGTGATGAAATCATTTGAAGTTGAAGCTGATATCTTTGCTTACTGTTTTAAATTAAAATTTTATTCAATAGAATAAAAGGAGCTTTTTTCTTAAATTCTGATGCAGTTAAGATCGGATATGAGACTGAATTTAAATGTACTTTTAAATTAGTCACAATGAACAAACTTATTTTCTTGTTGAAAAGCGATCATCAGAAAACGAAGTGGTTTTCAGAGACTTTAGGTATACCCTTTCGACGGTTCCTCTAGGATACAAGATGACTTTGTTTGACGAAATTTCTGTTGCTTTATACTAATAATATGTTTACATTAATAAGGTACATATGTATATGTTTATTTTATGAAGGTCTATTACCTATGGCTTTCATTTGACGTTCTATATGATTTTTTTTTTCATTTTATTAAAGTTCAGCGTGTTGTGTATATATTTCTGAAATGTTTAAGTGTGCTTTGGGTGTCCATCGGACAGAGTGTACGTTTTAGTTGGTCAGTCAGTCTATATATTTATTTTTTTTTCTTCTAATGTACCACACCTTTTTTCACATTTTCCTACTTGAAATAGAGAATTTTTGTCTAATTTTTTTCTGGGTATCTACATACATTAGTTAAATATGTGTATGAATTTTTAAGAAAAAATTTTAAATAAAATATTGGAAAAAGAATTAATTATGTGAATGGTTTTTATTTCTTTATTAGCTTTACTTCGCTAGATCAAAAAAATTTTTGTTTTTGCTTATTCTCAAATTCTTGTTTTCATGTCGCTTAAACATGTAGAGTCTTGTTTTCATATCGCTTAGACATGCACAGTCTTGTTTTCATGATGCTTAGACATGCACAGTCTTGATTTCATGATGCTTAAACATGTACAGTCTTGTTTTCTTTGAGAGGTTATGCACAAGGCAAATTGAATTTCTCAATATTATGAAATTCCATTAAATTTCATATTTTCATAAAGAGAAACAATTTAGACAATCGGATAAGTCCTTATATTTTTCACTACATACAAGTTTCTGTTATTTTATATTCGAATAGATGAATCCTAAATTTCCTTTAAAAAATAACACAAAACAAGGATAAATTTAATTTAATTTTATTTATATTAATAATACATTTTAATTTAATTTTATTTATTTTTATTATAATGATGGAAACATTTCATAATATCCAATTATTAAATTTTCTAATATACTTTTACGCAAAAAATATATTGTACATCTGCAAGTATCTGGTCCTTCCTCACACTCAGGATTATACCAAGGACAGCTTTTGAAGTGTCCTTCTGTGTTGTCTTCATCTTCCATGATACCATATTCTTCGTTCTCATCCAGCATATTTTGAAAAAATTTGATCATCTCCCAATGATCAAAAAGCCTGAAGCTTTCAAAATCTCTTATAAATTGGTTTAGAGTACGTCTGATTTGACTCATTTTATTTGCTTATAAGTTAATGAATGATGATTGTTTGAAGGTTCCTTTAAGACTAATTTCCTCTTTTAAATTTTTAAAGTAGTATCTCTTGATCTTTAAAATATCTATACCATCATCTATATTCCATACCTCTTTTTTAGCACTCTATCTCTCTCTACCCCTTTTCTCTCTATAACTGTCTCTTTCTGTCTATCACTACCCCTCCACTTATTCACTATTTCACCATATTTTCGATTAGCCTTCTTGAAGTCGTCATCGCTACTTTCAAGATCATTTTCAGTTAAACATTCAAAGTGCGGAGAAGTAAATAAAAAAAAAATAAATAAATAAAACAAAAATGGAGTCTACAACAAATCTAACATCAAAATTTAATTCACTAAAAAATAAAACCCTAATCCACATAAAGGAGCTTGAGACATCAACTAAATACACCATTCGAAAAGTATCAAGAGTAACAACAAAATATGGGCCAACACTAAAAGTTGAAATGCAACACCACATAATGTTCCTCCCAAAGCGATATAATGCTTTAACCGATGCTGAAATTAAAAAACTCTCGAGCGGATCATATTGCTTAAGTAGAGAAGGTGAACAAAGCTTAATTGTTGAAAGCGAGCTGAGTGAATTTCTAATTCAAAATTCCCAATTTCCAATTTGGCAATAATATATAATAATTTTGTATTTTAAATTATAAATAAAAATACATGAAAGAGTTTTGTAAAATATAAATGTTTGTGCTTTTTAATTTATTATTTTCAGTTATTTCATAAAGAAATTTAAGACATAAATGACCACAGGTAAATGTATTGAAATTCTAATGTTGATTATAGTTGTATTTTATATTTCTACCAAGATATTTGACTACTTCCGAAGGAGGTTGTAAGTTTCCAAAGCTGTCGAAATATTCTTTTTCATTGTTGTTTTTATAATATGCTACCCAATGTGTACCAGGTCCTGTTGATACGTCTAAATTGATTATTCCACATTCTATTTTCTTTGTTCGTTTTGGTAGAGTATTCAACATGAAAACTCCTCTAAAATATGGAATATTTATAGAGAAACGGCTTATGTCCACATCAGATAGTGGTCTGATCGTAGCATCTCTAAGAGTTTTTTGATTCCTCTTTGTAAACTAAACCATAACCCTTTTTATATGGTTTTAAGTAAAGTCCCTTTCCAACTGCTATAGATTCCATCGCTCTATTATGTCTAATTGCTTCATCAAGTTGATTTTTTGCATTCTTTGTTGCATTAACAGCTTTAGCTATAGCAGCACCTCCAGTTGTTAGACTACCAATTGCACCCAGAGCAGTTAAAATCGGTATTAGAGGCAAAACCCACCAATTTTTGGTACACGTATTACATGTGGTACTACAATTTGAGATTTTGTTGATAGTTTTTCGGGCAATTTTAATTGCTGAGTTAATATCTAATGGTTTTTCCTTCTTTAGTATTTTTGTTGCAGCTCTAATTGATGTTCTAAACAGTTTTTTATCATTTATCTTGTTCTTTTTAACATTTTTCTTTTTCTCCACACCCATACCAAATTTTGTTTTGGCTTTCATTGCGTTAGTAACCATATAGGCAAATGATTTTTCAGCAATACTACTATCTTTTGATAAAACTCGATCCCAAGCTGAATTTTCAAGTATTTTATCAGCCTTGTGTCTAATGCTTAAATCCTTATTTTTTGAATAAGCTATATCGTGATCTTTACAAGCAGAGTCCAATAAATTAATTCCTTTGTCACCTCAATTTAAACGTTTTTGTAGTTTTGTTTCAGGTCCACAATACTAATATCCGGGAAGATAAAGTTCACCAGTTAGAGAGTTTATTTTTTTTATCTACTATACCTCCTCCAACGAAGGTGTTTTTATGACTAAACGTTTTCTGATATTGTATAACTATATCATCTAATTTTGGCGATAATAACAGGTAACATTTATAAAATCTATTTAGATCGTAATATTGTTCCTTCTACTATTTTTTTTGTTTACTTGCCTCTATCTTGACTGATGGTTTCTCAGTCTTTAAACTTGTATATTCTCAACTTCTATGTTACTTTCTTCTTTCATGCGAATTCTTGTTTTTTCTTTTCATATCGCTTAAACATGCACAGTCTTGTTATCTTTGAAAGGTTCTGCACAAAACAAATCGAATTTCACAATATTATGAAATTCCATTATATTTCATTAGGTATTTTCTTATTGACACCAACTGCTTTAACACCATCTCATTTACGTTTGCTAACAGCAAATAGTACAATAGGTGTCAGCTATTAGATCAGCTTATCAGCTATTAGATCAGCTTATTAGCACCTGGTCTGTTTTTCAGATCAGCTTTTCAGGAGCTGGTCTGGTTTTCAGATCAGCTTTTCAGGACCTGGTCTGGGTTTCAGATCAGCTTATCAGGACCTGGTCTGGTTTTCAGATCAGCTTTTCAGGACCTGGTCTGGTTTTCAGATCAGCTTTTCAGGACCTGGTCTGGTTTTCACATCAGCTTATCAGTATTTTTCTTGTTTGGACCAAGGAAAGCCAATCGTTACAAAAATATTTCGATACTCCCGCACATATCGAAAATTTTTTATGCTAGTTCGTGTTGATATCCACTGCGCACTTTATTTCATACTTGTATATATCGATGCGCATTCTTCGTTACATCCCGCATATCTACGCATATCTATCCACATACCCATGACTTGCAACACATTCGGTTTTTTAAATATTTTTTGATAAGTGTTGCCAGATATATTAGTTTGTAGTTGTTGAGGTAATAAAATTTTTTTCAAACTAATTTAACATAAAATTCAATAAAAATGTTTTACCCACACACACACTCTTCTCAGTCCTTAGATCTAAAAGCCCTATTAAATATTTGCGGGAGTAATTTGACCGCGAGTATAGAAACACGCTCCATTTTAGATTTGAGCTAAGAGCCGAATTAGTGGAAAAAAGGTTGAACCATGGCATTCCTAACAATTTTAGGAATTTTAGCGCTTGTTTGTCGCCAATTTTCGCGATGAAACTGACTTTTTAGCCAAATCTTGGCTTTTTTTTTACCATTTTACCGATTTTTAATCCATCTTCATATCTATTTGATGTAAGCGCGTTTTCCTTACATCTTTAAGTATTTGTAAGTTATTTTAGGGAAATTTATCGCGAATTTTTTCTTTTTTTTTCGCAATAAAAGTGATGTTTCCAATTATTTGTTTTTTTTTTTGCAGTTTTAAGAGTAGTAGGGAATTGCCAATCCTGCCCCAATTAAAATTGTTAAATTGTGGCTGAAATTGTTAAATTGTGGGCTGAAATTGTTAAATTGTTGCTGAAATTGTTAAATTTGGGTATTAAAATTTGAAAATTGTTAAATTCTTGGAAATTTGTGTTTTTTGTTTACATTAGGAGCTTTTTGTTTACATTAGGAGTTTTTGTTTACATTAAGTGTATGTCTGTCTGTCCGTCTGTCGGTCTGTCTATCTGTCTGCCTGACCGTGGATGTTTGTGTGTGGAATATTTTGTGTGAATGTATTAAGGCGGTTCATAGTTTTGCGGTTTTTATGTGTGTATATACAGACGAGGAAAATCATGAAAATGATTTTTCCTAATACCAATGGTGAAATAGTGATTATTATTTTTCCTAATGCCTACGGCATGCATGATAATTTTTCCTAATGCCTACGGCAATGCATTATAATTTTTCCTAATGCCGGGCAATACATGAATATTGTTTTTTCAAATGCCGACGGGAAAATGATTTTTCCTAATGACGACGGGAAAACGTGAAAGTTATTTTTTCTAATGCTAATGTAGGTGTTGCTAGACTGTGGGAATTTTAGGCTGACCGTGATTTGAGTGGGTGGCGTTGTTGGCGTAATATGTAACCATAGGAATTTGTGGATGTGTCTGTCTGTCTGTGAGAATTTAGGTAAAGGTTTGATTGGCAGGGGGCGGGGTGTAGTTGAGGTAGATCGATTGCGTGTGTATGTGTGTGTATGTGTGTGTGTGTGTGTGCGTGTGTGTATGTTTGTAAGAATTTCAATGTGTGTATTTCTGTAGGAGCTTAGGGCTGATTGTGATTTATGAGGGGTGAGGTGTTCTAGTAATATGCAACCGGGGGAATCTGTGTGTTTGTATGTCTGTAGGAATTTAAGGCTGACCATGATTTGGGTGCGCAGGGTTGTTGACGTAATATGTAGCCATGGGGATTTGTGGATGTGTCTGTCTATAGGAGTTTAAGGCTGATCGTGATTTGAGGTGGGTGAGGATGTTGTTGAGGTAAATTGGTTATGTGGATGTATTTATGTATTTCTGTAAGAATTTAAGATGATTATGATTTATTAGGGGCGAGGTGTTCTTGTAATATGTAGCCGTGAGAATCTATGCGTATAGATGTCTGTAGAAGTTTAAGACTATCTCTAATTTCGGGTAGGTGAGAGTGTTGTGTTGTTGAGATTAATCTTGTATATTGTATATGTACCTATGTATGATCATGAGAATTTGTGTATGTATATCTGGGGAGAATTTAAGACTGCTCATGATTTGTAAAAGGTGGGGTGTTGTTGAAATTTTCTTGGATATTTCTTATATGAATTCTACTACGTGTGTGTATTTGCGCTGGTATTTATATGTAGGTAGAAATAAATTGTTTTCAATATCGACATATGGTACTATAAAATACTATCATATATCTGAACTTCCCTAATCCTAGTATGCTTTTATAATTACGATTGCTTTATATTTTCTCATGCTTAAATTTGTCTCGCGTTAAAGTCTGTCTGTGGGAAATTTGTTTATATTACAGATTTTGTTTATTTAACTACATCCGTCTTCTTTGACTGAAAGAGTTTTCTACACACAGAGAAAACCCAACTTAAAATCAGTAAAAACCATGCTGAATTAATAAGAAACATTAACGAAGGTTAAGTCATATTAAAATTTCTTGTTTCAATATGGAGAAAATATTAATTTACAGTATTCATTTATTAAACTCATTAGTTTGTAGATATCTCAATATACATTTTCTATTATATTAAAAATTATTGAATTAATGTAACCAATTCTTATTTTTAAGCTGCAGATTTTCCCTGAGTGTATGAATTGTTTATATTTGCATTGTGCTTTAACTAAACGACGCTTCATATATATTCATGATGTAGATCTAATAAATACTTAAGCATTGATAAGAAATTTGATATGTATACATACATATCTACAAATTGATTTTATGTATGTATGTATGTACATATATATGTACATACAAATAAGTGTTTAACTCAATCTTTGAATACATTTTTTATTTTATTTTTTGTCATGTGATGTCTGTTGTTGTTGAAATTAAAAACATTTTAATTTTTATCTGCGTTTACTTAAAAGTTTGTGAGGATTTTCTGTTTTAAGTAAAACTGAATTCCTGAAGATATGTACATATTCTATAGTAATAGTAACTATAATAGAAATATTTCTTATACTTAATTTACATTTTTTTAAAGTTGATGCAATGTTAGTTAGTCAACGTTTGACATTTTTAGGGTATAAAATTTTTTCTAGCTATAACCTTCTACATTTATTTTGGAAAGCTTGCTTTGCTTTTTAAAAATGTATAAACATTTTTAAATGAAACTGATCCGGCACTCCAGCTTAGGTACTAATAGTTTTTTGTTGTTAGTTAACTTACTTTTTTTTATTTTTTATTGATAAACATTTAAAATCAAACGGGAGTTTGATATTGTAATTATTTAGGGCGACAATTTTAATGCAAATGCATATTTATTGTCGACACCATAAAAGCTATTCTGAACAATTTTCTTTGCGTTTCATAAGATTTCCTGTAAAATGGCATGAATTTGTTTTTGCATACTTTGCATATTTTAACAAAAATCTAAGTTTTGTGCATATTTTTGTAATAAGTGCATATTTATTTGCATATGTTCCTAGTTTTTCACAGCTATAACAGTATCAAAAAAAAAAATCCTCCATTTTCTCAAACTTGCACTGAATACTTTAATATCATTTCAGAAATAACCGCCATTTAATACAAGATACAACGTCCATACTATGTACATACATACATATGTACATATTTAAATGTTATTCATTATACAAGCTGATGCGGCAGTGTCGGTGAAAATTTATGTAGCCCCCTTTTTAAACACAAGAAAACGCATTTTAAAAAAACGAACGATCGAAAATTTTCGATGTAGAAAAAATTTCTGCGCCCCAACAGGCACTTTACATTTGAAAATTTAAAAAATTGTATTTATTTATACAAAAAAAAATTTATGTTAATACTACTCGTTTAAATGTATAGATTCTATGAACTGATTTTATTTTTATATTTTAATTTTTTATTTGATTGTGTAGACTGGATTTTATTTTTTGTTATGTTATGTTATTTTTTATGTTTTAATAAATCTAGTAAAAAATTAATTGTTTTTTGTTGCATATTTTTATTTGCGCATATTTTTATTATTTTAGTGCATATTTTGACTTCTATGGTGCATATTATATGCGCATATTTTTAATTTTATAGTGCATGAAATTTGTCGCCCTAGTAATTATTATTTTCATAATTGTTGAAAACAATCGCTGCTTTTTTTTTTGTTTTTTTTTTGTTTTGTTTTTTGCGATGAAATCATTTGAATTACTTTTGAAACTTTACGCGTTTATAAAAATTATGTTATTTTCTATATTTCTTCATTTATAAGACTTTTAGACTTTGTCCTTTAGGGGTTATATATTCTATTATACGATTATGAATAAGAATGCAGTAAGCTGATGTATTTGCTTACTGCTTCAAATTAAAATTTTATTCAATTGAATAAAAGGAGTTTTTTTTTCTTAAACTCTGGTGCAGTTAGAAGCGCTGGAGATTCTTTCATATTACAGCTTTTTGAAATTTTTGATACATAGTATAATATAGAATTGGATAACATTTATTTTTAATTTTTATGTTAAGAAGTACGGATATGAGACTGAATTTAAATGTACTTTTAAATTAGTTAAATCATAATGAACAAACATATTTTCTTCTTTAATAGCGATCAACAGAAAACGAACTCGTTTTCATATAATTTAGGTATACCCTATCGACGGCTCCTCTGGGATACAAGATGACTTTGTATGACGAAATTTCTGTTGCTTTATACTGATAATATGTTTACATTAATAAGGTACATATACATATGTTTATTTTATGAAGGGTGAGCACCTATGATTTTTATTTAATGTTCTATATAATTTTTTTTTTTTAATTTTATTAAAGTTCAGCGTATTGTATATATATTTCTGAAATGTTTAAGTGTGTTTTGTGTGCCCATCGGGCAGAGTGTACGTATTAGTTGGTCAGTCACTCTCTATTTTTATTTATTTTTTTTCTTCTAATGTGCCACTCCTTTTTTCAGATTTTACTACTTGGAATAGAGAATTTTTGTCTAATTTTTTGCTGGGTATATACATTAGGTATGTAGAAATTAGTTTAGATACAAAGAAATGCATGTTTAATAAACAACTATTGTATCAAATCGATCTCAAATAACTCAGTTACCTCTACCAGCAATTCAGCGTTGGTGCTTTCATAAAGTGCTAGAAACAATGAAATATCTATGTTTTTAGAGAAGTTTTCCCCTCAAGTATTTCTACATGAGGTTTGAGGGGTCAACCACTGTCGCATTCATATGTAATGATTATTCACTTAAAAAAGGTCATCAACACCATCAATCATCTCCGTATACAATACATTCATGAGTTGGGTTGATCCAGATACAATTGCTGTCTCATCACCTTCTAACAGCTTTATATATTTTGCTAGTATGCATGCCTTAGCATGCTTCTATCGATAGTGACGTAAGAGTCCGAGATGTAGAGTGTTACAATTAAAAATCTTTACTATTAGAATTTACCAGTTCGCTCTTTTGAATTTTTACAAAGTAGATACATATGTATGTATTTTATTGACCACAAAATCATAAAATTTCTTTGCTTACAAAATTGTATGACGTGAGGATTTTTTTTTTTGCAATTATACATGCTTCGGCATGCTTTTATTTTTTTTCTATAAATTTATGTAATACTCATACAGATACAGATATAAAGTAAGATCTGTTTACTGTATATTTTAAAATCTATGCATGCTTCAGCATGATTCTAGTTGAAGCGTATATTCAATCACTAAGTTTGTTTGATACTTATTCATACACATGTACATTCTTAAAGATTGGATATCATAGTCCAATTTCCGTAGTTTATCTATATTTTCTAAAGATCTGATAGCTACAGAAATAAATAGAGTGAAGATCTTCTATAATAATCTCATTTTCATATTGTAAAATTTTGCGTGCTAGCGCTTTCGATGGGAAAATATACATACAACTTTATAAAAAGTGATAATATGATGTGCTGCTGAATATTGCACTATGTTATAGTTCATTTTAAACACTGAAGTTTTAGCAATATTTCATTCAGACCAACGAGTTTAGAAAATTCCACTACATTTAGTTAATTACCTTTCTTAAGACCCATCATTCCTAATCAATCCTACAAAAAACTAGATTTTTCGTTTTAATTTTATATTTATTAAATTCAACATTCATTCTTCAAATTACTTTATACTATATTAAGCAGCTTTTTCTCATTTGTGGAATGTTTAATCGTAAACATGTTAATGGTGAGATGAATTTTTCTATTTTATACACTAAGTAAATCTTTATATATACCAATCCACTTATATGAACCATTAAAGCTAATTCTTTTCACATCATTCCTTTCAATGATCTATTAAATCATTCTAATATTGATGCTTTCATATTAAGTAATGTTTAATCTTCTATTTATGTATGAGTTTTCTCACGTATTTATTAAAAAATTCTTTAGAATCACCTGTTTGTAAGTTTTTTTTGGTACCCGTACCACTTCAAAAATATTTTCCATTCCCTTGGTTTTTAGAGTGCAGCTTTTATTTTCAGCTGTACTAAACTTTGAGAATGTGTCAATTACAGTCTTTAAAAATCAACAATTTCTATTTTCTGTAGAATAGTTCTCCATTTCACCTAACTTAGCTCCATAAAACTTCATATATTCCTGTCATTGCATCTCTACAAGCACAAACAATTGTTGAGATTTAATATGAAGTTCGTTTACTAAATTTCTTTTTAAAGACATTGAGTTGTTTCACAGATTTTTTCGAAAGTGTTGTGATCTACATGTTGCACTTTCAGCTATTTATACTAATATACTAACATGTAGTTAATTTTCTAATAGTAGTAGGGAAATCCCACTTCTGGCGCCGATTAAAATTGTTAAATTGTGGCTGAAATTGTTAAATTGTGGGCTGAAATTGTTAAATTGTTGCTGAAATTGTTAAATTTGGGTAATTAAAATTTGAAAATTGTTAAATTCTTGGAAATTTGTGTTTTTTTGTTTACATAAGGAGTTTTTTGTTTACATTAGGAGTTTTTTGTTTACATTAGGAGTTTTTGTTTACATTAAGTGTATGTCTGTCTGTCGGTCTGTCTGTCTGCCTGCCTGACCGTGGAAAGTTTGTGTGTGGAATATTTTGTGTGAATGTATTAAGGCGGTTCATAGTTTGGCGGTTTTTATGTGTGTATGTGACAACGGGGAAAATCATGAAAATGGTTTTTCCTAATGCTGACGGAAAATCATCTAATGATTTTTCGTAATTCCGAAGGCAAAACATGATAATTTTTCGTAATACCGAAGGCAAAACATGATAATTTTTCCTAATGCCTACTGCAATACATGATAATTTTTCCTAATGCCTACTGCAATACATGACTATTATTTTTTTCAAATGCCGACGGCAAAAAATGAATATAATTTTTTCAAATGCCGACGGGAAAATGATTTTTCCTAATGACGACGGGAAAACGTGAAAGTTATTTTTTCTAATGCTAATGTAGGTGTTGCTAGACTGTGGGAATTTAAGGCTGACCGTGATTTGAGTGGGTGGCGTTGTTGCCGTAATATGTAACCATAGGAATTTGCGGATGTGTCTGTCTGTCTGTGAGAATTTAGGTGAGGGTTTGATTGGAAGGGGCGGGGTGTAGTTGAGGTAGATCGATTGCGTGTGTATGTGTGCGTGTGTGTGTGTGTGTATGTGTGTGTGTATGTTTGTAGGAATTTCAATGTGTGTATTTCTGTAGGAGCTTAGGGCTGATTGTGATTTATGAGGGGTGAGGTGTTCTAGTAATATGTAACCGGGGCAATCTGTGTGTTTGTATGTCTGTAGGAGTTTAAGGCTGACCATGATTTGGGTGGGCAGGGTTGTTGACGTAATATGTATCCATGGGGATTTGTGGATGTGTCTGTCTATAGTAGTTTAAGGCTGATCGTGATTTGAGGTAGGTGAGGATGTGGTTGAGGTAAATTGGTTATGTGTATGTATGTATGTATGTATTTTTGTAAGAATTTAAGATGATTGTGATTTATTAGGGGCGAGGTGTTCTTGTAATATGTAGCCGTAAGAATCTATGTGTATAGACGTCTGTAGAAGTTTAAGACTATCTGTAATTTCAGGTAGGTGAGAGTGTTGTGTTGTTGAGATTAATCTTATGTATTGTATATGTATGTATGTATGATCATGGGAATTTGTGTATGTATATCTGAGGGAGAATTTAAGGCTCGTCATGATTTGCAAAAGGTGGGGTGTTGTTGAAATTTTCTTGGATATTTCTTATATGAATTCTGCTATGTGTGTGTGTGTATTTGCGCTAATATTTATATGTAGATAGAAATAAATTGTTTTCAGTATCGACATTTGGTACTATAAAATACTATCATATGTCTGGACTTCCCTAATCTTATTATGTTTTTATACTTACGCTTGTTTCATATTTTCTCATACTTAAATTTGTCTCGCGTTAAGGTCTGCCTATACGAAATTTGTTTATATTACAGATTTTGTTTATTTCAATCTTTGAATACATTTTTTATTTATTTTTTTTTGTCATTGATGTCTTTTGTTCTTCTTGTTGTTAGTGTTGTTGTTGTAAATATTCGTCTGTGTATAGATGCGATATATTCAGTTTTTTTTTTATTTGAAAATAAAAACGTTTTAATTTTTATCTGCGTTTACTTAAAAGTTTGTGAGGATTTTCTGTTTTTAAGTAAAACTGAATTCCTGAAGATACATACTCTATAGTAATAGCAACTATAATAGAAATATTCCTTATACTCAATTTACATTTTTTAAAGTTGATGCAACGTTAGTAAGTTAACATTAGAAATTTTTGGGGTACATAATTTTTTCTAACTATAGACTTTTTTCTTCACTTTCTACATTTGTTTTCGAAATCTTGCTTTGCTTTATGAAAATGTATAAACATTTTTAAATGAAACTGATCCGGCACTCCAGCTTATATACTGATACTTTTTTTTTTCTTTGGTAGTCAACTTACTTCTTTTTTTATTTTTATTGATAAACATTTAAAATCAAAAGGGAGCTTTATATTGAAATTATTATTTTCATAATTGTTGAAAACAATCACTAGTTTTTTTTTTGTGATGAAATCATTTGAAGTTGAAGCTGATATCTTTGCTTACTGTTTTAAATTAAAATTTTATTCAATAGAATAAAAGGAGATTTTTTCTTAAATTCTGATGCAGTTAAGATCGGATATGAGACTGAATTTAAGTGTACTTTTAAATTAGTCATAATGAATAAACTTATTTTCTTGTTGAAAAACGATCATCAGAAAACGAAGTGGTTTTCAGAGACTTTAGGTATACCCTTTCGACGGTTCCTCTAGGATACAAGATGACTTTGTTTGACGAAATTTCTGTTGCTTTATACTGATAATATTTTTACATTAATAAGGTACATATATGTTTATTTTATAAAGGGTGAGCACCTTTCACTTTTATTTGTTGTCATATATGATTTTTTTTTTAATTTTATTAAAGTTCAGCGTATTGTGTATATATTTCTGAAATGTTTAAGTGTGTTTTGTGTTCCCATCGGACAGAGTGTACGTATTAGTTGGTCAGTCAGTCTATATTTTTATTTATTTTTTTCTTCTAATGTGCCACTCCTTTTTTCAGATTTTACTACTTGGAATAGAGTATTTTTGTCTAATTTTTTGCTGGGTATATACATTAGGTATGTAGAAATTAGTTCACTTACAAAGAAATGTATGTTTAATAAACAACTATTGTAGCAAATCGATCTCAAATAACTCAGTTACCTCTACCAGCAATTCACCGTCGGTGTTTTCATAAAGTGTTAGAAACAATGAAATATCTATGTGTGGGAGAATTTTTTTGCCTCAAGTAGGTATTTCTACATGAGGTTTGCTGGTTGACTCCTATCGCATTCATATGTAATGATTATCCACTTAAAAAAGGTCATCATCACCATCAATCACCCCTGTATACAATACATTCATGAGTTGGGTTGATCCAGATACAATTGCTGTCTCATCACCTTCTAACAGCTTTATATATTTTGCTAGTATGCATGCCTTAGCATACTTCTATCGATAGTGGCGTAAGAGTCCGAGATGTAGTAGTGTTACAATTAAACATCTTTACTATTAGAATTTACCAGTTCGCTCTTTTGAATTTTTGCAAAGTAGATACATATGTATGTTTGTATTTAAGTGACCACAAAATCATAAAATTTCGTTGCTTACAAAATTGTATGACGTGGAGATTTTTTTTTTTTTTGAAATTATTCATGCTTCGGCATGCTTTCATTTTTGTTTCTGTAAATTTATTTAATACTCATACAGATACAGATATAAAGTAAGATCTGTTTGCAGTATGCATGCTTCAGCATGATTCTAGTTGAAGCGTATATTCATTCACTAAGTTTGCTTGATACTTATTCATACACATGTACATTCTTAAGGATTGGATATCAAAGTCCAAATTCCGTAGTTTAGCTATATTTTCTAAAGATCTGATAGCTAAAGAAATAAATAGAGCGAAGATCTTCTATAATAATCCCATTTTCATATTGTAAAATTTTGCGTTCTAACGCTTTCGATGAGAAAATGTACATACAACTTTATAAAAAGTGATAATGTGATGTGCTGCTGAATATTGCACTATGTTATAGTTTATTTTAAACACTGAAGTTTTAGCAAATTTCATTCAGACCAACAAGTTTAGAGAATTCCACTACATTTAGCTAATTATCTAATTCCACTACATTTAGTTAATTACATTTCTTAAGACCCATCATTCCGAATCAATCCTACAAAAAAGTAGATTTTTCGTTTTAAATTAATTTTTATTTTTATTAAATTCAACATTCATTCTTCAAATTACTTTATACTGTATTAAGCAGCTCTTTCTCATTTGTTGAGTTAACTTTAATCGTAAACATTTTAATGGTGAGATAAATTTTTCTATTTTATGCACTAAGTAATTCTTTATATATGTATACCAATCCTTTTATATGAACCATTAAAGCTAATTCTTTTCACATCATCACATTATTCCTTTTAATGCTCAATTAAATCATTGTACTATTGATGCTTTCATATTAAGTAATGTTTAATCTTCTATTTATGTATGAGTTTTCCAAAGTATTTATTAAAAAATTCCTTAGAATCATCTGTTTGTAAGTTTTTTGTTTTTTTGGTACCCGTACCACTTCAAAAATATTTTCCATTCCTTGGTTTTTTGAGTGCAGCTTTTATTTTCAGCTGTACTACAATTTGAGAATGTGTCAATTACAGTCTTCAAAAATCAACAATTTCTATTTTCTGTAGAATAGTTCTCCATTTCACCTAACTTAGCTCCATAAAACTTCATATATTCCTGTCATTGCATCTCTACAAGCACAAACAATTTTCGAGTTTTAAAATGGAGTTCGTTTACTAAATTTCTTTTTAAAGACATTGAGTTGTTTTACAGATTTTTTCGATAGTGTGGTGATCTACATGTTGCACTTTCAGCTATTTATACTAACATGTAGTTAATTTTCTAATCTATATATTTAATCGTACAGCTCTTCAATTTATTTTTAATTATTTAATTTTTAGAATTGCTTTTCAATTTTATAACTCTCTTCCTTCTCTAATTTTATTTCACGTTGTAGTCCACCAATATGCATTTGAATATATTCTTGAATTATATCAATGCCTTAAGCTATATTATTAATTTGTTCTTTAGTTTGTCGATTTCAGTTTCCAGAAAAATTAACTTATATCATCGTTCTCTGACGGAGAACGATGATGATTCTGTATGCATACATTAGTAGTAATTAAAATCTTTTTATAGATTTCGAGTTCAAATTTATCATAATTTTTTGGTATTTTATCAAACATTAGAGAAAATAGTCCTAGTGTTAGAGCCCATATTTGACCACCAACTTGTATTTTATCTTCATTCAGTTTGAGGTTACTATCACCATTAATTTGTATCTAATTCATTTCTTCCTTCCAATACTGATAAGTCTTCGGAATTGGAAGTCTTTGAGTACAAATCATCGTCATCATCATTCTCAGTATTAGCATCATTAATAAGATGGTATTATCAAATATTCTTCCTTCTGCTAGTTTCTTTGGTGTACTTGTCTCTATCTTGACTGATGGTTTCTCATACTTTAAACTTGTATATTTTCAACTTCTGTCTTGATTTCACTTTTTTCTTTCATAAGAATTCTTTTAATATTTTTAGAACTATTTATGAATTCTTCTGTTATAGGTTTAAATGCATCTCTTAGTTGTTCATTTGTGTCTATTTCACTAGTTTTTATACTACGAAGCTTTTTCTTAATCACATTTGTTCTCAACACCAAATGCTTTAAAACTTTCTCATCCATGTTTGCTAACAGCAAATTCAGGTATCGGCTACTAGATCAGCTTATCAGGAGCTGGTCTGGTTATCAGATCAGCTTATCAGGAGCTGGTCTGGTTATCAGATCAGCTTATCAGGAGCTGGTCTGGTTTTCAGATCAGCTTATCAGAAGCTGGTCTGGTTATCAGATCAGCTTATCAGGACCTGATCTGTTTATCAGATCAGCTTATCAGGAGCTGGTCTGGTTATCAGATCAGCTTATCAGGACCTGATCTGGTTATCAGATCAGCTTATCAGGAGCTGGTCTGGTTATCAGATCAGCTTATCAGGACCTGATCTGGTTATCAGATCAACTTATCAGGAGCTGGTCTGGTTTTCAGATCAGCTTATCAAGAGCTGGTCTGGTTTTCAAATCAGCTTATCAGGAGCTGATCTGATTTTCAGATCAGCTTATCAGGTAACAGATCAGGCTATCCGGAGCTGTTCAGATTTTCATTTCAAGATATCTGAGTCAGATTTAGTTATCAGTGTACAAGTAGCTAGCCATTTAGAACATTTATATACATGAAGTTTAAAGTCAAATGAAATACGAAAAAGTAAAGTTTTATGTAGTAAAATTATTTTCTATAACCATCATCGCTTAATTCAATATCTTTGCTTATAATCAAAAATTCATATTTAGCCTTTCAACATGCTTTATATTTTTCTCACCTTACTTAAACATTAAAATTACATTATGATGATCTCTTATTAAATGTTTGGTGATTCTGGTGTAAGTTTTACATAAGTAGAATGAATCAACATTCTTATCTCTCCCCATAAAAAAGTATTCTTCCCATACGCATCATCGTTAAATATCATATTGGAATTACTTTGGACTGAAATAACAGATTCACTATCGGTAAATTTTGTAATATATTATTGTTTAAATTGATGTAATTAATTTCTTTATATCTAGGTTGATATAAAGATTTTGAGTATAAATAAATGTTCTCAAATTTAAGTCCATTAGGACTTTCTAGGAAGCCAATCATAGCGTTTTTTTTCGCAATTTGACAGGTCAACTATTGTTGCACGAATAGAATTTGATATAAAGGAACTATGATTTATTTTTGAACTATCGTTCGATGAATCATCAAAATTTCGTACCAAGGTATTTTAGGTTGTTTTACTAACCGCATTTATGTAGCTAAATACATTTAATAAATTTTATCTCTTATTATAAAAAAATAAACTAATGCAACTATACCATATCAGAAAATATTTTCTGAAATCGTATAGCTGCATTAGTTTATTTTTTCTATAATAAGTGGTAATGATCCACACTCATAATCAAAACAGCATAAAAATATCCTTTGTTTTGACTATGAGTATGCATCAATATTTATGAAATGCGTTTAGTTACAAAAATGTGGTTAGTAAAACAAAGTATATTTTAACAGCCTTATTTATAACACTTATTAGGGCTTTATAAAGACTTTTTAAGAAAAAATTTATATAAAAAATTTGTTTTAAAAAGCCTTTACAAAGCCTTAATAAGTTTTATAAATAAGGCTGTAAGAGTTTAAAATCAGTATTTTATATGATAATACTGATTTGAAACTCTTAAAATATTCTTTGTTTTGACTATGAGTAGGGCCCATTATCTCTTATTATAGGACAAATAAAATAATATAGCTATACGATTTCAGAAAATATTTTCTGATATCGTATAACTACATTATTTGATTTTTCTATAATAAGAGATAATATTTATGAAATACATTTCATAAATATTGGCGCATACTCATAGTAAAAACAACCTAAAAATACCTTGGTACGAAATATTGATGAATCATCAAAATTTCATACCATCCTATATTTATGTTGTTTTACTAATCCCATTTTGTAAATAAATGCATTTCATAAATATTATCTATTATTATAGAAAGAATCAAATAGTATGGTTATATGATATTAGAAAACATGATTTCTGATATCATATAATTATACTATTTTATTTTTCTATAATAAGAGATAATGACTCATACTCATAGTCAAAACAAAGGATATTTTTATGCTGTTTTGATTATGAGTATGCATCAATATTTAGGAAATGCATTTAGTTATAAAATGCGGTTAGTAAAACAAAGTATATTTTAAGTGTTTAAAACCACCATTTTTATGGTAATACTGGTTTTAAACACTTAAAGCATACTTTGTTTTGACTATGAGCATGAGCTGATATTTATGAAATGGATTTTATAAATATTGACTCATATCCTTATTCAAAACAACATAAATAATTCTTGGTACGAAATTTTGATGATTCATCGAACGATAGTTCAAAAATAAATCATAGTTCCTTTATATCAAATTCTATTCGTGCAACAATAGTTGACCTGTCAAATTGCGAAAAAAAACGCTATGATTGGCTTCCTAGAAAGTCCTAATGGACTTAAATTTGAGAACATTTATTTATACTCAAAATCTTTATATCAACCTAGATATAAAGAAATTAATTACATCAATTTAAACAATAATATATTACAAAATTTACCGATAGTGAATCTGTTATTTCAGTCCAAAGTAATTCCAATATGATATTTAACGATGATGCGTATGGGAAGAATACTTTTTTATGGGGAGAGATAAGAATGTTGATTCATTCTACTTATGTAAAACTTACACCAGAATCACCAAACATTTAATAAGAGATCATCATAATGTAATTTTAATGTTTAAGTAAGGTGAGAAAAATATAAAGCATGTTGAAAGGCTAAATATGAATTTTTGATTATAAGCAAAGATATTGAATTAAGCGATGATGGTTATAGAAAATAATTTTACTACATAAAACTTTACTTTTTCGTATTTCATTTGACTTTAAACTTCATGTATATAAATGTTCTAAATGGCTAGCTACTTGTACACTGATAACTAATTCTGACTCAGATATCTTGAAATGAAAATCTGAACAGCTCCGGATAGCCTGATCTGTTACCTGATAAGCTGATCTGAAAATCAGATCAGCTCCTGATAAGCTGATTTGAAAACCAGACCAGCTCCTGATAAGCTGATCTGAAAACCAGACCAGCTCCTGATAAGTTGATCTGATAACCAGATCAGGTCCTGATAAGCTGATCTGATAACCAGACCAGCTCCTGATAAGCTGATCTGATAACCAGATCAGGTCCTGATAAGCTGATCTGATAACCAGACCAGCTCCTGATAAGCTGATCTGATAAACAGATCAGGTCCTGATAAGCTGATCTGATAACCAGACCAGCTTCTGATAAGCTGATCTGAAAACCAGACCAGCTCCTGATAAGCTGATCTGATAACCAGACCAGCTCCTGATAAGCTGATCTGATAACCAGACCAGCTCCTGATAAGCTGATCTAGTAGCCGATACCTGAATTTGCTGTTAGCAAACATGGATGAGAAAGTTTTAAAGCATTTGGTGTTGAGAACAAATGTGATTAAGAAAAAGCTTCGTAGTATAAAAACTAGTGAAATAGATACAAATGAACAACTAAGAGATGCATTTAAACCTATAACAGAAGAATTCATAAATAGTTCTAAAAATATTAAAAGAATTCTTATGAAAGAAAAAAGTGAAATCAAGACAGAAGTTGAAAATATACAAGTTTAAAGTATGAGAAACCATCAGTCAAGATAGAGACAAGTACACCAAAGAAACTAGCAGAAGGAAGAATATTTGATAATACCATCTTATTAATGATGCTAATACTGAGAATGATGATGACGATGATTTGTACTCAAAGACTTCCAATTCCGAAGACTTATCAGTATTGGAAGGAAGAAATGAATTAGATACAAATTAATGGTGATAGTAACCTCAAACTGAATGAAGATAAAATACAAGTTGGTGGTCAAATATGGGCTCTAACACTAGGACTATTTTCTCTAATGTTTGATAAAATACCAAAAAATTATGATAAATTTGAACTCGAAATCTATAAAAAGATTTTAATTACTACTAATGTATGCATACAGAATCATCATCGTTCTGCGTCAGAGAACGATGATATAAGTTAATTTTTCTGGAAACTGAAATCGACAAACTAAAGAACAAATTAATAATATAGCTTAAGGCATTGATATAATTCAAGAATATATTCAAATGCATATTGGTGGACTACAACGTGAAATAAAATTAGAGAAGGAAGAGAGTTATAAAATTGAAAAGCAATTCTAAAAATTAAATAATTAAAAATAAATTGAAGAGCTGTACGATTAAATATATAGATTAGAAAATTAACTACATGTTAGTATAAATAGCTGAAAGTGCAACATGTAGATCACCACACTATCGAAAAAATCTGTAAAACAACTCAATGTCTTTAAAAAGAAATTTAGTAAACGAACTCCATTTTAAAACTCGAAAATTGTTTGTGCTTGTAGAGATGCAATGACAGGAATATATGAAGTTTTATGGAGCTAAGTTAGGTGAAATGGAGAACTATTCTACAGAAAATAGAAATTGTTGATTTTTGAAGACTGTAATTGACACATTCTCAAATTGTAGTACAGCTGAAAATAAAAGCTGCACTCAAAAAACCAAGGAATGGAAAATATTTTTGAAGTGGTACGGGTACCAAAAAAACAAAAAACTTACAAACAGATGATTCTAAGGAATTTTTTAATAAATACTTTGGAAAACTCATACATAAATAGAAGATTAAACATTACATAATATGAAAGCATCAATAGTACAATGATTTAATTGAGCATTAAAAGGAATAATGTGATGATGTGAAAAGAATTAGCTTTAATGGTTCATATAAAAGGATTGGTATACATATATAAAGAATTACTTAGTGCATAAAATAGAAAAATTTATCTCACCATTAAAATGTTTACGATTAAAGTTAACTCAACAAATGAGAAAAAGCTGCTTAATACAGTATAAAGTAATTTGAAGAATGAATGTTGAATTTAATAAAAATAAAAATTAATTTAAAACGAAAAATCTACTTTTTTTGTAGGATTGATTCGGAATGATGGGTCTTAAGAAATGTAATTAACTAAATGTAGTGGAATTAGATAATTAGCTAAATGTAGTGGAATTCTCTAAACTTGTTGGTCTGAATGAAATTTGCTAAAACTTCAGTGTTTAAAATAAACTATAACATAGTGCAATATTCAGCAGCACATCACATTATCACTTTTTATAAAGTTGTATGTACATTTTCTCATCGAAAGCGTTAGAACGCAAAATTTTACAATATGAAAATGGGATTATTATAGAAGATCTTCGCTCTATTTATTTCTTTAGCTATCAGATCTTTAGAAAATATAGCTAAACTACGGAATTTGGACTTTGATATCCAATCCTTAAGAATGTACATGTGTATGAATAAGTATCAAGCAAACTTAGTGAATGAATATACGCTTCAACTAGAATCATGCTGAAGCATGCATACTGCAAACAGATCTTACTTTATATCTGTATCTGTATGAGTATTAAATAAATTTACAGAAACAAAAATGAAAGCATGCCGAAGCATGAATAATTTCAAAAAAAAAAAAAAAATCTCCACGTCATACAATTTTGTAAGCAACGAAATTTTATGATTTTGTGGTCACTTAAATACAAACATACATATGTATCTACTTTGCAAAAATTCAAAAGAGCGAACTGGTAAATTCTAATAGTAAAGATGTTTAATTGTAACACTACTACATCTCGGACTCTTACGCCACTATCGATAGAAGTATGCTAAGGCATGCATACTAGCAAAATATATAAAGCTGTTAGAAGGTGATGAGACAGCAATTGTATCTGGATCAACCCAACTCATGAATGTATTGTATACAGGGGTGATTGATGGTGATGATGACCTTTTTTAAGTGGATAATCATTACATATGAATGCGATAGGAGTCAACCAGCAAACCTCATGTAGAAATACCTACTTGAGGCAAAAAAATTCTCCCAAACATAGATATTTCATTGTTTCTAACACTTTATGAAAACACCGACGGTGAATTGCTGGTAGAGGTAACTGAGTTATTTGAGATCGATTTGCTACAATAGTTGTTTATTAAACATACATTTCTTTGCGAGTAAACTAATTTCTACATACCTAATGTATATACCCAGCAAAAAATTAGACAAAAATACTCTATTCCAAGTAGTAAAATCTGAAAAAAGGAGTGGCACATTAGAAGAAAAAAATAAATAAAAATATAGACTGACTGACCAACTAATACGTACACTCTCTCCGATGGGCACACAAAACACACTTAAACATTTCAGAAATATATATACAATACGGTGAACTTTAATAAAATGAAAAAAAAATCATATAGAACATTAAATAAAAGCCATAGGTGCTCACCCTTAATAAAATAAACATATGTATATGTACCTTATTAATGTAAAAATATTATCAGTATAAAGCAACAGAAATTTCGTCAAACAAAGTCATCATGTATCCTAGAGGAACCGTCGAAAGGGTATACCTAAAGTCTCTGAAAACCACTTCTTTTTCTGATGATCGCTTTTCAACAAGAAAATAAGTTTGTTCATAATGACTAATTTAAAAGTACATTTAAATTCAGTCTCATATCCGATCTTAACTGCATCAGAATTTAAGAAAAAAGCTCCTTTTATTCTATTGAATAAAATTTTAATTTAAAACAGTAAGCAAAGATATCAGCTTCAACTTCAAATGATTTCATCACAAAAAAAAACTAGTGATTGTTTTCAACAATTATGAAAATAATAATTTCAATATAAAGCTCCCTTTTGATTTTAAATGTTTATCAATAAAAATAAAAAAAGAAGTAAGTTGACTACCAAAGAAAAAAAAAGTATCAGTATATAAGCTGGAGTGCCGGATCAGTTTCATTTAAAAATGTTTATACATTTTCATAAAGCAAAGCAAGATTTCGAAAACAAATGTAGAAAGTGAAGAAAAAAGTCTATAGTTAGAAAAAATTATGTACCCCAAAAATTTCTAATGTTAACTTATTAACGTTGCATCAACTTTAAAAAATGTAAATTGAGTATAAGGAATATTTCTATTATAGTTGCTATTACTATAGAGTATGTATCTTCAGGAATTCAGTTTTACTTAAAAACAGAAAATCCTCACAAACTTTTAAGTAAACGCAGATAAAAATTAAAACGTTTTTATTTTCAAATAAAAAAAAAACTGAATATATCGCATCTATACACAGACGAATATTTACAACAACAACACCAACAACAAGAAGAACAAAAGACATCAATGACAAAAAAAAATAAATAAAAAATGTATTCAAAGATTGAAATAAACAAAATCTGTAATATAAACAAATTTCGTATAGGCAGACCTTAACGCGAGACAAATTTAAGTATGAGAAAATATGAAACAAGCGTAAGTATAAAAACATAATAAGATTAGGGAAGTCCAGACATATGATAGTATTTTATAGTACCAAATGTCGATACTGAAAACAATTTATTTCTATCTACATATAAATATTAGCGCAAATACACACACACACATAGCAGAATTCATATAAGAAATATCCAAGAAAATTTCAACAACACCCCACCTTTTGCAAATCATGACGAGCCTTAAATTCTCCCTCAGATATACATACACAAATTCCCATGATCATACATACATACATATACAATACATAAGATTAATCTCAACAACACAACACTCTCACCTACCTGAAATTACAGATAGTCTTAAACTTCTACAGACGTCTATACACATAGATTCTTACGGCTACATATTACAAGAACACCTCGCCCCTAATAAATCACAATCATCTTAAATTCTTACAAAAATACATACATGCATACATACACATAACCAATTTACCTCAACCACATCCTCACCTACCTCAAATCACGATCAGCCTTAAACTACTATAGACAGACACATCCACAAATCCCCATGGATACATATTACGTCAACAACCCTGCCCACCCAAATCATGGTCAGCCTTAAACTCCTACAGACATACAAACACACAGATTGCCCCGGTTACATATTACTAGAACACCTCACCCCTCATAAATCACAATCAGCCCTAAGCTCCTACAGAAATACACACATTGAAATTCCTACAAACATACACACACACACACACACATACACACACACACACACGCACACATACACACGCAATCGATCTACCTCAACTACACCCCGCCCCTTCCAATCAAACCCTCACCTAAATTCTCACAGACAGACAGACACATCCGCAAATTCCTATGGTTACATATTACGGCAACAACGCCACCCACTCAAATCACGGTCAGCCTTAAATTCCCACAGTCTAGCAACACCTACATTAGCATTAGAAAAAATAACTTTCACGTTTTCCCGTCGTCATTAGGAAAAATCATTTTCCCGTCGGCATTTGAAAAAATTATATTCATTTTTTGCCGTCGGCATTTGAAAAAAATAATAGTCATGTATTGCAGTAGGCATTAGGAAAAATTATCATGTATTGCAGTAGGCATTAGGAAAAATTATCATGTTTTGCCTTCGGTATTACGAAAAATTATCATGTTTTGCCTTCGGAATTACGAAAAATCATTAGATGATTTTCCGTCAGCATTAGGAAAAACCATTTTCATGATTTTCCCCGTTGTCACATACACACATAAAAACCGCCAAACTATGAACCGCCTTAATACATTCACACAAAATATTCCACACACAAACTTCCCACGGTCAGGCAGGCAGACAGACAGACCGACAGACAGACAAACACTTAATGTAAACAAAAACTCCTAATGTAAACAAAAAACTCCTAATGTAAACAAAAAACTCCTTATGTAAACAAAAAAACACAAATTTCCAAGAATTTAACAATTTTCAAATTTTAATTACCCAAATTTAACAATTTCAGCAACAATTTAACAATTTCAGCCCACAATTTAACAATTTCAGCCACAATTTAACAATTTTAATCGGCGCCAGAAGTGGGATTTCCCTACTACTTCTAATCTGTATATAATCGTAAGCTGGTCAATTTGTTTTTAATTATTTAATTTTTAGAATTGCTTTTGCAATTTTATAACTGTCTTCTTTCTCTAAATTTATTTCACGTTGTAGTTCCTCAATTGGCATTTAAATATATTCTTAAATATTAATGCTTTAAGCTATATTATTAATTTGTCTTGTATTTTATCTTCATTCAGTTTGAGGTAACTATCAACAATAGTTTGTATCTAATTCATTCCTGCCTTCCAATACTGATAAGTCAGTATAAATGTCTTCAGAATTGGAAGTCTGTGAGTAAAAATATCATCATTTTCAGTGTTAGCATCATTAAATAAGATGGTATTATCAAATATTGTTTCTACTGCTAGTTTCTTTGGAATACTTGTTTGTCTATATCTTGAGTGAAGGTTTCTCAGGCTTTAAACTTGTATATTTTCAACTTCTGTCTTGATTTTACTTTCTTCTTTCATAATAATTCTTTTAATATTTTTAGAACTATTTTTGAATTCTTCTGTTATAGGTTTAAATATATCTTTTAGTTGTTCACTTGTATCTATTTCACCAGTTTTTATACTACGAAGCTTTTGCTTCATCACATTTCTTGTCAACACCAAATGCTTTAAATCTTTCTCATCCATGTTTGCTAATAGCAAATATCAGGTATCAGCTACTAGATCTACTTATCAGAAGCTGATCTGGTTTTCAGATCAGCTTATCAGGAGCTGGTCTGGTTTTCAGATCAGCTTATCAGGAGCTGGTCTGGTTTTCAGATCAGCTTATCAGGAGCTGGCCTGGTTATCAAATCAGCTTATCAGGAGCTGGTCTGGTTTTCAGATCAGCTTATCAGGAGCTGGTCTGGTTATCAGATCAGCTTATCAGGAGCTGGTCTGGTTATCAGATCAGCTTATCAGGAGCTGGTCTGGTTATCAGATCAGCTTATCAGGATCTGATCTGGTTTTCAGATCAGCTTATCAGGAGCTGGTCTGGTTATCAGATCAGCTTATCAGGAGCTGGTCTGGTTATCAGATCAGCTTGTCAGGAGCTGGTCTGGTTTTCAGATCAGCTTATCAGGAGCTGACCTGGTTATCAAATCAGCTTATCAGGAGCTGGTCTGGTTTTCAGATCAGCTTATCAGGAGCTGGTCTGATTATCAGATCAGCTTATCAGGAGCTGGTCTGGTTATCAGATCAGCTTATCAGGAGCTGGTCTGGTTATCAGATCAGCTTATCAGGAGCTGGTCTGGTTATCAGATCAGCTTATCAGGATCTGATCTGGTTTTCAGATCAGCTTATCAGGAGCTGATCTGGTTTTCAGATCAGCTTATCAGGAGCTGGTCTGGCTTTCAGGTCAGCTTATCAGGAGCTGGTCTGGTTTTCAGATCAGCTTATCAGGAGCTGGTCTGGTTGTCAAATCAGCTTATCAGGGGCTGTTCTGGTTTTCAGATCAGCTTATCAGGAGCTGGTCTGGTTATCAGATCAGCTTATCAGGAGCTGGTCTGGTTATCAGATCAGCCTATCAGGAGCTGGTCTGGTTATCAGATCAGCTTATCAGGATCTGATCTGATTTTCAGATCAGCTTATCAGATAACAGATCAGACTATCAGGAGCTGTTCAGATTTTCATTTCAAGATATCTGAGTCAGATTTAGTTATCAGTGTACAAGTAGTTAGCCATTTATAAAATTTATTTACATGAAGTTTAAAGTCAGATGAAATACGAAAAAGTAAAGTTTTATGTAGTAAAATTATTTTCTATAACGATCATCGTTTAATTCAATATCTTTGCTTATAATCAAAAATCCATATTTATTTTTTCAACATGCTTTTTATTTTTCTCACCTTACTTAAACATTAAATATACATTATCATGATCTCGTATTAAATGTTTGGTGATTCTGGTGTAAGTTTTACAGAAGTAGAATGAATAAATATTCTTATCTCTCCCCATACAAAAGTATTCTTCTCATACGCATCATCGTTAAATATCATATTGGAATTACTTTGGACTGAAATAACAGATTCACTATCTGTAAATTTTGTATTATCTTATTGTTTTAATTGATGAAATTAATTTATTCAGGTATTCATATTTGGATGGATAAAAAGATTTTGAGTATAAATAAATGTTGTCAACTTTAAGTCCATTAGGACTTTCTAGCAAGCCAATCATAGCTTTTTTCGCAATTTGACAGGTCAACTATTGTTGCACGAATAGAATTTCGTTGAACATATAAAAAAGGTCGAAAAATTAGATAAACAATTTAAGTATGATAATACTGATTTGAAACTCTTAAAATATTCTTTGTTTTGACTATGAGTAGGGGCCATTATCTCTTATTATAGGACAAATAAAATAATATAGCTATACGATTTCAGAAAATATTTTCTGATATCGTATAGCTACATTTTTAATTTTTCTATAATAAGAGATAATATTTATGAAATACATTTCATAAATATTGGCGCGTACTCATAATAGCCTGATCTGTTACCTGATAAGCTGATCTGAAAATCAGATCAGCTCCTGATAAGCTGATCTGAAAACCAGACCAGCCCCTGATAACCTGATCTGGAAATCAGATCAGATCCTGATAAGCTGATCTGATAACCAGACCAGCTCTTGATAAGCTGATCTGCTAACCAGACCAGCTCCTGATAAGCTGATCTGAAAACCAGACCGGCTCCTGATAAGCTGATCTGATAACCAGACCAGCTCCTGATAAGCTGATCTGAAAACCAGATCAGCTCCTGATAAGCTGATCTGAAAACCAGACCAGTTCCTGATAAGCTGATCTGAAAACCAGACCAGCTCCTGATAAGCTGATCTGAAAACCAGACCAGCTCCTGATAAGCTGATCTGAATACCAGATCAGCTCCTGATAAGCTGATCTGAAAACCAGATCAGATCCTGATAAGCTGATCTGATAAGCAGACCAGCTCCTGATAAGCTGATCTGATAACCAGACCAGCTCCTGATAAGCTGATCTGAAAACCAGATCAGCTCCTGATAAGCTGATCTAGTAGCTGATACCTGATATTTGCTATCAGCGAACATGGATGAGAAAGATTTAAAGCATTTGGTGTTGACAAGAAATGTAATGAAGCAAAAGCTTCGTAGTATAAAAACTAGTGAAATAGATACAAGTGAACAACTAAAAGATACATTTAAACCTATAACAGACGAATTCAAAAATAGTTCTTAATAATATTAAAAGAATTCTTATGAAAGAATAAAGTAAAATCAAGACAGAAGTTGAAAATATACAAGCTTAAAGCCTGAGAAACCTTCACTCAAGATATAGACAAACAAGTATTCCAAAGAAACTAGCAGTAGAAACAATATTTGATAATACCATCTTATTTAATGATGATAACATTGAAAATGATGATATTTTTACTCATAGACTTCCAATTATGAAGACATTTATACTGACTTATCAGTATTGGAAGGCAGAAATGAATTAGATACAAACTATTGTTGATAGTTACCTCAAACTGAATGAAGATAAAATACAAGACAAATTAATAATATAGCTTAAAGCATTAATATTTAAGAATATATTTAAATGCCAATTGAGGAACTACAACGTGAAATAAATTTAGAGAAAGAAGACAGTTATAAAATTGCAAAAGCAATTCTAAAAATTAAATAATTAAAAACAAATTGACGAGCTTACGATTATATACAGATTAGAAAATTAACTACATGTTAGTATATTAGTATAAATAGCTGAAAGTGCAACATGTAGATCACAACACTTTCGAAAAAATCTGTGAAACAACTCAATGTCTTTAAAAAGAAATTTAGTAAACGAACTTCATATTAAATCTCAACAATTGTTTGTGCTTGTAGAGATGCAATGACAGGAATATATGAAGTTTTATGGAGCTGAGTTAGGTGAAATGGAGAACTATTCTATAGAAAATAGAAATTGTTGATTTTTAAAGACTGTAATTGACACATTCTCAAAGTTTAGTACAGCTGAAAATAAAAGCTGCACTCTAAAAACCAAGGGAATGGAAAATATTTTTGAAGTGGTACGGGTACCAAAAAAAAAAACTTACAAACAGGTGATTCTAAAGAATTTTTTAATAAATACTTGAGAAAACTCATACATAAATAGAAGATTAAACATTACTTAATATGAAAGCATCAATATTAGAATGATTTAATAGATCATTGAAAGGAATGATGTGAAAAGAATTAGCTTTAATGGTTCATATAAGTGGATTGGTATATAGAAAGATTTACTTAGTGCATAAAATTGAAAAATTCATCTCACCATTAAAATGTTTACGATTAAACATTCCACAAATGAGAAAAAGCTACTTAATATGGTATAAAGTAATTTGAAGAATGAATGTTGAATTTAATAATAATAAAAATAAAATTAAAACAAAAATATGGTTTGTGTTGTTTTTTGTAGGATTGATTAGGAATGATGGGTCTTAAGAAAGATAATTAACTAAATGTAGTGGAATTTTCTAAACTTGTTGGTCTGAATGAAATATTGCTAAAACTTCAGTGTTTAAAATGAACTATAACATAGTGCAATATTCAGCAGCACATCATATTATCACTTTTTATAAAGTTGTATGTATATTTTTCCATCGAAAGCGCTAGCACGCAAAATTTTACAATATGAAAATGAGATTATTATAGAAGATCTTCACTCTATTTATTTCTTTAGCTATCAGATCTTTAGAAAATATAGATAAACTACGGAAATTGGACTTTGATATCCAATCTTTAAGAATGTACATGTGTATGAATAAGTATCAAACAAACTTAGTGATTGAATATACGCTTCAACTAGAATCATGCTGAATCATGCATAAATTTTAAAATATACAGTAAACAGATCTTACTTTATATCTGTATCTGTATGAGTATTACATAAATTTATAGAAAAAAATAAAAGCATGCCGAAGCATGTATAATTTCAAAAAAAAAATCCTCACTTCATACAATTTTGTAAGCAAAGAAATTTTATGATTTTGTGGTCAATAAAATACATACATATGTATCTACTTTGTAAAAATTCAAAAGAGCGAACTGGTAAATTCTAATAGTAAAGATTTTTAATTGTAACACTCTACATCTCGGACTCTTACGTCACTATCGATAGAAGCATGCTAAGGCATGCATACTAGCAAAATATATAAAGCTGTTAGAAGGTGATGAGACAGCAATTGTATCTGGATCAACCCAACTTATGAATGTATTGTATACGGAGATGATTGATGGTGTTGATGACCTTTTTTAAGTGAATAATCATTACATATGAATGCGACAGTGGTTGACCCCTCAAACCTCATGTAGAAATACTTGAGGGGAAAACTTCTCTAAAAACATAGATATTTCATTGTTTCTAACACTTTATGAAAGCACCAACGCTGAATTGCTGGTAGAAGTAACTGAGTTATTTGAGATCGATTTGATACAATAGTTGTTTATTAAACATGCATTTCTTTGTATCTAAACTAATTTCTACATACCTAATGTATATACCCAGCAAAAAATTAGACAAAAATTCTCTATTCCAAGTAGTAAAATCTGAAAAAGGAGTGCCACATTAGAAGAAAAAAAAATAAATAAAAATAGAGACTGACTGACCAACTAATACGTACACTCTGCCCGATGGGCACGTATCGTAGAAGAAGACCATAACAAAATATCTTCTTATAAAGAAGCATTGGAAGAAGTTAGACGTTTAGTTAAGTTTACAGAAGAAGACTACACAGCATTTAAGCCCTTGAAATATTTAGAATGCTATTATGGGGAGAAAATTATTAAAGAAAATGAAAAAAAAAGTCATATAGAACATTAAATAAAAGCCATAGGTGCTCACCGTTCATAAAATAAACATATGTATATGTATCTTATTAATGTAAACATATTATCAGTATAAAGCAACAGAAATTTCGTCATACAAAGTCATCTTGTATCCTAGAGGAGCCGTCGATAGGGTATACCTAAATTATATGAAAACGAGTTCGTTTTCTGTTGATCGCTATTCAAGAAGAAAATATGTTTGTTCATTATGATTTAACTAATTTAAAAGTACATTTAAATTCAATCTCATATCCGTACTTCTTAACATAAAAATTAAAAATTAATGTTATCCAATTCTATATTATACTATGTATCAAAAATTCCAAAAAAGCTGTTATATGAAAGAATCTCCAGCGCTTCTAACTGCATCAGAGTTTAAGAAAAAAAAACTCCTTTTATTCAATTGAATAAAATTTTAATTTGAAGCAGTAAGCAAATACATCAGCTTACTGCATTCTTATTCATAATCGTATAATAAAATATATAACCCCTAAAGGACAAAGTCTAAAAGTCTTATAAATTAAGAGTAGTAGGGAACTATCGCTCCGGCCCCAATTAAAATTGTTAAATTGTTGCTGAAATTGTTAAATTTGGGTAATTAAAATTTGAAAATTGTTAAATTCTTGGAAATTTGTGTTTTTTTGTTTACATAAGGAGTTTTTTGTTTATATAAGGAGTTTTTTTGTTTACATTAGGAGTTTTTTGTTTACATTAGGAGTTTTTGTTTACATTAAGTGTATGTCTGTCTGTCGGTCTGTCTGTCTGCCTGCCTGACCGTGGGAAGTTTGTGTGTGGAATGTTTTGTGTGAATGTATTAAGGCGGTTCATAGTTTGGCGGTTTTTATGTGTGTATGTGACGACGGGGAAAATCATGAAAATGGTTTTTCCTAATGCTGACGGAAAATCATCTAATGATTTTTCGTAATACCGAAGGCAAAACATTATAATTTTTCCTAATGTCTACTGCAATACATGATAATTTTTCCTAATGCCTACTGCAATACATGATAATTTTTCCTAATGCCTACTGCAATACATGATTATTATTTTTTTCAAATGCCGACGGCAAAAAATGAATATAATTTTTTCAAATGCCGACGGGAAAATGATTTTTCCTAATGACGACGGGAAAACGTGAAAGTTATTTTTTCTAATGCTAATGTAGGTGTTGCTAGACTGTGGGAATTTAAGGCTGACCGTGATTTGAGTGGGCGGCGTTGTTGCCGTAATATGTAACCATAGGAATTTGTGGATGTGTCTGTCTGTCTGTGAGAATTTAGGTGAAGGTTTGATTGGCAGGGGGCGGGGTGTAGTTGAGGTAGATCGATTGCGTGTGTAGTTGTGTGTGAATGTATGTGTATGTGTATGTGTATGTGTGTGTGTGTATGTGTATGTTTGTAGGAATTTCAATGTGTGTATTTCTGTAGGAGCTTAAGGCTGATTGTGATTTATGAGGGGTGAGGTGTTCTAGTAATATGCAACCGGGGGAATCTGTGTGTTTGTATGTCTGTAGGAGTTTAAGGCTGACCATGATTTGGGTGGGCAGGGTTGTTGACGTAATATGTATCCATGGGGATTTGTGGATGTGTCTGTCTATATTAGTTTAAGGCTGATCGTGATTTGAGGTGGGTGAGGATGTTGTTGAGGTAAATTGGTTATGTGTATGTATGTATATATGTATTTTTGTAAGAATTTAAGATGATTGTGATTTATTAGGGCCGAGGTGTTCTTGTAATATGTAGCCGTGAGAATCTATGTGTATAGACGTCTGTAGAAGTTTAAGACTATCTGTAATTTCAGGTAGGTGAGAGTGTTGTGTTGTTGAGATTAATCTTATATATTGTATATGTATGTATGATCATGGGAATTTGTGTATGTATATCTGAGGGAGAATTTAAGGCTCGTCATGATTTGCAAAAGGTGGGGTGTTGTTGAGATTTTCTTGGATATTTCTTATATGAATTCTGCTATGTGTAGGTAGAAATAAATTGTTTTCAATATCGACATATGGTACTATAAAATACTATCATATATCTGGACTTCCCTAATCCTAGTATGCTTTTATACTTACGATTGCTTTATATTTTCTCATGCTTAAATTTGTCTCGCGTTGAAGTCAGTCTGTGTGAAATTTGTTTATATTACAGATTTTGTTTATTTAACTACATTCGTCTTCTTTGACTGAAAGAGTTATCTACACACAGAGAAAAACCAACTTGAAATCAGTAAGAACCATGCTGAATTAATAAGAACCATTAGCGAAGGTTTAGTCATATTGAAATTTCTTATTTCAATATGGACAAAATATTAATTTACAGTATTCATTTATTAAACTCATTAGTTTGTAGATATCTCAATATACATTTTCTATTATATTAAAAATTATTGAATTAATGTGATGAATTCTTATTTTTAAGCTGCAGATTTTCCCTGAGTGTATTGATTGTTTATATTTGCATTGTGCTTTAACTAAACGACGCTTCATATATTTTCATGATGTAGGTCTAATAAATACTTAAGCATTGATAAGAAATTTGATATGTATACATACATATCTACAAATTGATTTTATGTATGTATGTATGTATGTATGTATGTACATATATATGTACATACAAATAAGTGTTCAATTCAATCTTTGAATACATTTTTTATTTTATTTTTTGTCATGTGATGTCTGTTGTTGGTGAAATTAAAAACATTTTAATTTTTATCTGCGTTTACTTAAAAGTTTGTGAGGATTTTCTGTTGTAAGTAAAACTGAATTCTTGAAGATATGTGCTTACATACTCTATAGTAATAGTAACTATAATAGAAATATTTCTTATACTTAATTTACAGTTTTTTAAAGTATAGGGTATAAAATTTTTTCTAGCTATAGCCTTCTACATTTATTTTGGAAAGCTTGCTTTGCTTTTTGAAAATGTATAAACATTTTTAAATGAAACTGATCCGGCACTCCAGCTTAGGTACTGATAGTTTTTTTTTTTGTTGTTAGTTAACTTACTTATTTTTTATTTTTTATTGATAAACATTGGAAATCAAAAGGGAGTTTTATATTGTAATTATTATTTTCATAATTGTTGAAAACAATCGCTGCTTTTTGTTTGTTTTTTGCGATGAAATCATTTGAATTACTTTTGCAACTTTACGCGTTTATAAAAATTATGTTATTTTCTATATTTCTTAATTTATAAGACTTTTAGACTTTGTCCTTTAGGGGTTATATATTCTATTATACGATTATGAATAAGAATGCAGTAAGCTGATGTATTTGCTTACTGCTTCAAATTAAAATTTTATTAAATTGAATAAAAGGAGTTTTTTTTTTCTTAAACTCTGATGCAGTTAGAAGCGCTGGAGATTCTTTCATATAACAGCTTTTTTGAAATTTTTGATACATAGTATAATATAGAATTGGATAACATTTATTTTTAATTTTTATGTTAAGAAGTACGGGTATGAGACTGAATTTAAATGTACTTTTAAATTAGTTAAATCATAATGAACAAACATATTTTCTTCTTTAATAGCGATCAACAGAAAACGAACTCGTTTTCATATAATTTAGGTATACCCTATCGACGGCTCCTCTAGGATACAAGATGACTTTGTATGACGAAATTTCTGTTGCTTTATACTGATAATATGTTTACATTAATAAGATACATATACATATGTTTATTTTATGAACGGTGAGCACCTATGGCTTTTATTTAATGTTCTATATGACTTTTTTTTCATTTTCTTTAATAATTTTCTCCCCATAATAGCATTCTAAATATTTCAAGGGCTTAAATGCTGTGTAGTCTTCTTCTGTAAACTTAACTAAACGTCTAACTTCTTCCAATGCTTCTTTATAAGAAGATATTTTGTTATGGTCTTCTTCTACGATACGTGCCCATCGGGCAGAGTGTACGTATTAGTTGGTCAGTCAGTCTCTATTTTTATTTATTTTTTTTTCTTCTAATGTGCCACTCCTTTTTCAGATTTTACTACTTGGAATAGAGAATTTTTGTCTAATTTTTTGGTGGGTATATACATTAGGTATGTAGAAAGTAGTTTAGATACAAAGAAATGCATGTTTAATATACAACTATTGTATCAAATCGATCTCAAATAACTCAGTTACCTCTACCAGCAATTCACCGTTGGTGTATTCATAAAGTGTTAGAAACAATGAAATATCTATGTTTTGAGAGAATTTTTCCCCTCAAGTATTTCTACATGAGGTTTGAGGGGTCAATCACTGTCGCATTCATATGTAATGATTATTCACTTAAAAAACGTCATCATCACCATCAATCATCTCCGTATACAATACATTCATGAGTTGGGTTGATCCAGATACAATTGCTGTCTCATCACCTTCTAACAGCTTTATATATTTTGCTAGTATGCATGCCTTAGCATGCTTCTATCGATAGTGACGTAAGAGTCCGAGATGTAGTAGTGTTACAATTAAAAATCTTTACTATTAGAATTTACCAGTTCGCTCTTTTGAATTTTTGCAAAGTAGATACATATGTATGTATTTCATTGACCACAAAATCATAAAATTTCTTTGCTTACAAAATTGTATGACGTGAGGATTTTTTTTTTTTTTTTTTTTTTTTTTTTTTTTTTTTTAATTATACATGCTTCGGCATGCTTTCATTTTTTTTCTATAAATTTATGTAATACTCATACAGATACAGATATAAAGTAAGATCTGTTTACTGTACATTTTAAAATTTATGCATGCTTCAGCATGATTCTAGTTGAAGCGTATATTCATTCACTAAGTTTGTTTGATACTTATTCATACACATGTACATTCTTAAAGATTGGATATCAAAGTCCAATTTCCGTAGTTTATCTATATTTTCTAAAGATCTGATAGCTAAAGAAATAAATAGAGTGAAGATCTTCTATAATAATAATCCCATTTTCATATTTTAAAATTTTGCGTGCTAGCGCTTTCGATGGGAAAATGTACATACAACTTTATAAAAAGTGATAATATGATGTGCTGCTGAATATTGCACTATGTTATAGTTCATTTTAAACACTGAAGTTTTAGCAATATTTCATTCAGACCAACAAGTTTAGAGAATTCCACTACATTTAGTTAATTATCTTTCTTAAGACCCATCATTCCTAATCAATCCTACAAAAAACAATACAAACTAGATTTTTCGTTTTAATTTTATTTTTATTAAATTCAACATTCATTCTTCAAATTACTTTATACTATATTTAGTAGCTTTTCCTCATTTGTTGAGTTGACTTTAATAGGAGACATTTTAATGGTACGATGAACTTTTCTATTGCATGCATTGAGTAAATCTTTATACATACCAATCCACTTATATGAACCATTAAAGCTAATTCTTTTCACATCATACCTTTCAATGATCTATTAAATCATTCTAATATTGATGCTTTCATATTAAGTAATCTTTAATCTTCTATTTATGTATGAGTTTTCCCAAGTATTTATTAAAAAATTCTTTAGAATCATCTGTTTGTAAGTTTTTTGGTACCCGTACCACTTCAAAAATATTTTCCATTGCCTTGGTTTTTAGAGTGCAGCTTTTATTTTCAGCTGTACTTTGAGAATGTGTCAATTACAGTCTTCAAAAATCAACAATTTCTATTTTCTGTAGAATAGTTCTACATTTCACCTGACTTAGCTCCATAAAACATCATATATTCCTGTCATTACATCTCTACAAGCACAAACAGTTGTTGAAATTTAATATGGACTTCGTTAACTAAATTCCTTTTTAAAGACATTGAATTGTTTCACAGATTTTTTCGAAAGTGTTGTGATCTACATCTTGCACTTTCAGCTATTTATACTAACATGTAGTTAATTTTCTAATCTATATATTTAACCGTAAACTCTTCAATTTGTTTTTAATGATTTACTTTTTAGAATTGCTTTTTCAATTTTATAACTGTCTTCTTTCTCTAATTTTATTTCACGTTGTAGTTCCTCAATTTGCATTTAAATATATTCTTGAATATTAATGCTTTAAGCTATATTATTAATTTGTCTTGTATTTTATCTTCATTCAGTTTAATGTAACTATCAACAATAGTTTGTATCTAATTCATTTATGCCTTCCAATACTGATAAGTCAGTATAAATGTCTTCAGAATTGGAAGTCTGTGAGTAAAAATCATCTTCATCATCATTCTCAGTATTAGCATCATTAAATATGATGGTATTATCAAATATTGTTCCTTCTACTAGTTTCTTTTGGGGTACTTGTCTATATCTTGAGTGAAGGTTTCTCAGGCTTTAAACTTGTATATTTTCAACTTCTGTCTTGATTTTACTTTCTTCTTTCATAAGAATTCTTTTAATATTTTTAGAACTATTTATGAATTCTTCTGCTATAGGTTTAAATGTATCTTTTAGTTGTTCACTTGTATCTATTTCACCAGTTTTTATACTACGAAGCTTTTTCTTCAACACATTTCTTGTCAACACCAACTGTTTTAAAATTTTCTCATCCAGGGCAAATAACAGGTATCAGCAATCATATCAGCTTTTTAGGAGCTGGTCTGGTTTTCAGATCAGCTTTTCAGGACCTTGTCTGGTTTTCAGATCAGCTTTTCAGGACCTGGTCTGGTTTTCAGATCAGCTTTTCAGGACCTGGTCTGGTTTTCAGATCAGCTTATCAGGACCTTGTCTGGTTTTCAGATCAGCTTTTCAGGACCTGGTCTGGTTTTCAGATCAGCTTTTCAGGACCTGGTCTGGTTTTCAGATCAGCTTATCAGGACCTGGTCTGGTTTTCAGATCAGCTTATCAGGAGCTGGTCTGGTTTTCAGATCAGCTTATCAGGAGCTGGTCTGGTTTTCAGATCAGCTTATCAGGAGCTGGTCTGGTTATCAGATCAGCTTATCAGAAGCTGGTCTGGTTTTCAGATCAGCTTATCAGGAGCTGATCTGATTTTTAGATCAGCTTATCAGGTAACAGATCAGGCTATCAGGAGCTGTTCAGATTTTCATTTCAAGATATCTGAGTCAGATTTAGTTATCAGTGTACAAGTAGCTAGCCATTTATAACATTTATATACATGAAGTTTAAAGTCAGATGAAATACGAAAAAGTAAAGTTTTATCTAGTAAAATTATTTTCTATAACGATCATCGTTTAATTCACTATCTTTGCTTATAATCAAAAATCCATATTTATCCTTTCAACATGCTTTTTATTTTTCTCACCTAACTTAAACATTAAATATACATTATGATGATCTCTTATTAAATGTTTGGTGATTCTGGTGTAAGTTTTACATAAGTAGAATGAATCAACATTCTTATCTCTCCCCATACAAAAATATGCTTCCCATACGCATCATCGTTAAATATCATATTGGAATTACTTTAGACTGAAATAACAGATTCACTATCGGTAAATTTTGTAATATATTATTATTTTAATTGATGTAATTAATTTCTTCAGATATTTATATCTGGGGTGATATAAAGATTTTGAGTATAAATAAATGTTCTCAAAATTTAAGTCCATTAGGACTTTCTAGCAAGCCAATCATAGCGTTTTTTTTTTCGTAATTTGACAGGTCAACTATTGTTGCACGAATAGAATTTGATATAAAGGAACTATGATTTATTTTTGAACTATCGTTCGATGAATCATCAATATTTCGTACCAAGGTTTTTTAGCTTGTTTTACTAACCTATGATTGCTGATACCTGTTATTTGCCCTGGATGAGAAAATTTTAAAACAGTTGGTGTTGACAAGAAATGTGTTGAAGAAAAAGCTTCGTAGTATAAAAACTGGTGAAATAGATACAAGTGAACAACTAAAAGATACATTTAAACCTATAGCAGAAGAATTCATAAATAGTTCTAAAAATAATAAAAGAATTCTTATGAAAGAAGAAAGTAAAATCAAGACAGAAGTTGAAAATATACAAGTTTAAAGCCTGAGAAACCTTCACTCAAGATATAGACAAGTACCCCAAAAGAAACTAGTAGAAGGAACAATATTTGATAATACCATCATATTTAATGATGCTAATACTGAGAATGATGATGAAGATGATTTTTACTCACAGACTTCCAATTCTGAAGACATTTATACTGACTTATCAGTATTGGAAGGCATAAATGAATTAGATACAAACTATTGTTGATAGTTACATTAAACTGAATGAAGATAAAATACAAGACAAATTAATAATATAGCTTAAAGTATTAATATTCAAGAATATATTTAAATGCAAATTGAGGAACAACAACGTGAAATAAAATTAGAGAAAGAAGACAGTTATAAAATTGAAAAAGCAATTCTAAAAAGTAAATAATTAAAAACAAATTGAAGAGTTTACGGTTAAATATATAGATTAGAAAATTAACTACATGTTAGTATAAATAGCTGAAAGTGCAAGATGTAGATCACAACACTTTCGAAAAAATCTGTGAAACAATTCAATGTCTTTAAAAAGGAATTTAGTTAACGAAGTCCATATTAAATTTCAACAACTGTTTGTGCTTGTAGAGATGTAATGACAGGAATATATGATGTTTTATGGAGCTAAGTTAGGTGAAATGTAGAACTATTCTACAGAAAATAGAAATTGTTGATTTTTGAAGACTATAATTAACACATTCTCAAAGTACAGCTGAAAATAAAAGCTGCACTCTAAAAACCAAGGCAATGGAAAATATTTTTGAAGTGGTACGGGTACCAAAAAACTTACAAACAGATGATTCTAAAGAATTTTTTAATAAATACTTGGGAAAACTCATACATAAATAGAAGATTAAAGATTACTTAATATGAAAGCATCAATATTAGAATGATTTAATAGATCATTGAAAGGTATGATGTGAAAAGAATTAGCTTTAATGGTTCATATAAGTGGATTGGTATGTATAAAGATTTACTCAATGCATGCAATAGAAAAGTTCATCGTACCATTAAAATGTCTCCTATTAAAGTCAACTCAACAAATGAGGAAAAGCTACTTAACATAGTATAAAGTAATTTGAAGAATGAATGTTGAATTTAAAAAAAATAAAATTAAAACGAAAAATCTAGTTTGTGTTGTTTTTGCAGGATTGATTAGGAATGATGAGTCTTAAGAAACATAATTAACTAAATGTAGTGGAATTCTGGTCGGAATGAAATATTGCTAAAACTTCAGTGTTTAAAATGAACTATAACATAGTGCAATATTCAGCAGCACATCATATTATCACTTTTTATAAAGTTGTATGTATATTTTCCCATCGAAAGCGCTAGCACGCAAAATTTTACAATATGAAAATGGGATTATTATAGAAGATCTTCACTCTATTTATTTCTTTAGCTATCAGATCTTTAGAAAATATAGATAAACTACGGAAATTGGACTTTGATATCCAATCTTTAAGAATGTACATGTGTATGAATAAGTATCAAACAAACTTAGTGAATGAATATACGCTTCAACTAGAATCATGCTGAAGCATGCATAAATTTTAAAATGTACAGTAAACAGATCTTACTTTATATCTGTATCTGTATGAGTATTACATAAATTTATAGAAAAAAAATGAAAGCATGCCGAAGCATGTATAATTAAAAAAAAAAAAAAAAAAAAAAAAAAAAAAAAAATCCTCACGTCATACAATTTTGTAAGCAAAGAAATTTTATGATTTTGTGGTCAATGAAATACATACATATGTATCTACTTTGCAAAAATTCAAAAGAGCGAACTGGTAAATTCTAATAGTAAAGATTTTTAATTGTAACACTACTACATCTCGGACTCTTACGTCACTATCGATAGAAGCATGCTAAGGCATGCATACTAGCAAAATATATAAAGCTGTTAGAAGGTGATGAGACAGCAATTGTATCTGGATCAACCCAACTCATGAATGTATTGTATACGGAGATGATTGATGGTGATGATGACGTTTTTTAAGTGAATAATCATTACATATGAATGCGACAGTGATTGACCCCTCAAACCTCATGTAGAAATACTTGAGGGGAAAAATTCTCTCAAAACATAGATATTTCATTGTTTCTAACACTTTATGAATACACCAACGGTGAATTGCTGGTAGAGGTAACTGAGTTATTTGAGATCGATTTGATACAATAGTTGTATATTAAACATGCATTTCTTTGTATCTAAACTAATTTCTACATACCTAATGTATATACCCACCAAAAAATTAGACAAAAATTCTCTATTCCAAGTAGTAAAATCTAAAAAAAGGAGTGGCACATTAGAAGAAAAAAAAATAAATAAAAATAGAGACTGACTGACCAACTAATACGTACACTCTGCCCGATGGGCACGTATCGTAGAAGAAGACCATAACAAAATATCTTCTTATAAAGAAGCATTGGAAGAAGTTAGACGTTTAGTTAAGTTTGCAGAAGAAGACTACACAGCATTTAAGCCCTTGAAATATTTAGAATGCTATTATGGGGAGAAAATTATTAAAGAAAATGAAAAAAAAAGTCATATAGAACATTAAATAAAAGCCATAGGTGCTCACCGTTCATAAAATAAACATATGTATATGTATCTTATTAATGTAAACATATTATCAGTATAAAGCAACAGAAATTTCGTCATACAAAGTCATCTTGTATCCTAGAGGAGCCGTCGATAGGGTATACCTAAATTATATGAAAACGAGTTCGTTTTCTGTTGATCGCTATTAAAGAAGAAAATATGTTTGTTCATTATGATTTAACTAATTTAAAAGTACATTTAAATTCAGTCTCATACCCGTACTTCTTAACATAAAAATTAAAAATAAATGTTATCCAATTCTATATTATACTATGTATCAAAAATTTCAAAAAAGCTGTTATATGAAAGAATCTCCAGCGCTTCTAACTGCATCAGAGTTTAAGAAAAAAAAAAAACTCCTTTTATTCAATTTAATAAAATTTTAATTTGAAGCAGTAAGCAAATACATCAGCTTACTGCATTCTTATTCATAATCGTATAATAGAATATATAACCCCTAAGGGACAAAGTCTAAAAGTCTTATAAATTAAGAAATATAGAAAATAACATAATTTTTATAAACGCGTAAAGTTGCAAAAGTAATTCAAATGATTTCATCGCAAAAAACAAACAAAAAGCAGCGATTGTTTTCAACAATTATGAAAATAATAATTACAATATAAAACTCCCTTTTGATTTCCAATGTTTATCAATAAAAAATAAAAAATAAGTAAGTTAACTAACAACAAAAAAAAAACTATCAGTACCTAAGCTGGAGTGCCGGATCAGTTTCATTTAAAAATGTTTATACATTTTCAAAAAGCAAAGCAAGCTTTCCAAAATAAATGTAGAAGGCTATAGCTAGAAAAAATTTTATACCCTATACTTTAAAAAACTGTAAATTAAGTATAAGAAATATTTCTATTATAGTTACTATTACTATAGAGTATGTAAGCACATATCTTCAAGAATTCAGTTTTACTTACAACAGAAAATCCTCACAAACTTTTAAGTAAACGCAGATAAAAATTAAAATGTTTTTAATTTCACCAACAACAGACATCACATGACAAAAAATAAAATAAAAAATGTATTCAAAGATTGAATTGAACACTTATTTGTATGTACATATATATGTACATACATACATACATACATACATACATAAAATCAATTTGTAGATATGTATGTATACATATCAAATTTCTTATCAATGCTTAAGTATTTATTAGACCTACATCATGAAAATATATGAAGCGTCGTTTAGTTAAAGCACAATGCAAATATAAACAATCAATACACTCAGGGAAAATCTGCAGCTTAAAAATAAGAATTCATCACATTAATTCAATAATTTTTAATATAATAGAAAATGTATATTGAGATATCTACAAACTAATGAGTTTAATAAATGAATACTGTAAATTAATATTTTGTCCATATTGAAATAAGAAATTTCAATATGACTAAACCTTCGCTAATGGTTCTTATTAATTCAGCATGGTTCTTACTGATTTCAAGTTGGTTTTTCTCTGTGTGTAGATAACTCTTTCAGTCAAAGAAGACGAATGTAGTTAAATAAACAAAATCTGTAATATAAACAAATTTCACACAGACTGACTTCAACGCGAGACAAATTTAAGCATGAGAAAATATAAAGCAATCGTAAGTATAAAAGCATACTAGGATTAGGGAAGTCCAGATATATGATAGTATTTTATAGTACCATATGTCGATATTGAAAACAATTTATTTCTACCTACACATAGCAGAATTCATATAAGAAATATCCAAGAAAATCTCAACAACACCCCACCTTTTGCAAATCATGACGAGCCTTAAATTCTCCCTCAGATATACATACACAAATTCCCATGATCATACATACATATACAATATATAAGATTAATCTCAACAACACAACACTCTCACCTACCTGAAATTACAGATAGTCTTAAACTTCTACAGACGTCTATACACATAGATTCTCACGGCTACATATTACAAGAACACCTCGGCCCTAATAAATCACAATCATCTTAAATTCTTACAAAAATACATATATACATACATACACATAACCAATTTACCTCAACAACATCCTCACCCACCTCAAATCACGATCAGCCTTAAACTAATATAGACAGACACATCCACAAATCCCCATGGATACATATTACGTCAACAACCCTGCCCACCCAAATCATGGTCAGCCTTAAACTCCTACAGACATACAAACACACAGATTCCCCCGGTTGCATATTACTAGAACACCTCACCCCTCATAAATCACAATCAGCCTTAAGCTCCTACAGAAATACACACATTGAAATTCCTACAAACATACACATACACACACACACATACACATACACATACATTCACACACAACTACACACGCAATCGATCTACCTCAACTACACCCCGCCCCCTGCCAATCAAACCTTCACCTAAATTCTCACAGACAGACAGACACATCCACAAATTCCTATGGTTACATATTACGGCAACAACGCCGCCCACTCAAATCACGGTCAGCCTTAAATTCCCACAGTCTAGCAACACCTACATTAGCATTAGAAAAAATAACTTTCACGTTTTCCCGTCGTCATTAGGAAAAATCATTTTCCCGTCGGCATTTGAAAAAATTATATTCATTTTTTGCCGTCGGCATTTGAAAAAAATAATAATCATGTATTGCAGTAGGCATTAGGAAAAATTATCATGTATTGCAGTAGGCATTAGGAAAAATTATCATGTATTGCAGTAGACATTAGGAAAAATTATAATGTTTTGCCTTCGGTATTACGAAAAATCATTAGATGATTTTCCGTCAGCATTAGGAAAAACCATTTTCATGATTTTCCCCGTCGTCACATACACACATAAAAACCGCCAAACTATGAACCGCCTTAATACATTCACACAAAACATTCCACACACAAACTTCCCACGGTCAGGCAGGCAGACAGACAGACCGACAGACAGACATACACTTAATGTAAACAAAAACTCCTAATGTAAACAAAAAACTCCTAATGTAAACAAAAAAACTCCTTATATAAACAAAAAACTCCTTATGTAAACAAAAAAACACAAATTTCCAAGAATTTAACAATTTTCAAATTTTAATTACCCAAATTTAACAATTTCAGCAACAATTTAACAATTTTAATTGGGGCCGGAGCGATAGTTCCCTACTACTATTAAGAAATATAGAAAATAACATAATTTTTATAAACGCGTAAAGTTTCAAAAGTAATTCAAATGATTTCATCGCAAAAAACAAAACAAAAAAAAAAACAAAAAAAAAAGCAGCGATTGTTTTCAACAATTATGAAAATAATAATTACAATATTAAACTCCCGTTTGATTTTAAATGTTTATCAATAAAAAATAAAAAAAAGTAAGTTAACTAACAACAAAAAACTATTAGTACCTAAGCTGGAGTGCCGGATCAGTTTCATTTAAAAATGTTTATACATTTTTAAAAAAGCAAAGCAAGCTATCCAAAATAAATGTAGAAGGTTATAGCTAGAAAAAATTTTATACCCTAAAAATGTCAAACGTTGACTAACTAACATTGCATCAACTTTAAAAAAATGTAAATTAAGTATAAGAAATATTTCTATTATAGTTACTATTACTATAGACTATGTACATATCTTCAGGAATTCAGTTTAACTTAAAACAGAAAATCCTCACAAACTTTTAAGTAAACGCAGATAAAAATTAAAATGTTTTTAATTTCAACAACAACAGACATCACATGACAAAAAATAAAATAAAAAATGTATTCAAAGATTGAGTTAAACACTTATTTGTATGTACATATATATGTACATACATACATACATACATACATAAAATCAATTTGTAGATATGTATGTATACATATCAAATTTCTTATCAATGCCTAAGTATTTATTAGATCTACATCATGAATATATATGAAGCGTCGTTTAGTTAAAGCACAATGCAAATATAAACAATTCATACACTCAGGGAAAATCTGCAGCTTAAAAATAAGAATTGGTTACATTAATTCAATAATTTTTAATATAATAGAAAATGTATATTGAGATATCTACAAACTAATGAGTTTAATAAATGAATACTGTAAATTAATATTTTCTCCATATTGAAACAAGAAGTTTTAATATGACTAAACCTTTGTTAATGTTTCTTATTAATTCAGCATGGTTTTTACTGATTTTAAGTTGGTTTTTCTCTGTGTGTAGAAAACTCTTTCAGTCAAAGAAGACTGATGTAGTTAAATAAACAAAATCTGTAATATAAACAAATTTCACACAGACAGACTTTAACGCTAGACAAATTTAAGCATGAGAAAATATAAAGCAATCGTAAGCATAAAAGCATACTAGGATTAGGGAAGTCCAGATATATGATAGTACCATATGTCGATATTGAAAACAATTTATTTCTACCTACATATAAATACCAGCGCAAATACACACACGTAGTAGAATTCATATAAGAAATATCCAAGAAAATTTCAACAACACCCCACCTTTTACAAATCATGAGCAGTCTTAAATTCTCCCCAGATATACATACACAAATTCTCATGATCATACATAGGTACATATACAATATACAAGATTAATCTCAACAACACAACACTCTCACCTACCCGAAATTAAAGATAGTCTTAAACTTCTACAGACATCTATACACATAGATTCTCACGGCTACATATTACAAGAACACCTCGCCCCTAATAAATCATAATCTTCTTAAATTCTTACAGAAATACATAAATACATACACATAACCAATTTACCTCAACAACATCCTCACCCACCTCAAATCACGATCAGCCTTAAACTACTATAGACAGACATAGAGCTGGAAAACTATCGATAGTCGCTCCACTCGATAGTTTCGATTGTTTTATGTAAAACTATCGATACTATCGATAGTATCGGATAGTTTTATAAAAGTTGCCACATAAACTACATTTGACTCGAAAAAAAATCCAGAGTCCTCAACATTTTCATTAGTATATAAAAATATATCAAGTCTTTTTTTCGATTTTATCGTAAGCGGCATATTATCGAAAATATACTTTTTTATTGAACTTAAAATTTAATGGGACTACCCATGGTTTAGAATTATCAAAATGCGAAAATTGTTGATAACTTTTAAGACACTAAATGTAAAGTTTTATGGTAAGAGACGATTGGCGGCCGTCGCGATATCAGTACCACCAAAATTTATCTTTGTGTCGAATTTATTAAGATACTTGTAACTACTATTTGTCGAATAACACTTGTATTTATAAATAAATTCATATACATACATATGTGTTTAAGTACTTATGTATACAGAAGCAGGGATGCATGTCATATTTACAAATTGTACTAACTTTCAAAAAAAATTTTAATTTTTTCAGTACGATTGTACCTAATTCTTTATTTATATTTTTTTAATACTTGTCCTTTTTAATTAACTAAAAATCAATTAACAAAACGCAAGAAGGTGCACAAAGAATATTAGTCGCTGGGATCTGAATATAAAAGTAACATTTACGATATACTTCGTTTATAACCTTTTTTTTATTCGATTGTTTACAGTCGATGCAAATAGTCGGCTTCTCTCCTTGGTAGGAAAATAAAATTTCCACATTTGCAGATGAATTTGGAATAAATAACATTCCTCCAGCAATTCTTAAAGTACCGGAAAACATCGTTTGATTTACTTAATTTTCTAATACCTTCGAGCTAAATATTAACCCCCTTCTGCAAAAATATAAGTGAACGTTAAAACCGGTTTTTCTATGGAAATTTTTTTTAATGTACACTTCAAGCACGCATTATTTTTTGCATAAGGGGTTAATATATTTTAAAGCTATTTTTGGCATGTAATAAATATAAAGAGATTCCAGTAGTGCTAAATGGGTCATTGCGGTGCTACGGTACTTTTGGCATTTAAAATAGCGCTAAAATTTTACAATTGTACCAACTTTTCCATCGCTGTACAAAAGCATAAATCAACTACGGATAATTTGCTTCAAAGCTGCCGGCTACTGTTTACTGACTTCGATTATTTTTACTCTTTTAATTACATGTTTTTTTGCCGATAGTATCGATAGTGGAAAAAACTATCGATATTTCATTTACAACAAAACTATCGATACTATCGATAATACTATCGATAGTCTTGCAGCTCTAGACAGACACATCCACAAATCCCCATGGCTACATATTACGTCAACAACCCTGCGCACCCAAATCATGGTCAGCCTTAAACTCTTACAGACATACAAACACACAGACTCCCCCGGTTGCATATTACTAGAACACCTCACCCATCATAAATCACAATCAGCCTTAAGCTCCTACAGAAATACACACATTGAAATTCCTACAAACATACACACACACACACACACACACACACAACTACACACACACACACAACTACACACGCAATCGATCTACCTCAACTACACCCCGCCCCCTGCCAATCAAACCTTTACCTAAATTCTCACAGACAGACAGACACATCCACAAATTCCTATGGTTACATATTACGCAACTCAAATCACGGTCAGCCTAAAATTCCCACAGTCTAGCAACACCTACATTAGCATTAGAAAAAATAACTTTCACGTTTTCCCGTCGTCATTAGGAAAAATCATTTTCCCGTCGGCATTTGAAAAAACAATATTCATGTATTGCCCGGCATTAAGAAAAATTATAATGCATTGCCGTAGGCATTAGGAAAAATTATCATGCATGCCGTAGGCATTAGGAAAAATAATAATCACTATTTCACCATTGGTATTAGGAAAAATCATTTTCATGATTTTCCTCGTCTGTATATACACACATAAAAACCGCAAAACTATGAACCGCCTTAATACATTCACACAAAATATTCCACACACAAACATCCACGGTCAGGCAGACAGATAGACAGACCGACAGACGGACAGACAGACATACACTTAATGTAAACAAAAACTCCTAATGTAAACAAAAAACTCCTAATGTAAACAAAAAACACAAATTTCCAAGAATTTAACAATTTTCAAATTTTAACTACCCAAATTTAACAATTTCAGCCCACAATTTAACAATTTCAGCCACAATTTAACAATTTTAATTGGGGCAGGATTGGCAATTCCCTACTACTTTTAAGGATTTTCAACCAGTATCAGATTATGATAATTTTTTTTTCCAAGTTTTTGCGAATTTTCGACATGGTCGCAAATTTTTCAAAGATTTTGACATTCGTTACAATTTGGTGTTTTTTTTTCTAAATACATTTTAAGGCTTCTTTTCAATTAAAAAATTATCCGCGAATTTTCGCAACTTTTTGTAAGTGAGATTGTTTTTGATTTTTGAATAATGGGCCTTATTACGAGTGCCATATTACGACTTCGACTACGACGATTTTGTAGAAGACTAAAGAACATTGCAACATTTTTTCTTTAATCTAGTACAAAATCGTCATAGTCGTTGTCGTAATACGACACTCGTAATTACGCCCAATATTCGCATTTTGCAAGTTTTCGCGATTAATATGCGGAAGACATTTTCGACTTATTGCTTTTTTGAGGTTTAAGTGTCCAGGAGACGTACAAAAAAAGCCATCAATCGGTAAGAATGTGTTAGTATCGTTTAATTGATGATTTTTCGGAGACGTACAAATAAAATCGTCAATCAGCATTTTAATTTTGTGTTCGTTGTGTGCGATGGCATATATGTCTTCATCGGATGATGATTTTTTGTTATTAGCGACATTAAAACTTTATAAAATCTTTGTATAAAAAAACACATTAAACAAATATACAATGCTAAATAATAATTTTTCTATCTTCCACACTAATTTTTCATCTATTATTATTATTATTATTATTATTATTATTATTGTTATTATTTTTATTTATAATTATAATAATTCTAGTTCTTCAAAACACTCTAAAAAAACAAACATATTTTCCTTAAAAAAAATTCGAAACAAACGATCTTTAATATAAAAACAAGACATTGGGTAGTGTGAATAAAAAAATATGTACATACTCGTATGTATTTGCTTTTTAGTTAAATTTTTTTTAAACACAAAATTCACATACATAAATACATATGTATTTGGGTTTTTAAAAACAATTTTTAAGTAATTTTTTATTCACACTACCCATTAAGATTAGAAAAATTAGAGAATATGATATAGTATTTGTAAAAATCATAGTACAACTGTTTGTAGACTTTTTATTGTTTGGTTTTTTACAAAGATCAATGGTACATTTTCATAAAGTGCAAATTAATTTTTTTCATCCGCGCACTTCTCCATGTCGTTACAGAACAAATAACACAAAGCAAATAACGTTTTTTTCGTCAATCAGATTTGGAGACGTACAACTAATCAGCCGTCAAATAAGAATATCAAATTTTTTTGATACTCATCAATCAGTGCCGACAACGTGTACGTGTAGCCGAAAAGAAACGACTGCACGCACACAACTATGTGATTGATGGGTTTTTTTGTACGTCTCCTGGACACTTTATATAATCAGCTTTAGGGAATTTTTTATTGTTTTAATCCTTGCGAGTTTGCATAATTTTTGCAATGTATAACTTTTTTAATAGAAATTTGCTAATGAAACCCGACTCGTATTTACGCATTTTTTCATAAAATTGGTTGTATGAAAATTTTTTCATTTGTATACAGGCTCCTGGAGAACCAAATTAGATAAAAAAAGTTGTCAAAAATGCTTCAGAAATTCATGTTACGTGTCTTCTCTAGCGCAATTAGCAAATAGAAAGAGTTTCGTGATATAGATTTCATGAAAAAAATGCATAATATAAATTAGGCATTTGTTAAATTCATACACAACGATTGTTTTTATTTACTTACATATTTGGTAATAGTACGTTTACACGATACGTGCTTCGCTCTCTATTCATGCTTCACACCCCAATCATGACCGAATCAACTTGCTTCGCCATACAAAATTATGAGAGCGAATCAAGTAGATTCAATATGAATCTACTTGCGAAGCACGTATAATTGGTATCTTCTCTAACTTTTATCGTAGTTTATCGGCAGTTTAGCTGAACCAGCTACCCAGCTAAAAAAATATGTATGGAGCATATATCTTATCCCATATATGGTTCGGATCCGAAAAATGTGGGTATATGGGCATATATGATTATATATATTCCTACATTTTCATACATGTATGTGTAAATATTCCCTCTACAGTATGCAAAGTTCATATTCACAAAAGCGCACTGCTGTGCAATAAATTAAATTACTAAAATTACTTTTTTTAGATTTTGAACTGGGAGGTTGCATTTAATGACGCATTTGTTTGGACAAATAGTTCAAAACGAAGTAAAAGTCATTTCATTCCTCATTTTAAGTCAAAAGGTAAATCAATTATTTAAAAAACACAAAACTCAAATTCGTACTTAAAATTTAATTTAAGAAATCAGATTAAACACTAATTCAATTAATTATAAAAGAGAAAATAATCCGTCTAACAATAGTTTTCAATATAGTTGTTTGCAGTAATATGAACTTTGTTTCTTATCTAGAGAATTCTGTTATTTTCGATAAAATAAATTACTGTATTATCCTTTTGATTATTTGATCCACAATGTATAAAATCATACAAGAATGGTTTTTTGTAACAAAAGTTTTTCGAACTTTCTATATTTATAATTTGTTGTTTTTTAAACGTTGACGGTACGCATATAAACTTTGCATAGCGTATCTATTTTGAAATGGATTTCCAATTCACCAGTGATAAAATCCAAGCTTTTTTTAATGCAAAAACGATCTTATGTGAGATACGATGTATGCATACATTCTTATATGGCTCCATATATTATATGTTATTTCTATATATGGATCCACATATGAAGAGATTCATAATTAAATTTGAATATATGAGCTCATATATTATAATACATTTCATATATTAGTCCATATATTAGTTCATATATAATAGTTTTGCCACGTATAATCCCATACATTTCCTTACATGAATTCATACATATTCATATATAGTTATATACATTCATATAGTAAAAATATATGGACCATATATAATTTTTTTAGCTGGGTATCAAAACAAAATATGTATATGTACATATGTGTATGTATGGGATTGAACAAATAAAATCAAATCAAAAAAACATAGATGTGAGTTTAATATAAATAAATTTAATTAAGTTATGAATAGTAAAAAAAGGAAAAATAAGAAGAAAATATAGGGATGCCTTCAAAAACTAAATTTTGAATGAGTCGAATGTATGTAAGTATGTATGCTTATGTGTATGTATGTATATACGTGCATATGATACGTATGTACCCAGCTGGAAAAGTAGGCATTAATTACATGAAGTGTTATTTTTTCAAAGCAAAACAATGCATCCCTTAGAAACGATAGGGTAATTTGATCAAACACAATTAAAATAATTCATTACTTTCCTAGGACATGTTCTGTGTTAACAGTAATCAATTCAGAAATGAAAAATTATACATGATGTGCATTACCTTATAATTTACTATTCATTACCTTTTCCCACTGGGTATGCATATGCGTACGTATGATACGTATGAATGTGTGAATATAAATAAAAAGATGCCACACGAACAGTGATGCCAACTTTTTCAGAACAAAAAGCACTAAATGCAATAAAGCCATATTTCGATTTTGTTCAGTTATAATGTAGAATATGAGTAGGAAAATAATTTAAGTTCAAGACAAAAGCAAATTAAACAATTGTAATGGGATATTTGATATAATAATTTTGGAAAAACAAAGTAGAACTCGTAAGGTTATACATATAATCCATAAAACTAAACTTCAGAAACAAAGTAATTTTATTTACAGGATAAAGATTTCAATTAAAATTTTATTTGTACTCTTTTATATAACTGCCTAAATTAAATCATTCCGTATAGACGAAATATCAAAACACTTGATTAAAATTTATGTGGAAATGTAGGATTTTGGTCGATATCGAGTCCATCAATTTGTTACTGTAACTCCAGTAATTGTAACTAGAATCGATAATAATAAATTGAATTGTGCGTTTATTTAGCATACAAATCGAAAGAATTTGTATTTATTTATGTATATGTACATGCGTATAAATATATAGGTATGTGTCAATGAGTTAACAAAAACTATTTACTATGTATGGATGTACATTAGGGTGTTTTCAAAAAAAACTCCTTTGTTTTTCTCAGAACCAGGTTTCAAACTTTAGTTTAGGTAAACAAATAGGCCTGTTAAAATATCAGCTCATAATATTAATGGTGAGATGGTGCGCATCGCACTTTTCAATTTCCCATACGATTTACATAAATTGATTTTATTCATTCTGATTGTCATGAGTAAAGAACGCAATGTCGTACAGTAAACTTCTTGGTACGCTTTTGTAGAAAATTAAACGCTCTATAAAAAAAGTTACATAAAACTTTTTGATAAGTTAGCTGGATCAAAAGTTATTTACAGTCCAAACAAAATTTACCCTAAATTTATACGATTTTTCAAGAAAACAACAGAAATATTATGTTATTCCAGAAAATTTTACCAAGTTCCATACAAAATACAAACAGGCCTTTTAAAAAGTGCCAAAGAAGTGTTTTTCGTTATAATAGAGAAATATAAAACAATATTGTAAGTTTTTCAATTTATTTTAGCCATAGGTGTAATAAGGGAATGGAATGGAAATTAAAAATATTTTTATTTCAGATTTAGTTTAATTTTAAATTTTTTTATAGAGTGTTCAACTTTCTACAAAAGCGTACCAAGAAGTTTACTGTATCACATTCCGTTCTTTACTTATGACAATCAGACACAAAAGTGGAAAATGTTTATTTGTTGTTTTGTGTAAAGCCACCATAATATCACAAATTTATATTTAGTGGATTTGTTAACCACATTAAAAGCACTAAAGTCAAAGGTGAAAAAGCACCAGTTTCAGGCATTAAAAAAAAGCACCTAGTTGAAAAATTTCGGACTGTTATGAATTAAAAAGCACTAAATCTAGTGCGAAAAGCACTAAATTGGCACGCTGCACACGAAGCAGGAAGGCGTCGTATAAACGGCAAGATTTAAATACAAGATTCAGAGAGCGAAGCATGTGTTCAACTCGTCGTCTAAACATAGTTGATAGCTATAGACATGTATGCCTGTATGTAAGCATGCTTGTTGATGCGAATTAGAGACTTGCGTAAACAGTCTTGAAATGTAAAAACGTCATGATTTTTAAATGTATTCACGTCGCATGTATTATACTACACCAATAATAAATGCTGTCGTACTGTAAGCGAAGCACGATGGATGTATTGGTGTACGTGTATATCAGTGTTAACAAGCTAAAACGCCAAGACAGCTTGTTTGTAACAAACACTCAAAAGAAGTACTGCTAATTAGTGTATGCTTGTTATTTTACATATTGTACGTTTGAGTGTGTGTGTAATATGTAGATGGAAAGCTATTATGTGATTAACCACATACAACTAATGTCAATGCATCCCTGTCGGAAATTACGCTAACTTTAAACTAACTTTAAGCTAACTATTTCGGAACTAGTACTGACTGACACTTGGATTACTTTTAATGTAATCAACTGGCTATTTTAACATTGCGATGTCCTAGGCGGTAGTCAATTGTCTCACTATGCACTACTTTCAGCTAACTTAAAGTTGGTTTTTTTAAATCAACTGGTAGTCAGTAAATTAAAAAACCTTTTCTGGGGTTCGAACATGCATCACCACACGTTGTGTACTCAACGCGCTACCACTCAGCTAAGGTATCATCTAAAATAACAACAGCAAAATGTTAATATAAAATTGAAATGAGTTTCAAAGTAGCTGAGAGCTCTCATCAATCTCGATTACGTACTCAACTTAAGAATTATTTTTGGGTTTATTCTGGATGACATTACAGTTAGCTTTTAGTCAGTCTAAGAAAACTTAACTATACGTTAACTATTTTTATAGTCAACCACACATTCTCCGACAGGGATGTGTGTGCCTTAGCATGTGCGCAGAAAAATAAAAGATCATACACACATACATACATTACGTTTGTACACGCGGTTCTGCGTAGAAAGAAGCAAGTATTACAAATTCTTCCGTCACGAAGTGTTTTCTTCTTTACTCTTATACCTACAATACTCAAACAAATTTCTTGCAAACAGTGTTGTTAACGATTGTTTTATAAGATTTCGCTGTAGTAAAGCATTTGAAAAATCCCTCATGTCTGGAAAGTTCTTATAAGATATCTTTTGCAGGACACTGATGCGAAAGTGCTATCATACTCATTGTCGTTGGAGTATCGATATGTATTGAGCATTCAAAAAGTCACTCTTTGGCTTTCCCTGGTTTGGACCTTATGTCAGGATTTCACCAAATTAGTTTGGAGAAAAATTCAAGAGACTTTACATCATTTTCCACCAATAATGGTTCATACATATTTACAAGGCTACCCTACGGCCTAAAAATAGCTCCAAATTCATTCCAAAGAATGATGACACTTGCCTTTAGCGGTTTAAAACCAGATCAAGCATTTCTTTATATGGACGACCTAGTTGTCTTGGGATGCTTTGAATAACATATGCTCTCAAATCTGCAAGACGTTTTCGATTTTTGTCGCAGATACAACCTAAAACTTCATCCTGAAAAGTGTTCATTTTTTATGAAAGAAGTAACATATCTTGGTCATAAATGTACAGACAAAGGAATATTGCCAGATGATAGTAAATACTCGATAATTGAAAATTATCCCACACCACAAGATGCTGATAGTGCAAGAAGATATGTAGCTTTTTGCAACTATTACAGGAGATTTATTAAAAACTTTTCTGAATATTCCAAGTAGTAATGAACTGGCGGTTCGGGCGCCGATTAAAATTGTTAAATTGTGGCTGAAATTGTTAAATTGTTGCTGAAATTGTTAAATTGTGGCTGAAATTGTTAAATTTGGGTAATTAAAATTTGAAAATTGTTAAATTCTTGGAAATTTGTGTTTTTTTGTTTACATAATGATTTTTTTGTTTACATTATGAGTTTTTTGTTTACATTAGGAGGTTTTGTTTACATTAAGTGTATGTCTATCTGTCTGTCTGTCTGTCCGTCTGTCTGTCTGCCTAACCGTGGATGTTTGTGTGTGGAATATTTTGTGTGAATGTATTAAGGCGGTTCATAGTTTGGCGGTTTTTATGTGTGTATATACTGACGAGGAAAATCATGAAAATGAATTTTCCTAATACCAATGGTGAAATAGTGATTATTAATTTTTCCTAATGCCTACGGCAATGCATGATAATTTTTCCTAATGCCGGGCAAAACATGATTATTTTTTTTTTTAAATGCCGACGGAAAAACATGATTATTATTTTTTTCAAATGCCGACGGCAAAACGTGATTATTAATTTTTCCTAATGCCTACGGCAATGCATGATAATTTTTCCTAATGCCGGGCAATACATGAATATTGTTTTTTCAAATGCCGACGGGAAAATGATTTTTTCTAATGACGACGGGAAAACGTGAAAGTATTTTTTTTTTTGCTCCCTAGGTGTTGCTAGACTGTGGGAATTTAAGGCTGACCGTGATTTGAGTGGGCAGGGTTGTTGACGTTATATGTAGCCATGGAGATTTGTGGGTGTGTCTGTCTATAGTAGTTTAAGACTGATCGTGATTTGAGGTGGGTGAGGATTTTGTTGAAGTAAATGGGTTATGTGTATGACCATGGGAATTTAAGGCTGATCGTGATTTGAGTGGGCGGCGTTGTTGCCGTAATATGTAACCATAGGAATTTGCGGATGTGTCTGTCTGTCTGTGAGAATTTAGGTGAGGGTTTGATTGGAAGGGGCGGGGTGTAGTTGAGGTAGATCGATTGCGTGTGTATGTGTGTGTGTGTGTGTATGTTTGTAGGAATTTCAATGTGTGTATTTCTGTAGGAGCTTAAGGCTGATTGTGATTTATGAGGGGTGAGGTGTTCTAGTAATATTCAACCGGGGGAATCTGTATGTTTGTGTGTCTGTAGGAGTTTAAGGCTGACCATCATTTGGGTGGGCAAGGTTGTTGACGTAATATGTATCCATGGGGATTTGTGGATGTGTCTGTCTATAGTAGTTTAAGGCTGATCGTGATTTGAGGTAGGTGAGGATGTTCTTGAGGTAAATTGATTATGTGTATGTATGTATGTATGTATTTTTGTAAGAATTTAAGATGATTGTGATTTATTAGGGGCGAGGTGTTCTTGTAATATGTAGCCGTGAGAATCTATGTGTATAGATGTCTGTAGAAGTTTAAGACTATCTGTAATTTTAGGTAGGTGAGAGTGTTGTGTTGTTGAGATTAATCTTATATATTGTATATGTATGTATGTATGATCATGAGAATTTGTGTATGTATATCTGAGGGAGAATTTAAGGCTCGTCATGATTTGCAAAAGGTGGGGTATTGTTGAAATTTTCTTGGATATTTCTTATATGAATTCTGCTATGTGTGTGTATTTGAGGTGGTATTTATATGTAGGTAGAAATAAATTGTTTTCAATATCGACATTTGGTACTATAAAATACTATCATATATCTGGACTTCCCTATTCCTAGTATGTTTTTATACTTACGATTGCTTTATATTTTCTCATGCTTAAATTTGTCTCGCGTTAAAGTCTGTCTGTGTGAAATATGTTTATATTACAGATTTGTTTTATTTAACTACATCCGTCTTCTTTGACTGAAAGAGTTTTCTGCTCACAGAGAAAAACCAACTTGAAATCAGTAAAAACCATGCTGAATTAATAAGAACCATTAACAAAGGTTTAGTCATATTAAAATTTCTTATTTCAATATGGACAAAATATTAATTTACAGTATTCATTTATTAAACTCATTAGTTTGTAGATATCTCAATATACATTTTCTATTATATTAAAAATTATTGAATTAATGTGACGAATTCTTATGTTTAAGCTGCAGATTTTCCCTGAGTGTATGGATTGTTTATATTTGCATTGTGCTTTAACTAAACGACGCTTCATATATTTTCATGATGTAGATCTAATAAATACTTAAGCATTGATAAGAAATTTGATATGTATACATACATATCTAAAAATTGATTTTATGTATGTATGTATGTATGTATGTACATATATATGTACATACAAATAAGTGTTTAACTCAATCTTTGAATACATTTTTTATTTTATTTTTGGTCATGTGATGTCTGTTGTTGGTAAAATTAAAAACATTTTATTTTTTATCTGCGTTTACTTAAAAGTTTGTGAGGATTTTCTGTTTTAAATAAAACTGAATTCCTGAAGATATGTACTTACATACTCTATAGTAATAGTAACTATAATAGAAATATTTCTTATACTTAACTTACATTTTTTTAAAGTTGATGTAATGTTAGTTAGTCAACGTTTGACATTTTTAGGATATAAAATTTTTTTCTAGCTATAACCTTCTACATTTATTTTGGAAAGCTTGCTTTGCTTTTTAAAAATGTATAAACATTTTTAAATGAAACTGATCCGGCACTCCAGCTTAGGTACTGATAGTTTTTTTTTTGTTGTTAGTTAACTTACTTATTTTTTATTTTTTATTGATAAACATTGGAAATCAAAAGGGAATATTATATTGTAATTATTATTTTCATAATTGTTGAAAACAATCGCTGCTTTTTGTTTGGTTTTTGCGATGAAATCATTTGAATTACTTTTGAAACTTTACGCGTTTATAAAAATTATGTTATTTTCTATATTTCTTAATTTATAAGACTTTTAGACTTTGTGCTTTAGTGGTTATATATTCTATTATCCGATTATGAATAAGAATGCAGTAAGCTGATGTATTTGCTTACTGCTTCAAATTAAAATTTTATTCAATTGAATAAAAGGAGCTTTTTTCTTAAACTCTGATGCAGTTAGAAGCGCTGGAGATTCTTTCATATAACAGCTTTTTAGGAATTTTTGATACATAGTGTAATATAGAATTGGATAACATTTATTTTTAATTTTTATGTTAAGAAGTACGGATATGAGATTGAATTTAAATGTACTTTTAAATTATATCATATTTATTTATTTTATTTATATAACATATTTTCTTCTTGAATAGCGATCAACAGAAAACGAACTCGTTTTCATATAATTTAGGTATACCCTATCGACGGCTCCTCTAGGATACAAGATGACTTTCTATGACGAAATTTCTGTTGCTTTATACTGATAATATGTTTACATTAATAAGGTACATATACATATGTTTATTTTATGAAGGGTGAGCACCTATGGCTTTTATTTAATGTTCTATATGATTTTTTTTTCATTTTATTAAAGTTCACCGTATTGTATATATATTTCACTCTCGGAGAGAGTGTACGTATTAGTTGGTCAGTCAGTCTCTATTTTTATTTATTTTTTTTCTTCTAATGTGCCACTCCTTTTTTCAGATTTTACTACTTGGAATAGAGAATTTTTGTATAATTTTTTGCTGGGTATATACATTACGTATGTAGAAATTAGTTTACATACAAAGAAATGCATGTTTAATAAACAACTATTGTATCAAATCGATCTCAAATAACTCAGTTACCTCTACCAGCAATTCACCATTGGTGTTTTCATAAAGTGTTAGAAACAATGAAATATCTATGTTTTGAGAGAATTTTTTCCCTCAAGTATTTCTACATGAGGTTTGAGGGGTCAATCACTGTCGCATTCATATGTAATGATTGTTCACTTAAAAAAGGTCATCATCACCATCAATCATCTCCATATACAATACATTCATGAGTTGAGTTGATCCCGATACAATTGCTGTCTCATCACCCTCTAATAGCTTTATATATTTTGCTAGTATGCATACCTTAGCATGCTTCTATGGATAGTGACGTATGAGTTTGAGATGTAGAGTGATACAATTAAAAATCTTTACTATTAGAATGTACCAGTTCGCTCTTTTGAATTTTTACAAAGTAGATACATATGTATGTATTTCATTGACCACAAAATCATAAAATTTCTTTGCTTACAAAATTGTATGACGTGAGGATTTTTTTTTAAATTATACATGCTTCGGCATGCTTTCATTTTTTATTTTTTTTTCTATAAATTTATTTAATACTCATACAGATATAAAGTAAGATATGTTTACTGTACATTTTAAAATTTATGCATGCTTCAGCATGATTCTAGTTGAAGCCTATATTCATTCACTAAGTTTGTTTGATACTTATTCATACACATGTACATTCTTAAAGATTGGATATCAAAGCCCAATTTCCGTAGTTTATCTATATTTTCTAAAGATCTGATAGCTCAAGAAATAAATAGAGTGAAGATCTTCTATAATAATAATCCCATTTTCATATTGTAAAATTTTGCGTGCTAGCGCTTTCGATGGGAAAATGTACATACAACTTTATAAAAAGTGATAATATGATGTGCTGCTGAATATTACACTACGTTATAGTTCATTTTAAATACTGAAGTTTTACCAATATTTCATTCAGACCATCAAGTTTAGAGAACTCCACTACATTTAGTTAATTACCTTTCTTAAGACCCATCATTCCTAATCAATCCTACAAAAAACTAGATTTTTCGTTTTAATTTTATATTTATTAAATTCAACATTCATTCTTCAAATTACTTTATACTATATTAAGCAGCTTTTTCTCATTTGTGGAATGTTTAATCGTAAACATGTTAATGGTGAGATGAATTTTTCTATTTTATACACTAAGTAAATCTTTATATATACCAATCCACTTATATGAACCATTAAAGCTAATTCTTTTCACATCATTCCTTTCAATGATCTATTAAATCATTCTAGTATTGATGCTTTTATATTAAGTAATGTTTAATCTTCTATTTATGTATGAGTTTTCCAAAGTATTTATTAAAAAATTCTTTAGAATCATCTGTTTGTAAGTTTTTTGGTACCCTTACCACTTCAAAAATATTTTACATTCCCTTGGTTTTTAGAGTGCAGCTTTTATTTTCAGCTGTACTAAACTTTGAGAATGTGTCAATTACAGTCTTCAAAAATCAACAATTTCTATTTTCTGTAGAATAGTTCTCCATTTCACCTAACTTAGCTCCATAAAACTTCATATATTCCTTTCATTGCATCTCTACAAGCACAAACAATTGTTGAGATTTAATATGGAGTTCGTTTACTAAATTTCTTTTTAAAGACATTGAGTTGTTTCACAGATTTTTTCAAAAATGTTGTGATCTACATGTTGCACTTTCAGCTATTTATACTAATATACTAACATGTAGTTAATTTTCTAATCTGTATATTTAATCGTAAACTCGTCAATTTGTTTTTAATTGTTTAATTTTTAGAATTGCTTTTGCAATTTTATAACTGTCTTCTTTCTCTAAATTTATTTTACGTTGTAGTTCCTGAATTGGCATTTAAATGTATTCTTAAATATTAATGCTTTAATCTATATTATTGATTTGTCTTGTATTTTATCTTCATTCAGTTTGAGGTAACTATCAACAATAGTTTGTATCTAATTCATTTCTGCCTTCCAATACTGATAAGTCAGTATAAATGTCTTCAGAATTAGAAGTCTATTAGTAAAAATCATCGTCATCATCATTTTCAGTATTAGCATTATTAAATAAGATGGTATTATCAAATATTGTTTCTTCTGCTAGTTTCTTTGGGGTACTTGTCTATATCTTGAGTGAAGGTTTCTCAGGCTTTAACCTTGTATATTTTCAACTTCTGTCTTGATTTTACTTTTTTTTGAGAAACCATCAGTCAAGATAGACAAGTACACCAAAGAAACTAGCAGAAGGAACAATATTTGATAATACCATCTTATTTAATGATGCTAATACTGTGAATGATGATGACGATGATTTGTACTCAAAGACTTCTCAGTATTGGAAGGAAGAAATGAATTAGATACAAACTAATGGTGATAGTAACCTCAAACTGAATGAAGAGAAAATGTAAGTTGACGGTCAAATATGGGCTCTAACACTAGGACTATTTTCTCTAATGTTTGATAAAATACCAAAAAATTATGATAAATTTGAACTCGAAATCTATAAAAAGATTTTAATTACTACTTATTTATGCATACAGAATCATCATCGTTCTCCGTCAGAGAACGATGATATAAGTTAATTTTTCTGGAAACTGAAATCGACAAACTAAAGAACAAATTAATAATATAGCTTAAGGCATTGATATAATTCAAGAATATATTCAAATGCATATTGGTGGACTGCAACGTGAAATAAAATTAGAGAAGGAAGAGAGTTATAAAATTGAAAAGCAATCTAAAAATTAAATAATTAAAAATAAATTGAAGAGTTGTAGATTAGAAAACTAACTACATGTTAGTATAAATAGCTGAAAGTGCAACATGTAGATCACCACACTATCGAAAAAATCTGTAAAACAACTCAATGTCTTTAAAAAGAAATTTAGTAAATGAACTCCATATTAAAACTCGAAAATTGTTTGTGCTTGTAGAGATGCAATGACAGGAATATATGAAGTTTTGTGGAGCTAAGTTAGGTGAAATGGAGAACTATTCTACAGAAAATAGAAATTGTTGATTTTTGAAGACTGTAATTGACACATTCTCAAATTGTAGTACAGCTGAAAATAAAAGCTGCACTCCAAAAACCAAGGAATGGAAAATATTTTTGAAGTGGTACGGGTACCAAAAAAAAACAAAAAACTCACAAACAGATGATTCTAAGAAATTTTTTAATAAATACTTTGGAAAACTCATACATAAGTAGAAGATTAAACATTACTTAATATGAAAGCATCAATAGTACGATGATTTAATTGAGCATTAAAAGGAATGATGTGAAAAGAATTAGCTTTAATGGTTCATATAAAAGGATTGGTATACATATATAAAGAATTACTTAGTGCATAAAATAGAAAAATTTATCTCACCATTAAAATGTTAACTATTAAAGTTAACTCAACAAATGAGAAAAAGCTGCTTAATACAGTGTAAAGTAATTTGGAGAATGAATGTTGAATTTAATAAAAATAAAAATTAAATTAAAACGAAAAATCTAGTTTTTTGTAGGATTGATTAGGAATGATGGGTCTTAAGAAAGGTAATTAACTAAATGTAGTGGAATTAGATAATTAGCTAAATGTAGTGGAATTCTCTAAACTTGTTGGTCTAAATGAAATTTGCTAAAGCTTCAGTGTTTAAAATAAACTATAACATAGTGCAAAATTGATGATGACCTTTTTTAAGTGGATAATCATTACATATGAATGCGATAGGAGTCAACCAGCAAACCTCATGTAGAAATACCTACTTGAGGCAAAAAAATTCTCCCAAACATAGATATTTCATTGTTTCTAACACTTTATGAAAACACCGACGGTGAATTGCTGGTAGAGGTAACTGAGTTATTTGAGATCGATTTGCTACAATAGTTGTTTATTAAACATACATTTCTTTGCGAGTAAACTAATTTCTACATACCTAATGTATATACCCAGCAAAAAATTAGACAAAAATACTCTATTCCAAGTAGTAAAATCTGAAAAAAGGAGTGGCACATTAGAAGAAAAAAATAAATAAAAATATAGACTGACTGACCAACTAATACGTACACTCTCTCCGATGGGCACACAAAACACACTTAAACATTTCAGAAATATATATACAATACGGTGAACTTTAATAAAATGAAAAAAAAATCATATAGAACATTAAATAAAAGCCATAGGTGCTCACCCTTAATAAAATAAACATATGTATATGTACCTTATTAATGTAAAAATATTATCAGTATAAAGCAACAGAAATTTCGTCAAACAAAGTCATCATGTATCCTAGAGGAACCGTCGAAAGGGTATACCTAAAGTCTCTGAAAACCACTTCTTTTTCTGATGATCGCTTTTCAACAAGAAAATAAGTTTGTTCATAATGACTAATTTAAAAGTACATTTAAATTCAGTCTCATATCCGATCTTAACTGCATCAGAATTTAAGAAAAAAGCTCCTTTTATTCTATTGAATAAAATTTTAATTTAAAACAGTAAGCAAAGATATCAGCTTCAACTTCAAATGATTTCATCACAAAAAAAAACTAGTGATTGTTTTCAACAATTATGAAAATAATAATTTCAATATAAAGCTCCCTTTTGATTTTAAATGTTTATCAATAAAAATAAAAAAAGAAGTAAGTTGACTACCAAAGGAAAAAAAAAACTATCAGTATATAAGCTGGAGTGCCGGATCAGTTTCATTTAAAAATGTTTATACATTTTCATAAAGCAAAGCAAGATTTCGAAAACAAATGTAGAAAGTGAAGAAAAAAGTCTATAGTTAGAAAAAATTATATACCCCAAAAATTTCTAACGTTAACTTACTAACGTTGCATCAACTTTAAAAAATGTAAATTGAGTATAAGGAATATTTCTATTATAGTTGCTATTACTATAGAGTATGTATCTTCAGGAATTCAGTTTTACTTAAAAACAGTAAATCCTCACAAAATTTTAAGTAAACGCAGATAAAAATTAAAACGTTTTTATTTTCAAATAAAAAAAACTGAATGTATCGCATCTATACACAGACGAATATTTACAACAACAACACCAACAACAAGAAGAACAAAAGACATCAATGACAAAAAAAATATATTCAAAGATTGAAATAAACAAAATCTGTAATATAAACAAATTTCATATAGGCAGACTTTAACGCGAGACAAATTTAAGTATGAGAAAATATAAAACAAGCGTAAGTATAAAAACATAATAAGATTAGGGAAGTCCAGACATATGATAGTATTTTATAGTACCAAATGTCGATACTGAAAACAATTTATTTCTATCTACATATAAATATTAGCGCAAATACACACACACACATAGCAGAATTCATATAAGAAATATCCAAGAAAATTTCAACAACACCCCACCTTTTGCAAATCATGACGAGTCTTAAATTCTCCCTCAGATATACATACACAAATTCCCATGATCATACATACATACATATACAATATATAAGATTAATCTCAACAACACAACACTCTCACCTACCTGAAATTACAGATAGTCTTAAACTCCTACAGACGTCTATACACATAGATTCTCACGGCTACATATTACAAGAACACCTCGCCCCTAATAAATCACAATCAACTTAAATTCTTACAAAAATACATACATGCATGCATAAAAATAACCAATTTACCTCAACAACATCCTCACCTACCTCAAATCACGATCAGCCTTAAAATACTATAGACAGACACATCCACAAATCCTTATGGATACATATTACGTCAACAACCCTGCCCACCCAAATCATGGTCAGCCTTAAACTCCTACAGACATACAAACACACAGATTCCCCCGGTTACATATTACTAGAACACCTCACCCCTCATAAATCACAATCAGCCCTAAGCTCCTACAGAAATACACACATTGAAATTCTTACAAACATACACACACGCACACACACACACACACATACACACACATACACACGCAATCGATCTACCTCAACTACACCCCGCCCCTTCCAATCAAACCCTCACCTAAATTCTCACAGACAGACAGACACATCCGCAAATTCCTATGGTTACATATTACGGCAACAACGCCACCCACTCAAATCACGGTCAGCCTTAAATTCCACAGTCTAGCAACACCTACATTAGCATTAGAAAAAATAACTTTCAGGTTTTCCCGTCGTCATTAGGAAATTTCATTTTCCCGTCTGCATTTGAAAAAATTATATTAATTTTTTGCCGTCGGCATTTGAAAAAAATAATAATCATGTATTGCGGTAGGCATTAGGAAAAATTATCATGTATTGCAGTAGGCATTAGGAAAAATTATCATGTTTTGCCTTCGGTATTACGAAAAATTATCATGTTTTGCCTTCGGAATTACGAAAAATCATTAGATGATTTTCCGTCAGCATTAGGAAAAACCATTTTCATGATTTTCCCCGTCGTCACATACACACATAAAAACCGCCAAACTATGAACCGCCTTAATACATTCACACAAAATATTCCACACACAAACTTCCCACGGTCAGGCAGGCAGACAGACAGACATACACTTAATGTAAACAAAAACTCCTAATATAAACAAAAAACTCCTAATGTAAGCAAAAAACTCCTAATGTAAACAAAAAAAACAAATTTCCAAGAATTTAACAATTTTCAAATTTTAATTACCCAAATTTAACAATTTCAGCAACAATTTAACAATTTCAGCCCACAATTTAACAATTTCAGCAACAATTTAACAATTTTAATTGCCACAGGATGAACATTCCCCTACTACTAATAATAATAGATAGTATTTATGAAATGCATTTAGTTCTAAAATGCGATTAGTAAAACAACATAAATATAGCATGGTATGAAATTTTGATGATTCATCAATATTTCGTACCAAGGTATTTTTAGGTTGTTTTTACTATGAGTATGCGCCAATATTTATGAAATGTATTTCATAAATATTATCTCTTATTATAGAAAAATTAAATAATGTAGCTATACGATATCAGAAAATATTTTCTGAAATCGTATAGCTATATTATTTTATTTGTCCTATAATAAGAGATAAAGGCCCCTACTCGTAGTCAAAACAAAGAATATTTTAAGAGTTTCAAATCAGTATTATCATACAAAATACTGATTTTAAACTCTTACAGCCTTATTTATAAAACATATTAAGTATTTGTAAAGGCTTTTTAAATCAAATTTTGATACAAAATTTTTCTTAAAAAGTCTTTATAAAGCCCTAATAAGTGTTATAAATAAGGCTGTTAAAATATACTTTGTTTTACTAACCACATTTTTTGTAACTAAACGCATTTCATAAATATTGATGCATACTCATAGTCAAAACAAAGGATATTTTTATGCTGTTTTGATTATGAGTGTGGATCATTACCTCTTATTATAGAAAAAATAAACTAATGCAGCTATACGATTTCAGAAAATATTTTCTGATATGGTATACTTGCATTAGTTTATTTTTTTATAATAAGAGATAAAATTTATTAAATGTATTTAGCTACATAAATGCGGTTAGTAAAAGAACCTAAAATACCTTGGTACGAAATTTTGATGATTCATCGAACGATAGTTCAAAAATAAATCATAGTTCCCTTATACGAAATTCTATTCGTGCAACAATAGTTGACCTGTCAAATTGCGAAAAAAAAATGCTATGATTGGCTTGCTAGAAAGTCCTAATGGACTTAAAGTTGAGAACATTTATTTATACTCAAAATCTTTTTATCCATACAAATATGAATACCTGAATAAATTAATTTCATCAATTAAAACAATAAGATATAACAAAATTTACAGATAGTGAATCTGTTATTTCAGTCCAAAGTAATTCCAATATGATATTTAACGATGATGCGTATGGGAAGCATATTTTTGTATGTGGAGAGATAAGAATGTTGATTCATTCTACTTCTGTAAAACTTATACTAGAATCACCAAACATTTAATAAGAGATCGTCATAATGTAATTTTAATGTTTAAGTAAGGTGAAAAAAATATAAAGCATGTTGAAAGGCTAAATATGAATTTTTAATTATAAGCAAAGATAGTGAATTAAACGATGATCGTTATAGAAAATAATTTTACTACATAAAACTTTACTTTTTCGTATTTCATCTGACTTTAAACTTCATGTAAATAAATGTTATAAATGGCTAGCTACTTGTACACTGATAACTAAATCTGACTCAGATATCTTGAAATGAAAATATGAACAGCTCCTGATAGCCTTAACTGTTACCTGATAAGCTGATCTGAAAATCAGATCAGGTCCTGATAAGCTGATCTGATAACCAGACCAGCTCCTGATAGGCTGATCTGATAACCAGACCAGCTCCTGATAAGCTGATCTGAAAACCAGACCAGCTCCTGATAAGCTGATCTGATAACCAGACCAGCTCCTGACAAGCTGATCTGAAAACCAGACCAGCTCCTGATAAGCTGATCTGATAACCAGACCAGCTCCTTATAAGCTGATCTGAAAATCAGATCAGGTCCGGATAAGCTGATCTGATAACCAGACCAGCTCCTGATAAGCTGATCTGAAAACCAGACCAGCTCCTGATAAGCTGATCTAATAACCAGACCAGCTCCTGATAAGCTGATCTGAAAACCACACCAGCTCCTGATAAGCTGATCTAGTAGCTGATACCTGTTATTTGCTATTAGCGAACATGAATGAGAAAGATTTAAAGCATTTGGTGTTGACAAGAAATGTGATGAAGAAAAAGCTTCGTAGTATAAAAACTGGTGAAATAGATACAAGTGAACAACTAAAAGATACATTTAAACCTATAACAGAAGAATTCAAAAATAGTTCTAAAAATATTAAAAGAATTCTTATGAAAAAAGAAAGTAAAATCAAGACAGAAGTTGAAAATATACAAGTTTAAAGCCTGAGAAACCTTCACTCAAGATATAGAAAAGTACCCCAAAGAAACTAGCAGAAGAAACAATATTTGATAATACCATCTTATTTAATGATGCTAATACTGAAAATGATGATGACGATGATTTTTACTCATAGACTTCCAATTCTGAAGACATTTATACTGACTTATCAGTATTGGAAGGCAGAAATGAATTAGATACAAACTAGTAGATTGTTAATGGCGGTCTGAGACATGTGTTGGGAATTCAAAACCGGGAAAAAATAAAAACGATGGCAACCCTGTTACAAATGGGGGGATTTTGGGGATTTTCATGCTGATATATTTTTTTCTACGTGTGTGTGTGTGTGAGAGTTTGATTCTTTCTGTTTGTATATGTGTATATACGTGTGAGCGTGCATATGTGTGTGTTTTTGTATTACTTATTCGTTTGCCGGTGTCCACTACTTTTCAGACAAGAAATTGGTGTCTATGTAGGGATCGCTATTTCATATGTATATTGTGGTCTGCTGCTGTGAGTCGACATTGCTATGCTTATGTAGGTTTATTATACGTATGCATTTATATTTGTGATCTCTGAGGAAATAATCTAATAGCTGCAGGTAGTGACAACCCTGATAGGTGTTTGGAATGGAGGTGGATAGGGAATATATTTGGAAATGTATATATTTATAATATAATATATAATATAATATATAATATATGTTGTTGTAGTAATGTATGTGATCGTATCTATTTTGCTTGGAAGAATATCATTGCTTGTGTGAATTACATCTATACTTCTTCATACATATTTACATATGCTTGTATACATACATATATGTTTTCTAGGCTATTGGCGTTCATATTCTTATGGAGATAGAAAATGTCGTGTTGGAATAGGTTTTAATATAAACAAGTGTATTTCAGAATTTAAATGTTTTAAATCCCAGCAGTTTGATAAGCAGAGTTTTGTGAATAGGGGCAATGATATTTTTATTTTAATATATTTTATTTTTGGTGTAACAATTGTAGAAAATAGCTTTTAGAGAAATGCACCAAGAACTTATATTTAGAAGCACCTACTTTCACGTGTCCCGATTTTTCTCGTACCTTTATATTGCAAACTGATGTTAGCGATTTTGTTCTGGGTGTTGCTATGTATATGAATTTCATCATATATCGTAATACCAACAGATAATTGTGGAAATGTGTATGTGTGTGTGTGTGTGTATGAATTTCACCACATGTCGTAATACCATCAGATAAACTAGATTTGATGACTACTACGCGATTCTCACATAAAGTATATAAGTAGAAGAAATAATGTAGATTGTCATCAGTCTGCTCTGATATCTCAACAAGTCACAACCTATTTTCCCATCCAAAATTTCTTAAGTGTTTGAAATCCAAAAACTATAAAAGTGTTAGAACTAATTACTCTTTGTTAAAAAAGATATTAGTGCATAAAAAATAATTAAATAAATTGTTTATAACTGAAATAAATTGTTTATAAATAAAATAATTAAATTAATTAATAAACAAATAAATAATTAAATAATATGAATACTACAAGTTGTACTATCTGCAATAAAGTCTTTATGACTCAAACCAAACTAAACCAGCATATTGAAACGCACTCCTATGCTAGCCAATCGAAGGCTATGCTTGGAACTAGTAAGCTAAATCTTCAAAACAAATATTGTAAGGATTGTGATGAGATGATCCCATCAAATGGTTATATGGCTCATGTCAGAACCACAAAACACAAAAACAGTTGTCAGCAAGAACGGATTGGAGATTTTCTCACTAAGAGAGCAAGCAACTTCAATGGGAGGATCGAGACATACATCCTCCTCAACAAAAATGTGGTTGTTTTGTTTCCGGAGGAGTTTCTGAAATCGGCCAAGAGCTCCATAGTGCAACAATTAAATGAACGTAGTAAGATACATACTACATTCAAATTTAATATGGAGCTCACATGTGATTATATGAAGATGGTGAATGATGAGATGAATGTTTGCCAACTCGTACATATTACGAAAATGATGTTGGTGACTTTGTCTGATGACATAGAGGATATGTACAAGAAACAAGCCGAGGAGCTAAGAACCAAAATGGAAGAATTTCAAGAGAGGGATAGCGGATGGACCTTGATTTCAATAAATTCCCTTGAAGTTAATATAAACAAGGCGTCCATAATAAGAGGTTCGAGCTTTATCCCTCTCCCAAAAAATATTGCAGCAAAACATGCATGCATAAATGTCGAGAACTCTGATGTTTATTGCTTTAAATGGTGTCTCATTACGGCTTTGGACACAAATAGTACTTTAGATCGAAGACAACGGAAAAACCATAGAAATTACAATATTGCAAACATTTGTGATGAGAATATTAATATAGGGGAAATTGTACCTAGAGTTTCCACTCCCATTGAAGCAGATAAAAAAATTTGAAAGTCAAAATTATGTGAGCATCAATGTATTTGGGCACAATGGAACGTCGCTTATAGGACCATACTACATAACAAAAGGAGAAAAACATATTCATATTAATCTCTTATTGCTCCAGTCCAATGAAAACTTCCACTATGTACTCATCAATGATATATCAAAGTAAGTTTCATTTGTGCATTTAAGCGAAATATGTTTTCATAACTATTTAAACAGTTACTTATTATTGTTATATTAATTTACATACTATTTTATTTTCTATATTTTCTTCAGACTCCTTCGTTCCAGCATAACATCACATGATCACAAGATCCTAATATGCAACACCTGCCTATATCATACACATGATGATTATGCGTATAATCATCACAGAAACGTTTGCGACAAAAAAGTCATCAGAATGCCAGAAGACGGATCTATTATCAAGTTTACGAAGCACTACAAACAGTTAGATGTACCATTTGTAATCTACGCAGACTTTGAGTCCATTTTAGAAAAAGTCAATGATCCTGTAAGTAAAAGCAGTACAAATGTACAGAAACATCATGCGTGTGCATTCGGGTATTTTATTAATTGTAGTTTTAAGAGAGAAAATAATATATATAGGAATTATTTTGGTGAAGATTCGGCAAATGTATTTATTAAAAAAATAGTTGAAGATTGTACAGATATTTATCTAAACTATTTAATTAAAGTTAAGAAAATGTTCATAACCCCAATAGAAATAGCTCAATATAATAATGCAAAAAATTGTTATATATGTAAGAAAATATTAAATAACGATAAAGTTAGAGATCATTGTCATCTTACGGGCAATTATCGTGGGGCAGCTCATAGCGAATGTAATTTGAATTATAAAACACCTCAGTTTATACCGGTTATCCTGCATAATCTTTCTGCATATGATTTACACCTATTTTTCAAAGAACTTTCTACTATAAAATACTCTACAATAAAAGTGATTCCCCAGAACACAGAGCGTTATATCTCTCTTTCAATTTTCATCAGATTAGATGAAAAATATGGATTCGAAATAAGATTTATAGACTCGTTTAGATTTATGGCTTCGAGCTTAGATATTTTAGTGAAAAATCTTGATAATAATGATTTCAATACTATTCGATCATGTTTCGTTGATGAAGCTCAGTTCAACCTGATAAGAAGAAAGGGTGTATTTCCGTACTCTTACATGGATTCCATGACTAAGTTTAAGGAAACTAAGCTCCCTAGTAGAGACGAGTTCTTCAATATTCTAACGAATGAAGAATGTGATGTATTCGAATATGAACATGCTCAAAAAATATGGAGGGTGTTTAATTGTAAAACCCTCCTTGACTATACTGAGCTCTACTTAAAGACAGATGTTCTTCTTCTAGCCGATGTGTTTGAAAATTTTAGGAAAATTTGTAGAGATATATACGATTTGGACCCCTGCCACTATTATACAACACCAGGCTTATCCTGGGATGCAATGTTGAAAACCACAGAAGTTTCACTGGAACAGTTCACTGATTCCGAAATGTATATGTTTATGCAAAACGGAATTAGAGGTGGACTAGTTCAATGCTCGCAAAGATATTCGAAAGCGAATAACAAATATTTGGAAGATTTTGATCCATCAAAGCCATCAGAATTTCTTGTATATTTAGACGCTAACAATTTGTATGGTTGGGCAATGTCGGAATATCTTCCTTGCGGTGAATTTGAGTGGGTATGTGATACTGATTTTGATGTTAAAAAAATTTCTGATACTGCAGAGTATGGGTACATTTTGGAAGTGGATATAGATTATCCGGATTCAGTGCATGATCTTCATAATGATTTGCCATTTTGTCCCCAAAATAAGACCGTGGGGGGATCCAAAATCAAAAAATTAGTTGCAGACTTACACTCAAAAACAAATTACACCATACACTATAGAGTTTTAAAACAAGCCATTTCAAATGGCCTCATTTTAAAACAAATCCATAGAATACTCAAATTTAAGCAATCCCCTTGGCTTAAAAAATATATTGACTTAAACACATTTCATAGGACAAATGCTAAAAATAATTTTGAAAAAGATTTCTTCAAACTTTTAAACAATGCTGTTTACGGGAAGACAATGGAAAACATTGAAAAACGTAGGGACATTAGAATTACTTCATCTTGGGAAACAACAAACAGGAAACATTTAGGACTTAGAGCATTAATTGCGAAACCTAATTTTAAGCAGTTGACAAAATTTTCTGATGATATGTATGCGGTTGAGTTAGAAAAAATGGAACCACTATATGATAAGCCCATATATGTTGGTTTCACAGTACTAGAGTTATCCAAGTGGAGAATGTATGACTTCCATTATGGCTTCATGAAGCCTAAATTTGGAGACAGCATTTCTCTCAACTATATGGATACTGACTCATTTATTTATTCAATTAAAACTAATGATTTTTACGATGACATCCGTAATGACATTAGTTTGAACTTTGATACGTCGGAATATCCTATAGATAATCAATTTCGTTTGCCGCTACTCAATAAGAAGGTTTTGGGAATGATGAAAGATGAAAACAATGGGGATATAATGACAGAGTTTGTTGGCTTAAGAGCAAAAATGTATTCTTTGTCGACTCTTCGCTCGGAAGCTGTTAAAAAATCAAAAGGGGCCAAAAAGTCTATAATTAAAAAGTTGTCCATTAATGATTACAAAAGTTGCTTATTCGAATCCAAAATTATCTCGGATGATGTGTTTTTGTTTAGATCTAAAACACATCAACTATATACCCAAAAACTACATAAAATAGCACTTAGCTTTTTTGATGATAAAAGAAATATAATGAAAGATAATATAAAAACGCGCGCTTGGGGGCATTACATAGACCGAAATAATGAAACAATGGATGTAGAATAGAATGATTCCTACTAAATTGCATGTAAGATGTCAACGAAAATTTAAATTTGTACTAATTGTATTTATTTATTAATATATTTCTTTAATTATTTATTAATTTATTTATTATTAACTTATTTGTGTATTAGTTAATTTATGTTTTTATTATTTATTTGTTTATTAATTTATTAATTAATTTATTCCTTTATTTATTTATTAGTTTATTTCTTTATTTATTTATTGCTTATATATTTGTTTATGAATTTATCTATTAATTTTAGTATTTTATTCACACAAAAGTATATAAAAATTTAATGCTTTAAAGCTTTGTCCTTTTTACCTATACCTAACTTATCTGTAAATAAAAATCAAATATTAGATTAATGTTTTTTGTTTCTTTTTATATCTGTATATTTTTATTTATACATAGAGTTAAGTTTGTATTGGTACTAAGATTTTTAAGAAAAAATGTTAAATAAAATATTGAAAAAATAATAATATATATATATATATATGTAAATGGTTTTTATTTCGACTTAAATTTACTGAATAGAAATTTTAACTACAAATGTCTACATTTTTATATTTTGTCTCTTTATTGGCTTTACTTCGCTAGATCAAAAAATTTTTCTTTTTGCTTATTTGCAAATTATTGTTTTTTTTTCTTTTCATTTCGCTTAAACATGCACAGTCTTGTTATCTTTGAAAACTTCCGCACAAAACAAATCGAATTTCACAATATTACTAAATTTCATAATACTTCATTAGATATATTCTTTTCGACACCAACTGATTTAACACCATCTCATCTACGTTTGATAACAGCAAATAGTACAATAGGTATCAGCTATTAGATCAGCTTATCAGGAACTGGTCTTATTTTCAGATCAGCTTTTCAGGAGCAGGTCTGGTTATCAGATCAGCTTATCAGAACCTGGTCTGGTTTTCAGATCAGGTTATCAGGAGCTGCTCTGGTTTTCAGATCAGCTTATCAGGACCTGGTCTGGTTATCAGATCAGCTTATCAGAACCTGGTCTGGTTTTCAGATTAGCTTATCAGAGTAGTAGGGAATTGGGGTTCCGGGGACAATTAAAATTGTTAAATTGTTGCTGAAATTGTTAAATTTGGGTAATTAAAATTTGAAAATTTTAAAATTCTTGAAATTTGATACCTACGAGGGTGGTTCGATAAGTCCTTTAAATATTTTTCGAGGGTGGTTCAATAAGTCTGTCTTTTTCCTAATGCCTACGGCATGCATGATAATTTTTCCTAATGCCTACGGCAATACATAATTATTTTCAAATGCCGACGGGAAAATCATGAAAATGATTTTTTCTAATACCAATGGTGAAATAGTGATTATTAATTTTTCCTAATGTCTACGGCAAAACATGATTGTTATTTTTTTTCTAATGCTCCCAGTGTTGCCATACTGTAGAAATTTGTTATCGTAATACTATATCAGTAATATCAGAGAAAGAAGGTTTGATGACTACTAGGTCATATGGTTTCATATGAATCATGGGAATGTGCTTGTGTGATTTCCTCACGCTAATAAATTCTTATAAAATAAAATAATTAAATAAATTATTTTATTTATTTATAAAACGTTCTCATGTATGTGAACACCCCTAATGCTTGTGTGTGGGGGGTCCAGCTTGTTTGTCGCTGGTAAGCTTATATTCTGTTTATTTGTTTAAGATATGTATTTGTATGTATGTATGTATGTATGTATGTGTGTATGATGTATGTATGTATGTATGTGTGTATGATGTATGTATGTATGTATGTATGTATGTACGATCGAAAGAACTTGTGCGTGGAATATTTTGTGGCTGTGTAGAATACATTTATATTTTGCAACGTAATCATTTTCTTTGGCTGCGATTATTTTAAAGCAGCAAAGTTTCAACTAACTACAGTCATAAGCAGAGAAACAAAAAGTAAAAATTTGCAAGTTAGCAAAAATGCTAACTTTTCCTCCTCCTTCCCACTTCCTTCCCTTTCCTTTATGTAGTTTGTATTTGAAATAAGAAAACACTTGTAGATTTTTTATTTTTCTATACATTTATTGCTTAAAATTTTTTAAAATTTTATAATAATACATACATTAATATTTTAAAGAGTGAAAAAATTCATTTAAAGCAAGATATTTCTTTTGTTAGTAAAATAGCATTTTTTAATGCGCAAACACCAAGTTTATGATAATTACAATAAAAATATTCTGGATACTTAATCTCCATTTGTTTAAAGTTGATACAGCCTATATCCTCAACGTTAAAAATTTTTCGGCATAAGATTTTTTCCAAACATCGTCTTTTCTCTTCACCTTTTACATAAATTTTAGAACATCTTGCGTTGGCTTTTAAAAAATTGCAAACGCTTTCAAAAGAAACTGATCCAGCAGTCCAGCTGAGGTGATGATAGTTTTTCGTTAGCCACTTTGCTTCTCTTTGCTTTTTTATTGATAAGCATTTAAAATCAAAAGGTGGTTTTATAATGAAATTGTTATATTCATAATTGTTGAAAACAATCGCTACTTCTTTTGCGATGAAATCATTTGAATTACTTTTGAAACCTTGTACGTCTATAAAAATTGTGTTATTATCCATATTACTCAATTTATAAGACTTTTCGAACTTGTCCTTTGATGGGTATATATTCTATTATGCGATCATGAATAAGAATGCAGTAAGCTGATGTCTTTGCTGCAATATTAGTTGCTGTTTCAAATGCTATTTTTATATCAATCGGTCCATTATTGAGTGATTCATTCTGATGACTGACATCTACTACAATAATAGGAGCTTTTGTCTTAAACTCTGATGCAGATAGAAGCGGTTGAGATTCTTTCATATAGTAGCTTTGTTGGAATCTTAGATACATATCATATAGAATTGCATATTGTTCATTTTTGAACTTTATGTTAAGATCATCATATGGATATGAGACTGAATTTAAATGTACTTTTAAATTAGTCAAATCACAATGAACAAACTTATTTTCTTGTTGAAAAGCAATCAGTAGAAAACGGGGGCGTTCTCTATTTGCAGCCAGTTTAACAATCCAGATATGGCTAGTACCTGTGTTTAATTGTGGATTAACATGACAATCCCAACTGCAAAATGCCATAGGTATAGAAGCACCATTGTTAATAATTTTTATCATATTCAATTTGCTAAAGTCGGATAATTGTACATGTGGGATTCTCCATGAGATGAGTGAAATTGTAAGTTTAGCTTTTTCAGTAGAAACACTCGAGCGTACAAGATCTTCATCATTCTTATTGCGCAAGAGTATCAATTCATGTTTTCCATTTAGTATAACTTTGTTGTAGTCTTCGGCGAATCCTAGAAGCATTTTTAGAGGTACATAAAAATTGAAAAATCCATGTTCAAGAGTGACATCGTCAATTTTGTTCCATCCAGCATTTTGCATCACATTGCTTTCTGTTGGTGACAGAAAAACCAAATTTTTTATAGTGCTTGTGGCTCCTAAATATCTTGTATGATCAATTTCAATTCCATTGAGCTCATAGCGAATTTCATCAAATAGATATGCCACAAAGTTGTTTTTTAATAAAAAGTTCTCAGAAGAAGAAGAAGAAGATTTGGCCTTATTATCATCAGCAACAAACCCGTCTACATAAATGTAGCTCTCACTGGGTAGCACATACAAATCCTGATTTTGTATTGAAATTCTAATTTCATCATTATTGTTGTAAGATTGTAAGTATGGTACATATGTATGATAGTCCTTTTTGATTATATTCTCATCAGACAAGGGTTTATCTAAGACATCTATTATTGAACTCATTTTGTCTTCAATTTAAAATTCAAGGACTTTAGAAAAATTTTATTTGATGTTGTTAGAGCTTTTTATTGAGCTGGTCGCTTTAATGTTGTTGTTGTTGTTCTTGCTGCTATATTTTTCAATGTATTTGTGTTGTATATTAGCATTATTTAGTTGGCCTTAAATGTATTCGTATTGTAATTTCCTCTCCTCGGAAATTAATTAAATCACCGTGTTGATCCAGTGCACGCAGCGCTAGTGAACTTATCTCTCTGGTGTTTACAGGTAAATAGATAAGATTTCTTGGAACCTCATCTATTTTATAGCCTGGAGGCACATTAATCGGAAATTCATGAAGTGTATGCGATTTCGAGTTATTCATATATGTGTTCATAGCGATACTACTTTCAATTCGCAAGAGATTTACTTTAAAAATATTAACTGGAAGATCTGAATAATAATATTTGTTTGGTGTTAGGATTTTGCTATTGAATCCTAAAAGTTTTCCAATTGTATTGTCTTTATTAAAATATACAAGATCCTTGGAACTATTAACTTTAACTTGCATTGTATTGTTATTGGCTTCAATAAAAATCTTATTTGCTGGGCAGAGTCGTTTGTATTCCTCTTCTATAAAATCAACTATATTATTTAATTCGTAAGATCCAATTGGTATTTCAATTATATGTTCCCCTATATGAAACATATTGTTGTAGGTGTCTACATTTGGAATACTGTTGTATGAATGAAAATCAGTTAGAGCACACTCATATGCACCATGTAATTCAATAGGAGGAAAGTAACTAGCAGATAGTTCTGATGAGTTAGAGCTCAGAGTAAGTGTTATTGACATTATAACAGTCTGATTACAATTAAATAATGTTTATAGTACACAGTATGGTTTATAAGTATGATTTACATATTTTATTTCAAATTTGTTCTTATTTTAAAATTAACATTAGTTTCTTAATATTAATTCTATTGTTGTTGTTGTTGATTAGAAAATCCCAGCCATTTAACATATACCTCCTTCCCTTTAATTATAAGAACCTTTTCAACTAGATATGTATTTGGAAATCTAGTTTTTGAAAGTTCCTCAGTATAGAAGCCACCTTTAATAGGATTACCAAGATAGTCTTCTAATATGTATGTTGCAGGATTTGTATTTTGAACTCTTGTAATTGTGAAAATTTCTGTAGTCCAATTTGGAGTATAACCTTTTTCAAATGTGTGCTTATATTTGCTTATGCGAACATGATCTCCCACATTAAATTTTGAAATTTTATACATTTTCAAATGACTGTATACTGTATTTAGCAGCTTTTCCTCATTTGTTGAGTTGACTTTAATAGGAGCCATTTTAATGGTACGATGAACTTTTCTATTGTATGCATTGAGTAAATCTTTGTATATATCAATCCACTTATATGAACCATTATAACTAAATTCTTTCCACATCATTCCTTTCAATGTTCTATTAAATCGTTCTACTATTGATGCTTTCATAATGCTATATGTTGAGTAGTGATTAATGTTGTATTTATGCATTAATTTTCCAAAGTGTTTGTTGAAAAATTCTTTTCCATCATCTGTTTGTAAGTTTTTTGGTACTCGTCCCAATTCAAAAATATCTTCCATTGCCTTGGTTGTTTCGAGTGCTGTTTTTGTTTTTAGCGGTACTTCCCATGCAAATTTTGAGAATGTGTCAATTACAGTCAACAAAAATCGATAATTTCTATTTTTTTTAGAATAGTTCCCCATTTCAACTAAATCAGCTTGCCAAAGATCATCTATTCCTTTCATTACAACTCTGCGACGCACAAATTGTTTTCGTGCTTGCTTATGGAGTTCATTTACTAAATTTCTTTTTGAAGACATTAAGTTGTTTTTAAAGATTTTTTGCAGAGTGTTGTGATCTGCTTGACGCACTTTCAGCTATTGATACAAACATATAATTTTCTAATCTATAAATTTTTTCATTAAGCTGTTCAATTTGTTCTTCAAAGGATGTTTTAATATGTAGAATATCTTTTTCAATTTTATAATTTTCTTCTATATATAATTTTATTTCGCGTTGTAGTTCCTCAATTTGCATTTGAATATCTTCTCGTATTATAGTATTATCCCCCTTAAAGTATGTTAATAATTTCTCTTCTAATTTTTCGATTTGAGTTTGCAAAAACAATTTATTGATAACATCGTTTTCCTCCAGAGTTTTTGCAACATTTTTGATCCTTTTGTTTTGGACATCAATGTTGTTGTTCGTATCCACAAAGAACCCCAGCAGTTTAGGTGCATTTTTCAAAGAAATTGTGTTGCTAGTATCGTTTAAATAGTGTCCAAATTTATCAACAGACATACTCTATTTAGTTTATTAAAGTTAGTGTATTATATTCGCTTCACGTAGTTCTTCAATAATTGATACAATTTCGTTATTGTGATTAGTATGACCTGCACCTTGTGATGCGAGCAGTAGTCGAAGTCTATCTACTAACTCATTTGGATCGTCCCAGTATATATAGTTGGGATTATTGATGTTAACTTGCATCATTCCCTCACCTAAATAGCTACCTTTGGGCTTAGACCCTGTTGATTCAGGAAAATTCTTCTGGTTTTTCTCATCAATAAATTTCTTAATAATATATTTATATTTATATCCTCTAGTACCCTTAATTTGACCATCAGGTTTAAAGTCTCTTCTATATGCATTAGTAGTAATTAAAATCTTTTTATAGATTTCAAGTTCAAATTTATCGTAATTTTTTGGTATTTTATGAAACATTAGAGAAAATAGTCCTGGTGTTAGAGCCCATATTTGACCACCAACTTGTATTTTATCTTCATTCAGTTTTAGGCTACTATCACCAAATTTTCATTCATTATTGTAATCTTTATGTGGGCCATAGTTTGTATCTAACTCATTTCTTCCTTCCAAAACTGATAAATCAGTATAAGTATATTCTGTATTGGAAGTCTGTGAGTAAAAATCATCTTCATCATCATCATCATCATTTTCAATATTAACATCATTAAATAAGATGGTATTATCAAAAATTGTCCCTTCTACTAGTTTTTTTGGTGTACTTGTCTCTATCTTGACTGATGGGTTTTCAGGCTTTAAACTTGTATTATTTTCAACTTCTGTCTTGATGTTACTTTCTTCTTTCATACAAATTCTTTTAAAATTTTTAGAACTATTTATGAATTCTTTAAGAGGTTCTGTTATAGGTTTGAATGTATCTCTTAATTGTTCACGTGTATCTATTTCACCAGTTTTTATACTACGAAGCTTTTTCTTCAACACATTCCTTGTCAACACCAACTGTTTTAAAATTTTCTCATCCATGTTTGCTAAGGGCAAATAACAGGTATCAGCAATGAGATCAGCTTATCAGGACCTGGTCTGGTTTTCAGATCAGCTTTTCAGGACCTGGTCTGGTTTTCAGATCAGCTTTTCAGGACCTGGTCTGGTTTTCAGATCAGCTTATCAGGACCTGGTCTGGTTTTCAGATCAGCTTTTCAGGACCTGGTCTGGTTTTCAGATCAGCTTATCAGGACCTGGTCTGGTTTTCAGATCAGCTTATCAGGACCTGGTCTGGTTTTCAGATCAGCTTTTCAGGACCTGGTCTGGTTTTCAGATCAGCTTATCAGGATCTGGTCTGGTTTTCAGATCAGCTTTTCAGGACCTGGTCTGGTTTTCAGATCAGCTTATCAGGTATCGGATGAGGTTATAGCAAATAGATGTATCAAGTTTAATGTTAGATTAATAACTAAAGTCAATCTTTTATGAGAAGTAGTTTATATAGTTATGAAAAAGTCAAATTGCTTTCTGTAGCGACCATCATTTAATTCATTATCTTTGCTTATCACTAAAAAGCCATATTTATCCTTCCAACATTCTCTACAAATTTCTTGGAACTTTTCGTAACTCATATAGCTGCCAACATGATCCCTATAAACATGATTCATATTTGTATCATCTTGCTTAATCATTATAATAACATTTGCATTGTCTCTTATTAAATGCTTGGGAATTCTAGTATAAGTTTGACACAAGTAGAATGAATCAATATCCCTATGTCGCCCCATACAAAAATATGTACGTATATTATTCTGCTTTTCACATGCAACATCATCAAATATCATAAATGAATTAGTTTTAGCTTCGTCAGGTGGAATAACTGATTCATTATCGGTGAATGTATAATATCCCATTCCTTTAATTGGTGAAATTAGTTTCTTCAAGTACTCATATTTGGGTTGATAAAGAGATTTTGATGATGATAGATGTTTTCAAACTTGAGTCCATTAGGACTTTCTAGTAAGCCGATCATAACATTAGTCTTTCCACAATTTGATGGTCCCACTATTAGAGCACGAATAGAATTTGGTAAGAGGGGGCTATGCTTTATTTTTGAAGTGATGTTCGATGACTCATTAATATTACGAACTAAAATATTTTTATGTTGTTTCACTAACTGCATTTTTGTAACTAAATACATTTCATAAATGTTACCTCTTATTATAGAAAAAATCAGATAATATGGTTATACGATATCAGAAAACGTTTAGTCATAAAAACACCTTCGTTGGAGGAGGTATAGTAGATAAAATAATAAACTCTCTACCTGTTGAACTTCATTTTCCTGGATATCAGTACTGTGGACCTGGAACAAAACTACAAAAACGTTTAAATCGAGGTGATAAAGGAATTAATTTATTGGACTCTGCTTGTAAAGATCACGATATAGCTTATTCGAAAAATAAGGATTTAAGCACTAGACACAAGGCTGATAAAATACTTGAAAATTCAGCTTGGGATCGAGTTTTATCAAAAGATAGTAGTATTGCTGAAAAATCATTTGCCTATATGGTTACTAACGCAATGAAAGCCAAAACAAAATTTGGTATGGGTGTGGAGAAAAAGAAAAATGTTAAAAAGAACAAGCTAAATGATAAAAAACTGTTTAGAACATCAATTAGAGCTGCAACAAAAATACTAAAGAAGGAAAAACCATTAGATATTAACTCAGCAATTAAAATTGCCCGAAAAACTATCAACAAATCATTAAAAGGAAGAAAATCTCAAATTATAGTACCACGTGTAATACGTGTCCCAAAAATTGGTGGTTTTTTGCCTCTAATACCGATTTTAACTGCTCTGGGTGCAATTGGTAGTCTAACAACTCGAGGTGCTGCTATAGCAAAAGCTGTAAGTGCAACAAAGAATGCAAAAAATCAACTTGATGAAGCAACTAGACATAATAGAGCGATGGAATCTATAGCAGTTGGAAAGGGACTTTACTTAAAACCATATAAAAAGGGTTATGATTTAGTTTACAAAGAAGAATCAAAAAATTCTTAGAGATGCTACCCAATAGACCACTATCTGATGTGGACATAAATCGTTTCTCTATAAATATTCCACATTTTAGAGGAATTTTCATGTTGAATACTCTACCAAAACGAACAAAGAAAATAGAATGTGGAATAATCAATTTAGACGTATCAACAGGACCTGGTACACATTGGGTAGCATATTATAAAAACAACAATGAAAAAGAATATTTCGACAGCTTTGGAAACTTACAACCTCCTTCGGAAGTAGTCAAATATCTTGGTACAAATATAAAATACAACTATAATCAACATCAGAATTTCAATACATTTACCTGTGGTCATTTATGTCTTCAATTTCTGTATGAAATAACTGAAAATATTAAATAAAAAACACAAACATTTATATTTTACAAACTCTTTAATGTCTTTTTATTTATTATTTAAAATACATAATTAGTACATATCATTGGCAAATAGAAAATTGGGAATTTGGAATTAGAAATTCACTCAGCTCGCTCTCACCGATTAAGCTTTTTCGATTAGAAAATAAGAGAAACTTGTATGTAGTGAAAAATATAAGGACTTATCCGATTATCTAAATTGTTTCTCTTTATGAAAATATGAAATTTAATGGAATTTCATAATATTGTGAAATTCAATTTGTTTTGTGCAGAACCTCTCAGGGAAAACAAGACTGTGCATGTTTAAGCGATATGAAAACAAGAATTTGCAAATAAGCAAAAACGAAAGTTTTTTTGATTCAACGGAGTAAAGCCAATAAAGAAATAAACACCATTTAAATATTTCATTCTCTTTTCAATATTTTAATTTATTTTTTTTCTTAAAAATTTATTTACATATGCATGTACAATAGTTTTTCTTAAAAATTCATATACATTTGTACAATAGTTTTTCTTAATAAATAGGATTTTATTTACAACCATTTTTCTTAATAAAGAGGATTTTATGTACAATAATTTTTCTAAATAAAAAGGATTTTATTTAAAATCATTTTAACAACAATAATTAGGATTTTATTTACAATAATGTTTCTTAATAACTAAGATTTTATATACAATTTAAAAATTAACTACTTAACTAAAAATTAACTAATTTTAGCTATTTTCTTGCATTCTAGCAATCTCATCTAGCAACATATCAAGTTCATATTCAGGGTTAGTTTCCTTAATACGAAAATGATACCATGCATATGTGTTAATATTATTTGACCTAATTTTTCTCTTATCGTCTCCATAACTTAAGACTACCTTATTTAATTCACTAGTATATATCTGGTGAAGCTTAGATTTAAATGTTAACATATTATCGTATACATTAGTCTTATTGAATAAACAGTTTCTATAAGTAGCTAAACTATATTTATCTAATATAGATCTTTTTACCCCCTTCGATTTTTTAACGTCATTTTGATTTTGTACACTGAATGAGTACATTTTTGATCGCAGCCTAACAAATTCTGTCATTATCTTACCGCAGTTTTCATCCTTCATCATGCATAAAACTTTTTTATTTATTAATGGGAAATTATAAGTATTGTCCGTGGGATAGTCCGATGTATCAAAATGTTCTTCTATGTCATTTTTTATGTCAGCGTAAAAGTCATCCGTCTTTATTGAATATATAAAAGAGTCCGTGTCCATATAGTTCAATGAGAGTTTTTTCTTAAACTTAGGTTGCATGTACCCGTAATGAAAATTATACATTTTCCATTTGGACAACTCAAGTACACAAAATCCTAAATAAATTGGTTTATTGTAGCAGGTTTTGACTCTAGTCATTTCGATTGCTACCAGATCTTCAGAAAATATAGATAAACTATGAAAATTTGGTTTTGATATCCAATCTTGAGCCCCCAAACGATTACAATTCGTTCTCTCCCAATTATTGACAATTTTAACATCTCTCCTCTTATCCACATTTTCCATGGTTTTACCATAGACTGCATTATTAAGTAGCTTGAAAAAGTTTTTTTCAAAAGCATTTTAAGCAGTGGCTCTATGTCTGGTATTTAGGTCAATATAGCCTTTTAACCATGGAGATTGTTTAAATGCTAGAATACGATGTGTTTTCTTTAAAACTAAGCCATTTTCTAAGCATTGTTTAAGAACTCTAAAGTGTAGCACGTATGATTGCTTTGTAGAGAAATCGGTTATCAACTTGTTATACTTCGCTTGCAGTGGTTTTTTATTTTCAGCGCAAAAAGGTAGGTCATTATGCAAGTCATGTAAGTGAGAAGGATAATCTAAAGTGACCTCATAAACATAACCGTCTGTTCCATTGTCAGATATGCTGTTTGGATCCAGATTCAGCTCGTCTTGCGATAACCATCTGAACCCCCCATGAGGAAGATATTCCGACATTGCCCAACCGTAAAGGTTATTTGCGTCTAAATAGACAAGAAACTCCGAGGGCTTTTCTTTATCGAAATCTTCCAAATATTTGTTATTCGCTTTCGAATATCTTTGGCTACACTGTACGATTCCCCCACGTATTCCTTTTTTCATAAAATTGTACATGTCTATGTCCGTAAATAATTCTAGTTCAATTTTTGTGTATTTTAACATTGCATCCCAGGAAAGTCCAGGTGCGGTATAGTATTGACATGGATCCAGCTCATAAATACCTTTACAAACTTTTCTAAAGTTCTCGAAAATATCTGTCAGTAAGAGGACATCTGTTTTTAAGTAAAGTTCCATGTAATCTTTCATTGTTTTGCACCCAAAAGTATTCCATACCTCTACAGCATGTGAGTATTCCTCTAAAGAACACTCTTTATTGTTCAACTTATTAAAGAAATCACTGCGTGAAGGCAGCTGGCATTCGTCAAATTTTTGAAATGAATTTAGGTACTCATAGGGGAAAATGCCTTTCTTCTTAATAAGCTGAAATTCTTTTTCTGATTGAAATAAGGACCTTATAGTGTTAAAATCATTATCCGACAAATTGCAGGCTAATGATTCTAAACTCTCAGCCATAAAGCGTAATGTATCAAGAAATCTTATTTCAAGATTATGACCATCGCTCATTTGTGTAAATTGCGAGAGTGATATATAAAGCTCCTTATTGAGAGGGAGTACTTTCAGTTGCATAGAAATTTCACCTAGTTCTTTAATAAAAAGATGTGAGTCATAATTTGAGTAATTGTGAAAGTAAACTGGTATAAACTTAGGAATTTGGTAATTCAAATTACAGTTGTTGTGGGCTGCACCTCTATATTTACCGCTAATGTGACAATGATCTCTAACGCGATCTTTACCTAGAAATTTTTGACAAATATGACAATTGACCGCACTATAAAAATTATAAATATCAGAAGCGGATAAAGTATCCATTTGTCTATTATTTACTAAATGATTATTATAAATATCCTCACAATCTTTAATTAAAAATGAAACAAATTTTTGTGAAGCATCTTTCCCTGTATAAACCCTTAATTTATCTAACTTATTGTTATGGAGACACTTAATGTAGTAACTAAAAGCACAAGGAGTGTGCTTTTTGACAAGACTGGTTTTACTACTCACGTTATTACTAATGTCTTCCAGGATGCATTCGAAGTCTGCATACACTACAAAGGGGATGCCCCTTAAAACTTAGAACTGCATCTGGACCTGACGGCATAGTTGTCACTATTTTGCCGCATTCTGCCTTATGGCTACTCATACCATTTTCGTTATGTGTGTATTGGAGACAGGTGTTGCAGATATGTAGCTTATCATGGTGGTGAGTTATCTGACTTCGTAAAAGTCTGTGAATAATAAAAAATATATAAAAGTTTATAAGTAAAATGTCTATATTATAAAATATATAAAACAAGTATATGTTTCATTAAATTAAAGTGTTGAATAATTTTCTAACTTACCTTGATATGTCTTTTATCAATATGTAGTGATGAACTTCACCATTCTCCAAAAGCAACAAGTTGACATGCTTTACTTTTTCATCCTTGGTGACATAATAGGGACCGATGATTTGATCTGCTCCCTCATCGTACCCAAACACATTAACACTTATTGCTGGATTATTCACTTCGAACTTCTTAATTTTGTTTAGTGCTAATGGGTAAGTTAAGTTTTTGAAATTTAACGCTACACCATTTCGCATAACAATCGTCTCTGCAGAAATGTCCTGAATGTTATAAGAACTGCAGCGTACTTGATGGTATTTAACAATATCCATGGCAGCGATTATACACCACTTGAAGCAGTATTCGTCACTATTTTCAATATTGATGCATGATTTTCTGCCTTCTAATTTTTGTGGTGTGGATATCCAACTTGATCCTTTGACTAGCGAAGATTTGTTGATGTTGATTTCTGCTTGAACTATGCGTGACAAAGTCCAACCAGAATCTCGCTCTTCAAATTCGGACATTTTTGTTGAAATCTCCTCAACTTGTTTACGGAAGAATTCTTCAATATTATCTGCCTTCGTCAGCAAACTCATTTTGGCTACATGTGTTATAACACACAACTCCAATTCTTTTTCTACAATTTTGATGTCCTCCGCCACAATACTCACATGAAATTTAATTATTATATGCTTAAACAAAGACATTTGAAGTCTCTCAATAAAAATATTCATGTTTTCTTTAATAAATTCCTCCAAGAGAAGTTGGTCCTTTTTATTTAGTATTACATATGTAGCGATATGGTTTTTGAAGGCTTTCGATATTTTGTAATATCTCACATTCTCTTCGACTTCTTCTCTCCTACCATGTGAAGTACTCATTGGAGTTGGCAGAGTTTCTTCTCTTTTTCCTTCTACTTCTCCATCACTTTCCGGTAAACTTATGTCCATAGCATCGTTGCATAAAGTCCCTCCAAGGATATCCACACCTTGTTGATGAGCTTGTTGTTATTGTAGCTGCTGCTCTTGTTGATAATAATTAAGAGGTTGCCATTGCATCAAACTGGAGTACTGCTCCATTTGATTAACTGGTGTGACGGGATTATAATTGTAACTTGGATACTCATATTGCATTGGTACTCCTGATGCCAAAAACTGATTACTCCATGACATTGGTGTAGGGTAACAGTTAGGCATACCGTATTGTTGATATTGAGGATACTGTAGAGAAGGGTGCTGCTGGTGATGAAATGTATTTATCTGCTGTTGACGATTTTGAACAAATGTCTGCGGTTGCTCTTGATTTGTATCCTGACTTACGACCATTTGATCCTGTACGCTATGACTTTTCACATGATCCAAAAAGGACTTTTGGTATTTGTATACCTTATGGCATCTATATATTACACTGATAACCTGTATAACTCATTTTTAATTATTTTATTATTATAAAACTTTAACACAATTGTTGATGATACTACTTGTAAATACAATAAAGTACTGATGTGTTGGTTAGAAAATTAGGCGTATTTATACGAAAATTAGTAGCAGTATCCTTGCAGCATTCACAGTTTTAACTTTTTGTTTCTCTGCTGATGACTGTACTTAGTTGAAACTTTGCTGCTTTAAAATAATATCAGCCAAAGAAAATGATTACATTGCAAAATATAAATGTATTCTACACAGCCACAAAATATTCCACGCACAAGTTCTTTCGATCGCACATACATACATACATACAAACATCATACACACATACATACATACAAATATATTTCTTAAACAAATAAACAGAATATAACCTTACCAGCAACAAACAAGCTGGACTCCCCACACACAAGCATTAGGGGTGTTCACATACATGAGAACGTTTTATAAATAAATAAAATAATTTATGTAATTATTTTATTTTATAACAATTTATTTATTGTTTATTTATAAACAATTTATTAGCGTGAGGAAATCACACAAGCACATTCCTATGATTCATATGAAACCATATGACCTAGTAGTCATCAAACCTTCTTTCTCTGATATTACTGATGTAGTATTACGATAACAAATTTCTACAGTCTGGCAACACTGGGAGCATTAGAAAATAATAATCATATTTTGCCGTCGGCATTTGAAAAAAAAAAATAATCATGTATTGCCGTCGGCATTTGAAAAAATTATCATGCATTGCTGTAGGCACTAGGAAAAATTATCATGCATTGCCGTAGGCATTAGGAAAAAAAATAATCATGTATTGCCGTCGGCATTTGAAAATAATTATGTATTGCCGCAGGCATTAGGAAAAATAAGTATGTATTGCCGTCGGCATTAGGAAAAAAAAAATAATCATGTATTGCCGTCGGCATTTGAAAAAATTATCATGCATTGCCGTAGGCATTAGGAAAAATTATCATGCATGCCGTAGGCATTAGGAAAAAGACAGACTTATTGAACCACCCTCGAAAAATATTTAAAGGACTTATCGAACCACCCTCGTAGGTATCAAATTTCAAGAATTTTAAAATTTTCAAATTTTAATTACCCAAATTTAACAATTTCAGCAACAATTTCACAATTTTAATTGGTCCAGAATGCCCAGTTCCCTACTACTTATCAGGACCTGGTCTGGTTTTCAAATCAGCTTTTCAGGACCTGGCCTGGTTTTCAGATCAGATTTTCAGGACCTGGTCTGGTTTTCAGATCAGCTTATCAGGACCTGGTCTGGTTTTCAGATTAGGCTATCAGGACCTGGTCTGGTTTTCAGATCAGCTTATCAGGAGCTGGTCTGATTTTCAGGTCAGCTTACTAGGAGCTGGTCTGATTTTCAGGTCAGCTTATTAGGAGCTGGTCTGGTTTTCAGGTCAGATAAAATAGCTAAAGTCTATCTTTTATTAGCAGTATTTTTTTTTTCTATAACGAAAATCGTTTAATTCAATATATTTGCTTATAATCAAAAATCCATATTTATCCTTCCAACACTCTACAAATTTTTTAAAACTTGTCAAAATTCATATTACTGCCAACATGAACCTAGTAAACATGCTTCGTATTTTTCTCATCTTACTTAAACATTATTACATTTGCATTGCCTCTTATTAAATGCTTATAGCCATATTCATAAAAATTTTAAACAGCATTTCAAATGTTGTTTGAGCAAAATTCGCTAAAATTGTATTCATAATAGAATATTAGCTTAAAAACGTTTTTTAACTTGCGTAAATCAGCAAATCTTATAAATTAAATGCACCCATACTTAAAATAATTTTGAGCTGACGTCGTTCTAGTTTTGCTTCTTGTTTATTTATATTTTTAACTTTGCCTGTATGTATGTATGTATGCATGTATTAAGAATTATGCTTATGTTTGGCACAAGTAGAATGAGTCATCATTCTTCTGTCGCCCCATACAAAAATATACACGTACATATGTATGTATGTATATTATTCTGCTTTCCACATGCAACATCAGCAACTATCATAATTGAAACGTTTTAAGCTTCATTACGAGAAAAAAAAATAAATTTATAATAACCCATTCTTTTAATTATGAAATTATGTAATTTCTTTAAGTATTCATATTTGTAGTAGTATATAGATAATTTTAGTATAAATATATGTTTTTAAACCTCAGATAGTAGTAGGGAACTGTTCATCCGGCGTAGATTAAAATTTTAAAGTTTCATTAGTCATAACTCCGACAAAGGACACCAACAAATTATTACACAACCCAAATCACTGAAAGACTCAAATTTCCACGGTCATGCAGACAGACAGAGAGAGAGACAGACATACACTTAATGTAAACAAAAACTCCTTATGTTAAAAAAAAAATAAGAGTGACTTATTGAACCACCCTCGAAAAATATTTAAAGGACTTATTGAACCACCCTCGTAGGTATCAAATTTCAAGAATTTTCAAATTTTAATTACCCAAATTTAACAATTTCAGCAACAATTTAACAATTTTAATTGGGGCCGGATGAACAGTTCCCTACTACTATCTGAGGTTTAAAAACATATATTTATACTAAAATTATCTATATACTACTACAAATATGAATACTTAAAGAAATTACATAATTTCATAATTAAAAGAATGGGTTATTATAAATTTATTTTTTTTCTCGTAATGAAGCTTAAAACGTTTCAATTATGATAGTTGCTGATGTTGCATGTGGAAAGCAGAATAATATACATACATATTTTTGTATGGGGCGACAGAATAATGATGACTCATTCTACTTGTGCCAAACATAAGCATAATTCTTAATACATGCATACATACATACATACAGACAAAGTTAAAAATATAAATAAGCAAGAAGCAAAACTACAACGACGTCAATTCAAAATTATTTTAAATATGGGTGCATTTAATTTTTAAGATTTGGTGATTTACGCAAGTTAAAAAACGTTTTTACGCTAATATTCTATTATGAATACAATTTTAGCGAATTTTGCTCAAACAACATTTGAAATGCTGTTTAAAATTTTTATGAATATGGCTATAAGCATTTAATAAGAGACAATGCAAATGTAATTATAATGTTTAAGTAAGATGAGGAAAATATGAAGCATGTTTACAAGGTTCATGTTGGCAGTAATATGAATTTTGACAACTTTTAAAAAATTTGTAGAGTGTTGGAAGGATAAATATGGATTTTTGATTATAAGCAAATATATTGAATTAAACGATTTTCGTTATAGAAATAAAAAATACTGCTAATAAAAGATAGACTTTAGCTATTTCATCTGACCTGAAAACCAGACCAGCTCCTAATAAGCTAACCTGAAAATCAGACCAGCTCCTAATAAGCTGACCTGAAAATCAGACCAGCTCCTGATATCCTAATCTGAAAACCAGACCAGGTCCTGATAAGCTGATCTGAAAACCAGACCAGGTCCTGAAAATCTGATCTGAAAACCAGGCCAGGTCCTGAAAAGCTGATCTGAAAACCAGACCAGGTCCTGATAAGCTAATCTGAAAACCAGACTAGGTTCTGATAAGCTGATCTGATAACCAGACCAGGTCCTGATAAGCTGATCTGAAAACCAGACCAGCTCCTGATAACCTGATCTGAAAACCAGACCAGGTTCTGATAAGCTGATATGATAACCAGACCTGCTCCTGAAAAGCTGATCTGAAAATAAGACCAGTTCCTGATAAGCTGATCTAATAGCTGATACCTATTGTACTATTTGCTGTTATCAAACGTAGATGAGATGGTGTTAAAGCAGTTGGTGTCGATAAGAATATATCTAATGAAGTATTATGAAATTTCATAATATTGTGAAATTCGATTTGTTTTGTGCGGAAGTTTTCAAAGATAACAAGACTGTGCATGTTTAAGCGAAATGAAAAGAAAAAAAAACAATAATTTGCAAATAAGCAAAAAGAAAAATTTTTTGATCTAGCGAAGTAAAGCCAATAAAGAGACAAAATATAAAAATGTAGACATTTGTAGTTAAAATTTCTATTCAGTAAATTTAAGTCGAAATAAAAACCATTTACATATATATATATATATATATATATTATTATTTTTTCAATATTTTATTTAACATTTTTTCTTAAAAATCTTAGTACCAATACAAACTTAACTCTATGTATAAATAAAAATATACAGATATAAAAAGAAACAAAAAACATTAATCTAATATTTGATTTTTATTTACAGATAATTTAGGTATAGGTAAAAAGAACAAAGCTTTAAAGCATTAAATTTTTATATACTTTTGTGTGAATAAAATACTAAAATTAATAGATAAATTCATAAACAAATATATAAGCAATAAATAAATAAAGAAATAAACTAATAAATAAATAAAGGAATAAATTAATTAATAAATTAATAAACAAATAAATAATAAAAACATAAATTAACTAATACACAAATAAGTAAATAATAAATAAATTAATAAATAATTAAAGAAATATATTAATAAATAAATACAATTAGTACAAATTTAAATTTTCGTTGACATCTTACATGCAATTTAGTAGGAATCATTCTATTCTACATCCATTGTTTCATTATTTCGGTCTATGTAATGCCCCCAAGCGCGCGTTTTTATATTATCTTTCATTATATTTCTTTTATCATCAAAAAAGCTAAGTGCTATTTTATGTAGTTTTTGGGTATATAGTTGATGTGTTTTAGATCTAAACAAAAACACATCATCCGAGATAATTTTGGATTCGAATAAGAAACTTTTGTAATCATTAATGGACAACTTTTTAATTATAGACTTTTTGACCCCTTTTGATTTTTTAACAGCTTCCGAGCGAAGAGTCGACAAAGAATACATTTTTGCTCTTAAGCCAACAAACTCTGTCATTATATCCCCATTGTTTTCATCTTTCATCATTCCCAAAACCTTCTTATTGAGTAGCGGCAAACGAAATTGATTATCTATAGGATATTCCGACGTATCAAAGTTCAAACTAATGTCATTACGGATGTCATCGTAAAAATCATTAGTTTTAATTGAATAAATAAATGAGTCAGTATCCATATAGTTGAGAGAAATGCTGTCTCCAAATTTAGGCTTCATGAAGCCATAATGGAAGTCATACATTCTCCACTTGGATAACTCTAGTACTGTGAAACCAACATATATGGGCTTATCATATAGTGGTTCCATTTTTTCTAACTCAACCGCATACATATCATCAGAAAATTTTGTCAACTGCTTAAAATTAGGTTTCGCAATTAATGCTCTAAGTCCTAAATGTTTCCTGTTTGTTGTTTCCCAAGATGAAGTAATTCTAATGTCCCTACGTTTTTCAATGTTTTCCATTGTCTTCCCGTAAACAGCATTGTTTAAAAGTTTGAAGAAATCTTTTTCAAAATTATTTTTAGCATTTGTCCTATGAAATGTGTTTAAGTCAATATATTTTTTAAGCCAAGGGGATTGCTTAAATCTGAGTATTCTATGGATTTGTTTTAAAATGAGGCCATTTGAAATGGCTTGTTTTAAAACTCTATAGTGTATGGTGTAATTTGTTTTTGAGTGTAAGTCTGCAACTAATTTTTTGATTTTGGATCCCCCCACGGTCTTATTTTGGGAACAAAATGGCAAATCATTATGAAGATCATGCACTGAATCCGGATAATATATATCCACTTCCAAAATGTACCCATACTCTGCAGTATCAGAAATTTTTTTAACATCAAAATCAGTATCACATACCCACTAAAATTCACCGCAAGGAAGATATTCCGACATTGCCCCAACCATACAAATTGTTAGCGTCTAAATATACAAGAAATTCTGATGGCTTTGATGGATCAAAATCTTCCAAATATTTGTTATTCGCTTTCGAATATCTTTGCGAGCATTGAACTAGTCCACCTCTAATTCCGTTTTGCATAAACATATACATTTCGGAATCAGTGAACTGTTCCAGTGAAACTTCTGTGGTTTTCAACATTGCATCCCAGGATAAGCCTGGTGTTGTATAATAGTGGCAGGGGTCCAAATCGTATATATCTCTACAAATTTTCCTAAAATTTTCAAACACATCGGCTAGAAGAAGAACATCTGTCTTTAAGTAGAGCTCAGTATAGTCAAGGAGGGTTTTACAATTAAACACCCTCCATATTTTTTGAGCATGTTCATATTCGAATACATCACATTCTTCATTCGTTAGAATATTGAAGAATTCGTTTCTACTAGGGAGCTTAGTTTCCTTAAACTTAGTCATGGAATCCATGTAAGAGTACGGAAATACACCCTTTCTTCTAATGAGGTTGAACTGAGCTTCATCAACGAAACATGATCGAATAGTATTGAAATCATTATTATCAAGATTTTTCACTAAAATATCTAAGCTCGAAGCCATAAATCTAAACGAGTCTATAAATCTTATTTCGAATCCATATTTTTCATCTAATCTGATGAAAATTGAAAGAGAAATATAACGCTCTGTGTTCTGGGGAATCACTTTTATTGTGGAGTATTTTATAGTAGAAAGTTCTTTGAAAAATAGGTGTAAATCATATGCAGAAAGATTATGCAGGATAACCGGTATAAGCTGAGGTGTTTTATAATTCAAATTACATTCGCTATGAGCTGCCCCACGATAATTGCCCGTAAGATGACAATGATCTCTAACTTTATCGTTATTTAATATTTTCTTACATATATAACAATTTTTTGCATTATTATATTGAGCTATTTCTATTGGGGTTATGAACATTTTCTTAACTTTAATTAAATAATTTAGATAAATATCTGTACAATCTTCAACTATTTTTTTAATAAATACATTTGCCGAATCTTCACCAAAATAATTCCTATATATATTATTTTCTCTCTTAAAACTACAATTAATAAAATACCCGAATGCACACGCATGGTGTTTATGTACATTTGTACTGCTTTTACTTACAAGATCATTGACTTTTTCTAAAATGGACTCAAAGTCTGCGTAGATTACAAATGGTACATCTAACTGTTTGTAGTGCTTCGTAAACTTGATAATAGATCCGTATTCTGGCATTCTGATGACTTTTTTGTCGCAAACGTTTCTGTGATGATTATACGCATAATCATCATGTGTATGATATAGGCAGGTGTTGCATATTAGGATCTTGTGATCATGTGATGTTATGCTGGAACGAAGGAGTCTGAAGAAAATATAGAAAATAAAATAGTATGTAAATTAATATAACAATAATAAGTAACTGTTTAAATAGTTATGAAAACATATGTCGCTTAAATGCACAAATGAAACTTACTTTGATATATCATTGATGAGTACATAGTAGAAGTTTTCATTGGACTGGAGCAATAAGAGATTAATATGAATATGTTTTTCTCCTTTTGTTATGTAGTATGGTCCTATAAGCGACGTTCCATTGTGCCCAAATACATTGATGCTCACATAATTTTGACTTTCAAATTTTTTTATCTGCTTCAATGGGAGTGGAAACTCTAGGTCTTTAAAATTTAGTACAATTTCCCCTATATTAATATTCTCATCACAAATGTTTGCAATATTGTAATTTCTATGGTTTTTCCGTTGTCTTCGATCTAAAGTACTATTTGTGTCCAAAGCCGTAATGAGACACCATTTAAAGCAATAAACATCAGAGTTCTCGACATTTATGCATGCATGTTTTGCTGCAAAATATTTTTTGGAAGAGGGATAAAGCTCGAACCTCTTATTATGGACGCCTTGTTTATATTAACTTCAAGGGAATTTATTGAAATCAAGGTCCATCCGCTATCCCTCTCTTGAAATTCTTCCATTTTGGTTCTTAGCTCCTCGGCTTGTTTCTTGTACATATCCTCTATGTCATCAGACAAAGTCACCAACATCATTTTCGTAATATGTACGAGTTGGCAAACATTCATCTCATCATTCACCATCTTCATATAATCACATGTGAGCTCCATATTAAATTTGAATGTAGTATGTATCTTACTACGTTCATTTAATTGTTGCACTATGGAGCTCTTGGCCGATTTCAGAAACTCCTCCGGAAACAAAACAACCACATTTTTTTGAGGAGGATGTATGTCTCGATCCTCCCATTGAAGTTGCTTGCTCTCTTAGTGAGAAAATCTCCAATCCGTTCTTGCTGACAACTGTTTTTGTGTTTTGTGGTTCTGACATGAGCCATATAACCATTTGATGGGATCATCTCATCACAATCCTTACAATATTTGTTTTGAAGATTTAGCTTACTAGTTCCAAGCATAGCCTTCGATTGGCTAGCATAGGAGTGCGTTTCAATATGCTGGTTTAGTTTTGTTTGAGTCATAAAGACTTTATTGCAGATAGTACAACTTGTAGTATTCATATTATTTAATTATTTATTTGTTTATTAATTAATTTAATTATTTTATTTATAAACAATTTATTTCAGTTATAAGCAATTTATTTAATTATTTTTTATGCACTAATATCTTTTTTAACAAAGAGTAATTAGTTCTAACACTTTTATAGTTTTTGGATTTCAAACACTTAAGAAATTTTGGATGGGAAAATAGGTTGTGACTTGTTGAGATTTCAGAGCAGACTGATGACAATCTACATTATTTCTTCTACTTATATACTTTATGTGAGAATCGCGTAGTAGTCATCAAATCTAGTTTATCTGATGATATTACGACATGTGGTGAAATTCATACACACACACACACACACACATACACATTTCCACAATTATCTGTTGGTATTACGATATATGATGAAATTCATATACATAGCAACACCCAGAACAAAATCGCTAACATCAGTTTGCAATATAAAGGTACGAGAAAAATCGGGACACGTGAAAGTAGGTGCTTCTATAAGTTCTTGATGCATTTCTCTAAAAGCTATTTTCTACAATTGTTACACCAAAAATAAAATATATTAAAATAAAAATATCATTACCCCTATTCACAAAACTCTGGTTATCAAACTGCTGGGATTTAAAACATTTAAATTCTGAAATACACTTGTTTATATTAAAACCTATTCCAACACGACATTTTCTATCTCCATAAGAATATGAACGCCAATAACCTAGAAAACATATATGTATGTATACAGGCATATGTAAATATGTATGAAGAAGTATAGATGTAATTCACACAAGCAATGATATTCTTCCAAGCAAAATAGATACGATCACATACATTACTACAACAACATATATTATATATTATATTATATATTATATTATAAATATATACATTTCCAAATATATTCCCTATCCACCTCCATTCCAAACACCTATCAGGGTTGTCACTACCTGCAGCTATTAGATTATTTCCTCAGAGATCACAAATATAAATGCATACGTATAATAAACCTACATAAGCATAGCAATGTCGACTCACAGCAGCAGACCACAATATACATATGAAATAGCGATCCCTACATAGACACCAATTTCTTGTCTGAAAAGTATTGGACACCGGCAAACGAATAAGTAATACAAAAAACACACACATATGCACGCTCACACGTACATACACATATACAAACAGAAAGAATCAAACTCTCACACACACACACACGTAGACAAAAATATATCAGCATGAAAATCCCCAAAATCCCCGCATTTGTAACAGGGTTGCCATCGTTTTTATTTTTTCCCGGTTTTGAATTCCCAAAACATGTCTCAGACCGCCATTAACAATCTACTCAAACTATTGTTGATAGTTACCTCAAACTGAATGAAGATAAAATACAAGACAAATTAATAATATAGATTAAAGCATTAATATTTAAGAATATATTTAAATGCCAATTGAGGAACTACAACGTAAACTAAATTTAGAGAAAGAAGACAGTTATAAAATTGCAAAAGCAATTCTAAAAATTAAACAATTAAAAACAAATTGACGAGTTTACGATTAAATATACAGATTAGAAAATTAACTACATGTTAGTATATTAGTATAAATAGCTGAAAGTGCAACATGTAGATCACAACATTTTTGAAAAAATCTGTGAAACAACTCAATGTCTTTAAAAAGAAATTTAGTAAACGAACTCCATATTAAATCTCAACAATTGTTTGTGCTTGTAGAGATGCAATGAAAGGAATATATGAAGTTTTATGGAGCTAAGTTAGGTGAAATGGAGAACTATTCTACAGAAAATAGAAATTGTTGATTTTTGAAGACTGTAATTGACACATTCTCAAAGTTTAGTACAGCTGAAAATAAAAGCTGCACTCTAAAAACCAAGGGAATGTAAAATATTTTTGAAGTGGTACGGGTACCAAAAAACTTACAAACAGATGATTCTAAAGAATTTTTTAATAAATACTTTGGAAAACTCATGCATAAATAGAAGATTAAACATTACTTAATATGAAAGCATCAATACTAGTATGATTTAATAGATCATTGAAAGGAATGATGTGAAAAGAATTAGCTTTAATGGTTCATATAAGTGGATTGGTATATATAAAGATTTACTTAGTGTATAAAATAGAAAAATTCATCTCACCATTAACATGTTTACGATTAAACATTCCACAAATGAGAAAAAGCTGCTTAATATAGTATAAAGTAATTTGAAGAATGAATGTTGAATTTAATAAATATAAAATTAAAACGAAAAATCTAGTTTTTTGTAGGATTGATTAGGAATGATGGGTCTTAAGAAAGGTAATTAACTAAATGTAGTGGAATTCTCTAAACTTGATGGTCTGAATGAAATATTGGTAAAACTTCAGTATTTAAAATGAACTATAACGTAGTGTAATATTCAGCAGCACATCATATTATCACTTTTTATAAAGTTGTATGTACATTTTCCCATCGAAAGCGCTAGCACGCAAAATTTTACAATATGAAAATGTGATTATTATTATAGAAGATCTTCACTCTATTTATTTCTTTAGCTATCAGATCTTTAAAAAATATAGATAAACTACGGAAATTGGGCTTTGATATCCAATCTTTAAGAATGTACATGTGTATGAATAAGTATCAAACAAACATAGTGAATGAATATAGGCTTCAACTAGAATCATGCTGAAGCATGCATAAATTTTAAAATGTACAGTAAACATATCATACTTTATATCTGTATGAGTATTAAATAAATTTATAGAAAAAAAATAAAAAATGAAAGCATGCCGAAGCATGTATAATTTAAAAAAAAAATCCTCACGTCATACAATTTTGTAAGCAAAGAAATTTTATGATTTTGTGGTCAATGAAATACATACATATGTATCTACTTTGTAAAAATTCAAAAGAGGGAACTGGTAAATTCTAATAGTAAAGATTTTTAATTGTATCACTCTACATCTCGGACTCATACGTCACTATCCATAGAAGCATGCTAAGGTATGCATACTAGCAAAATATATAAAGCTTTTAGAAGGTGATGAGACAGCAATTGTATCGGGATCAACTCAACTCATGAATGTATTGTATATGGAGATGATTGATGGTGATGATGACCTTTTTTAAGTGAATAATCATTACATATGAATGCGACAGTGGTTGACCCCTCAAACCTCATGTAGAAATACTTGAGGGGAAAAATTCTCTCAAAACATAGATATTTCATTGTTTCTAACACTTTATGAAAACACCAATGGTGAATTGCTGGTAGAGGTAACTGAGTTATTTGAGATGGATTTGATACAATAGTTCTTTATTAAACATGCATTTCTTTGTATGTAAACTAATTTCTACATACCTAATGTATATACCCAGCAAAAAATTAGACAAAAATTCTCTATTCCAAGTAGTAAAATCTGAAAAAAGGAGTGGCACATTAGAAGAAAAAAAAAATTAATAAAAATAGAGACTGACTGACCAACTAATACGTACACTCTCTCCGATGGGCACACAAAACACACTTAAACATTTCAGAAATATATATACAATACGGTGAACTTTAATAAAATGAAAAAAAAAATCATATAGAACATTAAATAAAAGCCATAGGTGCTCACCCTTCATAAAATAAACATATGTATATGTACCTTATTAATGTAAACATATTATCAGTATAAAGCAACAGAAATTTCGTCATACAAAGTCATCTTGTATCCTAGAGGAGCCGTCGATAGGGTATACCTAAATTATATGAAAACGAGTTCGTTTTCTGTTGATCGCTATTCAAGAAGAAAATATGTTTGTTCATTATGATTTAACTAATTTAAAAGTACATTTAAATTCAATCTCATATCCGTACTTCTTAACATAAAAATTAAAAATTAATGTTATCCAATTCTATATTATACTATGTATCAAAAATTCATAAAAATCTGTTATATGAAAGAATCTCCAGCGCTTCTAACTGCATCAGAGTTTAAGAAAAAAGCTCCTTTTATTCAATTGAATAAAATTTTAATTTGAAGCAGTAAGCAAATACATCAGCCTACTGCATTCTTATTCATAATCGTATAATAGAATATATAACCACTAAAGGACAAAGTCTAAAAGTCTTATAAATTAAGAAATATAGAAAATAACATAATTTTTATAAACGCGTAAAGTTTCAAAAGTAATTCAAACGATTTCATCGCAAAAAACAAACAAAAAGCAGCGATTGTTTTCAACAATTATGAAAATAATAAAAAAGAAGTAAGTTAACTAACAACAAAAAAACTATCAGTACCTAAGCTGGAGTGCCGGATCAGTTTCATTTAAAAATGTTTATACATTTTTAAAAAGCAAAGCAAACTTTCCAAAATAAATGTAGAAGGCTATAGCTAGAAAAAATTTTATACCCTAAAAATGTCAAACGTTGACTAACTAACATTACATCAACTTTAAAAAATGTAAATTAAATATAAGAAATATTTCTATTATAGCTACTATTACTATAGAGTATGTAAGTACATATCTTTAGGAATTCAGTTTTACTTAAAACAGAAAATCCTCACAAACTTTTAAGTAAACGCAGATAAAAAATAAAATGTTTTTAATTTCACCAACAACAGACATCACATGACAAAAAATAAAATAAAAAATGTATTCAAAGATTGAGTTAAACACTTATTTGTATGTACATATATATGTACATACATACATACATACATACATAAAATCAATTTGTAGATATGTATGTATACATATCAAATTTCTTATCAATGCTTAAGTATTTATTAGATCTACATCATGAAAATATATGAAGCGTCGTTTAGTTAAAGCACAATGCAAATATAAACAATCCATACACTCAGGGAAAATCTGCAGCTTAAAAATAAGAATTCGTCACATTAATTCAATAATTTTTAATATAATAGAAAATGTATATTGAGATATCTACAAACTAATGAGTTTAACAAATGAATACTGTAAATTAATATTTTGTCCATATTGAAATAAGAAATTTTAATATGACTAAACCTTTGTTAATGCTTCTTATTAATTCAGCATGGTTTTTACTGATTTCAAGTTGGTTTTTCTCTGTGTGCAGAAAACTTTTTCAGTCAAAGAAGACGGATGTAGTTAAATAAAAAAAATCTGTAATATAAACAAATTTCACACAGACAGACTTTAACGCGAGACAAATTTAGGCATGAGAAAATATAAAGCAATCGTAAGTATAAAAACATACTAGGAATAGGGAAGTCCAGATATATGATAGTATTTTATAGTACCAAATGTCGACATTAAAAACAATTTATTTCTACCTACATATAAATACCACCTCAAATACACACACATAGCAGAATTCATATAAGAAATATCCAAGAAAATTTCAACAATACCCCACCTTTTGCAAATCATGACGAGCCTCAAATTCTCCCTCAGATATACATACACAAATTCCCATGATCATACATACATACATACACAATATATAAGATTAATCTCAACAACACAACACTCTCACCTACCTAAAATTACAGATAGTCTTAAACTTCTACGGACGTCTATACACATAGATTCTCACGGCTACATATTACAAGAACACCTCGCCCCTAATAAATCACAATCATCTTAAATTCTTACAAAAATACATACATACATACATACACATAACCAATTTACCTCAAGAACATCCTCACCTACCTCAAATCACGATCAGCCTTAAACTACTATAGACAGACACATCCACAAATCCCCATGGATACATATTACGTCAACAACCCTGCCCACCCAAATGATGGTCAGCCTTAAACTCCTACAGACATACAAACACACAGATTCCCCCGGTTGAATATTACTAGAACACCCCACCCCTCATAAATCACAATCAGCCTTAAGCTCCTACAGAAATACACACATTGAAATTCCTACAAACATACACACACACACACATACACACGCAATCGATCTACCTCAACTACACCCCGCCCCTTCCAATCAAACCCTCACCTAAATTCTCACAGACAGACACATCCGCAAATTCCTATGGTTACATATTACGGCAACAACGCCGCCCACTCAAATCACGGTCAGCCTTAACTTCCCATGGTCATACACATAACCCATTTACTTCAACAACATCCTCACCCACCTCAAATCACGATCAGTCTTAAACTACTATAGACAGACACACCCACAAATCTCTATGGCTACATATAACGTCAACAACCCTGCCCACTCAAATCACGGTCAGCCTTAAATTCCCACAGTCTAGCAACACTTGGGGAGCAATAGAAAAAATAACTTTCACGTTTTCCCGTCGTCATAAGGAAAAATCATTTTCCCGTCGGCATTTGAAAAAACAATATTCATGTATTGTCCGGCATTAGGAAAAATTATCATGCACTGCCGTAGGCATTAGGAAAAATTAATAATCACTATTTCACCATTGGTATTAGGAAAATTCATTTTCATGATTTTCCTCGTCTGTATATACACACATAAAAACCGCCAAACTATGAACCGCCTTAATACATTCACACAAAATATTCCACACACAAGCATCCACGGTCAGGCAGACCGACAGACGGACAGACAGACAGATAGATAGACATACACTTAATGTACACAAAACCTCCTAATGTAAACAAAAAACATCAAAGCGCCGCCGAAAACACAAATTTCCAAGAATTTAACAATTTTCAAATTTTAATTACCCAAATTTAACAATTTCAACTACAATTTAACAATTTTAGCAAGAATTTAACAATTTCAGCCACAATTTAACAATTTTAATCGGCGCCCGAACCGCCAGTTCACTACTACTATTCCAGACATCTAACAAAACTAACCAAGAAAAAAGTTTCATTCAAATGGACAAAAGATTGTGAATTTGAATTTAAATACCTTAAGAAAGCATTAATAAGCCCCGCATTACTAAAATACCCCGATTTTAATAAAGAATTTTGCATAACCACGTATGCAAATAAATACGCTTGTGGAGCAGTTTTAACACAAGAACACGAAGGTAAACATTTACCAATATCGTATGCTTCAAAAACATTTACTAAAGTTGAAAGTAATAAATCAACAATTGAACAAGAATTAACTGCCATACATTGGGCTATAACACATTCCGACCATACATATATGGAAAACACTTTCTGTCCGTACTGATCATAGACCACTTTCTTATTTGTTTTCAATGAAAACCCCAAGCTCCAAGTTAACAAGAATTAGACTCGATTTAGAAGAATATGATTTTACAGTACAATATCTTAGGGGAAAAGATAACCATGTGACCTAAAAGACATGAATATTAAAATTTGTTCTATATTAAGAGTCACGACTAGATCAATGACCAATAAGAAGGAAAAAGAAGTAAATAGTAATTCACATACCAAACAGCATATACTAATAAAAATAATAATGATATATATATATACATATATAAATATATGTACCATTAAATAACACTGATATCAGAAAATATAATAAACTAAAGATTTCCCCCGGAAGATGTTATATCAAACGAGGAAAATCTATTGTAACATATAAAAAAATTAATGATTTGTTTACTAAAGGGACAATTTTTCTCTAAGCTCGAATATGTGGCCGATACACATAATATCAATAAATTACAAGTGGCACCTAGTGAGAAAATTTTCGAATTTATCTCTATTAATGAATTTAAAGTCATAGGCAATAAAATATTGAATAAAATTAAAGTAGCGCTACTAAATGAGGTGACCTAAATTGACTGTAAGAATGCCAAGGCAATTCTCGAACTTATGCTGAAATATCACGATAATCCCATAGAAGGAGGACATTGCGGAATATATAGAACAATAGAAAAAATAAAGAGATATTATTATTGGAAAAATATGTCAAAAGACATATCTAAATATGTAAAATCATGTCATAAATGCCAAACTTCTAAAACATAAAAAAACACATAAAAGGTCCAATGATTATCACAAAGACACCTAATAAGGCCTTTGATACGGTTTATGTGGATACTATTGGACCATTTCCAAAATCATTGAACGAAAACGAATATGCGATCATACTAATATGTGATTTAACTAAGTACTTGGTAACAATACCGATTAGAGACAAAAATGCCAAAACAATTGCCAAAGCAATTTTTGAAAATTTCATACTCACCTATGGTCCAATGAAGACGTTCATTTCGGACATGGGAATAGAGTATAAGAATTCTATTTTAACAGAAATTTGTAACTTTATGAAAATTGAAAAACTAAACTCAACAGCTTACCACCATCAAACATTAGGAACAATAGAAAGAAGCCATAGAACCTTTAACGAATACGTACGCTCTTACATTTTAGTAGACAAAACTGACTGGGACGAATGGTTAAAGTACTTTACATATTGCTTTAATACAACACCTTCAACAGTTCATAATTACTGTACTTATGAATTAATTTTTTCAAAACTCCCGAATAAATTTCATCAATTCACTGAATTAGATAAAATTTCTCCTTCATATAATATATATGATTACGCCAAAGAGGCAAAATTTAGGTTAGAAGTAGCATATAATAGGGCCCAACAATTACTAGATAAGAATAAAACTAAGCAAAAGGAAAATTACGATAAGATTACAATTTAAATATAGGAGATTTAGTTTTAGTCAAGAATGAAGCAGGCCATAAGGTGGAACCAAACTATAAAGGTCCATACGAAATTAAAAACATAGATATGAGAAATAATGTAGCAATACACAGTGGGGACTTTTGCAAAATAAATGGTAATAAATCTGGAACTTCTAAACTACTGACTGGATTTATATGAAACTTCGAACATCCGTAGAGGAGGACTTAGGCTTTATAACAAACGTCTTGGCAGCCGTCTGGCCTAAGCTGGACAGGAGTTACAGTGGACCTAAGTTGACAACATGGGACTCAAAAAAAATTCTGAGGCTTGTAACTTTTAGAAAACTTATCCGATTTTTATGAGATAAAGCGTTTTGATCTAAGCTTAACATTTTTAATAACTAATGTCCTTAGATGTGTTTTCGTATCTCTCATAACTTAGAAGATATTTGACTTTTAACAAAAAAAAATTTTTTTTTTGCCTTGACTTTTTTTAGTATTTCACCTACAACTTTTTAGTTAATTGTTGGATTTTAAATTAAAGGACAGCATTAAATTTCTGATCAAATTTTAAATAAAAATAAGTAAAAAACTTATTAATATCTGCAGTCGTAAAAACGGGAAAAGGCAAAGAATTCAAAGTTTTAAAATTTTTCTGGAAAAGGCACGTTTTTTTAAGAAAAAGTATCTTCATTATTTTCAATTTTGTGAAAAACTTTGTTTAACACATACACTTTTAAACCACATAGCGCTAAAAACAATCTATTCAGAATATGCTAAGAGCCATTTATTTTGTATTTTGGGCATGCACCCTACACTCAGCAGTGTCCGAAAATTGCCAATTTCAAAATTTTTTTTTGTGCTTATGCGCTTATAAAAAGTTGTGACGGTATATTTTGAAAGCTTTAGCTATATCATTTATTTATTAAGATAGTTGGCAACATGTTAAACTTAAATTTTTAACAGCCTTCTCATAAATGCGAGGATGCGCGCAAATTTTCTGAAAAAAGTCAAAATTTTGGAAAAATTTTGTTTTGTACCATAAAAAATATATATAAAAATAATTTTCTTTTTTTATGTTGGCATTTTTAGCTTTCATGTGAGTCCTTTTACTTTGCCTGAAAAAATTATTCCAATATAATTAACTGATCTCGAGATATTCCGATTGTAGGGTGCAATTCAAAAAATATGTAGAATGCGCTTAACTTTTTTCCCTTTATTCACACATCAGCTGTTTAAAACTTTTATGAATTCTGAAATTCAACCTAAATAGAAAAACAAAAATAAATTTGGAATGTTATCCAATAAGTCTATGTATATTTTTCGCAATAAAAAATATTTATGGTAATTATACCACATGTTTTTCCATGTAAGTGTAGTTAATGTTAATAACAGGTAAGCATTTAACGAATAACAACACACATGTTTAATGGATTAAAAAAAGGTTTTTGCGGATTTTATTACAGCAAGATCGGGAGGTGCTACCTGATTGTGCTACTACTACTTAATAACACTTCACAGTACTAGGTAATTAGACAAAATTAGCAAAGGTTCTTATAAATTATGCTGTATTGCATAAAAACGCAGGGTTCTTTTATAAGAACAATCACTCTATATTGAACTGTTATGGAGATTAGTATTAAATATAACGCGGTATGTAAACTTCTATGGGAATACGTTCCTGTTAGTTTATTGCGCCAAGAAAAATGTTCTAAAATCATAGATATAATTGACAACTCATTTGGATTAAAACTAAATGAAGATGCTACTAAAAAAATAGAGAACTTTTTGGTAGCGTACGAAAGAAAAATGAAAGAATTAAATTATAACAAAACTAAGTTCCAAAAACAAAATGAACAATGGCTAAAAACCGAGATAGTTACACAGATTGGTATGAAACAATTGGGAAGGCCTAATAAATTATACGAGGAACTTCAACCAAGAAGCCAGAAAAGAAAGCAAGAAGACCTCATTGAAAACCACTCTTTTGGCCTTATAAAGGATGCCTTTAGAAGTGCCTTAACCAAAAACAAACCGAAGGAAGTTGGCAAAATAGTAGATGCTCTTCCAAAAGCATCTCCAAAGAGAATACAACGTATGGTGGAAAGCATACCAACGCCTAAATCTAAAACAGATTTTACTAATGAAGATGCATTAGCCCTTATTCTAAACTTCGGTCTAACAAGGAATAAATATGAAATATTAAGAAAAGCTATGACTGAAAAGAAATGGGGAAATTTGCCATCTACAAAGTCATTGAAGGCAACAAAGGATGTAATTTTGCCATCGGTTTCGAACGTTAGTAGCACGGGCGCCACTATTGAGTTATGCAGTCTCCTCGAAAATACTGCTTCTAGGATAATTTCAACATTTAGCAAAGAAGACATAAGTAAATGCCACAAGTCCGAGCTAGTATTAATTTGTAAATGGGGTTGTGATGGGACTACTGGATTTTCTGAATATAGACAACAAAGCGAAGATAATATATCTTTTTCATCGATATTTATGTCTACGTTGGTACCTCTTAGAATGCGTTTATATACAAATTCATCATCATCATCCACTGTACCTGCATTTGAAGACGTATGGATAAATAGGACGCCTGCATCAAAGTTATTATGTCGACCAATAAAATTTGAATATATGAAAGAAAATAGAGATGAAACTCAAAATATTGTAGTTACTATATCAGAAGAAATAAGGAACTTACCAAGCATTGCAATAAAAATTTCTGACTGCATTATAAATGTCACATTTGATTTACAATTGACTATGATAGATGGAAAAGTTGCCAATGCCCTAACGGATACCAAGTCATACTGGAAATGCAATATATGTGGGAAAAAAGCTCTGAGTTTGAAGATAAATCTGATGAAACTATAAAAGAGGAAGCCCCTTAAATTTGGAATTTCCCCACTTTATGCTCGCATTAGATTTATGGAGTATTGCTTGCATCTATCATATGATATAAAATATAGAAATATCAAAGGTAATGAAACTGTCTCCTCACGAAACAACAAAGACTTAGCAGATACACGAAGAACTGAGAAGAAAAGGATACAAGATGAATTTAGAAAGCATGGGCTTATAATTGATAAGCCAATTAACGGTTATGGTAGCTCGAATAATGGAAATACTGCTAGACGCTTTTTTGAGGATCCTGAGACTACATCCTTGATAACCGGCTTAGATAAAAAACTAATAAGGAACTTCAAAATAATACTGGCAACTATTAACAGTAAAAAGCAAATTAATGCAGAAAAATTTGATGCTTTTGCTAATGAAACAAAAGTATTGATAAAAAATTTATATCCATGGAGATTGATGACGCCAACTGTACATAAGGTATTATCTCATGGAAAAGAAATCATTGAAACCAACATCCTACCTCTGGGAGAACTTACAGAAGAAGCTCAAGAAGCAAGGAACAAAGATGTAAAGCAGTACAGATTATTTAATAGTCGAAAGTGTTCAAAATTAGCAGAAAATTATGATTTAATGCTTCACTTATTGTTATCCTCAGATCCAGTTTTACAAGCAATACGGTTGAAATGGTTACCAAAGATAACTAAAGAAATAGAGAAAGACGACAGTGAAGCAATTCAAATAAAAAACCTCTTAAGCTTCGATATTTCGGATTGTTTTCTTAAAAATAATTGAAATAAATAAATTGTAAAATTATGGTAATTAACATAGCTCAAACATGTAATTTAAAAATAAATAAATTATTTAGTGTTAAATAGTTTTTCTTAGCTATAGCCTAATATTAAATAGATTATCTATTGGTAAATAATAATAAAAAAACAATACACACAAATAAAACTTTTCACATTTTTTATGCAATACAGCATAATTTATAAGAACCTTTGCTAATTTTGTCTAATTACCTAGTACTGTGAAGTGTTATTAAGTAGTAGTAGCACAATCAGGTAGCACCTCCCGATCTTGCTGTAATAAAATACGCAAAAACCTTTTTTTAATCCATTAAACATGTGTGTTGTTATTCGTTAAATGCTTACCTGTTATTAACATTAACTACACTTACATGGAAAAACATGTGGTATAATTACCATAAATATTTTTTATTGCGAAAAATATACATAGACTTATTGGATAACATTCCAAATTTATTTTTGTTTTTCTATTTAGGTTGAATTTCAGAATTCATAAAAGTTTTAAACAGCTGATGTGTGAATAAAGGGAAAAAAGTTAAGCGCATTCTACATATTTTTTGAATTGCACCCTACAATCGGAATATCTCGAGATCAGTTAATTATATTGGAATAATTTTTTCAGGCAAAGTAAAAGGACTCACATGAAAGCTAAAAATGCCAACATAAAAAAAGAAAATTATTTTTATATATATTTTTTATGGTACAAAACAAAATTTTTCCAAAATTTTGACTTTTTTCAGAAAATTTGCGCGCATCCTCGCATTTATGAGAAGGCTGTTAAAAATTTAAGTTTAACATGTTGCCAACTATCTTAATAAATAAATGATATAGCTAAAGCTTTCAAAATATACCGTCACAACTTTTTATAAGCGCATAAGCACAAAAAAAAATTTTGAAATTGGCAATTTTCGGACACTGCTGAGTGTAGGGTGCATGCCCAAAATGCAAAATAAATGGCTCTTAGCATATTCTGAATAGATTGTTTTTAGCGCTATGTGGTTTAAAAGTGTATGTGTTAAACAAAGTTTTTCACAAAATTGAAAATAATGAAGATACTTTTTCTTAAAAAAACGTGCCTTTTCCAGAAAAATTTTAAAACTTTGAATTCTTTGCCTTTTCCCGTTTTTACGACTGCAGATATTAATAAGTTTTTTACTTATTTTTATTTAAAATTTGATCAGAAATTTAATGCTGTCCTTTAATTTAAAATCCAACAATTAACTAAAAAGTTGTAGGTGAAATACTAAAAAAAGTCAAGGCAAAAAAAAAATTTTTTTTTGTTAAAAGTCAAATATCTTCTAAGTTATGAGAGATACGAAAACACATCTAAGGACATTAGTTATTAAAAATGTTAAGCTTAGATCAAAACGCTTTATCTCATAAAAATCGGATAAGTTTTCTAAAAGTTACAAGCCTCAGAATTTTTTTTGAGTCCCATGTTGTCAACTTAGGCCCACTGTAACTCCTGTCCAGCTTAATCCAGACGGCTGCTAAGACAGTTGTTATAAAGCCTGAGTCCTCCTCTACGGATGTTCGAAGTTTCATATAAATCCAATCAGTAGTTTAGAAGTTCCAGATTTATTACCATTTATTTTGCAAAAGTCACCACTGTGCAATAGTAGATAAGAAAACTAATAAAGATCAAATAGTTCACAAAAATAGAATTAAGTTATATCATAAGTAATCGAAAAAAAAGAAACAATATAAATAAATAAATAAATATTGATACTCCGGAGTACGTAATACATAAAATAATAATACATACATTAGGTACAAGTATTATACTTATAAAACTAAAATAAATTCTAGTTCTTGCTAATTTTATTCAAACAAATTTGTAAAAGAATGTCCATAAAACTAACGTTATATGAACATTCTTGCGAAAAGTGGAGGTGTAGCAATATCTAATTTAATGTCTGCATTAGTTTGAAGATTTAAGATTTGAATACTTATTATTAGTTCCCATACATGTATTGAAAAAAAGCAATGTGAGTCCGATCACAGAGGAGATGTGTAAACATCTAGTAATGAAATTTTTTTAAGTTGGAAGTACTTATGCTTTTAGTATCTTTTTTTAAATTAATTAATTAAAAGTATCAAAACTTTCAATATTGTAAATACATATGAATTTGTTGGTTTTTGTTTGTTTTATTAAACTTATTTGGTTAGTAAATGGGCACACTGCAGTATATGTATATGTACTGCATTCAAAATTGCAGTAAGCAGTAAGTTTACTGATTACTAAAAAAATTCAGTCAATTTTTACTGCTAATGAAATTTAATTTGCATTACTAGTAAAATCGTAGGGCCGTAGCAAGTGGCAAAGTTTTTTCATTCAAATTTTGAAACTTTTGTATGAAAAACATTTAGCCACTTCGTAGAATTTCATTATGAATACGGGCATTACTGATTACTGAAAATTCAATGCACCTCATCATATAACAAATCATTTAGGCAATTTATAAAAATTGTAGAAAAAAATTTTAGTAATCAGTAAATTTTTTTTTGTTTTTACTGAAACTTTAGTGATACTGCAGTGCTCATCTATGGTAAATGCCTTTACTTTTACTTTTTAATTTTTAATTCCTGTTGTTCATCGTTTAGTTGTTTCTGTTCTTGTTGTTGTGTACGCATTGCAATTAAAATAAATTCAGTAAAGTGCGACTTTGACTCGCGCACATTCGGTTTTGGTCATTTTTTTGATTTAGCTTTCCTAATTTTTTAAGTTTTTAAAGTTTAAACGATTTTTTTAGTTTTATCGCTTTTTTCTCGTTTTGGCGTTTTTTTTCTCTTTTTGGGTTTTTTTAATTTTCGCAATTTTTTTTTCATTTTGGCGATTTTTTTCTGTTTTTTGGGGGTTTTTTCATTTTGGCGATTTTTTTCTGTTTGTAGGGTTTTTTTATTTAGGCGATTTTTTGGCGATTTTTTCATATTATTTTTTTTTAATGCATGTTTTTTATTTATTGTATCTTCAAATATAAACTAACAATAAGTATTCAAATCTTAAATCTATAAAAAAAATTATTAGGCTGGACCAATCTCGGACATAAGCTTAGTGATAGTTATTAATACACATAAGTAGTGATAAGCAACAAAAAGAAAAAAGTGTTTTCAAGCAGCTTCATCATCTAGAGTGTTGAATATTAGAGCCCGTGTATCTCTCTTTTTTAAGAGGATGTGTCCAGTAAAGTTCAAAATATTACGAGCAAGCGAATTAGGATGTGACTCGAGTTTTGTTAGATATTTGCCTGCGTATTTTACAATTTCTTCAGTCACTAGTGGCATATTCAAATCGCGATGTATATTTGAATTTTTGATGTACCATGGAGCCGATGTTATCATGCGTAAAATTTTATTTTGCCTTCGTTGAATTTTCTCTACATTTGAAGCTGAAGCAGTGCCCCATAGTTGAATTCCCTAACACCATATTGACTTTAAAAGCGACTTGTATATTAAAAGTTTGCAGTCTAGGCTAAGTGTTGAATTTCTACCAATCAGCCAATGTACCTGAGTTAATTTAAGTTTCATTTGAGTTAATTTAGAGTCAATGAGGTGTTTCCATGTAAGTCGTCGATTAAGGTGTATACCAAGATATTTCACATGTGAATGTTGAGGAACAACTTGATTGTTAATCCGAATGGGGGAGCAAGTATCTCTTCTTAGGGTGAACACTTTTGTTCATTGACTTTAATTCTCCATAAGTTTAACCAAAGCTCCATCTGGCTAATGTGTTCCTGGAGTTTGCGGGATGCCTCATCAGGGTTTTCGTGCATACTAAGGCAGGCTGTATCGTCGGCAAATGTGGAAGTATGGATACTACTACTCACAGGCATATCAGAAGTATAAATAAAATATAAAACTGGTCCCAGTATGCTCCCCTGTGGCACACCGGATGAAATAGTTTCAGGCCTACTCGTAAAGTCTCCTTCCACAACAGTGAATTTACGGGAAATAATGTAACTTTCCAAAAGATTTAAAATGTTTATTGGTAAGTAAGTCTTCAATTTTAAAATTAGGCCTTCATGCCACACTTTATCAAATGCCTGGGAAACGTCAATAAAGAGCGCAGAACAATACTTTTTTTCCTCAAAAGTTCTTCTTATAAATTGAACCAGTCTGTGAGTTTGTTCAATGGTGCTATGCTGACTTCTAAAACCAAATTGATGGTCTGGTATGCACTCACTACTAATTAGAATTGGGTACAATTTTGTTTTGAGCAGTTTTTCGAAAAGCTTTGACATAGTTGATAGTAGACTTATTGGCCTATATGACTCAACCTTGGTTAGATCTTTGCCCGGCTTTGGAATCATTTTAACCTTGGCAAGCTTCCAGCTGTGTGGATAATACTCCAGTCGTAAAATGGTATTAAATATGAATAATAGGATTCTCATTGCAATACGAGGCAAGTTCATAAGCATCTGGTTACTAATTCCATCAATACCCGGAGCTTTCTTCGGGTTGAGTTCGGCAATTAATTTTTGTAAATCACGCATCTTAAACTTTATGTGTTGAGGGGGTAGAGCGACTACATTCGGCAAATCAGCAACACCAGTACATATGTTTGGCGTAAAAACGGATTTTAAGTGCTCAGCAAATATTTTACCTTTTTCAGTATCGCTTCTTGCCCAACTTCCGGTAGATGTGCGTAGAGGTGGCTTATACTCAATCGGTGTTTTAAGCTTTCTAGCAGCGCGCCACAAAGAGTATTTAGACGCTGGTGTGACATCAAGACCTTCCAGATAATTTTTAAGAGATGCAGTTTTTTCAGACGCAAGCAACTCTTGGAGTCGTTTAGTGCACTCTTTATATCTGATTTTATTTTGTGGTGATCTGTGCTGTTGCCATTCCCTTCTGCTGTGCTGTTCTTCTTTTTTCACGTACGAGACGTTCAATGCCTGTAGAATAAATTTTATTAAACCCAGTCTGCGGCTGGGAGATAGTGACATGTTCAGCAGCCTGTTTAATATTCTCGCTGAAATTGGCAATGTTAGATTCAATATCATCAGATGTTCTAAGCGTAATGTTTTCCGTACAATGACTACTGAGATATTTTTTGAACCCCAGCCAATTAACACGATTGATCATCTTCACATATGGGTCAGGTAAGTTACTTCTTAATGGACTACAAATTGTAATGATCGTCGGAGAGTGATCGGACGAAAGATCAAGAGAAGCTTGAACTTGAATTAAATCCCTAGAGATATTTTTTATGACGCCAAAATCTATAACATCCGGAATTTTTTGTATGTCAGTAGGCCAATAAGTGGGCTCCCCACTCGAAATGACATACAAGCCCATTTTTGAAATAGTGTTGAACAATGCTCGACCTCTGGGGGTAATAAGACGCGAACCCCAGAACGTATGCTTAGCATTGTAGTCGCCAGCTGCTACAAAACAAGGTCCAAGAGATTTGTAGAAATCCTCATATTGATTCTCAGTGATTGAAAATCTGGGAGGGGAGTAAATTGATGATATAACAAAATTTGTACAAAAACTTTCAATGCCAATATTTGTTGCTTGTAGGTGTTCTTCACAAATGTTATCAAGAACATAGTGCTTGAGTCTTGACTTTATTAGAATTGCTGATCCACCGCAAGCCCTTCCTCTAGGGTCCTTTGTATCATATATAGTGTAGCCATAAATTTTAAAAAGACTTCTCGAAGTCAAATGAGTCTCAGATACTAACATTACATCAATATTTTTTTCCGTGAGGAAGTGCTCAAGTTCATTTTTATGTTGGCGAATGCCGTTTGCGTTCCAGAAACATATTGTTAACGTGTTCATGGCTTATTAATTAATGCTTGAAGCAGAGTATTCTGCATTCGCAGCATTTCTTGCATCATGCTAGTCATATTTGTTGTAAAATTGTTTATAGTTTGCACCAGATTTTCAATAGTAGCTTCAAGGCGATTAAAATTAAAGCTTGCATCAGTATTTTTTGAATTAATTGGCGGGGCAACATTTTGTGTGGGAATTGTATTTGTCTTAGCAGCATCTGCATACGATACACGGGAAGTAACTGGTTGGCTCATTTGCGCAAAAGTGGCAGAGTAAGCGTTTGCTGATTGAGCTGGAGCTAATTTAGGTCTTTGCACCATAGTCTTCTTTACGAAAGAGTACACAGGACAACCTCTGTAGTTAGCGGTGTGATTACCTCCACAATTACTGCATTTTTTATCACTTTGATCTTTGGGCTTAGTGCAACTAGCAGTGCCGTATAATTCGCCGCACACAACACAAACAGAGGGTAAATTGCAGTATGTTTTTGTATGGCCATATTCTTGGCAATTATGGCACTGCACGGGACCTGAACGCTTATGTGGCTCTTCAACTGTGATTTTTCGGTACAAGAGGTATTTACAATTATAAATTGGATGCGTCTCATTTTTTTTTAAATTTTATATCATTAGGCTCAAGTTCAACACGAAATAGGGGTTGGGGAATCTTCTCTCTGTTTATTATATTGGACACTTTTTTTACCTTAAACCCCTGGAGGACGAGTGCATCTTTTATTTCTTCGGGAACAACATAAGAATCTATGCCCTTCAATACGATCTGCATGCCTTTAGCGCTCTTAAGCTGGTATGTGTAGAAGCTTGTTTTATTTTTTTCAAATTCAGCAACCATTTTGCGGAAATCTTTTTCGTCATAAATTTGGACTTTAGTTTCATCGATGCTGCCACGTTTTATTGAAACAATGTGAAATTTATTCTCACCAATGACCGAAATTAATTTTTTAATAATTAATACTAATATTAATTAATTTTTTAATAATTTTTTTGTCTGAAATAGATTGGTGGCGGCTTGGATATTTTATTCGAGGATACCTCGGTTTTGTCGTTGTCATCTTGCAAAATTTTAAAGCGGTTTTGGCGATTAGTTGAGGCTGCGCTGTTATCCCTTGACATTTTTGGAGCAGATGAAATTTTTGAAGAATTCGGGCTTCGCCCACGCTTTACCACGGTTATATATCTGTCCATTCCGACTTGTACCTTGAGTTTCGAGCCGCTGTTATCTGTAGTGATAACTTTGTTAAGTGATAAACACGAGCGTGAAGGGGATGATATTACTGGCTTACATGAAGAAGTACTAGGCAACTGTAATGTTAATGCATCATTACTATTTGGCATTGGACAAAGCGAAGTTGATCGCTGACGAAAAATTGGCTTTGACGTTTAAAAAAGGCTTTCATCAGATTTATTATTTATATTTTTTTCATTAAGAGTTTCAGAACTCACAGTAAAATAAGCATTTCTGCCATTAGAACTCACTTCAAATTTTTATTTTTTATTTTTATTTTTTTTTTTTATTTTTTTCATATTGGCGATTTTTTTGTTTAAGGATTTTTTTAATTTTGGCGATTTTTGCGGTTTTTCGCGATTTATTTTAGTCCTAGAGATTTTTTTAATTTGGTGCTTTTTTTCGTTTTGGCGATTTTTTTATATTTGGCGATTTTATATTTTTTTGATTTTTTAGTTTTACCGTTTTTGAAAATTTCAAGAGTTTTATCTTACAGTTTCCAAGATACAGCAAGTTGTCAAAGTTACAAAGTCAAAATTGCATTAACTGATGGAACACCCATTGATTTAAATTTTTTAAATTTAGTGTTAATTGTTGTAGTCTGTATAAAAATACACTAACTTTTAAAATTTCAAGTGTATATATGTACATATAATTGTATGTATATTACATGGGATTTTAACATTTTTAGTTGCTCGTTTTGGAACACCCTTTAGTTTTTAACTCTCATGTATTTGTTTTGTAGTGGCCAAATGTCTACATATTGTGTCCAAATTTCAATTCCGTAGCTCTTACGGTTCATTTTCACCTCTGGTGTACGGAAATATACAGAAAAATAACCGGCGGCGGCGCACCGTCGGCTTCGAGCCGGTCGACTTGTTTCCCTGCTTGGTATTGCTTCTTTCAAACACTAATACACTCATACATAGCTCACACCGATTTGACAATGCAAAGCAAAAGCAAAAAGCAAAGAAATCAAAGTCAAAAGATTTTTACCCCCTAGCGTATAGATGTTTACACATCAAAAAAAAAAAAAAAAACTTTGAACGTCTGCATGTACAATTAAAAGATTCTAATATTTCACTAACCTTGAAGTGACAACTATTCAAGGCCAAGTACAAATGTGCATCGATGGCAAATTTAAGAAAGAGTTTTTTTATTGTTGGCACCTGCACAGCCACACATACCTACTGCACCCAAACACTCGCGATCGTGGGAATGAATTTGTATTTTAAACAAGCATCATATTACGGCCAGATTCCACACGAAAATATGTGCAATAATTTTCAGTAAATAATAGATTTAATTTCACTTTATTTTTGTGCATAAACGTTCATATGTTTCAAACATAAGTATGTAAATATGTATGGTTAAGATTTATTCTCATAAGTAGTATATAAGCTATAGTAATTTAATTTTAAACTGGAAATTACTGCGGCCTAGAGCCGTAAATAATTTTTATAAACAAATAATTTTTTAATATTTTTAAAACTACGCTTAACTCAGATATGCTACAAATCGATACGTTAGGTTGGATATATCTATTGAAGAAGGACAAAATAATTGAAGTGTGCCGTCAGTAGGGAATTATTGTTATGGACAAAGCGACTGTCGACCAACTTCGTCGTCAATTAGGAGAACTCATTCGAACGAAATGTCAGAGAGCTTCGTCGGAGAACCTCCTTCAGTCCTTAGAAGAGGAAGTGTTACGAAGAGAATGTGACCTTGCCTTGAATAGTGCTACTAGAGACGTATCCGTGCCAGTCCCGGTCACTATAAGTCGAAGCACACCCGCTACTACTACGGATGTCGAAGATATGGAAACAGTACGACGGTGGAACCTAACATAAAGTGTTGGAGAAGATCTCATGGAATTCGTGGAACGATTGGAAGAGCTCGAGGAATGCTACGGATTTGACCGTAGCCGGTTGTTGTTCTCACTACTTGAAATCCTCAAAGATCGGGCCCTACAGTGGTATCGAGTGAAGCGACAATCACTTCATACATGGGACGACTTCAAGAACGAGGCCGCTCGTTTCTTTCTCCCAAAATGTTATCTCGTCCACTTAGAGGAGAAAATATATCATCGTAAAAAAGGGTGCAAGGAAAAGGCTAAAGACTATATCATGTCCTTACAAACCCTCATCCGACAGCATCCCGAGTTGCGCCAATCAGAGCATATCGACCGTATTTATGATGGGCTCAGACGCGAGTACAAACTCTATGTTGGACGTAGTGATTTTCGGTCATTAGACGACCTGATGGATTTGACAGACGAATACGAACTACTTCGCAAAAAAGAAGCCAGACAAAACAAACCGCAACCAAATCACTATATTCGGGAGAACAAGCGATAGAGGCGTTGTTGGAGGTGTAATCCAATTGCACACTTGCGGGGACAATGTCCTAATAGAAGCGACATGAGCTCTCACCAGCAAGAACAACAAAAAAACCGAAAAAGTGCCGCACCACCAAGTGACTAAGTCATCTAACGATTCCGATGGACGTTATTATATAACCGCCATAATCTGCAATACGGCAGTCCGGGCACTCATTGACACGGGATCTACGTTAACATACATCGGCAAAACGGTCCGGCAGCTATTAGAAGCTGAGGGAATCTCGGCCCGCCGGTATCATAGGACGGTACAATAAGCTGTCGGCACTTGTATACCAACCGTTAAAGTATACCCCATAAGTGTCGAAGTAAACGGAAATACCATAAAGCTGTTATGTTTGGCGCTCGAGAGCTTAGCCGAACCTTTGATTTTAGGGATGGACTACCTACATAGACGAGACGTAAAATTGAGTTTAGATTGTATGGAGCTCACGCCTAGCAACATTCGTTCTACCCCTGCCGCAGCTAAGCTCCACTCGGTCACAGAAAGAAAGTATCTGTCAGAGGCCGAAGAGTATCAATTACAAACAGTTTTGCCCTCCAAGAAACTCGCCTTCGAGACGATAAAAGGACCATGTACAGCAGGGAAACACAGCATCCATATGAAACATAACCGCCCTATAAAACAGAGATATTACACTCGAAATTCCGCAGTGCAGGCTGTCTTAGACCAGGAAGTAGACAAACCATAGAACTATCTCGTAGCCCATATAGCTCCCCAGTAGTTCTGGTGCGAAAAAAACAAGGTACATGGCTAATGTGTATAGATTTTCGCCAAATAAATGCGGCATCCGAACCCGACGTATATCCCCTACCCCAAATAAACTCAATATTGGATCAACTTCGGGAGGCTAAATTTATCTCCACAATTGATTTACAGAACGGCTACTGGCAAATCCCTCCAAACTCCAAGTCTAGCCCTTTCACTGCATTTACCGTACCCGGACGAGGGCTCTATCAATGGAGGGTTATGCCCTTCGGGCTCCATTCAGCCCCTGCCTACTCGGACGATATTATCATACTGGGGCAAGCGTTCGACAAACACTTGACAATGCTGGAGGAAGTTTTTTCACGATTAATAAAAGCCAAACTACAGATCAATTTTGAAAAATGCGAATTTGTCCAGACCAGTCTCAAATATCTAGGCCACGTTGTCTGCTCAAAAGGCATCCACACCGAAGCGGCAAAATTCGAAGCTATACAACTTATGGAACCACTACTAGGGGTCGCATCTTGGTATCGTCATTTCATTCCAGATTTTTCAACTTTAGCTGAACCTATGACAAGGTTACTAAGAAAAAAAATACCGCGGAAATGGTGGCGAGAACAAGAGCTCTCCTTTATTACCTTAAAACAACGGCTGACCAAAGCACCCATATTAAGCTGTCCAAATTACGAGTTACCTTTCTTCTTACAAACCGATGCTAGTAAAAAAGGTCTAGGAGTAGTGTTACCGTCACTGTCTACTCGCTACTTTAAATTATTTAATTATTATCGATAACTTTATTGTCATTATCCATTGATATCGATTTATTATCAACACTAAAATAAATCCCTGATTGAAAAAACTGAAGACAACCACTCGGCCGAAACACCGTAAGTCCTAAAACATGGATTCTTCTTTCCCACAGGGTCAACCATCAAACCACCAACTAACAACTGAATCGACAACAATTTCCTCCACTAACTGCTATATATGCAACAAGCCGTGCGACCTCACTGATACCATCAAATGTTCCAAATGCAGCTCTAAATTTCACACCCTTTGTGTTAACGTAAGTAATAGTGAACAAAATTTAACGTGGGTCTGCCCAAATTGTGACCAACGCCCCACAAGAGCAGCTTCAGTTCGAAGCGGCTCATCGATTTCTTCACGCTCTCGTCACCACGAATTAGAATTACAAAGGCTACAAGAAGAGACTCAGCTCGAAAGAGAATTCATTAAAAAGAAATATCAAATTCTTGAGCGAGCTAACGAAGACAGGGATGACGCGCAAACAATTAATAACTCGGTGCACGAATGGTTAAATAATCAACCGAACCCTACGCAACAACCATCTTCGATACAAGAGCCAACAAATATGGAAGCGACTCACTTACAACCCCAACCTATATCTTCTGAAACACCCTTTTATACACTGCCTTAACCAACCGTAATAACGAACATCCAAACACCATCTAACCAAGCAACATCCTGTAACCAATATGTAAGTAAAAATTTAGTTTTCACTACAGCAACTCAGCCCGTCTACTCAACAACATCATTCAATAGAAATATGCAATCATTTATTAATAATAACAGCACAACAAATAATATACATTCTACAATTGAAAATCCACAACCTCCGCCTATTTTCGGTACACAAAATCCAATATCACATGCAACGCAGTCAGAACACCCATTTAGTTTTAGTAATGTTAACCCATCGTTCGCAATGCACCCGTCGTTTACTTTCCGTCCAAGCACAAATGACAATAGACGTCTTACACAGGATCAAATAAACGCTCGCCAGTTAGTGCCAAAAGAATTACCAATATTTACCGGCAAACCAGAAGAGTGGCCTTTATTCAGTTCTGCATACGATTGGTCAACATCTGTTTGCGGTCTAACAGACGCAGAGAATTTGGTTCGACTTCAAAAGGCACTCCGCGGAGAAGCACTGAAGTCTGTGCAGCAAATACTAATTCATCCATACGGCGTATCATGCGCAATTTCTACTTTAAAATTGCTTTACGGCCAACCGGAAAAAATATTAAGTTCCCTGAAAAAAAAAATTACTGCCTAATGTTAGCACCAATAAATTAAACACAATTACCACCTTTGCCGTTGAAGTTAAAGGCCTGGAAACTACAATCAGAGCATGCGGATTGCTCGATGAACTTAAAAATTCCTCATTATTGCAAGAACTAGTTATGAAATTACCATCAAACATTCAGCTAAATTGGGGCGAACAAAAAACAAAACTGATAAAAAGCAATCAAAAAGTAAACTTGACAGATTTTACCAATTGGATTTTTGAAGTCGGAGTAGCAGCGAGCAACGTAAATATCGAAAGCAGCAGTAATAATACATCGACGTCAACAGAGCAACACTCACGACGAACAAGAAATGCATTTGTTAACACGCATGAACTAAATAACAATAACAATTGCGTAGTATGCTTTGACAACTGTAGTAGTGTTGATAAGTGCAAAAAATTTTTAGCTGCAGATAGAACTGGAAGATGGAATCTAATAAAAAATATAATCTTTGCAAACAGTGTTTAAAACGTCATTATGGCATATGCAAAAGCAAAATCGTTTGTTTAAAACAGGGATGTCAAATTAAACATCATTCTCTGCTACATAAGTCAACAGAAGAAAATGATAAAACAGATAAAAGTAAAGAAACAAACAAAACAATTGAAAACATAAATAAAAACAATACATCCGACTTACATGCTGCGCACAATGGGAATAGTGGTAGTGAAATATTATTCAAAATTATACCCATTACTATTTATGGTAATAATAAAAGTTTAAAAATATTTGCCTTTATAGACGAGGGTTCATCAATAAGCCTGATTGATGAAGGAATATGTAATGAATTAAACTTAACAGGTGATCCACAGCCTTTATGTTTAAAGTGGACAGGCAATATGGGTAGAAAAGAAGATGAATCGAGAAAACTTTCAGTGCAAATTTCAGGTAAAAATAAAATAAAATTTCCTATTCACGCTCGAATGGTAAGACAGCTATCACTGCCCACTCAGAGCTTAGATTATAAAAAACTGTGTGAAAAATATCTACATATTAGAGGGCTACCAATTGAAGATTTTAAGGATGCTGTACCAAAATTACTTCTAGGCCTTAATAACTTAAAAATATGTTTACCCACACGTATAAAAGAGGGTAATAAACACGAGCCTGTCGCGATATGTACTCGTCTTGGCTGGTTTTTGTGTGGTAGGTCAGATATAAGCCAAAATGTCGAAAATGAATATAACTTTTTTGCCTGTGAATGCGAACAAGAAAGCGATAAAAATCTTAGCAACTTACTTAAGCAGTTTTACACGGTTGAAATGACAGGTATTAGTAACCCTAATAAAATTCTTAGCAAAGACGATGAAAGGGCAACGAATATGTTGAAAAAATATACAAAACAAAGAACTGATGGCCACTATGAGACGGCTTTATTGTGGCGATACGATAATATTGCCTTGCCAGAAAGTTATAATATGGCTAAAAGAAGATTAATTTGTCTTGAAAAAACTATAAAGAATAACAAAAAATTATTTGATGTTTTTGAAAACACTATATCAGAATATTTGAAAAAAAAAATTACATATGCAAAGTGGATAATGCTCAACCGAGTAATTCAAATATATGGTACCTACCTATTTTTCCAGTAATAAATAAAAATAAACAAAACAAGATTAGACTAGTATGTGATGCTGCCGCCAAAGCAAATGGTGTTTCTCCTAATTCTATGCTGCTTAAAGGGCCGGATCTGCTTTCGTCTCTCCCATCCATTCTCTTTCGATTTCGGCAAAAGAATACAGCAATATGTGGAGACATTGAACAAATGTTCCACCAGATTTTTATACGAAAAGAGGACTACAATGCACAACGTTTCCTATGGCGCAGCTGTGATGAGACAAAAGACCCTGAAATATATGTTATGAAAGTGATGATATTCGGCGCCTCATGCGCACCCTGCATATCACAGTATGTGAAAAATTTAAATGCATCAAAGTTTGAAAATAAATACCCTTTAGCAGCGACGGCCATAAAAGAGAACCACTATGTGGATGTTTTTTTTGCCTCAATGGATACTCCTGAAGAAACTATTAATTTAGCAAGAGAAGTGCGCTTCATACATAGCCAAGGTGGCTTTAACATACGTAATTGGTGTTCAAATAATCTTCACGTCTTAAAAGCGCTTAATTCTGATACATCATCTAATAATCTATGCATTAATATGGGAGCAGGTTCAGAAACAGAAAAGATTCTTGGTGTATTCTGGACACCTGCAGACGATGCCATCACATTTAAGCTTTCACCGTCTATTTTAAATAATCCAATTTTTCTTGGAACAAAAGAACCAACCAAACGTGAAGTTTTAAAAATACTGATGAGTGTATACGATCCTCTGGGACTGGTTGGCAATTTTATCATGTACCTAAAAATAGTCTTGCAAGAAATTTGGAGAAGCGGCGTAGAGTGGGACGAGCCTATTAAAGAAGAACAACAAATTAAGTGGAAAAATTGGCTAAACTTTTACCGAATTTAAAAAATGTAAATATTTATAAGCCGATGTTATCTTAAAACATTTCAAAACTATAAAAACTTAAATTGCCAACTGCATACTTTTGTAGATGCAAGTGAAAGCGGTTATGCTGCCGTAGCATATTTAAAAATATCGGTTGATAGCAATGTTGTTGTTTCTTTAAGAGGTTCAAAACAAGAGTAGCCCCTCTAAAGGTTATATCTATATCTCGTTTAGAATTAATGGCAGCCGTTATTGGAGCTCGATTTGCAAATTATATTGCAGAAAATCATACCATAAGAATCCATAGAAAAATATTCTGGTCAGACTCACGAACTGTCCTTAGTTGGATACAATCTGATCACCGAAGATACTACCAATTTGTTGCAGTTCGAGTGGGGGAAATTTTAGACAGTTCTGAAATGAGCGAATGGTTTTGGGTACCAACTAAATTGAATGTGGCCGACTATGCTACAAAATGCTCAAAATTACCTATCTTATCAAACTCCAGCTGCTGGTTTAACGGCCCAGAATTTTTGAAATTGCCGGAGGAGAAATGGCCAAATCCTTCTGAAAAATTAACTACAGATATCGAGCTAAAAGAATGTAATCTAGCTACGAATGTTATAGAACAATTTATAAATATTCAAAGATTTTCTCGTTGGTGTAGAGCCTTAAGAGCTATTGCATACGTTGTTCGATTTCATAATCTTCTTAAAAATAAACACCTCTTCCAAAATAAAACGGAACTAACCCAAAAAGAACTTTTAAAAGCTGAAATAATTTTAATTAAAGACGTTCAAAGTGTGTCATTTCACACTGAAATCAAGTGTTTACTAAAAAATGAAAAATTAAATAAATCAAGTTTTTTATACAATCTGTCCCCATACATAGACTACAATGGTGTTTTACAAGGTGGTCGTATCAATAATGCAAATGTCCCAGAAGAATTAAAGCATCCAGCTATTTTGCCCAAATACGCCGACTAACAACACTTATTATATGGCACTACCACGACTTATATGGACATGGTAACCACGAGACCGTGGTAAATGAAATTCAACAACGATACTACATTCTAACCTGCGAGTTGTTTGTAAATCTGCAATAAAACAGTGCCAGATGTGTAAAATTAAAAATGCTTCGCCTAACTTCCCTCAGATGGCCAAATTGCCACGTGCTCGTCTCGTTGCGTATTTTGCTCCATTCACCTTTACTGGCGTCGACTTCTTCGGTCCAATTTTAGTTACTGTTAACCGCCACAAAGAAAAAGATATGGTGCATTAGTTACCTGCTTGACAATAAGGGCCGTTCATATCGAGATCGTTCATTCACTCAACACAAACTCTTGCATTATGGTAATACGAAAATTTGTATCACGACGAGGGTAGCCAAGAGAATTCTATACGGATAATGGCACAAATTTTGTAGGGGCCGAACGAGAATTGCGTGAAGCACTTAAAGAAGTCGACAAGAACGAATTAGTTCGTAATTCTACAACTTTCAATACAAAATGGAATTTTAACCCACCCTCTGCGTCACATATGGGAGGGGCATGGGAACGGATGGTACGTTCGGTAAAAACTGTCTTCTATAAAATTAAACTTGAAAGATTTCCTAATGATGAAACTCTTCAAAGTATGATGGCTGAAGTCGAGAACATTATCAACGCTCGTCCACTTACGTACGTCCCTTTAGAGGACAAAAATGACTCAGCTATCACACCAAACCATTTTCTGCTTGGCAGTTCAAATGGGCTAAGACCCTTAGCTCTTTATCGTGATGATGGCGTTGTTTTAAAAGAGAGTTGGCTATGTTCGCAAAAATACGCGCAAACATTTTGGAAGAGATGGGTGGCTGAGTACTTACCTACACTAACATGTAGAACAAAGTGGTTCGAAAAGGCTAAGCTATTAGCTGTGGGCGACTTAGTGGTGGTGGTTGACCCGGCAAACCCAAGAAATATGTGGCCAAAGGGGAAGGTCATCGAAGTTAGTATGTCTGAAGACGGTCAAGTCAGAAGAGCGAAAGTTATGACAGCAAGCGGTGTGTTAGAGAGACCAGCCGTCAAATTGGCGATTCTAGACGTGACTCCGAAAGAGGAGTAAGCCTTCAGCAACTGATCGACTTACTGCGGGGGAGTGTTACCGTCACTGTCTACTCGCTACTTTAAATTATTTAATTATTATCGATAACTTTATTGTCATTATCCATTGATATCGATTTATTATCAACACTAATTTTTTTTTATTTTTTCCACGCGAGTCGACATTCATACAACCTCTTAATTTATATAAATTGGCACAAAAGTCAACTTTACTTAAAAGAATTTCTAAAAGTCAACCAGAGAACATACGAAGAAGTTTTGCTCTTGGTTTCCACACGAAAAAGTCAGTAAATAACCTCAATTTTTATCTAAATCTATTAAATTAAGTTATATTTGTAATAAGTTATTAATTAACTTACAGGAATTTCAACTTAAAGTACAAGACAATAAATGAATTATTTAAATTAAAAATTCTTGTGCTTTTTGTTAATAATCTACATTTGGATGCTAAGGGCTTGGGCGCTTCTCCCAACAAGTAGTCTTATACCAACGCCAAGGCGAGTTAGAAAAGGTAGTAGCATATGCCAACCGCACTCTTAATGATTTGGAACGAAAATACTCTGCCACGGAACAAGAGTGCCTAGCCGTATTGTGGGGAATACGAAAAATGAGACCCCACCTGGAAGGGTATCACTTTACGGTAATAACGGATCACCAATCGTCGAAATGGTTACACACGCTTCAAAACCCATCAGGACCGCTAGCGCGTTGGGCTCTCGAAATCCAAAAATATAATTTCGATATTAAATATCGCCAAGGGAATCTTAATGTAGTGGCTGATGCATTATCTAGAAGTCCCCTACCCGACAAAAATCCAATGGATCCCGTCGCCACCATGACCAGAATCAAGAAAGATTGGTATCAAACTAGACTTCATCATTTTCGAGAATGCGCCACTTCCATGCACGATTATCAAGAAGTCGAGGGTCGTCTTTTTAGGCACATGCAGCCAAAAACTATTATTTCTGGAGCCCCTCAATGGAAACTATGTGTACCACATAATAACTTAAACCAAATATTATCCGAGGTTCACGACGCAGTACCCGCAGGACATCTAGGAGTACACAAAACTACAAAGAGGGCACAAGAAGATTACTACTGGCCAGGTATGACTCGCGATATTCGACATTATGTACAGAAAGCAGGGCTAATGACCACCATGCCTAATTCTCATCCATGAGAAACTGTGTGTTTAGATTTTATTGGACCACTCCCACGTTCGTCAGCAGGGCGGAACTGGCTTCTTGTACTAGTTGACAAGTTCAGTCGTTGTGTTGAATAAGTACCTTTGCGAAGCACAAACTCAACAGCGGTAATCACTGCGCTAAAAGAACGCATCATCTATCGTTTTGGTTGCCCAAAAACTATTATATCCGATAACGGGGCACAATTTACTTGCAAAAGATTTACTAATTTTCTATCCGAGTGTGGTATCGAACATAGAATAACCGCCCCTTATACTCCTCAGGAGAACCCGACGGAACGAACCAATCGCGTAATAAAAACCTTAATCGCACATAATTCTGAAGAAAATCATAAGCGATGGGACAACTTACTGAGTGATATTGCTTTTGCAATAAATACGGCGTATCACGAATCCACCAAACAGTCTCCAGCCGAAATATTATTCGGGAGAAATCTTCCGCCACCCAACCAACTGAGAAATAAAGGACCGACACCTCCTGAATCAGTACCCCGTCCCTCAGGGCCAAATGAATGGATATATATCACAAATGTTGTGGCCAAAGCTTCCAAAAGACAGAAACACTACTACGATCTAGGCCAGCGGGACTGGGCACCTGCAATTGGTGATCGTGTTTTCAAACGTGAACATACTCTTTCGTCAGCTGCCGATCGTGTTGCCAGCAAACTAGCTCCAACATTTTCGGGACCATGAAGTAATTGACAAAACCTCACGGAATATTGTCTTATTGAGAACCAATGCAAATAAACAACAACGAGTACACGTACGAGACTTAAAAGCTTATCAACCGCGCGAAACATAAATAAAAAAAAGCCCCACATATATGTATATAATATTAATTAATACTAGTAATATAAATTCACATGCAATACATACTTTAATACCGTTAATAATACAATCACAACTAGTGAAAAAAAACTTACATTTCTAATTTAGCACTGTCTTCTGGAATACAACTTAAAATATACAAACAAACTAACAAAAAAAAATAATAATAATAAATAAAAAATAAAAATGTATATATACTTTGATATAAACAACCATCTATATATATTAAGATATTTCTTCCAGAAAAACAAAACAACAAACAAATGAAAACAAAAATAATTTTTTTTAAACAGTTATGTATGCATAAAAAAGGTCAATATGTACATACATAAACGAAAAATTTAACTAAAACCATCCGTTCTAAAATGGAGCGACGTTCAACCAGACCAATTCCTCCAGGCAAAATAAAGGAATACCTGCGAAAAGCCACGATGCCAAGGCATATCCCGTAATATCTCCCACGTTTCGTGGCACGACCAAAGATACAAATTGTGTAGACTGCACCAGTGGCTAAATCTGGAAATCAGGCTGTGGAAAAAGTAGCCAAGGAATTTTGGGAGAAGGGCGTCGGATAAAATCACTCGGGTTGTCGCTCGATATTGCGTCAAAGCCATCAACTGCTGATTCTACCTGTCAAATTCGTACGACAAGCCGGGCCAAACAAGTGGAAGAGAAAACATTGGAAGATGTACTTCAGCTGAGTACCTCCAAGCTTGGTGACGATGATGCTGACGAGGATCTGTTTTCAAGAGTACAAATTAGTGACGCAGCCAAGCATCGTGGTGCATTCTATGTAATTTATCCAAAAGGAAGGCCAAAAATACAAGTAAGGGTCCGAACAGTACGACTCCGCTGTCAAGGACGGACTAAAGCGTTTAGCCTCAACAAGGATTAACATGATGTCGTTTTATTCTATAATAGTCTTTTCATTTGGGATTCATCGAAACTGCCAACGTTTTTTTATATAAAATTTTGTTTTTTTTTTACATAAGACACCTGTATATAAGTACATAGGAAATGTTGTTATTTTCAAAAACTGTTGGTCTCAATACAAAATATTAATTTCACAGAAGAAAAGCACTGCAGTTCGGTAAAAATTTAACTTCGGGTAGTGAAGATCGAGGCTGATCATAAACTCGAATAATGCTATTAACATTTATTCTGTTTAATAAAATAATTTTGTTTTATTTTTTCGAAAGTAATTTTTTTTTTATTTTTTTCTTTTTTTTTCTGGAAAGAAAGAGGAGAATGTAACGTGCCGTCACAAAATTCTATATGTCATACATTGTGTTACGTACACCATGACTGCGTGGTACATACCAACCCAATTAATATAGGGTACATGATTGCTAGTTTTGATCACAGTTGTGATTTAACATACATGTTGACAAAATATACCGTAGAAGTCTCATCAAGTTAGTAAGCGAAACGGTATAAGACTTCAATTTTTATACTCAGTCAGGGAGCAAGGCACGATATCGTACGATTTTATCTTGTTCCGAAGTAGTTACATGCATGCTGTATTGTAGTTATTAACACTGTATTTAGCCGAGTGTACAATTTTCCATAATATTCGTGCATTCACCTTCGTAGTTATTAGCACTGTATTTAGCCGAGTGTACGATCTTCCGCATTATTCGTGCATTCACCTTCATCATTATTAGCACTGTCGTTAGCCGAGTTTACGATCTTCCGCATTATTAGTGCATTCACCTTCGTAGTTATTAACACTGTATTTAGCCGAGTGTACGATCTTCCGCATTATTCGCGCATTCACCTTCGTAGTTATTAGCACTGTATTTAGCCGAGTGTACGATCTTCCGCATTATTCGTGCATTCACCTTCGTAGTTATTAGCACTGTCATTAGCCGAGTGTACAATCTTCCGCATTATTCATGCATTCACTTTTGTAGTCATTAGCACTGTATTTAGTCGAGTGTACGATCTTCCGCATTGTTCGTGCATTCATATTCGTAGATTTTAACTCTTAGTACCCATTTCAGAAACACGGCCAACGTCAACATGAAGCTAGGAGGCGGCTCGTATTTGGATCCCGACATCAACCGAAGCCGAGTGGGGAAAACCATCGACATCGACACATAATTGTAGTCCAATATATATTTAAATATTTAATTAGTTAAGTTAGTTTAGTTTCGTTAATAAAAAAGATACTGTGTTAAGTTAAACAAGAAAACACCCGACATCTCAGTTTTCAAAGGAAGCAGACCTTTGATAAGATCCTGGAACAGCTAACGCCTACCTCAGCTGGAAAATCAAACTGCGTTACAACTTTATGAGTGTATAAAAAGATAAATCTCATCCATAGTTCATAGCTCATATTAATCAATCACCAATTAAAATTTATATATTAAACAATCCAATATTGTTTCATGGTCGTCTCTGTGAAAAAGCAAAAGGAACAACGCACACGCTAACTCATCCGTTCTCTCAACGTGGAAGGAACAAAAAAAAACAAGTAAAAACCTGAAGACATATAAAAACTTAGGTACATCATGCATAAGCTCAGTCTATCAACCACTTTCAAATCGTGAGTACGCTAAAATTATTTCATTCCGTTCAAAGCAAAAATAAAAAAACAAAGAGATATTAAAAATACAAAAAAGAAGTACATATGTACATAATACCGTTGCAAAATAAAAAAATAAACAAATGATTAAAAAGGAAAAATAAAAAGTGCATGGTAGATAAAAACCGTACATATATACATATAAAAAACAGTCGTAAAGCAGCACTGGGTTGAGGAACATCTCTCGCGTCATCGTAATTATTTCTTAAGTGCGGTCAGGCTTGTGTATGTTATTTGGCCTTCGAGAGTTTTTCGTCTCGCTCGCACTGGTTAACTGATCTGCCACGGATAACCGTATAATCTTGCAGTTTTTGTGGAATTTCTTTAACAACCACGTTGCTACTTCCTATGTGAAGGCATAGATCGTGTACAGTCAGTCACAAAAACTTTTAAAATACTCTTAATACCATCTTGGGCATATGGTGTAGTTACTCCGCCCATACTTGTGCAACACCATATTATACAAATTTACTTTGTATAATATGTACTGAATATTTCTGTGTGTGTCACAAATATATTTAACTATCTCCTAATAGCCACTGGGAATAGATCTGAAAGGAGTAGCATGAATTACAATAATCTCAGAGAGAGTAATTATAATTCAATGTCGGCAATGAAAAAGGGATTGTACAATTATTAGTCAATGTTGGGTAATGAATGTTATTGACAATTTGATTTCACCTTAATTATATTTAATATTTATATGTGAGTTCAATACAATTTTTGATGATCCGAACAAGGAAAGGAGCACACGATGTAGCGTAATTAAGCTTTATTTCAACAGTGATTTTCTTTTTTCCAACCAACAATTTTAACCTATTCGATTTTAACAGGAAAACGAAGTTGAATAGTTTTGACATTTGGAAACAGTTCCAACAACATTGGAACCTGCGTGTTCAATCTTTTACAATATTTTCAGATACAAATATTAAAAAGTATAAATTCAAAGTGGATAAGTATTTTAATAATATAAAAAAAAAAAATTCGTGTAGTTAAAAAAAATTCAAAATATCAAAAATTCAAATTTAAAATTTTATAAATTTTAGTTATTTAAATTATTATTCAAGTGTTTTTTGCACATTGCGCCGGCCTTGGCTTCAGGCAACATATTGCTTGGCACATAAAACGGTAGCAAGGGATTTGATAGCCTCCACTAAGATTTTGGTGTTTGGTGTTGTAGTAGAGGTAGATGGTTGCACTGTTGCTGTTGGACTCTGTGGAGTGGTTGTTGAATTTCTTCTTGCAGATTTCAACGGTTGTTGTCTACTTTGCTGCAAATCTTCGGTTCTAATTCCTCTTGGCTATTTAGACTGTTGCGACCTCAGATGAAGTAGGGTGTGGTGGAATTTATCACATTTTCTGCATGTATCCATAGAAGTGCAGCCTCTCAAATCGTGGCTGCGTGCTAAGCAGTTGACACAGTAATTGTGCCTGTTTACTATCATTTCTCTTTTTTCTGGACTCATCTTTAAAAACTTGCGGCAGAACTGTAAAGCGTGAAATTTATTGCACAGAGCACACTTGTACAACTCGGGTTTTCGTCGGTTGCGATGACTATTTCAACCTTTTGTAAAATTACGTTTGCTGGAGCTAGAACAACGATTGTTCCTAGTTCAAGAAAAACACAAAAATTAGAGACCTTGTAATTGTAATACCTAACTAACTAAATGAGAGAAGGTTAGATATAAAAATATGCGAATGCTATGTTGAGTAAATAATATTGGAGGCGAATTTTCATTGTTCAAAAGCGGTAAATAACAGAGTTTAACAATTTTGCGAGCTATGATTCCTGTGGATATACGTACATCCGCTGTGCTTACGTTATGGTCGGAGCCCGTAAAGGTCCGTTCGATTCTTCCTAAACGCCAGTCGTGAGGTGGAAATAAATCATCCATAACAACGACAAGGTCTCCGACCTTTAGATTTGGAGCAGAGTTCTTCCATTTGTAGCGTTTGTGTAGGGCTTTCAAATAATCTTGCTTCCATCGGACTGAGAACTGATGTTGGACTGCCTTTAGCTTTTCCCATCTGTTGATGAGAGACATGTTCGCGAAATTCTGTTCTGGGAAAGCTAGCAAGGGTGCACCTCTGAGAAAATGGCCGGGAGTTAATGTAGTTAAATCTGCTGGGTCTTCTGATAGGGCGCATAAAGGGCGCGAGTTAAGCACACCTTCAATTCGAGCTAAAATGGGGGCGAATTCTTCAAAAGTGAACTTTTGACCCCCAGCAAGTCTTTTGAAATGAAATTTGAAGCTTTTCACGGCAGCCCATGTGTGGAGCATGTGGAGGTATAAATTTCCACTCAAACCCTTGTGTAATGTACCTTTGAGCTATATCTTGAGCAATGTTTTTAATAAAGGAGGCAAATTCGTGTTCAAGAGTTCTGCTGGCACCGACGAAGTTTCTGCCGTTATGGGTTACTGCACTTTGGGGGAGCCCCGCCTACCAACAAAACTAGCAAATGCGGCTTCAAATGCCGCCGAAGAAAGATCTGAGCAGGGCTCCAAGTGTATGGCTTTTGTGGTGAAACAAATGAATACACTAGCGTACCCTTTGACATATGGCGCCTTTCGCAGGGATGAAGTTTTTAACACAAATGGGCCAGCAAAATATATACCATTTACTTGAAAGGGTGTGGACAAATTGCACCTTTCTGGTGGTAAAGGGGCCATGATTTGATGACAGGGTTGCTGTTTGTATATTATACAAATTTGAAATATAAAATTCTGTTTGAGACATTTATTTATTTATTTTTATTTGTATAGTTGTAACCTAGCACAACAAGATATATATATCTTACAAATTAAAAAATTAATAAAAATAAAACGTACATATTAAAAACAAATGGAATAATTTTGCAGAAAAATATAACATAGTGAACATGTAGAAAAATAGGATAAAATAAATAAAGCAAAAAAAAAAAAGAAAAAAGAAAGAAAAAGGTACATGCATAAATTTTCAATAAGTACTGATTCAAACAAATTGATAATCTGAAGATAAATTAAGAAAAATGTTTATATAACTCCTTTTTAAACGCATATGCATTGCCTAAGGTTTGAATATTATTTGGCAGATAATTCCAGAGACTTGTGGTATTAATAAAAAACTGACGTTGTGACAGAAGGGTCTTATACCTATGTCGAATGATTTTTCTTCCTCGATTAGATCTAGAAAATTGTATTCTACAAAACAAGTACATAGGTTGCTTCGATGTAATTATTTTATGTAGCAACCTTAGGCATTTAATTTTTAAGAGGTCTTCAAACTTAACTTGAAATATCTGGTACGAGGAAAATGAAATGTGATCACGACGCTCTATTAAGAAAATGTATCTTGATATGTTGTTGTAAGCGACTTTGAGTTTCCGTTGATCATGGCTGTCAAAATTCGCAAAAATTTCACAACCGTATAATAACACCGGAATTAAGTAGGTTTTTGCCAGCTGCACATGTATGGTGAATGGGGTTGAATCTATAACAGCCCATAAGCTGCGAAGCATACTATATACTCTACCCACAACGACATTAATGTGATTTGACCACGTAAGGCGATTATTAAAAATAACACCCAGATTGGATGCTGATGTCACATAGTCAATTTTATTTCCTTTTATTTTGAGTTCAGGTACATCAAACACTCTATTAGATTTTGAAATCAAAATACACTTTGACTTGGAGGGATTAATACATAGCCCATTAGCATTAGCCCAATTATTTATTGCGTTTAAATCAATACTGATATTGTTCACAGTCGAGCTTAAATTTTCAACACGTGAACTTATGTATAGCTGCACATCATCTGCATACATATGAATTTTGCAGTTGGTTAAAAGATTAGGTAAATCATTAATATATATGCAGAATAAAAGAGGTCCCAGTATTGAACCTTGGGGAATTCCTCTCCTAACATTGAATGCGTTTGATATCTTGTTATTCAGATAAACACGCTGGGACCTGTTCATAAGACAGGAATGAATAAGATTGCATGCTGAACTTGAAAAGTAAAACAATTTCTGGAGCTTTAATATTAAGGTTTTATGATCAACTGTATCAAATGCTTTACTGTGGTCCAGAAGTACTAAAAACGACACCAAGTTATTATCCAAATTCAATCTTAGGTCTTCAACCATATCCACAAGAGCAGTAGTACAGCTTCTTGCTTTCATAAAACCCGATTGTCTATCAGACAGAAAATTGTTATGCTCTAAGTAGATATTGATTTGTTTGGCAATAAGGTTTTCCATAACTTTGGATAAGAATGGCAATAGGCCTGAATTCGCTGTTGGTTTTGGGGATAGGAAGGAGTTTAGATAGTTTCCATCCATTTGGAAAGGTTGACTTAAGAAGAATAGTATTAAATAAATGTGTGTAGTAAGGCAATAGCTTAGGTGTAAGTGCTTTTAAAAATCTGGGATCTAAATTATCTGAACCGATTGCATTTGATTTGACTGATAATAGGCACTCTAAAACTTCTGACTGATTAACACCACGAAAACTGAAGGGGTTCTGTATGGAAACACTACAAAGATCATCATAAATGTTACAATTTGGAAATGGTATATTGATATTTGCAAACTGGTAGTTCAAGGTATTAACATCAACATCCAAGTTATTTGCTTTATAAGAGTTCTGACCTATACCAATTTTACGGATTTCCTTCCATTTCGATTTATTGTCTATTGCAGAAGAAAATTTACTACGATAAAACATGATCTTTGCCTGTTTAATGCGTTTTTGAACCTCCCTTCGAGCAGATTTGTAAACTACATTCAGATCATCCGTTCTATATCTCTTCCACCTATTATAAGCACTATCACGTTTCTCAATTAACAGTTTTATTTCATGACAAAACCATGGTGGTTGATTGGCTTTGATAATTTTTGTTTTAATTGGAACACTCATGTCATACATCATTCGAATATTTTCTTGTAACAAAGAAAGTTGATCATTTACATTATCAATTGTATAGATCTGGTCCCAACGGACACTATTAATGAATTGATTAAGTATTGTATAATCAATGTTATGACAATCCCGATAAGTAACATATTTATCCGTAGCTGCTAAAGGCAGGTCATAACTCAAAAAAATAATATCGTGGTTTGAAAACACTGAAGCCGAGATTTGATCATAGATGAGTACTTTAGGTTTATGGTTAACAAATACTAGATCAATCAGACTACTGGAAGTACTGTTAAAATGAGTAGGTGTAGAAACATTCACAGGTAAAAGATTAAGGGATTGCATGGGTTCAATAAGCGGATTTTCAACTAAAAGATTATTATTAAAATCACCAAGGACAATAATATCATCATACTCAATGGAGATTTCCTCTAAAATAGAAATAAAAGGATTGACATTCATGCTACTGTTAGGTCTGTAAACACTACCTAGTAAAAGCTTCTTCTTATCATTTGTCGAAATTTCTAGAAATAAATATTCAATTGCACTGCCAATTTGATTTAATACTTTTATTTTACAGTGAATGCCATTGCGTACGTATACTGCTACTCCGCCACCTTTGGCTTTAGTTTCTACATTATTGATAAGAATTGTTCTGTCAGACCTGAATAGTTTAAAGCCCTGCAGGTTGTATACAAAATCTTGAACATCCACTGGGAACCATGTTTCAGATATGCAAATGATATCAATACCTGCTGATTCAAATAAATATCTAAATTCATCAATTTTTTTATTTAAGCTTTGTGCATTTAAGTGTATGATATAAAGGCCAGACCTTTGTTTGGCAAGAATTCTAATCATGTTGTACACACAGTCTCTAGAATTAGTACCAGTAAAGTTTAACATATATATATTTAAAGTTGGCAATGCCTTCAAAAGTACAGTGGGCAACAGTATTTATAAAAATTAAATTCGAGCGATAAAAGGAGTTGTATAGGATGTATTTGGTTGAATTTGGGTAGCCTGTTAAAGGCAAATAAATAAATGTAAAATTAAATGGGATAAATGAATAAAAATATAAAACATGAAAGCAGCTAAGACAAAACTTAATACTAAAAATTGGGTGTATCAATCTGCCTAGCCCCATGACTTTCGTTATCAATTGTCAGCTCAGAATCAGGAAATAACTGATACAACTGATTAATGTCATCAATTTGTAGAATGTTTTCATCCGCAGTCTTTTTAATGTAGACGAAACCGCGCTTGGTGAAAGTGCTGTGAATACGATTACTTCTTTTAAGTCGAACAGCAGCGCGAAATATTTGAAAATTAGTTTTCGTAAGATTTTCATTAATATAAAACTTATTTTCCGAGTTGAGACCAACATGAAACAGACGAAAGGAAAATTGCTTATTATTTTTTTTTTAATTCGCCAGTGCTTTTAAAAAGAAATTTTTGTCATAAAGAGACCACATTTTGACGATGATAACTGCATCCCTATAAGAAGTTTTATTTTTGTTGTTTAGGTTTTGTAGGCGGTAGATTGATTTTATGGCTGGGACTGTAGTTTTTATTGTGTCACAGATAGAGCAAAACATTCCCATAAGATTTTCATTTTCATAGTAAGGAATTTCATTTAAACGTAGCTCACACGACACAATATTATTTTCATGGTGTTTAATCCTCGATTTTAAAGAAGCAATTTCAGCCAGCATACTTGTTACATCAACCGCGACTGTTTCGAGAAGGGATACTCTTTCAGTGACTGCTTGTAATTCATTTTTTATAAAGTTAAATCTCCTATCAATATCATTTAAGAGTTCGATTTTGTATTGGCTAAGCTTATCTTCAAGTACTTTCTCAATACGCTCTGAGAGTTTGTCAAAGCGCTATGGCTGGATCTATTGGCAAAAAACTGTATGAAAATGAGTCAGAGAGAGCGTTCCACTTGATTCCTAGAGTTTTGGTAGAACTTGTTTCGTGGAATCGAAGAAATTCTGAATCATATAGATCTTTTTTGTTTAAATGAGTGAGCAATTGGGAATTATTTGCTGTGATCTTTTTGAGAGGGAACCCAGCTGATTTTAACGTATTAATGAGCTGTGTTTGGGCAGAAATGGTTTCTTCTAATGAATACCCTCCGGAGAGAATATTATCGACGTACGTTTCAGAACGCAGAATTGATGCAGCTCTTGGGTGCATTGATTCAGAGTCTGACGCCAGCTGGAGAAGTGTCCGAATTGCGTGATACGGAGCGTAGTTAACACCGAAGGTTACTGTTAAATGGTAATCCTTCGTAGGCCCGTCCGCTTCAGACTTGAATAAAATCCTCTGAAAAGGTCTGTCTTCTGGGTGAATTTCGATTTGGCGGTAAATTTTTTGTATGTCGCCATTGAAAACGTATTTATATTTTCTCCAGTTGAGCACTATAGATATTAAGTCGTTTTGAAGAGTGGGGCCTGTGTACAGAACGTCATTGAGAGAAAATTTAGACTTCGCTTTTCGAGAGGCGTTAAAGACTACTCTTACTTTTGTGGTTTTATGTTCTGGGCGCACAACCGCATGATGTGGTAAATAAAATGAGCTATATTTACCTTGGGACACAATTTCACATGATGAGGTTTCTTCCATGTGATCCAAAGTGATGTATTCATTAAGAACTTCTTTGTATTGTTCTTTAAGGTTCGGGTCTTTGAATAGTGTTTTTTCCATGCTTGCGTATTGTGCCAAGGCTGTAAACCGGGACGAGCCTAAGAAGATTTGGTCGGGATATTCAGTTCTAAATGGAAGTCGTATGACATATCTACCATTTTTATTACGAGTTGTTGTTTCAATGTAAAATTTTTCACAAAATTCCTCTTCTGAGGTTTTTGGCTGAATGCTAAAAATTTCTTGTTCCCAAAATTTAACTGTAGCAGCTGCTTCGCACTTCGTTTTATGACGAAGATGATATAGTTTTGTGACATTATTGAATTTTGAGTGGTTAATGTATAATGCCGTGAACATGTCACGAAATGACGGCCATTGCTCATAGCTGCCATTGAATACTTCCGTATCACAAGGAGGGAGTTTGATGCAGTCATTTGAAGTATTTTGCACATATGTCTCGGCTGGAGCGTGACGGTTACTTAAGTTGCGAGACGTGGACTGAAATCTTGGAACTCCCAGGTTCTCTTGTTGGAGTATTCTTGCAAGATCGAGAGTTCGAGAAGAGCAATCATAGTACCTGGTACTACTTTCTTCAAATCTCTCCTTTACTTCTTGCTTTATTTCTGGTGTGATTTTTGTGTCTTTGGAGAACATGACTTCTTCGTGAGAGAAGTTTAATTTATCCCATCTTGAGTCTAAGTCTCTTAGCATGATTTCAAGAATGGTATCAGTATGCTCATCTGCTGGGATAGCGTCAAACCTTTCGCACAGTGCTATTAATTGATCGTAATCAAAGTCAAAGTCCATGGCAGACGAGCTTGAGTTTCGGGATGTGGACTGCATCTTATACGAATTAAGAAATTTAACTACTTGGGCTATGGAACTTTATAGACTTGATAGATTTAAGTTTGGATTCCCTGAAATATATGGGTATATTAGAATAGAGCTTCTTAATTTCACAACTTCTTGTTTCTTTATTGATAATACTTTCGTACTAAATGTTTTCCTTTTACTGTTTTTATAGGTAGAGAGTATTTAATATATTTTCTTCGTGAAGGTGCTATGGGGAATAGCTCTAGAGTTAGATTTCTATATTAATTAGGAAAATAGAATTTCAAATAGAAAATTTTATTTCCCTCAGCTTATATTCAATGAATAGGGGCTAAGAGTTTAGCACTAGAAGTTGGATTCTAGTATTAGGGTGAATATAAACTATTGAATTTGATTTTGTTTTGAATGTGGTTTGGATTTTTAAATGCAATTGACTATTAAATAGTACTTTTGAGGTTATCAAACAGTTAAACTTGTTGGAGAGTTGTAAATTAATGGGAAGTTTTAAGTTGTGTTTAATTACGGTTTATATCACTAACCAATAGCAAATGTACTTAACTTCAAGCTTGTATTTTTAAAATATAAATGTGGTTTTTAGTATTAGTTTTAATTGGGGTATTTTATGAGAATTAACTAAGGTAGATTAATTTCGACAACCTGGCAACTCTTTATGAGAGACTTATAGAGTAGTTTATTACAGTGTTGTCGAAAGTGAAAGTTATATGAAACAATATTTTTTCTTTTCATATAAGTTGTGAAATATTTTCTGTTTTATACTTTTAAATGAAAATGTGTGAGGGCTGTCTACCTCAAATTTCCTGATGCTTAACTATTTTGCAAAAAATTATTTTTACTTAGAGGGGCTAATAATGAGTGTATTACTACACGAGTTATCTAGTTTTAACAGCAAAAGTACGTTATACAAACTGTATTTTAATAGGATTTTGGGGTTATGTGAGAGATTTTGTTGATTACAATTCTTTTCCTATATTCGTTGGGCATGGGCTACAGGGTTATAGCACTAGAAATAGACGTCTAGTTAGAAATGAATATAGAAAACCGAACTGTTTTATTTTTTTAGGATTTAAATGAGGGATTTAAACTTTTGGGTTAAAAATGTGTATTTTAAGGTGTACTTATGTTAAACGTGAGGTAATATATTTGTAAATATATCTATGGTTTTTTTATTTTATACATATGTTTGCTTCCCTTTATTTCAATTAAACGAAGCTTGTTGTTTTATTATTATTATTTTTTTTCGGGAAAAGTCTTCTAAAATTTATGTATGTATGTAGTTTTAATAATGCATTAGAAACTATTGAATATTTTGTACCTATCCTCATTATTTTGTACTTGACTGTATATTATTTTGTATAGACTATTGCTTAATTCACAAAACCCCTTGTATCTCTGTATCGATTGTATTATCATATCAAATACAAGAGTGTAATATTTGTTGTATGAAATTTTCATACAAAAATGAAATACACTATTACACTTTTATTTCATATGTTTTTAAAATGTTGTATTCAAAGAGAAGCTATCTGAGAGAATTTATATGTAGCTTGTTCTTCTTTTTTCATTTAAAATACGAAATACATTAATACACAACACAGAGGGTGTTCACAATTAAAAAACCAAAAGTGTATTTGATACACAAATACACGATAAAGATTGTTGTGAATTAAGCATATGTTTAATTGGACTGTGTATTATTTAAGAGATAGTTTACACACACAATTGATAGTTAAAATTTGGTGAAAATGCAAAAAAAAATAAATGAAGTGAGTTGTTGTGTTAATAAAAATTATGAAATTTAATAAGCATGTAATGCATAAATTTTGTTGTAAAAGAGAAATGATATATCTACTCTGATAGTTTGTTGTAAGAGAGATTAAGTAATTTATATTTACAAGAGTAGACGATTATGTCTGAGAGCATTTATGTATATTCACCACACTATGAGCAATGATATTTTTATGCAGTACTTTGAATATGTGATGTGTATGATGTATACATACATACATTTATGTATAAAGACAATTTAGATTTTTAGTTAACACTTTTATGGGATTATGGACTTTTTCACTAGTTTTTTTTTAAATTTTCTTTTGTTTTTTGCATTAATTTTTTTATCGAACAAACTAATCCCGCTTGCACTTCTTATTTTTCTTTTACGATTTTAATCTTACTGCGTTTATTTATTACTTTATTTGTGTGTGTGTGTAAATGAGTTTATATTAAAGTAATATTCGACTTACTTTGGATGGTGACAAGAATTGACTGTGAGCTTGATGTTTGATAATTTGTAAATTACCTCATTATTTCTATGGTGAGTACTCAATTATTTTTGCTAGTTCTTTTGACTGGATCGAGAGGACCATGAATATTTTTGTGTGTGTCACAAATATATTTAACTAGCTCCTAATAGCCACTGGGAATAGATCTGAAAGGATCTCAGAGAGAGTAATTATAATTCAATGTCGGCAATGAAAAAGGTGTTGTACAATTATTAGTCAATGTTGGGTAATGAATGTTATTGACAATTGGATTTCACCTTAATTATATTTAATATTTATATGTGAGCTCAATACAATTTTTGATGATCCGAACAATGAAAGGAGCACAAGATGTAGCGTAATTAAACTTTATTTCAACAGTGATTTTCTTTTTTCCAACCAACAATTTTAACCTATGCGATTTTAACAGGAAAACGAAGTTGAATAGTTTTGACATTTGGAAACAGTTCCAACAACATTGGAACCTTCGTGTTCAATCTTTTACAATATTTTCAGATACAGATATTTAAAAGTATAAATTCAAAGTGAGTAAGTATTTTAATAATATAAAAAAAAGAATGAGTGTTCGAACTCACAGGCGATGTGTGAACATCTTTTTGTTACACGGTACCTGTTCGATTTCTGTGAACACAGACCCACAAACCCGGAGGTAGAGTTAATATAAAGTATTTAATGAAAAAGAATAGTTTATTGAATTTAATTTTACTTTATATAATTTATTAATGTTATGTTTTCAGCACAGTTAATATATAATATATATATATATATAATATATATATATATAAATTTAGTAGATTCACTCAAAATGAAAAAAATTAAACAGAAGTGCTAATGATTTCATTATTTTCTTACTTAATACTTTTTATTTATTTTATATTAAACCCACAAAAAACAAAGAGAATGCAAAGCAACAGACAAATGTACATACATACATTGTTATGTTTGTACATAAGCTACATACGTTGCTGTCTTGCTATCTCATTTTTATATATGTACGTATAACCACGTCACTATTCTCTTTGCTATGCATAAGACAAAACCGAAGATCAACATAAAACACTTTTTTAATATTACTCCAAATTAAAACACTTAAATCTCGGCTCGCCGATATCGGATCGCCTTAATTTTTGGCCTAAACTCTTCGTCGAAACCCGCACTAGCTTTTAAATCCAAAAATTAATAAAATCGGCTATGAATTTCCGGAGAAAATCGCGTGGGAAAATTATATGAAAATCGCCTAATAATCACTTTCAATACCGACTGCCCAGCAACGAACAAACAAACGATGATTTACTCTTACATACCTAACACTTGCGTATGTATTGAAACTGATAGTTTACTGCCCTAGAGGCGCGAGTTATAATTATTGTAGAGAACTCACTAAAAAAACAATTTGACTTTCTTTTTTCACCATTGATTTACAACTGCCAGTTTTATTTTTTTTAAATTGCTTTTATAAAAATAAACTAGTTACAAAAATGCTTAGTCTATATTATATCGATTATTAATAAAATTTCTTGTTGCTCAATACCTATTTAAATATTTCAACTTCTTGTTAATAAAAATTGCTTATTGCTTAATTTGTAAATACATATTTAAATATTTCAATTTTTTTTTATTAGTAAAATTACTTAATGCTTAACTTGCAATTACATATTTCAATTGGTGACATTTCTCAAGAATTCTGTTATTTATTAATCTAGCTATTTAGTTTTGGTGGTTTAGTTGTTGGCTGTGTTGTTGTTGTTGTCGATGTTATGGGGGTTTCCATAACTCCTCCCCCCTTAGTATGGAGCGATGGCCAAAAGTATTGATGGTCAGAAGCGACGATGTTTGTAGTAGGAATTTCTCTTATAATGAATTTTGTTTTCTTTTTTATTATGAAGATTATGATGTAATGATGTAATTCTGTTTTGTTTGATAAGTCTTCGATGGCTAATTTATTCTTGAAGTGATATTCTTTGAGTTTCGGTATGCTTAAACTTTCTATAGTGGATAAAGGTCTAATATTTATTTCTGTGGATGGGGTTAGGATAGAACTGTCCCAATATATTCTTGGATTACTTTTGTCGGTGATTTCGTTGATGGTTATATCGCAATCTTTAAAATGTATTAGTAAATTCCCTTTAATAATATTTGTCTTGTCGTTGCATGATGTCTTCATCTCTGTTGGTGGTAAATTTGTTGCTAGTACAAGTCCTTGCTCGGGTTGTGAAACTTTAACTATCTGGCCTATATCATTGAGTTTACAGTTGGCTTCTAGATTGTGTATGATTTTCCCAAAAGATTGAGATTTTTCTATTGTTTCTTGTTGTAGGCTTTCTTGGCAGTAATACAATCTTCAATTTTTTTACATAATTTGTCGAAATACTGAATTCTTTTATTGTTATAAATTACATATGGATTTATTATTACTTCTTTTGTTTTATTAATCGGTATGGGGATTGTGTGGGAAATTGTGTATCGATCGTGAGGGATATGAGGAATAAGAATATTGAAAATAATGTTTGTGTTATTGTAATAGGCTTGCAACTCTAGTAATTCATACAAGTGTTCTATGGTATTTATTTTGATAGATTGGTTTTCCAGATTGTTTTCGATTTCTTTAATTTTTTCCAGATTCAAAATCATTTTTGGTATAATCTTAAGTCTGGCCAAAGTCATTGCTTCGGAAATACTTGAAATATGATTTGATAATAAATCTATATGATAGTTGATTTGGTTCAAATATTGAATGTCGTTAATCTGTTTGGAATTGGAGAGAATGCTGTTTTGTGAATATTGTAATGACCGGATTATGATGTCTTGTTCCTTATTTATGTGATTTGTAATATTTTCGATTCTTTCAATCATTTTAGTGTTAAGTATATTTTGTCTATTTGTGGTGGTCTGTAATTTTGATGTCAGATTAGATATTACTTCATTAATATGAGATGCATCGTTGCTGTCCATGTTTCCCGTAATAAATTTCACTGCTGATCCTATACCATTAAAGAATCCTCTTTTATTGCGATATCTCGGCGTTATTGTATTTAAATTATTTTTAAGATCCGTTAGCTTATATTTTGTCGTCTTTAGAGTGTCCTTGTTATTATATGAAGATATAAAATTCTTCAGTGATTCTTCTATTTTCAGAATATTGTTACTATATGAGTCGAGTTTTATGATATGTATAAGGTTAGTGTAGTCGATTATCGTTTTGGCTGTACCCAACTTTATTTGTACCAAACCTTGGGTATCGGTCAGATTTTGTATGTGTAGTATTTGTGCGAGTATTGTGGTAATTAAAGCAAGAAAAATGATTGTATTCTGCATTTTAAAACTCCTTTTTTTACGATGATCCTTCGTAATAAGTAGTTGTTTCTGGGCTTTCCTTTCGTAGATTTTCCTTTATATGATGATCCTTTGTTGAAGATTTCCTTAGTAGTTGTTTCTAGGCTTTTCTTTTGCAGATTTTCCTTTATATGATGATCCTTTGTTGAAGATTTCCTTAGTAGTTGTTTCTAGGCTTTTCTTTTGCAGATTTTTAGATTTTTCCTTTATATGATGATCCTTTGTTGAAGATTTTCTAAGCAGTTGTTTCTAGGCTTTTCTTTTACAGATTTTTCCTTATACGATAATCCTTCGTATTGGGTGTAGGTTGCTGGTTCCAAAATTTCTCGATATACCCTCATGATATTTATGGAACTTGGACGACTGCGCCAGTTATAATTATTGTAGAGAACTCACTAAAAAAAACAATTTGACTTTCTTTTTTCACCATTGATTTACAACTGCCAGTTTTATTTTTTTTAAATTGCTTTTATAAAATTAAACTAGTTACAAAAATGCTTAGTCTATATTATATCGATTATTAATAAAATTTCTTGTTGCTCAATACATATTTAAATATTTCAACTTCTTGTTAATAAAAATTGCTTATTGCTTAATTTGTAAATATATATTTAAATATTTCAATTTTTTTTATTAGTAAAATTACTTAATGCTTAACAGTAGTAGTGAATTGGGGTTCCGGTGGCAATTAAAATTGTTAAATTGTTGGTGAAATTGTTAAATTGTGGGCTGAAATTGTTAAATTGTGGCTGAAATTGTTAAATTGTTGCTGAAATTTTAAAATTCTTGGAAATTTGTGTTTTCGGCGGCGCTTTGATGTTTTTTGTTTACATTAGGAGTTTTTTGTTTACATTAACTTTTTGTGAACGGGTGATTTTTTTGGGTTACATTAATTGTGATAACGGGTGATTTTTTTGAGGTTTCATATGAGTGTATATGCCGACGGCAATACATGATTATTATTTTTTTCAAATGCCTACTGCAATACATGATAATTTTTCCTAATGCCTACCGCAATACATGATTATTATTTTTTTCAAATGCCGACGGCAAAAAATGAATATAATTTTTTCATATGCAGGCGGGAAAATGATTTTTCCTAATGACGACGGGAAAACGTGAAAGTTATATTTTCTAATGCTAATGTAGGTGTTGCTAGACTGTGGGAATTTAAGGCTGACCGTGATTTGAGTGGGTGGCGTTGTTGCCGTAATATGTAACCATAGGAATTTGCGGATGTGTCTGTCTGTCTGTGAGAATTTAGGTGAGGGTTTGATTGGAAGGGGCGGGGTGTAGTTGAGGTAGATCGATTGCGTGTGTATGTGTGTGTGTGTGTGTATGTGTGTGTGTGTGTATGTGTGTGTGTGTGTGTGTGTGTATGTTTGTAGGAATTTCAATGTGTGTATTTCTGTAGGAGCTTAGGGCTGATTGTGATTTATGAGGGGTGAGGTGTTCTAGTAATATGTAACCGGGGGAATCTGTGTGTTTGTATGTCTGTAGGAGTTTAAGGCTGACCATGATTTGGGTGGGCAGGGTTGTTGACGTAATATGTATCCATGGGGATTGTGGATGTGTCTGTCTATAGTAGTTTAAGGCTGATCGTGATTTGAGGTAGGTGAGGATGTTGTTGAGGTAAATTGGTTATTTGTATGTATGTATGTATGTATGTATTTTTGTAAGAATTTAAGATGATTGTGATTTATTAGGGGCGAGGTGTTCTTGTAATATGTAGCCGTGAGAATCTATGTGTATAGACGTCTGTAGAAGTTTAAGACTATCTGTAATTTCAGGTAGGTGAGAATGTTGTGTTGTTGAGATTAATCTTATATATTGTATATGTATGTATGTATGATCATGGGAATTTGTGTATGTATATCTGAGGGAGAATTTAAGGCTCGTCATGATTTGCAAAAGGTGGGGTGTTGTTGAGATTAATCTTATATATTGTATATGTATGTATGTATGATCATGGGAATTTGTGTATGTATATCTGAGGGAGAATTTAAGGCTCGTCATGATTTGCAAAAGGTGGGGTGTTGTTGAAATTTTCTTGGATATTTCTTATATGAATTCTGCTATGTGTGTGTGTGTATTTGCGCTAATATTTATATGTAGATAGAAATAAATTGTTTTCAGTATCGACATTTGGTACTATAAAATACTATCATATGTCTGGACTTCCCTAATCTTATTATGTTCTTATACTTACGCTTGTTTTATATTTTCTCATACTTAAATTTGTCTCGCGTTAAAGTCTGCCTATATGAAATTTGTTTATATTACATATTTTGTTTATTTCAATCTTTGAATACATTTTTTTTTTTTTTTTTTTTTGTCATTGATGTCTTTTGTTCTTCTTGTTGTTGGTGTTGTTGTTGTAAATATTCGTCTGTGTATAGATGCGATATGTTCAGTTTTTTTTTTTTATTTGAAAATAAAAACGTTTTAATTTTTATCTGCGTTTACTTAAAAGTTTGTGAGGATTTTCTGTTTTTAAGTAAAACTGAAATCCTGAAGATACATACTCTATAATAATAGCAACTATAATAGAAATATTCCTTATACTCAATTTACATTTTTTAAAGTTGATGGAACGTTAGTAAGTTAACGTTAGAAATTTTTGGGGTACATAATTTTTCTCTTCACTTTCTACATTTCTTTTCGAAATCTTGCTTTGCTTTATGAAAATGTATAAACATTTTTAAATGAAACTGATCCAGCACTCCAGCTTATATACTGATAGTTTTTTTTTCTTTGGTAGTCAACTTACTTCTTTTTTTATTTTTATTGATAAACATTTAAAATCAAAAGGGAGCTTTATATTGAAATTATTATTTTCATAATTGTTGAAAACAATCACTAGTTTTTTTTTGTGTGATGAAATCATTTGAAGTTGAAGCTGATATCTTTGCTTACTGTTTTAAATTAAAATTTTATTCAATAGAATAAAAGGAGCTTTTTTCTTAAATTCTGATGCAGTTAAGATCGGATATGAGACTGAATTTAAATGTACTTTTAAATTAGTCATAATGAACAAACTTATTTTCTTGTTGAAAAGCGATCATCAGAAAACGAAGTGGGTTTCAGAGACTTTAGGTATACCCTTTCGACGGTTCCTCTAGGATACAAGATGACTTTGTTTGACGAAATTTCTGTTGCTTTATACTGATAATATTTTTACATTAATAAGGTACATATATGTTTTTTTTATGAAGGGTGAGCACCTCTCACTTTTATTTGTTGTCATATATGATTTTTTTTTAATTTTATTAAAGTTCAGCGTATTGTGTATATATTTCTGAAATGTTTAAGTATGTTTTGTGTTCTCATCGGACAGAGTGTACGTATTAGTTGGTCAGTCAGTCTATATATTTATTTATTTTTTTCTTCTAATGTGCCACTCCTTTTTTCAGATTTTACTACTTGGAATAGAGTATTTTTGTCTAATTTTTTTCTGGGTATCTACATACATTAGTTAAATATGTCTATGAATTTTTAAGAAAAAATTTTAAATAAAATATTGGAAAAAGAATTAATTATGTGAATGGTTTTTATTTCTTTATTAGCTTTACTTCGCTAGATCAAAAAAATTTTTGTTTTTGCTTATTTGCAAATTCTTGTTTTCATGTCGCTTAAACATGTACAGTCTTGTTTTCATATCGCTTAGACATGCACAGTCTTGTTTTCATGATGCTTAGACATGCATAGTCTTGTTTTCATGATGCTTAAACATGTACAGTCTTGTTTTCTTTGAGAGGTTATGCACAAGACAAATTGAATTTAACAATATTATGAAATTCCATTAAAAGAGAAACAGTTTAGACAATTGGATAAGTCCTTATATTTTTCACTACATACAAGTTTCTGTTATTTTATATTCGAATAGATGAATCCTAACTTTCCTTTAAAAAATAACACAAAACAAGGATAAATTTAGTTTAATTTTATTTATATTAATAATACATTTTAATTTAATTTTATTTATTTTTATTATAATGATGGAAACATTTCATAATATCCAATTATTAAATTTTCTAATATACTTTTACGCAAAAAATATATTGTACATCTGCAAGTATCTGGTCCTTCCTCACACTCAGGATTATACCAAGGACAGCTTCTGAAGTGGCCTTCTGTGTTGTCTTCATCTTCCATGATACCATATTCTTCGTTCTCATCCAGCATATTTTGAAAAAATTTGATCATCTCCCAATGATCGAAAAGCCTGAAGCTTTCAAAATCTCTTATAAATTGGTTTAGAGTACGTCTGATTTGACTCATTTTATTTGCTTATAAGTTAATGGCTGATGATTGTTTGAAGGTTCCTTTAAGACTAATTTCCTCTTTTAAATTTTTAAAGTAGTATCTCTTGATCTTTAAAATATCTATACCATCATCTATATTCCATACCTCTTTTTTAGCACTCTATCTCTCTCTACCCCTTTTCTCTCTATAACTGTCTCTTTCTGTCTATCACTACCCCTCCACTTATTCACTATTTCACCATATTTTCGATTAGCCTTCTTGAAGTCGTCATCCCTACTTTCAAGATCATTTTCAGTTAAACATTCAAAATGCGGAGAAGTAAATGAAAAAAAAATAAATAAATAAAACAAAAATGGAGTCTACAACAAATCTAACATCAAAATTTAATTCACTAAAAAATAAAACCTTAATCCACATAAAGGAGCTTGAGACATCAACTAAATACACCATTCGAAAAGTGTCAAGAGTAACAACAAAATATGGGCCAACACTAAAAGTTGAAATGGAAAACCACATAATGTTCCTCCCAAAGCGATATAATGCTTTAACCGATGCTGAAATTAAAGAACTCTCGAGCGGATCATATTGCTTAAGTAGAGAAGGTGAACAAAGCTTAATTGTTGAAAGCGAGCTGAGTGAATTTCTAATTCAAAATTCCCAATTTCCAATTTGGCAATAATATATAATAATTTTGTATTTTAAATTATAAATAAAAATACATGAAAGAGTTTTGTAAAATATAAATGTTTGTGCTTTTTTATTTAATATTTTCAGTTATTTCATAAAGAAATTTAAGACATAAATGACCACAGGTAAATGTATTGAAATTCTGATGTTGATTATAGTTGTATTTTATATTTCTACCAAGATATTTGACTACTTCCGAAGGAGGTTGTAAGTTTCCAAAGCTGTCGAAATATTCTTTTTCATTGTTGTTTTTATAATATGCTACCCAATGTGTACCAGGTCCTGTTGATACGTCTAAATTGATTATTCCACATTCTATTTTCTTTGTTCGTTTTGGTAGAGTATTCAACATGAAAACTCCTCTAAAATATGGAATATTTATAGAGAAACGGTTTATGTCCACATCAGATAGTGGTCTGTTCGTAGCATCTCTAAGAGTTTTTTGATTCCTCTTTGTAAACTAAACCATAACCCTTTTTATATGGTTTTAAGTAAAGTCCCTTTCCAACTGCTATAGATTCCATCGCTCTATTATGTCTAATTGCTTCATCAAGTTGATTTTTTGCATTCTTTGTTGCATTAACAGCTTTAGCTATAGCAGCACCTCCAGTTGTTAGACTACCAATTGCACCCAGAGCAGTTAAAATCGGTATTAGAGGCAAAAACCCACCAATTTTTGGTACACGTATTACATGTGGTACTATAATTTGAGATTTTCTTCCTTTTAATGATTTGTTGATAGTTTTTCGGGCAATTTTAATTGCTGAGTTAATATTTAATGGTTTTTCCTTCTTTAGTATTTTTGTTGCAGCTCTAATTGATGTTCTAAACAGTTTTTTATCATTTATCTTGTTCTTTTTAACATTTTTCTTTTTCTCCACACCCATACCAAATTTTGTTTTGGCTTTCATTGCGTTAGTAACCATATAGGCAAATGATTTTTCAGCAATACTACTATCTTTTGATAAAACTCGATCCCAAGCTGAATTTTCAAGTATTTTATCAGCTTTATGTCTAATGCTTAAATCCTTACAAGCAGAGTCCAATAAATTAATTCCTTTGTCACCTCAATTTAAACGTTTTTGTAGTTTTGTTTCAGGTCCACAATACTAATATCCGGGAAGATAAAGTTCACCAGTTAGAGAGTTTATTCTTTTTATCTACTATACCTCCTCCAACGAAGGTGTTTTTATGACTAAACGTTTTCTGATATTGTATAACTATATCATCTAATTTTGTCGATAATAACAGGTAACATTTATAAAATCTATTTAGTTCGTAATATTGTTCCTTCTACTATTTTTTTTTTTTTTGTTTACTTGCCTCTATCTTGACTGATCGTTTCTCAGTCCTTAAACTTATATATTCTGAACTTCTGTCTTGATATTACTTTCTTCTTTCATGCGAATTCTTGTTTTTTCTTTTCATATCACTTAAACATGCACAGTCTTGTTATCGTTGAAAGGTTCTGTACAAAACAAATCGAATTTCACAATATTATGAAATTCCATTATATTTCATTAGGTATTTTCTTATCGACACCAACTGCTTTAACACCATCTCATTTACGTTTGCTAACAGCAAATAGTACAATAGGTGTCAGCTATTAGATCAGCTTATCAGCTATTAGATCAGCTTATTAGCACCTGGTCTGTTTTTCAGATCAGCTTTTCAGGAGCTGGTCTGGTTTTCAGATCAGCTTATCAGGACCTGGTCTGGTTTTCAGATCAGCTTTTCAGGACCTGGTCTGGTTTTCAGATCAGCTTTTCAGGACCTGGTCTGGTTTTCAGATCAGCTTATCAGGACCTGGTCTGGTTTTCAGATCAGCTTTCCGGACCTGGTCTGGTTTTCAGATCAGCTTTTCAGGACCTGGTCTGGTTTTCAGATCAGCTTATCAGGACCTGGTCTGGTTTTCAGATCAGGCTATCAGGACCTGGTCTGGTTTTCAGATCAGCTTTTCAGGACTTGGTCTTGTTTTTAGATCAGGCTATCAGGACCTGGTCTGGTTTTCAGATCAGCTTATCAGGAGCTGGTCTGATTTTCAGGTCAGCTTATTAGGAGCTGGTCTGATTTTCAGGTCAGCTTATTAGGAGCTGGTCTGGTTTTCAGGTCAGATGAAATAACTAAAGTCTATCTTTTATTAGCAGTATTTTTTTTTCTATAACGAAAATCGTTTTATTCAATATATTTGCTTATAATCAAAAATCCATATTTATCCTTCCAACACTCTACAAATTTTTTAAAACTTGTCAAAATTCATATTACTGCCAACATGAACCTTGTAAACATGCTTCATATTTTCCTCATCTTACTTAAACATTATAATTACATTTGCATTGTCTCTTATTAAATGCTTATAGCCATATTCATAAAAATTTTAAACAGCATTTCAAATGTTGTTTGAGCAAAATTCGCTAAAATTGTATTCATAATAGAATATTAGCGTAAAAACGTTTTTTAACTTGCGTAAATCACCAAATCTTAAAAATTAAATGCACCCATATTTAAAATAATTTTGAATTGACGTCGTTGTAGTTTTGCTTCTTGCTTATTTATATTTTTAACTTTGTCTGTATGTATGTATGTATGCATGTATTAAGAATTATGCTTATGTTTGGCACAAGTAGAATGAGTCATCATTATTCTGTCGCCCCATACAAAAATATGTACGTATATTATTCTGCTTTTCACATGCAACATCATCAAATATCATAATTGAATTAGTTTTAGCTTCGTCAGGTGGAATAACTGATTCATTATCGGTGAATGTATAACATCCCATTCCTTTAATTGGTGAAATTATGTAATTTCTTTAACTATTCATATTTGTAGTAGTATATAGATAATTTTAGTATAAATATATGTTTTTAAACCTCAGATAGTAGTAGTGAATTGGGGTTCCGGTGGCAATTAAAATTGTTAAATTGTTGGTGAAATTGTTAAATTTGGGTAATTAAAATTTGAAAATTTTAAAATTCTTGAAATTTGATACCTACGAGGGTGGTTCGATAAGTCCTTTAAATATTTTTCGAGGGTGGTTCAATAAGTCACTCTTATTTTTTTAACATAAGGAGTTTTTGTTTACATTAAGTGTATGTCTGTCTCTCTCTCTGTCTGTCTGCATGACCGTGGAAATTTGAGTCTTTCAGTGATTTGGGTTGTGTAATAATTTCTGGGTGTCCTTTGTCGGGGTTATGGGTAATTAAACTTAAAAATTTTAATCTACGCCGGATGCCCAGTTCACTACTACTATCTGAGGTTTAAAAACATATATTTATACTAAAATTATCTATATACTACTACAAATATGAATAGTTAAAGAAATTACATAATTTCACCAATTAAAGGAATGGGATATTATACATTCACCGATAATGAATCAGTTATTCCACCTGACGAAGCTAAAACTAATTCAATTATGATATTTGATGATGTTGCATGTGAAAAGCAGAATAATATACGTACATATTTTTGTACGGGGCGACAGAATAATGATGACTCATTCTACTTGTGCCAAACATAAGCATAATTCTTAATACATGCATACATACATACATACAGACAAAGTTAAAAATATAAATAAGCAAGAAGCAAAACTACAACGACGTCAATTCAAAATTATTTTAAATATGGGTGTATTTAATTTTTAAGATTTGGTGATTTACGCAAGTTAAAAAACGTTTTTACGCTAATATTCTATTATGAATACAATTTTAGCGAATTTTGCTCAAACAACATTTGAAATGCTGTTTAAAATTTTTATGAATATGGCTATAAGCATTTAATAAGAGACAATGCAAATGTAATTATAATGTTTAAGTAAGATGAGGGAAATATGAAGCATGTTTACAAGGTTCATGTTGGCAGTAATATGAATTTTGACAAGTTTTAAAAAATTTGTAGAGTGTTGGAAGGATAAATATGGATTTTTGATTATAAGCAAATATATTGAATAAAACGATTTTCGTTATAGAAAAAAAAATACTGCTAATAAAAGATAGACTTTAGTTATTTCATCTGACCTGAAAACCAGACCAGCTCCTAATAAGCTGACCTGAAAATCAGACCAGCTCCTAATAAGCTGACCTGAAAATCAGACCAGCTCCTGATAAGCTGATCTGAAAACCAGACCAGGTCCTGATAGCCTGATCTGAAAACCAGACCAGGTCCTGATAGCCTGATCTGAAAACCAGACCAGGTCCTGATAAGCTGATCTGAAAACCAGACCAGGTCCTGAAAAGCTGATCTGAAAACCAGACCAGGTCCGGAAAGCTGATCTGAAAACCAGACCAGGTCCTGATAAGCTGATCTGAAAACCAGACCAGGTCCTGAAAAGCTGATCTGAAAACCAGACCAGGTCCTGAAAAGCTGATCTGAAAACCAGACCAGGTCCTGATAAGCTGATCTGAAAACCAGACCAGCTCCTGAAAAGCTGATCTGAAAAACAGACCAGGTGCTAATAAGCTGATCTAATAGCTGATAAGCTGATCTAATAGCTGACACCTATTGTACTATTTGCTGTTAGCAAACGTAAATGAGATGGTGTTAAAGCAGTTGGTGTCGATAAGAAAATACCTAATGAAATATAATGGAATTTCATAATATTGTGAAATTCGATTTGTTTTGTACAGAACCTTTCAACGATAACAAGACTGTGCATGTTTAAGTGATATGAAAAGAAAAAACAAGAATTCGCATGAAAGAAGAAAGTAATATCAAGACAGAAGTTCAGAATATACAAGTTTAAGGACTGAGAAACGATCAGTCAAGATAGAGGCAAGTAAACAAAAAAAAAAAAAAATAGTAGAAGGAACAATATTACGAACTAAATAGATTTTATAAATGTTACCTGTTATTATCGACAAAATTAGATGATATAGTTATACAATATCAGAAAACGTTTAGTCATAAAAACACCTTTGTTGGAGGAGGTATAGTAGATAAAAAGAATAAACTCTCTAACTGGTGAACTTTATCTTCCCGGATATTAGTATTGGGGACCTGAAACAAAACTACAAAAACGTTTAAATTGAGGTGACAAAGGAATTAATTTATTGGACTCTGCTTGTAAGGATTTAAGCATTAGACATAAAGCTGATAAAATACTTGAAAATTCAGCTTGGGATCGAGTTTTATCAAAAGATAGTAGTATTGCTGAAAAATCATTTGCCTATATGGTTACTAACGCAATGAAAGCCAAAACAAAATTTGGTATGGGTGTGGAGAAAACGAAAAATGTTAAAAAGAACAAGATAAATGATAAAAAACTGTTTAGAACATCAATTAGAGCTGCAACAAAAATACTAAAGAAGGAAAAACCATTAAATATTAACTCAGCAATTAAAATTGCCCGAAAAACTATCAACAAATCATTAAAAGGAAGAAAATCTCAAATTATAGTACTACATGTAATACGTGTACCAAAAATTGGTGGGTTTTTGCCTCTAATACCGATTTTAACTGCTCTGGGTGCAATTGGTAGTCTAACAACTGGAGGTGCTGCTATAGCTAAAGCTGTTAATGCAACAAAGAATGCAAAAAATCAACTTGATGAAGCAATTAGACATAATAGAGCGATGGAATCTATAGCAGTTGGAAAGGGACTTTACTTAAAACCATATAAAAAGGGTTATGGTTTAGTTTACAAAGAGGAATCAAAAAACTCTTAGAGATGCTACGAACAGACCACTATCTGATGTGGACATAAACCGTTTCTCTATAAATATTCCATATTTTAGAGGAGTTTTCATGTTGAATACTCTACCAAAACGAACAAAGAAAATAGAATGTGGAATAATCAATTTAGACGTATCAACAGGACCTGGTACACATTGGGTAGCATATTATAAAAACAACAATGAAAAAGAATATTTCGACAGCTTTGGAAACTTACAACCTCCTTCGGAAGTAGTCAAATATCTTGGTAGAAATATAAAATACAACTATAATCAACATCAGAATTTCAATACATTTACCTGTGGTCATTTATGTCTTAAATTTCTTTATGAAATAACTGAAAATATTAAATAAAAAAGCACAAACATTTATATTTTACAAAACTCTTTCATGTATTTTTATTTATAATTTAAAATACAAAATTATTATATATTATTGCCAAATTGGAAATTGGGAATTTTGAATTAGAAATTCACTCAGCTCGCTTTCAACAATTAAGCTTTGTTCACCTTCTCTACTTAAGCAATATGATCCGCTCGAGAGTTCTTTAATTTCAGCATCGGTTAAAGCATTATATCGCTTTGGGAGGAACATTATGTGGTTTTCCATTTCAACTTTTAGTGTTGGCCCATATTTTGTTGTTACTCTTGACACTTTTCGAATGGTGTATTTAGTTGATGTCTCAAGCTCCTTTATGTGGATTAAGGTTTTATTTTTTAGTGAATTAAATTTTGATGTTAGATTTGTTGTAGACTCCATTTTTTTTTATTTATTTATTTTTTTTTTCATTTACTTCTCCGCATTTTGAATGTTTAACTGAAAATGATCTTGAAAGTAGCGATGACGACTTCAAGAAGGCTAATCGAAAATATGGTGAAATAGTGAATAAGTGGAGGGGTAGTGATAGACAGAAAGAGACAGTTATAGAGAGAAAAGGGGTAGAGAGAGATAGAGTGCTAAAAAAGAGGTATGGAATATAGATGATGGTATAGATATTTTAAAGATCAAGAGATACTACTTTAAAAATTTAAAAGAGGAAATTAGTCTTAAAGGAACCTTCAAACAATCATCAGTCATTAACTTATAAGCAAATAAAATGAGTCAAATCAGACGTACTCTAAACCAATTTATAAGAGATTTTGAAAGCTTCAGGCTTTTCGATCATTGGGAGATGATCAAATTTTTTCAAAATATGCTGGATGAGAACGAAGAATATGGTATCATGGAAGATGAAGACAACACAGAAGGCCACTTCAGAAGCTGTCCTTGGTATAATCCTGAGTGTGAGGAAGGACCAGATACTTGCAGATGTACAATATATTTTTTGCGTAAAAGTATATTAGAAAATTTAATAATTGGATATTATGAAATGTTTCCATCATTATAATAAAAATAAATAAAATTAAATTAAAATGTATTATTAATATAAATAAAATTAAACTAAATTTATCCTTGTTTTGTGTTATTTTTTAAAGGAAAGTTAGGATTCATCTATTCGAATATAAAATAACAGAAACTTGTATGTAGTGAAAAATATAAGGACTTATCCGATTTTCTAAACTGTTTCTCTTTTAATGGAATTTCATAATATTGTTAAAGTCAATTTGTCTTGTGCATAACCTCTCAAAGAAAACAAGACTGTACATGTTTAAGCATCATGAAAACAAGACTATGCATGTCTAAGCATCATGAAAACAAGACTGTGCATGTCTAAGCGATATGAAAACAAGACTGTACATGTTTAAGCGACATGAAAACAAGAATTTGCAAATAAGCAAAAACAAAAATTTTTTTGATCTAGCGAAGTAAAGCTAATAAAGAAATAAAAACCATTCACATAATTAATTCTTTTTCCAATATTTTATTTAAAATTTTTTCTTAAAAATTCATAGACATATTTAACTAATGTATGTAGATACCCAGAAAAAAATTAGACAAAAATACTCTATTCCAAGTAGTAAAATCTGAAAAAAGGAGTGGCACATTAGAAGAAAAAAATAAATAAATATATAGACTGACTGACCAACTAATACGTACACTCTGTCCGATGGGAACACAAAACATACTTAAACATTTCAGAAATATATACACAATACGCTGAACTTTAATAAAATTAAAAAAAAATCATATATGACAACAAATAAAAGTGAAAGGTGCTCACCCTTCATAAAAAAAACATATATGTACCTTATTAATGTAAAAATATTATCAGTATAAAGCAACAGAAATTTCGTCAAACAAAGTCATCTTGTATCCTAGAGGAACCGTCGAAAGGGTATACCTAAAGTCTCTGAAACCCACTTCGTTTTCTGATGATCGCTTTTCAACAAGAAAATAAGTTTGTTCATTATGACTAATTTAAAATTACATTTAAATTCAGTCTCATATCCGATCTTAACTGCATCAGAATTTAAGAAAAAAGCTCCTTTTATTCTATTGAATAAAATTTTAATTTAAAACAGTAAGCAAAGATATCAGCTTCAACTTCAAATGATTTCATCACACAAAAAAAAAACTAGTGATTGTTTTCAACAATTATGAAAATAATAATTTCAATATAAAGCTCCCTTTTGATTTTAAATGTTTATCAATAAAAATAAAAAAAGAAGTAAGTTGACTACCAAAGAAAAAAAAACTATCAGTATATAAGCTGGAGTGCTGGATCAGTTTCATTTAAAAATGTTTATACATTTTCATAAAGCAAAGCAAGATTTCGAAAAGAAATGTAGAAAGTGAAGAGAAAAATTATGTACCCCAAAAATTTCTAACGTTAACTTACTAACGTTCCATCAACTTTAAAAAATGTAAATTGAGTATAAGGAATATTTCTATTATAGTTGCTATTACTATAGAGTATGTATCTTCAGGAATTCAGTTTTACTTAAAAACAGAAAATCCTCACAAACTTTTAAGTAAACGCAGATAAACGTTTTTATTTTCAAATAAAAAAAAAAAACTGAACATATCGCATCTATACACAGACGAATATTTACAACAACAACACCAACAACAAGAAGAACAAAAGACATCAATGACAAAAAAAAAAAAAAAAAAAAAAAAAAATGTATTCAAAGATTGAAATAAACAAAATATGTAATATAAACAAATTTCATATAGGCAGACTTTAACGCGAGACAAATTTAAGTATGAGAAAATATAAAACAAGCGTAAGTATAAAAACATAATAAGATTAGGGAAGTCCAGACATATGATAGTATTTTATAGTACCAAATGTCGATACTGAAAACAATTTATTTCTATCTACATATAAATATTAGCGCAAATACACACACACACATAGCAGAATTCATATAAGAAATATCCAAGAAAATTTCAACAACACCCCACCTTTTGCAAATCATGACGAGCCTTAAATTCTCCCTCAGATATACATACACAAATTCCCATGATCATACATACATACATATACAATATATAAGATTAATCTCAACAACACAACATTCTCACCTACCTGAAATTACAGATAGTCTTAAACATCTACAGACGTCTATACACATAGATTCTCACGGCTACATATTACAAGAACACCTCGCCCCTAATAAATCACAATCATCTTAAATTCTTACAAAAATACATACATACATACATACATACAAATAACCAATTTACCTCAACAACATCCTCACCTACCTCAAATCACGATCAGCCTTAAACTACTATAGACAGACACATCCACAATCCCCATGGATACATATTACGTCAACAACCCTGCCCACCCAAATCATGGTCAGCCTTAAACTCCTACAGACATACAAACACACAGATTCCCCCGGTTACATATTACTAGAACACCTCACCCCTCATAAATCACAATCAGCCCTAAGCTCCTACAGAAATACACACATTGAAATTCCTACAAACATACACACACACACACACACACACATACACACACACACACACATACACACACACACACATACACACGCAATCGATCTACCTCAACTACACCCCGCCCCTTCCAATCAAACCCTCACCTAAATTCTCACAGACAGACAGACACATCCGCAAATTCCTATGGTTACATATTACGGCAACAACGCCACCCACTCAAATCACGGTCAGCCTTAAATTCCCACAGTCTAGCAACACCTACATTAGCATTAGAAAATATAACTGTCACGTTTTCCCGTCGTCATTAGGAAAAATCATTTTCCCGTCTGCATTTGAAAAAATTATATTCATTTTTTGCCGTCGGCATTTGAAAAAAATAATAATCATGTATTGCGGTAGGCATTAGGAAAAATTATCATGTATTGCAGTAGGCATTTGAAAAAAATAATAATCATGTATTGCCGTCGGCATATACACTCATATGAAACCTCAAAAAAAATCACCCGTTATCACAATTAATGTAACCCAAAAAAATCACCCGTTCACAAAAAGTTAATGTAAACAAAAAACTCCTAATGTAAACAAAAAACATCAAAGCGCCGCCGAAAACACAAATTTCCAAGAATTTTAAAATTTCAGCAACAATTTAACAATTTCAGCCACAATTTAACAATTTCAGCCCACAATTTAACAATTTCACCAACAATTTAACAATTTTAATTGCCACCGGAACCCCAATTCACTACTACTCTTAACTTGCAATTACATATTTCAATTGGTGACATTTCTCAAGAATTCTGTTATTTATTAATCTAGCTATTTAGTTTTGGTGGTTTAGTTGTTGGCTGTGTTGTTGTTGTTGTCGATGTTATGGGGGTTTCCATAATTCGCGTGTATAGATGTTAACACATCAAAAAAACAATTCGTGTAGTTAAAAAAAATTCAAAATATCAAAAATTCAAATTTAAAATTTTATAAATTTTAGTTATTTAAATTATTGTCCGAATGATTTTTGGACATGTACTAAATAAATAAAAATATATACATATAAAAACCGCAAAATTGTTCACATACAATTATATATATAAATATATAGATAAACAGACATATGTATATATATATATATATATATATATATATATATATATATATATATGTGCATACATACCTATATACAGGGTGGGCCAAAAGAAACCAAGGGGTGTAAAAGTTTAATAACTTTTTTGTTTATTATTTTTTTTTTTTTTCTTTCAGATTATATAGACAACACTTGGATAATTTATAATGGAGAGGTTCACAACTGAACAGAGAACCAGTTAAATTTCAAGAGTTGGCCAGAAATGAGATCAACTTTATTGAAAATTTGATTATGAGTGATGAAGCTCATTTTCATTTGAATGGCTTTGTTAATAAGCAGAACTGTAGGTTCTGGGGTTCTCAAAATCCAAGAGCCATTCATCAACGCCAATTGCACCCCATCAGGTGTACAGTATGGTGTGGGATCACATCTGAAAATGTCATTAGGCCCTACTTCTTCGAGAATGAAGATGGAAGTGCTGTAACCGTAAATGGAGAGCGGTATCGGTTTATGATAGAAAATTTTTTACGTCCTGCTCTTGAAAACAGACCTGGTATGTGGTTTCAGCAGGACGGAGCCACTGCCCATACTGCCCGAGACACAATGGCACTTTTAAGTCAAATTTTTGGAGAGCGAATAATTTCTCGAAATTCGGAAATTATTTGGCCAGCGCGATCGCCAGACTTGACAGCACCCGACTATTTTCTTTGGGGTTTTTTGAAGGAGCGAGTGTATGTGAACAAGCCAGAGACAATCCTTGAACTCAAGGCAAACATTGTTGCAGAAGTTCGAACGCTACAGCCACAAGTTTTGAAAGATGTTATGGAAAATACTCTAAAAAAAGCCCATCAGTGCGAAGCTGAAAACGGTGGTCATTTAAGAGACATCATTTTTCATACTTAGTGTAAAAAAATTTCCTTTTTGTATATTATATAATCTGAAAGAAAAAATTAAAAAAAGTTAATAAACAAAAAAGTTATTAAACTTTTACACCCCTTGGTTTCTTTTGGCCCACCCTGTACATATGCATATACGAATACGCACATAAAAACCGTAAAAATTTTCACATACATACATTTATATATTAAGAACATTTATATGTGTACACATTCGTATATACGAATGTGCATAAAAACTGCAAAATTGTTTACATACAATGACAATGAAAAATCAACTTTGGATTTTTGATGATAAATGTGAAGATTCTTTTGCCACTTGGTCTAAAACTTACTTGCTGAAAATTTGAGCCAAATCGGATAACTCTATCCCGTGCACCTTTGAGGTCAAAGTTCAAATTTTGGGAAATATAGTGTATTCGCCTATATTGCAGCTAAAAAAATAGCTTTTCGATATGAATTATACCGAAATCCAATGGGATTAATATGCCACATAGTGTTGAACTTGCATGCTGAAAATATTAGCCAAATCGGGTAACTCTATGCCGTGCACCTTTGAGGTCAAAGTTCAAATTTTGGTAAATTCTGTATATTTAACTATAATTGACCTAAAAATATCGTTTTTTTAAGTATATTCATTTAAATTGTTCAGAAACTGGGTGTTTTCGATATTTTTAAAAGTATTCTGAAATATAAATAGTAAATTTAACCCTTTTTTTCAACGGGGGTCAAAACTACACATTTGATTAAATTAGCTATAAATCCAATATTTAAAAAAAGTGTAAAATATAATTTCTAAAAACGAAAAACTGAAATTTTAAAACCAATATTTAAAAATATATATTTATGTGAATGTTTTTCGTATAGAAGCAAAAGCAGTATATTTTAATTGGAATAAAAATATGTTTTTAATGTAAAAAGTAAGGCAACTTGAAAGGTCTTTTTCGGTAAGTTTGATTAAATGTAATCATTTCTTAAATTATTTAAATTCGCATGCTTCGTATATTGTTGTCGATAGTTTTGAACAACCTAAAAAGAAACACAATAATTATTTAAATGTAAATTAGTTAAATTTAAATATAACTTACTTTGAATAAATATTGTCGCTGCTGTTCATCTTTTGTGATCTTCTCATGATAATCTTCAACAAGGTTAATACCTCGTTCGGCGCAGTCATTAACAACCTTTAGTTTTTGAATAATAAATTTTCCTTTTCTATAATCTTTACAATCTTTCCAGCTACTTGGGTCTTTTTGTAAAAAATCCATTGAAATTTGGAATCTCTTCAAAACACTTTTCGTATTTTTGGATACAAGCTCAATCAAATTGATGAATTATCTTTAGCGAAGAAAGTATTAAGATTTTCTTTTTAATTAAAAACTTTTTCAAAATTTCTTCTTCCTCAAGGTTTTCTTCTTCCATTAAAATCAAATTTTTTTTAGCCATTTTGTTTTTTGTTTCAAAGTCTATTCTATCATCGAATAAACTGAATGCTATGTATTCTTCATTAAGGTAATATAGATGATTAATAAACTTTGTTATGGCTTTATCAGCAATTTGTGCATTTTAGTGTTGTAAAAGTATTGAGTATTTGAGTACTGAGTACTCAATACCTGGAGTTTTTGCCGGTACTCAATACACAAAAGTAACTACTCAATACTTTCAGGGTTGCATTTTGTAGTATTCAAGCGAAAGTCTGACGTATTTTATCAGAATTATACATTTCTGTGAGTTTGATACAAACAAATATGACTCTGAACCTCATGGAGTTAGTGTAACAAATATCAATTCTGTTAGGCATTATTTTGATACGAAAACAGCCGCTAATAAAAGTACTACAAAATGCATTATTGAGCTACTTCAGTCATTAACAAATACTATTGGACAGAAAAAGTGACCCTTTATAATAGTGGAAGGAAGGCACTTGATACAATAAACCATCAATTCAGGTCCTCACAAACATGAAAAATATTTTAAATTCTTTCAATGTCGGTAAAATTTTATTTCTACATTTCAACAATGACTAAGTAATAACATCAATTGTGAGAAAAAAATGTTTATTAAAAAATATTTAGAAAATCATTTAAAGATAATGCACTGGAAGTGTAAGAGTACGTTAAAAATTTTTTATGTATAAAAACTAATCTTCAAACTTATTTAGTTTCAATTGTTATAAATTAATTTAAATATACTTGTATTTTATCCTTGTTTTTCATATTGCATTATCAATAAAATAATTGCTTAATTCACAAAACCTCTTGTATCTCTGTATCGATTGTATTATTATATCAAATACAAGAATGTAACATTTGTTGTATGAAATTTTCATATAAAAATGAAATACACTATTACACTTTTATTTCATATGTTTTTAAAATGTTGTATTCAAAGAGCGGCTCTCTGAGAGAATTTGTATGTAGCTTGTTCTTCTTTTTTCATTCCTGTTGAAAAAAAATAATTGAGTTTTTGAAATAACACCTTTTAGAACGAATAACACCTTTTAGAAAATGCCCAGAGGTTTTCAAAATTATTATTATTATTTTATTTAAATGAACTCAATTATAATAATTTTAATAGCAGCTGTAACGCTCAACCGTAATATTTGTCATTGTACATTACCAGAATAGATTTTGAGCACCTTCATCGGAAAGACGAAGTATTTAGCTCTTTAATTTCCAAGAATGTGTATGCTTGCAGTACCACCTCAATAAAATCTTTACTTTCTCGTTTTAACCTTTTGTTATTAATGTTCGTACCTACTCATAATAATTTAGTTTTATTTACAAACAATATACATATGTATATTTTTTAACAAAAATACATAAACATGTACATATACAGGACTTTTTATTTGCTGAGTGCTTATCAGTATAAAAAAATCATATAAAATGGAAAACAGCTGTTCGAAACATTAATGAGAGTTCAACATCTTCACATTATTTTTGATTGAATGGAAAAAGTACCAAAATTATTTAAATGGTATCAAATCATTATTTTATACTTACAAACATTGTAATGACTTTGACATTTAGTGAAATTACAATTTAAGCTTCATACCCATATATACAAATTTACATTACAACGTATTATAATTATAAAAAAATATTTATATTTTTATTATCATTATAATCATTTTGATTATACGTACCTATTTTTATTTTTATTGTTATTATTTTTAAATAAAAATAGTTTTTTGTACGCTTGAATGTATGTTCGTACGCACATATGTATGTATATTTTACAAATTCGTACATATGTACATATACATATTTGTGTGAATGTATATTAACAAAAAGTAAACACATACGATTGGCAAACTCTGGTTAGATTTAAAAAAAAAACTTTTTTAGAAAACTAAATTTATTAAATGCCATGTACGTATACAAATTAACCACTCAAAAGCTTAAATTATTAAAAGAAACAAAAGTACCAAATCATGGCTATTGTTCCACACTCTCATTCAATATACATACATCCCATCACTGTCTACAAATGTCACGTAACGTCGTCATGAAATTCTATTTTCTGCAGGTTCAGACGTTACATTTACGTGCCATTTAGTCAGGTAAGCGTTTGCATAGCTTTTCATGCAACAGATTCGATCAGCTGACACATTTACAATTACAGTTCTACATTTACAGTCGGGTAATTCTGCCTTTAATCTGTTGATCATGTAAGTTGATTATACTCTCCTTTTTGTGTATGCTCTTTAATGCATTATTGTGGTGCTCTTACTTAAAATTAAATTACAATAAACATTGTTGCCATTTAGCATTTTCTGCTGGATGTACTATATTCGTAAAATAATCATTCAAGTTTTTTTTTCAAAATAAACAAAAAATATATGCATATATATAGATATATATATATATATATATATATATATATATATATATATATATATATAATTTAAAATCGAACATCTACATTTTTCTGTAGAACGCTTTGGCAAATATTTGAATAACACTCTCACTCCATAACTTTCTGGTAACGTTGACAATAAAGGAATAAAAACAAAGAACAAGCAAAAGAAATGTGCAGCAAAGAGTGCACAAAATAAAAAAATGTATAAGAGTTACTTCTGCGAATTAAAAATATTTTATTTTGGATTTTGATACTAAAGTTTAGTAACCAAACTCATACAGTCCACTAAAACGAACAAAACCAAAAGAAAACGTCGATTTTGTTGCAAACAATAACGGAAAAGCACAACTCTTCCTTTTATTGTTCATTAAAATTTGTAACACTGTATATAACGCATTTAACAAAATAAAGAGAGCTATAGCACAGACAAAAGTAAAGAGCACATTAAACTAAAAATTTAATTCACACTCAGATACTAACGTTGCCATATATGTATGTGTTTTCTAAACAACCCTAGACATTTTAGTGCGTATTACTTGAACATAATAAAACGTAACTAATAAAGAAAATAAAAAATTATTAATCAATTTTAATAATTTAAATACAGAAAACACAATTGACAACGTAGCGATTTACACATACACACACATTTTCAACACAAAATATTTATACTTGCAATACTCATACATTATATTAAACTGAAATCCCTTTATGCAAAAACATTGAATTATTGCACTTTATACATATGTATGTATATCGTAAGAGGTAACACTGAATTTATGTTTAATACGAAAAATAGCGAACTGAATTTCTGAGGAATCTCAAAAGTAGAATTATAGTGATTCTTGCCAGAAACTGAATATGTGCTTTATATGATTCAGTTGTAAATTTCAAATCTTCTATTATACCTCAGTAAAGAAATTAATTTAGCATTTTAAACCCAGATCACCGTTATCTAGTGCTATCTAATTATACCTTCATTCTTAAGGGAATATTTCTAAAGAATAAAAGCTAGTGCTAGTAAAAACTTAATTAAAATAAAAACCAGAGTGAGATATCCACTAACTAAAAATCTGATTAAAAAAAAAATAAAAATATCATCAACTTTTCTCAATACAACAATTCAAGATACACTGTTTATTGTAGTTCTCTAAAAAGAGTTCAAGTAATATATATTACATCTTTGTATAACTTTTTGCTAACCCATTCGCCCCATTCAAAAAGGAATATAAATTAAATAATTTTGAACATTACTTTGTAATTTAACTAGATTACACTTGTCTTTACCCAACAAAGTAAAAGAAAATACCACAGCAGCGTGAACTTGAATTAGAACAATAATTTGCTCAAGTTTATTTGGTTATTTAATACTCATAAGTTCACAAGAAGAATTAAAATATGACATCTACAAGCAAAAATGATTATAACCCTTCCGCGCAAGAGCATTTCAAGTTTGATTCTGACCGCTTACTTTCATTTTGCGAAAAAAGCCGATTAACCCCAATAGATGATCAAACTGAGTCACTTCTGGAAGTCAAGTTAAAAGACTTAGAAGGAAGATACGATAGGGAAGAGGCTTCTTAAGAAGACATTATATTGTCCAAAGATGCATCACTTACACCAGAAATAAGGCAAGGTGCAAGAGATAAATTTGAAATTTGTACGGAATCATTTATCAATGCATAGCTCAGGTTTTCGACATCATGAAAATGTACCGTACAGATGCTCCAGGTAACCCAAGGTTCCAATCAACTTCGCGTTTCTCTCAAGAACATCAAGTTCCCACCCAAACTTTCACACAAAGTACTAGCATCGACTGCATTAAGCTACCTCCTTGCGATACAGAGGTATTCCATGGTAGCTATGAGCAGTGGCCCTCATTTCGTGATATGTTCACGGCAGTATGTATAAACCACTCAAAACTCACTCCAGTAACGAACTGTATCACATACGCAACAAAACAAGAGGGGAAGCCGGTGATATCGTAAAAAGATATGCCCTATCAGGTGACAACTTCGCCTTAGCGTGGAATGCTTGTCACAGTTTCTTATAGATAGATATGAAACTGTAGAACGTGTAGCCAATATCAAAAACTCTAAAGAAATCTGCAGCCTAACAACGAAAAACCCATCTAATATACAGACTTACATATCTCAAGAAAATTTGAACCATAGCTGTAACTTATGCAGGCAAGATCACACTCTTAGAACATGCCCCAAATTTTGTACCTTTGAATTGACTACGTTTTCAAAAATAAGTTTTGCAATAATTGCTTAGGTTTATCCCACATAAAAGCAAATTGCAAAAATAAACACACTTGCCAGATTTGTAAAAAACCTCACCATACCATGCTACATATGTACGAGAAAGCACAAACATTTGAATCACAAAAAAGCAACATACCAAATCAAAGCAAAGTAACTAGAAATATCTCTGCCAATACTGCCCAAATGTCTGAAAGTATTCCACTCAATGAGCTACCATCAACATCAAAACAAGTTCATGCCAATTGCTCCTCAAGCAACGAAATAATTCTCCTACGTACTGCATTAATGCAAATAGAAGTTAGTGGAGAATTATTTACAGTCAGAGCGCCAATAGACCCGGGATCTCAAAGAAGTTTTTTAACTGAGAAAATTCGAAATCACTTACAACTACCCTATCAAAACTCATATTTCGAAATTATTGGCATATATGGCCAAAAACAATTACCAACCAAAGAATGCGAACTTGTTTTGTATGCTAAGAAATATGATCTTAGAGTCCCTATCAAAGCTATAATATTGCCGAAGGTAACTAAATGTCTCCCAGTATATTCGTTTAAAGTATAACTTTCAGCAGAGCTTGCAAAATTAGACTTAGCAGACCTGACCTTCAACAAGTGGTCGCTAATTGATCTTATATTAGGCAACGATTATGAATACTTCCTTAACATTGAAGGTATAAAAAAGAATATTTGTGGCCAAACCTCGGCTTACAATACAATATTTGGTTACAATACAATATTTGGGTGGTACCATAAAAACTCAAACAATTCAAGCCTTTACTACCTCAGTCATCTCATCTGAAACTGCTGAACTTTCCTCACTCCTAAAAACATGCTGGGAAGACAAAGAAGTATGTACCATCAGATCGCTCTATCTCAAAAGAAGATGAATTCTGCGAACAATTCTATGCTAAAACAACTACTCGTAATAAGAGTGGTAGATATATAGTACGACTACCCTTTAAAAAAGAATACCCAGATAAAATATTCCTCGGTTCATCTCGTTTTGTAGCCCTAGCTGAGCTTTATGCCCAATACAATGAAGTTTAAAATAAATATTTGACTCTTGACCACATGGAAGAAACTTCTTCGCAAGAAATAACATCTCAAGGGAAATACTTTTCATATTATTTGCCTCATCACGCAGTTGTTTGCCCAGAACACAAAACTACAAAGGTCAGAATTGTATTCAATGCTTCTCGAAAAACAAAGTCACAAATCGCTCTCAATGATATACTTTGCACAGGCCCTGCTCTTCAAAACTATTTGATCACTATAATTCTGAATTGGAGGAAATATAAATATGTATTCAGTGGTGATATAAAAAAGATTTATCGCCAAATACTTGTACACCCGGAAGACAGAAAGTTTCAAAGAATTCTCTTTTAAGATCAAATTAATGGCCCAATTAAAGATTACCAGTTGAAAATTGTAACGTTTGGAGTAAATTGTGCTCCGTATCTTGCGATTCGCACTCTACTTCAGCTTGCGTCAGATTGCCAATCTGAATTCCCACAGGCACCATCAATTTTGCGGTCGCAAACGTACGTGGATGATATTTTGCCTGGAGGTTTCTCAATTGAAGAAACATTGGCCGCTCAAACCCAACTTATAAAAGCTTTAAATTCTTCTTCTTACCCTTAAAGAAGATTACAGCAAACGAACCCAAATTACTCATCCATTTGCCAAAGGAAGATCTATATGATTCAGATTTTCTCTGGTTTCAAGAACCAAGCTCTACTTAAACACAGCATTAAATGGAATGCACTTTCAGATACATTCACCTATAAGTTTTGCCCACTTGATCAATCTGCAAAAATTACAAAGAGGCAAAATTTTCTCTTCCGTAGCAAAATTATTTAATCCCGCTGAATGGCTAGCTGCCATAGTCATAAGATCAAAAATGTTAATGCAACAGTTATGGCTTGAAGGCTTACAATGGGACGAAGAAGTTTCATTGGATATCCTTCAAAAATGGAATGCTCTTATCCAAGACCTCGCAAGGGTAGAAAGTGTAGCCATACCACGTTGGTTACAATATAACCCTTCAGAAGACATACAAATTCACGGGTTTTCAGACGCGTCTAAGCAGTGTATTGCGCAACGGTATATATTAGATGCCAAACTCGTACTCAAACAACGTTCTCTAATCTACTAGTAGCAAAATGCAAAGTTGCTCCTATACAAACAGTATGTCACCCTAGGTTAGAACTTAATGGTGCTTTACTCCTTGCCAAACTAGTGAAGTATGTACAATCTTCTATGCATTTTAATCTAACAGAAACACATTTATGGACTTACTCATCCATAGTTCTAGGATGGCTTTAAAAACCTCCTTCTTCATGGGAGACGTATGTGGCCAATAGAACTTCTGAAATTCACCACTTAGCATCAAACGCAATTTAGCAACATGTTCCAAGCCATGACAACCCAGCAGATCTTGGAACACGAGGATGTAGCCCTCAAGATCTTACAAATAATACCATTTGGTGGAATGGACCTTCTTGGTTAGCTAAACCAACTTCTGAATGGCCAAAAAGAAATCCACTAAAAACATGCATAGAATCTGAAGAAACTGTTGTCTCTTTAGAAATGGAAGCTAAAGAAAACGAAATTCTAAAATTATGCGTTATATGTTACATATTTAGATTTTTTAAGAAATGCATTAAAAACAAAAGTCCAGATATCTAAAAAATCACAGAAGTCCATTTAACACAAAATGAAATGAACATCGTGAAAACAAGGCTCATCTTACTAGCTCAAAAATCTCACTAACCCGAAGAGTATCAGAAACTATTAACTGTCAGTAAAACATAAAACAAGCCATGTAAAAATTTTCGTCTGTCTATTGATATTGAAAACAAAAACAAAGCACTCAAATTTGTTTTTGTTTTTGATATAAACAGACTCTCAGTAAGTTCAAAATCAATTCCCAATAAAAGCTCAATGAAAAGGCGCAACCCATTTTTAGACTCAAACTAACTACTTAGAGTAAATGGCAGATTAACTTAATCCGGACTTCCTTATGACGAACGATTTACCCGGAAGTTCTCAATTTGGTCATTTGTATCTCATACATTTGCATAAATTTCTTTACCATGCTGAAGGCAGTCTAATGTGTCGAATGGTGCAGACTGAATTTTATGTCTTTAGGCTCAAACCTCGAGTAAAAAAGATAATACGTCAGTGCAAAACATGTATTATTTACAATCAGCAGGCATGTTCACAATCACAAAGATGTAATCTATCCCTCCCATTCCAAATTATGGAAATAGATTTTGCCGGCCCGTTTGAACTCTAAACGTCTTCATTAAGAAATGCACCAGCTATTAAAGGCTATGCTAGTGTTTTCGTATGTTTCAGTACAAAAACGATTCACTTAGAGCCATGTTCTGATTTATCATCAGTTGCTTTCCAAACTGCATTTTCTCGCTTTGTTGGGAGGTGGGGGCTCCCCAAAAAGATAATAACAGATAATGGCAGAAATTTTCTGGGAGCCAGCATAACTTTAGAAATTGAGTTCAGAACTTTCGTGCAAACTGTCGCTAATGATATAGCTCAGAAATATATCACCCACGGATTTGAGTGGAAATTTATACCACCACATGTTCCATATATGGGGGATTTATGGGAGGCTGTCGTGAAAAGTTTCAAGTTTCACTTGAAGCGGACTGCTGGTGCTAACAAATTTACTTTCGAAGAATTCGCTACTGTTTTAGCTCGAATCGAAGGTGTGCTTAATTTGCGACCACTTTCCGCAGTCAGAAGACCCGAATTAACAGCTCTCACTCCAGGACATTTTTTAAGGGGTGCTCCCATAATGGCTCTCTCGGAGCAAATTTGAGACAATATATCGCTCATTAACAGATGAAAAAAGCTGAAGGCAATTCACCACCAATTTTCGATTCCTTGGAAAAAGGACTACCTTAGATTATTACACAAACAATACAAGTGGAAGAATTCTGTTCCCAACTTGCAAGAAGGAGATTGTAGTTATAGATGATTTACAACCACCACACGACTGGTGATTAGGTCTCATAGAAAAAACGTATATAGGCTCAGATAACAATGTGCGTACAGCTGACGTACACACATCTACTGGAATTATAACCCGTCCGATAGTTAAGTTGTGTTATCTTCCTTTTTTGAAAGAAGAAAACTCTCAGTAAACGTATATAATATTCAAATAAATTACATTTACTTAATTTATCATAAATTCTAAATTTTCAAACTTTCAACTAAAAAAATTTAAGGGAAGACTTGAATTTATATAGTTTTTTTTCTTTAACCACAAGGAGTAATCGGAGACTATAAGCAACCCTTCCAGATTCGAACCGTAGCAGCAGCCACTCAACAATTAACGCCAGATGCGTAAGCGGTTCTATTCATTACGTTTTTGCCACAAGTTCTTGAAAATGACAGTTCAACGACGGGAAATACATGCAAAAAAATGCGGTAGATTTCATTATACCTTACTGCATGAAACAATCGAAATTAAGGATGCAAATCAACTACACAAACAACGTTTGCGGGTTCAGCAGCAAGCTAAACAAAAAACTCAGCAGTTAACTCAACAACGTGAGCAAAAGCAGAATAAAAAACAACAGCCAAAGAATCAACCAGCCACTACGCCCAATGCCAAGGTCATAGCTAAAGCAATTAGATCACTAGCCCAGGTCCTGTGTTCCAGTAAGATTTCAGCATCTATTGCCGGCGCCATGTCCAATCTAATTGGACACATAAATTTTAAAAGTCTAAAAGAAAATTTTTTGTGCAAATGGTAACCTTTTTGTAATAAGTTCTAAGAAGTAATATCGGTTTTATTCCCCAAAAAAAAAATTAAAGTAAAACAGCAAGAAAAAAAACCTTGTTTCAGTACTTTAAAAACCTTGTAACTATTATTACTTCATTCGCATTTTACCTCTTGAAGAAAAAAAGTGATAGCTTGTGTAATACTTAAAATTTTATACTTACCTTAACATTGTACTTACTTTAACTGGAATTGATATATATCTAAAATTTAAGTTTGAACATTGAATGGATAAGTTAACTATAACCTTTTGCAATAAACAAACAACATATAACGTAAAATCAGCACCTAGCTCGTTTTTGTCCGAATCAAATCAGGCAAACGCATAAATAAAAGAGGTAAGACTCAATTCCCAAATAAAAGAAACAAATTCAATTTAATTTTGTTTCTTTATGTCCCTTAACCCCAACTTATACACTTTATGAGTGTATAAGAAGATAAATCACATCCATAGTTCATATTAATCAACCACCAATTAAGATCTTTATAATAAACAATCCAATATTTTTATATAAAACAGTATTCTTGTAACAAAAAATTATATAATATTACATATACTATGATGCAAAATTTTTCGCAAATTAACTAAATGGATAGTTTAGTTGTAGTTGTAAAATTTTTATTATGGATTACAACTTTTTTCAGCATGAAAAAAATTTAATATTTCATAGGCTAGGCTTATATCTGTGTGTCATGTTGCACACAAGCGTAAAAAAGTCGTAACCACTAATTACTAATGAAAAATAGTTTGATTCACACACGTATTTATTGAGTTAAATGGTTTCATATATAACTAATAGACAATTTTATAGAATCTAACATGATTGGAAACAGTTTAAATCAATAAATACATGTCTGAATCAAACACTTTTTATTAGTAGTTAGTGGTTACGTTTTTTTGGGCACATAGCACAACAAAAATACCAGATGTAAACTCAGCCATATTCGAAAAATAGACAATTGACAAGTTCCTAAGAATCAAAAACTATCGATAGTATCGATGGCATCAAAAAATACTGTCGAAACTATCGAATGGAGCCACTATCGATAGTTTTGCAGCTCTAATACAAACTAGTGTTTAATAAAAATGAAGAGGATTTTTTCATTTACATTTACTAAATAAACTAGATTTAAATAGTTAGCTACTGTTTTGTTTAAATTCAAATTAATTTATGCATATATGCAGTGTTGCCATAAGATGTAACCTAGGGTTTACACGTGCAAGTGCAAGTTCGAAAAACTCAATACACTCAAACTCTTTTACTAACACAACTACACTTTCGGCACTTGCAGTCTACTTCCAACTCAACTGCCAAGGAATTTTACAAGACAGTGACTTGTTTCACTTGCAGCAAGTAAATGGAAAGTTAGCTAACAGTGTTGCCCTATTAATACTTTAGTAGAAATTAACTGTATTTCAGTGTAATGTTATATGAGTTTTTACTAATTTTAAATACATTCAAAAGCTAATTTAATATTTAGTTTCTTAAATATTCATAAATCAAGCAGTTAATTAATATTTTAGACATAAATAACATTAAAATAACATGAATTAAGTTCAATACTATCTGGTTCCCCCAAAATTAAACTTTTTTTATGTTATGGACAACTCTGCAATAAAAGGCAAAGAGAAAAAGTGCTAGATAGCAGAAATGAAAGTGCTAAAATGTTCTGCAGCACACACAACATATATTCATATTTCTCGTTGTACATTCATAGTGAGTAGCGGAGTTTTTCCTACAACTTTACAACAAATATGACTAGCATGATGCCAGAAATTCTACGAATGCAGAATGCACTGCTGCAAACATTAATTAACAAACCATGAACACGATAAAAATATGTTTCTGGAACGCAAACGGCATTCGCCAACATAAAAATGAACTTGAGCACTTCCTTATAAAAAAAATATTGGTATAATGTTGGTCTCTGAGACTCATTTGCCTTCGGTATTTGATAGAAAGAACCCTAGAGGGAGAGCATGCGGTGGATCTGCAATTCTACTTAAGTCAAGACAACGTTAGTGAATAATATATGCAAGGACCGAATATTTTTTTAGAAAACTTTTGTTTTCGTGAAATCATCTACTCACCTCCCAGATTTTCAGTTACTGAAGATCAGTATGAGAAGTTCTACAAATCGCTTGGATCTTGTTTCGTGGCAGCTGGCGACTACAGTGCAAAACACACGTAATGGGATTCGCACCTTGTAACACCTAGAGGTCGAGCTTTGTTTAATACAATTTCAAAAATGGGCCTACTATGGCCTACTAACGTACGAAAAATTCCGGATGTAATAGGCGTCGTGAAAAATATCCATAGGGACTTGGTCCACGTGTATGCCTCTCTAGATCGCTTCTCATTCTCCTATAATAGTTGCAATTTTCAACCCACTAAGGTGTGATTTAACTAACTCATATGTGAAGGTGTTTAATGGGGTCAACTGGCTAGGATTCAATAAATATCTTAGTAGTCACTGCGTAGAAAACTTTTAGCTAAGATCATCGGATGATATTGAATTTAAAATTGCCAACCTTAATAAAAATATTAAACAGGCTGTTGAACATGCCACTACCTCCCGTCCGTAGACTCGGTTTAATCGAATTTATTCTATGGATATTGAAGGTCTCGTATGTGAAGAAAGAAGAGCCAGAAGGGAATGGCAACACCACAGATCACCCCAAAAAAAAAACAACTTTAAGGAGTGCATTAAACGACTCCAAGAGTTGCTTGCATCTGAAAAAACTGAATATTTTTTGTGGCGCGCTGCTAGAAATTGTACAGCACCCGTTGAGTTTAAACCATCTCTGCGCACATGTACACATATTGGCTGAGCATTTAAAATCCGTATTTACCCCAAACACATGTACTGGTGTTGGTGATTTGCCGAGTGTAAATGCTATACCCCCTCGACCAATAAAATTTAAGACGCGTGATATTCAAAATCTAATTTTGGAACTCAACTAGAAGAAATATCCGGGTATTGATGGAATTAGTAACCAGATGCTGATGAAGTTGCCTCGTATTGCAATTATAATCTTGTTATTCATTTTTAATGCCATTTTACGACTGGAGTATTATCCACACAGCTGGAAAATTGCAAAGATCAAATTAATTCCAGCCAGGCAAAGATCTTACCAAGGCTGAGCCATATAGGCCTATAAGCTTACTATCAGAAAACTCAAAGAAAGAAAAAAGTATTTGATGAATTATGGCACGAAGGCCTATTTTTAAAATTGAAGACATATCTGCCAATAAACATACAAAAACCTTTGGAATGTTATATTGTTGATAGAAAGTTCATTGTTGTGGAAGTAGACTTCATAGGTCACAGGGTAGTATTCTGGGTCCAGTCTTGTATTTTATATATACTTGTGATATACCTGTGAGCAATAATATCCACACCTCTACATTTGCCGATGATACAACTTGCCTTAGCATGCACGAAAACCCTTATTGGGCATCCCGTAATCTAAAGGAACATATTACCTAGCTGGAAATTAGGTTGAACTTATTTGGAATTAAAGTAAATGAACAAAAGTGTGTCCATATAACGTCCACTCTTAGAAGATATACTTGTTCCCCCATTCGAATCAACAATCAAAATATTCTCAACACTCCCAAGTGAAATACCTTTGCATACCCCTTGATGCTTACATGGAAACATAATATTGACTTTAAGTTAATTTTTTTACATATATTTATTTGTTGTATCTTAAAAAATTAAGTAACAATAAGTAATCAAATCTTAAATCTAAATATAATAGTGAAGCCAGACCAGTATCGGATATAAAGTAGTGTCAGTAATTAAAAATACTTAAATGTTGTATTAAGCACAACATTATTTTCAAGAACTATAATTTGGATTGCTGAGTATTTGAGCCCTTGTGTCCTTCTTTTTTAAGCGGATGTGTCCAGTAAAGTTCAAAATATTACGAGCAAGCGGATAAGGATGTGATTAGAGTTTAGTTATATATTTGCCTGAGTATTTTGCAATTTCTTCTACCACTAGTGTCACATTTAAATCAAGATGTATATTTGAAGTTTTTGTATACCATGGAGCCGATGTTATCAAACCTAAAATTTTGTTTTGCATTCGTTGAATTTTCTCAACATTTGAAACTGAAGCAGTGCCCCATTGCTGAATTCCGTAGCACCATATTGGCTTCAAAAGCGACTTGTATATCAAAAGTTTACATTCTAGGCTGAAATCAAATCAAAGAAAGCTCCAGGTATTGATGGAATTAGTAACAAGATGCTGATGCACTTGTCGCATATTGCGATAAGAATCCTGCTGTTAATTTTTAATGCCATATTACGACTGGACTATTATCCACAACACTGGAAGCTTGCCAAGGTCAAAATAATTCCAAAGCCGGGCAAAGATCTTACCAAAACTGAGTCATATAGGCCAATAAGTTTGCTGTCAGCTATATCAAAACTCTTCGAAAAGCTGCTCATGACAAAATTGTCCACTTGTCTGTGCATACCGGACCATCAATTTGGTTTAGAAGTCAGCATAGCACCATTGATTAAACGCATAGATTGGTTCAATTTATAAGGAAAACATTCGAAGAAAAGAAGTATTGTTCTGCCCTGTTTATTGATGTTTCTCAGGCATTTGATAAAGTTTGGCATGATGGCCTTATTTTAAAATTGAAGACATATCTACCAAATAACATTCTAAAACTTTTGGAAAGTTATATTTTAGGCCGGAAGTTCTCTGTTATGGAATGAGAATTTATGAGTACACCCGAAACTATCTCATCCGGTGTACCACGAGGGAGTATACTGGGGCCAGTTTTGTATTTGATTTATACTTGTGATATACCCCTGAGCAGTAATATCCATACTTTTACATTTGCCGATGATACAGCCTGCCTTAGTATGCACCAAAACTCTCATGAGGCATCCCAATATATAACACAGCTTGAGCTATGGTTAAACTTATGGAGAGCAAAAGTAAACGAACAGAAGTGCGTACATATAACCTTTACCCTACAAAAAGATACTTGTCCACCCATTAGAATCAACAGTCAAGTTGTTCCTCAATATTCACATGTGAAATACCTTGGTATACACCTTGATCGTCGGCTTACATGGAAACACCATATTGACTCAAAACTAACACAAATGAAACTAAAAATAACTCAGATACATTGGCTGATTGGTAGAAATTCAACAATCAGTCTAGATTGTAAACTTTTAATATACAAGTCGATTTTGAAACAAATATGGTGTTACGGAATTAAACTATGGGGCACTGCTTCAGCTTCCAATATCGAGAAAATCCAACGAAAGCAAAACAAAATTTTGCGGTTAATAACATCGGCTACATGGTACATAAAAAATTCAAATATACATCGTGATTTAAATATGCCACTAGTGACTGAAGAAATCGCAAAATACGCAGGCAAATATTTAACAAAACTCGAGTCACATCCTAATCCGCTGGCTCGTAATATTTTGAACTTTACTGGACACATCCGCCTTGAGAAGAGGGACACAAGGGCTCTTATACTTAACACTCCAGATGGGACTGCTTGATTATATATTTATTTTTCCTTTTTGATTATTACTACTTATGTATTATTTATAACTATCACTAAGTTTATGTCCGACTCTGGTCGGGCCTAATAATTTTTTTTATAGATTTAAGATTTGAATACTTATTGTTAGTTCACATATGAAGATACAATAAATAAAAACATGCATTGAAAAAAAAAATTTAAACACTATTTATTTACAAAAGAGAGATATCGCAGAATTTATTCAAAACGTCATCAGTCCAATTATTAGTTTTCAGTGGGATTAAATGATTAATATTTGGTTGTTGATTTCATATAACGGATGGTAAGTTAAAATCGTCAAGAACAAATAATAAATCTGTCGCATTAGCTTGAAGTACTATATTTTCTATACTGCGAAGGTGATAAGAATATACAGACGAATCAGATTTAGGAGGGATATAAGGAAATGTTATACTCTTTGTCTATGTATTGTCAATTGAACACATATAAATTCAATACTTTCGGCAACAAGTACAATTTCAGAAACCATAATTGTTACATCCTCTATCACGTCAGTAAATTTGATATTTATTGCAGAATATTTCAACATCAGAAATGTAATTTTTTAGCCATGTCTCAGTAAAAACAATTACATGATGTTGTAAATGTATAGTCTTAATATTTGTTTTTTTTTCAACTGCATGGATATATATGTTTCTGATTTAATAATCAAATAATTATTTTTTAATTTTATGACTATTACCTGATTAACATTAAGCATTTTTCATGAAATTTCATGAAAACGCAGTTGAATACATCCCGTTTCTGTTGTAAATCTGACGTGTTTTTACTATCGGTCGAATTTAAAATACATGGTTTTATTACAAACAAAAAAATTCATAGGTTATATTTCCTAAAATTATGGTATAATTTTAACTAAGTGAAAGGGTAGAATGGCGTTTACAAAGTTTTTTTAGGTAATTTAACAAAAATTTTAGTTGGTTTCTATGTTCGAGTTGATTTTTCGAACAAAGAAATCAGAAAATTTTAGTTGAAACTCCTTAACCACAAGGTAAATTCATATTTTTTTTGTGAATTGTCTAAGTAGCAAAGTTAATTTATAAATATATAATGTGGCAAATATAATTGTTGTATGTATTTGCTAGTAACGGGTGATCTCCAGAAGCGATGTTAAAATGGAGGCTTCTGTGAGCAAAGGAAATGCTGTTATATTTAATAAATTCATTTGTATTGTATACGATGTGCTGCTATGTAACCCGAAAATATATTTTGTTTGCAATTTAAATAAATATGCTGAGTTTTAAATTGAAACTGTTGCACAAACGTTTCATATAAATTAATCACCTTCATCGGGAATAAAAGTTCACGTGAGATATGTTCCCTTTCCCTAAAAATGTGATCGCCAATGTTTGCATTGTTGTTATGTCAGTAAACTATTTTCTAATTTTGTTCACCATTTTATTCATCAACTACTTTTTGTGGTGAGAAGTGTATGACCAAAAGCATTTCGAGAGTATTATGTGGATATGTTTTAGAATTTAATAAGACTTGTTCATTCTGTAGGAGGTATATCCAAAAGGATAAATGTCATGAGATTTTCATTGGGTTCACTAATGTCTTCAGATTTGAGCACATTGCCATTATCTAAATTCACATCAAGTCCGTTTTTAAGAAGAGCTAATAAGGGCCCGTGTGGCACACTGCGTTATAAACACTTCTCTAAATTCAAATCTCCCGGTCTGTGTTTTAGTTTCCGTATGTATGTAATGGCAATTTGTTCTTCGCTGCTAGCATTTGGAATAAAATGTTCAGTTTCCTTGTTAGCCCCAGCATGACTGACTGACATGACAGCATCTTCGAAATCTTGCACTTGAGTACAATTGACCGTTTTAAGCTTAAACATATTATAATTTTTTATAAAAAAATATCTTAAAATTGTGTTTTCTCATCTGCGAATTCTTCAATACCACAAATAGTTTCATCGAAACCATAATATTATCTAACGGCTCAGGTAGTTTAACTATAATATTTAAAAAATTGTTTCACATTTCAATTTTTAAAATTTCATATACACAAACCTCTTTGCTCAAAAATTTTCTTTTGATAATAAAATAAAATAAGTAAAATATTCAATAAAAATAATTTCGAAGAAGATACCTGATTTCAATAGTTACAACTTGGATTTTAGGTAAAGTGTAATGTACAAATTACCTAACTGCATAGTTAATAAAACCCAAGTTTTTTACTTTCATATATAAAATATTACCTATGCAAGCTTAGTTTATATTACCCCTTATATTTTTTGTGTGTGTAGAAATGACTCTCTGTTTTTTTTTGTGAACTGTGAATTACCATGTTAATTGGACTTTTGACTTAAAAAAAAATTGGCTGTTCTTCCTGTATTTTTAATTGGAAAGTGTTATTTTGTTAATCAATTTCAAAGTCTTGAACAACAATAACAACAACCACATTTGTGTTACACATATGTCTTTCATGAATTGTCTTTTATCTTTTGCTGATCATTTTGTTTTTGCTTATAGTCATCTGTTTTGACAATCATTTGTTTCGGCAATACTACATATAAACTTATATTTCCGCAATGTCCATTTTTTAATATCAACCATCAAATAATACAAATTATACCCATCAATTATACAAAAAAAATTACTTTAATTATTTTGATCGTTTTCAAAATGGCATGTTTGAAAAAAGGCTGCACTCTGGATGGATCTGAGGAGAGAATGATTACCTGTTAGTTTTATCTGGTTTATGTCATCTCAAATGCTGTGGACTCTCCGGTTTGGTTTCTGAAGCAGTAGTAAAAAACAATAACCTGCAGTGGTGTTGAAATGCCTGTAAAAAGTTAGTGCTGAATTCTATAAATTCTTCCAAATCTCGAAAGATAATTTTTAGAATATTCTGAACAATTTAAGCTGTTTAAGTGAACAAATCAACACTTTCAATGCATTTAACGATTTAAACGGTCTACATTCACCACCTCCACCGCGCCGTAAAAACCCGAGATTTCTAAATAAGGATAATTATACTGCCTCTGCATCTGGATCAAGTATTGCCAATCATAAATTACCCAGTGCAAATAAAAATGATTAAATGATGATATTTCCATGCAGCCTTCAATATCGAACAGAAATAATCAAATTCGTTCTAGTCAGATAACTACCTTTGAAAATAGTTTAAATTTTCACAACATAACTTGCACAACTTCTACTTCATTAATGTCAGCGTCTGTAAATTCAACTTCAAATTCAAAAACTACTGTTTCCAAGGAGTTTCTGTAGAGTCCCCAGTTCCTACTACATCAATGTCAAATGATTCTAATAACAATTCTCAAAGTAATATTGAAACTTTATCAGCTTTGGGAATTTTGCAAACTATTCCTGCAAAAAAAATAAAAAATTTGCTACCCGCTTTGTCATGGATACTAAAGCCGAAGAAATAACATCTTATATTATCTCAAAGTCTAAACACTCCACCCCGGAAGACATTCGGGTTTTTAAGATAATATCTACTCATACTGCTTCATTTCAAATAATTGTTCACTAAAAAAACTAACTAAAACTTTGGAAAATTTTCTAAATTCGAGTAAAAAAAGTTGTCGTATGGTGCCAAAGTTGTTTTTTACTTGAAACCAGTAAAATATTTACTAAATTTAAATAAGTTCATTAATGAAATAGTTTATAGTAATTATATTTTTATATTTAAGTAAAATTTTTCTAAAATTAAGTAAAATTTTCCCATAAAATTCGGAGCTTTGCAAAAAATGTTTTTCATCTTTGATCTCAAATTGAGTAACTTTTTCAAAGTTTTTTTATGTTTTTAATTTTGGTACTTATTTTTATTTTTAATTAAATTCTATACCACATGGTATATTTTTATTATTCTTCATATTATATTCTTAATTAATTAACCATACACACATATTAATTCCTTGAGAGGAGACAATTATTGAACCAACAACCTTCTGACTGATAGGCAAACACTCTAACCAATTGCCTAAAAGGCAGCCTGAATAAGCATTGAAATTTTTGTAGTTTAAAATTTAATTTATTTAAAAAAAATATATTTCAAGATCAAATATTCCTCGGAAATATGAAAAATTTACTTATATTTTTTGCTTAATACAAATAAAAGATATAGGGCCATAACCATAGTTAACAAAAAGTCCACTTTTTTAGTTTTAGAATGCACTTTTTTAAAACATGTACTTTTGACCTACCATAGACGAGAAAAACTGCACTTTAAAGGAAAAAGTCGGTTCTAAAGTTAAAACATGCTGAAGTTGTTTTTAACTAGATTAGCATCGACTCTGGCTCTTTAGTTCAACACAAAACACATTAAAATAAAAAAGAACACATATGTATGTATGTATGTATGTATGTATGTATGTATGTATGTATGTATGCATGTATGTATGTATGACTTTCTATGTCTTGGCTTCTTTTGTTCCTATAAACAATTTATAATCCAATCATTGAAGAGTTTATTGTATTAAAATAATACAAAATACAAACACCTTTTTAATTTTCTCTATATTAATTATTTGTTAATTTATTTTTATGTTCAGTTGTTTTATTTTATCTTGTTCTTAAACTCAACCCTTTTTCATAACACAATGTCCGATGAGAGAGAGATGAGAGAGTTGAGAGACAGAGATGCCACTTCCTTATATTTTGTTTTCTATCATATGAAAAATTTCCAATATTTACTGTGGCACCCAGTTAAAGTCGGTTCAACTTAACACACACTTTGTTTTTGACTATAGTAGAAAACTATTTAAGAACAGGTTTTTAATTTTAAGTTGTTTCTAAATCGAACCGACTTTATTCTATGACTATGGTTATGGCCCATATTCTATAATTTAAAGAAAAAATACTTAAAGTTTGTAAATGGTTTTCTAAAATTTAGAATAACTTTTTACATTTATTTTTTGTTTAAAAACGAGATTAGCTAATTCTAAGGATACAATGTCCCTTAACTTTTAAACCATTTTCCAATTTTTGGTAAATATTTTCTTTAAGCCAGTAAACTTATCCTTGAATGTGAGATTTTTTGTATGTATTTTTATGAACTGCTTTTAAGGATATGAACTTTCTATTTTTTACTCATATTAAGTAATTTTTACTAGATTTTTGTAAAAATTTACATAAACTTGGAAAAAATTACTTGAACTTGGAGACGTTTTTCCTTAATAACACTGCACAACAGTGATTTGGATGTTTAAATAAAAATAGCCGATCCTACTGTATTTTTGTCTCCTGATTACGATAGTGCCGTTAGTTTTTCTCTATCAGCTCTAGTTTTGAAGATATAGTGTCATTTAGGATTTGCATAATTTGCATCTCTTTTTGTATTATACCGTTAATATATTACGAATGGTACTCCAAACTTAAAAATACTTTCTGGATTATTTATCTACACAAAAATCCCTTTCGTTTAAGTAGATTCACATTGATGAGTATATCAGGGTATTTGACTATTATTGCAAGGATGTTAAAAATCGTGTGTTTTTAGTTCAGTCCTTTTAACATTTTTTGATTATAACTTTTTTTGACCAAATATAACTAATTCTTATGTATTTTTGTTCGCTGATTACAAAAATAGGTTTATTTATTTTCTAGCACCTAATATATTAACGGTATAATACAAAAAGAGATGCAAATTATGCAAATCCTTAATGACACTATATCTTCAAAGCTAGAGCTGATAGAGAAAAACTAATGACGCCATCGTAATCAGGAGACAAAAATACATAAGGATCAATAATTTTTATTTAAACATCATAAAAAAACCGCTATTTTGTTGTGCAGTGTAATAGTATATGTCTTTTTTTTTGAGTCTTCCTCGACATCTTTTTCAGCAAATTGTTAACAAAGATTTTTGCCCTAAAAATGCCTTTAATCGTGAATCTTATTACAGAGATGAGAATAATGCTCGCCTGCCTAAACTTAGAGCAAGAACTCCAAAAAACTAATTTATATTGCTTATCAAAATGTCAGAGGCATTAACTCAAAATTATCAGCCCTTTATTGCAACAGTTATGGATTTAATAATCATGTATTAATATTCACTGAAACTTGGCTCAGTAACAAAATCAATAGTTACGAAATTCTTTGCTCAAAATATCGAATCTTTAGAAAACATAGAGAGAGTTGCATGCTACCCGTTAGTTTAACAAAAAAGACAGGCGGAGGAGTTTTAATTGCTATCTCAGAAGAGTTTACCGCAGAAGAAATTGTTCTCGATAATTACTTGGACATCGAAATAAAATGCGTTTTAGTAAAAATTATTTCAAAATTAATGTACATTATTTGCTTATCTATCCCACCAAATTCACCAAACGCTGTTTATGATAAATACTTGAAGGCGATCGAGTTTATTTTAAATAAAACAAAATCATCAGATCACGTTCTTCTTATTGGTGACTTTAATATGCCATCCGTATCCTGGAATGGTGCTCGTAACTCTATTTATTTGCTTCCATTTCGGTCTTCTGAAGCTTCTGCGAATATAAATAATTTCTTGTCTGAAAACTATCTTTTTCAAATCAACTGTATTACCAATGCACTGAATTAAATGTTAGATCTTATATTTGTTAATGAACCAACGGGATTTACAGTTTTTCGTCATGCTTCTATTTCCAATCCTTAAGATGTGTACCATCCAACGGTTGAAATAACTTTTTTCTGCCAGTCACCTCCAAAAACTGATAGCATACCTCAACAACAAAGAAGTTTTAGCTTTAAATCAACAAATTATCAGTTATATCTTCAGTTATCGTAAATTAATTCGTTAAATGAGTTATCTAGTTGCAGTGATGATTTGGACCAGTGTCTAGACAGATTTTAGAATATTCTTCATGAATGTTTCTTATTGTCTGTTCCTACGAAGCTACTGATTTCTAACAATGGCCCTCCTTGGAACACAGCTTATCTGTCACGTTTAAAAAATAAAATGTTCAAAAACTACAAACTGATTGCTAGAAATTAGAAAACCGCGATTTCCGGTTTTAAGCCACTAAAACCGATCGGTTTCGGTTCGGTTTTTGTTTTAAAAATCTGCATGTATATAAATAGGTATGTATGCTGGAAAGACAAATGATGATTTAAAAACAATCATCCCTATCGTAAAAAACAAATGGAATTTTTTTTAATGTGAAATTTTCATACCCCTCGAAGAGAAAAATTCTATCTTGAATATCCTGTGAAATTTTTTTTCCGCTATCAGTCCACGTGAATGTTAAAAAGGAAGACTTTTTGTAAAGCTTAAAAATTAATTGAAAATCGGAAAAATTTAAGTTTAATGAAAAGGTCATTAAACTTTTAGGTTATAAATGAAGTTTATTTAATTTAAAGTTGTACTCATGGAGACACTTCTGTTGATTTAGCTATTTTTTTCATTAAGTATACCACCGTGGTGCACTACCATAAAATTTACTGTTTGTGAACCAAAGAGATTCATACTCTATGAAAAAAATTGTTGTAGGGAAGTCTTGTTAACAATCGTAAGCATTACATACTAATCTTGTCCCAAAAATTAATAGTTTTAACTTTTAATATATAATTCGAGGAAAAATATCGAAATTGTTCGATGTAATAATTCAGTTCCTGCAAAAATAAAGGAAAAAATTCACGTGAATAGAAAAACTGTTTTCTTTAATCTATTACTTAACAGTAGTAGTCGTATTTGAAATACGCCAACCACGATAAGGCAGATTATTCATGATAAGGGGAACCAAAAAAGGGAAAATATTTCTGGAAAACATTTTCCGAGGGAAAAATTTTTTACTATAAGGGAGATAAAGTTTCTCTGGTTTGTATTCAATTCAGGTACTTATATTCGAAAAGGAACATTTAGTAGTGAGTATGTGTATAAATTTAATTATTCAAGTAATAAAATTTCAGAAACGTTAAAGAGCTCAATGTAGTCGTTTAAACGAAATCTTATTTTTGTACAGAGGTTACCAGCGACAGAAAACACTCTTTCGGTTTCAGTTGAAGAGGGCTTTATTGTGTTATTGCCTTGTGAAGCAATATGTTGGTTGTTTTGTTGTTCGTCAAAATTATCGTCTTCTTGCTTTACATCTGCTGGAGATTTTTTGATAACAGATTACAATTCTTCCTGCAAAGAATTGTTAAATTTTCTTAAAATTTTACAATTTTCTTACCTTTCTTTGTTACAGAATGCTTAGTAATGTCTTCAATGTAAAGTACATTTGCTATATTTTTAAACAAAATAATAATGTTAAAGTAAAACTTAAAAACCGACGTTTTTTTTTGTCGGTTTCGATTTCGGTTTTGATGGGCTAAAAACCGCGGTTTCGATTAAGACCGAACCGAACCGAATCCCTGGTGTACTCCATTAACACTCATCTTTAACAAATCGCTTGAGCTAGACTATTTTCCTCTTCTCTGGATACAATTGTTTATAATTCCATTGTTCAAATCTGGATCCAAAGTTAACATCGAAAATTAAAGGGGTATCGCTATGATAAGCGCGATACCTAAGCTATTTGAAAAAATTTTGTACGATACGCTGTCCTTCCAGGCTTCATCTGTTTTATCTCCATCACAACACGGATTCTGTAAATCACGATCTACAGTTATCAATCTTTTGGACTTTACTACTCGCGATAATGATGAATTTGTTGCTGATGTAATATATATTGATTTCACTTAAGCTTTCGACAAAGTTATTCATAATCTTCTTCTTTATAAATTACGTCGGCTAGGACGTGCAACGCCGTTAAACTTTGTTAAAAAGACAGAATGCAGTATCTAAGGTTCCTCCGTTGTAACGGCGTTGTGCCGCAAGGTAGCCGTCTCGGTCCGCTCTTATTTACCTTGTTCGTTAATGATCTTCCATTTATAATCGATTCTAATCTAATGTATGCAGATGATGTAAAAATCTTTATTACCTACAACAATATTGAACAACAACAACTTTTGCAAGCTGATATTAATAATTTAACTACCTGGTGCATTGATAATTTAATGGAGCTAAATTTAAAAACATGTAAGTGCATGATTTTTACTAGATCATCTCCAATACGTGGATTTTATACCACAAATTCTAAATTTCTTGAACAAGTTGATTCCTTCAACGGTCTGCGAGTTCTTTTAGATAGAAAATTAGACTTCAGGAGCCATACTTTATCACCATTTGTTTTTCTCTATCAGCTCTAGCTTTGAAGATATAGTGTCATTAAGGATTTGCATAATTTGCATCTCTTTTTGTATTATACCGTTAATATATTAGGTGCTAGAAAATAAATAAACCTATTTTTGTAATCAGCGAACAAAAATACATAAGAATTAGTTATATTTGGTCAAAAAAAGTTATAATCAAAAAATGTTAAAAGGACTGAACTAAAAACACACGATTTTTAACATCCTTGCAATAATAGTCAAATACCCTGATATACTCATCAATGTGAATCTACTTAAACGAAAGGGATTTTTGTGTAGATAAATAATCCAGAAAGTATTTTTAAGTTTGGAGTACCATTCGTAATATATTAACGGTATAATACAAAAAGAGATGCAAATTATGCAAATCCTAAATGACACTATATCTTCAAAACTAGAGCTGATAGAGAAAAACTAACGGCACTATCGTAATCAGGAGACAAAAATACAGTAGGATCGGCTATTTTTATTTAAACATCCAAATCACTGTTGTGCAGTGTTATTAAGGAAAAACGTCTCCAAGTTCAAGTAATTTTTTCTAAGTTTATGTAAATTTTTACAAAAATCTAGTAAAAATTACTTAATATGAGTAAAAAATAGAAAGTTCATATCCTTAAAAGCAGTTCATAAAAATACATACAAAAAATCTCACATTCAAGGATAAGTTTACTGGCTTAAAGAAAATATTTACCAAAAATTGGAAAATGGTTTAAAAGTTAAGGGACATTGTATCCTTAGAATTAGCTAATCTCGTTTTTAAACAAAAAATAAATGTAAAAAGTTATTCTAAATTTTAGAAAAACATTTACAAACTTTAAGTATTTTTTCTTTAAATTATAGAATATGGGCCATAACCATAGTCATAGAATAAAGTCGGTTCGATTTAGAAACAACTTAAAATTAAAAACCTGTTCTTAAATAGTTTTCTACTATAGTCAAAAACAAAGTGTGTGTTAAGTTTAACCGACTTTAACTGGGTGCCACAGTAAAAATTGGAAATTTTTCATATGATAAAAACAAAATATAAGGAAGTGGCATCTCTGTCTCTCAACTCTCTCATCTCTCTTTCTCATCGGACATTGTGTTATGTAAAAGGGTTGAGTTTAAGAACAAGAAAAATAAAACAACCGAACATAAAAATAAGTTAACAAATAATTAATATAGAGAAAATTAAAAAGGTGTTTGTATTTTGTATTATTTTAATACAATAAACTGTTCAATGATTGGATTATAAGTTGTTTATAGGAACAAAAGAAGCCAAGAGATAGAAAGTCATACATACATACATACATATGTATGTGTTCTCTTTTATTTTAATGTGTTTTGTGTTGAACTAAAGAGCCAGAGTCGATGCTAATCTAGTTAAAAACAACTTCGGCATGTTTTAACTTTAGAACTGACTTTTTCATTTAAAGTGCAGTTTTTCTCGTCTATGATAGGTCAAAAGTACATGTTTTAAAAAAGTGCATTCTAAAACTAAAAAAATAGACTTTTTTGTTAACTATGGTTATGGCCCATTGAATTTAATGGATTTATTAAATTTTTATTTTTTGACAAAGGGAAAATTAACAGAAAAATTCAAAAAGTAACATAACAATGTAATCACACGCTAATCTACATATGTATGTATATATTTATATGTATGTATGTATATCAGGAGGTCAACTCTATAACTCGAAACGAAAGAAAACGCTTTCGAATTTGCACGTTATAAGCATACAAATTCGAAAGTATTTTCTTTCGTTTCGAATTACACAGTAGACCCCCAGTACAAAAAATGTATATGTATACATACATAGTTTTAATTTTGGAATTTTTCTGTGAAATAAATTTCTTTTACCAAGTATTGATTTCCTTTGAAATATTCTTTAAGCTCAATACAATTTAAATCATAGTTTAATTTGGAATTAAAAACGCTCTGATAGTATCCATCTTCATTTAAGATTTTTCACTAGTCCACATATTATTTAAAACAGAAAATACGCTTTTTGTTGGAGCATTAGAACCAGATAAACATTAAGTGAATTCGACAACTTTCAAAAATGCTTAAAAATTTTTACCCACCGCTCTTCTGCAGATTTTTGATTCTAATTCTATTCCTTTAATTTTTCTAAAGAGGAATATCTTTTAACAAGAGTTAATTCATCAAATAATTCCGTGTCATTTATGTTTAACTCATTTCTTTTATCCATAATGAAAACAAAACTGGGGGTCTACTCTGTATTTCGAAACGAAAGAAAAAGCTTTCGAATTTGTATGTTATTAATATTACAATTCGAAAGCATTTGCATTCGTTTCGAATTGCAGAGTAGACCCCCTGGATTTAACATCTTTTCACGTAGGAGCTTCAACTTCTTGGTAGGCAGTATCCCATTAATTTAAGTATTCAACACAATCTGCATAAAATCCGCTTGTATTAGCTTTAAACTAATCCATATCAATTACGTTTTACTGGCTTAGCTCAGTTACGATTTTGAACTTAAGGGACAATCCCACGATGTTGACAAGGTTCGATTTATCGCACACTTACATTAAAAAAAAAACAAATTTTAATTCTATATTTGTGATTTGAACGGGCTAAAGTTCGTATCGATTTTTAAGCCAAATTACATGTGATAATTATTAATGAACAAATAACACCAAAGTCTGTTGCAAATATTCTGACTAACAACACATAGTTGAACGGAACAGCCAGCCGTTTTCGAAGGCCACTAAACCTTCATCATCAGCGTTCTTTTGTGTTTGGTCCACTGTGTGTGGTGTCAGTTGATGTAGATTTCTGCTTTATATACTTAGCATTTTATTGCAAATGGAATATGTGAATTGTTTTGATTCATCGTATTTCAATTTGCTGAAAGCTTTTTTGTATTGTAAGCTCAATTTTGCCATCACTATATTTACAACAGTCTTACCATTGTCGTTTTGTTCTTTTTACTAATTATACACATGTTACTTAATTTGCTTATTTTTTGTTCTACTTAAGACAAACTTTTTTGGTTTGTTACTATTAAGTATATTTTTATTTAATTTTTTGCGACAGGCCCATGGCTATTAATTTTTAGTTAATTTTTTTAATTATTATTCGAACTCCATTTGTTTCTATATTTGTGATTTGAACGGGCTAAAGTTCGTATCGCTTTTTAAGCCAAATTACATGTGATAATTATTAATGAACAAATAACACCAAAGTCTGTTGTAAATATTCTGACTAACAACACATAGTTGAACGGAACAGCCAGCCGTTTTCGAAGGCCACTAAACCTTCATCATCAGCGTTCTTTTGTGTTTGGTCCACTGTGTGTGGTGTCAGTTGATGTAGATTTCTGCTTTATATACTTAGCATTTTATTGCAAATGGAATATGTGAATTGTTTTGATTCATCGTATTTCAATTTGCTGAAAGCTTTTTTGTATTGTAAGCTCAATTTTACCATCACTATATTTACAACAGTCTTAAAATTGTCGTTTTGTTCTTTTTACTAATTATACACATGTTACTTAATTTTCTTATTAGTAACAAACCAAAAAAGTTTGTCTTAAGTAGAAGAAAAAATAAGCAAATTAAGTAACAAAAAAGCTTTCAGCAAATTGAAATACGATGAATCAAAACAATTCACATATTCCATTTGCAATAAAGTGCTAAGTATATAAAGCAGAAATCTACATCAACTGACACCACACACAGTGGACCAAACACAAAAGAACGCTGATGATGAAGGTTTAGTGGCCTTCGAAAACGGCTGGCTGTTCCGTTCAACTATGTGTTGTAAGTCAGAATATTTACAACAGACTTTGGTGTTATTTGTTCATTAATAATTATCACATGTAATTTGGCTTAAAAAGCGATACGAACTTTAGCCCGTTCAAATCACAAATATAGAAACAAATGGAGTTCGAATAATAATTAAAACTAACTAACAAATTTTAATATTTTTTGATGTTTCAAATGTTAGTGTGCGACAAGTCGAACGTTGTTGACATCTTGGGATTGCCCCAGTCATGATATAAAGGAGCTTGACAATGAACGAAAAAAATCCAGGCTCTTGAAGCGGGATCGTCAAAAATAAGCTTTAAAGCATTAGATATCACTAACACAGACAAATTTCCGATTCACGCTCTCAAGGAAAAAAAATTATGGAAACCAAACTCATGTTTTTCTGTATTTTTATAGGACTGCTGCATATCCAGTTGATACTCGCATATTAAGCCCTTTTTCAATGTTGATTAAAACAGTATTGTTGCAGAAATTGCGGTAATTTTTTTAAGTGCAGTTTGAGTCATGAAAATACAGAACAAATACTGAACAGTTAATAAAATACAGAACATTTGAACGTTATTTCCTAATGAATAACTTAAACAGAACGGGACTCTCAAATACAGTACTGTTCTGTATAATACAGAACGGATGGTCACCGTACATATTATGCTGTTAATTCTAATACAATTTAATCTATTCAATTCCAATTTTTGTTATTTACTGTTCGCGGCTTAGGTTGGGATCCTAAGACAAGGCTACCATCTTACGAAAAACGTCTGGCGATAATAAAATTACCTACTTTAAAAAGTCGTCATCAAATGTTGTTCCTACTGAAACTGATTAATGGTGATATCGAGCCATTACCGCCAAAGAAGCTTAACCAACATGATTTTCGAAATGTGTTTTTTTTATAAAAATCATTAACTTGTTGTAATTGGCATTATCTGTTCAAATTTTATTACCATAGGATATACCGTTTCAATTTTATGACAAAAACAATTTAAGCTTAAGTAGAAATAGAATAATATACAGTAGAATAATAGAAAGTAGTTTTTGTAACAGCAACTTGTTACTTAAGCTAAAATTTCCCTTTGAAAATAAAGTAATTGAGAGTACTATATTCGGATTAGCCGCATATTATATACGACATCGTATACATACAATATAACATACATTATCTATTTTTAAAATAATTAACTAGAGAGGACTTTAACATAGATCAGCCCTTTCTGATAGCAACTTATTCACCCACATATAAAAAACTTGAATACACATTAGACTACACAAATTGCCAAAAGTATTTATTTTATTCGCTCCACCGGCAGTTTCTGATAGACCGGCCATAAAAAATCACATGTGTGTAAACATTGCACTAATAGCGTGCATACCGGTCATGAGCATTGTACTTTTCACCTAAAAAATAACCTTTCTTGGATATAAAGACTTTTGGCACCATAAGTTTTAAATGCGGCGTTTTTCGGAAAAATTTTTGTTTAGAAAAAATACCACAACATCTTTCTTCTACATAATTTTCCCCTAAATATAGCCTATTATGGTCCTTTAATGGGATGAAACAAAGTTTTTGTTTTAAATACTTTTTTCAACGGCTCTCGCTAAACAAATTGATAGTGATAAATATAATTCGTTTTCATTATTTTATAAGGTAAGATCTGTATACTATAAAGCCTCATTACATTTGGACCAAATATGTATCATGTATCATTTAATAACATAAGAATCAAACATCACATACCAGTTTATTATAATCTTTGTTGTGTGTTTGAAATTATCCTACAGCTCGTGACCCATTGAATATATCTCAACAAAACTACACACAAATATAGACGATGGAGGAAAATATATTTTCGTATAAAAAAATCTGCGAACATACTTGTATAAATTATGTAACTTCACGACAAATCATTGCAATTCTTCCAACAAAAAAATAACAAATATAATTTTTTTTAGTCTAGAACCAAATTTTTGTAGTCGAAGTCGAAATACGCGAATCATTACAAGCCCATTATTCAACTCTACACCTAATCCAAAAACATGATTGAATTGTATTTACCAAAGGTAAATCAATAATTGTACACAACAATCATTGCTCACATTCCGTTTCATAAGAATTTAAGTTAAATAGCTGATGTTAATAACAATCTCTACCCAAGTAGATAGACTGGGGTGCTGATGAAGTGCGTTGCTGCACAGAAAAATATCGATATTTCCCCCAGCTTAAAAGTCTAATTTAATTTTTCTTCTCTTCTTTAGAAACTCACATTAATTAATAAAAATATTTCATTCAATAAAAGAATTGAAATTACTGAACTTAAGCCTGACTAAAAATTAATTCTTTTCAATAACTTAATTTTTTGTCTTAAATATGTATATATCTATTTTTTTTCTACAATTGTGTAAATAACGAGCAATGTACTAGTCTGTAAGGTTAACTCCATAGACTTAACTAATTAGATAAATAAATAAATAAATGACGACTCTCTTGTATTAATTGTGGTTTTTAATTTTTCTTTTATGTAACTTGAATTTCCATTTTGTTGGTTGGTTGTATTTTATACTTAGAAAACTAATAAAATATTTCATATTTTAACTAACATTATTTAATAGACTTATTACTCAAATTGTTTAACGTACATACACGTATGTATCTTGGATTTGGGTAATATTTATAAATAGAACATTTGTAAGTTGTTATTTATCGAACGCTAGCTGCCAACCAGTTCTATTTGTCGATATTTTTTGCGCAAATTGGATACAGGATCACGATATAGAATTGGGTCTAGACGCATATTGGATCGCACAAGTGGCATGTAGCTAGAAGAAGAAAAATTATATAGTTATGAAAAATAATATATCTCAATGTAAATTTTATTAAATTACAGTCTCACATGGGTTTTCGAATTAGTAATTTTTTAGATAGATTTTGGGTAAAAGTGTACAAATTTATTAAACTACTTTTTATTGGGACATTTTTAGATTCAATTGAACTGCAGTGAATTTTAATTAAGAAATCATTTCTGATTAAAATTACTTTTTATTTATATATAAAATGCATTTAATTACAAAAATGCACTTAGTAAAACAACCTAAAAATATCTTGGTACAAAATATTGATGAAACATCGAACGTTAGTTAAAAAATAAAGTATAGTTCCCTGCTACCAAATTCTTTTTGTGCAACAATAGTTGGTCTGCCAAATTGTGTAAAAAATTATATTTTTGGCTTGCCAGAAAGTCCTAATGGACTAAAGTTTCAAAACATCAATTTATACTCAAAATCTCTATATTAACTCAAATGTGAGTACTTGCAAGAAATTAATTTCATCAATTAAAAGAATGGGATATTACACATTTGCAGATAATGAATCCGTTTTTTCTCCTAAAGACATAAGAATGTTGATCCATTCTACTTATGTCAAATTTATACCAGAATCTTTAAATATTTGATACGAGAAAATTCTATTGTAATTTTAATTTTTAAAGAAGATGAGAAAAATATGTATCATGTTGTAAGGATAAATATGGATTTTTGCTTATAAGCAAGGATACTGAACTACAAAAAATTTTACTTTTTCGTATATCATCTGACTTTCAACTTCATTCAACTAAATGTTATAAATGGCAAGCTACTTGTAACCTGATCAGCTACCTGATAACTCAATATAATACCAGATAATCAAGGAAATTGTTACAAATAAAAGAAGAAAATTTTGTATAAAATATATAATATTATGAAGAACAAATTTAAAATTTTTTAAAACAAATTTTTCCTCTAAAAGGTACTGTAGGAATTTTTTGTGAAAATTTTGATGTTTTAAGACATTTTCGAAACACTATAGTACAATATCTTTCAAACTATCAAAATGTTAAATTTTTGAGTTGTTCAAAGGATATTTTTAGCAAGGAAATACTTTTGGAACTAATAGAAAAATATTATACTGATAAGAACCATAGCGGTATTGAGGAAACTTTCACAGAATTAAAGAAAATAACTTCCCAGCAAAAAATTTCAAAAAAGGTAATAGAGTTTGGAATTAAGCATTTTTGGTGGAAGCACTTCCCTACTGGATTACCAACTTAATGATTTTAACAAGGCGTGAAACTAAAATAATCGATTCTTGAGAAGTACTTAATTTTTTTTTTATTTGTCAACATTTCACGTAATCTATTTCGTCTAAAAAAATGATTCTCTTCATTTAGCAACTTACACGTCATTTTTTTAAATTTTAGCTAATGCGATTTGTAAGCGAGTAATGAAAATTGGCAATCAGAAAAGTAAGTCAAGTAGTTCTAATGGTAATGCTTAATTTTTTGCTGGGTTATTACCCAAACTTGAAAACAGAAATTCATAAATTTGTAAACAATAAACGCCAAATTATGTTTAACAGAAACTCCGATTAAATCAAATGAAATAATTAATATTGATATCTGGTTCTTTAATAAAAAAATACATTTTTAACATTCATTCATAAACTTAAGCTATGAACAGACGATTGTCAGATCTTACAATATTGTCAGATCTGGCAATGTGCTGACAATGTACTGGCAATCGAAAATTGCCAGCACAATATTTCTTGTCAGTTCACACGGATGTCAGAAAATCTTACAATTTATTGCTAGACGGTTGTATGACAATAAATTCATCTGACAAAATCGTCAGTAGAAAAATTGTCAGTTCAAACGGTTGTCATATGCACAAATTGTTCGATCTGTTGTTATGCGATGCCAGACTTAAACCATTTGCTGGAAATTGTTAAATATTTATCGTTTGTGTTTGTGTTAAATGTAAAAAGTTAAAGTATAAATTATTATGTACCATAAAGAAGCAATTGCAATGATCTTGTCTGCATATATTTTATTATAAACTTTTTCTTTAAAATAAAGCGTGTGCAGTGTTGCCCATAGAAAGAATTATCTTACAATGACGCCATTATCAGATGCATGAACTTCGCACATCTGACAATATTAAAATGTCTGACAAATATCTGACAATAATTTTACAATGTGTTCACACGATTGTAAGATGTCTGACAATATGTTGTCAGTTGCTAGTCTTGCAATGGACTGACAATGCTTTTTCTGGCACACACGGTTGTAAGAAATTTTTAGCACATTTTACTGGCAATATTGTAAGATCTGACAACCGTCTGTACATAGCTTTACAAAACATGTCTCAATTCACTATCTAAGAGATAAAAATGCATTAACTATAGTAAAAATGCTAACGGAGAGGTTTGCTATTTTAGGTAAACCATATAAAATTATAGCTGACAACGAGCTTAATACGGCATATATAAAAGATTTTTTTAATTCTGAGAATGCAGAATTCCATTGCACTTCCCCAAATACTCATACAGGAAATGCGGATATAGAACGGTTTCATCTAACATTGAATGAATATATACGAATATTTAAACTTGAAAAAAGATATGAGGATACAGATAATAAAATTGTGGTTCTCAGATCAGTCCAAATTTATAATGATACTGTACATAGTACAACCGGATACAAACCAAATGATTTATTACATAATAAGGTAGATAAATCTGTTTGGAAAAACTTACATTATATGGTTCACAACACCAAAATTAAACGAATTAATAAAAATAATCAAAACAGGGAAACTTGTCATGACTTTAGGGAAAGAGAATTATTAAAAAATCTTGGGCTTTATAACCTTAAACAAAAGCCTAAATATATTTCAAAAAGAGTAAGAGAAAAAAATAACTCTCGTTTTATAGATGAACATAATTGTAAACATGATAGATAAATAGTTGAAAGAAAATATAAATATCAAAAGGAATTGCCTGATATAAAATTTGAAAGAAAAATCACTGGAAGAGATTATATATACAATGGAATTAAATAATAAAATAAACTTGAGCAAACCATTGAACACTATTCATTTATTTGTGTGTTTATATATGTAATATGTATATATGTGTGTAATAGTTAAAAATTACTTAAACAATTATATGTAAAGAAAATAAGGTATGAACATAGGGTGGGGGAGTTATATACTATATTATTATTATGAAATTGTTAAATTGTGGGCTGAAATTGTTAAATTGTTGCTGAAATTGTTAAATTTGGGTAATTAAAATTTGAAAATTGTTAAATTCTTGGAAATTTGTGTTTTCGGCGGCGCTTTGATGTTGTTTGTTTACATTAGGAATTTTTGTTTACATTAAGTGTATGTCTGTCTGTTTGTCGGTCTGTCTGTCTGACCGTGTATATTTGTGTGTGGAATATTTTGTGTGAATGTATTAAGGCGGTTCATAGTTTGGTGGTTTTTATGTGTGTATAGGTTGACGGGGAAAATCATGGAAATGGTTTTTCCTAATGCTGACGGAAAATCATCTAGTGATTTTTCCTAATGCCGACGGCAAAACATCACAATTTTTTTTCCTAATGCCGACGGCAATACATGAATATTATTTTTTTCAAATGCCGACGGGAAAATGATTTATCCTAATGACGACGGGAAACCGTGAAAGTTATTTTTTCTAATGCTAATGTAGGTGTTGCTAGACTTAGGGAATTTAAGGCTGACCGTGATTTGAGTGGGTGGCGTTGTTGCCGTAATATGTAAGCATAGGAATTTGTGGATGTGTCTGTCTGTCTGTGAGAATTTAGGTGAATGTTTGATTGGCAGGGGCGGGGTGAAGTTGAGGTAGGTAGATTGTGTATATATATATATATATATATATATATATATATATATATATATATATATATATATATATATATATATATATATATATATATATATATATATATATATATATATATATATGTGTGTGTGTGTGTGTGTGTGTGTGTGTGTGTGTGTGTGTGTATGTTTGTAGGAATTTCAATCTGTCTACTTCTGTAGGAGCTTAAGGCTGATTGTGATTTATGAGGGGTGAGGAGTTCTAGCAATATGCAACCGGGGGAATCTGTGTGTTTGTATGTCTGTAGGAGTTTAAGGCTGACCGTGATTTGGGTGGGCAGGGTTGTTGACGTAATATGTAGCCATGGGAATTTGTGGATGTGTTTGTCTATAGTAGTTTAAGGCTGATCGTGATTTGAGGTGGGTGAGGATGTTGTTGAGGTAAATTGGTTATGTGTATGTATGTATGTATTTCTGTAAGAATTTAAGATGATTGTGATTTATTAGGGGCGAGGTGTTCTTGTAATATGTAGCCGTGAGAATCTGTGTGTATATATGTCTGTAGGACTTTAAGACTATCTGTAATTTCGGGTAGGTGAGAGTGTTGTGTTGTTGAGATTAATCTCGTTTATTGTATATGGATTTATGTATGACCATGGGAATTTTTGTATGTATATCTGAGGGAGAATTTAAGGCTGGTCGTAATTTGTGAAAGGTGGGATGTTGTTGAAATTTTCTTGGATATTTCTTATAAGAATTCTGCTATGTGTGTAATTGCGCTGGTATTTATATGTAGTACGTAGAAATAAATTGTTTTCAATAGCGACATTTGGTACTATAAAATACTATCATATATCTGGACTTCCCTAATCCTAGTATGCTTTTATACTTATTTTCTCATGCTTAAATTTGTCTCGGGTTAAAGTCTGCCTGTGTGAAATTTGTTTGTATTACAGATTTTGTTTATTTAAGTACATCCGTCTTCTTTGACTGAATGAGTTTTCTACACACAGAGAAAAACCAACTTAAAATCAGTAAAAACCATGTTGAACTAATAAGAAACATTAACGAAGGTTTAGTCATATTGAAATTTCTTATTTCAATATGGACAAAATATTAATTTACAGTATTTATTTATTAAACTCATTAGTTTGTAGATATCTCAATATACATTTTCTATTATATTAAAAATAATTGAATTAATGTGACGCATTCTTATTTTTAAGCTGCAGATTTTCCCTGAGTGTATGGATTGTTTATATGTATTTGCATTGTGCTTTAACTAAACGACGCTTCATATATTTTCATGATGTAGATCTAATAAACTCTTAAGCATTGATAAGAAATTTGATATGTATACATACATATCTACAAATTGATTTTATGTATGTATGTATGTACATACAAATAAGTGTTTAACTCAATACATACATAATAAATACATTTTTTATTTTTTTGTCATGTGATGTCTGTTATTGTTGTTGTAAATATTCGCCTGGGTATGGATGCGAAATATTCATAGTTTTTTTATTTGAAATTAAAAACGTTTTAATTTTTATCTGCGTTTACTTCAAAGTTTGTGAGGATTTTCTGTTTTAAGTAAAACTAAATTCCTGAAGATACATACTCTATAGTAATAGTAACTTTAATAGAAATATTTCTTATAAGTACTTAATTTACATTTTTTTTAAAGTTGATGCAACGTTAGTTAGTCAACGTTTGACATTTTTGGGGTATAAAATTTTTTCTAACTATAGCCTTCTACATTTATTTTGGAAATCTTGCTTTGCTTTTTAAAGATGTATTAACATTTTTAAATGAAACTGATCCGGCATTCCAGCTTAGGTACTGATAGTTTTTTTTTTTTTTTTTTTTTTGTTAGTTAACTTACTTCTTTTTTTATTTTTACTGATAAACATTTAAAATCAAAAGGGAGTTTTATATTGTAATTATTATTTTCATAATTGTTGAAAACAATCGCTACTTTTATAATGAATTCAGTAAAGTGCGACTCTGACTCGCGCACGAAGGGTTCCGTACGAACACTAGATATGTAATTTAATACAAACTTCATCCTATATAATATATAGTTTTGGCATTTTTTTTATTGTTTTTGGGGTCTTTTCGGTTTTTTTGTTTTGGCGGTTTTTGCGTTTTTTCGGTTTTGCCGATTTTTTTAAGTTTTGGCTCCTTTTTTTAGTTTTGACATTTTATTTTCTTGTTTTGGCGATTTTTTTTCAGTTTTTGGCGTTTTTTCATTTTGGCGTTTTCTTTTTATTTTGGCGATTTTTTTTATTTTGGCGATTTTTTTTATTTTTGCGATTTTTTTTTTATTTAAATTTTTTTTTTTTTTTAGTTTTGGCGACATTTTCGCGTTTTGGCGATTTTTTTCGATTTTTGGCGTTTTTTTTTTTCATTTTGCCGATTTTTTCGAATTTGGCGATTTATTTTATTGTTAGAAATTTTTTTTAATTTTGGCGATTTTTTTCGTTTTGGCGATTTTTTTTAATTTTTGGCGATTTTTTTTGGTTTGGCGATTTTTTTTTAATTTTTGGCGATTTTGTTTGGTTTGGCGATTTTATAATTTTCGGTTTTTTTAGTTTTACCGTTTTTGAAAATTGCAAGTGTTTGCCTCTCACGGTTTCCAAGATATAGCAAATTGTTAAAATTACATAGTCAAAATTGCATTAACTGATGATTTTTTAAATTTTTGTGTTAATTGTTGTAGTCTGTATAAAAATACACTAATTTTACAAATTTCAAGTTTCAATATACATATGTTCATACAATTGTATGTATATTACATGGGATTTTAAAATTTTTCGTTGCTCGTTTTAGAACACCCTTTAATTTTTAATTCTCATGTATTTGTTGTTGTAGCGGCCAAGGTTCTACATACTGTGTCCAAATTTCAGGTCCGTAGCTCTTGCGGTTCCTGAGCAAATACCGTGTGACGGACGGACGAACAGACGGACAGCGTAGCGAAAACAACAGGGTGCCTTTTCATCTTTGGTGTACGGAACCCTAAAAATTATGTTATTTTCTATATTGCTTAATTTGTAAGACTTTTAGAATTTGTCCTTTGTTGGTTATATATTCTATTATACGATTATGAATAAGAATGCAGTAAGCTGATGTCTATGCTTACTGTTTCAAATTAAAATTTTATTCAACTGAATAAAAGGAGCTTTTTTCTTAAACTCTGATGTAGTTAGAAGCGCTGGAGATTCTTTCATATAACAGCTTTCTTGGAATTTTAGATGCATATAATATAGAATTGGATAACATTTAATTTTAATTTTTATGTTAAGAAGTACTGAATTTAAATGTATTTTTAAATTAGTTAAATCATAATGAACAAACATATTTTCTTCTTGAATAGCGATCAACAGAAAACGAACTCGTTTTCATATAATTTAGGTATACCTTCTCGACGGTTCCTCTAGGATACAAGATGACTTTGTGTGACGAAATTTCTGTTGCTTTATACTGATAATATGTTTACATTAATAAGGTACATATACATATGTTTATTTTATGAAGAATGATCACCTATGGCTTTTATTTGATATTCTATATGATTTTTTTTTTCATTTTATTAAAGTTCAGCGTATTGTGTATATATTTCTGAAATGTTAAGGTGTGCTTTGTGTGCCCATCGGACAGAGTGTACGTATTAGTTGGTAATTTAGTCTCTATTTTTATTTATTTTTTTCTTCTAATGTGCCACTCCTTTTTTCAGATTTTACTACTTGAAATAGAGACTTTTTGTCTAATTTTTTGCTGGGTATATTCATTAGGTAAATATGTGTATGTATGTAGAAATTGGTTTACATACATATAAATGCATGTTTAATAAACTATTGTAGCAAATCGATCTCAAATAACTCAGTTACCTCTACAAGCAATTCACCGTCGGTATTTTCATAAAGTGTTAGAAACATTGAAATATCTATGTTTGGGAGAATTTTTCCCTCTCATCATCTTCTAACAGGTTTATATATTTTGCTGGTATGCATGCCTTAGCATGCTTCTATCGATAGTGACGTAAGAGTCCGAGATGTAGTAGTGTTACAATTAATTTGTAAAAAGTATATAAATACATACATATGTATTTCATTTGCAACAAGATAATAAAATGTCTGTGTTTACAAAATTGTATGACGTGAGGATTTTTTTTTAAATTATACATGCTTCGGCATGCTTTCATTTTTTTTTTGTTCTGTAAATTTATTTAATACTCATACAGATACAGATATGTATAAAGTAAGATCTGTTTACATTCCATTTTACAACTTATGTATGCTTCAGCATGATTCTAGTTGAAGTCCATATTTATTTACTAAGTTTGTTTGATACTTATTCATACACATGTACATTCTTAAAGATTGGATATCAAAGCCCAATTTCCGTAGTTTATCTATATTTTCTAAAGATCTGATAGCAAAAGAAATAAATAGAGTGAAGATCTTCTATAATAATAATCCTATTTTCATATTGTAAAATTTTGTATGGGAAAATGTACATACAACTTTATAAAAAGTGATAATATGATGTGTTGCTGAATATTGCACAATGTTATAGTTTATTTTAAGCACTGAAGTTTTCGCAATATTTCATTCAGACCAACAAGTTTAGAGAATTCCACTACATTTAGTTAATTATCTTTCTTAAGACCCATCATTCCTAATCAATTCTGCAAAAAACAAGACAAACTAGATTTTTCGTTTTTAAATTTATTTTTATTTTTATTAAATTCTACATTTTGTACATCTTTAGATTACTTTATACTATATTAAGCAGCTTTTTCTCATTTGTTGAGGTAACTTTAATCGTAAACATTTTAATGGTGAGATGAATTTTTCGATTTTATGCACTAAGTAAATCTTTATATATACCAATCCACTTATATGAACCATTAAAGCTAATTCTTTTCACATCATTCCTTTCAATGATCTACTAAATCATTCTAGTATTGATGTTTTCATATTAAGTAATATTTAATCTTCTATTTATTTATGAGTTTTCCAAAGTATTTATTAAAAAATTCTTTAGAACCATCTGTTTGTAATTTTTTTTGGTACCCGTACCACTTCAAAAATATTTTCAATTGCCTTGGTTTTTAGAGTGCAGCTTTTATTTTCAGCTGTACTCCATAAAACATCATATATTCCTGTCATTACATCTCTACAAGCCCAAACAATTGTTGAGATTTAATATGGAGTTCGTTTACTAAATTTCTTTTTAAAGACATTGAGTTGTTTCACAGATTTTTTCGAAAGTGTTGTGATCTACATGTTACACTTTCAGCTATTTATAAATACTAACATGTAGTTAATTTTGTAATCTATATATTTAATCGTACAACTCTTCAATTTATTTTTAATTATTTAATTTTTAGAATTGCTTTTCAATTTTATAACTCTCTTCCTTCTCTAATTTTATTTCACGTTGTAGTCCACCAATATGCATTTGAATATATTCTTGAATTATATTAATGCCTTAAGCTATATTATTAATTTGTTCTTTAGTTTGTCGATTTGAGTTTCGAGAAAAAATTAACTGATATCAAGTAGTAAAATCTGAAAAAACGAGTGGCACATTAGAAGAAAAAAATAAATAAAAATAGAGACTGACTGACCAACTAATACGTACACTCTGTCCGATGGGCACATAAAGCACACCTAAACATTTCAGAAATATATACACAATACGCTGAACTTTAAGAAAGGAAAAAATCATATAGAATATCAAATAAAAGCCATAGGTGATCATTCTTCATAAAATAAACATATGTATATGTACCTTATTAATGTAAACATATTATCAGTATAAAGCAACAGAAATTTCGTCACACAAAGTCATCTTGTATCCTAGAGGAACCGTCGAGAGGGTACACCTAAATTATATGAAAACGAGTTCGTTTTCTGTTGATCGCTATTCAAGAAGAACATATGTTTGTTCATTATGATTTAACTAATTTAAAACTACATTTAAATTCAGTCTCATATCCGTACTTCTTAACATAAAATTAAAAATAAATGTTATCCAATTCTATATTATATGCATCTAAAATTCCAAGAAAGCTGTTATATGAAAGAATCTCCAGCGCTTCTAACTACATCAGAGTTTAAGAAAAAAGCTCCTTTTATTCAGTTGAATAAAATTTTAATTTGAAACAATAAGCATAGACATCAGCTTACTGCATTCTTATTCATAATCGTATAATAGAATATATAACCACCAAAGGACATATTCTAAAAGTCTTATAAATTAAGCAATATAGAAAGTAACATAATTTTTATAAAAGTAGCGATTGTTTTCAACAATTATGAAAATAATAATTACAATATAAAACTCCCTTTTGATTTTAAATGTTTATCAATAAAAATAAAAAAAGAAGTAATTTAACTAACAAAAAAAAAAAAAAAACTATCAGTACCTAAGCTGGAGTGCCGGATCAGTTTCGTTTAAAAATGTTTATACATCTTTAAAAAGCAAAGCAAGATTTCCAAAATAAATGTAGAAGGCTATAGTTAGAAAAAATTTTATACCCCAAAAATGTCAAACGTTTACTAACTAACGTTGCATCAACTTTAAAAAAAATGTAAATTAAGTACTTATAAGAAATATTTCTATTAAAGTTACTATTACTATAGAGTATGTATCTTCAGGAATTTAGTTTTACTTAAAACAGAAAATCCTCACAAACTTTGAAGTAAACGCAGATAAAAATTAAATCGTTTTTAATTTCAAATAAAAAAACTATGAATATTTCGCATCTATACACAGGCGAATATTTACAACAACAACAATAGACATCACATGACAAAAAAATAAAAAATGTATTTATTATGTATGTATTGAGTTAAACACTTATTTGTATGTACATACATACATACATAAAATCAATTTGTAGATATGTATGTATACATATCAAATTTCTTATCAATGCTTAAGAGTTTATTAGATCTACATCATGAAAATATATGAAGCGGTGTTTAGTTAAAGCACAATGCAAATACATATAAACAATCCATACACTCAGGGAAAATCTGCAGCTTAAAAATAAGAATGCGTCACATTAATTCAATTATTTTTAATATAATAGAAAATGTATATTGAGATATCTACAAACTAATGAGTTTAATAAATGAATACTGTAAATTAATATTTTGTCCATATTGAAATAAGAAATTTCAATATGACTAAACCTTCGTTAATGTTTCTTATTAGTTCAACATGGTTTTTACTGATTTTAAGTTGGTTTTTCTCTGTGTGTAGAAAACTCATTCAGTCAAAGAAGACGGATGTACTTAAATAAACAAAATCTGTAATACAAACAAATTTCACACAAGCAGACTTTAACCCGAGACAAATTTAAGCATGAGAAAATATAAAGCAATTGTAAGTATAAAAGCATACTAGGATTAGGGAAGTCCAGATATATGATAGTATTTTATAGTACCAAATGTCGCTATTGAAAACAATTTATTTCTACGTACTACATATAAATACCAGCGCAATTACACACATAGCAGAATTCTTATAAGAAATATCCAAGAAAATTTCAACAACATCCCACCTTTCACAAATTACGACCAGCCTTAAATTCTCCCTCAGATATACATACAAAAATTCCCATGGTCATACATAAATCCATATACAATAAACGAGATTAATCTCAACAACACAACACTCTCACCTACCCGAAATTACAGATAGTCTTAAAGTCCTACAGACATATATACACATAGATTCTCACGGCTACATATTACAAGAACACCTCGCCCCTAATAAATCACAATCATCTTAAATTCTTACAGAAATACATACATACATACACATAACCAATTTACCTCAACAACATCCTCACCCACCTCAAATCACGATCAGCCTTAAACTACTATAGACAAACACATCCACAAATTCCCATGGCTACATATTACGTCAACAACCCTGCCCACCCAAATCATGGTCAGCCTTAAACTCCTACAGACATACAAACACACAGATTCCCCCGGTTGCATATTGCTAGAACTCCTCACCCCTCATAAATCACAATCAGCCTTAAGCTCCTACAGAAATAGATAGATTGAAATTCCTACAAACATACACACACACACACACACAGACATATATATATATATATATATATATATATATATATATATATATATATATATATATATATATATACACACAATCTATCTACCTCAACTTCACCCCGCCCCTGCCAATCAAACCTTCACCTAAATTCTCACAGACAGACAGACACATCCACAAATTCCTATGCTTACATATTACGGCAACAACGCCACCCACTCAAATCACGGTCAGCCTTAAATTCCCACAGTCTAGCAACACCTACATTAGCATTACAAAAAATAACTTTCACGGTTTCCGGTCGTCATAAGGATAAATCATTTTCCCGTCGGCATTTGAAAAAAATAATATTCATGTATTGCCGTCGGCATTAGGAAAAAAAATTGTGATGTTTTGCCGTCGGCATTAGGAAAAATCACTAGATGATTTTCCGTCAGCATTAGGAAAAACCATTTCCATGATTTTCCCCGTTAACCTATACACACATAAAAACCACCAAACACCATACATTCACACAAAATATTCCACACACAAATATACACGGTCAGACAGACAGACCGACAAACAGACAGACATACACTTAATGTAAACAAAAATTCCTAATGTAAACAAACAACATCAAAGCGCCGCCGAAAACACAAATTTCCAAGAATTTAACAATTTTCAAATTTTAATTACCCAAATTTAACAATTTCAGCAACAATTTAACAATTTCAGCCCACAATTTAACAATTTCAGCAACAATTTAACAATTTTATTGAGGCCGGATTGGCAATTCACTACTACTCATATTATATACATAAAAACTCTAATTCTTGTTTGTGATTATGTATTAATATTTTTATACTAATATATTTATGTTGTGTTTGAATTAAACACAGGTTCTTTCTGGAGTGTATTAAAAGGATTTATTAAAAACTGTTGAAGCTAATAACTAGTATGTATATTTTACAAATTTAAACCTGGAGGGTCACGTAGGAATCGCAGATATGACTCTATAACTGTAACTGCTAAATACAACTCACAACTCTCTAATTACAACTGCCTGTAACTAACTAATTACAACTAACTGCAACTGACTTATTACAACTATCTGATTAAAACTACTTATTACAACTCTCTGCAACTAAATAATTACAACTGATAACTTGGTTTCATAAAATGAACTTTTTATACAAAACTTATTCATAATTTAATATATTTCAACATTAACATTATGCTTAATAGTTAATATTATTATTTCTAAGTTATTTCTTTAATATTATTAAGCTTTTGACCCAATTATGAAATATCGCTATTGCACAATTTGTCAACTCAAAGAATTTATCAAACAACCAAGTGAATTAACAGGTTGCTGCTGCGTTAACAAATTAGTGCAATGTACGGGTACGAGGGTTGTTCAATTCTGATTTACAACATCCCTCCCCCCTTGGCGGAAGAAAATATCTATTTATAAGAATACTAATTGGATCAAATGCTTTTACATATGTTATAAACGTAGTTGATCTTATCCTATTCAACAATACTTTTTGGGCGTTTTGTTTCAAATACAATTTTTTTTACCTTTTGCTATACATATCATTATTTATATATATATTTTTTTCATTTAATATAAATTTAAAGCTAAATATATGACCATACTCCGATACGCCTATAGATTTTCAATATATTAATTTTTCTTAAAGATGCATAATTTAATTACGTATTTTGTCTTTGCAATTTCATTAGTTGCCAACTTTTGTTTTCGGAATAATTACTGTTTATCAGTATTATTTTTTTTCAATATAAAGTTATTGAATATAAATGGTCATAAGATTTAAAGTATGTCAACATAAAGTTGTTGAACTTAAAAAATAAACAAAAACATGATAACAGGTTTGCATATATACAAAACAAATAAATACGTCATCAGCACTTTGATACTTCAGGTTGTTGACGCGCATATTCGCCAGTTCATAGCGTACAATGCATAACTGACCCATGCTCGTATTGCAGTTAAAAAAAAAGCAATGTGAGTCCGATCACACAGGAGATGTGTAAACATCTAGTAATGAAAATTTTTTTTTAAGTTGGAAGTACTTATGCTTTTAGTATATTTTTTTTAATTAATTAATTAAAAGTATCAAAACTTTCAATATTGTAAATACATAGGAATTTGTTGGTTTTTGTTTGTTTTATTAAACTTATTTGGTTAGTAAATGGGCACACTGCAGTATATATGTACTAGTATTTTTCATACGGGATTTCCTGGGAAAAATTTCCCGGGATCCCGCACATTTTCCGGGAAAGAAATCCCGGGAAATTTGTGCGGGAATTCTGATTTTATTATGGCAACTTTAGTTTGCATATACAAATTCATTCATTAGTGTCGTTATTAACTTTATGAACGCGATGGTGTAATAATAAGGTGATGGCACTAGCTAAAACCTTAAAACAATTAAGGCCGAGTTTACATCTGGCACACATGTGCTGTGAGAGTTAGAGGCCTTTATTTACCAAAAGCGGAAAGCGACGTTCAAAATTTAATTCTACAACAATTCATAAAAGTAAAAACAGAAATACGCAAGACAATAAAAGAAAAATTACAAAATAATTACAGAATCTCTTTGGTAAAATGAACGATTCTATTAATGCTCTACTAAAGTCCTATTCCCAAGCAAATATTTCGGAATATTTTTTTTATAACATAATTTGTTTCTTTTTGCGTTATGTCAATGCATTTGGCCTTGGATTTACATATAATATTGATATTTATGCATTACTATTATATAAAGAACTGAAATATTATTATTTTTTGACTAAAGGCAGAATTAAGGCTTCATTAGTCTTTACTTTCTGTTGCTGTTCTGTGCTGTGCCGTTCTGCTTCAAAATTTGAAGTACTTACTTTTTCTGTGGAAAAATGTCAGCTGTTCCTGGTCAGAAAGTTCGCAGTTTTCCACTAAAGTGATGAGTTTTGCATCGTCCATTGTTATGTTTCGATATAATTTTATATATTTCATTTAAAAATTCAATTTTTTAACTTTTTAAAGCAAACCAACAATTTATTTCAAAATATTTTTATTCAATTTACGCTGTCACTGACAATTACTTAACAACTTTTTTATTTTCACAGGTTGAATCGAAACAGAATAGAACGAAACAGAAAAACTAACGACTTGTATTACATTTCTATAAACAAAAAAGAGTCAGCAGATTCGTAACAGAACAGAAAGTAAAAACTAATTCTGCCTTTAGTTTGTAAGTGACAGCATTAATTAAATAAATATATTTTGGAATGAATTGTGATTGTGCTTTTCGAATTTAAAAAAATTTAATTTGAAAGAAAAACATAAATTATATTTAAACTTAACAATGGACGATGCAAAACTCATCGCTTTAGTGGAAAACTGCTACCCTTTTGGTCAGAAACTGCTGATAAGTTACTACAGAAAAAGGAAGTAGTCAAATTGGAAGCAGAACGTCAGAGCACAGAACAGCAACAGAAAGTAAAGGCTAATGAAGCCTTAATTTGTTTATAAAACGTTATTATTTAACCGATCTCATGAATTACAATTTGTTTTTTGTTAAAATAAATTCAAATTAAAGAATATTTTGTATTGTTTTGCTCTACGCGGGAATTCCCGGGATTTCCCGGGAAACCAAAATGTCGTTCCCGCATTCCCGGGGAAATAAAAAAGTCCGGGAAAAGAAAAACTGTAATATGTACTAAAGGGGTGTGTAAGTCGTTCTAAAAGTTTTGTATTATATTTCACACTACTGCCAAGCAGTCTGTTTTAGTGTAAACATAAATAACAAACCAAAACTAACAAAACATGACTCCCACTAAAATAAATCAAGTGTCATTCGGAAAGTTTTTCTCTGCACTTTTGTTAGTGCTTGTGTTCTCAAAACAAGTAGAATGTCAAAACAATAAATTCAGTAAAGTGCGACTATGACTCGCGCACATAGGGTTCCGTACGAACACTAGATATGTAATTTAATACAAACTTCATCCTATATAATAATAGTTTTGGCATTTTTTTCGTTTTTAGGGTCTTTTCGGTTTTTTTGTTTTGTCGTTTTTTTTCGGTTTTGGCGATTTTTTTAAGTTTTGGCTCTTTTTTAGTTTAGACACTTTATTTTCTTGTTTTGGCGATTTTTTCGGTTTTTTGGCGTTTTTTCATTTTGGCGTTTTTTTTATTTTTGGCGATTTTTTTTAATTTTTGCGATTTTTTGTTTATTTAAATTTTTTTTAGTTTTGGCGACATTTTCGCGTTTTGGCGATTTTTTTCAATTTTTTGCGTTTTTTTCATTTTGGTGTTTTTTTTTTCATTTTGGCGATTTTTTCGAATTTGGCGATTTATTTTAGTGTTAGAATTTTTTTTTTAATTTTGGCGATTTTTTCGTTTTGGCGATTTTTTTCAATTTTTGGCGATTTTTTTTTTTTGGTTTGGCGATTTTATAATTTTCGGTTTTTTTAGTTTTACCGTTTTTGAAAATTTCAAGTGTTTGCCTCTCACGGTTTCCAAGATATAGCAAATTGTCAAAATTACATAGTCAAAATTGCATTAACTGATGGACCACCCTTTAATTTAAATTTTTTAAATTTTAGTGTTAATTGTTTTAGTCTGTATAAAAATACACTAATTTTACAAATTTCAAGTTTCAATATACATATGTTCATACAATTGTATGTATATTACATGGGATTTTAACATATTTCATTGCTCGTTTTGGAACACCCTTTAATTTTTAATTCTCATGTATTTGTTGTTGTAGCGGCCAAGGTTCTACATACTGTGTCCAAATTTCAGGTCCGTAGCTCTTACGGTTCCTGAGAAAATACCGTGTGACGGACAGACGGACAGACGGACAGCGTAGCGAAAACAATAGGGTGCCTTTTCACCTTTGGTGTACGGAACCCTAAAAAGCGAGAATGAAACAAAACAACAGTAAATCATAGCAGAAACATCGAGTGCACTAGAACATGAGCACAAACATGCAAACTATGTATGTATATACATATGTATACATATATTAAATAAAATTAACAAATTATTATATATAAATGTATTTATGATATTATTTTATAGTAAATAAAACATCTTTTCAGCTTTCATATTCCTAACGAAGTGTAATGCTTCTTTTATATGGAAATTTTCAAAACATCTGTAAATTTTGATGTTCTATTTCATTTTTGTTTTAAAAGGCTTGGTTTTACTTCAATATTGTTCTATTGCAGTTTTGTTCTCTACTGCAGTATTCTTATCGTAAACAAAAGACATCTCTTTTGAAAGCTTTGTTTTACAATAACGGAGCAATATACATACACACACATTTTGAAATTAATGAGAGTGCTTGTAAGTTTTTATTTTATAGCTTGTGCCACACTCTAATATGTACTGCATTAAAAATTGCAGTCAGCAGTAAATTTACTGATTACTGAAAAAATTCAGTAAATTTTTACTGCTAATGAAATTTAATTTGCATTACCAGTAAAATCGTACGGTCGTATTCATAATAAAATTGTAGCAAGTGGGAAAGTTTTTTTTATTTAAAATTTTGAAACTTTTTTATGAAAAGCATTTAGCCACTTGGTAGAACTTCCTTCCTTCCTTCCATTACTGATTACTAAAAATTCAATGCACCTCATCATATAATAAATCATTTACACACTTTATAAAAATTGTAGAAAAAAATTTTAGTAATCAGTAAAAATTTACTGGTTAAAATTTTTTTATTACTTTTACTGAAATTTTAGTGGTACTGCTCATCTATGGTAAATGCCTTTACTTTTACTTTTTAATTTTTAATTCCTGTTGTTCAGCGTTTAGTTGTTGCTGTTCTTGTTGTTGTAAACGCATTGCAATTAAAATAAATTCAGTAAAGTGCGACTTTGACTCGCGCACGAAGGGTTCCGTACATTCGTTTTTGAGCATTTTTTTGATGTGGCTTTTTTCCTTTTTTAAAGTTTTTTTCAGTTTAAACGATTTTTTTTCACTTTTGTCGCTTTTTTCTCGTTTTGGCGTTATTTTCTTTTTGGGTTTTTTTTTTCATTTTCGCGATTTTTTTTTCATTTTAAGTTTTTTTTTCATTTTGCGATTTTTTCTTTTTTGGGGTTTTTTTTTATTTTAGCGATTTTTTCATTTTGGCGATTTTTTTTTGTTTAAGGGTTATTTCATTTTGGCAATTTTTCCGGTTTTTTGCGATTTATTTTAGTCCTAGATTTTTTTTAATTTGGTGCTTTTTTCTTTTTGGCTATTTTTTTTGTTTTTGGCGATTTCATTAGATTTGGCGATTTCATAAGTTTTTGATTTTTTAGTTTTACCGTTTTTGAAAATTTCAAGAGTTTTGCTCCTATGGTTTCCAAGATACAGCAAGTTGTCAAAATTACAAAGTCAAAATTGCATTAACTGATGGAACACCCTTTAATTAAATTTTTTTAATTTAGTGTTAATTGTTGTAGTCTGTTTCAAAATACATATCTATGTACATATGTACATACAATTGTATGTATATTACATGGGATTTTAAAATTTTTCGTTGCTCTTACGGTTCTCGAGAAAATACCCTGTGACAGACGGACGGACAGCGTAGCGAAAACAATAGGGATCATTTTCACTTTTGGTGTACGGAACCCTAATAAAGCAATTATCAAGTTAAATAAAACAAACAAAAACCTGCAAATTCCTATGTATTTACAATATTTTAAATAAGTTTGTATTGCTTCTTTCAAACACTAATACACTCCTACATAGCTCACACCGATTTGATAACACGGTGTGCATCTTGCTCAAAATTTGTGATTGTATTGTGAAAAAGATTTTCAACCCCTAGCGTATAGATGTTTACACATCAAAAAGTTCTTTTTTTATATCATTTTACTTTTGTCAACAATTTTGTTTAATTACAATTACATATTGTAGCGAGGGTTTATTCAACCAACTCTTTTTATGTTTAATTTTTTTTTGTCTTTATTTAAAGAAACATTTTAGTAAGCATATTTGTATTTTTTGTTTGCCTTAGAGTACCCGTAAATTAAAACGTTGCTGTTGTTAAACAAGTTAAAAAAGTAAAATAATTAAAGTTCAATGCTCTCCCTTATAAATTTATAACTAAATAGCCTGCATCGTAATTGAGTGATCAATTATCCCATTATATTAAATGCCGTTCCTTGTACACGCAAAGAAAAAATATGGTTGAGGTAACCATAATCAAACAGCAACATACTATGATTGAATTATATGGTTGCAGTCAAATCATATTATTGTTAATAGAAGAGCAAACTTTAATAAAATTATTACCTGAGTTAATAATAATATTATATATATTATTATATAATTAATATTGTTGAAATAAAATGTATATGTATATAGAAATGTATACGTACACGACATACAGACATGTCTATATAAAAAGATACACAAATGTAAACAAACTTCTGACAATATGTCGAATAATAAATTTCTTAAATGTTAAATTTAGATTTTATTTTTCGTTTTGCCTTATAATTACTTTTATTGTTATCCAATGGATTTCTAATTGTATGTATAAAGGTGTAGAAAAAGAAAATAGATTCAAATCGAATATAAATTATTTGCTGGTTTTTTTTTGTTAGTTTCTAAGGCTACTACGCTTATTTTTCTTTTGTGATTTTCAAAAATATTATTATTTGTGAATTCTCTTGAAAGTCTGTGCATAAGATAAGAGGTTTGCGACTATTCAAAATGTGTGGTTGAAGTCTACTGATGATTTGTTACAGCAACAATGAAATGCATATAGACAACGCTGAACCACCAGCAAATAAATTTCAAATTAACATAGTATGGTTTTGGGTAACATTATATTGTTATTTGCATGATATTATTTTTAAATAATAATACAAAATATGTTGTAGTCATAAATTTTTAACAAAACTATATTGCTAAACTCTAACCATATCACACTTTTTATGGATGTGATAATGTAATTATTAAATTCAAAAATTTCTTTGTTTATCGTAACAAAATAAATGTTTAAAATAACAATTACTAGTTTTCAACGACCACACATTTGTTTCAGAGAACATAATATTGTTTTCTCAACCATTCTACAACCATGTTTTTTCTTTGCGTGTACGTGCATTGGCCGGAACTTGGCCTGTCGCACTCCCGTGCGCCTAGATTAGTGGGTTAAAGATTGTAACGATAGTGGGGGAGTGATCGGAGGAGAGATCTAGAGAAGCTTCAACGTTAATTAAATCCCTAGAAATATTTTTCATGATGCCAAAATCTATAACATCCGGAATTTTTGTATGTCACTTGGCCAATAAGTGGACTTCCCATTCGATATGACGTCCAATCCCACTTTACAGATTGTGTTGAACCACGCTAAACCACTAAGAGCAATACGACGCGATCCCCAGAACGTATGTTTTGCATTATAGTCACCAGCTGCTACGAAATAATGTCGAAGCAATTTAAAAAAATCTTTGTATTGATCCTCAGTGATTGAGAACCTGGGAGGATAGTAAATTGGAGATATTATGAAACTCGTACAAAAATTGTCGACGCAAATATTAGTTGCTTGTAGATGTTCTGAACAAATATTGTCAAAAATATAGTGCTTGAGTCTTGACTTTATTAGGATTGCTGAAAGCTCTTCCTATAGGGTCCTTTGTATCATATATAGTGTAGCCATTTATTTTGAAAAGGCTCCTCGAAGTCAGGTGAGTCTCAGAGACCTAAATTATATCAATATTTTTTTCCGTGAGGAAGTGCTCGAGCTCGTTTTTGTGTTGGTGAATGCCTTTTGCGTTCCAGACACATCAGTAAATAATGTCCACAATTTTTTCGAAAGCACATAAAATATTTTAAAACACTACTTTCAAGTAAAAAATTTCATTTGGAACCTAAACTTTATGTTTTGCATCTGATTTTCAATTGAATTTTAAAGTTTACAAATCTTCTCCCCATTTTTTACATTCACTACGAATTGATAGCGTGAAGAAACGTTCCCATGAATTTCCCGATAGCAAAATTCCCTTCATGGGTAATGAAAATCTCATGGGAACAAAAATTTAAATTTTTTCCATAGGAGTGAATTTCTATTTTTGATGGCTACAAATCAAGAACACTGTTGAGAATAAAGCAAAATATGTTTTTTTTCATACATGTATTTATTTATTGTATCTTCATATATGAACTAACAATAAGTATTGAAATCTTAAATCTAAAATATAATTATTAGGCCCGACCAGTGTCAGACATAAACTTAGTCATAGTTATAAATAATCTGTTAATATATTTCTTATTTGTTCGTTGGGATATATATATTATTGTTTACGTTATTATTAATTGTATTGATTTCATCACTAAGAATAAATTTTTGTTTGTAACCATACCAATTCAATGACCATGTATATATTGCACAAAATGTTTTATGCAAACATTACAGTTTGCAATATGCAAAAGTAGGTCATTGCTAAGTTATCAATTATTAATTTTACACAAAAAAAAAAAAGAAAACAAAACAATTAATTATTTAGAGAATAAGCATTTCTTTTCTTTAATTTGATGTATAAAAGAAAGTAAAATAAAGTCAAAATTTGAGTGATTAGTAGAATAACAAATCAATTGTTTTATTGAACACTGCCTCCAAGTTCAAGTGCTTGTGAGGACAACAAAATATCCACAACTATCTCCAAGTTCAAGTGCTTGTGAGAATCCCATTAACCACAATTTTTCAAGCTACAAGTGCTTGCAAGAAAGACCTTACAATTTACATTAACATTTTTTGGTGACCCCGACGTGATCCTGTAACCAGGCACAGGATTTCAAAAATTGAAAGAGCACGAGAACTCAATACAACATGGTACCCTTCGAAGAGCTGGTCAACAATTAAAAGGAAATAGGAGAACGGATTGAAACGATCATCCGAAACTTCAAAAAGGATTCCGCTACAAGAAAAGGTTCCATAGACTACCTTTAAGAGAGACTTCGAAGGCTGGACGTAGAATGGGCAGAATTTGAATCTATTGATAATAGAATTCGACTAATGGAAAACATTCAGCTTGACCATAAGTACTTTGCCGATGACTACTACAACGCTATTATGAAGGCCGTCCTACAATACAGAGAGATCTTTGAATTATCTATGTTGAAGGTGCCACAGCCTTCAGCCAAACCACAAGACCCACTTCCACAACAAAACCAAACCGCATGTGCTAACGTGACATCAGCGGATACCGATAAGCTGTCGAAGATTATTCGTAGATAAGCAGCAATAATGGCATCTCTGGAACGTTTGTTAAAAACCGACTTAACAAATCAGGATGTGCCAATTGCCACAAGGTTATGGCAAAACATTGAAGACCTCCACCTCCAAATATGTGAAATTAGTGATGAGCCCGTAAATCAAGGATACAAGATGGAACAATTTATTAAATTAAAATATGATGTACGGAAGGCATTAAGAGCTGTTAACAACCATGCAACTACTTAACCAACCTCTGGATAAAATAACAATCAGCCCGATTCAGTTCCAATACCAAAAATAACACTATCAAAATTTGACGGCAATTATTTAAAATGGCAAGAATTTTACGACTTATTTTCCTCACTGGTAGTAGGCCAATCAATTCCGAAGGTGCAAAAAATATGGTACTTAAAAACTCATCTAGAGGGAGAGGCGACAAATCTAATAAAACACTTCCCTGCCACTGGGGAAAATTTCGATGCGGCATGGTCATCTATAATAGACCGCTATCACAACAAGAGGTTATTAGTTGGCAAGTTAATTCAAGAACTGATAGATACACTAAACAAGACACCAACCGACAATTATAAGGGCATACATGACAAAACAAAGGAATGTTTATTAGCACTTCAAAATCTCGATATCAACTCATCAACATGGGATCCATTGCTCATACATTTGCTTCTTAAACGACTGGATCAGGTCACACGACTCCGTTATGAACAGTCTCTCGCACAGCCACGAGAAGTGCCAACTATCAGACTTTTTAATCTTCTTGGAGAGAAACTTTCAATCAGTGGAAGCAATGTCCGAAAAGGAAAAATCTTCAACCCCAAGGGCAAAGGTATGTACTTCTATCACAATCGAAGGACGAAACAATGAACTTTGTTCAATGTGCAAATATGGAAGACACCTATGATTTGCATGCCCAGAATTTCTGAAGCTTTCAACATCAGCACGACTTCAGTTTGTTCAAAAACAAAGGTATTGTGTTAACTGTTTAAAACCTGGACATAACGCAAAAAATTGTAGCCGAAGAAGCTGTATGAAGTGTGCCAACAAACATAATACTTTGCTGCATTTAAAGGACTCAACCGCGAGCAGTCAACAACCAAGTTCAAAGGTTACATCCAATCACTCAGCTGAGGCTACAAAATCCACAAAATTCAGCCAAGCAGCCGCATCACTAAGCGCAGAAAAACATACGATATCAAATAACTATATACTGCTTAGCACAGTCGTGGTCCTCATAAGAGCCGGTGAAAGGGAAATTCAATGTAGAGCGCTTCTTGACTCTGGATCACAAATTAACATCGTAAGTAAACGCCTAGTCAAACGTCTTGGAATTCCAACGAGCCCAACGTCAATCGCTATAAGTGGAATTGGAACTAGCAACACCAAGGTAAATCATCGAGTCAAGGTCGAGTTGAATTCCAGGTTCAACAACTATACTACACGACCTGAGGCAGCTGTTCTTAACCATATAATCTGCCTTATCGTGGTTGGCGTATTTTAAATACGACTACGACTGTTTGGTAATAGATTAAAGAAAAACTTTTGAAGTCTTCTTTAATCTATTACCAAATAGTCGTAGTCGTATTTGAAATACGCCAACCACGATAAGGCAGAATCTCTCCTCAACCATCACAAATAATTAACACCAATCACTGGAACATTCCTAATAACATCAGTCTAGCTGACCCAGGTTTCCATCATCCTGATAATATAGATATTTTATTGGGTACGGAATTCCATCATCAATTACTGACAGATGGACAAATCAAGTTGGCAAACAACTTGCCTATCTTACAAAATACCTTGCTGGGTTGGATCATCTCAGGAAAAATTTAGGAAACCCAATCTTGCACTGCAACATGTGTAATGTGCATTGAGAATGAAACAACTTTAGAGGAAGACATCGTTCAACTATGGGAGCTAGAAAAGGTGAAGGCGGTAAAAAAAACTCTGTCAGTATTAGAAAGACAGTGCGACACTCATTTTGTGCAGACCTACAGCATTGATAAAAATGGACGATTTGTGGTAAGAATCCTGTTTTGTGACAATCCCGAAACATTAGGTGAGTCACATGACATAGCTTTCAATCCATTTCTATCACTGGAGCGTCGAATGGCGAATGCACCAGATGTCAAGGCACAATACATACAATTTATGAAAGAGTACGAGGAATTGGGTCACATGACTCAAATTGATATAAATTCCACATGCAAACCAAACTATTTCATTCCACACCATAGTATATTACGTCCCGATAGTCTAACTACAAAATTACGAGTAGTATTCGATGCATCAACGAAAACTTCGTCAGGCTTAGCCCTTAATGATCTGATGCACTCAGGTCCCACTAATCAAAGCGAGCTGTTTTCAATACTGCTTCGCTTTTGGCTACCACGCTTTGTATTTAACACTATACATTGAGAAAATATATCGCCAGATGCTAATACACCCAGCCGACAGAAGGTTCCAAATTATTATATGGAGACATGTCCCATCTACACAAATCAAATATTACCAACTCAACACCATTACATACGGTACCCGATCTGCACCATATTTAGCTACAAAATGTTTGGAAAGAATTTCCAAGGACAACATGGCCCACTATCCCTATGGAAGTCAATTTTTACTTAAAAATTTCTACGTGGATGATGGAATAGGCGGTAGTGATGATTTGAATGTGACACTGACAATGCAGCAAGAACTGACACATATATTAAGGAAACATATTCTGAATCTACAAAAATGGAATGCCAATCATCCAAAACTTCTTCAAGGCATTGAAAGAAAAGAGCAAGAAGTAAATATTGACTTCAACAGCACAGAGGGTCAAACAGTAAAAATCTTGGGCTTAACCTGGATGCCAAGGGCTGACAAGTTTTGTGTGAAGGTATGTCCAGGAGATGTAAAACAAATTACTAAGCGAACAGTAACGTCGGATTTAGCAAGATTCTTCGATCCGTTAGGTATACTTGCATCAATTGTTATAACCGCAAAAATTTTCATTCAAGAGCTTTGAGAAACAAAATTGGAGTAGGATGAAGCATTGCCAGTAAACTTACGCACAAGATGGATGACATTCCGTACTGAATTAGAACAATTAAACAATCTAGAATTTTCACGAAATGTTTTTGAAGGACATATTTCATCAAACACACAAATTCACGCCTTTGCGGATGCTTCAGAAAAGGCTGCATATGGTGCAGCTGTATACATCAGATCTGTTATGAAGAACGGGCAGGTAATCGTAAGGCTGTTGTGTGCAAGATCCCGTGTTGCTCCTTTAAAACGCCAGACTTTGCCTCGTCTCGAACTTTGCGCAGCACTCTTATGTGCTAACTAACAGCAAGAGCAAATAGTGATTTAAATCTTGAGAACACACATACTTACCTATGGACAGACTCAGAGATCGTTTTGGCCTGGATCAACTCGAAATCATCAGCTTACCAAACGTTTGTGGCTAATCGAATCACTGCGATACAGGAATTATCCATAGCTGAGCAGTGAAGGCACGTCAAATCAAAAGAAAACCCGGCAGACATTATTTCACGAGGTCTATACCCGTCAAAAGTAGCTACAAGCACTTTATGGTTCTATGGGCCCATATTTTTGTATGAAAAAGAAGAAGTTTGGCCGAAAAATACTTCCAACACACTCACAATAAATGAGCACGATATGGAACGAAAAAGGTGATTACAGTAGCAACAGTAGATGAAACATCAACAGACATTATCTACAAAATACAACACAATGGATCTTGTTCCGTGGCAGCTGGTGACTACAATGCAAAACATGCGTACTGGGGATCGCGTCTTGTTACACCTAGGGGTCAAGCCTTGTTCAATACAATTTCAAAAATGGGCTTAGATGTCATTTCGAGTGGGGAGCCTACTTACTGGCCTACTGACGTAAGAAAAATTCCAGATGTTATAGATTTTGCCGTCACGAAAAATATTCATAGGGACTTAATTTATGTAGAGGCCTCTCTAGATCTGTCCTCCGATCACTCTCCAACAATAGTTACAATTTTCAACCCACTAAGGAGTGATTTAACTAACTCATATGTGAAGATGATTAATGGAATCAACTGGCTGGCATTCAAAAAATATCTTAGTAGTCACTGCGTAGAAAACATTCAGCTTAGATCATGCGATGATATTGAATTTAACATTGCCAATCTTAACGAAAATATTAAACAGGCTGCTGAACACGCCACTACCTCCTATCCGCAGACCGGCTTTAACAGAATTTATTCTACGGAAATTGAACGTCTTGTATGTGAAAAAAGGAGAGCTAGAAGAGAATGGCAACAACACAGATCACCCCTAAATAAAATCAGACTTAAAGAATGTACTAAACGACTCAAAGAGCTGCTATCGTCGGAAAAAACTGCACTACTGGAAAAGTATTTAGAAGGTCTTGATGTAACGTCCACATCTAATTACTCTTTATGGCGCGCTACTAGAAATCTTAAACGACCCGTTGATCTTAAATCACTATTGCGTACTGCGACCGGAGGCTGGGCAAGAAGTGATAATGAGAAAGGTAACTTATTTTCTGAGCATTTAAAATCTGTATTCACTCCCAATTCATGTACGGGTGCTGCTGATTTACCGAGTGTAGTTTCTCTACCCCGTCGTCCCTTAAGGTTTAAGATGCGTGAAGTACAAAAAGTAATTGCTGAACTCAACCCGAAGAAAGCTCCAGGTATTGATGGCATTAGTAACAAAATGCTCATGAACATGCCTCATATTGCAATAAGAATCCTGCTATTTATTTTTAATGCTATTTTAAGAATGCAGTATTTTCCACATAACTGGAAACTGGCCAAGATTAAAATGATTCCAAGGGCGGGCAAAGATCTCACCAAGACTGAGTCATATAGGCCTATAAGCTTACTATCTACAATCTCAAAGCTTTTCGAAAAGCTGCTCATGACTAAATTGTCCAAAATTTTAACGCATAATGGGTGCATTCCGGACCATCAATTTGGCTTTAGAAGTCAGCACAGCACGATTGAACAAACGCATAGACTGGTCCAAGTTGTAAGAAGAACATTTGAAGAAAAGAAGTATTGTTCTGCTCTCTTTATTGATGTTTCTCAGGCGTTTGATAAAGTATGGCACGAAGGCCTAGTTTTAAAATTGAAGACATATCTGCCAATAAACACTCAAAAGCTTTTGGAAAGTTATATTATTGATAGGAAGTTCACTGTTGTGGAAGGAGAGTTCACGAGTGTGCCCGAATCTATATCTTCTGGTGTGCCCCAGGGTAGTATTATGGGTCCTGTCTTGTATTTAATATATACTTGTGATATGCCTGTGAGCAATAATATCCATATTTCTACTTTTGCCGATGATACAGCCTGTATGAGTGTGCACGAAAACCCTTATGAGGCATCCCGCAATCTCCAGGAACATATCACTCAACTGGAAATATGGTTGAACTTATGGAGAATTAAAGTCAATGAACAAAAGTGTGTCCATATAACGTTCGAATCAAGAATCAAAATATTCCTCAACATTCCCAAGTGAAATACCTTGGTATACACCTTGATCGAAGACTTACATGGAAACATCATATTGACTCTAAGTTAACTCAGATGAAACTTAAGTTAACTCAAATATATTGGTTGATTGGCAGCAACTCGACACTCAGCCTAGACTGCAAACTTTTATTATACAAGTCGCTTTTGAAGCCAATATGGCGCTACGGAATTCAGTTATGGGGCACTGCTTCAGCTTCCAATGTCGAGAGAATCCAACGAAGGCAAAACAAAATTTTACGGTTAATAACATCGGCTCCATGGTACATCCAAAATTCTATTATACATCGAGATTTAAATATGCCACTAGTGACTGAAGAAATTGAAAAATACGCAGGCAAATATTTAACAAAACTCGAATCACATCCTAATCCGCTTGCTCGTAATATTTTGAACTTTACTGCACACATCCGCTTAAAAAAGAGGGACTCTTATACCTAACACTCCAGATGGGACTACTTGAAAATACTTCCCCCCCCTTTTTTTTTTGATTATCACTACTAATGTATTATTTATAACTACCACTAAGTTTATGTCCGACACTGGTCGGGCCTAATAATTTTTTTTATAGATTTAAGATTTGAATACTTATTGTTAGTTCATATATGAAGATACAATAAATAAATACATGCATTACAAAAAAAAATTTGTATTATAAACCCCGTATAAAGCAAATTTATTTATTAATTAATTTTAGCTTTCGTAAAGTTTTTTAATCACAGATCTGTGTTTTTAATACTGTCAAAAACCACAACACATCTACATTAGGGTGTTCTCTATTTGTATGGGATTTTTATTATGTTCGAAAAAGGTAGGTCTCACCCCCCCCCCCCCCCCTCCCAAAAAGTTGTCAAACGATCTCAGAAGTAAGCTGGAAAAATTTAACGATCCTACGACCCCGCCTTCCCATGCCACCGTTCGATTGAAAAAAAGATATTTATCACTCATACCCCTTGCTTTCTCATTTTGAAAATTATTTTGTTTTATAGTGCATAAACTGTGAAAATCAGTTCAAAGTTATTATACAATATGAAAAATGTATTATTTTTAACATCTATCATATTGTCATGGGCAATATTATATATGTTTCATTTATATTACACATATGCGAACATCACAATAACATTTTATAAAGCAATTTATAGCCATACAAGTGGCGACGGCGCCGCGCTTGATTTTCATCGGACGGCTTGGGGCTTTAACACTTGACAATTACTGGGTGCTTGACAACTACTAAAAACAACATTTTACAAATGGCCGTCTTGCAGCCACTTTTATACTTACACTATGATAGTTACATTAAAGTTTATTTTATCGGTCATAGTGACAATCAAGTGTGTGAAAATGTCGTTGCGAAATGAAAATATTATTTATGTAGTTGGTCCAATTAATTTTAGTATTACTGGTTCAAAATTGCCATCCAATAAACAAGTGTTACAGGTATTATTTTACAATACTAGAAACGTTAAATTAAACTTTAAAGAAAGTGCAAGTTTGGTGATTCGTGAAGTGATGATATTCTGGGAAAAAGCGCGCATACCCACTAGGCAATTACAGCATTGTGTGACAAAACTGATTTACCGTGTGTAGTTTCTCTACCCCCTCGTCCCTTAAGGTTTAAGATGCGTGAAGTACAAAAAGTAATCACATCCTAATCCGCTTGCTCGTAATATTTTGAACTTTACTGGACACGTCCGCTTAAAAAAGAGGGACATACGGGCTCTTATACCTAACACTCCAGATGGGACTACTTGAAAATACTTTCCCCCCCTTTTTTTTTTTGATTATCACTACTAATGTATTATTTATAACTATCACTAAGTTTATGTCCGACACTGGTCGGGCCTAATAATTTTTTTTTTATAGATTTAAGATTTGAATACTTATTGTTAGTTCATATATGAAGATACAATAAATAAATACAAAAAAAAAAAAAAAAAAAAAAATGATCTAGACAACCTCTTTGATATCGCACATACAGAAGCAATAATTAAACTGAGGATTGAAGAGCACAAGCAATTTCTTCTTGCACAAAGGCAGCGTAGGTTATCTCGGAGCTGTCGACAAGATTTCTGCGATTGCTGAGGAGAAAAGGGAGAAACGTAAGAGATATGAAAATACTCGGCTGGAAAAACACACTGCAAGCAAAATAGTAAAAAAATTCAATCGATGCATTGCCTCAAATGTTTTCTGAAGAGTCTGAGGATGAAGAAGAGCCTGAATGTGCCCAAACTGTTACAGTGTCCCAAGAAGTTTCTGGTGGCACGCGAGCTCGCAAACATTTTATAACGCCAAAACTTGTTGCAGTGCTTGATAGATGTCAAGTTTCAGTGCGCTCGGCCACAGTTTGAATGAACTGATCATTACTCCAACTTTAATTCACAAAGTTCGTTCACAGTTGCGAACCCAACGGGCTGCAGAAATAAAGAGCAATATTTTAAAATCATTACCTCAATTTGTGGTGGTTCATTGGGATGGAAAGTTATTGCCCGTTATATGTAAGTTATATGTAATCAGTTTAAACTAATAGTCGATTTTATAATTATATAGGTATTCATGAGCAGAAAGTAGAACGTTTACCAATTATTGTCAGTGGACTCGGAAGCGAGATTTTAATAGATGTTCCAAGACTGGATAGTTCATCTGGAGAAAAACAAGCAGCAGCGGTATATAAGGCATTGTAAGATTGGCGACAGAGTGCAAGCTTTGTGTTGTGATACGACAAGTTCCAATACTGGAAAGAAAAATGGTGCTTGTGTTTTGTTGGAGAAAAAATTGGCAAAAGACTTGCTGTATCTTCCATGCCGGCATCACATTTACGAACTCGTATTGAAAGCCGTTTTTGAGTCTAAGTTGCCAATGCGCTCATCAAGTCCAGACGTTCCCCTTTTCAAAGACTTTAAAAAGTCGTGGCCACAACTTAAATCGAAACAAATTGTGAATGGAATGAAGGATAGCAACTGCCATGGAAAACTTATTGATTTTATGGAAAATATTTCCCAGTTCGTCTCACAAGAGTTAATAAAGCGTCAAGTGCGAGAGGCTTACCGTGAACTTTTTGAGCTGGCATTATTGTTCCTTAAAGCAGAAAGTGAAAGCGATTTCAAAAAACGGCCACCAGGAGCAATGCACCATGCGAGATGGATGTCGAAAGAAATTTACTGTTTGAAAATATTTCTTCTCCGTGAGGACTACCCATTGCCCAAAGAAGAATTGAATGCTTTAGGAGATGTCTGCTGCTTCGTTGTCCGTTTTTATATTAAGGCTTGGTACAAATGCTCAAACGCAGCAACAGCATGCCAAACAGATATCGACCTCATTTGCCAAATGGTGAAATATCAAGATATTGACCAAATGACAGAAAGACCTGCATTGAAGAAACTTATGAGTCATTCTTGGTATTTGCATCACGAAATATCTGCTCTTTAGTCTTTTGACGAAACTTTGGAACTTGACACTAAATGGAAAATGGTACAAGCTTTGACAAGGGTTAGTGTAGAACAAGTGGACAAAAGGCTTCCTTTACATATTGAGGATATCAGAAACTGGGAAGGTAATAATGCGATTAAATAACTTTTAAATTTTAAACTAATAATTAAAAACGTGCTAACAGATACGACGGTTGACGAATTTATAAATGAGAAAAGTGCGGAAATGTTTCGTTGATTTAAAATCGATGACAGTTTTCTCAGTTGTGACCCGGAAAATTGGAGTAGCCATGAAGCTTATATTGATGGGGAAAAATTGTAAAGTCGTTGCGTGTTGTCAATGATACTGCTGAGAGAGCAGTTAAGCTGATCGTAGACTATCATGGCAATCTCACCAAAGACGAGAATAAAAAAAAAATACATTCTGCAGTGCGTTCAGGAGCACAGAAAAATTTACACAAATTGTTCGAAAACTGTTTTGAGTAAAATTATTAATAAATACATATTGTATAATAACTTTGAACTGATTTTCACAGTTTATGCACTATAAAACAAAATAATTTTCAAAATGAGAAAGCAAGGGGTATGAGTGATAAATATTTTTTTTCAATCGAACGGCGGCATGGGAAGGCGGGGTCGTAGGGGCGTTTAATTTTTCCTGCTTAATTCATTTGACAACTTTTTGGGGTGGTGAGACCTACATTTTTCATAAAAATTAAAACAGAGAACACCCTAATCTACATACATACATATGCATGCAGATGTAAAATCATTGAACTAAAAAGACCTAACTAGTTCATTTATAAATAATGAACTAAAATGACCGGTCACTGAAATGAACTAAATGGCACAAGTCTACCAGGCAACATTTGTCGCCAGTGGCACTTGTAGTTGTGGAGCCATGTAGCCTGCTGTGGTCTATGCATATTGAAAAGTTTTAAAAACTTAACTACCATTATAACAGATGATGCAAGAAATATGTTCCCTCAAATTTGTTAAATGTGTTTGCCATTCACTGAAATTATGCAGCTTACAAGTGGCAAAACCAATTTCCAGTTCTGTAAAATTTTTTGTTAATTCTCGCCCTCTCCGTTTGCGAACGCTGAAGTACAAACAAATATTAGATTTAATTAATTTAGGCGTGGACTCAAATAAATTTTACAAATATCAAAGACTAAATTGTTATCTTATGGAAAAGCTGTGCAGAGTTTTGGAGCAGTAGATTGAATTACAGCGTCATTTTAAAATGATATCAAACAACAACATTGACCAAATATTTTTGGGAACAAAAGTTAAGATTTTTCTTTTGAAAGGGGAATTTTTTGGTGACATCACGTTTTAAATTGGGAAAAAGAAAAATTTTTCTGGTACCACTGATGAAGACATACATACATATACACAAATCCCCACCGTCACACATACATACATACATACCCTATAGGAAATGTCACACCCACACAATGCTTTTTGCTATAGATATTTAACATATGCGTATCATTGAATAGCAACTACTTACATTGGAAATACTTATTAGATAGTTCTTTAGGGACCATATGAAGACATTGGAAACAGATAGTCACTAGCACATTTTAGTAATTATAGTGTACTCTTTTGATAATCAAATTGCGTATTTTGTTCATATTTAGTTATTTTATTAAACAAACCCAGCAAAAAATTTCAAAAAAGGTAAAATTGAGATAACGGGTACACAAGCCCCAATTTTTTGTTGTTGTGTTTAAGTGACGTCGATGTCGACAACTAGAATAAGGGTAAATGTCACCAAAATAGTCGACAAAAGTGGTGACTTGGGGACACTTAACTCCACGTTGCCTTCTGGGTACATACTAAAGTGACCGCAAAAAATCGATGTCGGAATTTTGTTCGTCTGGACCCCACAAAACGATTCCCTTTTCCAGATATTTAGATAGCCAAAATTTGAGCTTGATTAAACGACGTTAACCTATTCCGTTCGTTTCTACAAAGATTGAAAAATCCAAATTTTTGGCAAAAAAGCTGACATATGGAGTCATAACTCCAGAACGGTAAATAATATATAGAAACACGATTAATGTCTCAAAAGAAAGCTACTGTTATTCTTCAAAATTTATATTATATACATAACTGTTATTTTAAACTAAACCGTGTTACAACAGCCTTTAGCTCGAATAACGTGGCCTGGTACCTATAGGAGCATACTTCGTGTATTTTGTTATTGAAAGATAAATTTTCCTTTTTTTGTATATTTTTGAGTTCAAAGTAGAAATATAACTATTATAGTATTATTTTAAGATATTTGAAAACATTTTATTAAAATTAAAGTTTGTTATATATTTTGTTTCATTTTTCATATATCATATTTATCTATTCAATAGATAATACATATGGCCTCAAGGCCAATAAAAAATATATTGCAAGTATAACTATACTATGAGAATAATTAATTAACAATTAATAAAATAATAACATATAATACAATATTCTTAAAGATCCTAAGATTCAACAACTCCCATAAAACTAAGAAGGAAAAAATTAGTAGAAACTTATGGAACACCCAAATAATTACCTGCTCAATTAGATATATTCATAAAGAAATCAAGTACTCTCCTTTTGAAAGTAGTCATAGGCAATGCAAAAGTACGCAATTCTCGTAGCAATGTGTTCCATAAACGAGCAGCTCGTACAATAACTGAGTGCCACTGAGTACCAATACGATTGATTAAAATTTCCTAATTTCTAAACGATCTGGTGAAAGATATCATCTAAACAACATGTAACGGACTTTGTAACTTGATAATTTTATAACGATAAATAAGCAAAACTTCAAATAATCGTCAAAAGTAAGACTTAAAAAAATTTTCATGTGCTTAGAAACATGAACCCTTATCTAAGACCTTAAGCAAATCTAATGATTTTGTTCACAATAAATTTGATTTTATTTCTGTTCCCCATGTTGCAGCCGGAGTAACTCGTGACATTAGCGTGAACAAACCTTCCCATGAATTTTCCGATAGCAAAATTCCCTTCATGGGTAATGAAAATCTCATGGGAACAAAAATTTAAATTTTTTTCCATAGGAGTGAATTTCTATTTTTAATGGCTACAAATCAAGAACACTGTTGAGAATAAAGCAAAATATGTTTTTTTTTCATACATGTATTTATTTATTGTATCTTCATATATGAACTAACAATAAGTATTGAAATCTTAAATCTAAAATATAATTATTAGGCCCGACCAGTGTCAGACATAAACTTAGTCATAGTTATAAATAATCTGTTAATATATTTCTTATTTGTTCGTTGGGATATATATATTATTGTTTACGTTATTATTAATTGTATTGATTTCATCACTAAGAATAAATTTTTGTTTGTAACCATACCAATTCAACGACCATGTATATATTGCACAAAATGTTTTATGCAAACATTACAGTTTGCAATATGCAAAAGTAGGTCATTGCTAAGTTATCAATTATTAATTTTACACAAAAAAAAAGAAAACAAAACAATTAATTATTTAGAGAATAAGCATTTCTTTTCTTTAATTTTATGTATAAAAGAAAGTAAAATAAAATCAAAATTTGAGTGATTAGTAGAATAACAAATCAATTGTTTTATTGAACACTGCCTCCAAGTTCAAGTGCTTGTGAGGACAACAAAATATCCACAACTATCTCCAAGTTCAAGTGCTTGTGAGAATCCCATTAACCACAATTCTTCAAGCTACAAGTGCTTGCAAGAAAGACCTTACAATTTACATTAACATAATCCATAAGTAGTGATAATCAAAAAGGAAAAATAATGTAGCAAAATATGCAAATCAAATTTGTGCTCAGAAAAATTTTTTGTAGCAAAATAAAAAGGAAAGTTACAAAAGTTTAATGCTAATTTCAAAAGTAATTATAATTTTATAATGAGAAAATATGATAATTCTCGAAAAGTTGCAAAATTAAAAATAAGCCAGAATTTTTATTAAGAATTGCGAAAACTGTAAGGAGTGCCAAAATTTTGCGAAAATTCGCAAAAAGTTACTAACAGCGGGATGATAACAAAGTGTAATATTTCAAAATCGGTAAAACTGTTAGGAAACTGAAAAATATGCAAAAAGTCGCTTTTATCGCGATTTTAAACAAGCCTTAAATCGCCAAAAATGTGAAGAATGCAAAATAGTTGTTAGATGAAAATCGCCAGTACGGCGGAAATTCGCAAAGACCTATTAACAGCGACATGATAACAAATTTTTATATCATAAAAAACGCCGAAACAGTGCAAAAATTCACGAAAAGTTGCAAAATTTGAAGCAAGATCTAAAATTGATTAGAGATCGCCAAAGCCGTTAAAAATAAAAGAACTTTTGTAAAAAAGCAAAAAAGCCCTAGTTAGCGAAAACTTACTACGAGTGTAGTAAGGGTATTAAAGAAACTACTTAACCTGCAAATAGTAAAATTCGCAAAAAATATAAAAGAATTGATTTGTTTTTATATATTTGAATAAACTATTTTATTTCTATAAATGTGAAATATTTGAAAGCGGAACCAGTGAAATATGTATTTTTTACTACAATATTAAGTTCTTATGGTACTGCTGCCGTTTTCAAAATAATCAAGTAGCTTGATATCAGGCAATAGTCTTGTGTAGTTTATGAACGAACTAGTTCAAATGAACGATTCAGTACTTTGAACTAAGTGAACTAGTTCAATTGGTTTACGCTCACTAGTTAAATTTTTGAACTAGTTAATTTTTTGAACTAAGAACTAAGACACAAAATGAACTAAATGTTTTCAACGTTTTGCTTTACTTCTTTCTGTTTGTGTGCTTTGCTTCTATAACAATGCTGCCCACAGAGAGAAAACCGAGAGTAATGTATAAGTGTATGTGTATTTATTTGTACAAAAAGCCGATTGATGTTATGCACTCTGGCGCTTCTCTTGCCAGCAGTGTTCTATACTCATCCATATGTATGCATGTATGTATGTACATTTAGTTCTTGTTCATCGCTGGCTACTACTGCAAATGCAATAAACAAGCAAACACCTATACTAACCTGTGAATTCACAAAAATATTTTGGATTTATAAGATTTTGAAAAACAATTTTCACACTAAATATGTATTATAAATCCCTTATAAAGCAAATTTATTTATTAATTACTTAATTAATTTTAGCTTTCGTAAAGTTTTTTAATCACAGATCTGTGTTTTTAATACTGTCAAAATCCACAACATATCTACATTAGGGTGTTCTCCATTTGTATGGGATTTTTATTATATTCAAAAAAGGTAGGTCTCACTCCCCCCCCCCCAAAAAAAAAGTTGTCAAACGATCTCAGAAGTAAGCTACAAAAATTTAACGATCCTACGACCCCGCCTTCCCATGCCACCGTTCGATTGAAAAAAAATATTTATCACTCATACCCCTTGCTTTCTCATTTTGAAAATTATTTTATTTTATAGTGCATAAACTGTGAAAATCAGTTCAAAGTTATTATACAATATGTATTTATTAATAATTTTTACTCAAGACAGTTTTCGAACAATTTGTGTAAAACATTTCCGCACTTTTCTCATTCATGCATGCGTAGCACCTGGATTCATCATGTTCAGTTGTGTCTTCCACCCAAATTACTGGCTTCATAAATGACAACGTTGCACCTCCTCCATGTATCCAATTTACAAGGGTATTATAACAACTTTTGCACACTGTATTCGGCGTAAAATTTTAACCACTTAAATGTGCTGCATCAAAATAATCACAATACGCTTTTTTGAGTACCTCAGTACACAAATTTTGTCGATAGTTTTTGTTTTTTTTAGGACGATTTGACCACAAACGTAACAAAAATTATCCAATTTTGGGCACTTGTTATTTTCCATATTTATATATTTTGTGTTTTCTTGTTATTCACTTTTAAAAAACTGGAGAAAAATCACTTTTACTGTTCGCGTTCGCCGGCACTGGCTGAATGACAAAAATCGATCAACTATAAATACTACGTATTTTTCAATATTTTACTGGCAGGTACTTATAAATGGGCGCATGTTTTAAGGGTACCTGGCTATATACCTGATTCACCACTTGTACGTTTCAAATTGTGCAAAACTTTCCAAATAATGAATGAGGGTGCAATTTCTGTAAAAAAATCATAGAGGTAGTCACAGTCCACTATCCTTTTTTTCCTTTTAATTGTTCACGCACATTTATTAGCGTTTATTGCTTCGCAGTCATAAAATCAAATAACCTTTTGCTTATTCCTTTTTTTAAATTAGATTTTACACTTTTTTGCATTTTTGATTCTTTATGAATTTAAAAAAAAAAAAATTTAAATCTTTAGGCAAAAAATACTTTTTTCCCTTCATACATTCATTTTTAACTTCGAAAGTGTTGCACACATAGGAAAACGGTATAAAAACAGATTAGAGGAATTGTAATTCCTAATTTTTCTAAATTTGTTTCAGCTAAATCGGACTAGTGGTTCTCGAGTTATGTCAAACAAAAGAGCCTAAAACGTGAAAAATTCCCCTATACGATAGTTACTAACTTCAAATCGATATTAAAAATATTTTAGCAGGTAAGAAGACAAAACGAATGATGCACAAGTTCTTCATTTTGGGCCTACTTTCACGTGAAATTGTCAGAATTGAGTCCCAAAATCATATGTTGTACTCTGTAATGTTAATTATAATGATGTTTACAAAATATCACAATTTGAAATAAAATCTGTTGTGTGGTCCGATGATAACAATAATGATGAAAATATTGGCTTTATTTATTTGGAATAATTAATTTTTGTTCTCTTTTAAAAAGTTTTAAACAGAATTTATAAAATTAATGTACAAAAATGTATCATCTTGTACAAGAGAAAATGACAAAAAGGTTATATTTAACCATTAAAATTGATGAATTCAAATAATGGTTATAATCAACAATTATTGTAAGATATGTTTCATTTTGGTTATTGTAACCAATTAAAGTGAGAAATATATTTTTTTGGTTAAAAATAACTATTATTGTAACCAAAAAATTTTTTTGGTTACCAATAACTATTATCTAAAGAATTTAATTTTTTTTGTTATTGCTGCCCAAAATACGGTATTTTAGATGTAAAGACGCAAAATAATATTTGGTACGAAAATGCAAAATTATGAGAAAATTATTGAACGGCTTCAATCTGTATCCGATAAGTAAAACAAAATTTTTTCGAGCCCTTTTAAAATTTTAGGGCTTTAGGATTTATTTGCTAATTTTAGTAAGTTTTGCGAATCAGGTAACTTTTATCAAAACTTATTGCTCTTGTGCATAATTTTAATTTTAATTTAATTGCACATTTTCATAATTTTCGCGAATTTCGCCGATTTTTTTTTGCATTCCTATAATTTCACCTAAACAATTTTAGGGCTTGTTTGGAATTTTCGCCAATTTTCGCTATTTTCGAGATAAAAGTGATTTTAAGCCATTTTACCATTTTATCGGTTTTTAATCCACCTATATATTTGATGTTAGCAATTTGGTGCGAATTTTGATAATTTTCACAATTTTTTCCGATTTTTTGAATTTTCTTATATCTTTAGGTATTTGTATGTAATTTCAGGGGTTGTTTGCAATTTCGCAACTTATTGCGAATTTTTGCAATAAAAGTGATTGTTCACAATCCTTTGTTATTTTGCATTTTTACTATTTTTAATAAGTATCACACTTTGATATATTTTTGATGTTACCAAGTTTTTGCGAATTTTCGTAATTTTTGCGAATTAAGTTTTTTGCATTCCTTTTAATATTAGCGTTTAAAAATAGATTTTATGTTTTTTTCATTTAAAAAATTATTGCCGAATTTTCTCAATTTTTTGCTCATGAGATTATTTTTGATTCTTAAAATCTACGTATATTTTTTTTACCGATATTCAGATTTTTGCAAGCTTTCTCGATTTGCATACATGGTGTAAGCCTATTCTTGAGTTATTGCCTTTTTGCGGTCTATATAATCAGTTTTGGGAGATATGTTCCATTATTTTAATCCCTTGCAGATTATTATATATTCTGCAATATGCGATGTTTTTAGTAGAAATTTGCTAAAGAAAAATGCAAATAAAATGCGAAATAAAACACATTTTACAGTAACATTTTCATTTCAAATAAAAAAATAACAATTATTTTCAGTCCCTGATGTAAACATATCGAGCTATAACCTCACAAAAAGCTTAAGTAACAAAAACAAAATTTTACAGGAGAAGGGTTTTTTTAATTATCTTCGCTCTCATTTAAGTTAATTCATTGAATTTTAGTATTTAGGTGTTATTGTGCTAAATATAAGTAACGCGTCGAATTTTAACGAAATATTAGCATAATAACGGTATTTTTTGTCCTTTAAGATTTTTTTGCTGTCTCCCTGATCACCTCCTATGTATATTTTTGTGTTGGTTAAGCTAAAAAAATTTTTTAAGAAAAAGTAACTATCAGTTTTTTTACCTAAACTTGTCTCCAAATTGCTAAATTATTGTCTTCTTGATCGGCGATATCTACTGAATCTTCTACAGACTTATTACTTTTCGAATTAAAAAGTTCGATATTAAATTTGTTGTGTATAGTTTTACAGACGGAAAGTATTTCCAAATCCGTATACTTTTGTGAAGAAATTTGTAATAAATTGCTACGTACCGGAACTGAACTGGCGACTATCCCAGTTTTTCGCCAGGACCACGTAATCAAATTTAAATCATAATAAATTGTTGCAGAGTTATTCAAATAGCCATATTTAAGACTTATAGGTGATTTTTTTCAAGTTGGGAAACATAGCCTTTAAAACAATGGTAACTCACTTCAATACAATCATATTTTTATATATATATATATATATATATATATATATATATATATATATATATATATATATATATATAACCGTGGTAAAGCGTGGGCGAAGCCCAAATTCTTCAAAAATTTCATCTTCTCCAAAGATGTCTAGGGATAACAGCGCATCATCTACCAATCGTCAAAATCGGTTTTCATTATTGCAAGACACCGACGACAAGCCCTCTTCATCATCGCAAACGTCTTTTAAGCCACCACCTATTTATCTGAGAGAAAAAAATCTAACGCGCTTATCAAAAACTGCTGTCGACCATTGGTGAAAATACTTTTCACATCATTCCAATTAAACGAGGTAATATTGATGAAACTAAAATCCAAATATATAATGAAAAAGATTTATATTTGTATTTGTATTTATTACGCTTATGATTTCCTAGTACAACAAGACAATAATATCTTATAAATTATAGTACTAGAATCAGACAAGTTATATAGGGTGTTTTTTTAAGAGGTATAGAACTTTGAATTGAAATAAAACACAAGAAAATCGTTTTAATGTCCATCAATTTGGCTTTATTGAAAGGATAATTTTATGCCATTAATGTTTAAATATGACTTCGGGCATGTGGCCGACGCGGCTGGCTCGAATAAAGCCAATTCTACAGGTCCAATTTTCAACCACTTTTTCGAGCATATGGGGCCGTATGTTGGCAATAACGCCACAAATGTTGGCTTCCAAGTCCCCTAACGTTTCTGGTTTGTTGGCGTAGACGAGCGACTTCACATATCCCCAAAGAAAATAATCCAATGGTGTCAAATCACACGATCTTGGTGGCCAATTGACAGGTCCATTCCGCGAAATTATGCGCTCATCGAATGTTTCCTTCAATAAATCGATTGTGACGTGCGCTGTGTGGCATGTAGCGCCGTCTTGTTGGAACCACAACTCATCCACATTCATGCCATCCAATTCGGGAACAAAATAGTCGGTTAGTCGGCTCCAATTGCTGTGCACGGTGGCGAATCGATTCATTCGGGTCCTCTTCAACACTTTGCTCTACAGCGGCAATTGTTTCTTCGGTGCGCACTGTTCGACGTCTCTGCGGATGCGTATTATCACATAGAGTAAACGTAGTGCGAAAACGATCCATGGTTAACCGAATTAATTGCTCTGATGGACGATTATGTCGACCATCAAATGGACGGAGCTTGCGGTAAACTTCGCGAACTGAACCATTATTTTCGAAATAAATTTGCACGATTTGCAAGCGTTGTTCTTTTGTCAACCTGTTCATGATGAAATGGCAAACCAAACTAAATATTAATCACTTGACAGCTGACAAAATGGCCGCCAGTTAAAAAAGTGATGCCAACTTAAAGTTCTATACCTCAATAAAAAACACCCTTTATATAAAGTGTATGGTAGAAAGTGAACATATCTTATGCTATAAATATAACTAATAAATAAATAAATAAAAATATTAAAAGATGAATGAAAAAATAATATTAACGATTAATAAGCTTGAGTAAGATTACGACACAATTGGAAATGTAAATTTTTAATTTTAATTGCGTTGCTTGTATTTTGCAAATTGGGAGTAAGTTGGTTCCAGAGACGTATTATTAATATATAAAACTGTCGCTCAGATGCCGTATCATTATGTCGAAATTGGATAATGCCGTTTCCTCTCGAGGATCTAGTAAACTGTAAGCGGTCATAAAGATATTTCGGGTTTTTCATCATAATAATTTTATGTAGCAGGACAAGATTTTTTAACATTAAATAATTATTAAATGAAATACTAAAAATACGATTGGAATAGTGAGTTACATGATCAAACTTCTTTAGTCCAAAAGTGTAGCGTACAACGTTATTAAAAGTTGTTTTGAGTTTCAACATGACCTTAGAATTACACCAATAAAAAACCTCTGACGAGTATAATAGTGTTCGTAGTATGTAAGTTTTAGCAAGCAAAAGTCTTATATTCTGAGGTGTAAAATACTGCGTAGCCCATAAACTCCTTAGCATACTATAAATTCTACCGCATGATTGATTAATATGATCAGACCAGGTCAGAGTATTGTTGAAAATTACACCAAGGTTTCTTACAGAACTAACTATATCAATTTTAGTACCTCCAAGAATAATATCCATTTCGGATTCGATTTTGACTGCTTTTTTAAAAATTAATAAGCATTTAGACTTTTTAGGGTTAAGACGCAAGCCATTTGTAGAAGCCCAGTGAAATATACTATTTAAACCAGTATTTAGATTACGAACGTTAGAGCTAATGGAAGCCTTAGAACTACTTAAGTAAATTTGAATATCATCAGCATACATTTGTATACTAGAAAATTCGCATACAGTGAGAACAATAATGGTCCAAGAACTGAGCCCTGCGGGACACCTCTTTGTACTCGCAAAGGATCTGAAACAAGTCCTCCACATGCTACACTTTGCACTCTATCCGCTAAATAAGATGAAATTAACCTAACAGCTGATGTAGAAAAATTGAACATTTTTGAAAGCTTCAAGCACAGTATAGAATGGTGAACTGCATCGAAAGCTTTTGAGTGGTCAAGCAATACTAAAAAAGACATTTTGCCAGCATCTAAGTTGCCTCTTATCTCTTCAACAACATCAGTTAACGCTGTTACACAGCTATGCTGAGGTCTAAACCCTGATTGACGCTCAGTAAGTAAATTTTTTGTATTTACGTATTCAAATATTTGTTTTTGTAAAAGATACTCAAAAACTTTGGACAGATAAGGTAGTATTGAAATAGGACGGTATTCGCTATCTGTCTTTGAGACAGGAATGACTTTGGCATACTTCCATTTCATTGGAAATATACTTGTGGTAATAACTGTGTTGTATAAATGCACAATATATCAAATTGTCCAGGGTAGGATTAATTTTAGAAATTTAGGATTAATATCATCTAAGCCAACAGCATTAGATTTAGCTTTATAAAATCCTTCTGCAGGATCTGAACCGTAAGGCAATTGAAACTGAATTTTACAAACGAGTTATCATTTGATGAAACTCTATCATAAAAATTGGAGTCTGCGGAGGGCATGGGGATATTACCAAAACTTTCATTTAGCTTATTCACATCAACATCAATCAAAGGACTTTTAGACTTACCAATACCAACGTCTCGTATTTGTTTCAAATCTTTTTGGTGTCAACTGCAATATTAAATATGTTTGAATAATAAACAAATTTTTCGTGCTTGATTTTTAAAACTACAGCTTTCCTAGCCAAGCGGTACTGCTCATAATACTCAGGTGTTCTGTATCTTTTCCATAATTGGTACTTACTATCACGACTTTGTATTAGTAACTTTACGTCATTAGTAAACCAAGGTCGAGCACTAGTTCTTATAGTTTTTTTCTGATTGAAGCACGCTTATTATATAACCATAAGATTTGGTAATTTAGGAAATTTAGTTGTTCATTAACTGAAGGTAAGTAAAAAATATGGTCCCATAAAATGTTATTAAGATCATACTCAAGGGAAAACATATTTATATTAATAAAATCGCGATAAGTAAACTGTTGAGCAGGACTTTCAGTTGTAAAATTATAAATGGTAAAAATAATATCATGTTTTGAAAATGCAGGAGCAGCTAGTTGATCATAGTGCAAAACTTTTCTACTATTGCTGACAAAAAATATATCAAGCAATGTGCAGTTATTGTTTGTCAAGTGTGTAGATCTGAAGTTATTTATAGGTAATAAGTTAAATGGAGACATCATGGTCACTAGACTAGTATCTAAGAGTACGTTACAATTAAAATCACCAGCGATAATAATTTCTGAGTAAGACACTGATAATAGCTCTAACTGAGTAATGAGTTTATCCAATCTTACGGTCCTATCCGGCCGGTATACGCAAACAATTAACATAGTGGTTCCCTTACAGTTCAAGTAAATAAAGATATATTCAACATCGTTCGCTTCATTATAACTACAATTAAGTTTGCATGGAATATTATCCTTAACATATATTACTACACCACCTGCATGCTTATACCTATCAGATCGAAAAACACGGTATCCATTCAGACTATATAAGTCATCATGTATTTCACTTTTAAACCAAGTTTCCGATACACATATTGCATCAATATCTGAGTCTTCAAATAAGAAACGAAATTCATCCAGTTTATTGCATAAGCTTTGGGCGTTAATATGGCAAACACTAAAACCTTGTTTTTGCTTAGCTAGGATACGAATCAAACTAAAGTTACTATCTCTAGAACCAAGGTGTTCATACAAAATATTTGTCATATTCATAAAATATTAACGCAACGCAATTAAATGACAATTTAAACGACAAATTTATCATGTTACATTTGGTGTACAATTTATATATTAAAAAGAATAATTTTAAGTAGTATTAAATAAAAGCAATATTAAAAAATTCAATACAAATATGAATAAAATTAATAATTTTGCAACTAGTTTTATTCACGAAAAAGTTGATTAAGGTCCTCAAGAAATTCAATCAAAAGCGGTTCATCTGACTCAAGCCTCTGATGTAAACGAGACCTCTCATTGTAAAAGTTGATTTTATCTTTTTTTTGTTTTTTCATTAAGTGCCGCTTTAAATATTTGGTGGTTATGAGGGGTTAAGTTTTCATATACATAAAAAGCTTCATTGCTTGCAAAACCAGCATTTCTCAGACATAATGTTGTTTTATTATCACGACAGTATTTAGAAATAGTCTTTAAGAGAAATTTTTTTTCAAATACAGATTTAAGCTTAACTACAATAACATCATCTTTTGCCGAATATGGTTTATTATTTTTATATATTTTATTTAGTCTATAAATATTCTCAATTTGCGGTGTAGGAATTTTTAATGAGTCACAGATAGTATTAACAAATTGTTAGTGAATTCGAATAAATAAAACAAATTTTTACACATACCAACTTAAGAGTGCTAAAGGCCTACAGATAGTATTAAAGGGCATAGATTCATATGTTGAACCCGAAGAAGTAAAATGTGCACTTGTCGACCAAGGATTTAAGGTTAAAAATTTTACCAACATAATTAATATAGAAAAGGTCCCCCATTCCATATTTCGGATTGAACTGGAGCCGAATGACATACAATTAAAAAAAAAATGAAACCCATCCAACTTATAGCGTAAAGTATCTCTTACATCGAAAAATCACAGTTGAAGAACCACGTAAGCGTTCAGGTCCCGTACAGTGCCATAATTGCCAAGAATATGGCCATACGAAAACTTACTGCAAGTTACCTACAGTGTGTGTTATTTGCGGTGAATTGCATGGTACTGCTAGCTGCACTAAGCCAAAAGATCAAGCAGAAAAAAATGTAGTAATTGTGGCGGTAATCACACAGCTAACTATAGAGGGTGCCCTGTATATTCTTTCGTTAAACATGCTATGGGTCAAAAACCCAAATTAACTCCAGCCCAACCAGTAAACGCGAACTCCACCACTTTTGCTCAAATGAGCCAACCAGTTACTTCACGTGCATCGTATACTGATGCTGCTAAGACTAGTTCACTTCCCAGACAAAATGTTCCACCGCCAAATAGTTCAACGAATTCAAACCTAAGCTTTAACTTTAGTCGTCTTGAAGCTACTATTGAGAATATGGTGCTAATTATAAACAACTTTACTATAAATATGACAAGTATGATGCAAGAAATGCTGCGAATGCAGAATACACTGCTTCAAGCATTAGTTAATAAACCATGAACACGTTAAAAATATGTTTCTGGAACGCAAACGGTATTCGCCAACATAAAAATGAACTTGAGCACTTCCTCACGGAAAAAAATATTGATATAATGTTGGTTTCTGAGACTCATTTGACCTCAAGAAGCTTATTTAAAATAAATGGTTAAACTTTATATGCTACAAAGGACCCGAGAGGGAGAGCACGCGGTGGATCAGCAATTCTAGTTAAGTCAAGACTCAAGCACTACCCAGCAAAAAATTAGACATTACCATCTGAACTACTTGCCATATAATGACTTACTTTTTAGATTGCTAAATTGAAGTACCCTTAGTAGTAGGGGATTGCGAATTCTAAATCAATTAAAATTGTTAAATTGTGGCTGAAATTGTTAAATTTGGGTAATTAAAATTTAAAAATTTTAAAATTCTTGAAATTTAATACCTACGAGGGTGGTTCAATAAGTCCTTTAAATATTTTTCGAGGGTGGTTCGATAAGTCCGTCTTTTAACTAATGCCTACGGCAATGCATGATAATTTTTCCTAATGCCTACGGCAATGCATGATAATTTTTTCAAATGCCGACGGCAAAACATGATTATTATTTTTTTCCTAATGCCGACGGCAAAACATGATTATTATTTTTTTCCTAATGCCTACGACAAAACATGATTATTATTTTCTAATGCTCCCAGTGTTGCCAGACTGTAAAAATTTGTTATCGTAATACTATATCAGTAATATCAAAGAAAATAGATTTGATGACTACTAGGCGATTCTCATATGAATCGTGGGAATGTGCTTGTGTGATTTTCTCACGCTAATAAAATGTTTATAAATAAAATAATTGAATAAATTAATAAAATAATTAAATCAATTATTTTATTGATTTATAAAACGTTCTCATGTAATTATGTGAACACTCCTTATGCTTGTGTGTGGGGGGGTCCATCTTGTTTGTCGCTGGTAAGCTTATATTATGTGTATTTCTTTAAGAAATATATTTGTATGTATGTATGCATGTATGTATGTATGTATGTATGTATGTGTGTGTGTATGATGTATGTATGCATGTATGTATGTGCGATCGAAAGAACTTGTGCGTGGAATATTTTGTGGCTGTGTAGAATACATTTATATTTTGCAACGTAATCATTTTCTTTGGCTGCGATTATTTTAAAGCAGCAAAGTTTCAACTAACTACACTCATAAGCAGAGAAACAAAAAGTAAAAATTTGCAAGTTAGCAAAAAGACTAACTTCTCCTCCTCCTACTCCTTCCCACTTCCTTCTCTTTCCTTTATGTGGTTTGTATTTGAAATAAGAAAACACTTGTAGATTTTTTATTTTTCTATACATTTATTGTTTAAAATTTTTTAAAATTTTATAATAATACATACATTAATATTTTAAAGAGTGAGAAAGTTCATTTAAAGCAAGATATTTCTTTTGTTAGTGAAATAGCATTTTTTAATGCGCAAACACCAAATTTATGATAATTACAATAAAAATATTATGGATACTTAATCTCCATTTGTTTAAAGTTGATACAGTCTATATCCTCAACGTTAAAAATTTTTCGGCATAAAATTTTTTCCAACCATCGTCTTTTCTCTTCGCCTTTTACATAAATTTTAGAACATCTTGTGTTGGCTTTTAAAAAATTGCAAACGCTTTGAAAAGAAACTGATCCAGGAGTCCAGCTGAGGTGATGATAGTTTTTCGTTAGCCACTTTACTTCTCTTTGCTTTTTTATTGATAAGCATTTAAAATTAAATGGTGGTTTTATAATGAAATTGTTATATTCATAATTGTTGAAAACAATCGCTACTTCTTTTGCGATCAAATCATTTGAATTACTTTTGAAACCTTGTACGTCTATAAAAATTGTGTTATTTTCCATATTACTCAATTTATAAGACTTTTCGAACTTGTCCTTTTATGGGTATATATTCTATTATGCGATCATGAATAAGAATGCAGTAAGCTGATGTCTTTTCTGCAATATTAGTTGCTGTTTCAAATGCTATTTTTATATCAATCGGTCCATTATTGAGTGATTCATTCTCGTGACTAACATCTACTATGATAATAGGAGCTTTTGCCTTAAACTCTGATGCAGTTAGAAGCGGTTGAGATTCTTTCATGTAGTAGCTTTGTGGAATCTTAGATACATATCATATAGAATTGCATATCGTTCATTTTTGAACTTTATGTTAAGATCATCGTATGGATATGAGACTGAATTTAAATGTACTTTTAAATTAGTCAAATCACAATGATCAAACTTATTTTCTTGTTGAAAAGCAATCAATACAAAACGGGGGCGTTCTCTATTTGCAGCCAGTTTAACATTCCAGATATGGCTAGTACCTGTGTTTAATTTTGGATTAACATAACAATCCCAACTGCGAAATGCCATAGGTATAGAAGCACCATTGTTAATAATTTTTATCATATTCAATTTGCTAAAGTCGGATAATTGTACATGTAGGATTCTCCATGAGATGAGTGAAATTGTAAGTTCAGCTTTTTCAGTAGAAACACTCGAGCGTACAAGATCTTCATCATTCTTATTGCGCAAGAGTATCAATTCATGTTTTGCATTCAGTATAACTTTGTTGTAGTCTTTAGCGAATCCTAGAAGCATTTTTAGAGGTACATAGAAATTTAAAAATCCATTTTCAAGAGTGACGTCGTCAATTTTGTTCCATCCAGCATTTTGCATCACATTGCTTTCTGTTGGTGACAGAGAAACCAAATTTTTTATGGTGCTTGTGGCTCCAAAACATCTTGTATGGTCAATTTCAATTCCATTGAGCTCATAGCGAATTTCATCAAATAGATATGCTACAAAGTTGTTTTTTAATAAAAAGTTCTCCGAAGAAGAAGAAGATTTGGCCTTATTATCATCGGCAACAAACCCCTCTACATAAATGTAGCTCTCACTGGGTAGCACATACATATCTTGATTTTGTATTGAAATTCTAATTTCATCATTATTGTTGTAAGATTGTAAGTATGGTACATATGTATGATAGTCCTTTTTGATTATATTCTCATCAGACAAGAGTTTATCTAAGACATCTATTATTGAACTCATTTTGTCTTCAATTTAAAATTCAAGGACTTTAGAAAATTTTTATTTGATGTTGTTAGAGCTTTTTGTTGAGCTGGTCGCTTTAATGTTGTTGTTGTTGTTCTTGCTGCTATATTTTTCAATGTACTTGTGTTGTATATTAGCATTACCCTGCAGGAAATGTCAATAGTAAAATTATACTGATTATCTATTGACGATGTCGCCAGTACTACTGACAAATTATACCCCAACTAATGCTGTCTACTATTGACATTTAACACAGGCTTGTCCTACGAAATCTACCAGTAGACTGCGTCAATACTGAATAGGTGGTTCTTGTGGAACCAAGTGGCGAAAATGTCAATAGTAAGATTGTACTGACTTACTATTGACGATATCACAACACTGTGGCAAATAACAGAATTAAAACTACTTCTTAATTTAAATTATATGTTTCGCTGAATTAGTAAAGTCAAACACTTACGCATGGATCTGAAATTGTTACAAATCTGATGGCACAAATCCTTTACAGTCAAAAAAAATTTTTTTTTTTTTTTAATGCATGTTTTTTTATTTATTGTATCTTCAAATATAAACTAACAATAAGTATTCAAATCTTAAATCTATAAAAAAAATATTAGGCCCGACCAATGTCGGACATAAGCTTAGTGATAGTTATTAATAATACATAAGTAGTGATAAGCAACAAAAAGAAAAAAGTGTTTTCAAGCAGCTTCATCATCTAGAGTGTTGAATATTAGAGCCCGTGTATCTCTCTTTTTTAAGCGGATGTGCCCAGTAAAGTTCAAAATATTACGAGCAAGCGGATTAGGATGTGACTCGAGTTTTGTTAGATATTTGCCTGCGTATTTTACAATTTCTTCAGTCACTAGTGGCATATTCAAATCGCGATGTATATTTGAATTTTTGATGTACCATGGAGCCGATGTTATCATGCGTAAAATTTTATTTTGCCTTCGTTGAATTTTCTCTACATTTGAAGCTGAAGCAGTGCCCCATAGTTGAATTCCGTAACACCATATTGGCTTTAAAAGCGACTTGTATATTAAAAGTTTGCAGTCTAGGCTAAGTGTTGAATTTCTACCAATCAGCCAATGTACCTGAGTTAATTTAAGTTTCATTTGAGTTAACTTAGAGTCAATGTGATGTTTCCATGTAAGTCGTCGATCAAGGTGTAAACCAAGATATTTCACATGTGAATGTTGAGGAACAAATTGATTGTTAATCCGAATGGGGGAGCAAGTATCTCTTCTTAGGGTGAACGTTATATGGATACACTTTTGTTCATTGACTTTAATTCTCCATAAGTTTAACCAAATTAACCAATTTAACCAAATAATTTCTCCAAAATTGTTTAATTTTCACATTTTTATTTTTATACAATGTTAGTATGAATTTGTATATATATAAATAATTGTTCGACCTTTTTGTTTAAATTATAATGCGTTTTTTATAGAATTACTCTATTCAGGCCATTCAAGGTCATTCAAATTGATTGAAATGCAAATAAAAGACAATTTTATTTCATTTTTTTATATCCGACGTTTCGTTGGGATTTTCCAACATCTTCAGGGATACTATTTTTATTGAAATCTGGTAACATTAATAAATAAAAGAACAAATTTAATGCAATAACAACAATAATAATAAAACAATTAATGTTTTGCTTTAACTTACATATACTATCTTCTAATAAAATTTGCATTTAAGTTTTTTAAAAATGTCATTTTACGCGACGTGACAACATACAATATAAAACACATAATTTAAAAATAATTGCAAAAATAATCAAAAAATTGTAAATATCACAGTGTAAAGCTTTTCTTAACGTTCTAATATCACAGTTGGAATTACACTAAAACTTAAATTAATACGATGCTATAAGTAGCATTAGTTTTGTCTTTGTCAGTCTTGTTATTCATTGCTATGTCCATTTTTTGTTGAATACTTAAGGTTTCCAAAGTGTATCTTTTGTTATATTTCCTCTCTTTGTGCAGTATTTTTACATTTTCCAGATCAGCTGTGTGAGAATAATCCAAACAATGTTGAGCTAATGCAGTAGATTGTCGTCCTTTTTTAATATCAGTTTCATGTTCAGCTACTCTTATGCTCAAGTTCCTTTTTGTTGTCCCAATGTAAACTTGTCCACAGCTTTCATGTACGTTGCCATTACATTTGATTTCATATAATACATTGCTTTGATCTTTTTTATTTATTTTTGTTTTTATTATTATTATTATTATTATTATTATTATTATTATTATTATCATTATTATTATTATTATTATTATTATTATTATTATTATTATTATTATTATTATTATTATTATTATTATTATTATTATTATTATTATTATTATTATTATTATTATTATTATTATTATTATTATTATTATTATTATTATTATTATTATTATTATTATTATTATTATTATTATTATTATTATTATTATTATTATTATTATTATTATTATTATTATTATTATTATTATTATTATTATTATTATTATTATTATTATTATTATTATTATTATTATTATTATTATTATTATTATTATTATTATTATTATTATTATTATTATTATTATTATTATTATTATTATTATTATTATTATTATTATTATTATTATTATTATTATTATTATTATTATTATTATTATTATTATTATTATTATTATTATTATTATTATTATTATTATTATTATTATTATTATTATTATTATTATTATTATTATTATTATTATTATTATTATTATTATTATTATTATTATTATTATTATTATTATTATTATTATTATTATTATTATTATTATTATTATTATTATTATTATTATTATTATTATTATTATTATTATTATTATTATTATTATTATTATTATTATTATTATTATTATTATTATTATTATTATTATTATTATTATTATTATTATTATTATTATTATTATTATTATTATTATTATTATTATTATTATTATTATTATTATTATTATTATTATTATTATTATTATTATTATTATTATTATTATTATTATTATTATTATTATTATTATTATTATTATTATTATTATTATTATTATTATTATTATTATTATTATTATTATTATTATTATTATTATTATTATTATTATTATTATTATTATTATTATTATTATTATTATTATTATTATTATTATTATTATTATTATTATTATTATTATTATTATTATTATTATTATTATTATTATTATTATTATTATTATTATTATTATTATTATTATTATTATTATTATTATTATTATTATTATTATTATTATTATTATTATTATTATTATTATTATTATTATTATTATTATTATTATTATTATTATTATTATTATTATTATTATTATTATTATTATTATTATTATTATTATTATTATTATTATTATTATTATTATTATTATTATTATTATTATTATTATTATTATTATTATTATTATTATTATTATTATTATTATTATTATTATTATTATTATTATTATTATTATTATTATTATTATTATTATTATTATTATTATTATTATTATTATTATTATTATTATTATTATTATTATTATTATTATTATTATTATTATTATTATTATTATTATTATTATTATTATTATTATTATTATTATTATTATTATTATTATTATTATTATTATTATTATTATTATTATTATTATTATTATTATTATTATTATTATTATTATTATTATTATTATTATTATTATTATTATTATTATTATTATTATTATTATTATTATTATTATTATTATTATTATTATTATTATTATTATTATTATTATTATTATTATTATTATTATTATTATTATTATTATTATTATTATTATTATTATTATTATTATTATTATTATTATTATTATTATTATTATTATTATTATTATTATTATTATTATTATTATTATTATTATTATTATTATTATTATTATTATTATTATTATTATTATTATTATTATTATTATTATTATTATTATTATTATTATTATTATTATTATTATTATTATTATTATTATTATTATTATTATTATTATTATTATTATTATTATTATTATTATTATTATTATTATTATTATTATTATTATTATTATTATTATTATTATTATTATTATTATTATTATTATTATTATTATTATTATTATTATTATTATTATTATTATTATTATTATTATTATTATTATTATTATTATTATTATTATTATTATTATTATTATTATTATTATTATTATTATTATTATTATTATTATTATTATTATTATTATTATTATTATTATTATTATTATTATTATTATTATTATTATTATTATTATTATTATTATTATTATTATTATTATTATTATTATTATTATTATTATTATTATTATTATTATTATTATTATTATTATTATTATTATTATTATTATTATTATTATTATTATTATTATTATTATTATTATTATTATTATTATTATTATTATTATTATTATTATTATTATTATTATTATTATTATTATTATTATTATTATTATTATTATTATTATTATTATTATTATTATTATTATTATTATTATTATTATTATTATTATTATTATTATTATTATTATTATTATTATTATTATTATTATTATTATTATTATTATTATTATTATTATTATTATTATTATTATTATTATTATTATTATTATTATTATTATTATTATTATTATTATTATTATTATTATTATTATTATTATTATTATTATTATTATTATTATTATTATTATTATTATTATTATTATTATTATTATTATTATTATTATTATTATTATTATTATTATTATTATTATTATTATTATTATTATTATTATTATTATTATTATTATTATTATTATTATTATTATTATTATTATTATTATTATTATTATTATTATTATTATTATTATTATTATTATTATTATTATTATTATTATTATTATTATTATTATTATTATTATTATTATTATTATTATTATTATTATTATTATTATTATTATTATTATTATTATTATTATTATTATTATTATTATTATTATTATTATTATTATTATTATTATTATTATTATTATTATTATTATTATTATTATTATTATTATTATTATTATTATTATTATTATTATTATTATTATTATTATTATTATTATTATTATTATTATTATTATTATTATTATTATTATTATTATTATTATTATTATTATTATTATTATTATTATTATTATTATTATTATTATTATTATTATTATTATTATTATTATTATTATTATTATTATTATTATTATTATTATTATTATTATTATTATTATTATTATTATTATTATTATTATTATTATTATTATTATTATTATTATTATTATTATTATTATTATTATTATTATTATTATTATTATTATTATTATTATTATTATTATTATTATTATTATTATTATTATTATTATTATTATTATTATTATTATTATTATTATTATTATTATTATTATTATTATTATTATTATTATTATTATTATTATTATTATTATTATTATTATTATTATTATTATTATTATTATTATTATTATTATTATTATTATTATTATTATTATTATTATTATTATTATTATTATTATTATTATTATTATTATTATTATTATTATTATTATTATTATTATTATTATTATTATTATTATTATTATTATTATTATTATTATTATTATTATTATTATTATTATTATTATTATTATTATTATTATTATTATTATTATTATTATTATTATTATTATTATTATTATTATTATTATTATTATTATTATTATTATTATTATTATTATTATTATTATTATTATTATTATTATTATTATTATTATTATTATTATTATTATTATTATTATTATTATTATTATTATTATTATTATTATTATTATTATTATTATTATTATTATTATTATTATTATTATTATTATTATTATTATTATTATTATTATTATTATTATTATTATTATTATTATTATTATTATTATTATTATTATTATTATTATTATTATTATTATTATTATTATTATTATTATTATTATTATTATTATTATTATTATTATTATTATTATTATTATTATTATTATTATTATTATTATTATTATTATTATTATTATTATTATTATTATTATTATTATTATTATTATTATTATTATTATTATTATTATTATTATTATTATTATTATTATTATTATTATTATTATTATTATTATTATTATTATTATTATTATTATTATTATTATTATTATTATTATTATTATTATTATTATTATTATTATTATTATTATTATTATTATTATTATTATTATTATTATTATTATTATTATTATTATTATTATTATTATTATTATTATTATTATTATTATTATTATTATTATTATTATTATTATTATTATTATTATTATTATTATTATTATTATTATTATTATTATTATTATTATTATTATTATTATTATTATTATTATTATTATTATTATTATTATTATTATTATTATTATTATTATTATTATTATTATTATTATTATTATTATTATTATTATTATTATTATTATTATTATTATTATTATTATTATTATTATTATTATTATTATTATTATTATTATTATTATTATTATTATTATTATTATTATTATTATTATTATTATTATTATTATTATTATTATTATTATTATTATTATTATTATTATTATTATTATTATTATTATTATTATTATTATTATTATTATTATTATTATTATTATTATTATTATTATTATTATTATTATTATTATTATTATTATTATTATTATTATTATTATTATTATTATTATTATTATTATTATTATTATTATTATTATTATTATTATTATTATTATTATTATTATTATTATTATTATTATTATTATTATTATTATTATTATTATTATTATTATTATTATTATTATTATTATTATTATTATTATTATTATTATTATTATTATTATTATTATTATTATTATTATTATTATTATTATTATTATTATTATTATTATTATTATTATTATTATTATTATTATTATTATTATTATTATTATTATTATTATTATTATTATTATTATTATTATTATTATTATTATTATTATTATTATTATTATTATTATTATTATTATTATTATTATTATTATTATTATTATTATTATTATTATTATTATTATTATTATTATTATTATTATTATTATTATTATTATTATTATTATTATTATTATTATTATTATTATTATTATTATTATTATTATTATTATTATTATTATTATTATTATTATTATTATTATTATTATTATTATTATTATTATTATTATTATTATTATTATTATTATTATTATTATTATTATTATTATTATTATTATTATTATTATTATTATTATTATTATTATTATTATTATTATTATTATTATTATTATTATTATTATTATTATTATTATTATTATTATTATTATTATTATTATTATTATTATTATTATTATTATTATTATTATTATTATTATTATTATTATTATTATTATTATTATTATTATTATTATTATTATTATTATTATTATTATTATTATTATTATTATTATTATTATTATTATTATTATTATTATTATTATTATTATTATTATTATTATTATTATTATTATTATTATTATTATTATTATTATTATTATTATTATTATTATTATTATTATTATTATTATTATTATTATTATTATTATTATTATTATTATTATTATTATTATTATTATTATTATTATTATTATTATTATTATTATTATTATTATTATTATTATTATTATTATTATTATTATTATTATTATTATTATTATTATTATTATTATTATTATTATTATTATTATTATTATTATTATTATTATTATTATTATTATTATTATTATTATTATTATTATTATTATTATTATTATTATTATTATTATTATTATTATTATTATTATTATTATTATTATTATTATTATTATTATTATTATTATTATTATTATTATTATTATTATTATTATTATTATTATTATTATTATTATTATTATTATTATTATTATTATTATTATTATTATTATTATTATTATTATTATTATTATTATTATTATTATTATTATTATTATTATTATTATTATTATTATTATTATTATTATTATTATTATTATTATTATTATTATTATTATTATTATTATTATTATTATTATTATTATTATTATTATTATTATTATTATTATTATTATTATTATTATTATTATTATTATTATTATTATTATTATTATTATTATTATTATTATTATTATTATTATTATTATTATTATTATTATTATTATTATTATTATTATTATTATTATTATTATTATTATTATTATTATTATTATTATTATTATTATTATTATTATTATTATTATTATTATTATTATTATTATTATTATTATTATTATTATTATTATTATTATTATTATTATTATTATTATTATTATTATTATTATTATTATTATTATTATTATTATTATTATTATTATTATTATTATTATTATTATTATTATTATTATTATTATTATTATTATTATTATTATTATTATTATTATTATTATTATTATTATTATTATTATTATTATTATTATTATTATTATTATTATTATTATTATTATTATTATTATTATTATTATTATTATTATTATTATTATTATTATTATTATTATTATTATTATTATTATTATTATTATTATTATTATTATTATTATTATTATTATTATTATTATTATTATTATTATTATTATTATTATTATTATTATTATTATTATTATTATTATTATTATTATTATTATTATTATTATTATTATTATTATTATTATTATTATTATTATTATTATTATTATTATTATTATTATTATTATTATTATTATTATTATTATTATTATTATTATTATTATTATTATTATTATTATTATTATTATTATTATTATTATTATTATTATTATTATTATTATTATTATTATTATTATTATTATTATTATTATTATTATTATTATTATTATTATTATTATTATTATTATTATTATTATTATTATTATTATTATTATTATTATTATTATTATTATTATTATTATTATTATTATTATTATTATTATTATTATTATTATTATTATTATTATTATTATTATTATTATTATTATTATTATTATTATTATTATTATTATTATTATTATTATTATTATTATTATTATTATTATTATTATTATTATTATTATTATTATTATTATTATTATTATTATTATTATTATTATTATTATTATTATTATTATTATTATTATTATTATTATTATTATTATTATTATTATTATTATTATTATTATTATTATTATTATTATTATTATTATTATTATTATTATTATTATTATTATTATTATTATTATTATTATTATTATTATTATTATTATTATTATTATTATTATTATTATTATTATTATTATTATTATTATTATTATTATTATTATTATTATTATTATTATTATTATTATTATTATTATTATTATTATTATTATTATTATTATTATTATTATTATTATTATTATTATTATTATTATTATTATTATTATTATTATTATTATTATTATTATTATTATTATTATTATTATTATTATTATTATTATTATTATTATTATTATTATTATTATTATTATTATTATTATTATTATTATTATTATTATTATTATTATTATTATTATTATTATTATTATTATTATTATTATTATTATTATTATTATTATTATTATTATTATTATTATTATTATTATTATTATTATTATTATTATTATTATTATTATTATTATTATTATTATTATTATTATTATTATTATTATTATTATTATTATTATTATTATTATTATTATTATTATTATTATTATTATTATTATTATTATTATTATTATTATTATTATTATTATTATTATTATTATTATTATTATTATTATTATTATTATTATTATTATTATTATTATTATTATTATTATTATTATTATTATTATTATTATTATTATTATTATTATTATTATTATTATTATTATTATTATTATTATTATTATTATTATTATTATTATTATTATTATTATTATTATTATTATTATTATTATTATTATTATTATTATTATTATTATTATTATTATTATTATTATTATTATTATTATTATTATTATTATTATTATTATTATTATTATTATTATTATTATTATTATTATTATTATTATTATTATTATTATTATTATTATTATTATTATTATTATTATTATTATTATTATTATTATTATTATTATTATTATTATTATTATTATTATTATTATTATTATTATTATTATTATTATTATTATTATTATTATTATTATTATTATTATTATTATTATTATTATTATTATTATTATTATTATTATTATTATTATTATTATTATTATTATTATTATTATTATTATTATTATTATTATTATTAT